>OU538837.1:10025000-12425000 GCA_912999785.1 Hydriomena furcata
ATCATTTTGGTTAAATCGATAACTAACTACAATAATTTTATAGGGATTAGGAACAAATAATCTACATAATAAAGCGCTAACTTCATACGAATATCTTATCAAATAACCTTCTAAGTATTATTTTAATAAATTTTATTGTTTTCGGCGCCTTCCTCAATACGTTTGAAAGGTCAATAACAGTGTAATAATCGCAATAGGTGTAGATTAGCATCGATACTTGTTTAATCTCGGACAGTTCGTTCAGTGCAAGTAACTCGAAGACTTGGGGTTGGTACCCCATAATTACCCCAAACTATGGGGTACCAACCCCAAACCCTAGCCCCCAACCCTAAAAAGCATAAGGCTTCCGGTAACGCAGTGGTTGACTAATTATTTCAAAGAGCCATGGTAGCCTAATGGGGGCTACTTCGACTATTGATTCGATTATCGTGAGTTCATATCCCCCGGTACCGGTTTTACTTGTCCGTTTTAAAAAAATCTGAGGTGAACAAAAGAAGTAGCAGTAAAGAAGACAGTATCACGACTGTAATCCCTAGGTACGGTAGCCATCCAGCCCTAATCTAGCCCCAAACTAAGCAAATCTTGTACTATGGGAACCGGATAACTGATAGAATAGTTATATACTTTTTGTTGTAAATACATACTTATAAATATCCTAACAGGACCCATTTACTTATACTAATACCCTATTTATAAGACCTATACCTACCAAATAAATAAATACATATTAACCCCTAGACACAGAACAATCAACTATATTTATAACACAAATATTTGTTCTGGGTGGGGATCGAACCCACAACCTACAGCGCAGAAGGCAAAGTTACTACCAACTGAGCTGTGAGGCCAGTCAATAAATATATGTCCCGTTTCATAGTCTCATCTCATACTGGTCTTTGACTATGTAGGATGACCATAAAAAACCGACAATAGGAAATAATTGACATTCATACCTGTGGGGCTATTTTGTAAAAACATGATTATCATGTTATGGTACTGAATGCCATAATACCTACGCTTTTTATGCTGTCTAGGCACCTATACCTACGCTTCCAATTAAACTGTGCATAGATACTATGAAAAGTGTACAGATAAGGTATTCTCTAACATTAGGTTAGATCGTTTGAAGATATACTACCATAAATCAACCTTAATCTACTTAAAATTTTCCTAATGTTTAGAATGTATATCATAAACGATCGATTACTTTACCGCGTTACTTAATCTATAATCCCTTTAAAGGTAGCAAAAATAATTTGTTCTTTATCTTTTTATTGCAGAGCAAGTTGCTATCAACAGTCACTTTACCTATCAACCGCGGTATATTGTTACCGGTTATCAACTTCTTATACACTGATTTATGTCCGGAAATCGAAAATTGCAATGAGAGCATCGATTTTGTATGCAATATGCTGGTTGTTGCCGACCAACTCTTCATCTCAAGACTTAGAGAAATGTGCGAAGTCGCTCTAGCGAACATGCTAACGCTAAAAAACTGCGCTGAACTATGCCAGTTCGCGCACACGTACAACGCGACACAACTCAAGCAATGCTGTATGCAGCTAATCTCCCTTAACCTATCGTCAATCCTCGAGAACAGGTCCTTAGATCCCTTGGACGATGCGCTGCTAAGCGACATCACCAAATACTACTGCCAATTCAACCCCATCATGTCTTCTAGGGTTATAACACCGTTTTACAACGCGCCAAACGACGATACGATCGAGGAATTCACTAGAAACTACCCTGTTGATCTAGATTTCATTGACGAGGAGGTCAAAAGAGACGATAGTGTTGGGGAAATAAAGAAAAAAACAAAGTCTAAGAAGGTTGAGTACACGGAAAGCGAAAAAGCAAGGATGAGATACGAGTCGGTCAGCTCGGTAACGTCACTAGATCTGACCAATGACGTGTCAGGAGACATAACTTTATCCCTAAGCAATATACACGGGAAAGAGATAGAGAAAGCTAAGCAGCAGAAATGGACCGAGGTGCCATCGTCACAGCAGAAGCAACAGAAAGTCGTTCAGGCGAGATTGAAGGCAATCAGCACAGCTAAAGATATTCTGAACGAAACGCCAACGGAATCGTTCACAAAACTCACCAGATCCACCTCCATTAGTATACCAGACAACCCCCGCATGTCTGTATCCCCAAAAGAGTCTCCCATAGCTGACATGGCAAAAAGCCCAGTCTTTATAAGCCATGTAGGCCCAAAACTATCGCAGAAACAGCGAAAAAAACTAGCTATGGAAGGGAGCGAACAATCGTCTCGGAGTATGACAGATTTCTTCAGTAAAATTAGTGTCAGTCCGCCAGAGAAGAAGAATCCTTGGAAGGTGGTGGAAGCGCCGATCGCTAGTAGCAGCCCTAGGGCGAAACCAGTCCAGTTCAACCAGATATTGACAGATCAGAAGAAACAGAAGGAAGATTTTTCGAGGATTATGACCAAGCCGTTAGCTTTGACACAGGTAATCTTATATATATTTACTTTATCTGATGTCTATATTTAGGGTAGGAAACAGTTAAGGAAAATTGACTTTTCACAGGTTGAGATTAAGTTTCATTGAGATCACTCCCAAAAACGGAAATTGAATGTTCAGATCAGACCATGCTTCTTGAATTCTTGATCGATTGTTACAAAAAAAAGGTGGAAATTTTTCACTTTGGATTCGGTTTATTAGCGGATTTAGCCTCTTTCTTCTCCTCTTTTAGTCATTTTGGCCTCTTCTACATATTTACTGTTTTCTAGTACTTCCGAAAATCTTGTTTTTCGTTTTCGTATCAGTAGGTCTTTCAAAATTGCCAATAAGTTTTTCACTAGAGGCTTTCTTATGGGTGTACTTGTATCTTTGGGTACACCCAAAGACTACAGTCGGTAGTTTTACACTACAGTCTAAACACCTAGATACACCCGATATTTACTAAATAGGTTAGTTTTATTGGTAACCAACCTACATATAGGTAAATAAGTATTGGGGCAGTGCAACCAATAACCTGCCTGCCCAGACGTTTCTAATACAGCTACACCACCACACCACAGTGCATTACTCATGCATAGATAATTAATCAAAAGATTTATGATACCTCGCCAAATAGAAATGTAATATTATTTCACCGGCATTAACTGGTTTAAAAAGTTTGAAAAGCTGTTTATCAGATAATGTTAGATTGGTGACCTTGATGGCGTTGCGGATGAGCACTCGGCTAGGATGGGGAAAATATTTGCAATATTTTCCTCATTTCATAATTTTAACCTGTGGCTTTAGAATTTTCTTTATAATAACTGATCTTGCATCAACTTGTCAAATCCAATTTGATCAAAATCGCTTCTAAAAAAATATATAGGTTGGTACTAGCACTAACTTTGAATGTATGCTCAATAAGTATGCTCTATTCTTATGTTGATAAGGTTGTGAATCCATAGTGAATGTAGCTTAATGGACTACTACTAGACTAACGGCTAACGGCTAACTTCCCTCAAGGTAGGTAGCGAAATCCTACTGTTATTTAGTAACTTAAATGTTTGTTCACAGCTGGAAGACAAAGCTATAGAACAGCTGGAGAGGTTCTACAATGCGCACGAGTCTGATGAGGAGTACATAACAGTACGACGCATCGAGCTTCAGGTGTCCTCACCACAGTGGCTACACACTGCCAAGTGATATTTACTATTTTGTATATTTTATTATATTCTATTCTGTCCTAAGATTAATTACAATGAAGTGTAAATTTTTTCATGTTTTATTTACCTCTCAAGACCTGTAAAATATTAGAACATTAATGTTCTGATTTTCAAAATGGCTTTGTTACATTATTAGTTGAAACCCTTGCATCTTCATAAGTATGTATTGTATTTACAAAAAAAAAGTATTTAAGTATTCTACAAGTTATCTGGTTCCCATAGTACAAGCTTTGCTTAGTTTGGGGCTAGATGGCGTTGTGTGTAAAAGTCCGCCAAAATTTATTTATTCATGTGAAGTTATCTTTATAGTCTTCAACCCCTGGTGCACCTTGAATTTAGAGAATTCCTTTCCCAGTACACATCTCGCCAAAAGGAATACACTCCCAAGTTTCCTAGACCAGTGGTTTAGGCAGTGCTGTTGGATCAGTTAGTCAGTAATGCAAGAGTTTTATATATTTGGATACCAAGATTTCTAGGTAGGCATAGGTAGAATAAAAACAAGATGGTGCCTGGTAAACTTACTTTTGGTCACAGTAATAGGGAGTATGAAGACATGCTCGTTGAAGAGGTAATTAAATTATATGAATCAAAGCCAGAACAATGCTCCTCTGCACCACGACAACAGTCCTCATGACAAACATCAGTAGAAAATTTATAAGGCTTGTACAAAATCACCTTCAGTACTGCGCATTGAGTTCTATCATGCTGGTATTATTTGCGCTTCCACAGACAGGACTGCATTAGTTAAGGATTGACTGACAGAATGAACAATACACCATCTGCATTCTTTTTGCAACAGGAATGATGCAAAGTTATAGTTTAAACTACCTTTAATGGCCTTTATGAAATAGTAGCAGCATTAAAACACAAAGGTATAAATTAACAATATTTATTCTATGTACAACTAATACACTAAATCAACTTCATTGACTACTTTCTGGGAGGGAAACTTTTCAACAATTGGTTCGTCTGTTTATGTGTCAATTTCTTCTCTCCTGGCACTAGAATACCCTTCCGGCCTTGCTCCCTCTGGGTGGACATTTTCTTAGCATATTCTTTGTAACATCCTTGAAACGCTGAGATCTCCTTCATACACTCTTGCTGGTCAAATTCGGCTTTCTTGAAACATGCAAACATCACAGCTAACTCTTGCATGCATGCAGCATCGTTAGATTTATCCCCTTTGCCAGAGACAGTCTTTTTCAGATCAAGTGGTAGAATCATTTTAAAGGGAACGGGTTCCCTTTGTGGCCTTCTGGCATCTCTACGTGTAGCTCCTCCGAATAGGATTGGATTTAATCTCATAATAACTTTGAATAAACACAACTTTGGATTTGAAATTTAATAAAAATGTAATTATTTTTATTGGTATAGTTAGGTTATAATGAATGTATGTTATGTCAATGTCAGTCAGATAAAATATAATGGTGGAAGAAAGAAATAGGTAGATGTAATTTGGTTTATGTCAGCAAAGGAGAGACATATTTTATGCTAAAATTGCTAAAAATAAACAATAGCGTACATATTACATTGAGTGAGTGAAGTGGAATGAAATGAAATGTAGTTGTTGAACTAAACAAATTGAGACAAAACAAAACGCATGTTATTGACTTAAATAACTTTGTCATAACGTTGTCATTTGACTTGTGATTGTTTTTCTTTTTATCACGCTTTTTTCTTTTCGGCTAGAGGCTAAAGTCGTTCAAATCAAACGCAAATTCAAAATATCACGCCCTCCGTTAGGTCGATGAGCCCTCCGTTTTTTTTTCATTTAGTTATCTAAAACTCCAATAAAAACAAAATTACAAGCTTCCAGAAATATCTATTGATGCAAGGACGAGATTCGATCCTACCGCCCGCCATCGAATGAAATGTTGAGATAGGTACCTACAATACCTACAAAAATAAAAAATAAATAGGATCACGGCTGTAATCCCCAAGTCTGGTAGGCATACTCTCAAATCTCAAGGCGCCTAACTAAATTCTTGATATGTACATTTGACAGATTCCCGCACATTTTGCAGTAGTTAGCATTCCATACGTTACAAGTTGCAAGCCCATCGCCGCTTATAAGAATACTAACTGGGTTCCTCACGATGTTTTCCTTCACCGTTTAAATACAGAACAGATCTTCGAAAACAGTCTGCCGCGCAGGCAAACGGTTAACTTCACGTAAGCCGAGATCCGCCGTCCATACTGTAGGTATAATCCATTGACTATTTCAAACCCAATAGGTTTGTTGCGTAATACCCAGTGCCGTAAATAGGGGTGTGCCAACGGTGCCTATAGCCACAGGGCGCAGACCCTGCAGTGGAGCAGATATGACAAGAAAGGGGCGGAGAAAATTGGGGAGCTCCGATGTTTTTTACAGAGGTGCTGGGTTGGTTCGGGGGCGCAGTTAAAGAAGCTAGCATCGGGCACATCTATGGCTAGTAGGTAACTGTACTGGTAATTTAGTTTGTAACAATGCTTTGCAATAAAATAAACTAGATAAAGCTTGGTTGTAAATTATAGGATTTTTGGTTAGTAGTAGGTAGGTGCCTAGGAATCTACATAATATAAAATTTTAATACCTACTTATGATTAGACACTGATTTATCGATAAGTTTTAGTATATAAACTATTGAAAATGTTTGAAGAGCATAGTCGTCTAGCTCACAGGACCAAAGAGTAAGTCTAACCTACCTACATCTTCCTAAGCTCTTAGTTATTCTTTTGTTTATTAAAAATAGAAAACAAATAGGATCACGACTGAAATCCCCAAGTACGGTAGACATCTTCTCAGATCTCCAGGCGCTCAGATCCTTGATGATGTCTAAAGGGGTTAATCAGTGGCACGTCCAAATATTACATTTGGCACATGCCTACATTTTGCAGTAGTTAGCATTCCACACGTGACAGGTTGCAAGCCCGTCGCCGTTTACAAGAATGCTTACTGGTTTCCTGACGATGTTTTCTTTCACCGGATTAAGCATGTGTTCTCCTATGTGTTGTCCTAACTACATCTAAACATGTTTTTTTTCTGACCAGAACCAACATGAAATACTTCGTCGCTATTGCCCTGATCGCCGTTATGGCTTCGGCCGCGGTGATCAAGCCCACGCAGCTGGTGGGAGAGATGGCCGAGATCAACCAGATCGTGGCTGCCATCAACAGCCCCAGCACCAACCCTGCCACCGCCGTCGCCCTCGAAGCCATGCTCCTCGATCTCCTTGGCCTTTCCCCCGTCCAGGTCGTGGATGTGGCCGAGCCCTCCCCCATCGCTGTCGGACCCGCTATCGTCGACGTTTCTCCCATCGCTGTCGGACCCGCCATCATCGAGACCTTCCCCGTCTCCGTCGGACCTGCTTTCATTGACTTCCCCCTTCCCGACGGTGGTGTTGTCACCGCTGAGGAGCCCGCTCTTACCCCCGTCGCAGTTGTGGCCCCCACCCCCGCCGTGGTCGCCCCCGTGGCCGCTGAGAGCACTCCCCTCGTTCAGATCATCCTGAACATCAACAGCGCCGCTGCTGAATCTGCGGTCGTCCCCGCTCCCGTCGCTGCCCCCGAGGCCGTTGTTGAGGAGATCTACCAGCCCGGTCCCGTCAATGTCGTCGACAGTGCGGACGTTATCGTTGAGCCCGTCCAGGTCGTCAACCCCGTGGTCGTTGACCCCATCCAGGTCGTCAACCCCGTGGTCGTTGACCCCATCCAGGTCGTCAACCCCGTGGTCGTTGACCCCATCCAGGTCGTCAACCCCGTGGTCATTGATCCCATCCAGGTCGTCAACCCCGTGGTCATTGATCCCATCCAGGTCGTCAACCCCGTGATCGTTGACCCCATCCAGGTTGTCAACCCCGTGCCATCTATGCCCATCGGCGTCGTCAACCCCGTGGCTGTTGAGCCCGTCCAGGTCGGCACCCCCATCATCACCGCCCCCGCTGTCGTCCTCCCCGATGAGCTTAACTAAACTTCAGACTATGACTAAGTAATTGTTTTCATAATAGTTAAATGCTTAAATAAAACAATCAATATTATGATGCAATCAATTATTTTTTTGAACCTATACTTCTTATTTCAATGCTTCTCAACCACCAGAGATAACCCGCAATAAGCTTATGGCTGACCTTGTATTGTACCTAGTAGGTAGGTATGCACATGGTTGATACAAACAGGTCAAACAGTGGGCTCTGTGCTACAACTAACTTTATGACGACATATTTTTTTTTAATTTCTGGCTAAAATTAAGTTTATGGGTTATTGTTATAAGAGATTGAAACTGATTAATACGAGTATCATCATTATGGATAACCTGGATAAAAAGTATTCTATTCCAGGACATTTTAAGCTATTTAGGTTTCCAAGTTCCATTCAAATCCGTTGGGTCATTTGGGCGTGATTGAGCTACAAACATTCTCACAAACTTCCAGATTGATAGGAATTATGATACCTCATTATAATAAGCATCTTTTATACACTGATGAACATGTCAGGATAGGAACCATGCTGCGGGCTAGTTTACAAATAAAGTTTGAAAATGTATCGTGAAGGATCCTTAAGTATAGGTACGGCTAGACCAAAGAGGTGTACCCATACTTTCTAAGAGACTTACTTTAAGGATCAGCATCAGTGGCGGACTTACACATTTGCCGCTAGTAGGCTATTGAACCCCCCCCCGAGATTATTTTTACAATCCAACGATTTAAGTAAGACATTTGGATAAATAAAGTGATTGGCCAAGAAGGAAGGGAGGGAGGCATCTGTCCTGCAGTGGGACGATAAAGGCTAATAAATAAGATGTTTGAAAAAAATATTTTAAATTTGCCGCCCCTAAAATCTGCCGCCCTAGGTTCCAGCCTACTCAGCTTGGTGGTAAATCCGCCACTGATCAGCATTGCCGTCCAGCGTGGCAATGCGGCCAGTATCTTTGGGAACGCTTTATTCCGACTGGTAGTGATCTGGATCCGTTAGGCTACCTAGACTGACTGTTTGCAACGGTTACATTTTATTTATTTCTGTAAATAAAAAAAAAGGTTTTACTGATTTATAAAATAAACAATATACCTAATGGTCTATGGCATAGACTCTATGCTATAGTAGGAGTTGACGTAGGGTCCAAGGTCGGCAATATTTATCGTGATTTTATGGAAACTAATATAAACTTTACACACACGAACCATCTTATTATTTTCGCAGGGTAGCGCTAAAACCCACAGAACACTTATATCCGTACGTAGGTATGCGAAATCGTGGTTAGCTGGTGGCCGGTACAGTTGGGCCGGTGACCCAACTTACTCGGGGGTCTCTATTCAAGGCAACAATTATCTACCTAACACAAATAAATTTTCACATCTTCGAATCTAAAATCTAAACTGTGTGCACTAAGGGCGGAATTTTTGAAATTCAACCCCTAAAGGGGTGCAGTGGGGTTGCCAGGGTTTTCACTAGTCCGACATATAAGTACCTATAGGTAGGTACCTATTTTAAATTCGGAAGTATTAGAGTTTGCATATAATTATGATTCAATCACAGCGTAACGATTTGCATAAAAATTGCATGATGGCTCGTTTCGAATGCACTTTTTGCAATCTTCTACTCGGTGCTAATATTTAACTTTAGGTAAGTACCTACCTGTTACCTGATATATTTGGATCAAAACTTGCAACTGAATTATAAAGTTTCCCCAACGGTTTACTTATTACTCGCTACTACTTGTTACCATCAGCTCGCTGTCACCATATTATTGTAGGTATTTTTTGTACAAGGTTTTTTTTTCTATTGTGTAAAAAGTAATTTAAATTTGGTCCCATTTCAATTTTATTTATGTATCTAGGACTAATAGTTCCGTCGTAAAACTTAAAAACGAATATCGTACCTTGATTTTTCGATTGGTCAAAACAAAACTTAATTATATTATGTTTTTAAATAAAAATAACCATTTAAAAAAATCAACCAATTACCAAAAATCGTAATCGAACGTGGTTTATGCAAAGTGACCTTTTTTACCCTAAGTTAAGGTCCCATGACATAATGAGGACAGCGAGCTGGTCTGATGATCCCGAACGCAATCATAGGATCTTCCCAACATAACCCCGGTATGTTTATTGTTTAGGTTCGTTGAACTTTTCTTGACGAATACCTATCATATCCCTAGGGATATGATATGAACTTCTAGAAGCTAGTCATAGAAACTCCTTTTTTTCCTTATAAAGAAATAATATTAAAGGATATAAAAAGGTAGGTACCAGTTGCATACGTAAACGTAGGTAACTAGGTAAGTAAAGTAAAATGCAATAAAATTAACTAGATAAAGGATGGTTGTAAATTAAAGGGTAGTTGGTTTGTTGCAATATAAATTTATCTACTTATAGATTAGGAACTGATTTATTGATAATTTTCAGTATAAAAACAACTGCACATTTTTGAAAAGCATAGAGTCGTTTAGCTCACGGGAACCAAAACGTAAGTCTCATGTACCTAAACCTACCCAACCTCTTATTTTTTGAAAAGAAGTACCTAAAATATTAAATCAAATTTAATAAGTTTTAGAAAATTCTAAAAATATTCTTTTTAGTCCTTATTTATGTCTGTTTCGTTATGTCGTATGTACCTAATAGCTGGGTGTGACATACATCTAAACATGTTTTTTTTTATGAACAGAACCAACATGAAATACTTTGTCGCTATTACTCTGATCGCCGCTATGGCTTCGGCCGCGGTGATCAAGCCCACGCAGCTGGTGGGTGAGATGGCCGAGATCAACCAGATCGTGGCTGCCATCAACAGCCCCAGCACCGACTCTGCCACCGCCGTCGCCCTCGAGGCCATGCTCCTCGATCTCCTTGGCCTTTCCCCCGTCCAGGTCGTGGATGTGGCCGAGCCCTCCCCCATCGCTGTCGGACCCGCTATCGTCGACGTTTCTCCCATCTCCGTCGGACCTACTTTCATCGACTTCCCCCTTCCCGATGGTGGTGTTGTCACCGCTGAGGAGCCCGCCGTCGTCTCCCCCATCGCCGTCCTTGAGCCCGTGCAGCCTTCTCCCGTTGTCATCGGTGAGGTCCCCACTGGATCCTCTCCTCTGGTCCAGATCATCGTGAACGTGAACCAAGCTGAGTCCGCTGCGGTCGTCCCTGCCCCCGTCGCTGCCCCCGAGGCCGTAGTTGAGGAGGTCTATCAGCCCGGCCCCGTCAACGTAGTCGAGAGTGTGGATGTGCCCATCGGAATCGTCAACCCCATTCAGGTCGTCAATCCTGTGGTCGTTGACCCCATCCAGGTCGTCAACCCTGTGGTCGTTGAGCCCGTCCAGGTCGGCACACCCGTTCTCCCCGTCGTCGTCGAGCCAGTCCTCGTCGGCACCCCCATCATCCCCGCTCCCGCTGTTGTCCTCCCCGATGAGCTTAACTAAACTTTTGACTATGATTAAGTAATTGTTCTCATAATTGGTAAATGTTTAAATAAAACACGCATATTATGATACAATCAGTTTGTTGTTGTGTACTAATTATTTAAACCCATTTAAACCATTTATCCAATAAACTAACAGCTGACCTTGTAGTAGATACATGGTAGGTACAACTTCTAGAATCTACCATTAGCTAAATAATAACATAAGGCCGGGAATAGACGTCCGATTTGGCTTCCAAAACTCACGAGTACTAGGTAGGCATTATCTGGATTCCGGATATCGTTGGAAAAATTATAGGTAAGTTTTATTGTTAGTTATAACTCCTATATTATTTGTTCCGATACGATATCCGGAATCCATCTTGAGTGATGTGTTTGTTATCTCCTGGTACACCAATAATTATGTAATTATGGTATCGCTTTGGAGAAACTGATCGTTTTGGTGGGCCTAGTGTAATGCTGTGGGGCGGAATCAGTTTAACGGGGAAAAGTGATTTGGTATTCTTCGATGACGGTTATATGTGACCGACGCCAGTTATGTCCAACATGTCATCTAGCATCACGCGGTCCCATATGCAGAGCGAATTGGTCCATAATTCTATTGCAGGACAATGCTGGTACGGATTGTAACAGCTATCACGACAATACGTGAGCTTTCTGAAGCCAACACTACTGTTTTGCCTTTGCCAGCCATGAGTTCGAATCTAAATTAGATCGGGCATGTCAGGATCAGTTTAAATAAAGCTTAAATAAAATTATACTGACATCCTGAGTCAACAGGAACTTATCAATGCACTGAAACTCAGCTGGGACAAATTCCTTATCAAAACGTAACCCACCTTAAAGAGAGAATGCCAAATAGAACTCAGAGAATGCCTGAAAAATAGAGGAGGACATACACGTACTAAACATTACTTTTTTTTAACCCCAGCGACCCTGTCAATGGCATTCAACGAGTGTACATACAACAAAAGTAACGGTTCAAACTTCACTAAAATCAAGTGATTTTTGTTACCTTATGATGTTCTTTTTTTTTAATGATAAGTTAAGTATCTCTGTTCCGTGATTATTAGATGCTCATAAACCATTTGTCAACCATTTTATGCAACTAAAATTTAAATAAAATATACGTACAATATTTTATATAATGTTTTTGTCAAAAGTCTAGGTTTCCCGTATTTTGTTTTGACTAGTATACATTGCAAGTTAAATAAAAGCTTGTAAAAAGGCAAGTCCTGACTCATTGACTGACGTTACAACGCCCAGCCTAAACTAATGATAGTAGTTTGAAATTTTGAGAGGATATATTGATTTTATAATGCAGACGTAACGTAAACGTAACGTAAACGTAACGTAAACGTAACGTAAACGTAACGTAAACGTAACGTAAACGTAACGTAAACGTAACGTAAACGTAACGTAAACGTAACGTAAACGTAACGTAAACGTAACGTAAACGTAACGTAAACGTAACGTAAACGTAACGTAAACGTAACGTAAACGTAACGTAAACGTAACGTAAACGTAACGTAAACGTAACGTAAACGTAACGTAAACGTAACGTAAACGTAACGTAAACGTAACGTAAACGTAACGTAAACGTAACGTAAACGTAACGTAAACGTAACGTAAAGTAACGTAAACGTAAACGTAAGCGTAACGTCGTTTTTAGTACAAAAATAAGTAAGTTATTTGAGCCGAAGGTGATAGAAAAAACCGGCCAAGTGCTAGTCGGACTCACGCCAAAGGGTTCCGTACTTTATATCAAAACTAATCATATTAAGTTAAAGTTTTTAATGTAGGCTTTCGAAAGGCATATAAAGAGTTCACATTGATTTCTAAAAACAATACAAGGGTCCGTTACGATATTGCTCGATTCAGATAGTACCGGGGTGGTTAGACTTATCACTGGTGTAAGAAAAGGATGAGTTTTGAAGCTAAAGTCATGATTTTGTATATCAACACACTTGAAAGCTTTTCTAATGATTACATATTCAACTGGAACAAGAAAATGGATACTAGACCAGAAGTAGCCGCTCAAATGGATGCACTAATTGAAGTAGGGCAAAACCAAAGTCAAGTGGCTCAATAACTGAATTTGAGTTGATACTCCGTTCGTCGAGTATACCAGAGGTGCCAAGAGACTTGCACCTGCAAACGGTGACAAGGATCTGGCCGTCGTCGTGCTACAACACAGCTTGGTCAGTTGATCGTGCATGTTTTGGTGAGGCATTTCACTGAATAGATTGATGTTGTGTTCATTGTCGGACCGAATACTGGCCAGCAAGTAAACAGGACCTGAATCCCATAGGACATGACATTGTCGGGCGAGCTGTAAAGGTGAGTTCGAGCCCGAGATTTCGCTCCAATGATTCCCCAGGAGCTTCAACAGGCGGTCGCAGAGGAGTGGTAGGAGATACCACATTTTTTTATGAAAACTCTTGTTAAATCACTGAAAAATTGAATGGACGCTCTTTTATTTAGGCTAGCGAACGTTTTCTATAAATAAAAATATTATATATGATTTTTATGTTTGTAAACGTAATTATTCCATAATATTTTTTATTAGCATTAAATTCCATTCATGCGAGCTAGTGTAAAACTCAAGTGACGTCAAGGCCTCGACTTTAGTGAATTCGTATAATTAGCAATTAACTAACATACAATTCAATCAACCATGTTTACAACCCAACCATTCGCTAGAATAATAATAAAACGAAAGCAAGGATTTTTTTTTTAAATGTACGAGGACCCCTACTGTAATCCTCAAGTACGAGTACGTTAGATATGTTAGTCATCCTCTAATCTCCAGGCCCTGAAATTCTTTGATGACGAGCCTCTGACTTTAGACGTTTTCAAAGGTCTGAGAGAATGTCTACCGTATAAAGGATTACAGTCATGATAAGTTTTTTTCATAAATCAACTCCTCAGATAAATTTTCATTTTTATATTAGGTAGATCCGTGACCTAGTTGGTTACCTAACTGACAAGACGTCATAAATAAACCTTTTCCCGGTAGGAAACTATATATCTACCTACTTAGTGTTGATCAGAAGAAGAAACAATGAATACGATAAACATTTTATTGTATTAGGGTACATGTGAAACACATTTAATAATACAAATAAAGGTCATAGTCCTTGGGAAGGCTTAGTTGAGGATGTCGGGGAGGACGACAGCGGGCGCGGGGATGATGGGGGTGCCGACTAGGACGGGCTCGACGACGACGGGGAGCACGGGGGTGCCGACCTGGACGGGCTCAACGACCACGGGGTTGACAACCTGGATGGGCGAGACGACCACGGGGTTGACAACCTGGATGGGCTCAACGACCACGGGGTTGACAACCTGGATGGGCGAGACGACGACGGGGGCGACGTCCACACTGTCGACAATGTTGACGGGGCCGGGCTGGTGGGCCTCTTCGACCACGCCGACGGGAGCGGGAGCATTGATCTCGGGGGCAGCGACGGGGGCGGGGATGACCGCAGCGGACTCAGCCTGGTTCACGTTCACGATGATCTGGACCAGAGGAGATGATCCAGTGGGGACCTCACCGATGACAACGGGAGAAGGCTGCACGGGCTCAAGGACGGCGATGGGGGAGACGACGGCGGGCTCCTCAGCGGTGACAACACCACCGTCGGGAAGGGGGAAGTCGATGAAAGCAGGTCCGACGGAGACGGGGGAGGTCTCGATGATGGCGGGTCCGACAGCGATGGGAGAAACGTCGACGATAGCGGGTCCGACAGCGATGGGGGAAAGGCCAAAGAGATCGAGGAGCATGGCCTCGAGGGCGACGGCGGTGGCAGGGTTGGTGCTGGGGCTGTTGATGGCAGCCACGATCTGGTTGATCTCGGCCATCTCTCCCACCAGCTGCGTGGGCTTGATCACCGCGGCCGAAGCCATAACGGCGATCAGGGCAATAGCGACGAAGTATTTCATGGTGCTAATTGGTGCTATAACAAAGTTCACAAATGAGTATTCAAATCAATTTAACTTTTTAAGTCAGATAAGGTCTAAATAGGTAGGTGGGGTGGTACTTACTTTGGTTGCCCGTTTTGTGCTTGTACTATAAAGTACTTTAAGCGACTGTTCTGATGCTGATTTCAGTTTAGTTTTTAAACAAAACGTTATCATTTGGACAATTGATTAGAAGTTATTGTATCCAATAAATTGAGATATTGGTATTATTTGACACAATCTCCCGACATTCCTGGCTTCTTTAACTCTGACGTGCCCCTGCCTATCCCCTCTAAATATCCTCAAACGTCGAGTGCCTGGAGGCCTGAGAGTATGTCTACCGTAGGTCCATGGCTATTTTAAGAGTAGATTTGTAGGCTATTAGATGAATAGCAGACAAAACAGTAAATTATGTACCACTTTTATGTACCAATTCTGTTCAGTATGAATTAAGCAGTGCTGCTGACTCTCCATCTACTGAAGGGTCTCCACTTCTCTAGACGCGTCTCTGGATTCGCAAAACATGTAGAAAAAATATTTTTCAAACTATCGTGTTCGACATAAATAAAGATTTTTAAAGGTAATAAATTCCCGTGTAAAGTATGATAAGATAAGGAATGAGTATATCAGAGGTAGAGGTGGGTCGTACTTGTGTTTTGACGTACCAGGTCTAATTAATACCACCTCCATCAAATACCAGGTTGATTAACCATTACCAACCATCAAAAATACTTTCAAGAACATAAATACTTTCAAGAACATAAATACTTTCAAGTACAAAAATACTTTCAAGTACAAAATACGCGTTCAAACTGTGACGTCATACCTGGTACGTATTTTGTTATGCCTAAACCAGGTTTACAAACCTGGTCGAGTAAATACGCACCACCTCTAAACAGAGGTTTGAAAGTGGCGCCTGTGACGGAAAAGATGAGGAGCTATGAGGTTACCGTGGTATGATCATGTTATGAGGAGGGAAGAAAATCATGTAACGAGAAGAATGATAGGAATTAATGTGGATGGATGTAGACGTAGAGGTAGGCCAAAGAAAAGATGGATGGACTGTGTGAAAGATGACATGGGTAAGAAAATAGTGAATGATGAGATGACGGCTGAGGGAAATGGAAGAAGTACCTACACATGTTGTGCCGACCCCACTTAAGTGGGATAAGGGCAGGAAGATGATGATGAAAATCCCGTGTAAAATCTATAGTTGGAAAAACTATGTTGTAATAGGATTTAGCTTGAGTTACATATTATTACAACAACGGGAAATTACTCATGTAAATGATAAATTGTCAATGAGGACACCGACAATGTTTCGATTCATCTAGAGAATCTTCTTCAAGGTGAGTGGACCATAACGCGCGCGCTACCCTGCTCGCATTGTCGGTGTCCTCATTGACAATTTATCATTTACGTGAGTAATTTCCCGTTGTTGTAATAATGTGTAGTACAACTCACGAAAGTTTTGAAAGTGAATTAGTTTGAGTTGTTTACCAACGGGCCTGCCTGACATCAACCCTATTTGGAAATACTTGCTGGGTATGCACTAGGTGCGTCAGTAGTACATTATAATGAAGTTTATAAGAAAACAGTCACAGCTAAGTACAAGTTTACGTGTAATAATCGGCCAACTTATAAAATGGACTTGGAGAAGTACCTAATAATAAAAATGTAGTACGAACACTATAGAAAAAAACTTGTAACGTAGTTAATTGTGTAAACTACGGAATCCTATATTGGCGAGGCCCGTCTCGCTCTTGGCCGGTTTTTATTAATTACTAGTGGAAACTCTCGCGACTTCGTTCGCGTAAAGTTATTTAAAAACAGATTTTGAACCTTGTTGCAACCTCTAGCGGAGTTTCGGAGATTTCTTTCACCTCTACATCATAAAAGGAAGATACCTAAGATTATAGTGTATTTTCATTTTCTTTTCTCTTTTCTAATTTCTATTTTTATTGTCAGAATATTTTTATTTTTTATTCGGTACCTTGAATTATATTCTTTTTGTTCAATTTTATCCTGTGTCTGTTGTCTGTCTTTTTATTAGTAGGTAATGCTGTGCATGCCTGTAATTGGCTCACACTCTATAATACTTTTTCATAAATGTTTACGTATTTAATGTGTATTATGTGTGATGTTGGCGCTGCCTTAATAAATAAATAAATAAAATAAATACCTCCCTCCAAGTTCTATCCTTCTAACCTTCTAAGACTTATTAGGCTATGCGTTTTGCGTTAGGCATTCAAAAAAATAAGTAGAAATATCGGCGAACTTTATCACCAAACGCCAAGGCCCAAACTAAGCAAAGCTTGTGCTATGGAACTAGATAACTGATAGAATTTTTAATAATATACTTTTCTTTGTAATACATACTTAAGAGGCTCCCAGTCGCTGATTGCTCTTTTTCGAAACGAAAAAAGAAATACTTCTGAACAAGCCACATCTCCTATTTTTATAAGT
This sequence comes from Hydriomena furcata, assembly GCA_912999785.1. Taxonomy (NCBI): domain Eukaryota; kingdom Metazoa; phylum Arthropoda; class Insecta; order Lepidoptera; family Geometridae; genus Hydriomena; species Hydriomena furcata. The sequence goes on from OU538837.1 coordinate 10,042,498, forward strand.
ATATTACTTCAGGTTCCTACCTAGATTTCTATTAAGCTGAAAACATAATAGCAGAAACTTTTCACGATAAAGATATTATTTCAAAATGATACGTTTTAGAATTTATGATCGAAATATTTTATATACCTACTATTAAAATCAACTTGTGATTTATTGTTAAAGATAGGTAATATGTAGATCTACAATTCTATTAGAATAGATTTTTGATAAGTAATTATACATAATTTATATCATTAATTTATTCGAAAAGCTAAGGCGGACCACGCTCCGACGTGTGTTTGTCGTCATTGCAGCGGTCGGTAGGAGTATTTATCGAAGTGATTAAAGATGGGTACATCTTTATTCACATATACTATACATTATAAAATAGGAAATGTGGCTTGTTCACAAGTATTTCTTTTTTCGTTTCCAACAAAAACAATCGTCGACTGGGAGCGCCTTAAGAGTTATGATACACTAGCTGAAGGTTTCTGATAATAACGAATACAAACGAATACACAGTGCAAACATCCATGTTTATCACACAAGTGTTTGTCTCGGATGGGAATCGAACCTACAACTTCCAGCGAAGAAGGCAGAAAGTACATTCAATACCTACACATCATATCTTCTTGTCCTTATCCCACTTCATGCAGGGTTGACACAACAAGTAGAAAAACATGTTGCAAAAGGATTTGGCTTAGTGTTTTACAACCGGCCGCCTGCTTAACGTCAACCCTCTTTGGGAATTCAGTACCTAAACGTCAGAGTTTAACAAAGCTTAAGTATGTAGGTACTTGTATTTAGATTTCACAAGAATAGTTACAATTTTCACATTTCTGCCATTTCTACGCGCATACCAAGCTACCTAAGTAGGTATCTTTGTTTAATTAGGAATCGAACGATAACAATAAAATTAATTTATAGCATTTTATTGCACTATAAATCCAATAATCTATTGATAAAATTATATGTACGCATCTAGATACGAATTTTATGGATAAACTGGTTGTAAAATGATAAAAAATATAATTTACTGGTAACGTGACGTAGGTACCTACCAACACTTGTAGAGGAAAGCAATAGGGAAATAAAACTAATACATAAGTACCTACTTAGGTAGCACATGCTACATCTATCGCTCATTAGGTATAGGTACATGTATTTCTATTAGAAAAAGTATATGCGTATTAATGGTGCACGGTGATGGGAAACCAGTTAGTGTTCTTATAAGCGGCGTTGGGCTTGCAAACTGTCACGTAATTAAAGTAAAGTAAAGTAAAAGTAAAAAGTTAATTTATTGTATCCAAAGCTTATGGAACTAAAAGTTACATAAAATTGTTTGTGTTATGTTAATCTACCTATCTACATGTTACATTATTAAAGATAAACAAACAATTTATTATATGTTTAGTTCCAGTTGGTTGCAAAATATGGTCTCATGGTTTTACAGATTTTGGTCCAGAGATTCTTCTTCATTCAGAAGATTTTTTTAGCAGGGATGAAAAAATTCATATTCAAAAAGTATTCATTCAATAAAATCACAAGGATCACTTTGAAATGTCTTAGGAGCTAGGCTTCTCGCGATCAAGCCTAGAAGAATCAGGCAACAAACACGGTTTGATTTGAGGCCTATCAATTTGTTCAATGATTCTTGCTATGTAGAGCTCCAGGACGATCGAACAAGGTGAAGGTTCAAAGAAGAATATTTTTTAAAAGTACTAACCAAGAACGTACAACAGTAAAAAACGGCCAAGTGCGAGTCGGACTCGCGCACGAAGGGTTCCGCACCATTATCTATAAAAAAGGCACAATATTCACGTTTTTTGTATGAGAGCCTCACATATCACTACATAGTATAAAGCAAAGTCGCTTTCCGCTTCCCGCGTCTGTATGTATGTATGTTTGCTTATATCTTTAAAACTACACAACGGATTTTGATGCGGTTTTTTTTAATAGATAGAGTGATTCAGGAGGAAGGTTTATATGTATAATAACATGCTACCCGTGCGAAGCCGGGTCGGGTCGCTAGTACATGTATATTTATTTTATTCTGTTTTTATTTTTTGTTATAGCGTCAACAAAAATACATCCTCTGTGAAAATTTCAACTGTCGAGCTATCACGGTTCTTGAAATACAGCCCTATGACAGACAGACGGACAGCGAAGTCTCCTAATAGGGTCCCGTTTTTACCCTTTGGGTACGAAACCCTAAAAATGAACTAAAGAGCTTCAGCACAAATTCTAAAGTAAGGAATGCTAGCTACTGCAAAATGTGAGCGTATGCCAAATGTAATATTTGGACGTGCCTCTGACTACCTAAGTAGCCTCTTTAGATTTAAAGATCTGAACGCATGGAGATTCTGAGAGGATGTCTACCGTACTTGGGGATTATAGTCATGATCTTATTTTTATTTTTTCATAGCTACCTGCTAAAAAAAAATCTTCTGAATGAAGAAGAATCTCTGGACCAAAATCTGTAAAACCATGAGACCATATTTTGCAACCAACTGGAACTATAACTTCCAACAATAACAGATAATCGTTAAGTACCTATGTGCTTAAAAGTTAAGTAGGTAATAAATTGTCGCGCAATTAACTTATCCATTTTAAGCTCAACAATACGATGATTGGTATAGATTTGATATCTCAACCTGTATCCCAATTATGTTATAGAGAATGGGTTTTTTTCAATAGTAAAAATCCAGTGCGTAGGCTATTCCAGGTTTATTCCAAATCAGTTTTGTTCTTTGTACGAGACTAAGCCACAAACATTCGGATTTAAAATATTAATAGGGTTTTTAGGGTTCCGTACTCAAAGGGTAAAAACGGGACCCTATTACTAAGACTTCGCTGTGCTTCTGTCCGTCTGTCTGTCACAGGGCTGTATCATATAAACCGTGATAGCTAGTAATAGTGTACTTGTGTCTTTAGGGAGCCTGTACCTATTCATGTATGGCATGACACGTGAATCAATATGACGCAACACGACGACGCGTTCTGTGAACACAGTTAGATCATTATCTGTGATCAAGGGTCAAAATGCTTCCTGGGTATTTGACGTGTATGTTCTGAGCTAAGATTTTCCCCCCGCGTATCTAGTGCCCAGATAAAACTATGCTAAAATGTAGTGGCGATCTCGACTCTCGACGGGAAGATTTGGTGGACTGATACGTAAATAGATTTCCGTGCCGCCACCAGTTGGCTTATTTAGCCATTGCTTTTGATATTATACCCATGTCTATGGCCTATCATAAATTTTAGAGAACCAATATCAATTTCATAGTCAGACGGCCTCACTGCTCAGTTGGTAGTAACTCTGCCTTCAGTGCTGTAGGTTGTGGGTTCGATCCCCACCCAGGGCAAATATTTGTGTGATGAAAATAGATGTTTGTTCTGTGTCTGGGTGTTTAATATTTAATATTTATCATATGTATGTATTTACAAAAAAAAGTATATAAGTATTCTATCAGTTATCTAGTTCCCATAGTTTTTTTTTTCCACAAGCTTTGTTTAGTTTGGGGCTAGATGGCGCTGTATAAAAATGTCCACTAATATTTATTATTATTATTATTATTATAATAGTATTAACTAATATATAATCTATATCAGCTATCCAGATCCGCTATCCAAAAGGAAAAATTGAAGTTAACTAAATTTTTTGACATAAAATTTCAAATGGTGTCATATTCTTTCGCATAATGTTAGTCGTCGTTTCTTGTTGTTTATAATGTAATATGAAACAGGTAGCGCTATCACTACATAGTATAAAGCAAAGTCGCTTTCCGCTTCCCGCGTCTGTATGTCTGTATGTATGTTTGCTTATATCTTTAAAACTACACAACGGATTTTGATGCGGTTTTTTTTAATAAACAGAGTGATTCAAGAGGAACGTTTATATGTATAATACATGCATAATATAGTAGAGAAACACTGATAATTTTAGAGGTTTCTAATGTGATGTCGTAAATAAACACATTTTTTTGCGCTTACATTGCAAATGCTGGCTGAACCCCACGAGATATATCAAAATAATGTACTTACTACAGTATTGTACACCTTAAAAACGTCTACAAAAAAGTCAACGATGGTATTAGAAACGTCTTACGCACAGCGAAGCGGGCACGGGTCAGCTAGTTTTATCATAATAATGATAGCAGGTACCTATTATATAAAAATAAACTTTAACACATTACCTAACTAGGTACCTATCACAAGATACTAATATGGCTTTGATGAATACTAGCAGTTCGCCACAGCTTCACATGGGTGTACTGTACAGTGTACACGTACAGGCAGTTTTTGCATATTACTGGAAATTTTTGATACTTTACGTTACATTATTGCATGTTACAAAACCTCTGCTTAACCTAAGCGATAGATAAATAATAAATACTTCTATGTTGTTTAAAAAACGTAGTATTAATCATTTTTTCAATACAACCGTTTATTTGAAAAATAAAATGTTGTTAAAATGCCCACAAGCAGCGCCCTCACCGATGTATATTTAACATTAGGTCATAAAACATTATGATTAAGATAACTGCTACTATTAGAATTATGCGAATAAACAAGTAACCGCGCTAAACAACTTCCTGTAAAACCTATCAGCAACCCTTATCAAAAATCTAAACTTTAATTGCATATTATAAAACAAGATAAAAAATTTAGTATAAAGATTCAAAAACTAGTCGTTATTGCATAGTTTGATTGTTCAACTTAGCAAACAGGTATGTGTTTAACCGAATTATTATTCCATTTTTGTTACAATAATTAATTTAATTTAATTAATAATTAATTATCTAGATACTAAAGGAGGACTTCGACTTTCAATCCGAAGGTCGAGAGGTCGAATCCCGGAAGTACATTAATGGATTTATTCTGCTTTCTGCGCTGTAGGTTGCGGGTTCGGGTTCGATCCCCACCCAAGTCAAATATTTGTGTGACAAACATAAATGTTTATTTTGTGTCCGGGTGATCACTACATAGTATAAAGCAAAGTCGCTTTCCGCTTCCCGCGTCTGTACTGTATGTATGTATGTTTGCTTATATCTTTAAAACTACACAACGGATTTTGATGCGGTTTTTTTTAATAGATAGAGTGATTCAGGAGTAAGGTTTATATGTATTAAGCCCGTGCGAAGTCGGGGCGGGTCGCTAGTATGTATAATAAGAATGTAGTGACAAAAAAAAAGTATATAAGTATTCTATTAGTTATCTAGGTCCCATAGTACAAGCTTTGCTTAAGATGGGGCTAGATGACGCGATATGAAATGTCAGCCAATATTTGACGAATTGGACGTACCTCTAACTACCCCATTAGACATCTTCACTACATAGTATAAAGCAAAGTCGCTTTCCGCTTCCCGCGTCTGTATGTAATCACTACATAGTATAAAGCAAAGTCGCTTTCCGCTTCCCGCGTCTGTATGTAATATGTAATATGTATCTATGTATGTTTGCTTATATCTTTAAAACTACACAACGGATTTTGATGCGGTTTTTTTTATAAATAGAGTGATTCAAGAGGAAGGTTTATATGTATAATACATGCATAATATAGTAGAGAAACACTGATAATTTTAGAGGTTTCTAATGTGATGTCGTAAATAAACACATTTTTTTGCGCTTACATTGCAAATGCTGGCTGAACCCCACGAGATATATCAAAATAATGTACTACAGTATTGTATACCTTAAAAACGTCTACAAAAAAGTCTACGATGGTATTAGAAATGTCTTACGCACAGCGAAGCGGGCACGGGTCAGCTAGTATGTAATATGTATGTATGTATGTTTGCTTATATCTTTAAAACTACACAACGGATTTTGATGCGGTTTTTTTTATAAATAGAGTGATTCAAGATGAAGGTTTATATGTATAATACATGCATAATATAGTAGAGAAACACTGATAATTTTAGAGGTTTCTAATGTGATGTCGTAAATAAACACATTTTTTTGCGCTTACATTGCAAATGCTGGCTGAACCCCACGAGATATATCAAAATAATGTACTACAGTATTGTATACCTTAAAAACGTCTACAAAAAAGTCCACGATGGTATTAGAAATGTCTTACGCACAGCGAAGCGGGTACGGGTCAGCTAGTATGTTAATATAATGAGTATTTACTTGGGGATTAAAGTCGTGATCCAATTTATTTAGGGTTCCGTACCTAAAGGGTAAAAACGGGATCCTATTACTAAGACTCCGCTGTCTGTCTGTCTGTCACAAGACTGTTTCTCATGAGCCGTGATATCTAGACAGTTGAAATTTTCACAGATTATGTATTTCTGTTGCCGCTATAACAACAAATACTAAAAGCAGAATAAAATAAATATTTAAGAGGTTAGCTCCCATACAATAAACGTGTTTTTTTTTGCCATCTTTTATATATAATGGTATGAAACGCTTCGTGCGTGAGTCCGGTTCGCAGTTAGCCGGTTTTTCATAATAGATAGATAGATAGAAAATTCTTTATTGCACAATACAAGAACATGTACATAGGCGAACTTAATGCTAGTTAGCATTTTCTTCCAGCTAACCTTTGTGTAATTTGGAAAGGGAATGGTAGTGCTTTGTAAGAGAGAAATCATTGAATTTATTATATTTATACACATACTTACTAAAAAATACATAAACTTACATATATACCATACCATAATTATTTTTGCATTTGATTACAGCGAAAATGAAACTCCTACTTACCTTCGCTGCCGTCGTCGCCGTCGCCGTTGCTGGCCCCGTCCACCGCAACCTGATCCTTCCAGGAATCGCCGGACCCACCCCCATAGTCGACGAGAATGGATCTCCCATCACCATCATCGAGAACCCCATCTCTATAGGACCCGCCATCATTGACTTCTCTCCCATCGCAGTCGGACCCGCCATCGTCGAGACTTCCCCTATTTCTGTGGGACCAGCCATCATTGACTTCTCCCCCGTCGCTGTCGGACCTGCCATCATCGAGACCTTCCCCGTCTCCGTCGGACCTGCTTTCATTGACTTCCCCCTTCCCGACGGTGGTGTTGTCACCGCTGAGGAGCCCGCTCTTACCCCCGTCGCAGTTGTGGCCCCCACCCCCGCCGTGGTCGCCCCCGTGGCCGCTGAGAGCACTCCCCTCGTCCAGATCATCCTGAACATCAACAGTGCTGCTGCTGAGTCTGTGGTCGTCCCCGCCCCCGTCGCTGCCCCCGAGATCATTGCTCCCGCTCCCGTCAGCGTGGTCGAAGAGGCCCACCAGCCCGGCCCCGTCAACATTGTCGACAGTGTGGACGTCGCCCCCGTCGTCGTCTCGCCCATCCAGGTTGTCAACCCCGTGGTCGTTGAGCCCATCCAGGTTGTCAACCCCGTGGTCGTTGAGCCCGTCCAGGTCGGCACCCCCGTGCTCCCCGTCGTTGTCGAGCCCGTCCTCGTCGGTACCCCCATTATCCCCGCCCCCGCAGTCGTCCTCCCCGACATCCTTAACTAAATTGAACAGTCTACTACATAACAACGTAGGTATGGTCCTACAATGATAACAAGAACTATTGTGAATAAACTACATAACTCGTCTCAACTAGGTATATACTTTCCAAGAGCACATAGTTGAGACTGAATCAAAAGATTGATGGGAATTATATCTAATAAATAAACTTAGATGACATTTAAAGCCTATTTATCTCATTTTAAAAACCCTTAGGTACCTATAGCGTTTTATTACTGATTTTAAATTAGGTAGGTACGACGTTGTTCTGTCTAAATTTTAATAATCGCTTAGAAAAAATTGGTTTTTCATACAAACTTTACCACCCTTTTTTACCCCGTTAAGGGATTAAATTTAAAAAACCTTACACTCGTATTTCTTTTACTGTGTTGAAGAGCATAAATATTAAATTTCATGTAATTTTGTACTTATATAAATAATTTATTTTTCATACAAACTCTGACCCTTCTCATCCCGTAAGGGAAAATAATTTAAAAACCCTTAATCACTTGTCTTTTTTATTGTTTTTTTTTTATTGAAGAGCATAAATATGAAATTTTAAGTAATTTTAATAATATTTTTTTTTTTATATAGGTAGGTAGTATATAAAAAACCCTTAAATATGTGTTGTAAAAAATGACAGAGTTTCATACAAACTTTTATCCCCTATTTCACCACTTGAGAGGGTGATGATTCTTAAATCTTCTTTTAAATAAAATTCTCGTGTCACAATGTTAGTTACCTTACTCCTCCGAAACGGCTTAACCAAATTTTATATGCATATACATACAGTAGGTCTGAGAATCGACTACTATCTATTTTTCATACCCCTAAGTGATAAGGATGGCGTAAAGATCGGGAAAAACGGAAAGTGCTTTTTTCTGTGGGATTATTGACATTTGGCAGGACAAACGTCAAGTTTTTCAAGGCAGGCGAAGACATATTGATAAGCATGCTACGTCATCGTCGATTCGACCACCGTTTACCACCATCCTGACCGTTTTGTATCACGTGACTGGCGTTGAAAAATTGATAATTTTAATTATGGGTTTTTTAATAAATTATTGTTGTTTTTCAAGTTATTTTACTCCATAACGCTTTTCAAAGGTATGATTTACATAGATTACTATCAACAACACTTTATTTTCCATACTGTCAAATAGCCTATTATGAGGAAGAGTAAGGAACCATGGAAAGGCTAGTGGAAAACCCGTTCAGCTTAAAAAACCGGTAAACTATCGATAGAAACCATCATGGTAAAAATGGTTCTAGTTACGATAAAGATTTGTTAGTAACTGCAGTTAATATCGCTAATCCGCTATATTATGCGTCTTTGAATAGAAACTGATTGTAACGAAACATTCGTCATCGAGGGTCAGGTTCAATAGTGACGACTCAACCTAACAAGTTTAGAGTCCAACTCGGTCACAATAATAAACAGACATAGCCTAGTACCTAGCTACGAGTATAACAAATTTGCATAGAAAATACAATGTGTCATAAAAATCGTATTAATCTCTTTCCGCGGTATTAATTTATCAGTTCTAGCTAGCCATTTATCCACATTGGGATTAGTTAAAACATTAAGTACACTTGTTTAATTACTTATCTAAGATACCTAATTTTCTATAATTATCATTAGTATAAAACGTAGAGTATCCCTAAACGGTAGCATATTGTGTAAACAAGTGACCCAATCAGGTGAGATCTTAAAGTGCTTCCCGTATTCTTTAAAAATATATTTCTGTCATTCAAGTAGTCTTTCTGTATGCTTTTTAATATTAGGTCTCTTCTCTACATAGCATTTACGAAAAGGATCTTAGGCACCAAGCTTAGGCTTGTTGCCTGATTCTTCTAGGCTTGATCGAGAGGAACACGCGTAGCTTTACCTAGCTCCTTTACGTTTTAAAGGGGGCCCTTTGATCAGGACTGTCTCCATCCTAAATACATAAATATCTTTTGACTTTGACTTAACTTATTGGCGGCATTTGTTTCTTTCAGCCAACATGCAATTATTCATCACTCTCGCCGCCATTATAGCAGTCGCCGTCGCTGGCCCTACCCAGCGCGGCCTCATTGCCCCTGGACACGCCGGACCTACCCCTATCGTGGAGACCCCCATTGCTGTTGGACCTGCCGGACCCACCCCTATCGTAGAGGAGACCCCCGTCGCTGTTGGACCAGCCGGACCCACCCCTATCGTGGAGGAGAATCCCATCGCTGTTGGACCCGCCGTTATTGACTTCACACCTGTCGCTGTTGGACCTGCCATCGTACAACCCGTCGTCGTCGCTCCCGAAGTCGCCGTCCCCGTCGCATCTGACAGCCCTGTCCTTATACAGATCATCTTGAACATCAACCAGGCCGCCGAGTCTTCACCCATCGCCGTCAGCCCCGTCGTGACCCCTGAGGCTGTTGAGGAGATTATCGTCCCCGGCCCCGTCAACGTCGTCGACACTGCCGATGTTGAGGTCATCGCCCCCGTCGTCGTCGATGAGGTTTACCAGCCCAACCCCATCAACGTAGTCGAAGCTGTGGACGTGGCGCCCATCCAGGTTGTCAACCCCGTGATTCCCGTGCAGGTCGTCAACCCTGTGGTCGTTGAGCCCATTGCTGTTGTTACCCCAGTGCTTCCATCCCCCGTTGTCGTCCTCCCCGAGAATCTGAACTAAAAAGCTCAGAAAGATATGCCATTTATAAAAATAAATGTTTTTCTCCTAACCACACTTTGCTTGTCATTTTGTAAAATTTTAAAATAAATTAAATGTAATAAATCGATCTCTTTGTAATACTTTTTCTCCTTTACAACCTGAGCTTACAAGTTTCGTTTAACACACCCTTCCTAGGACGAATCTACCCGCTCCCCTTAAGAGGTTTACATACTAGATAGGTAAGTACGTACCTATGAGAAAGTTGGTGTGATAAAATAACGTAAGGGATCTTCTGATGTTCGATGACAAATATCAGCAAGCCCTCTTCATGGACGAAGTTGAATTAACTTTCTATATAAATTATAAACATTAGAGTCATCACTGGCAATGATTAAAGACTTTAGTTAGCCTGAACTTTTTAAGTCATGTCCCAGGAATTACCTGGATCTCCATAACTGAGGACGTAATAAAATCCATGAAAAGCTTATCTTTTAGTTACGTTAGGTCTTATATCACAACGACGATGAAGTTTAGAAGAACCGTACAAAGCTCAAAATACTGTTTTAGTCTGTTTTAAAAGAAAAAAATATCGAAAACAAAACTTAGGTCCTCAGTTACGTAGATTCTGGTGGTCCAGATTCGAGTGGTCTGGTTTGAGGCTGTTGTGTTGGGACTAAGGTTATATAACGCCTTACGGGTCCATTAAAAGAGTTACAATGCGTGCAGGACGCGATTGGGGCTGCCTCGCTTCTTCAGTGCTTTGGGCAAGTTTGCGGAGAATAGAGTAGACTGCTTTCATGCGATTATGCGCAAGAGGAGTGCATCTTTGAAAAGCCGGATCCGTGGCAGCCAGAACTGCATTGTGAAAGAATTATCCGATAGTTTGGTCTATCCTCTAAATAATGATCGGATGCAACTGCATACTCCATGCGATAAAAAATACAAATACTCCCTGTAATATCACTAACATTAGTTTATAAGTTACCTACAATGTTACTAACATTAATATTATGCACTAAGTCTGAAATACTTACGTTCTTTTATAAAGAGTATGTACCTAACTACTTAACATATTTGACGTACCTACAAGCATTATAACGAGTAAATAAGTTACCTAACGTAGAGGCACCAGTGTTGGACTGAGAACCAATGATGCAAAGAAAGACAAACAAATGACATGAATAAGTTTAATAATTAGTTTTTCGCGCGTTATTAACAATTGATCATAAACTACAATTATCTGACTTTCATAATACGAATTTTCATTTCATTTGGCCTTTTTGTTTGCAAATGGTGAAGAAAACAACAAACTCGGGCAGCCCCCGCCCATCTTTAAAAATCTGTTTTTATTGCATTCATCGTTAAGAAAGTAGGTACCGAATGTTTGAATTTGCTCGTAATTGATATGCTCATATGAAAAATACGTTATTACATGGTATTGTAGGTGAGTTTACGGTATGTTTAGTGTGTTAGATTAAATTCTAAGTTCGAAATTTTACGTGTGAGAGTAGATTTTTATTACTGGATCTTGTATTTCCTCATTTTCCAATAATGGACAAAATATAGAAACTTACTTTTTTCTATTGTCTAACTATGACGTTTGCAGAAATAGCACTAGCAAAGAGCTATACCCCAGAACAAATGGAAAACGCCGTAAAAACCGGGCGTAAAAAAAATTAAGTAAAAGTGGCAACTGCTGGCAAGAAATTTGAATTTCCCCGAATTACATGAAACTATCCTATTGAAACACATAACTGACGTATGATTCAGATCAGACATACAAAAAACGCAAAGCTGATAACGTGTGTAAATGGAGTTCAATGAGAATGAGAATCATAAACAGATTGCCGTCTGTCCGTCTGTCCATCTGCCCGTCTGTCGGTCTGTCTGTCCGTCTGTCTATCACAGGGCTGTATCTCATGAACCATGACTTGATTTCAACTGTCAGCTGTGACAGTTGAAATTTTCACAGATGATGTATTTTTGTTGTCGCTATAACAAACAACAAACAAATACTAAAAACATAATAAAACAAATATTTAAGTGGGGTTCCTATACAACGTGATTTATAGATAATGGTACGGAACTCTTCATGCGCGAGTCCGACTCGCACTTGGCCGGTTTTTTTAGGATTCATACACTAAACACTAATTATATTCCAAATTTGAAGCTTCTATGTCTGCTAGAAGTGCTTTAAACTTTTGATGATCGGTCAGTCAGTCAGTCAGTCAGTGAGTGAGTGACAAAATAAAAAACTGTAATTCTTAAACTACTGGTTCAAATTGAATGAAATTTGAAATATACCGTGTTTATTATATAATGCCTGCTTGGTTACTGAAAATTCAGGTTTCTAGTTTTATTCACAACGAAGTTAGAGGAGGTCGAAAATGGCCTGAACTGCTTCGAGAAAAGGATAGTACAGCAGCAATAAAGCGGTACCTTTATTGCTTGACTTGGCGGGGGCACAGCCGTGCCCCCAGATATTTTCATTAATTATTGTGTAAATCTGTCGTCTTCAGGTAGGATATACTTTAGAATCAAGCTTCATATCAAAATAGTGGTTGTCCATAACTGGATCATGTACATCATTGGGTGTCCATTACTAGATTTTGCTCGTCCATTACTAGATCAAAAAAGCATATATTTATTTTGATCATATTTCATTTGTTTATTAATTAACCAATATTTTTTAAACATAATGATATAAAAAAAATGTAGGACCTAAACTTATTCCGTGCTATTCATAATAATGTCCAATACATAATGAGAAACAGCCCAAAATGATCAATTTTGATCCTTAAAGTGTCCAAGATTGGTGCCATTACGTTACTTACTTTATTTTGGAGAAAGGAAATAGGATAGAGACTTTAAACTATAACTGTGTTTTTTTTTTTGCTTGATTATACGTGAGTTTGTGAAAATGAAAATATTGAAAACCATATTTATGAAACATAATTTAAAAAAATTAAGTTGTTTCTTTTATACTATTTATTAATATTCATTCCTTTCACATAAAAGCTTAGTTGAGGATATCGGGGAGGACAACAGCGGGGGCGGGGATGATGGGAGTGCCGACGAGGACGGGCTCGACAACAACGGGGAGCACGGGGGTGCCGACCTGGACGGGCTCAACGACCACGGGGTTGACGACCTGGATGGGCTCAACGACCACGGGGTTGACAACCTGGATGGGCGAGACGACGACGGGGGCGACGTCCACACTGTCGACAATGTTGACGGGGCCGGGCTGGTGGGCCTCTTCGACCACGCCGACGGGAGCGGGAGCAATGATCTCGGGGGCAGCGATGACCGCAGCGGACTCAGCCTGGTTCACGTTCACGATGATCTGGACCAGAGGAGAGGATCCAGTGGGGACCTCACCGATGACAACGGGAGAAGGCTGCACGGGCTCAAGGACGGCGATGGGGGAGACGACGGCGGGCTCCTCAGCGGTGACAACACCACCGTCGGGAAGGGGGAAGTCGATGAAAGCAGGTCCGACGGAGACGGGGGAGGTCTCGATGATTGCGGGTCCAACAGCGATGGGGCTAGTCTCAACGATGGCGGGTCCCACGGCGATAGGGGCCAAAGCGCCGATGATGGAAACCAGCTGCTGCTCGAGGAGGATGGCGGTAGCGGGGTCGGTGCTGGGGCTGTTGATGGCGGCTATTATGGCCTCCATCTCAGCGAACTCATTGGTGAGGGGCTTCACGGGGACAGCCACAGCCACGGCGACGAGAGCGACGAAAGCGACGATGAATTTCATTATGCACTAAAAAATAAAAGATAAGTTTAGAGGTGTATTCCACCGTGGTGGAAACCATATTTAATTATTTTACAGGAACTTTATTTAGTACCTTATAATGACATTGGAAGAAGTCAAATAAAAAAAAAGTAAATAAAAATAATAATTAGAAATATGTGTTTATGTAGTTAATAAATAAATCTAAAGTCGAAAATACTCACATTTTTTGGATTATCCGTGATCGCAATGATGAAACTTCAAACCGCGGTAGCGCTTTTATACTAAAACCTTTCTTTACTAAAGATAAGCAACGAAATTAATTTATTGATCCAATAAAATAATTTGAATGTGGTATTGATTGCAAAAAAACATTCGATTGCGATTTCTGTGCTACGCAGTAGTTTTTTCACGACTTTCGTGTAAGTAGGTATAGTGAAATAGGATCACGACTGTTATCCCTATTGTACAATAGGCATATTCTCAGATCTCAAGGCGCTTAGATCCTTGAGAATGTCTAAAGGGGGTAGTCAAAGGTACGTCCAAACATTATGTTTGGCACGATTCACGATACCCACATTTTGCAGTATTTAGCATTCCATACGTGACCTGTTGCAAGCCCATCGCCGCTCATAAGAATACTTACTAACACGTTTTAGGCGCATATAAATTTAGGTACCTATATTTCCCATGATGAGATAGGAAGATCCCATAACTACCAGGTAGGTACCCAATTTTTTTAAAATGCATCTCTAAAAATACATCAAATAAACCAAGCAGGAAACGCTTAGCCGTATCTCGAAGATAAAAGGAATAACAAAATGTTTTTATCTATAATCTATGTCATAAATAGGTTAAACTTTACAATGGATAATCGGGTCGGTCATCAGTGAACATTGACGTGCTTAGAGATACCTACCTACTTAATAAAACATGGTAAGTACCTGGATACCTATTATTTTTAAAGTTTTGAAATTAGCTTTATAAAAAAACCGGCTAAGTGCGAGTCGGACTCACGCACGAAGGGTTCCGTACCATTATCTATAAAAAAAGACAAAAAATCACATTTGTTGTATGGGAGCCCCACTTAAAAATATCAATTTTATTCTGTTTTAGTATTTGTTGTTATAGCGGCAACAGAAATACATAATCTGTTTCAACTGTCTAGCTATCACGGTTCATATGAGTTAGCCTTGTGACAGACAGACGAACAGACGGACAGCGAAGTCTTAGTAATAGGGTCCCATTTTTACGGTCATTGGGTACGGAACCCTTAAACCATAGGATCACGTCATGACTGTAATCCCCAAGTACGATGTCTAAAGGGAGTAGTCAGAGGCACGTCAAAATTTTTCACAACACCCACATTTTGCAGTAGTTAAAATTCCTATAATTTTTTTCCATGAGTGAAGTCTTTATTTCACGTAAGTACCTACATAAGTATTACCTATTATAAGATGGTAGGTAAAAATACACTTCTAAAGTACCTACCTACTTAGGTAAATACTTTATTTAACCTTAGCACAATCTATAATCATTAATACTGGGACCTAAGTAAGTTTAGTTAAAACCTACATATATATCTATATACATATATATAAATCAATTGCTGTTCGTTAGTCTCGCTAAAACTCGAGAACGGCTGAACGAATTTATCTTATATGGTTTAAAAGGTGAGAAAAATTCGAATAATTGCCGGGAAAACCCTAAAAGCCGCCCTTTTCTTTTTCCCATACAAAAGTTTTCTAACTAAAACGTAGAGTCAATTTGAGCTTTATTAGGTTTGATAATACGGGAACGGGAACGGGAACGGGAACGGGAACGAGGACGGGAACTTAGACAACATTTGTTAATTCTAAAGCGATACGAAGTTCGCGGGGTCAGCTTGTAAATAAATAAATATTTAAGATAAAGGGAGGCTCCCATACAACAAACGTGATTTTTTCTCGTTTTTTATAGACAATACCTACAGATCCCTTCGTGCTCGAGTCCGACTCGCACTTGGCCGGTTTTATATAATTCGTTAAATAATCTATAGCTAAGTAAATTATAGATAGTCTCTTTTTAAGTTTGATGGTTTTCAAAATAATGCAGTTTTATCACTTTTTTCGTCTTATCCGGGTAGACTCAGCCCAAAAAAAAAAACAAATATCTCACATAGTAATACCTATGTGTACCTTATTACGTAGCTATCAATTTTTGATTAGATGATCATTCTGTCGTATCTCGCCATATTGAGAGACGCTAAATAAATTAGAAAATTAGATATTATGTTAGGCACTTGCCTAAATTATAAGTAGGGAAAGAGAAGACAAACCAAAAACTGTGTGGATAGTTGAATTATATTTTTAAATTTCAATAAAAAAACATTTGAATACATTTTTTTGAAAGATGCATATGAATACCGATTACCAGATTAGATTTAATAACTAAAAATTTAGTAATTGAATGCAGAAATTAAATTTTAAGCAAAGGTCTCTCTTCATCTTACTAAAAATGCACCAATGGTCTATCACATAGATTCCTAAGACATAAATTCATAAATACAGTGGACCTCCGGTAATCCGACAAACATGCAGGGCAGTGTCGGACTATCGAATTTGTCGGATTATAGAGCACTGCCTAAGACCTCCATAGTCCGTAATTTTTTACAAAAGAGTACCTTGTAATCCGACAAATTACATATCCAATGGTAAGATTCTATATGTTATAATTAAACAAAGTCATGTCGGATTACAGGGGGCGCCGGATTATCGGGGGGATCCACTGTAATTGCATTATAAGACATACATAGTAATAAATAATTTAAATAAGGTACATTCCCAACTACTCATTGTTTCTGTCACCCTCGACATAGGAAATCCAGTAAAAGGTCATGAATATAAATGTGACTGTATTATTTATTAGAAACTAGCTAACGCCCACGGCTTCGCTTGCGTGGTACCAGCATAAAAAGTATCATTTTTGCAGGACTTAATTTATATTCCAAGTTTCTACAACAGTTAGAGCCACAGACATAAAAACATCCTCAGAAACTGTCAGACTTAAGGTGTGACCAGACATAGAGCGGCATTCGGACACAAGTTTGCCGCGTGACTAGTTTAAACTTAGGTAAATGTGCGCGCGGCCGTTGTCCAATAATAGCGCGGCTGCCTCGAATTCCGCGCAATGTCTGGTCACACCTTTATAATATTAAAAAGATGTAGAATTGTTATTGAAACATAAATTGTCAGTTAGATTATAATGATCATAAACAATTTGCCAATTAGCATGTACCTAGTTAGGTTTAGCTTATCAGTTATTTTCTAACACAAGATAACAAACAACCAATACCAATACACAACATAAAGAAAATCATTATTCTTTCACCAATAAACAATAAAATTATTTAAAAAAAACATTCAAAATGCCTACCTGCACCAAACCAATCTATTAATAATTTAACACAAGATTTTTATGATCCTTAACTTAACTTATGGAATGATTTATATTTTCCAAAATTTTAGACCATTAATTTTTTTCTGATATTTGCTCTCTACTGACTGTAACCAAAGTACCTTAGCCTAATATATTAATATAAACAGACAGACGGACAGCGAAGTCTTAGTAATAGGGTTCCGATTTTACCCTTTGGGTACAGAACCCTAAAAAACATACCAACAGCGTTTAGCATTACAGTTCTGTCATGGGATGCAATGCTGACAAAAAATTATAATATGTGCAATCATTCATAGTCATATAATTTTTTTTTTTAATGGCAATCGTCCTTTTCTGGACATTTCTGCCAGCGTCACGTCATTTTAAATTTCAACCAAACGGTGGAACAGGAATAGTCATATCATAAGTTGACCATACCAAGAAAATAGTAAATTATAATTTTGTACATTTACGGTCATGGTATGGTCATTATATAGGTACATTGCAGTCGGTAGAGAACTCAATAGTCTTTTTTCAATCATGGTACATAACAAAAGGACAAATTAATTATTCTAAAGCTTTTCTTCCATAAGTGCGTCTTCTTTGGTCATCAATCTCATTGAGGTAGTATGTTCCAGGGAATAGCGCGTCTATTGAGCCTGAAGGTATGTAAGGAGCAGTGTGGTAGTTCATTGTTCTCACATCCATCAAGTCAGAGAATCTGGTGGGCTCCACACACTCTCGTTTATCTAACAAAGACACAGATTGGTGTAATGAGGCTATCAACTTTTCTAACTTTGACCCCGCACTCAAATCTTCACAAATATTCATTGAATACATAGTAGAAGCAAGACCAGAGCCGTAAGAGAATAGGCCGATTTTCTTTCCAATTAGTGATTCAGGTTTTTTGCTTATTAGATATGAAACAAGACCTCCGTATAAAGAAGATGTGTACATGTTCCCAACATTCCTAGCTATGTTCAGTGATGGTTCTGTTTTGTCTTCAAACAACTGTTGGCTGTATGTCATAAATGCTTTTTCTACATCTCTATCAAAATATGTGTCTTCCAATTTGTGATCTTTGAATTGTGTAAGTCCCGGAAAATGTTTCTCTTTGCTTTCATCTGATGCATTAAGGAAGTCATTGAAGCAGATTCGGGCAAGAGACTTTTGCACCAGTTTACTGTACGGCGAATGGAACAGCATACCATCTAAGCTCAGGAGCCCCTTAAAATCTGGGTCAGTCTTTCTTATCTTCTTATTGAATAAATTATAACAATTATCTAAAGCGCTGAGGTAGCAACGGATAGAGAGCTTTCCATCAACAAATGGGAATTCAGAGGCCAAGTCTGGTTTGTAAAAGTCGTATGCATGAGTCATGTATGAGGCACGAACACCCCGATCAAAAACTAATGGAGCATCTGGTCCTATCAGCATAGCCACAGCACCTGCTCCACCAGTGGGTCTCGCAGGTCCTTTTCCATACACAGCTATGTCTCCAGCCACTACTATTGCCTTTCTTCCATCCCATGATGATGATTCTACCCAGTTGATGGCGTTAAAGAGAGCTGCGGTGCCACCATAGCAAGCATTTGTTGTGTCAATGCCCTCAACATCTGTGGCACCTACTTTGGCAAACAAGGTCATGAGGAAAGATTTCACACTTTTACTTTTATCAATTATAGTCTCAGTACCAACTTCCAGGCGTCCTATATCATGCAGGTCAAGGTTGTTCCTCTCGATGAGCCGGTGTAGAGCAGTCATGCAGAGCGAGTTGATATCTTCTCTATCAGAACAAAAGCCCATTTTCATCTGGCCGAGACCGACTGTGTATTTTCCGGCTGACGCTCCATCAAATTTTTCCAATGCGGTTTGATCGACATACTGCGACGGGAAGTAGAGTTCCATGGATATTATTCCAACATTTTCGACACGGCCACCCATTTTTCTGAGAATCACTTTCACGTTGCGTGTTCGCTAAAGTAGGACGTGTTACCGGCCGATGATAGAACTGTGGACTGATGTGTCTGAGTGATGTGAGCGCGTATTACTTGTGTATACTGACGTCACTGTTTCAATTACACGTACGCTAGCTACCGGTACCTCGAACGCACCATTGACCTAGTATCACCAGCTTTCTTTCTTACGCTAAAGAAAACCTGATACGAGCCGAATGAATACCGCCGCGCGAGATCAATTAACTTTTATGAATGGTTTTAATTGACTTAGGTATTACGGCGAAGTTTAGTCATCTACTTGGACATTTTAGGAATTCTTTCTTCTACAAAAAGAGAGGCAGAATTTTCCGGTCTATTTCCCGTTTTCACTTTTCTACACCAACACCAACCAAAACCATGAGCTGGCTGCCTGGCCTGCACTGCACAGATTGACTTTGACTTGATTGATGTGATGACACTCTTGACAGACAAGAAAACCTGTCACTCCTGCCCCTGTCACACATACATACGTCATGTCAAATTTATTATTTTTTATTTGTCTATTGGAGTTGGACTCGTTCCCAACCCAAAGAGAGGTAAAGTAGCGATACGCTACCTACTCTTGTATCTTTCAATGACCCATCAACCTTGGGGATCTCGAGCTTTTCTTAGTTGAGTTCGGCTAGGCTATTTACTCCAACTCCCATTTCTCACTAGATAAGTACTACATAAGTAGATATGTACCTAGTGAGAAGGTACTTACCTACAACCACCCTCAGATAAATGATCGATTAACATTTTGAAAACTATTAATTGATCTTATTCGTTGTCGATCAATTCAATCGTTCGCCTTTTGTCTGTTTGTTATAACAACAAAAACATACGAGTAGAATAGCCTAAACCTACCTAGGCCTACCTCAAACTGGAATTTAGGTACCTACCTAAATCACTACATAGTATAAAGCAAAGTCGCTTTCCGCTTCCCGCGTATTATCTTTAAAACTACACAACGGATTTTGATGCGGTTTTTTTTAATAGATAGAGTTATTCAGGAGGAAGGTTTATATGTATAATAACATGCTACCCGTGCGAAGCCGGGGCGGGTCGCTAGTATAAATATATAACACACAATAATTTATAGTCTATTTATTTTTTTGTTTATTTTTATGAGGTGTACCTACCACTGCTGAGTCATCCTTGTCCTAGGTACCATAATCTAGAATTAAATTTGAACTTTATTATCCACGATCATTTTTACGATTATATCGTCCTTTCCTTCTTGATTTCTATTATCTGGCGTGAACTTGTAAAATTTTACACCTGAAACAGAAAATACAAAAATAAAAATAAGTCGACTTGAAAACCATCAATAACGCACAGAACAGCTAAACCCAGTAATTACTTCTACCACCTAGGTAGGTACTTTACTTATATTATTAATTATAATGCTGTGAATATGTACATATTAGTATATTAGTATAAATAGTTAACAATAATAATAATAATAATAAGCCATTTATTTCCAAACTTTGGGTACAATTATTGTTAACTGGAAATTTCAACAAAGTTTATATGATGTCCCGCAGTTCGGCGTGCCTTTTGGCATAGGCCTCCTCCAACTCTCTCCATTGTGCTCTGTCCTCTGCAACTCTAGTCCAGTATGGTCCCAAGGTAAGGCGGATATCATCTTCCCATCTTATTTTGGGACGTCCCTGTTTTCTCGTCCCTTCTCTTGGGTACCATAGGGTCACTTGTTGATCGAAGCATGTGTCCTGCTGTCCAACCCCATTTTAAATGATCTATATGAGCCAATATGTCTTTAACTTTGGTTTTCCTTATAAATTCCGTATAAATAGTTATGTACAACAAATTATTTTGATTTGACTAGATACCTAACTACATAATAATGACTAACAAATGATTAGCACGTCGATCAACGTCCTTACTCGATGACATTAAGACGGTTACCTACCTAAGGAATACCTACAATAGGTAAAGGAGCACACCTCTAGTACCTACCTATTTTAGTATTCTTGTAAGCGGCGATGGGCTTGCAATCTGTCACGTATGGAATGCTAACTACTGCAAAATGTGGACATCTGCCAAATGTAATGTTTGGACGTGCCTCTGACTACCCCCACTTGACATATTCAAATCATCTAATCGCCTGGAGATCTGAGAGGATGTCTATCGTAGGTACCTACTTGGGGATTACAAAGTTCAAAGTTTTTATGGCTTTCATTGTGTACACGAGACCCAATTTTTTTTCTCTCTAAGTAGTTTTAGAGCTATGTCTGACTTTGGAATTGGACAAACATCTAAACCTACCTACCCAGCCTACGTTACAGCATTGATCATCACTCAGGTACCAGTATAGAATACGAACTGAAGCTGTTCTTTACCTGTGGGATTTATTCTAGTTTCAAAATCACCATTGGGTCCCCATGTCCGCGCTGGTTCTTCATTGTACAAATCCTGAAAGAAGAAAAAAAACATAAAAAAGTCAACAAACTAAAACAGTTCACTGAAAGACATACAGACAAACAAACACCCTTTCGTTTGTAACGTAACGAAAACTTTTCGCAAGCTAGCGTCCAAACATCAAAACTGACTCTTATTGTATTGTGTATACGTGTCAGTTTTGACATTTGGACGATAAGTATTGTCGATACCAATGATTCGTACTAACCTCCAGATCTTCAGGTACCTACTCTGATCCACGAGGATGACAGGGATGATCAAACACTACTCGTATTATCTTTACTCATCCAAACAGTTTAGATTTCGGACTAAAGGTCTAAGATAGAATTGAACTCCAAACTGACCGTGACAATAAAAGTTTTCTCCGGTAGTTGCATGTCATATTGAGTGAAGTTTGCTGCGTATGGGGCGCCATCGACACGCTGACTTACAAAAGCCATAGCGTAGGATTCATCAGACAGCTTCCGATTCCATATCTCCAGGCCTGAACGCTGGAACAACATGCCGCTTATTAGAATAGGTACAGATACCTGCCTAACTAACTACATAAAACGGCTAAAACTAATTAATTTCCCCACCATATTTTCCTTCCCCGTTTTAATTCAAATATGTTACTTTCCTGTAAAACGGGGAAGTTAGGAACCTAGGTAATAATATTTTTTTCGAATAATATCGAACTCTTTGGATTACTTACCCTACCTTGTAACTTAGGTATGAATTGCTGACAAAATGACAGAAGTACCTACCTAGGTAGTAAGTTATTTATACTGTGTGAATGTAAATGAGATAGGTTCCTTTTGAAACTTCCTAGATACCAGCAAAGTTATTATTATAGTTATTATTATTATATATTTATTGGTAACTTACAGCTGCCCGACCAGCCTTCTTCCAAACCCTGGTCCCTTGCTTTCCATCCTTGTCTTGGTTGACAGCTATGATAGCTCTGTTGAGGAGTATATCTTTGAACTCCGGCTTGATGGTAGTCAGGTCTGTGCTGATAAGTAGTGGGGCGGCCATGACAGCCCAGACAGCCATTTGGACGCGAGCTTGGTCGACCGACAGCCCAAAGTTACCTATCAGCAACTGAAAGAAATTATTTTTAGGTACCTAAAGAATTAAGCTACTTTCAAACTACGCTATATTATTGTGCTAAGTACCTATAGCAAAGAAGGACTTAATGCTTTACTATATTTTAGCCGTTACGACGTGATTGAGTAACAAACAAACCATTAAACTTACGCATTTTTATCTTCATCATGTTTTATTTAGAACTAGCGACCCGCCCCGGCTTCGCACGGGTGCAAAGCTTATACCAAAATATATTACAGAATGTCTTTGTATACTCTACAGCATTTATTTTTTACATTTTTACTTATTTATTTTACTTTTACAATTAACACAGAATCTCTCTTTAAACAACGTTCACAGCTTTCTTGTCATTAGACAATTTTGTAAAAGTCTCGTTTGATCGTATGATGTTTCTCTTGTGTATTCGGCACTATTTGTTGAATCTGAGTTAGTATTATTAGCTGGCATCGGTAGCCCAAAATCCTTGATCGATTTATCCGAAAGTAATTGCACTACTTTGTTCAATTCAAACAATGCTTCGTCAAATATGTTTTGATCATATTCCGAGAGTACCTACATCATCCGAGATTAACAAACATATACCATCGCGGACTTTTTGGTAATTTAGTACATTATTTTGATCTATCTCGTAGAGTTCAGCCAGCGTTTGCAATGTAAGCGCAAAAAATGTGTTTATTTACGACTTCATATTAGAAATCTTAAAATTATCAGTGGTTCTTTAATATATTAAGCATGTTATTATACATATAAACCTTCCTCCTGAATCACTCTATCTATTTAAAAAACCCTATCAAAATCCGTTGTGTAGTTTTAAAGATATAAGCATACATACAGACGCGGGAAGCGGGAAGCGACTTTGCTTTATACTATGTAGTGATGCTGTTTTTATTTCAATCTAAAGTGTTCAATGTAAAGTTAGCAAAAACCTTCTCAATTCTCAATAACCTCTCGGAGGTTAATGGGTGAGCAGATGTAACCTCGCCATTGAATAAAACAGGTTTTAAATAAATTTCTACCTACTACAACATTACGGATTCCGTAGCCGTCGCTAGGCGCCGCCGCAAGAATTTATTTATGACCTTTCCTCATTGCACTACATTTACAATTCAATGTTCCCAAATGAATGTCAATGTCAGTAACAAGATACTTTTACACCCGTATTCAGGAACGACACTGTGAGACACTGCATATTGTGACTAGAGGCACACTGTCGTGTGCCTATTATAACCAAAGTTGAGTAGTGTGCGACATAATGTCGCACAACACATAAAGTGATGTTTATGAAAAAAGATTTCATCCACTGTGGGTGCGTGTTCTCACAGTGTCGTTCCTGAATACGAGGGTTAAGCACCTAAGGGCGATACACACGGCTAAGATACTGTAATATTTTATTTTATGATACAATATCGCTTGCCATACAATTCTATCTTACGATACGAAAATATGAAATAAATATAATCTTCGTCATGTCTAATGGTTCATTGAATTGTATGGCGAGCGATATTGTAGGTATCGATAAAATATGGTATCTTAGTCGTGTGTATCGCCCTTTATTATGTAAGTACAAAAGGTAAAACCTGCAAGTTGTAAAGTTGATAAAATGAATATGCTATAAGATTGCATCCTGTCACTGTCACGTATGCAACGCTAACTACCTATGACTGCAAATAAAGGGCATTGCGCCAACTACGACACGTACCTACCTAATAATATTTGGACGTGCTTACGTGCACTTAACTTAAAAGTATGACAAATTTAATAGATCACATTTGACCTTGTAACGGAGAAACACAATAAGTATTATTTATTTTTATCGATTATCTTTATTCAGTTACAAAATATCATTTTTATTGTACTATTGACAAAAGAAGGCATACTTATGATGTATTTTATAGCACCTGACTATCAAACTGACGTATGTCATGTGATTTACTAAATCGGCCCTACTTTAGAAACCTCCATAATCACCACTTACAAGAACACTAATATTTATCCAATAGCCCCACTGACCTCTATTATACAAGTACGCTGGACTAATGATACCCTTTAAAATGACAGCTCTCTATTGTGCCTATTTGAAGCGCCCCCAATGTGTGGGTGAAGAACTAAATCTGACGTAAACTTCAGATGGCCGTCTCTTCGGTTGGATTGTCTCCGTGTTTATAAAGTGTTTTTGAAGGTGTAAGGCGATTAAACTTGTTTGTTGTGTCGTATTAATATAGTTGTTACATAAATAAGTGATAATAGTTAATAGGTAAACCATGAAAGAGTGCGTGTTATGTAAAACTCGTTACCAGAAAGGAAGCGGAGTTACATTCCACAAGTAAGTGAATTTACGGCTATTATTCAACAAATTAAACTTCTATTGGTAATATAGGCACTTAAAATCTGTCACTAATCTTATTGTAGGGTATGTAAGCCCGTTCGCCGGCCCCTTTCTGTATTCGGCCTTTACGCGTTCTAGGTGCCGTAAAATTGAGATAATATCGTTTTCATGTACTATTTTCAAACGAAATATTTAATCGGACATCTGAAAATGTGAACCTTATATCTGATAATACTTTTAGTCGCGAAACATCTACGAGTGATTTATAGCAAATTGTTTAGTTTGACGACGGGTGTCGGAAGTCACGCCACGTGCAAAAAGTAAAAAAAAATTAGTGCCGCGCGTTTCACTCCAAGGTAAGTATTACGTTGTTCTTCAAACTAAATAATGGTGATAGGTATGTAATTCACTTAAAATATGACGTATTATCATACTCATAATATGATTTTTGTGATATTATAAACAAAACCACTGTAATTTTAGGGGCCGGCATCTAAAATCTAAATTTTTAAAAAAGTTTAGTTTTCGGCCTAGGGGCCGATATGTGCTATATCAAGTCTTCTACGCTTTTGTCTTGTTTATTTATTTGGTTAAGGATATATCTAAAGATTCTTTCTATTACCATTGTATTTAATGTGAGTAATCTAGCCATTAATTTTCGGCCGTCAAATTACGTGGTATTCAGTTAAAAATTGACCTTTTAAATGACCATTTTCGGGGTGGCCGAAAATCACATCATAGATAAAATGGTACCGTAGTTTTCGGCATGACCTATAATTGTATGGAGAACATGGTGGTCGAAAATTGAATGTCACTGTTAGTTTTCGTCTACAAGATTCTAATAACATTTTATTCTGCAGATAAATCTAAAGTTATTTTGATTAAGCGTTACATTCATCTGACTTTTTAAAAAAGGAGGTTCTCTTTTCAACGCGTATATATTATATGTTTTTATTGCTTTTTTAGGGTTTCATAGTCTACAATGTTGCTTCTGGGGCTTGGCGAAGAAAAGATAGATAAAAGAAAAGATAAAATTGAAATGCTCCTTCTGTGAAGTCATTTTAATAAGCGACACAGAAGAAGATACGGAGAAGAATCTTGGCTGTCATTTTTGCACTAATTTAAGATAAACCGACTTTGTAGGACTGAAATATGAAGGTGTTCAGGACAAATCATTTAAACGAAATGTTTAAATTCCGTCATCTTATCACTCACTCCTTTCTTACCTATGTTATCTTTCACACAGTCCATCATCTTTTTTTTGGCCAACCCCTACGTCTACATCCATCCACCTTCATTCATAATATTTCTTCCTCCTTATCTTTTCTGCCTCAGGTGCTACTTTTTTTTCAAGCATCTCTGATTATTATCCATCCTCGTCAATCTTCTGTCCGACACTCTCCAATTTCATCTGCCATTTTCCCAGTCTCAGTTGCGTTTTCTCCGACAAGAACAATGTCGTCGGCGAACAACATGCACCAGTTTGCCTCCTCCTGTATTTACGATGTCAGTGCATCCATTACCAGGAGAAACAAGTAAGGGCTTAAAGCCGATCTCTGTTGCAAGCCTACAACCACATTGAACTTGTCCGTAACGCCAGCTTCGGACCGGAAATATGTACAGGCTCGGCTGTACATGGCCCGTATAAGCTGCAGGTACTTTCCAGGCACGCCTTTCTTTTTCATAGCCCACCACAAAACATCACGGGGTACCCTGTCGTATGTGTTGATCTTCTCCAGGTCAGCACAGCAAGTTCATAATGTGCACACTGTGCACGCCTGTACTTTTCGCATAGTTTTCGAAGTGCAAATACGGCGTCTGTTCCCGAAACCCGAACTGGCTCTGCAATATCTCACTCTCGTCTCTCATTCATCTCGCAATCACTTTATCCCAGATTTTCATATAGTATGTGACATGAGCTTTATATATATGTAGTTATTGAAGTCATTTACGTCTCCTTTGTTTTTGAAAATGAGCACTAGCTAACTATTACACCACTCGTCCGGAATCGCTTCATCATGCAACAACTTGTTGAAGAACAAAGTCAGCCACTTCCATCCATCTGCTTTTAAAAACTTCCATACTTCCACAGGACGTAGGTATATCATCTGGTCCAACTGCTTTCCCATTCTTCATATCTTGCACTGTTTTTTTTTACCTTTATCCATACTAATCTCTTTTACAACAGAGAATAACGTAAGAATAACTATTTTAATTAGAGAGACAAAATGTTTCTAAAATGTTGTTTTTTATTAGACTAGCTGACCCGTGCCCGCTTCGCTGTGCGTAAGACATTTCTAATACCATCGTGGACTTTTTTGTAGACGTTTTTAAGGTGTACAATACTGTAGTACATTATTTTGATATATCTCGTGGGTTTCAGCCAGCATTTGCAATATAAGCGCAAAAAAATGTGTTTATTTACGACATCACATTAGAAACCTCTAAAATTATCAGTGTTTCTCTACTATATTATGCATGTATTATACATATAAACCTTCCTCCTGAATCACTCTATCTATTAAAAAAAACCGCATCAAAATCCGTTTTTTAAAGATATAAGCAAACATACATACATACATACGCGGGAAGCGGAAAGCGACTTTGCTTTATACTATGTAGTGATTACTTGAATAATTTTGTTTGTGATTTTTAATAGCATTTGGATTTATAATATAAACAATATTTAACATACAAATAAAGCGTTTTTATGTTTTTATATACTTATAAATTCATTTTAAAACCATCACAATGCAGTGGCCGAAAACTGAAAACCCTATGGCCGAAAACATAATTTTGGGGCCGAAAACTGAATTTTTGGCATTTTTCCGGATTAAAATTAATATAAAAATAACTAATAGCTTTATATACCGTATAGTAATTTTAAATCAAATTTGATTATATAGGCTATCATATGACATCATTAGAACAGGCATATTAAAGTTGCAACATTTTTTTATGATGTCCTAAAGTTGGAGGGAGCACTAAAAGGCCGATATCAGGCACATCGACCCTACGTGATTTATAACACATTTGTCTTTGTATTAGCGGTTTTTGATAAACAATAAAATTCAATAGTGCTGTCAAAGTTCCTTGTCGATAAAACTTATCGATATTATTTACTATCAATATCTATTTACTTTCAAGAACGGAAATCGCCGACAACAGATTTTTATTATCAAATACATATTATTTTAAAACAATTATTACTAAATCACAGGTTTCCGACTGACAATAGAAGACTGGAATTATGGCTGAAAAACATTGAAAAGCCTAGTTGGCGTCCGAAAAAATATGATTAAGTACATCTGTTCAAAACACTTCTCTGAAGACTGTTTTATTAGACATAACTCATGCACTACTTTGAAAAAGTGTAGTATACCAACAATTTTGTGTAGCAGTGCTGGTAAGTATAAAATTTCGTATTATTTGGCCTTGGTGCCGCTAATGTTGACTGTTGCAATTATTTTTTCATGTAAATATTTAATGTACAGAAACGAATTTAAATTGTATACCTACTGAAATCGGCATTATGGAGGCAACTAATAAAAAATGCTAAAATACTGTACATATATTTTTATTTTCTATAAATACCTTACCTACTCCATTCCTTCCCAAACAAAACTTTCCTTTTATAGGTATTGTTGGATCTATCTAGCTAATCATTACCACTATTTGCTAAATCTTAGTATAACTGCTCCGACTATAATATTTTGGTCATTAGCCATCATTAAAAGAATGGATCAATTATTTTCATTTTACTGCATGGATTAAGTATTAGACATTTTTATCGATGTATTTTATCTCACTGTCCCATCTCTATTATTAGTTCCGTTCCCACCCACTGCTGCTGTCAGCGCCAAAATGGCGAAAATCAAATCGCCTCACTATGACCCGGCCTATAGTTAGTCCAGCGTACTTGTTTAATAGAGGTCAGTGAATAGCCCCGTGAATTATAACCCTTCGCAAAAGAAGGTTGTTATAAACTGTGTGACTGTGTGTCTGCCTGTGGGATCGTAGGACATCGAATGGACCGATTTGATGCGTTCTTTTTGTTCGAAAGCGAGTGGTTCTTGGGGTAGGTACTTGTAGTAGATAATATAAGTACTCGTATGAGAAACCGATCTTACCATGTCCGGATCATTCCAGTGTCCAGGGCCAGCGTAGTCCGCGAACCGATCCTGGTTATCCCCAAACCAGTTCATGACCGTCTTGAGGGAATCCCACGAATCGTCGATGTCGTCCCAGTTACGCCATAAGTTGCAGTGCTTAGCTATTGAGGCGTAGTCGGCCTGTTAAATAATAAGTATTAGTTATAATTATTATAGGTAGTTAACTTGCTTCTCATCAGAATTCTCAACAATAAAAGTAGACTATAGAGTATAGACTCAGTTTTCTACCTGTAATCTGCTGCTGTAATCATCGTAATACAAATTGGGAATAAAACTTTTTTAAACAAAGGATCTCACGTGTTGGGATTTAGGTTCTTGATAAGCAGGCCAGCTGCAGGAGTATACAATGGGACGTCCAGTTTTGTTGAGCATCCTCCCAAAAGCAGGGTATCCTGGAATTAAAAATGGCTATCTATTTTCATATCACGTCAATCAATGATACATAAGGTGCTAGACTCACCCTCGTATTCAAGAACGACACTATGAGAACACGCACCCACAGTGGACGAAATCTTATTTCATAAAAATCGCTTTATGTGTTATGCGACACTGCATAGTGTGACTAGAGGCACATTGTCGTGTGCCTCTAGCCAAAGTTGAGCTCTAAAGGCACACGGTAGCGTGCGCCATAGTGCCAGTCAACACATAAAGTGATTTTTATGAAAAAAGATTTCGTCCACTGTGGGTGCGTGTTCTCATAGTGTCGTTCTTGAATACGAGGGATAATGTCTTAGGTGTCTTCAAGAATAACGCCCGACACCGCTTGACGACGCACCGGACGATTGGTACAAACGCTCAAGTACGATTCACGTTGTTCTTGAACATACTACCTACTTCTAGAAGTGGACGGCTTAGGCCAGACGATCTTGCGGCATGACATGCAAAAAATAGTAAGCACAAGAAAAACTAAATCTGCCTTTGAGAAAGGCAATTCCATACCAGCGCAGAAGACTTCTTCACTTTAAATAGAAATACGGCTAATTACCACGTTTTCTGCAATACAAGAAAAAACGTGGTAATTAGCCGTATTTCTATTTAACTTCTTCACTGTATAAAATTATGAAATGACAGAATTTAGTGCATGTCATGCTGCATGATAGACCCTCTAGACGTGTGGTACTACGCAGCCACACCACCTAAAAACAGTTACAAAGAGAAGGAATTGTACGAATTGTTGTCCTATAATCAGAAATTGTACGACAAGGGAGCCCAAGATATTTTTGAATGGGGTCAGGCCAGGAAGAATCTTCATTTATCGGATGCGACAGAGGTCCAGAAGACTTCGCTGCTGTCCCAACGATTTGTGCCATAAGTGTGATTGCTTCAATCAAGCCAAAAAACTTCGAAAAAATATCTATTTTCAGGTATATTTTAATCAAAACTTTTCCGAAAATACAAGGTTGTTCCGATTTTGTGTCCATGTTTTTTTAAATGTCAAATTATTTAATACTATCGTGTACGAGACTCCTTGCAGCATGATCAAAATGATCATACACGTAACAAATGCATGTGTCATACTGCTTGACAGAAGATCCCTGACATGTACCTTCATCCATATCGCTAGTGTTGACGTAACAACCGTCGAGTTTCAAGTAGTCAATCTTCCATTCCGCCATTGTGTCTATATCTAACTGCTCATTCCCGAGCACACCTGGGTAACCAGCGCACGTGAAGTTTCCGTAGTCCTGGTACAAGCCGAACTTCAACCCTTTGTTGTGGATCTGAAGGGAATAACAATTAATTCAACAACCAGTTACAGTTAGTTGTCTTCACTACATAGTATAAAGCAAAGTCGCTTTCCGCTTCCCGCGTCTGTATGTATGTCTGTATGTATGTTTGCTTATATCTTTAAAACTACACAACGGATTTTGATGCGGTTTTTTTTAATAGATAGAGTGATTCAGGAGGAAGGTTTATATGTATAATAACATGCTTAATATATTAGAGAACCACTGATAATTTTAAGATTTCAAAATCAGCGCGACTTTTTTTTTTAATTTTAAATGCTGTTAACGAGTATACAATGACATTCTGTAATATATTTTGGTATCAGCTTTGCACCCGTGCGAAGCCGGGGCGGGTCGCTAGTGTCATATAAACGGCTACGGGCTTGCAACCTATCACGTACCTAGATGTCACTACATAGTATAAAGCAGTCGCTTTCCGCTTCCCGCGTCTAACATACATACATACATGTATGTTTGCTTATATCTTTAAAACAACACAACGGATTTTGATGCGGTTTTTTTAATAGATAGAGTGATTCAGGGGTAGGTTTATATATAACATGCTACCCGTGCGAAGCCGGGGCGGGTCGCTAGTCAACAATAAATACAAAAACAAACTGACAATATTCGAAATGTACTCGTACCTACCTAAGCTAAATAACTCTGACCCACGTCTAAAGATATATTTGCAGTTTTGCAGACAAATAGGCATGTTCAAGGATCGAGCGCCTGGAGATATGAGAGGATACCGTACTTGAAAATTACTGTCGTGATTCTATTAAATTTTACACCTCAGGCCAAATCTTTTTAAAGCATTTTTTTCTACGAGTTGTGCCAACTTCATATAAAGTAGAATAAGATCAAGAAGAAGATCCTGTTTCATTTTTCACACTCACATAATCGGAAACAGCCTTCATGCCGTTCGGAAAGCGACGTCTGTCTGGCACCATGCGTCCATCAGCGCCTCGTTTCTTCTCCAGCCAGCAATCGTCGATGCCGAGGTACTCGTACCCAGCGGCCAGGTAGCCCTCACTCACCATTAAGTCGGCTGTTCGCTGAACTAGTTTCTCACTGTGGAAGTTATAAGCTTTCAGATCATCCTTTCCTCTCTCAGAGATATAGCCGTAATGAATGCGGAATAAATCGTATTTTTGTTTGTAATTAAACAAACAAAATAAAATAAATTATTATAAAAACATAAAACTCAACTGCTATAATGTTATATTTTATTTTCAAAAATTGCAATAAACTGTCAGTTAACGTGTTAAATGAACGATAAATAACGAAATTACAATGCAAGACACTTTTGGATGTTCTGTCATTGAACGGCTTTTGATAGAACTATCTCGTCTACCAGACAAAAAGACCTAAATAAATATTACTGGGCGTTTCACATATCGCCATCTAACCCCAAACTAAGCCAAGCTTGACTGTGGGAATCATTACTGATATAATACTTACAGTACCTACTCATACATTTTTTTTTCTATGGTAATACTTGATACATTAAATTATAAGACACAGAACAAACATCCATGTTCATCACACAAATGTTTGTCCCGAGAGGGAATCACACCCACAACCTACAACGCAGAGACCAGAGTTAATACCAAATGAGCTGTGAGGCCAATTATTTATATTTCCATGGTATTTTACCTTATGCACTCGTTGGGGTATTTCTCGCAGTCAGTGATGCACCGGAACCGCTCCCATGTCAGCCAGCCCATTGGGGGTGTACGGGCCAGGCCATTTTCTAGACCTTGGACCGACGTCACGAATATCAAAAGCGCCAAAGACAACATCTGAAATAGATACACAAATATACCAAACTAGGTAAGTAGACAGGTATGGACTATGGTGGAAACAAGAAATCAAGTAGAGAAACTTGTAAGTAAACCCGTAAAATTTCAAGGTATTCACGGTAATTATACCTACGTACAGAAAATAATAGTTATGATTGTTATACCTATTATAATTTAATTAAAGAATTCGTTACGTATGTACCGTACTATTTATGTACCTACTACATCTACATAATTACCTTATTTAGATGTTTTCTGTCAACGTCAATTGTTAAATTACCAAAGAATCATGTAGAGTAAAGTGAAAGGTTAATGATAACCGAATTCGTCAACAAACAAAATGATAACGCATTACCACAAACATCGATGATATCCATCAGATGGCATGGCACCATAGAACTGTTTCGTTCTCACTGGCTGATGACAACGCTAAACAACTTTAGAAATAAAAAGTTTACTTACGCTTCCGGTAAAATCCGATTTCCAAATTCAAACTTTTTTTATTTGCCTTTATTTTTCAGCAAGGAGTTTGTAAGCTATCGATCTTTGATAGTCGTCCGTGCGTTGAGAGAAACACCGGCACACTATCCGTCCCAGACTGGGGATACAGAAAATAACACTAGGTATATACCTACCTACTCACTATTCTGCCTCAATTGAGTACAAAGCATCTTAATCAATATTCACTGCGATTATGTGACCCCAAGGGACGACGACCGACAGACGTGGACAATAATTCGACTTGTACCTAGAGATAATATTGTTTAAACTAAAACGTGTTCAATTCAAAGAACAAAAAAAATATATAATTAATACTTAGGGGTAGGGTCTGAGAGTCTTCCGAACGTAACACGAACGAGAAAGTTTTATATTGTAATAATTCAGTTTGAAAAACTAAAAAAAAAATATATAAATGTGTCCGGCCGATGGAAAAGTCTGAAAAAGAAGAGACTAACCCTCGTATTCAAGAACGACACTATGAGATGAGAACACGCACCCACAGTGGACGAAATATTTTTTCATAAAAATCATTTTTATGTGTTGTGCGACACTGCATAGTGTAACTAGAGGCAGATTGCCGCGTGCCTCTTGCCAAAGTTGAGCTCTAAAGGCAAACGGTAGCGTGCGCTATAGTGCCGCTCAACTCAACACATAAAAATCACTTTTTGTGTTGTGCGACACTGCATAGTGTGACTAGAGGCACATTGTCGTGTGCCTCTAG
This sequence comes from Hydriomena furcata, assembly GCA_912999785.1. Lineage (NCBI taxonomy): Eukaryota > Metazoa > Arthropoda > Insecta > Lepidoptera > Geometridae > Hydriomena > Hydriomena furcata. The sequence goes on from OU538837.1 coordinate 10,076,511, forward strand.
CCAAAGTTGAGCTCTCAGGGCACACAGTAGTGTGCGCCATAGTGCCGCTCAACACATAAAGAGATTTTTATGAAAAAAGATTTCGTCCACTGTGGGTGCGTGTTCTCATAGTGTCGTTCTTGAATACGAGGGTAACCCTCGTATTCAAGAACTAATATAACTATGTGTTGAGCGGCACTATGGCGCACAACACATAAAGTGTGTTCTTGAATACGAGGGTTAATTTTATTTTAAATTTAAGTTTATAAATAATTTTTAAAGGACTAACTTTAAACTATTCTCTACCCGATAGGAAAAAAACATCCAAATCGGATCGGAATCGGAAAAGATATACACCATACATAAAATAAATACATAAGTAAGTATAGTATTTTTAATGACCATGTTGTTAACATTTTATTGATACATTCCACATACCTAGTTGTAGGTAGTTACTTTTCAACCGACGACAAAAGGAGGTTGTGTTGTGCTGTATGACTTGCAGTGTATGATTTACTTACAACTACTACGCTTTCCTACATCTATAACGATGTGTAGGACACACATAGTTTTTGGTGTGATAAATAAATTCGCGATCTCTGCTCCAAATTGCTATTAGTTAGGAGGAACTACTCTACCGTTAGAGAACCGCTAAGAGACCTAGTTTCACTGTTTGATTAGAATAAATACCTAGGTTATTCTAATCAAATCGAACAGTTTCGGAATGCATCTTACTGGTTTAAAACATGTTTTTTGCTAACGACAAGCTGTTTACACGGGAAAACAACTTTTTTTTATCAGAATGAAGAAATTGGGGGAGATCCTTCTACACCGAACCAAATTGACAAACAAACCTTAGCTTTTTAGAGTATAGAAACCGTTATACATAAAATAATTAAGATAGATGACGTTTCATTCAAGCATTTATTTTCTTTCATCTGGCGAGAGCATGGAACTCTAATGGGTGTCAAGTGTGTGTTTAAATTAAAACTACTTGATTAGGCCCGTATCTGATAATTTTTAATGCTGAGTGAGGCATATAAATCGTGCGTGCGTGACTCAAGCAAGACACCAAGTTAGTAGTTAGGACCTACATTAATCTACCAACTGATTTCTCTTTATAACTAGCTGTTCCCGAGATTTCGTTCGCCAATCCTTTCTACTAGTACCTACCGGCCTACCGAGGTATTTAGATTATATTAGATGAACCACCTGCACTCTTAAAATTAAAAGTACCTAGAATGTTATGCTAAAGTTGGGCTTATTAGGTCTTGTGACTGTGAACGAGATAATAAAAAACTATCAGACGCGGAGAAAATTAACACTGCCATTTTTATTTTATACACCCTAGACCCTGTATGAAAATGTGTATTTTAAATAAGTATCTATTTTATACTCTAAAGCCTAGCAGTAAAATTATGTTAGCCGTTATTTGTGCATTGCGTGGTATTGCCACAAAGTTTGTACAGGCGCTCATCTTCCTAGCAAGGTCAGGAAAGAAACCTAGTTGCTCAGCGATAGGCAGGTAAATATTTAGGTAGGTACCAACACAATCTACCTAATCACCAAAACTTTGAAATGGTTAACTCAAAGTAGATTTAGAAATGAAAAACCACCTCTGCACCACAATAAATCTAATCTAATAGGTAACTATCTTCTAATCTAATAACTATTGTATTGTAACTAGTCTACAATACAATAGTTATTAGATTAGAAGTACTTAGGTAGGTACCTACCTACTTAGGTCGAGACGAGACTCGAACTTTGAGTAGGTAGTTTGAGACTCAAACTACTTTGAGTAGGTAGAAAGGTAGGAAAAGATTGAAATAGGTTCAATCATGCATGACTGTAATCCAACCCAAGCAGACATCCTCAAGCTGAGGGAGTAGTCATTGGCAGTTTCAAAAATGCATTTAGGCACATGCCCATATTTTGTTGTTTGCGATTATCTCATTAGCATTCAAATAAACACGGTTCAGGTTCGCTACCTACCTATACCTAATTAGTATTAGAGCTGATTTTGCACATATTCATTTATTGCATTGAAAAATTCATTGTGATGAGATTCGAACCCACGCCCTTCGCTTTGAAAGTCGAGGTAGGTAGGTAGGCATTCAAAAGTAAGTATGTAGGTATGTACCTTATCTACTTAGGCGCTTAGGTTTATTAAATAACTATTCCTAACAGATCTTAATCCTTTTCTATATTTATAATAAATCTATCTATCTAATTTATTTTCATTTCAACCAATTCGTAGCTGCATGGTGTAGTTATTCCAGTGGGATATAAGTTCAACGGACTTTCCTATTGCTACAATACAACCATTTTCTTAAAGTTACCGTCCAGTGGGTAAGGCAAGGTTGTTACAGTGGAATGTGGGATAGAATGCCCACGCCCCCGTAATTGCCTATCGCTACCTACACAAAACAATAACATAGCGTAGGTAGAAGTATACATTTTGAAATCGTGATTCGTGAATGTAAGATACCTACCTACCTGTAAAGAACTAATACCTACATGTTAGGTGGTAACTAGACAAGTTTAACTGTAGGTTTGGTAAACGATGCAGCTGCTTCAGTTATATAATTTGTAAAGGCAGGTGCATGGATGACAGGTGGAGGCTGACCTGGGCGTGATGAAAAAATTGACCTCTCTTGATTCCTGGCATAGTGAACAATCTACAAGTACAAAAAACTTGGGATGATTCATGCATTGGTCTCGCAAGGAAAACGCCATCTATAAATGAAGCAATGGAACTACTTGTTCAAATGATCACTCCGTTCCAATACACACAGGTGTATATCTAAGTCAGATCAGCTAGAAATCCTAAATGTCATTCAAGAATAAAATTGTCAATAAATAATATTTATTTTTATTTCAATTCAATGAATAAGAAGATAATCAGTTCTTTTTATTCAAAATTTGTATTAAAATTAAGCACAACTGCTTAATCGTAATTTATGTTTGTTCGTGCATCAAATGGAATCGTGCGCAACGGAACGCTATCAGAAACGTAAACAAAGGAAAGCTTCATTCAAGTCAAGGGCTTGTTGCTAGCTGCCGCTTGACGTTATTTTGAATTTGTAGAATAGAATTTTTGGAGTGCTCGTATCGTACGTACGTGAAAAACAATAGAATAGATAAAGTTATGTAATTTAGCGCTCTAGATACTAAAGTTTAGTTTGTAGATACGCCTGATACGCCGCTAAGTACAACACAAGGTTGTGTTGATAAAAAAGAATTGATGCGGAACGATGAAGAGAAAACCCGCGACAGGAAACCGCACAGGAAATGAATGGAACTTGCGAATTTTGATTACTTTCCAATTATAAACCATGGGAACGGAATACAGGGAGCTCTTCAAATTGTACGATTTGATTCAAAACGGAGACGCAAGGTATGGCTACTTTATAACTTTACAAAATAATATTCAAATTTTAGTTCTTTTGAAAAAAAAATAGAAAAATTCAGTCAGTAACTAATTTCCTAAACGCATGGTACCTACCTATTTCAAAGTTTTCTTTAATTGAAACAGAACAATTTGATAATTCTAGGTACCTTTAGATTTACAATCAAGTAAATATTATACCCTCATTTTTTACTAGTTTCTACCAAAGAGCATATAATTACGTTTGCTTCTACAAAAAACAACATAATGCCACTGTACCTATGGCTATTTATTTTTTGACTATTACACAATAAATGATACAACATTGCACAATAGGCAATGACAAATTTTTTGAGATTTTTCATAATAAATGATACAATACTGCCGTCCGATCACTAAAAGGCCGGCTATGTTACAATAACCATGGCCGCGGTCATCATGGCCTGCCCTGCGACCATGGTTATTGTAACATAGCCGAAACATCGGGAAAGTAAATTAAAGGTAATTATGTGATAAAGACCCGTGTCAAAATCAAATGTTACTTAATGGCCTTTTAGTGATTGGATGGCAGAATACATAAGGATACATTGCTCAAGAGGCAATGAGTCATACAAAAACTAGCAATGTGCATAATTTATATGAAACATACCTACTAAATCTTCAAATAAATATACCAATAAATAAATCTAGCTCCAAAATAAGCGAAGCTTGTACTATGGGAACCAGATAACTGATAGAATACTTAATAAATAAATATATTTTTTTTGTAAATACATACTTATTATACATATTAACACCCAGACACAGAACAAACATCTATGTTCATCACACAAATGTTTGCCCTGGGTGGGGATCAACTTACAGCGCAGAAGGCAGAATTACTACCAACTGAGCTGTGAGGCCAGTCAATGTATTATTATACCATTGTATTAAAACAATAACACAGTCATGCCCAAAACTGTGAAGGAAAATAAGCTCCAGGAATAAGCAACAATAGGTTTGCAACCTGGCATGTGTGGAATGCTAACTACTGCAAAATGTGGGCATGTGCCAAATGTAATGTTTGGAAGTACCTCTGACTACCCCTTTCGACATCCTCTAGGGTCTGAGAGCCTGGAGATCTGAGAGGATGTCTACCGGACAGGAGTCGATTTCCTATTTTTTTTTACTTTTGCAAAATGTTGGCATGTCCCAAATATAATGGTTGGATATGCCTCTGACCCCTTTAGATATTTTCAATTATCAAGATTAAAATGGTAAATACATGTATTATGGTAATGATAAAAATACTATATTTCATAGTTCAACCTGTAAGCTTGAAAGTACTATTCAATAATAAGGGTTCCGTACCCAAGGGGTAAAAACGGGACCCTATTACTAAGACTTCTCTGTCCGTCTGTCTGTCACAGGGCTGTATCTCATAAACCGTGATAGCTGTACGGTTGAAATTTTCACAGATGATGTATTTCTGTTGCTGCTATAACAACAAATACTAAAAACAGAATAAAATAAATATTTGGGAGCCCCCATACAACAAACGTGATTTTTTGCGTTTTCGTATAGATAATAGTATGGAACCCTTCATGCGCGAGTCCGATTCGCCCTTGGCCGGGCCGGTAATTTTCAGATAATGTTAGATAGATATCATATTAAAAGTCTAAAAACGCCATTATAAATTAACAGTATGAGATATAGTATTCTTTTAATGCAGCGATGAGCTGACAATCTGTCACCTCTCAGCCTCTCACCAGTGGGTAGTCAGAGGCACATCCAAATACTACATTTGATACTTTTTTGCAGAATTTTGTTGAGCAAAATAAATCATTTGATGACAACTTGTTTCAGAGCTGTTGCAAACTTTCTCTCGGAAACACCAACGGAAATAAATACAATAATACCATGCAAAGGTATCGGCGTTCTGCATTTGGCTGTTGGCATCGAGCCGGAGGAGAAGTCCAGGGTGTGCACGGAGCTGCTCCTGAAACATGGGGGGGACCCTAACTTATGGTGAGTTATTAGGGGTCTATTAATTACGTGAGGCGTTTAGGGGAGGTCGAGAGGAATCTCACCCAATATCACTTAGGCATATAGGTATAGGTCTCGGCAAATATCACGTAATTTTTTTCTACAAGAAACATATTTTTCTTAATATACGTCGTAAAAATAAGTGAGCAAGTTATGTTTCTTTTAAAATCCAAAAAGCATGATTATTGAGGGGAGGGGGTTTAGCCAAATCTCTCGACATCTCTACAAGGGGGGGTCGAGATATTGCCTCATCAGTTACTTGCAAGTAGGTAGTAGTAGTATTGTAGCTTCCGTCAATGTTCCGTATGCTATACCAGTTCCCGAACTAATTCTATTCCCAAATCGGTCAAGCTTTGACAGCGTAATTGTCCGTCTAACACCCTAAGATCGTAAAAACTTCCGCATTTATAATTGCTTTGAATGAAACGATAAAAAAAAGCCGGTTTTTTTTAAACCAAATGTTATAAAGGAGCCTTTACGAAGCGTACTTTAATGCTTTCGCCACACTGATTAGAGAGCATCGCTAAAGATTTAGTTACACAGCCAGCCTTACTGCGTAAGCTCACTGGTGATCGTAATCGGCTTCACATGTAAAATTCTATGAAACTGTCTGAAGACAGGGGTTTTTGACAGTAGAACCCGATTACAATTAACAGTGCGGTAAGGCTATGGGATTGCTGGTAGCATTTTATAGTGACAGACATCGGCTTTATCCTCCTCTTTTCAAGTTTGAAACGTTTTTATTTATATACTAGCAGTCCGCCCCGGCGTCGCACGGGTACACCCGTGCGATAATGATTTTATGTTTAATGGTTTTACACCTTGGGTTACATTATCGAAGTTTTAATAGGGATTCCTAATAGTTAGACATATGGTTTTACGGATTTTTTTGTATATATTGATGTTTTCTATTAAACTGTAGTTCATCACTTTGCTCTATTGTCAATAGTTTCCGCAGCAAACGCGATATAAGGATTTTTTGTGATTTTTTTTCACATTTTGGGTTACATTTTCGAATTTTTCATAGGGATCCGTAACATTTTTGAAAATATTCTATAGCCTATGTTCATCAGGGATAATGTAAGATTCTAATGGTGAAATAATTTTTCAAATCGGTCCAGTAGTTTCGGAGCCTATTCGATGCAAACAAACAAACAATCAAATCTTTCCTCTTTATAATATTAGTATAGATTTATTAAAATGGACTGCCAACAGCCTTTAATCTATACATGTGTAAGATTTTAGATACTACTTAGAATTTTTATGTACATGTATGTACGAGTAGGTACTATTAGTCTACATAATCGGGGGCTGGTAAGTAAATATTACCTTTGATACAAGGAAGGAATGACGAAGTGACAAAGTGACGGAATGACAAGGTAGGTAAAGTAGCACAAGGTACAATCATTCCTAACGATAAAGTCATCAGAATATCGTCAAATCACAAAATGTGTGGTTTTTCTTTTTATTTATTTATTAAGGAAAACCAGGAGCACAACAAAAAAAAACAGAAGGCTATTAAAAGGTTTTTACGAGTAAGAAGAATAGTAGATTAAATACATAAAAAGAAAAAGACTAAGTCGAGACCATCTTATACCGACAAACAAGAATTGTCTCGATATAAAAACTGCTAGCAACGTGGCGACCCTACATAAATCAAGTCTAAAAGATCGAACCATGTTAGTTGTTTATAATGTTTTTTCGATGATCCTATTCGGTAAAAGGTAAAAAGTAAAGTAAATGGTAGGTATGAAGTAATACTTATGTTATGTCTATCGAACAAAGTAAACCACAACCACAACACCTATATACAGCGCAAAAGACAGCTACTACCAACTGAGCTGTGAGGCCAGTCAAATACAAATCATTTTATAACTCATTATTTATAACTCAAAAACGGCTGAACCGATTTAGCGGAAAATTGGTGGAAGGTAGCTTAGAACCAGGAGACGGACATAGGACGGACTTTTTATAACGGGAACAGGAACGGGAACAGGAAATTAACACAACATTTGTTAATTCTAAAGCGATACGAAGTTCGCCGGGATAACTTGTAATAACTATAGATTTTGACACGGGTCTTTATCACGTAATTACCTTTAATTTACTTTTTGAGTCTGCCCGCGACCATGGTTATTGTAACATAGCCGAAACGTCGGGAAAGTAAATTAAAGGTAATTACGTGATAAAGACCCGTGTCAAAATCTATAGTTATGTCTACTAATCACGATAGTTTGAAAAATAACTTGTAATAAACTGGTCAAATAAAAATGGAATGAGCTTCAGCTTTGCATCTGGCCCTCGACCTAGCTATGTCCTTCTCGCAAATTCCAATGGAACACCTGTCTTCTTCCTAACCGGAATCGCTATATCAGCTGCTCGTAAACGCATCATTTATTATTTGCAACACCAGTTTTTATTTTTTACTAGTGGAAACCCTCGCGACTTCGTTCATTCTCAAACAGACTTTATCCCCCGCGCACTCCCTGAGGGATTGAATTTTGGGAATTGCTCTACACCAAAATGAAAGTTTGTACACTCCAAATTTCAACCAATCAGTCAGACAGACCCAAGATTTTTATACTACAAATACCGAATACCATCGTTAAAAAAACCTGCCAAGTGCGAGTCGGCCTCACGCACGACGTGTTCCGTTGCATTATCTATACAAAACGCCGAAAAAAAAACACGTTTGAAAAAAAAAAAACGCCGAAAAAAAAACATGAGATACTGAGGTTCATGAGGCTGTATCTCATGAACCGTGATAGCTAGGCAGTTGAAATTTTCACAGATTATGTATTCCTGTTGCTGCTCTAACAACAAATACTAAAAACCGAATAAAATAAATATTTAAGGGGGGCTCCCATACAACAAACATGATTTGTTTTAATGGTAAGGAACCCTTCTTGCGCGAGTCTGACTCGCACTTGGCCGGTTTTATTACGCTTTGGGTTCTGAACCCTAAAAAGCATGACTGTTATGGCGTTCTATTTTGGAGCTGGCTGTGGTGAAAATAAAATCTTTCTGACGTATATTGTTTTTTCTCACCTTTCAGTAACGACGATGGAGTAACTCCCGTTCACATCGCTGCGATATGGGGCCGAGTGGACAACATGAGACTGTTAGTAAGTTGCGGTGGTGACGTCACTACGCGCGACTTCGAAGGTTTGTCGCCGCGCGACTACGCCACGCAACAACAACAATGGACGATATGCGACTATTTAAATAATTTTGAAAACAATGACGATGAGGATTTAGAATGCGCATATACCTTAGATTTAGGTAAGTCAGCTGTGATCATTATCAACTATATTCAGCAGTCCACAGCTAAATATAGTCCCTTGAATAGAATATAATAGAATAGAATTGAATGTAAATATTGTACACCATAATCAAAAATACATGCCAACATTTTGTAGTAGTTAGCATTCCATACGTGACAGGTTGCAAGCCCATCGCCGCTTATTTTCATTGCATTCTAATAATGTCCTATCCATTTCCAGATAAAATCCTAGTGACCACCGACGAAGTTGTAGCAGAATACGAGCTCGTCGACGAAGAAGCAAACAAAACATGCAGAAAATCAGAAATCGTACGCTCCTGGTGCGAAAATAACAGTCTAATCGTCAACAAACTATACCCAACAATTCTCGGCGACACCTATCTTTTGGACAACGAATCTATCCCCTGGGACAAGAGTATAACCCTCGACTTAACCGTGGATAGCTTTAAGACATGTCTGTCAAAGAAAATCGAAATTAGTGGTATCCATAGATTGGAAACTACCTGTGAGAGCAAACGCAAGAGCGTTTATGAAAACTTCTCTTTACCTGGGTCTCCCAAACTGATCACACATAAGAACTATAATACAAAGTGTAGTCTACGAAGCAAAGTTATTGAAAATGATAGTTTAATTTCAAGCGATCGCTCAGAAAGCAGCAAGGTATTGGAAGAATTCAACAAGCTACAGATAAATGAGCAGAAGAATAAGTTGAATGAGGAGTTAAGGAAGAGGTTCCAAGATGATGAGTTCAGGCGGAATGAAAGTTTGATTTCTAGTGATCGGTCAATGGATAAAGCTATGGCTGTTGTACAGAACAGGTTAGTACCAAACTAGCTTCCGTTCACGCCTTGACTTGCATACCCATAGCTTAGATTAATATTATTTGAGTTCACGGTCCATTGTGTGTTCAATCCCCACCCAGGACAAATATTTATGTGATGAACATAGATGTTTGTTCTGTGTCTGGGTGTTAATATGTATAATAAGTATGTATTTATAAAAAAAAAGTATATAAGTATTCTATCAGTTATCTGGTTCCCATAGTACAAGCTTTGCTTAGTTTGGGGCTAGATGGCGCTGTGTGTAAAGTCCGCCAACATTTATTTACTTATTTTTATTGTATTCTAATTCTCATCCAAATTTATAAAAATCACTAACTTTCGTATGTATAATATAAGATACTGCGTGTGACTTTGCTCGCGTTGTAGGTAGCCGGATAAAAAGTATTCTACGATTAAATCCAGGTCATAGTAAATCTATATACCAAATTTCTTTATAATTGATTCATTCGTTATTGAGTAACAATCTAACATGCAAATTACTACATTTATAATATTGTATAGAATAGATAATCATAATCATTTTCAACTGTCAAAAACCCATGATTGTCTTTGGACAGTTAGACAATTTGTATTTGACAGTTGAAGCTAATAAATTACCAGTGAGTTTACGCAATAAGACTGCAAATTTGGTAACAAGGTAATAAACCTACCTTTTATATATTATATTTATAGATATATATATTTTAAGTTTTTCAAAACTTTTCGCATGCTGTGGTACCGTATAATTACGGGAGCACTTTGCTTTAACTTTTTGGAACGAAGTTCCTTATCGCGCTAGACGGCGCTATTCTTACGAAAAGTTGTCACAAAAAGTTGTCACGACACTTTTTTGCTATAGTATATCTATTAATATATATATCTATTAATTGTGTCGAGGTCGAGGTCGAGGTCGAAGTCGAAGTCGAAGTCAAAGTCAAAGTTGATTCCCCTTCCCTTGTCCCACGTTATTTTGTGTTTGTCTTACGAAAAGTTGTCACAAAAAGTTGTCACGACACTTTTTTGCTATAGTATATCTATTAATATATATATCTATTAATTGTGTCGAGGTCGAGGTCGAAGTCGAAGTCGAAGTCAAAGTCAAAGTTGATTCCCCTTCCCTTGTCCCACGTTATTTTGTGTTCAGTACAACATAACTGTAAACTAATAAACGACTTATTGTGCAAGTAGGAGATTACCAAAACATCATTAGTTGGTAGGTGGTATCTACTTAGGAAGGTAGGTACTTACCTATTTATTTGCTTTGCGTTTGTTTCTCATCTAACTAGCTAGATTGACAAAAATTGAGCCTACTGATTAAGTTTATATTACATTATATTTGATAATAATAAAAAACCGGCCAAGTGCGAGTCGGACTCGCGCACGAAGGGTTCCGTACTATTATTATCAAAACGGCAAAAAAAATCACGTTTGTTGTATGGGAGCCCCCCTTAAATATTTATTTTATTCTGTTTTTAGTATTTGTTGTTCGAGCAGCAATAGAAATACATAATCTGTGAAAATTTCAACTGTCTAGCTATCATGGTTCATGAGATACAGCCCTGTGACAGACAGACAGACGGACAGACGGACAGACAGACGGACAGCGAAGTCTTAGTAATAGGGTTCCGATTTTACCCTTTGGGTACGGAACCCTAAAAACATATTATTTTAACTTAAATAAAATTTTATTACAATTCCTTCACTAATTAATCGAAAAGAACTTCGTTCCATCCGGGTGTCCTTTGACACCTCTCAAGTTTTTTGTATTACTTTTTCTTGAATGTGAATGTGTACACCTGTGTTGGGTATCCTTTTTAATAAATAAATAAATAAACACTTACTTATTCAGGACGAACGAATGGCTATCGGATAAGGGTATGAACACACGACGCTCATCAGCAAGCAGTGGTGTCAGCTCCAACTATTCCGGAGGAAGTATTGTCATCGCAAATGTACATGAGGAGTACAAGTACCAGGATAAGGAAGAAGATGTGGTTCTTATCGAGAAGAGACTACTCGTCTCGCCTGTAATGTAAGTAGTATAAATAAAACCGGCCAAGTGCGAGTCGGACTCGCGCACGAAGGGTTCCGTACCATCACTACATAGTATAAAGCAAAGTCGCTTTCCGCTTCCCGCGTCTGTATGTAATATGTATGTATGTATGTTTGCTTATATCTTTAAAACTACACAACGGATTTTGATGCGGTTTTTTTTAATAGATAGAGTGATTCAGGAGGAAGGTTTATATGTATAATACATGCATAATATAGTGGAGAAACACTGATAATTTTAGAGGTTTCTAATGTGATGCCGTAAATAAACACTTTTTTTTTCTACAATAAAGTCCGCGATGGTATTAGAAATGTCTTACGCACAGCGAAGCGCCCCCCTTAAATATTTATTTTATTCTGTTTTTAGTATTTGTTGTTAGAGCAGCCACATAAATACATAATCTGTAAAAATTTCAACTGTCTAGCTATCACGGTTCATGAGATACAGCCCTGTGACAGACAGACAGACGGACAGCGAAGTCTTAGTAATAGGGTTCCGATTTTACCCTACGGGTACGGAACCCTAAAAATGTACCTGTGAAGCCTGGGTACCTTTTTGATCCTAAGGTCGTTGTTCGAATCTCGGCCGTGCACCAGTAGGTTTCTCTAAAAATATGACCTGAATAAAATGTATCCTTTTTGCACACAGTGGCGGACGGAAGCGTAGAGTATTTAAAATTTATCAATTGGCCTGCTATTCCAGTTTCCAGGTCATAAGCTATTTATATTCCAAGTTTCACCCAAATCCGGTTATTTGGGCGTGATTGTGGCACAAACATCCTCTCATTTTTTTCTATTAATTATAGTAGGATGTGTATATAAAAACGTGATAAAACCAGTCAGTATGTAAGCAGCAATAAGTAGGCGTCCTTCATTCAATGTTTGTACATGCCTCCGACTACCCCCTTTAGACATCTTCAAGAGATAAGCGCCTGGACTCAAGGAATCCAGTCGTGATCCTACTAATATGGTTAATTAACTATGTGTATATATACATATATAGGATCATGACTGTAATCCCCTAGTACGGTAGACATCTTCTCAGATCTCCAGACGCTTAGATCCTTTGAAGATGTCTAGTGGGGGTAGTCAGAGGCACGTCCAAACATTATATTTGGCACATGCCCGCATTTTGCAGTAGTTAGCATTCCATACGTGACAGGTTGCAAGTCCATCGCCGCTTATAAGAACACTAACTGGTTTCCTCACGATGTTTTCCTTCACCGTTGTAAGCAATTTTCGAACAGAAAAATCCATTGATGCACCCACTACCTTCATATTGAAAGTCGAGGTACATCCCACTCGGCCAACACGGCTTATTAACTATGTACATGTATTATTTCAGTTTGCCAGTAGACGAAGCCAGCGATGGTAGTCCAGACCAAACGGTCCTATCCATCGCATCATCCCTTCCGACTTCCGTGAAGTATGACGACAAAACCCTCCGAGCTGAACTCCTGAGGCTTGGCTTCAGCCCTGGGCCTATCCAGGACAGCACCAGGACTTTGTATTTGAAGAAGCTGCAAGCGCTGAAGAAAAATTCTCCTGTGGTTGAAAAACAAGAAAAAGGTAGGTTTGGTCTCAAATGCTTGCCTAAACTGTGCCTCGACGCAGTCAGAGACAGTTCACTAACTTTGTGATTAGAACATATCTTCTAAGATATATAAAAGGTACCGGTTTGAAATATTAATAAATATTGGTGGAGATCTTACACAGCGCTATGTAGTCCCAAAATAAACAATGCTTATAAGGAACTAGATAACTTAAAAAGAGGTCTAATAAAGCAGTACAAACTCGTTCCTACATTATAAATAGTTTTTACTACAATTAAAAAGAAATACTGTTCCTTTACTTTAGAATTTGGAGGGAAATCATTCTATTGGTTGTAGTATGTCCAATAACAGCATAGATAAAAAAAAACCTAGCACACTCCTTTTTATAATTTTGACATGTTTACATATTTACAATAATATTATTATTATTTATTTTAATTTTATTTACAAAATTTAGTTTACCATGGTGGTAAAATTAATCAAAATCCCTAGTAAACCTGTGATCAAACTTTTGGATAAGGGTAAGACGCTCTTAGATCGAGAGATGGACAAAAAATATACAAATACCTATTCTATCAGTTATCTTGTTCCCATTGTACAAACATTACTTTGTTCAGGGCTATATCGCGATATGTGAAATGTCTACCAATATTTATTTTATTTCTTTACTTATAGCTGACCCGTGCCCGCTTCGCTTGGCGACAGATAGTTTTACATCTGGTATTCCAATCTTCAAAATAAATTATAGCCTTTATGTTGCCGAGGACTAATAGCTATATAACAAAAAAAGTTTCATCAAAATCCATCCAGTAGTTTTTGCGTGAAAGCCGGACAACAGACAGACAAAAATTACAAAAGGATTTTTTTGGCTTGTGTTACTTGTATAAAGTATTTTTTTAGGAATATTTTTTTTAGTTTTTATTCAATGTACAGAATTGGACTCTTCTACAGTTTAATTATATGTATAGAATAGATTTAATTTTAAAATAATTCTCCTTTCCAGCATACAGTTTAGAACTCAAAAAATCCCTACGTTCGGAGGAATGGATGAATGATCTAGCCTCATACATAGAGTTGGATAAAAAAGTGCGCGCAAATTTCACTGATCCTAACAAAAAATGGCGGGAGGGAAAATCGAAGACTTCGTTTACTTATTTGCTGTTAGATCCAAGAATGACGGACAACTTGCCGGCTAAGCAAGGGGGTCTGACTAAAATGGAGTCTTGGGTTACGTTTGTGAACTCTATTTTCTATGTTGGCAAGGGTAAGTAACATACATCATTGAAAACATAATCCACCTTTATCCGTACAGTGGTGTAACATTAGCAGACGTATGAATTAATGCACCAAGGGTTCCGTTCAAATTTGTATGTGTTCGTCCATCTCAGAGATCTCGTAGATTACGTCCATCACAGAAAATAAATCTCGAAGATTATTGCCGGTTTTTTAAGTATCCACCAAAATCAAATACTTTCGGTATTTGATTTTGTTTATGTAACTACAATATTGCTATCTTCTGTTTGTGAAACTGTGTTTATACACATGTTTGTCTCTCTTAGGAATCAAACACACGATCCATGCACAGAATGCAGACATGCCGGTCAATAAAAAGTGTATTATTAATTGATTAAATTATATTAAACTATTTTTTATGGCGATTCTTAATGATCGTATAAATTTCAAGGAAACCTTTAAATAATAAATAAAAAATAAAAGACGTGTGGCACTCGGAGACTGCCGCGGTAAAGCTATTGCATAACATTTTTTATCAACTTATGTATTTATAATTATTTATTTATTTATTTTATTTATCCTTTTTTCCTTTGTTTTTCTTTGATATTCAACTTTTTGAGCGTGGTGACCGATAAGAAAAGAAAAAGAAAAAAAAAAAAATTTTTTTTTTTTACATCCCTAGATTGCGGGGGAAGAGGGGGATTAGGCATGCGCAGTAACGCCGATACAACCAATGCCACCTATTGGCGAGTTGCTAAACTAAAGAGACAAGCGTGATATTTCAAAAAGTCATTAAAAGTTCTGCTATTCATCGATAGATGTCAAAATCTTTAACCTACCTATTTACCTAACTACGTAGTTAGCATTCCACACGTAACAGGTTGCAAGCCCGTCGTCGCTTTCAAGAATACTAACAGGTTTCCTCACGATGTTTTCCTTCACCGTTATAAGCACGTGTAACGCGCATATACATTTTTCGAACAGAAATATCCATTGATGCACGGCCAGGATTCGATATTTACCTAACTACATGAATTCAATAATTCAATTTCAAACTTTTTAGTCGATCATGTCTGTGAAGTACCACCTATTTACCGATAGTGGTAAAATAGCGCCACCTGCCAGCGGAATTGCGAACCTCTCAAACCCCGAGCTTTCGCATGAGACCGCGAAAAGCACCTATAATAACGTAGTATCATCAAATGAAACTAGATGGCGCTGGAATGCGAAAATCACTCTAGAGTCCGCGCCACCACTCAAGTCCGCTAGACGCGGCGTCGCAATCGCCTATTATAATGATGCCAGTAAGATAGCCATAATTTACCCCTTACACTAAAAGGGAGAGCGAACTAATGTTTACATTTTAAAACTATTTACTACTAGCAGTTCACTTCGACTTCGCGCAGTTGTAATAATGAAGAATATAGGCAATTTTTTTATTTTTTTGGTTACATTATTGCTATTTTCGTGGGATCTCTATTTATTTTTATTTATTGTACTTACATTAATTTTAGACAGACAACGGAAGAGACTTTGTTTTATACTATGTAGTGATGTTATTCGCTCCTAATAAAGCTTTTGATAGATTAAATATTTTTTTAAATTGGTCCTATATTTTTTCAGTTTATCCGGTACAAACAAAAATATAAAACTAGAAATTTTATCTCTTTGTAATAGTAGTGTAGTTATGTAGGAAAACAATGAAATCAACCTAGTTTCACGATATAGGTAAATTTTATTAAATTATTTTTATATGGTCTTCATCATTTATTACTTGCATTCCAGACATATCGCTGTCACTTGTCTCTTGAAATTCACTGCCATGATCAGAATCAGTGTCGCTATCACTGGCTGTTGATATTATGAATTATGAATCTTTCTATTTCTTCATCTACCAGTCCATCATTTTTGAAATATTACAATTCTTTTTGAAGTGCTTGCTGCCACTCTTCCTTCTTTCGTAATTCGAGATACCATTTTCTCTGAAACACCTAAAATACAAAATAATTTAATTAGTGTTTTAATTTAGTCATATTTTACCTATTGTTAGACAAAAACTTATACTCTGGTATCCCTAAAATTTACCTGTCATGGCAGCGACTCTTTTTTGTATATTATTTAAAGGGATCAAAACGTCTTTATTCCTCTGCTCTAACTCACAAAACTCTTTTACTTTATGAATCATTTCACGAGCTGCACTTTTCACCAGTTTACGCGACAAATTCACGCACATTTCAAGAAAATATTGGGAAAAACCATGGACGCTAATTTCATCGAGCAAAATGGCGTTGCTGTCAAATTTAGTTTTGGTTTTCGTCGCAGGACATGAGTGGTGGCGAGGACTCTAAGCAGGCATGACATGAGTCATAGGGATGTAATATTGATTGAAAAAAATCTATTAATTAATAATCGATTTTTTGTCCCTACAAATAAATCGATTTTCCAAAAAATCTAATTATATGGTTCGGATCGCTTTCGGAGAGACGATCGATGGGTCGGTTCCCGTTTGTGAAGCGACTATTGGTCGGATCACGTTCGGAAAAACGATCAATGGTTCGGTTTGCGTTCGGAGACAAGACCGATGAGTCGGTTTCCGTTTGGGAGGCGACTATATGTAGGTTCACGTCCGGGAAAATGGCCAACGAACGATTCGGTTCGCGTTCGGAAAACTTAGTTTACAAAAATCGATTTATATGTGTAATTTACATAATCGATTTTTTTTAAATCGATTTTTTGAAATCCAAAAAGAGAAATCTCTAACACTCACACTCACGCATATTGCGTGAGTGTGAGTGTCTCGTAAAATTTCGTTACGAAATTTCTGGATTCGGTCTCCACGCTCAAGGCCCGCGATAGAAGCTATGCAATAGCTTAAAAATTGAGATAAAATTATCTAATAAATATACATACATACATACATACATACACACATATATACATACATATATACATAAAATCACGCCTGTTTCCCAGAGGGGTAGGCAGAAAAAAAAGAATATTAAAAATAAATATATCTAATAAATATCACGGTACAATTACAGGTAAAAGATCGAGACCCTACGCACACCTCTACCAAGCACTCACACTTTGGAAGCGCGGTTTCAAACAATCAAACGACAAGAAGATACAACACATCCTAGACATATGGCAGAACAAAGTAGGTGTTGTCTGCCTTCACATATACCAAAACGTAATACCCGCTGAAGCATACACGTACGAAGCCGCTATGATAGATGTCATAGGTTTATCGACCTTAAAGAACTTGAAAAGCGGCACATATTACGGTGTAGCGGCATCGTGGCCGCTCAAAGAACGTAGGATGCTAGGATTGTACCTTTTGTACAAAGCTATGCAGATATTTATTAATGAAGGCGAGAGACAGTTGAGGCCGGATGATATTTAGACCTTAGCACACTAACCTAAGAAGAAGTATGGTATGGAACTAGGGAATACTTCTATGAAGTTTGTTGTTTTGACACATTGACTAAAATTTTGTTAAATACGAACGTTCTTATTTTTTTTGCGTTAAAGTCTGAATTCGCGTGAATCTTAGAGTGACAGTTCTAAAATTAGTTTAGTAATTTTTCTATTTGATTTTATTTCGCGTATTTCACACACCCAAGTGTCATATTAGTCAATAACAACATCAATTTACATATTGACTAAATTTAGGTTGATATTTCTAAATCACACGAATTCAGTCAAAACTATCCTAAGTTTTAGAATAGTTTTAGAGAATAGACTGTGAGGTTACGCGTTTGACTTAAACGTAAAGAAATTATTTAAGTATTTCCAAAATTATTGTTCGTTTTTGGTAACAGAATTGCCGCCAGTGACTATGTTTTATTATAATAATAAACATGTTTAGATTTGTCACTATATAAATCACTAGAAGCCACGTAGAACTATTTTCATCTACCTTCATCAATCGACTCCTTACGACCGCCCAAAAGGTGTGAAGTAGGTAAATTGTAGTTATTTATGTTCGCATAATAATTTGACAAGTAGTGGTATGGGGGGCTAGCATGATCCACTATCGTATCGACAACGTATCGATTGCCAAAACTGACACTTACTACATAAAAAGTGTCAGTTTTGACGTTTGCTCGATACGTTGTCAATACGATAGTGGCCAAATGTCAAAACGGACATTTTTGTATAGTAAAAGTGTCAGTTTTGGCATTTGGACGATACGTTGTCTATACGATAGTGGTTCATGCTAGGCCCCTAGGTCTTAGCTACTTGACTTTGTACCTATTTTAGGAATTACTTTCTTGAAATTATATTTATTATTCCTAAATTAGCTGCCTAAAAGGTACCATGTACATAATTAGTAGATCTCATAGGATTCTTACAGATGTATTTTAGAAACTTACTTTATGCTATTTCCTGAAGATTTCTTGACACAAACTTATTTATCTTCTCTCTCTCTGCTAGTAGTTAGCCCAGTTAGCCTAACGGTTCAGCCGTTAAGACGTGATTGAGCAACAAATTTACATCCAAACTTTCGCATTTTGTGATCTTCTAGACATGTATTCATTATTGTGAAAAAATTGTAGCATTCTACTTCTCATAAATAATTGGTTGTGAATATTCTTTCTAAATTATTGACAGTATTTTTCGTGTGAACTTGTACTTAAGATGTTCAAAGCAACAGATGGTCCAATGTGTGATTCGTACCTTGTAATATTTTGTAAAGTGTACCAAAGAATTTTATACCTGCGCATGCGACGGTACCATGGTATTCAATTGTGTACCATAATCTATTATACATCAGTATTGTTTTTCTATTTATTTTAATTTTTTAGGTACTATTTAAAACTTTTTTGTAAAATATTTTTGTATTTCATAGGTTACCATGCACTGTAATTTTTTAAGCACGTACAAATAATCGATTACCATTTTATGTAGAAGTTAAGCATTGATTTTATTTATTAGAGGTACATTTTTTAAAGAACGTTTATATGTATCCTGTTGACGATTTCGTAGAATTAAATGTACCATAGTTTAAGTCATAACTAAAGGGATTCGACAAAACCTATTATACTTTATGTATGAATGTTGAATGTAAAAGCAATAATTTATGACCTTTTAATTTTAGTGTAACTTGATTACTGTTTTCTCATTCAAAAAGTAAATTCGTATGATTGATGGCTATGCCTACCTATATCTGGTAGCGTAGTTTAACCCAAAAACCACGGTCATGGCTTAACAACTTTTAAAGCCATGACCAACATTTTTAATTATTCTAAGCATGGAAACGCTTAACTGTTCACACGCTTTGAGAATGTTCAATGTAGGTATATATTTTTTTGCAATAAAATACTATTCATAATATCAATACAGGAAATTACTCACGTAAAATAATTATGTGTAATAACTACGAAAGTTTTGAATGTGAAATAAAAGACAACATTATTTTCAATTGACTAGCTACAATTGCCGTGGCTGAATCAATGATTCGACCACATCGCGTATGCGAAAGCAGTATATCAAGTTTAGTTAAGGACCATGCATTACAAATTGTGTAAACGAGCGATCATGACATTGCAAGATAAATTATTATAGGGTATGTATGATTTTTAATTTCCGAGAGCATTTTACACATAGCTTATAATGTATGAAATACAATAATTTCGCTAAAAGAGATCTATTTTGAGTTATTTTGTTCTTTGTTCGATATCAGATCCACCAAAGCTACGTACTACGTACCCGCAGATATATTCTTACTAATATTTCTTTGTTTTTTTAGAATATGTAAACACTACAAGTTGTCAGAAAAATGTTACATAGTTAAAAATAAAGATATAAAAACCGGCCAATTGCGAGTCCGACTCGCACACGAAGGGTTCCGTACCATTATCTATAAAAAACACTTGTTATTTGGCCCAACTTAAATATTTATTTTATTTTGTTTTAAGTATTTGTTGTTATAGCGGCAACAGAAATACATCATCTATGAAAATTTCTAGCTTTCACGGTTCATGATACAGCCTGGAGACAGACAGACAGACAGCGGAGTCTTAGTAATAGGGTCCCGTTTTTGCTCTTTGGGTACGGAACCCTAAAAACGTACTATAGGTTTAGTTCAGGGACTATTGTCTAAGTGAACTGCTGATCGTAATCAGTTTCAACTTTCAAGTAATTTTTGTGTTACTGCCGATTACGATTGGACTTATAATGTAAAAATAATGATTGTTGCTAAAGAGCTCTGTGGAAAACAACTTAGAATTTCATTTTCTTGATCTAATTGGATTTGTTAACTGTAAATCTGTATCTCGGATATTAATATCTTTTTACTGTGTAACAAAATAAAACACATTTATAAGAAATAATTATTTTTATTCCTTTTTTCAACGTCTCGAATTCTTTTCTAAGACAAATCAAACTTGGCTTTATTACATCAAAAAAATACATAAATGTTCCTAGTAGTATTTATTTGTATATTTTAAATAAAAACATACCAGGTGTGCACAGATATGTTAATGAACTAATACTGGCTTCACCTAACACCCAATGGGATAGTCACATCAGTCATTGTAGGTCAAAGTCATGACAACCTATTCTTCGATTATTATTTTCGAAGGACCTATTCCTTCGAAATCCCAATGAAAAATGACCAATTGATTGGTTTCTTGAATACCTAGGACAATCAGGCAGTACCTTAATCGAGGTCGAAGGAAGATAACATGTTAGCAATTTGCAGTCTGTCTCGTTCATTAGTTTTGTTTTTACTCTGCTCTTGGCTTAGGTATTCAAGCCCATGTCAGCGTTGGCTCCGTGAAACCAATGTTTAAGCGTATATCGAATGAGGAGTCAGTCGAACGATCAGTCAAAGCGTCCGTCGACTGAGAATACTTATTCCACTAAAAGAGCTTTTACAAATAATTTTCTAAGAAATAAAATTCGGTTAACTGTTTTAAAAAGTTGTGTCTTTAATTCTGGCAAAATACATGAGGACAGATATTTATAGAGGTGGGGAAGTTAAACTATAATTTCAGTCATGGTTTGGGCTTTGATAGTGGCGCCAAAGTTACCTCAGCCACCAGTTAGCGACAATGGTTGATTTTGGATGTTTTAGTGGGAATAAGACTCGGAGCGCGCGGTGAGATCAATGTACTCCACGCTGAGAGCTCGTGCTAACACATACATACATCCACATACACGTACTTCAATAAACTTTCAGTTGCTCAGAATTTTCAAATTATTTAACAATAAAAAAACTATAATTATTTTTGTTTCGTAATCTCAAGCAGCACAGATTTCTGTAAACAATAATTTATTTAAGTACCTAGACATTTTGGAGGACATCAATAAAATCACTGGTAGATGGAGTTGAACCGCTCCCATACAACATTATTCTCCATTTCTGGAAGTGCATTTAGCTATAATTGTCTCTGTGTAAAACAAAAAAAAGATTTACTTTACCTACTAATATTAATCATAACGTTGATTGACGCTCTCATTATCCCATCAATTCTCAAACAAACAACATGAATTGAGTTAAAATTAACATACTAAAATAAATTTGGCTGTTAAAGACAACCTACACTTACAGGAAATAGGACATTTCAAATCAACCCGTTGGAAGACTATCTTAAAAAAACAATAGGCTACATTAGCACGCTAATAGGATATTATTAAATGCATACTTGTAAAATGAAATATGTAAATGATGCAGTCCTTATCTTTATTCTATTGTGCAGTAGAGAAAGTGTAGGAAAGTCTATAATTAAATAACTTGTAAGTATTTGGAGAGGTCGATTCTTTCTGTGTAGGTCATTCTCTAGAGCAAACCGTGTTAGCAAACGTTTCTTATTTACTGAAATTGATCTTGATAAGTTTATCTCCAGGGAATGCCGCCCAGAACCGACACAAGTATCCAACTATGACTTACTATTAGGTATCGATATAGGAAGCCAGACGTTCTTACATGACACAGCGGTGCCCACACTCGACAACTATGGTTTTGCTCTACATTAATTAATACAATAATGTCAATCTTCACAATATACCGAGACATAGTACGATTTGTGCACGCTACGAACCATTTGTATGACCACATTGACGCATTTAGACTTACTCTATGTTACACCTAATTATTCATACGTTTAAAAACTAAATACGCTCGCTCGTGGAATGCAGTTATAAATAAAGATTTTACAGGACTGTTTATTCGAATAATTTAGACTCGCGGGCTCAGTGCAGCCCAGATTGAATCGGATATTTCGATGTATTTTACATTATAATCCTTACACGAAGCTAACAAAAAAAAGGTAATTTACACATACACTAATATTTACAGCTAGTTTGTGCTACTAGTAAACATAATGGGGGTAGGCAGGGCGCAGGTCCACGCGCCCAGCGTAACGTTCACAGGGAGTTCAACACAACACTTTCTACGGGGTAACTATCCGTTCACATCTAACATTCAAAGCGCACATCACATACACATCGTGGGTTACGCGAGATCACAGTGTTTAAATTATGGCTACTGGCGATAGGGTCCGCACAGGGAAAGTCTGAGGTCTGTGTCGCGCGTCACGCGTCACGCGAGCGTTCGCGTGCGGCGACGCGGCGACAAGTCGCGTCGCGTCGCGTCAGTCGGGGGGGCCCACTCGTCCCTTGAGGGTGCTCATTTCGGCGGAGTGGGGAAGGAGTTGACGACAGCCTGCGTGCTAGCGAGCACAGCCGCGGCTGCAACATACAAGCCTCCGTTAGTCACGTGTCGAGGGGGGCGGCGGGGGCGGGGGGCCCCGCGCCTCCGAATGCTACCGCGGCCCTGGCCCTGCAACCAAGCGCACATATTGCTTGCTGAGGGTAGAGACTACGCGACACGGCACGATACATTTTTAATTCAA
Source organism: Hydriomena furcata (assembly GCA_912999785.1). Classification (NCBI taxonomy): domain Eukaryota; kingdom Metazoa; phylum Arthropoda; class Insecta; order Lepidoptera; family Geometridae; genus Hydriomena; species Hydriomena furcata. The sequence goes on from OU538837.1 coordinate 10,099,706, forward strand.
CGACTATTGTAGTTATTGTACTTTACCATGCCCAGCCTGCAACCGACAACGAAGTGCACAACCAGCAAGCGTTCCCTAGGAGGGTTGACGTCAGGCGGCTGTAAGACACCCCAAGCCAAATCCATTTGCAACATCCGACCCCACAAGAAATGGGTAAAGGTCAAGAGGAAGAAGAAGGCTATTGTAGTTATTGATTCTTCAGTACCCCCAGTAGATACATAGCATTGACGTTCGTGATGGATACTTGCGCAAGTTTATAACAAGCTTACTTGCACTCGCATGCTGTTACTATTTCTCCTTGCTTCTTCTTGCTAGGTCCTCAGACCTCAGTCGCGAGCTCGTACGCCAGTGGAATCTGAAAGTTTTGGTGAAATGTTAACTAGATGTCGCTACTCACCGGGGTAAGGCGGGGGGTAGATTGGGTATCCGAGGCCGACGTGCGTGTGGTGGTGTGTGTGCACGTGGCGCTGCGGAGGGGGGCTGCGAGCTCCCTCTTTGTGGGGGGGACCCTCTGCGCGAGCGGGGGGAGCCTTGCCCGAGGGGGACTTGGCGTGGTCCTGGAGAGAAGAAATGCGTTAGTGTGCTTGTCGCAGATAGTCTTATAGTTTAAATGTTTTTTGCTCGTTACTCAATCATGTAACGGCTGAACGGTTTTCCATGAAATGTTGAATACAATGTTGAGGGTTCCAACAAAATGTATGTGTAAATGTATTCTTTCTTTCAATGCTCACCTGTAGCTCGTGTATCTTATGCGGGTAGTACTGCGCGTGGTGCGGGTGCGCAGGGTGCGCGGGGTGCGCGGGATGCGCGTGCGCAGGCAGCAGCTCCAACTTCGGAGGAGGCTGTTGAGGCCGAGATAGGTCCTCAGGCGCATGATACCGCGGCACTGGCCATCCAGCGCCGAATCCTCCAACCAGCATCGGGCTTAGAGGAGCACGGTACACACCCTCGAAAGGCAAAGCTCCGTAGTGGGGGGTTTGCATGTAGGGGGGGAGGTAGTATTGCGAGGTGGGGGGTGGGGGCGGGCCTTGGGTTTCCGTGGTCGGTTTCTGGCCTTCTTGCTTCACCTGGAAGGGGTATTTAAGGTTATTGAAAAATCAAGATACCTACAAAATATGTAATATATAATAAAGGTAAGTAACTGTATACTAATGTAGGTTCTTATTTTCAATATGCTACATAGTTGTGTTCATAAATTAAAACTATAATTACAATTGTTATAGTTACCGATGGTACCCGTACGTAAAGATTTATACTAAATTGACGCTCATAGATTTCAAGGTTTCTTGATGGTTTCTTGCATAAATATATTTATCATTTAGAAAAATGTCACATGTCTGAGAGGAAGTTACATACCTTGACCTCTTCCTTAGGCTTGTCCTCCTTATCCTTTCCTGGCTGCTTATGCGCGGGCGTGGGGCGTGGAGGGGCGCCCCCTTGCCCCAAGGGGGGTTTCACATCGCCGCCTTCCTTCCGCCGCTGCTCCAAGCTCATGTAGTATCTGGAAGATAAAATATATTAATTTTAAAAGTGTATTTCTCATACAAAGAGCAACAATTTAGTTCTCGTCATACTTTACAGGTGTTTTCAAGTAAGTCATGTTATTTGAGTTCTCTTACATACATTTTTCCAATAGAAGGGAATGGAATAAAATTACATGTTGCGCCAACCCTATTTAGGTGGGATAAGGGCAGGAAGATAAAGATATAAGTATTTTATCAGTAGTCTGGTTCCCATAGAACAAGCTTTCCTTACTTTGGTGCTAGAAGGCGCTGAGTGAAATGTCAACCGTTTATTTATGTAATTACCTTCTCAATTCCTCCTCCCTCGCGTGTGGCGGTCTCTGGAAGCCATAGGGCCCCATCTGTGCCTTCATCTCGATACTCTCCTTCAGTATCTGATGATTATCATTCGGTCTATTCGGGTTCTCTTTATCCACAGGTCGTTTTATCTTGTCCAAAGGGCTGGGGGTCGTTTTGGACCTGTCACCTTTGCTCTTGTCTTCTAAAGGGGGTCCCCCCGGCCCTGGGTCCACGTTGTATGGAAAATTTGGGACGTAGTTGTAAGGGTAAAAGTGCTGGGGTAGCACTTTGGGGGGTTGGCCGTCGGGCTTGCCCTCCTGAAAGGAAATTATGTTTAGTATACGCAGTAAAGTCATATAAAAAGGGTTCCGATATCACGGAATGATTATGTCTGAATGATGATTTTAAATTTCCATTAATATTATAAATCTGAAAGTTAGTGAGGATATTTGAACGGATTAAGAGTTCCAAGTTTCAACTTTGAATAGCAAATAGGCTACTTTTTATCCAGGTCCCACGCTGGCAAAGTCACGGGCGGAAGTTAGTTGAATATAATCGATCAGGTTGCGTTTTGCTATATCTTGAGTCCATCAAAATTTCTTACTTACTGAACTAGCAATCGTGATTATATGAAAACTTACTTTTAAATCAGCCTTTGGGTCTCCTTTGGAAAGGTCCTCCTTGCCCTTGTCAGTGGGTGGAGGCGCCGCGGCAGGATGCGTCGGCGGAAGGTATGGAGTCTGACCGTAATACTGAAACAAATTATAAATGAAATAAAAACATAAAATAGGATCATGACTGTAATCCTTAAGTACGGTAGACATACTCTCAGATCTCCAGGAGCTCAGGTGATGCCTAAAGGGGGGTCAGTCAGAGGCACGTCAAACATTAGGTACATTTAGCACTTTAGATAGATAGATAGTTTTATTGTTCACCAAAAACATTGTCAACAATGGGCGGCCTTATTGCTAAAAGCGATCTCTTCCAGGCAACCTTCGGATGGACAGGAGAGAACTTGAACAGGAGATGAACAAAAAAACACTTAATCTAAACAAAATGTTATTATCGGTTAACTCTTTAATATGACCGGAAAGAATCGGTGCTAAGCGACTGTGAACCTTGTTACAGGACAATAAGAGTTCATAGTTACCTGGTGGTAGACTGGGAAAGGTCTGTGGTCAGCCTCGGGTGGTGCATCCGGCGCTGCGTCATCAGATATATCTGAATAAGCAGGTGATCTGACTCCAGGAGTCGGTGAGCGCCGCCGTCTCTTGCCAGGCGATTCTTCAGCGGGAGATTCTGTCGATTTCCGCTCTTCTGAGGGCATGAGAGCTGATCGGGGCTTCACCTGCAAACAATAATGTTGGGTTAGAATGATTCGCTATACTGAAACGCAAGAGTTTGATCGCCGAGGTGAAACAAAAGTTTGACCAGCAGCTATATTTGTCCCTGGTACGGGAGTTGTAGTTTCTGATACCAATGACATTCATATCGTATTATACCGATACAAATTTGTGCAATTATATGACGTGGCACCTTGATAATTGGTAGACAAAACCAATCAACTTATTGACTTTAGAGACCCTTCGTAACCGAAAATAGTCGCTCCTTTTAGATCTGAAAGCGAACTCTGAGACATAGAGACTTGAGTTCAGTCAGAGCAATTTACCTTGAACTGTTGCGGCAAGATCGGCGGCGTAACTGGCCGCTCTGGCGCCGGCGCAGGCTCCGGTGTCGGCACAGGCGTAGGTTCTGGCGTCGGCGCTTCATCAAACCGTACCGGCGCTGGCGATTCCACAGGAACAACTTTCTCCGGAGACTTTTCTGGAGTTTTCTCCTTTGGTGGTGGCGGAGACTTCACTGGAGTTGGCGATTTAACAGGCGTAGCTGGTGTCGCTGGTGCTGATAATGGTCTAGCAGGAGAAGCAGGTTCAGGAGGCGTTTCCTCTTGCTCAGAACTTGAACCGTCTTTGTCATCGTCCACGTCAGTTCCGTGCGCGTGCGATCTATGGTATTTCAGTCCGTTCGCGTGTTTGTACTTCTTCGAGCAGTTTGGCTCGGGGCATTCAAGTAAGACCGGGTCTGGAGGAGGGGATGATGGGGTTGGTGGAGGTCGCTTCGCTTTCGGCGTTGGAGGACGCTCCTCCGCCTCGCTAGTCCGCTTTCGTTTTGAATCGGGCCGAGGGGGGGTAAAGGGAGTGGGGGAAGGTAAAGCTCTTCTGCCCTTAGCGCCTCCGTTTCGTAGTTTACTGTGCACGGAGGAGCGCGTTTCAGTGAAGTTTGTCATGTCGTTGGGGGCTGCGGCGCCACGGCCGCGCTTCGCCCCTCGGCCTTTGGGCGTCCGCGCGTCCAGCTCCTCAGTAGGGGAATCGCAAAACCTGGAAAATAACATTAGGATTTAATTAAACGCACACAAGACTTACTTATAGGCCAAGCCGTGTTTGCATGTTTTTTACGCTTGGTGGCGAGAAACAGACATAGGTACCTAGCTCTCAAAAGGTTTCAAAGTGACCCATGTGATTTTATTGAAATAAATATATTTTAAAGTTGGCTCTCGGTACAACGACGAGAACACATCTTTACAATAATGTGTTGCTCTTACAATTCCACTGATATTATGTGAATGAGATATTGAATGTGGTTAAAGTCGTAACCCAGATATAGTTTGTATTCCAAAATAGTATTTAATCTATTTATTATGTAGACCATCCATTGTTCAGCATAGTTTTTTGTTGTGTATTCTTATTATATATGTTTTATTTCTTTTTATGGTGTGCAATAAAGTATTTTCTATCTTCTATCTATCTATCTATGTAGACTACGCGAAACTTCCGCAGGCGGAAACTAGTTTGCAGTGTACATGCTGTTTTGAGCAAGCATCCATAACGTAAACGCGCAAGTGTTTAGCAATTCAACGAGATGGGGCGTTTCCCAGTTCTCAATGTGATTTCACGACTCGTGGTTGTTAGATATCATGTTTCTAGTTTATATCGCCTGCGACTTTGCCTGCGTGGTATAAAGTGTCCTATGTTTTTAATAAAGTAACCATCATAATCTATTTATATACCAAATTTCATCAAAATCGCTTAGTGGTAGAGTAACAAGTAAACATCGTTACGCATAATAACTTAGTGTTATTATGTTTCGATTATACTGACCTTATGGTGATCATAATCACGATAAAGCTATATCAAATTTATGTTTACTATATTTTCGATGAATTTGGTATACTTAAAAATTGTTTATGACCTGGAAATATGGAGAATGTTTTTCAACAATCCTTATGGGATTGAAATGATATCAAAGTTTGTGTGAAAAACCGAACGACCGCGGGGGTTTACTATTAAATGATTAGAATGTACCTATGGAAAACGAATTATAAAACTAACAAAATGATACTTACTAAATACACAATTAAATAAACAAATATAAAAATAAGTACATACATAGGTACTTAAAAATACAATATGATAAAATTGATTCTACAATGAATCCATAAAATTATGTTAATGATACTATTCAATTTTATTAAAATTATATATTTTTTTACTATGATAATAATAATTTTAATTTTAGAATTTTATTTTGCTATGTCCTAACAGGACCCATGTACTGATAATAATACTACTTACCCTATTCATAAGACCTATACCCACTATGTATTGTACATGATGCAATAAATAAATAAATAAAATACATACCGCGGTGGTGCCCAGTCATGCCTCGTGCAGTCCAGCAGTGTACCCACATAGGTCTTCCCCCGCCACGTCACATTTACTACCAACACACCTGTAACAAAATAACACGTTGAAATGGCTTCCTTGGCTCGCTCGAACGGTAAATAGGATTAGGATAAAGATGCGAGCGCCATACAGAGTGCATTAACTCAGCAGCGATGGGATTGCAACCTGTCACGTAAAGAATAACTGCAATATGTAGGCATGTACCAAACATAATCCTTGGGCGTACCTCTGACTACCTCCTTTAGCCATCTTTAAGGATTTGAGCGCCTGGAAATCTGTTTTTTTGTTTTTACTTATTTTATAGGTTTAAGAAAAGTCGGAAGTGTATTTTTAGCGATAAGTCTCTGATCTATAAGCGTCTATCGCACTGCTGTTGCTTTATTTACGTACGTTTTATTATATATTTTACGTAATATAATACAAGGTAGTCATAATTTAAGATCGAACTAAAACCTATACCTACATTTGTTACTACACTAATTTGTCTACATGATACATGCTAAACTCTACATGCAAATGACTGTTTGCCTAAAACCCTGCAACGCTAGCAGCACATATAAACTATTGTGAAGTCTTTCCGATCCAATTCGTCACGAGAGAACCCTCATTTGCATGTCGGGGATGCAGGCAGCTGCGAGACGAGGCGCCGCACGTGACTTTTGCCGCATATTTAAAGGTACACGCTTATCGCGTAGCGTGCTAACTTATGCAAATTTAATTAATCTATTTCACCCCCGTTCCCTACACTTTTTCGCTCGACGTGAAACTTTCTGGGTAGCACCTACATATTGGCATTTGGCACGCGGCTGTAATAAAATTGTATTTTTCGGGTGTGGTAGCAAATAATATTAGAGGGTTAATATTTATACAATACTAGCTTTTGCCAGCAGCTTCGCGTGGTAGCCTAATATACCAATGCTATTCGAGGGCATAGGCTATGTTGAATTCCAAGTTACATCCAAATACCCAAGTATGCCAAAATTCAAAAGCGACTAATCCACAAACATACACACATCCTCTTAAACTTTCATGTATAATATTAGTAGGATAGCTCGAAGAAAAAGTAAATTAAAACTACAGAATATTTTACAACTTTTATTTGACAGTTAGAATTGGAAGTCATCCAGAAAACAAATGTCACGTGTAGACAGGTCACGTTCATATTTGGGTCAAAATTGACAGCGATAAAAAAATAAACAAGAAAAAAACCGGCCAAGTGCGAGTCGGACTCGCGCACGAAGGGTTCCGTACCATTAAAACCACAAAAAAAATATGTTTGTTGTATGGGAGCCCCCCTTAAATATTTATTTTATTCTGTTTTTAGTATTTGTTGTTAGAGCAGCAACAGGAATACATAATCTGTGAAAATTTCAACTGTCTAGCTATCATGGTTCATGAGATACAGCCCTGTGACAGACAGACGGACAGACAGACAGACAGACAGACGGACAGCGAAGTCTTAATAATAGGGTCCCCTTTTTACCCTTTGGGTACGGAACCCTAAAAAGTAATAGACTCATCCCCAGGCGCAAAACTATGAATTATAAAACACAGTTAATATTGGCAATAAGAGCTCTGAATGGCTTGGTTAAGTCCGGTTTAGAACTGTCTGCACCAAACTGGCACGAACATATGTTTACACGGAGCCACAATCAGCAGCTGTCCACAGTCACTGTCTCCATATAAACCTAGGTATGTTTAGTTCAGTCTGAACATACCTATGGACGTCAAATAGGTAATAGGTTACATCTATAGTAATACTACAGTTTAAAGACATGAATCCTTCCTAATCCTACTAATATTATAAATGCGAAAATTTGTGAGGATGTTGTGTTTGAAAATTAATCAGGCCTAAACGACAGAACGGAATAGATAGATGATATTTGCAAGTAGGTAGGTATATAATTCAAGAGTTACCTTTCCGACTCCAGCATCAGATGTAGCCATAATACAAGAATCTCCCTCACGGTTACATAACGGTATGGTACGGATAATCATAAACTAATATCATTTTTTACGACCATACTCGACTCGTACAACAAAAAGTACAGGTACAAGAGCCTTATTTTGACCAAAATTTTGAAGACTTCAAAATATATTTCTAAACTCAAGAATTTTAACCTGCGTTCGAAATACACTGAAATATAGCTAATACGTAAAATAACAAATTGTTGGTCATAAAAGTGCCTTTTTGCACTATAAATAAAAAAAAATACCGGCTTGCCGAAAGTCTAATAACGGTTTCGGAAATACAGAGTTTTTGTTCACTAAACCCTAATTTTGAAGCGAATTTCCAAAATTCCTTTCCTTAGTACGCCCCTTCGCGACACACAAAAGATAGACGTCACCTTTCATAAAATATTGTATAAAAACGTGAAAATATGAGCACGAAAAAATAACGATTTATTTATTTTTAAAACAGAATAGAGTCCGCTTCGTGATACGATCCGGGGATGAGTTAATCTTCTTTTTGTCCTCCCGTTTTTCGTAAACAGGAGCAACAAATTGGGATAAAAATGAGGGTTCGGATGGGACAATCCCTTTTTAATCCCGGGCGAGTTTTCGCCGCGTCGATTTATAGCAAGAGTACGAGTAGCTTTATAGCGGTCTCGTTGAAATATAAATAAGTAGGTAAGCACAAGCCTGCAATGAATTGTACTGCCAAAACTTTCAAAGTGATGCTTTAGTTAGTATTTTTCACACAGCAAAAAATGTTTGTTGATGTTACTCAACTCTCACTGTGCTTATTATTATGAAGTGCAATAATGTAGTACCTTAAAAAATATAAAATAAATAACTTATATATTATAACTAGCGACCCGCCCCGGCTTTGCACGGGTTTAATACATATAAACCTTCCTCCTGAATCACTCTATCTATTAAAAAAAACCGCATCAAAATCCGTTGTGTAGTTTTAAAGATATAAGCAAACATACATACATACGCGGGAAGCGGAAAGCGACTTTGCTTTATACTATGTAGTGATTATTTAAATAATCTATCATGATAGTAAGAATAAATCATCCAAAATTTTAAACTAAATATTATTTTGTTCTAATATTTATAAGTCGGAAGATTTATATACTTACTGAGTAAGCAGCTTTCCTAAAAGGACAATATTTTTTTTCCGAGCTCAGTGAAACTATTACAATTGCAAAATAGCAAACTAAACTAAAAGTATCCAACGATAAAAGTCAAATAAGCTACTTAGTTTGTAGGTACTTTTAATAATTAATTTGATGGCAATCCTGTTGTACAAACTTAAATTGTATAAAATGTTATCGATCTTATTCTGTTCGTGTTAAAGTCTAAATCAGCGTAACCCCTTAGTGGAAGTTAAATGTTTACAATTTACGCTCATTTTACACATTCAGGTTTATATTCGTCAACACCAATTTACATGTTGACGTTACTAAAATCACATTATGACAGTCGTAAATTTTATGTAAACTAAATCCCTAATTTTACACTGTCAGTGATGTTTACGCTAATTTAAACTTTAACGTGAACAGAATAAGATCAATCGTATTTACTTTCAACTATTGGTTCTTCTTCAAAAAATGTTTCCAACATGCTTAAGTATGATCTAAAATTACTTGATATGTAAGTATACTATTTATCTACTACTTAGTATCACATAACAACTAAACTATGTGAAGCTTACGACAGAAGCAAGATAATATCTACTCTACAATAAATAATCAGATTCTTAGTATCTACTATTATTTATTGTTCAAGCGAACAATGGACACATAAAGCATTTCTAGAAGCCATTAACATGTGATGGAGTAAGAGACATGATTTTATGACAAATGAAATAAACCGAGTGGGACAGATCTCATCTGTATTAGAATATAGGGTCTGTTTTATGTAGAGCGAGTATGCTCAGAGCTGGTTCACTCCACCGAATCACAGAAGATAAAACAAAAATATAATACGTATTAAGAATGATTCACGTTGGACCGTGCCCGGGGCGGACCGTGTCTTGGGACGAGGCACCGATCTATAACTTTACGAACATTTTATATGCAATTCATGCTACATTCTGTACAATCGAAGTACTACGGAGGCTCGGCTCGATATAGTGTGGATCATCCTTGTCAAGGGATCGGAAGTTAGGAATATTTTGACAACGATATGTCATCGCAACTCGATCGAGCGCATAATAGTATCAAGGGTGGGTATTTAGTCTTGGCTACACCCTAATAAAGTGTCTCCCATGTATTTTACCACAGGCAACGATGTGAGTGTGAGGCGTGTGTTTTATTTGTATCATGAACATACAACGAGACGAATGACAACGAAGTACCAGGACGTCAGAACTACCGAGGCGGTGCACGGAAACGCGGGCAGATGGCACCCCACTTCCTCCGCTCGCTCGAAAGGAAATTGTCGGCTGCGGCACTTTTGCGTTCCTTTATTATTTAGGGGTGTTCCACCCTTATAAATTGTTAATACTTACTGCCGGTACAGTAGAATAATAGTATATTAGGAGTTTCACTCCAAGGATATTAGGCTAACAAAACCTCTTCGTTTCTATGCAGTTTTCTCTTAGAGTTTTTTTGAAACCTGACACTGGAAAAATCTCCCTTCTTTTTTTAAGTCGTTATAATGATTTAGTAGAGCTCTGCAGAGTACCCATTCCATCCATATTAATATCCATTACACAGTATCATTATGTAAACGGCTCGCGCACGCAAGCGAAATTGAAATTAAACTTCAGCGCGTGACAGCTCATAATCCAACAAAACTTAGCGAAGATAGGCACCCCATTATTCGGCCGTAAGAGCCGCAATATACTTTATCTTAAATAGCTCTATTTGGAGTGGCACAGGCCATTGCCGGTCACGGAAAACTTGATTTAGAGGTTGTCCTGTTATTTGTGATCGTTCGATTTGTCGTGTCGATAATGACGGTAATTTGTGCCGCACACCCGTTAATGGCGGGCGGATTGGAAAATTGAGTTTTGTTCTGAAAAATCATTTTCCGCTTTATGGATTTTAAATCCAAAGTATGCTAACTATATAGTCGTTACGTTACGGTGTGTTATTAAACCAGAACCATACAAACTCAAACTTTCACATCCTACTAATATAAAAAGTCAAAAAAATCGTGAGGATGTATGTTTGTGTTACACCGTAACGGCTGAACCGATTTGTAATAGTTGGAATAGATAATATTTGTAATCTAGAATACTTTGAATCCGGGTTGCACGCCACCGTATCTGCGGACGAAAGAAAGCTTAGTAAGCTTACTGGGATAGTAGGATTCATTTTATTTCGATTATCATTAATAAAAAGGAATGGAATGGGTTAGCTCACAAATAATGTTACATATTCTTTACCAGAATGAACATTTTTGTTTTAGCAACTTAACTAAATCGTGTTCTGAATAATGGAAAATGAAGATAGCTTAACTTGAATTTCTCTCAAGTCTGATAGCTACACGAAATCTGGAGTCTTGAAATATGAATTTGTTTGAAATTCATTAACCGCAATCAAGCTCTATATTTAAATTGGATCGGTTAAAAAAACAGTAAAAGAATCAGATAGAATACCGAACCGAGTACCAGGAGAACATTCGACGTGAGTAGTTCATTTAGGTGCTAATTGCGCCGGGTCGGGTAATCAGCCACCCCCGGAGGGAGGGCCTACCACAGCGTACTTATAGTCACTACGATACCTACCACTACAAGCTGAAATCCTAGTACCTTCGTCAATATTGACACGGCATTTCTTGAAGGGAAGTCGATTAGACGCGACTGAAACGCGAAAATAAAAGGTTCCTATTTCAATTGCTTTGGTAAAAACATTTTTTTCTGAAAGAGAAAATATTTTCAGCCTGATACATTTTTCGACTTCAAATGGGAGGTTACGAATTATAATCCAGGCTTGTGTTTGCTTTTTGTACAACACCGTGATTTGAATGGTTTACGGGATGAATTCGATTCCCAAGGTTTTGTTTCGTATCCATTGTCAAAGCTGGCAGATATTTTATAGAATGGCGCTACTATCGATTCAATGAACTGTTGTTAGAGAATTGTATCAGAAATACAATACTATTTGGTTTACTGAACAATAAAGTTATTTTTTAGTATTATATTTAATACAGCATTTTTATACTCGGCGATAGGCTTGCAGCCTGTCCCGTATATAATGCTCACTACTGTAAAATGTGAGTGTGCCAAATGTAATGTTTGGATGTGTATCTGATCTAAGAGGATATCTACTGAACTTGGGGATAACAGTCGGGATCCAATTTATATTTACTAGGATTTGTCAAGGTTCGTGCGTTAATCGGATCTTTCTTGGCCACCATAAGTTAGGTCAGTAACCCGGTTGTAGTGATAAACGGAGTGAGATAATTTAATGTTCGCATTCTGCGAGTTTTGGCCCTAAGGCATTTTTCTCAATATTTTTCGAATCCTAATAATATTATAAATGCGAAAGTTTGTGTAAGGCTGCTATATTTGTTCCCTAATCAAAAATAAACGACAAAACGGATTAAGATGTAATTTGCTGTTGTATGTAGATAAAAAATCAGAATAATTAAAGGGGGAAGTTATAATCCGAAAAACGAAAGATAAAAAAAAACGCAAAAAGGATGATTTTGGCATAGATGGCGTTGGTGTGCAACAAATCTGACATCACAGACTAGAAACATTTAGTCGTCATAGCAACGCAGTTTTTACTAATGAATGATACGCATTCTACCAAAATTCGTATTTTTTTTATCAGTACAAGGTTTATAAAGAAAAAATTGGAAGTTTTCTGAAATAGCTTTTTCCTATGTGATTATTACAAAAAAAATGACAGAACAACGTTTGTCACGGGTCGGCTAGTAGGTACATAAATTGTAGACAAAAACCCAGTCTCGAACCCGACGACCTAAAAAACGGAAGGCGAGGCACTACACAATTATTACTTCGAGACCATAAAGCAGGTTTGTTTGTGTTCGATTCAATTTGATGGGTTGCATTCAAGCAGAAACCGTCGAATCGATTCACTAATAACATAAAAGCTTGTAAACCCGGCGCGTGGGTGGCAAAAGTAACAGCAATGTTGGAGCGAGCACTAATCACTTGTATTGTTCTTTGATAAACGGAGTTATTTCTTGAACTGGAGTGCTTTTGTTACTACAAATAGCATTTCAACAATTTCGAATTTGGAACATCGGATACGTGGAAAAAAATGTTTTTTTTAGAGACAGGTTAGGTTATAGAACTCCATCTATATAAAAGCATTGAAATCGTATGATTGAGGAGTCTTATTAGTACAGTAATAACGTCTCGTCAATTTTCGTGTTTCTGAATTGCAACCAATATCGGATCAGCATTGGTAGTGTATCATAGATAGACAAAAATACCTACATAGAATGAAATAACATTGAATGGAGTAATTTATTCCGGTGTATTATTTTGAATTGAGACTCGCCTAAGTATCTTACCATTGTGTATCTATACATTTAGAGAATACCAATTTCATAGTAACTATTATAGAATCTATCTACCTAAACTGCATTGAAAGCCATATTATTATAATCATAGTTTATACGAAATAAGCCAGCTGAGTGTCCTAAAACTTCGGCACGATCTTCAACTTTGTTTACACATTTTAAAGAACCACTAGCCGACCCGTGACAGACTTTGTTCTGCCCAATTTTTAACACTTTCAGGAAACTAATAAAATAAATAATTTTGGTAGAATGCGTATCATTCGGTATTCAAATTGATGTCAGATTTTTTGACAAATTACATTTTGAATACCGACCTTAGTAGGATTCAACCTTTTTGGTAGAATGCGTTGCTGACAACTCAATGTTTTCGGTCAGAGATGTCTAATTATTTGCACATCAGCAATCTATCTATACTAAAATCATCCTTTTTGTATTTCTTATCATTTAGGGGTTGTTTTTCAGATTATACCTAAGTTCCCCCATCTGTTTATCTGATTTTTTATCTACATACTACAGCAAATTTCATCTTAATTAGTTTGGTCGTTTAGGTTTGATTAAGATACAAACTCACAAACTTTCGCATTTATAATATTATTAGGATAGACTAATAAAAACATAAAAGGACAAAAATAATCTTACAGTCGTAAGTCAACCAACACAACAGTGTTTAATTTCCGACATCTCTACGCCGCCGCGCCGCGCTATTAGCCGAGAATAAATAAGCTCGAAGGGCGATTGCCTCCCTAAGTACCCCCTGGTTACCAGGTAAGGTTGCCAACCCGGCTATAACTGATATCCCTGTTTTTTCCTTGTATATTAAAATTTGTCTTATATGTAACTAGCCGACCCGTGACAGACGTTGTCCTGTCAAATTTCAATAATTGAATAGAAAAGACTGAATGTTTTTAGTCTGTGATGTCAGATTTGTTGCACACCAGCGCCATCTATACCAAAATCATCCCCTTTGCGTTTTTTTATCGTTTGGGGATGTTTTTCATATTTTAAAGTAGTCTATTATTTATTCGGGCATTATATCTACATCTACAGCAAATTTCAACTCAATCCGTTTTGTCGTTTAGGCCTGATTGAGGAACAAACATACCAACAACCTCACAAACTTTCGCATTTATAATATTATTAGGATAGCGCTTAGTCCAGTATGAATATTACAAGTTGTTATTGTTATTAGCAACAGATTTTATTAAACTTCTTAGTACTAGATTTTCATAATAAAACTAGCTGCTTTGACAGACTTTGTCATGTCAAATTTCAATAACTCCACAGAAAAAGAAGTTCAGTTTTAACCGAACTTTACCACCCTTATCACACGTATAAAAAATACCCTACGACCTGTTCCCAGACCTACCTAATATACACAAAAAGTTTCATAACAATCGATCAAGCTGTTTCGAAGTTTGGTTACAAACACTGTGACACAAGAATTTTATATATTAGACTAGCTGACCCGTGCCCGCTTCGCTGTGCGTAAGACATTTCTAATACCATCGTGGACTTTTTTGTAGACGTTTTTAAGGTATACAATACTGTAGTACATTATTTTGATATATCTCGTAGGGTTCAGCCAGCATTTGCAATGTAAGCGCAAAAAAATGTGTTTATTTACGACATCACATAAGAAACCTCTAAAATTATCAGTGTTTCTCTACTATATTATGCATGTATTATACATATAAACCTTCCTCTTGAATCACTCTATTTATAAAAAAAACCGCATCAAAATCCGTTGTGTAGTTTTAAAGATATAAGCAAACATACATACATACATATTACATACAGACGCGGGAAGCGGAAAGCGACTTTGCTTTATACTATGTAGTGATTACCTTTCTACCTATAAAACCTTTATATTATTGAAATAATAGAGAAAGATCGATTAAGTTCAACCTATGTAAGTATTGTAATGATAAATGTACGAGCATGATATAAAGTTTTATTGGTTGAATTTTAATCGATCTTTTTCTATTATTAATAAGGATTTATTGTAGACTACGAAACCCTAAAAAAATAAAGAGATAACGTTACTTATATCTAATATAAGTAGATACAAAATGAGAAACAGTAGAGCTATATCTAAAGACAGTTGCAAACAGTCTATAGGTAGCTCAACTGTTTCTCATAATATTGTACAAAATGCGTTGAAAAATGTAGGCAACCCTAACACCAGGGGGGTAGGCGGTGGATAAATTCGGAAAGTGCCAACAGAAGCGGCAGATGGTGATTTATTATCATGTTTTATAATAATTATGCGCGGCATTGTGATCCTAAACATTAAAACAGATGAGATTAATTTGTTTTTTTTTTTGTTGACTTAGTTATGGAATTATTGTGTGGCATTTCGATACACATTTTGAACTCCAAAAGGGCCTATAGAAAATAGAATAGGATCTATTGGAAATAACTTACTGGACTATACACATTTCTTCGGTTATTTATATGGATGGGCTTGCAACCTGTCACATTGGAATGCTACTGCAAATTGCGGGCATGTGCGGTAAGCCGTAAACGTCCTCAGACATCTTTGGAGGAGGATCTGAGCGCCAGAAGATTTGAGTGGATGTCTACGGTACTTCCTACATTCAGGATCACAACAGCAATACAAATTGCTTATGTACTTACGATAATATAACGCGTCAAAGATTATTACATACTCCTTATAAATGTGTGTTGTGTCATTAAAATAGAATCAGTACGATGAATCAAATAATGAAATATAGATTGTTTTCGATAAATTAAAAAATTACTTTCACTTATCAAAAGTTACATTATCAGAGCGTAACATAGAACATACAGTATTTTCAAAAAAATTAATGATCCTTACGAAATTTTCAATAATGTAACCTAATAATATATTAAAAATTGTTTCCTTTTTGCTAGGATTATATAAATGCGAAAGTGTATTTTGTTGATTTGTTCTTCTGTTACGCAGCAACAACAGAGCAAGGGATCGATTATGTTTTAAGAGTTCAGGTTAGATTAGGGTCAGGGTAAAAACGGGACCCTATTATAGGACTTCGTTGTCCGTCTGTCTGTCACAGGGCTGTTTCTCATGAACCGTGATAGCTAGACAGTTGAAATTTTTACAGATGATGTATTTCGGTTGCTGCTATAACAACAAATATAATAACGAACAGAAAAAAATAAATATCTAAATGGGGCTCCCATAGAACATACGTGTTTTTTTGCCGTTTTTTATAGGTAATGGTACGGAACCCTTCGTGCGCGAGTCCGACACACACTTGGCCGGTTTTTTTTTTATAGAGATCGTTCATGGGCCGGAGTGACATAGACTACATTTTATCCGGATACCATGCGTAGCCACGGGAAAAAGCTAGTAATATATAAAGCTTTATTATTCCCCTAAATAAAAATTAAATGTTCACAAAGCCCCTATCCAATATAAAATCCAATATTGGAATTGTTTGTACGTGATGTAAAATAAATCCAATTACGCGCGTAATCCTACAATTCTTCGAAAATAATAATGAAACAAAATGTTTGTTTTTTATAACTATCTTCTGCCCGCAGCTTCGTACACATAGTTATCGGATAAAATGTAGCGTTTGTCACTCTCCAGACCAGAAACGATCTCTATACACAAAAAAACCGGCCAAGTGCGAGTTGGACTCGCGCACGAAGGTTTCCGTACCATTACCTATAAAAATCGGCAAAAAAAACACGTTTGTTGTATGGGATGCATATCGTAAATAAGTTTCGTAGACAAGCTTTTGTAAAATTATTCTAACCATCGAGCACCTGTCACATAATATAACATTGTAATTATTATAACATTATATTATTAGTAAATTATAACATTGGAACTTGACAAGAATGCAAATTTTTTACTCAATCAGAATATTTACTTAGGAATTCCGTTGTGTCTGTTGAACAGCTCCTGACTCCATCATCAGATCAGCTCGCTGTCACCATATTATTGCATTCTCACCGAAGTTACATAAGTATGCAATATTTCAGTTCAATCGGTTGAGGATAAATGCTTCAAAATTGAGTTGCAAGATTCCACCTTAACAAACATAGTTACATAGTTACATACATACATACACTGCAAGATAAATATGTAGATCTGTTGCTCCATCGCTCGTAAAAGAAGGACAAATCAACAAAAAAAACAACAATATTTTTATGACTGTCATTTTTTTTGAAGGCCAATTCAATATTTTTATGACTGTCTGAACAATTTTATTTGCTGATAACGTAGCTTTTGATAGGTGAAAGAATTATTAAAATTGGTTCAATGGTTTTTTAGTTTACCCACTACAAACAAAAATACAATTTATTTATCATTTATAAAATCACACCCGGCGAACTTCGTATCGCTTTAGAATTAACAAATGTTGTGTTAAGTTCCCGTTCCCGTTGTAAAAATGTATCCGTCCCGTGTATCATATGTCCGTCTCCTGGTTCTAAGCTACCTCTCCACCAATTTTCAGCCAAATCGGTTCAGCCGTTCTTGAGTTATAAATAATGTAACTAACACGACTTTCTTTTATAAATAGATGAAGATGATAAAATCTGTAAAAAAAAGTTTATTCTTGCGAAAATGTTTAAAAGCGTGGCGCGATTTACCCTTATATCAGATACTTTAAATATAAAAACAACTCTGGTTGTGAAACGGGGTACTACTCGTAAGGTTAGTACTCACGACTGTATCCCCAAGCAGTACCTAGACATCTTGTTTCTCTAGTCTAGACGCTCAAGATCGTTTGAAGATGTATAAATGGGTGAAAAAGAGTGAACAAATTGTTTGAATAATAGCATTGAAGCGTCTTGTTTTAATTTAGTATGGATATAGTTTGAACCCGAGAAAAGGACAGCCACTTTTGATTCAACACCGTGAGAACTAAGTCTAATAGTATTTATCCTACAAATATTATAAATCCGAAAATTTGTGAGGATGTCTGTATGTTTGTGGCTCAACTTGGAATATACGTTTATGTACTACAGTAGTATAGGTTACTTTTCCGCGATCGAATCCGCTGATAAAAGCTAGTATAGTAATAGGTATAAAGAAAATCGAAATGCCAATTAGCAAGACGATCAGAGGTTGTACAAACATTTGAGGATGTCTCCGTTAACTGGTATATTGTAAGTGCTGCACTTATACATCTTAGGGCCATTAAAATATCAAGCTATAAAAATAAACGATAAATTGAACATTGGCAGTAAAGAATTGATTTCGTCGTAAACAAAATGAAATAACCATTTTGGTATTTATTTGCCCTCCCTAACGAGTCGCGCTTTATTACCAGGTGAACATAAAAGGTGTAAAGGTATCGGTTTTGTGGGGAGTTGTTAAAATATTCCGCGATGCCATCGCCTAATAAGCGCGCGTAATTATGTGCAGCCCTCATCGACTCCTCTGTTTATGTGGCCCATGAATATTTTAATATTAATCGAAAGATCGGGAATTACTCGTCGTAAATATAAACTGAGAAATGTTGAAATGGTTAATGCGGTCGTGAAACGCGAACGACGACAAAAAAGGTTGAAACACTCCATAATCGTAGCCGAGAGAGTAATAAATAAATTATTATTATAGCTACTGTAAAATGGCCCGTCGCTTAATTGTGGGTTTATGACGATTTAATCATTCTAACGAGGACTGCTATTATTATAGATAGCTCGGTGTTTTCTATTGAGTGTACTTAAACTTACCCTGTAATTCATTTAAAAGTCCTTATTAATGCAAAATATTTCATAAATATATTAATTGTATTAAAAAGGGCAATCATTTTTCTGAGTTTCTTTCGTTTTAATTCATTAATACGACATCTCATCTCCGCATTCGAATGTGGGTATGGTTGGTCGCAAACGGGTTTTATCCTTTTTTGTCTTCGGCATTTGACAAATAGTTTGATGTAAGTACGTGTGATAATATTCATATTTTTAAAACAAATTAATCACCGTCTGCAATTCTTTCATATCTTTATAATATAATTTAAATGCATCGAGTAGTTTCTTTACCACATTTTAAGGGCACACGTGCAAGAGCTTGTATGATGTATAAGTTGATATGAGCTAGTGTAGTGACGTAGTTTGTAGGCTCCCCAAAGGCCTCTGTCGTGGTTTATTTACTTTTTTTAAGAATCGACGTTTTTACTTCGCTCTTCTTAATGACACTAGCGGTCATACATCCACTTGATGACCGCGCTAAATATGCTTAACTTACTACGCCACGAACTCTCCAAGGGATGTTATTAAAATAGGTCATATAAGCTCATATTTGTGTGTAGTCGTCAGATAGATTTTTACAATGATAATACGAGTATAATTATGACTTTTGTAACTTAGTTATAAACTATAGTAGTACATGGTAGTTGGAAGCTTTCAAAAGTAATTGTAGCATTATTTGTGGAATGAAAATCCAAACGTAAGACGGTCATCGAATTCACGTCAAAATGTATGTTGAACCTTTGATATTATTATAATAATGAGGTATCCTCTGAAATGTCTCTCAACTTCTCAAGTCTCAATATTCAACTCCTTAGAAGCCTTATTATACATATGACATAATGGAATGAACGAAGTGATATTAATGTCTCTGTAAACTTATTTGGTACTTGGATACTAAACTTGATCTTCCAAAGACTCAATAAAAACTCCAGATATTACTTAGATTTAGCTATTCAGAAATTCCAAATCGAAAACAGTGACATTCATCGCAAAAGCGGACACAAGTACCAGGCGTGCATAAGCGTGCAGTGATGAGATGGGGCGCTACAGTGCGTGCGCTTAGTAAAAACTCACCACCTTCCGTCTCATGCCACACGATGCCCTCCAGCGTGACCGAGGTACCAGGCTCGCAGGGCCCGAGGCAGTCCGGTTCGGTTATCGTTCCGACGGAAGTGCCGACGCATACTTCTGCCGTTTCCTGCGAATAAAAGGTTCGTGTTACTGGAATATCATGACTCGGACGGCGGTTAAACTTTAGGATTGCATGTTACATAGGTAGATAAGACACCACGTGATCATCATGGAAAAGGCATCACTTAAAACACATAAGTACTCGTATCTACGTCACATTATCTTCATTAATTTCCTGAGTACCTAACTATTAGTAAGGTTAAAAACGTGTTCGAACGTGGTTTTAAAACTGAGCTATTCAGGTACAGGGTCGCCAAGGTATGACATTGACGTCTCACATCCTCACACATTACTACGAGTACTAAATGTACCCCAACACCCAACACCCAGCCTCGGAACAAGTATTTTGTGATCATGCAAATATTTGTACCGCTCCGATAGCTTAAGAGTGACCGGTCACGACGACGGTCGTCAAAATATCATAAAGATTTTAATTTAAATGGAGCAATACTAATGGTCCGTGTACGATCATTACACGGGCTTTTACGAGTACCTACAGAAACTACGCCTGTCTCTAGCGATCTAGGATTAGCCGAGACTAGAATTAGTGTAATAATGTAGAGATGCTCTAGAATCCTAGATGTTCCGTCTAATGATTACGAATGTGATATCAGACGTTTTGGCTCCGATTCTAAGGGAATAGGAAAGCCTGGATTACTCAGACGTGGATGTCTCGGCTTGAGCAGTCAAAGCCGGCAGGGAATTCTATAGAACAATCATGATTAAGCTACGGTTTCCTGAGAAATGGTGACCGTTACTTCACGCGGATTTGAAGCAAAAGTTAGCCATTTATTTGAACAGAAATAAAAGCTGGGTTGGAATTTAGAGGAATATGCTCGTCGGGCCAGAGCTTTTGAGCAACTAATGTGACGTGACTAACGTGACGGGCACAGGTGACGGTAGACCTCTTACCGTCTATCACTTGCAAGGACTAAGGTGATGGCCTGTTATCGTCTATTTCGTGAAGGACACACATAGTTTACGGTAGGCTTGTCATCGTCTAACCCGTGAGCAATGCACGTGACGGTAGAACAACGTTAGCAACTAATTTCACAGTTTATTATTACGTGATGCAATCTTTAGTCATTATTCCACACACAAAAAAATATTTTATTATTTTATTTATATACACTAAAAAATTTATGGATCCCGAAATAATAATAGACGCTGAATTTCAGGCTCAAACGTGACGACTGAATAAATTAAAATGTAATTGAAGCCCTATTATTTCCGGACTCGTTCACTGAACCACTGATTGGTGCGAAATGCAATTTCGGAATTTCCATCGCAACACGGGCTTACACCATCATATCACTAGTAAATTATAAAGAGGTTGTGTAAGTAGGTAGAACCGAATAATTAAAAAAATACCGTAATGGGGTGACTGTACTTCCCAAGCATGGTAGACATTTTTAAGCGATTAGATTCTTAAAGGTCTTTTAGGATTGTAGTCAGATGAACGAGATGTCCACTTTTTGCAATAGGTAGCTATAGCTAGCATCCAAGTGACAGGTTATAAGCCCATCGTCGGCTTTCGATACCTTAGGTTAAAACAAACCCTTTAACGAAATCGGAATCTAGGATCAAAATATTAGGTTTTCATTTTAAGTTCTTATTGTAAAATTCCAGAAAAAAACGATGAAAGTACCAACCTACTCTATTTGTAGTTGAACCAATACTCGGTAACAAAACAAATATTTCGATAAACTTCCGCAGCGAGGTTGCCGGGAATCACAATATTGTTTCACGTGGAAAATGGTACGTCTATTTCATCTGTTTGTAGAGTTGCTACTTTCGGTTTTCGATCTAAATCACTGCTGCATACATTTCCTTTGAACGCCCTCTGCTGTAACTCTCTATTTAATTATTTATTGCCCGCCGTACCGCTTTCGGTCACTAGTACATTCTGTTTGTATATCATGATGACAGTTTGGGCACAGAGATGAGTCGAGTAATAAAATATACGAAATATCTAACAAAAATCATTTCATGCTCGTAGTTTATTACAATGATAATTCTGCCGTTTGCGGTTCAGAGTTACCAGGATTGCATAAATGCAAAGAGCGTTTACGGCGTAGAACATAATCAAATGAAGCAATTTACATTCAGCGCTCGTTTCTAAAAAGGAACGGCGGCATAACGGCATCTCCCTCACGCACGCAGCTAATGGCATCACAAATTGAGAACTAAAGCACTCAAGCTCCGAATCCGAGAGATTGTCGACTGCCAAACCGTAATATTGGAAAAATAACAAAACTTTATGCGAACCGACAGGTATTATAGCCTCCCGATAATCTTTTTTATATTTCTGCACCAATAGGGAGAGAACAATAACAATATTTAATTTATTTTACTGTATAAAACCGTAGAGCTGAATCGTTCAATCAAGCAAAATTTTATTTCGTTGTTTGTGTTCAAGTAGGTACTCGTAGCGTCACAACATAAGCATTCGTGTTTGTTGGAAATGATACATGAGCTCCGGCAGATGAAGTCATATGTTTGGATATCCAAGTGCGATAACAGCAAATAATCGATTACGAGCCCACGCGGACTATAAATAAAATTAAACGGTTTATTGTTAGTGGAATGACAAACGCGCTATCATCTTGCGCCCACCACCGCCCGTCATACATTATCCACGGAGACAATCCACAATCCTCGTTTGATTTACTATCACCACAAGCATATTAATGTTTCGACACGCCATATCGCTATTAAAACCTTTATGGGTGGCAGCGAGAACTTTACAAGTCGAGACAGGGGGAGGGATCGCTCGGCGCTGGTAGGGGTGCGAAGTTACGAGCGGAGACTGGGACTGCAAACAGCGAGGGTCGACAGCCAGCTGCCATTTTATCTCGACAAACGAACTAGAACTTAGAAAAAATACTATTCGATAAACGCTCACGGGCTTACGAGTATCATCGCTAAGGTGTCTGTGAAACAATAGCAAGTAAATCAATTCGAGGCAGAACAAAGAGCGGTGTAATGAGGGCTTCGCGACTGCTTCGGCTCTATTAAGACGGAGCTCAAAGATCTTTGAAGATCTTCCGCAAGAACTAATTTGCAGTCGTAACGCGCATTCTCGACGTAGAGGGGAAACCGACCGACATGCCTAATGGTTCGAGATATCTCGTTTTGTTTCTGACTCATAACAATGTTTTAGGGTTGTTAGAACAGTTTGACTGAACCTGTAGTAGGTAATCTATATATATAAAAATCAATGCCACTTTTCGTTGTAATTTTATAACTCTAGAACGGGCTCACCTATCCAAACCAAATGTTTAGGCTTTGTTCGGACTATTTAGTAAATAGTTTATTTTATGTGAAGTTTGCACAAAATCGGTAGACTTTCTATCCAGGTACCACCCGTGCAAAGCCGGGGCGAGCAGCTAGTACCATAAAGAATAGCATGTTTATTTCTTCTTTCATTTGTCAAGTTACTTAAGATTTTTATACTATCTTAGATTATATTTACACAGCATTTTAACCATTTCTTCTGTCTAATAGTAGCTTTACGTAGTGCCTTCTGTCGTGAGAATCAAATACAGCAATTGCGAAGACATAATGTCAGTCTGTTGTCAGTGAAAAGGAAGTGATTACAGAAAATATACAGCCTACAATACAAGTTAAATATTACAGTTAATTAATTACATTAATACGTACTTATGTAATTAACTGAAATACATTTCAATAAATTTTCCGACAAATATCAACGATAAGTGTTGAGTTTTGCAATAATGTCTGGATACCCGATGTTTAACTGTAAACATAATTGCAATCCACTACAAACGGTTAAAAACGGTTGTCAACAAACAAAATAGAGTAATATATGATCGGTCTTATTTTGTGCATGTTAGAGTCTAAATTAGCGTAAACCTTGACGTGTTTTAAAATGAGATAGTATTGATAAAATTTTCGATTTTCGTAGTATGATTTAGAAACGTCAACATTTAAATTAGTGTTGACTAATATGACACTTGGATGTTTAAAATATGCGAAATGAAAAATAAAAACCGGCCAAGTTCGAGTCGGACTCGCGCACAAAGGGTTCCATACCATAATTTAAAAAAAAACGGCAAAAAAAATCACGTTTGGTGTATGGGAGCCCCCCTTAAATATTGATTTTTAATCTGTTTTTAGTTTTTTTTAGTTGTTTTTTAATTTGTTGTTATAGCAGCAACATAAATACACAATCTGTGAAAATTTCAACTGTCTAGCTATCACGGCGCATGAGATACAGCCCTGTGACAGACAGACGGACAGCGAAGTCTTAGTAATAGGGTCAAGTTTTTACCCTTTGGGTACGGATCCCTAAAAACTACTAAATTATCCTTATTTTAAGACTGTCACTAAGGTTTAAGCTAATTTAGTCTCTAACGTGCACATAATAAGAACGCTCGTATTTTAATTAATTTTAGTCGGTTTGTCGAGACAACAGAATTGCGACAATTGTCATTAAAATAGTTAAGAAAACTTAGTTCTTTTGATTGTCGTTTTACAATTTTTTTCATGGTCATAAAGTCAAAGTATGACACCCTGAAAAATGCCAATCACCGTCAAAAAAAGCAGGTGAAATTACTGTAGGAATAATAATACTTGTAGCTAATTTCCCGACAATCTTGAAGTGTTGAATTCGCCAACAAAGTCGGCTATCCAATGTGAAACTGTTACCGTATTACAATCCACTAAAACGGGAGGGAACATACGTCATTAAAATAATTTAGGGAAACGGCACGTTTTAGTGCTCGCGTTTATGGCAGTGAATGCCCGCGTCGTGCCAGAAGCAATAAATACCGAGGCGGGGCTGCATGCGGGGAGATGGGGGCCAACAGAAATGCTACACGAACAAATCTCCCAGCTATTTTATAGAAACTATGCTTTAGCTTACAACCTGTTTTATAAATTAAACTCCTTTATTAAAAAAAAAATAAACGGACAAGGATAGGTACTAGCAGTCCGCCTCGGCTTCGAACGGTATGGTATTAATAAAGATTAGACTCATATTCGATTGAATATAACATGGTAGTACGTCCTTATTACTACATCGTCATTTCGAATACTCGTTTAATTAAATAGAACTTCACTTAGGCAAGTTTCGTTTCTGCTCGCCCCGGTTTCGCACGGGTAACAAACACACAACACACACACACACACTCAATCACAAACTTTCACATTTATAATATTAGTAGAAAGTAGGAAAGATAGGCAAATTTTTGACACCTTAGGTACATTATTGCAATTTTCGTAAAGGTTACATTATTGCAGTTTTAGTGGTATTTTTTTTAATGAATTATAACCTATCTTACTTGCTGATAATGTAGCTTTTGATATGTGACAGAATTATTAGAATTGGTCTAGTAGTTTTTTAGGGTTCCGTACCCAAAGGGTAAAAACGGAACCCTATTACTAAGACTTCGCTGTCCGTCTGTCTGTCTGTCCGTCTGTCTGTCTGTCACAGGGCTGTATCTCATGAACCGTGATAGCTAGACAGTTGAAATTTTCACAGATTATGTATTTCTGTGGCTGCTCTAACAACAAATACTAAAAACAGAATAAAATAAATATTTAAGGGGGCTCCCATACAACAAACATGATTTTTTTGCCGTTTTTATAGATAATGGTACGGAACCCTTCGTGCGCGAGTCCGACTCGCACTTGGCCGGTTTTTTTAGTTTATCCGGTACAAACCAAAATACAAGTCTTCCTCTATAGAATAGTAGCGTAAAATTAAACGCCTGTATAAAATAGTCGCTAGATATTATACAAACAAGGTATGTTGCGTTTCTCAAGTACATTTTGGCAGTAACAATATACGAGCAGCCGTGTTGCATAAAGAGATACTTCGGTAACAAACAACTGTCGGTAAATATTGTGTTATTTTGAACACCATTAACCACCGCAGAGTTGGGTTATTTTCATCCGTAGTACAGATCGTAATCTTAATATGTAACTGGCTGGAATAATGTGAAATCAAAAACACTAGTTACGTTTTTACCCAAAACTATGAATAGCTGATCAGTTATTTTTTATGTAATTCGTTAGATAATAATACATATAAAAGACAATTTATTTTTAAGACGAGTAATACATTTTTTTGATGAATGCAGAATCGATTTTTCTCAACCGCAAAACATTCAGTTTTGTGTTTTTATGATATAATTTTATTTTTCAAAGTTGCCTCTTCAATAACATTAGTAGTTCTTCTAGTCTTTTTTAATCAAAATTATGAATTTAGTTTGTAGTCGACAAATGGGTTATATTCATGAGCACATTATTATCCTACTAATATTATAAATGCGAAAGTTTGTGAGTGTGTGTGTGTGGGTGCGCGCGCAAAAACTACTTAACGGATTTTCACAAAAATTTACAGTAATATAGCTTATACATTAGAATAACACATAGGCTACTTTTTATCCAGGCACCACCCGTGCCGAAGTAAATACAAGCATAATTTTGATTTGTTAGTCTACCTAACAAGTTTTCAAGTTATTCAAACGACTCAGGTAATCAAATACTAGAAAAGTGAGCCAGCTCTCAGAAAGGAATCTTAGCCTAGAACTTATTGATGGACAAATTAGGTACTAATAGATTGACGAACTCAATTGAAAATGGAGAACGAATTTAGAATTTCCATACCATTTGTCAACTCCATTACGATTGGTTAAACAGAACCGACATTGATTTATCATTTGCGGCGTATATTGAATTATAATGTGATTATAGAAGGGGGAGAGCCAGCGATCGGAACGGGTTGGTAAATACAGTACCAGGCCGTAAATATTACACATTGAGCTTTATGAAAAGACAAAATTGCTTTTTATAGCATCGCCTCTGGCACTCATACCTTTCATTTTATGACACGGAGACGACGAAGGTGCCGATTTTGATCGATGGTTGTATTTTCTTGGACCAAATCGGTGATGAAAAAGGCTAGGCCAAGAGTACCTAGGTACCTACCTACTCTAAACCGTTGAGTATGCTTAAATAATGTGATAAGAGTGAATGAACCAAAAGATGTACGTATGACCGTAGCAAGTGGAAGGTCTCCTGGGAAACAAGCGTAATGAAGTTAGAAAGCAATTAAGCATTATAAAATTTAATGTTTGGACGCGGCATTACAACACGATCCACCTTCAAAGATCTAAGCGCTAAATCTAATAGAATCTCTATAGTTACTTGGGGATTACAGTTAACCTATTTATTTACGGAATAGCAGTTCATTAACGTTCAATATTGAACTCCCTCCAACTCAAAGGACATTAATTTCATTACAATGATCGCTTTGAAACGCCTTAGGAACTAGGTGAAGCAACGCCTGTTTCTCGCGACCGTGGAAGAATCAGGCAACAAAGCTTGGCTTATTGTCGTGTACTCCTGGCAAAGTCTCACCTCAGAGAGCGCGTTGTGATTGTGAGAGTATTAATTATTATTTATGCTCTGTTCGTTGCTTCATTGTAATTGTCTACAGGCGTTTTACGAGGAGCAGACGTGAGGCAATTTTATAGCCTATTTTATTGTGTATTAGCTGCGATTCTCGGTTTCGCCCGATAAAACTTATCTTTATATCAAGAATTACCTGGCTATTCTAGCTTTCTATTAATAAAAGGATTTTCAAATATTAAATTGTAGTTCCGGAAATTACTTGCTGAAATACAAACTTACAAACAAATTTTACCTTTAGCTTTTAATTTAAATTACAATATTATGATTTCTTTATAAAAGTATATCCCGATTTACCTACAAAACTATACAGTCTGTATTTTGTATATTTATTTCATCTAATTTCGTTCCTAAATCTTCTTCTATATAAAATTCTCGTGTCACTGTGTTTGTAACCAAACTCCTCCGAAACGGCTTGACTGTTTTTTTTTATTTTGTGTATATTTGGTAGGTATGAGAATAGGTCGTAGGGTATTTTTTATACCTCTAAGTGATGAGTGAGTAAAGTTCGGGAGAAACTGAAAGTGCTGAAAGTTTTCTATGGGATTATTAAAATTTGACAGACGTCAGTCGGGACAGCTAGTAATTTTATTTTCACAAACCATTCATATTGTTTGTGCTAAAATCAGCCAACTTTGTATGCATGTGTGCACATGTTCGCATAATGAAGGTGAAGGATTGGCTCAGTACTAGATCACTGCACCCTATCGTTCCGAAGGGCTGACACCGAGTAATTACGAGTAACTTAGTACAATTCGATTTGACACAACTGCTGGATAGGGCAGTCCCCTATGCACGTTTTTTTAATGTTATTCTTCGGAATTTATGCAGCGGCTAACCCCTTTTGGGGATATGAATATTTTATTGCAACATCATAAGCAATTTATGTTTAACTGAAACGGAAAAGAGTAATTACGTGTTTTTTTACAGGTGCATTGCATTGAAATTCCCCAGACAATATAGTCGTCAGGTCTAATTAAAAATAAAGAATAACCTTCAATGAGAATCTCAAATCAGCCTCAAAATAATCAAGATGCAATCAACGAGTTAATGGCATCAAGGCAACGAAATAATAAATTAAAAGCCGACAACCGGTCGACTATTGATTTTTTTTTTAACATTTAGATGGTTTTAAATGAGCCTCATTAAATACGTGTTATAAAAGAAGTGATGATAAAAAGATGACCAGCTGGCGACGTGCTCGCTAAACGATCTATTTATTTATGAGAAAATATTTTTAACTGTATCGAATATTCAATTCTGTACACTTAAAAAAATACTTCTAGGGGTCTTCATACAAGTAACACAAGCCAAAGAAAAACTTTATGAAATTGTTTCTGTCTGTTGTCCGGCTTTCACGCAAAAACTACTGGACGGATTTTGATGAAACTTTTTTTGTTATATAGTATTAGTCCTCGGCAACATATAGAATAGATATAGATTTGTTTTTTTGTATGTTTTTTTTTGTAAATGTTTTTCGTCCAGCGAAGCGGGCACGGGTCAGCTAGTCACTACATAGTATAAAGCAAAGTCGCTTTCCGCTTCCCGCGTCTGTAAGTCTGTATGTATGTATGTATGTATGTTTGCTTATATATTTAAAACTACACAACGGATTTTGATGCGGTTTTTTTTAATAGATAGAGTGATTCAGGAGGAAGGTTTATATATGTATAATAACATGCTACCCGTGCGAAGCCGGGGCGGGTCGCTAGTATAAAATATAATAAAGATAATTTACGGTCTGACTGCTAAAATTAAAGACAAAAGTATATCTACCAATGTCCTATTGAAATCCAAATTGCTTAATCTTGAAGAATGTCCAACAAGTCCTATTATTACGGCAATGCTACTGGCAGTACAGGTAAAATCATGGCTAATGAACTGAATCCAAAGTTGATAAATTACTATTTTCATTCAGGCAACCTGATTTTGGAAAAGTGCCAAATAATAAAGTTAAAAAAATCCTCTTTTGTATTCGTTTTTTAGGCTTCCGTCTGTCTGTCACAGGGCTGTATGATACAGATACAGTGATACAGTCTAGCTATCACGGTTCATGAGATACAGCCTGTATCTCATGAACCGTGATAGCTAGACAGTTGAAATTTTCACAAATTATGTATTTCTGTTGCTGCTCTAACAACAAATACTAAAAACAGAATAAAATCAATATTTAAGAGGGGCTCCCATACAACAAACATGATTTTTTAGCCGTTTTTATAAATAATGGTACGGAACCCTTCGTGCACGAGTCCGACTCGCACTTGGCCTGTTTTTTTCTGTTCTGAATATCCAGTTTCAGTTCAACTACACCAAACTAAACAATACTGACTACATCATGCGTTATTGCAAATAAAAACACCAATGGAACCGATATTATTTAAAAGCTGGAAACGATGGCAGATAGCGAATACAATACGACTCGTAAACAACAAAACATTTTTTATTGGGAATAATTACGAACGCCATCGTGCTCCAGTTGGGAAAGTCAAAGAGGTTAATTAATAAACCGGCCTAGTGCGAGTCGAACTCGCTATATAAAAAACAACAAAAAACACGTTTGTTGTATACAAGCCCTACTTAAATATTTATTTTATTATGTTTTTAGTATTTGTTGTTACAGCGGCAACAGAAATACATCATCTGTGAAAATTTCAACTGTCTAGCTATCACGGTTCATGAGAAACAGCTTTGTGATAGATATACTTACGGACAGCGAAGTCTTAGTAATAGGGTCCCGTTTTTAACCTTTTGCGTACGGAACACTAAAAATAATACATACCTCTCCGTTCCCGAACCCGGTAATTAACAGCTATAAATGAAAGTTTCAATTACAATATAAGGAAAAGAGAAGAAACGGAATAAATTTGTTTGAATCTACGTCTTTTAGTTTTTAAGCTTCGTTAGCCGGTTTGGGAGTCGCACTGGCGCTAATTAGCTAGTGAATTAGCCGACAAAAACAAACTTTGTCCTTATGCTAAGGCTAATTAATGTTTGATATTAATTTTGTTTTTGTATGCTTACCTTAGGCTTTGGTGTTTTCGGTTTACCGTATCATATTATGGAAGTGTGGAGTGAGAATAAAATAATAATGATGTATTTGCGGCACATTTTTCCACTTTATTTAAATATATAATAATAATAGGGTCACGACTGTAATCCCCAAGTGCGGTAGATATCTTCACAGATCTCCAGGCGCTTAGATCCTTTGAAGATGTCTAATGGGGATAGAGGCACGTCCAAACATTATATTTGGCACACGCCCACATTTTTCAGTAGTTATCATTCCATACTTTTCCTCACGATGTTTTCCTTCGCCGTTTTGAGCACGTGTTGAACTTGAACAGAAAAATCACGATCACGATCTTCGAAATGAAAGTCGAGGTACCTCCCACTCGGCTAACACAACTTCTTTAAAAGCTTTTTAGGGTTCCGTACCCAAAGGGTAAAATCGGAACCCTATTACTAAGACTTCGCTGTCCGTCTGTCTGTCTGTCTGTCCGTCTGTCTGTCACAGGGCTGTATCTCATGAACCGTGATAGCTAGACAGTTGAAATTTTCACAGATTATGTATTTCTGTTGCTGCTCTAACAACAAATACTAAAAACAGAATAAAATCAATATTTAAGGGGGGCTCCCATACAACAAACATGATTTTTTTGCCGTTTTTATAAATAATGGTACGGAACCCTTCGTGCGCGAGTCCGACTCGCACTTGTTTAAATATATTTGTTTCTTTAATAATATACACTAGTAAAGCCCGAGCAGCCTATAAAAAGCACATTCTTCTTTAACTCATTTTTATGCGCAACATCAATATTTAGAATCGCTTTCTAATGTTTCCAATAAAAACTGCCAGCGAATATTTTCACAGCGAAAACCGTTTACAATCTTTTCATTCGAAGCCAACAGAGGTCAAACTCTCTAAAACAAAGACTTTTTACAAAAGATCCAACAAAACCAAAGAAGGAAAACGAATCGCGTCTAGTGAAAGAATGCAACTCGGCAAGGCCTTTGTGAATCCCAGGAGACTCCCGGAAGTGTGCTGTGGTTATGACGCGACCTGTCCAATGATATTGGTATCACTTTCAAAACTTTCGTGAGTTGTACTACACATTATTACAACAACGGGAGTTACTCACGTAAATGATAAATTGTCAATGAGGACACCGACAATGTTTCGATTCATCTAGAGAATCTTTTTCAGGGTGAGTGGACCATTAAATGCGCGCGCTATCCTGCTCATTTTCGGTGCGACCAGGTCATTTTCGGTGTCCTCATTGATAATTTATCATTTACGTGAGTAATTCCCGTTGCTGTAATAATAGATATTGGTATCAACTCAAGGATCAATAATACGAATAAAAGAAATAGGAGCAAAACGGAAAGAAATAATGATGAGAGAACTTCGTGGAGTGAAAGAAGACGTAGTGATTGAGGATTGAGAAAGGTATGCTTAGATGGTTTGGGCATATAGACTAACATATTATTATTTTTAAGCAAATAGTTCTTTTATCTTTAGGTTTTATTTCTTAATCAAGTGAAGCGTGTGCTTCTTTTTGAATTTGGGCTGAAGTTCTTTAGTTATTTTTTTTATTGTTGTACGTACTTGAGTAGTAGGTACTTTTTATCTGAGCCTTCACCTTGTTCGATTGGCACCACACTGGAGCTTTACATAGCATTAAGGAAAGGATCATTAAAAAAAAGGTAGACCCCAAGCCGTGTTTGTTGCCTGATTGAAGAAGAAGTAGAAAGAAGAAGCCTAGAAGTAGGCTTGGTCGCGTGGAATCGACCTAGCTTCACCTATTTCCTAAGACGTTTCAAAGTGATCCTTGTGATTTTATTTAAATGAATTATTTTTTAATTTTATTTGAACAATGTTATGATTGTTTTTAATAACTTTTGATTCCAATACCATATCACCTTAACATGTATCAATTTAAAGGCTGTCAGTCCCTTTAATAAATAAATAAATATAGAGAACGTTCGCAAGCAGATTGACAAAACAGGTACAAGGTACAATTTGATTGGATCGATAATCGGTGACGTGGTTTATTTTAGTACAAAATAGAGGTTTTAGAATAATCAGTAGGTAGAGTCCCTCAAAACAATGGTAATAACAACTCCCGAAATACCTACTAACATTTGTATGGAGATTATTCAATTCTTTATCCGAAATATACAGTGAAGAATAAAGATATCTTTAGGCTTGGTGTTGAAACGAATACCACTTTGGGTACAAACAGAATTTCTTTGTAAAAGGCATGATGCCTGGCAGAGCGCGACGGAGGACGGAAGAGAGTTATGCGACTCTCGGAATAGCAAATATTACACGCGATAAAATGAAATTGCATCGAATGAGGAACGGCTTTATCTATGAAGAGTGCCAACGCAATTTTACTACGTGACACGGTGCTTTCTAGAGGTACCTAGCGTTGCTTTCAACTTTAAGTCTTTTTTTGTACTTTCGTTGTAAAGGACTATCAATTTAGTGATTCGCTTCGGTCTCTTCAGTTCGATTCTATTTAATAAATCCTTTATCCGTAAATGGGAAATTGTGTTTATTGGTATATCCTTCTTTCATGCAGCAACGGAGCTACGGATTATCATGATTTTTTTGCATAAAGATGCCCCGTAAAGTGATAAAGGCGACATTTTATCTCGGTACGTGTGCAAAGCAGTGGGCAGAAGCTAGTTATTGAAAAGTTTGTAATTGATTCTTTAGTCTCACTTCTTACAAAGATAATATACAGATGACATAATATTATAGTCATAGAACTCCGTCGCGAGAACTCATAAAAACTTACTTATTTTTTTAGTAAATTATTAAAGTTAATTCCCAGATAACCATAAAAATACCTATAGTATTTTACTATGTTAACATACTCGTATTTGTTCAAAATGTTAATTTAAATCATTTACATGTAACAGAAGCGACTAATGAATTAATAAATAATGATATTCAAATTAATTCAATAACGAACAAAATAATTTTAGAATGTTATCATAATCACTTTCGGATTAACATACAAATTCAGAGCGTTCATCAAACTATTAATACATATTTGTGGACATTTTACACATCTAGCCCTAAACTAAGCAAAGCTTGAACTATGGGAACCAGATATCTGAAAGAATACTTATACCTACATATTTTTTTGTAATAAATACTCAAGATACATTATAGCACCCAGAAACACAGAACAAACATCCATATTCACACAAATGTTTGTACCGGGTGGGAATCGAATCTACAGCACAGAAGGCAGAGTTACTACTGACTGAGCTGTGAGGCCTGTCAAACTATGTTTAGACGATTGATCATTTTTCGCAACCGGTTTTGAGAATCAATTAATATATAATATAAATAATAAATAAAATACAGAGAAATAAAGCAATAAATAAATGCGAGGTGATTGAGATCGTTGGTCGGTTTTAAGGTTAATGTTTTGTAATATCCACTAATGGGCGCCTACCTTTACACATTTAGTTACTTTATATCAGAGCAATCATTTTAATAGCAAACCAATTTGCAGAAGGTAATATAAATCTAATATTTATAACGTTTTTTCCCCGATTTGTTCTCAGCTTTGGATAAATTGAATGGAAGATTTTATAGCAATGCAAAATAGTTTACTAATATGTTTTAGTTTAATTACTCGTATACAAAATCGCACAAGATCTCTTATTTATTTCTGCTCTTTATCTTTAATAATCGTGGGATCGGCAAAACATGTATTTTTTGGGTTCCGTACCCAAAGGGTAAAAACGGGACCCTATTACTAAGACTTCGCTGTCCGTCTTGTCTGTCACAGGGCTGTATCTCATGAACCATGATAGCTAGACAGTTGAAATTTTCACAGATTATGTATTTCTGTTGCTGTTCTAACAACAAATACTAAAAACAGAATAAAATAAATATTTAAGGGGGGCTCTCATACAACAAACATGTTTTTTCTGCCGTTTTTATAGATAATGGTACGGAACCCTTCGTGCGCGAGTCCGACTCGCACGTGGCCGGTTTTTTTTACCTACTCTAGTCTACCGTAGACTTTTAGTACCTGGTCTACTAGGTAGACTCTAGTTCTATTAATCATCCACTATATCATTCCCCACATACTTTTTGTCTAATGACCTTATCTTCTCATGATATGCCCATACCACACTAACCTATTGTTCTCTCTCACGCACACTTTCTATCTCTTTCTCTCTAATATAAAACCGAAATGCAAACCGTTTCAAAAACATGATTATTTCTGTTACGAATTACGAGTATAAGCCATTAAAGCGCAGTCGGTTGGAATAATCCGATTTAAGCCGTAGGCCGTATTTCTTATTTATGTCCTTCACACCACCCACCATAATTCGCTGAAAAAACACGCAAATACAGTGGAGTGCTTTTTAGGGTTCCGTACCCAAAGGGTAAAATCGGAACCCTATTACTAAGACTTCGCTGTCCGTCTGTCTGTCTGTCTGTCCGTCCGTCTGTCTGTCACAGGGCTGTATCTCATGAACCGTGATAGCTAGACAGTTGAAATTTTCACAGATTATGTATTTCTGTTGCTGCTCTAACAACAAATACAGAATAAAATAAATATTTAAATGGGGCTCCCATACAACAAACATAATTTTTTTGCCGTTTTTATAGATAATAGTACGGAACCCTTCGTACACGAGTCCGACTCGGCCGGTTTTTTTTCTATTTTTATACAAATCTTTAGCTTTGATTACGGAAACGTGTGAACTGCTCTAGTATTGGCCTCACAGCTCAGTTAGTAGTAACTACTAGTAACTCTGCCTTGTGAAATGAACATAGATGTTTGCTCTGTGTATTTAGTGACGAAGTTTTTAGGCCGCCCGTAGCCCTCGGATTTTTTTAAGCGAGGACCGTCATTGTATTTTGGTTAAAATGCCACTAGCGGTCACCCATCCATATTGTGACCGTGAAGGTTGCTTAGACGATCTAGCAAGCTACGCCACGAACAATTGTAAACATTAAACATATCGGTTAGAAACGAGAGAGAAAAACGTGAGAACCGAATCTAGTTTAGAAAGAGCAACTTGTGTTTTGTAAAGTCCAACCCAGGCTTTACCAATTCGGTTCGCAATGCAGACATATTGCAGAATTTAGAGAGGAACGAGCTAACATTGCTAGCTTGATTTTTTGCTCCAACATTCCTTCCTCTGCGAGATATTAATCCGGGGTGTTTAGGCAGGTTTTTGTTCTCTAACCCTATAACAGGGTAGATAGAATCAAGTCTGTAATCCCTGTACGGTAAACATCCTCTCAGATTTCCGGGTGGGTCGTAGTCAAAGGCACGTCCAATATTTGGCACATGCTCACTGAAGTTGTACTCCCACCAGTATATTGGACTTTCATAGATTTTTTATATTTGAAAAAAATGTGAAGGTAAATCTCGTGAGAACAAAGGTATTCTTATAAGCGGCGATGAGCTTGCAACCTGTCACGTAAAGAAAATTGAGGACATGTGCCAAATGTAATGTTTGGACGACGGACGTGCCTCTGACTTTAGACATTTCAAGGATCTATAATATAAGCGCCTGGAGATATGAGTGGTTGTCTACCGTACTTGGGAGATTACAGTCGTTCGTGATCTTATTTTTATTTTCTTGCGTTTTATTCAGAATATCAAAGTGATTCGTGAATAATAATCAAAGAACATGAAAAATACCGCAATTTCGCTTACGACTTGTCCATTATTTCTGTAGAAAAATGCCACCGCGGGCGTCCCTCCCTGAAATAAACACAATGTTATAAGGTACAAACATTTATTTTGTAACATTACTTTATTGTTAGTTGTATATTTCATTTGAAAGAACTCTAGCAATATCGATTCGATACTAAAATACGCTGCCTGAATGAACCGTAACGTTTGCAAGCCTAGGATTCAAACCCACATTCGGATTGAAAGTCGAAGTACCTCCCAAGTCACGGCGTCGAGCTAGGTCCCACTCAACCATCACGGCTATTTGTAATGTCACTGCTAATCGTAAATTGGTATTCACTAATATGACTTTCGGGCTCGTAAAAACTCCGAAATAAGATAGAAAAATTACTAAACTATCCTAATTTTAAACAGGCGAAATCAGACTTTAGCACAAACTAAATAAGAGCGTTCGTTCCTCAACTCCAGCTATTTGTGATGACAACGAAACAGCCGTTTGAACCATTGAGCTTAATTCAAATTCAAATTCAAATTCAAAATCTTTATTTGTGAAACACAGGTTATATAAGATAAAGATAAAGATAAAGATAAAGATCATTTATTTGCTTGAACACAATGTAGGTTACACAGATGATAATAAATAATATTTTAGATTCAATTATGTTCTACTAAAATTAGCATGCAAATGTTATAGTAAGATAAAGACAATATTATATTATAATTAATGTCAAAAAAATAAAAAGTAATAATAGTAACAGGCTCAATAGAAATATGGTAATGTCAAAATTTATCTGTCATAAAATCGTTAATATTATAATAGCATTTGTTGATTAATAATAGTTTGAGTTTAGTTCTAAATATATTATCGTCAAGATCTTTTAATGATTTAGGTATTTTGTTGTAGATTTTACGTGTCATATAGACTACACTGTTTTGTAGGAAAGCTGTTTTAGTTTTAGGCATTTGGAGTTTACTGCTATCACGTCTATTTCGCACTACAAAATCAGATTTTCGTGGGAAAAGATGGGGATGTTTTCTAACAAATAATGCCATTTCAAATATATATAACGACGGAAGCGTTAGAATCTTGTGCTCAATGAACAAAGGTCTGCAACTGTCGGTAACGTGCAGGTTAAACATCGATCTAATGCATCTTTTTTGTCTAGTAAATATGAAGTCTTTATTAGTAGAGTTAGCCCAGAAAATTATACCAAACCTTAGGATAGACTCTACTGTTCCATAATAAGCTGTAAGTAGTGTTTCTAAGTTAACAATAGAGGATAATTTATAGAGTGCGTAGGTGGAGCTACTTACTCTCTTACTTAGAAGTTCAACATGGGTTTTCCAATTTAATTTGCTGTCTATTTGAATTCCCAGAAATCTTGTTGATTCTACCACGTCTACCTTACTACCATTAAACTGTAGGTCAATTTGATGATCATTTTTAATTCTTTGACTAAAATGCATTATGTTTGTTTTATTTATATTTATTTTCAGATTATTATTGTCAAGCCATTTTATTATTGAATTTATTGAATTATTAATGTCAGAATTATAAGTATTTATGTCATCACATTTTATTGTTATCGTACTATCGTCAGCAAATAAGGTCATTGGTTGATTTACTGACCTGGGTAGGTCGTTTATATAAATAATAAATAGCAAAGGCCCCAGGACACTCCCCTGTGGAACGCCGAACTGGATTACGCGTTCTAAAGAACGAAACGATTTTTCACATTTGGTCTTGGTATCCAGTTTTGCAATCTCGGTTATTTGTCTACGGTCTTTTAGGTACGAGCAGAGAAGTTCAGATACTCTACCTCTCAGTCCATACGCTTCTAATTTGTTAATTAAGATGTCGTGATCAACGCAGTCAAACGCCTGTGTCATATCACAGAACACAGCAGAGACAGGTGTTCTGTTGTCTATTTGGAGCACAATATTTTCGATAAATTCATATATTGCCAAGTTTATCGATTTGTTACGTCGAAACCCTTTTTGTTCATTGCATAATAAATTATGCTTTTCTAAGTAGGAATTTATTTCTTCATATATATATTTTTCAATAATTTTTGAGAAAACTGATAGAAGAGCTATTGTTGTTACAAAGTTGTGTTTGTTATAAAGTTGTTACAAAAATGTTGTGTGCACTGTTAGCGTACAAATGTTGTTTAGATTGCTTACTTGCTAATATGATGACATGCTGTCAATTATTAAGTACAATGTATGGAGTTAAGATTAAATATTGATAAAATTAAAATAATTATTATTAATAATTTTAGTAACTAACTGAAAACAATGTCGAAAATAATAAATAATGTCAAGGTAGTAAAAAATAATGTCAAGTTAGTCTATGTGGTCAAAAAATTCTTGTATCGAGTAAAATGTCCTTTCTATGAGATAATTAAATAATTTTATTTTAAATGTCATGATGTCTTGACATATCCTAATATAAGACGGTAACTTATTATTAATGTACTACGTACTAGAGATGACACCACAAAGTAATAATTTGCGGTGCGCCTTGCGGTCCCTGGACCACAGTGGACTCAGTCCATCGACTACATAGCCTAATAGACACCTAATGGCTTCATTTCTTCAAACAAACAACTCTGTCAAGTCAGTGTGGTATGAGGTACGGGGGGAGTGGGAAAAAATGCAGTCTGATTGGCCGATTCAAGATGACGTCATTCACTAGGGATGGGAAGTGTTGTCATGAGTTGTCGATAGCAGTCAGAGGCACGTCCAAATATTATATTTGGCACATACCCACATTTTGCAGTAGTTAGCAGTCCATACGTGACAGGTTGCAAGCCCATCGCCGCTTATAAAAATACTAACTACTGGGGACTACTACCTGGGATCGGGATCGGGATCGGGATCGGGATCGTTTAATTTTACTAAGTACGTTGACAATTTAATCTTAATAATATTATAAAAGCGAATAGCAAATAGGTTACTTCATTTCATATCCATGTAGGTACAACGCAAGCGAAGCCGCGGACGGAAGCTAGTTGGCAATAAGTAGTTGTACAACTAGTACAACTACCAACTACCAACTGTTGTTGTTACTACTATGTAGGTTTATCGAATCGATCATCAATTGAGTAGTGGTAGGTACAACACTATTGACTTTCGACAAGGAAAATAACCAGTGTAACTTGAGCTCTAAACAAATTTGTTCATGAAATGATTATCTTGAAATAGCTTACCTATGAAACGTAATCCCATCTTTTTTGAAACTAGATGTATCGCTATAATTACCACACCATAACACTGAACAAGGGGACATAATTATGATTTGTGGTAATGGTTTTTTAGAATAAACCGACGAGATGTGCACGGGTCAAGGAAGTGGTCAGTACTACTGCAGGTTTGACGCGCGATATTTTTTATCGGCCGTATAAGCCTGATGTTTTGGATGACAGTGTTCGCCTTGCATGCGGTGTCTTCTGGGCTATGTAGTCGATGACTCAGTCCGAGTCTAACGCCTGTGACGCGCGAACGTGTTTTTCGTGGCGCTTACGACCTTTTTGATTGAAAGTAACTTAAGCCATTCAGCGGTCAGCGCTTTACGTTTCAATGTTTCGTTTAGCCATATAAATATTTATTTTACGCTGCAAGCGGACTTTGGCTTTAATAATTGCAAATTGAGCAATTTATTTGGCTTGGATAGCTCCTCTAGTACGTAGTACATTAAGCTCAATGGTTTGAACACGCATTTAATGTTATGTCGAATGTGTATTGAATAAAAATCGCACCGAAACTCCCTTTTATATTTGATGCCGTACACTTAAATTGGATTTGCTCCCTATAAGTCCCTATCTATGGGTTCGGGGAGCATTCCGTCGAGTTATTTATTCCCTCTGGAGAGACCTTTACGAGTACAATATCGGCTGTTCGCCTTGGGGCACGGCTCCATTGTGTGTGTCTTCACCTCAAATAAAACTATCAAATTATATAACAATACAACAGCTGGCATAAGAATATGCTTTATACTAAACCTGTTATTATAATATTATAGGTAGCGTGGACGATACAATCTTTTAGTACCTATATTATAGATCTACGTACATTTCTGTATTCTTATTACGTAAAGCGTAACTGATATTGATATTTATTGCTTTTAAGTTTTCATTTCGGTATATTTGTCATTCTTTGAGGATAATGTATTCAATAATGCCCGTCTACTCTAAACTTTAAGTACGTGCTTATCTCTCTAATTTTAACTCGCTTAGCAACATTCGTCAGCGGCGACGGGCTTGCGACCTGTCACGTGTGGAATGCTAACTACTTCAAAATGTGGGCATGTACCAAATGTAATGTTTGGACGTGCCTCTGACTACACCCATTGGACATCTTCAAGGATCTGAGAGGATCTCTACCGTACTTTTGGATTACAGTCGTGATCCTATTTTTATAATTTACATTAACATAAGTATGTATATAAAAAAAATAATAATATATGTATACTATCAGTTATCTAGTTCCCATATTACAAGCTTTACTTAGTTTGGAGCTAGATGGCGCTGTGTAAAAAATGTCCACTAATATTTATTATTATTATTATAGCATACCATACTCTTCAAACCATAAAACAGCAATGCTGCTAGGCTGCAGAAGTAGGCATGGTAGTACTGCTTCGAGCCGCTTTACAAAGAACTAACTTTAAGAAGTATATGCAAAGAAATACTTTATAACAAGCAGTTTATAACTAGCTATCCTATTGTGTGTTGTGTTCGTAATATGAGAACTTTATGGTAGGAAGGTACCTACTTATTCATAAGTTTTACGGATACCGAGC
Source organism: Hydriomena furcata (assembly GCA_912999785.1). Classification (NCBI taxonomy): domain Eukaryota; kingdom Metazoa; phylum Arthropoda; class Insecta; order Lepidoptera; family Geometridae; genus Hydriomena; species Hydriomena furcata. The sequence goes on from OU538837.1 coordinate 10,140,537, forward strand.
CATTGTATTTCAGTAAATTCATAGCACGAATAATAACAAAATGTGTTATTAAAGTCAGCCTACGTGACTGGTTAAAAGGCCATTGCCGCTCATAGGAATGCTAACTGGTTTTCTCACGATGTTTTCCTTCATCGTTTATGAGCACGTGTTTATGTTACATTTTTCGAATAGAACAATTCATTGATGCACGGCCGGTTGATGAACCGAACCCAGGTTGATGTGCATCTACCTCCCACTCGACTCAAACTTCAACACCGACTCTTTTACGGTTACTCACGGTTACTTAGGCGATTCGCCTTTGTAACTCTCTTTCTGTAGACATACGCAAAGCCTCATCCATGGGTATCTTCAAGTTCAAATTATACTAACACAGACGTTCTCCTGTCAAATTCATTTTTTTCCATAAAAACATTCCCCTGACACAAAACGATTACAAAAAAAAGAATTAGCAAAATCGGTTCAACACGTGCGATGGGAAATAGGAATTAATTTTTATATATAAAGATTACCTCTTTATGCAAAATCCTCATCCAATTTGAGCACTTATTTTGTAGATAACTATTATGGTATTATTAAAAAAAAAAGTAAAAAGTTCATTTATTGTATCCAAAGCTTATGAAACTAAAAGTTACATAAAATTGTATATGTGAGTTTATATATTTTTTTAGTAAGTATGTGTATAAATATAATAGTAACACATGTTTTTGTATTGTGCAATAAAGAATTTTCTATCTATCTGATTATAATAATTAAAGTAAAACAGAAACTTGCGATTTGCTCGCTCGAGCCGGGCAGTAAATAAAACAATGTAAATATTCATGATCCCACATTAATTATAATAACAACGACACCCGGGCCGTTAATGAAACAAGATGCTAACTCTGAATAAAACACGCCAAAATATGCATAATAATACTTTTAGAATAATACAAATGAATGATTCATTTATTACGAACTCGGTGGCGTGGAGAGTGCCCGGTTGATTTCGATTGTCGCGGTTGGGCAAACTTTTGCATGATCATCATTGTGCTAAATGTAATTGGACGTGTCTCTGACTACCTTTAGACATCTTTAAGGATGGGAGATCTACAGTACTTGGGATTATTATTTTTTTATTTTAACAACAATTGCTGATAGAACAATTGTTACGATTCATGAAAAAAATAGCTTACAAATAAGGTACAATAGTACTGTCTATTTTGATAGTTGTGGATGATATTATAATTTGTTGCCACACTGGCATGTTTTAGCGAACAATAAATTAATTGAGCCAACATCTCGCTCGTCAGTCTTCGATTATTCCAGCCGCATACCTTTTTGCGTTCGCTATTGTTTCAATCATGTTTCATTAAGTAAAAGCAAGCTAAAAACACAACAAAATTGTCTTAATTACGCTACCAAAGCCGAAAGCTGTATTCTGCGAAAATGTTGTTTGAAGTCGTATAACAAAGTTTCGGTATTTCGGTCGCTTTCGGCTCGAAATTCTAATAAATATAATTTCGGAATTATAAAACAAAATTGGCCGTCGAAGTCGGTTGTTTTTGTAGGTATTTAAAACGTAATCATTTTGTAATAAATAACCTTTAGATCCCTCACCACGTGTACTTCAGCTAATAATTAAGTACTATTATTATAGCGGCGACGGCTTGCAACCTGTCACATGTGGAATGCTAACTACTGCAAAAGGTGGGCATGTGCCTAAAGTCATGTAGGACGTGCCATTAGACATCTTCCAGAAACTAAGTGCCTGGTGATCTGAGAGTATGTCTGGCGTACTTGGAGATAACATTCGTGATCCTGTTTTTTTATTTACTATTAGGTATAAAGCGGTAAATGAATAAACTAAAAAAAGTACTGAACCAATTATCATTATTTATCTAAATAAAATTTAAAGTAAGATGACACGACAACTGCAATAATGTAACTTGGGATATCAAAAATTTGAAGAAGTACATCAGTAGGTATACCTGCGCAAAGCCGCGTCGTACTGCTAGTAATTAAGTAAATCTCTTTTTACGGCAGTCTTCACAATCGTCCGTAACCGTCGTAATTCCCATTTTATCCAACAAAAGGGTTCTAACAAAATGTCAATTGTGAAGAGGGACGGAGGAGGGTAGAGGGCCGGTGATGTTATTCCGTAGAGGTGGGCCTACACGTGTATACCTTGGCTTGTACGTGTGCCAAACACTGCCACCGCAGTATCTACATAATTATACAGTGATCAGTGTATCTACATAAACGTTCCCTAGATTTATCACAGCTCAGTTGTGGGTTCGATCCCCACCCAGGATAAACATTTGTGTGATGAACATAGATGTTTGTTCTGAGTCTGGGTGTTAATATGTATATTAAGTATGTATTTACAACAAAAAAAAAACGTATATAAGTATTCTATCAGTTATCTGTTTCCCATAGTACACTTTGCTTAGTTTGGGGCTAGATGGCGCTGTGTGAAATGTCCACCAATATTTATTTATTTATTATACGATCACACAGGTTTCGCGCACATATATGCTAGAACTTAGACTACCTGAACACTATCCAAAATATAATTAATCATAGTTATGTAATATAAATATAACAGCCAAAGGTTGTCCGGAAGAGATCGCTTTTAGCGATACGGCCGTCCGTTGTACTTTATATTTGTTGTTTATTACCTACTAGCTGACCCGTGCCCGCTTCGCTGTGCGTAAGACATTTCTAATACCATCGTTGACTTTTTTGTAGACGTTTTTAAGGTGTACAATACTGTAGTACATTATTTTGATATATCTCGTGGGGTTCAGCCAGCATTTGCAATGTAAGCGCAAAAAAATGTGTTTATTTACGACATCACATTAGAAACCTCTAAAATTATCAGTGTTTCTCTACTATATTATGCATGTATTATACATATAAACCTTCCTCTTGAATCACTCTGTTTATTAAAAAAAACTGCATCAAAATCCGTTGTGTAGTTTTAAAGAAATAAGCAAACATACATACAGATACAGACATGCAGACGCGGGAAGCGGAAAGCGACTTTGCTTTATACTATGTAGTGACTATGTATTTTATTTGAGGTACCTACAATAAAGAGTGTATTAGCTAAACAATCAATTGTTTTAAAACTACAGGAGGCGTCCATTCAGGTCATTATGTCGATAGGTAAATCTAGTGTAAAAGGACTCAAAACTATACATAGCTGTTATAAGTCCTATGCGGGCTTATTCCGGCTTAATCATTTTCTACAAACCAACCATAATTATGGGGGTGGTTGGAAGAAAAACAAGGGACACCCGGATGGAACGAAGTTCTCACAAAATAACGTGGGACAAGGGAAGGGGAATCAACTTTGACCTCGACCTCGACCTCGACCTCCACCTCCATCTCGACCTCCACTTCCACCTCGACCTCGACCTCGACCTCGACCTCGACCTCGACCTCGACCTCGACCTCGACCTCGACCTCCACCTCCATCTCGACCTCCACTTCCACCTCGACCTCGACCTCGACACAATTAATAGATATATATATTAATAGATATACTATAGCAAAAAAGTGTCGTGACAACTTTTCGTGACAACTTTTCGTAAGATTTTTTTCCGTCTAGCCCCCTTTCACAACGCGCGATAAGGAACTTCGTTCCAAAAAATCACGAAACACGATCCCCAAGTACAAGTAGACATCCTCTCAGATCTCCAGACGCTTAGATCCTTTGAAGATGTCTAGTGGGGGTATTAAGAGGCACGTCCAAACATTATATTTGGCACATGCCCACATTTTGCAGTAGTTAGCATTCCATAAGTGACAGGTTGCAAGCGCATCGCCGCTTATAAGAACACTAACTGGTTTCCTCACGATGTTTTCCTTCACCGTTTTGAGCACGTGTTTTTGATGCACATATAAATTTTAAATAGAAATACGGCTAATTACCACGTTTTTCTTTGTATTGCTGACGTTTCGAGACAATTCAGATGCTCTTCATCATTCATAAATTTTTCGAACAGAAAAATCCATTGATGCACGCCGGGATTCGAACCCACGACCTTCAGATTGAAAGTCGAGGTACATCCCACTCGGCCAACACTGCCGTCTAAGAAGAATGTCTATAAGAAATCCAATCGGTCTATCGATAAGAAAGCGTGCAATTTTTGCATCCTTTATTACCTTCCGTGTTAATCCGTGCGTGGCCTGCGTGACCGACTGACATTTATTACGAAGATGATATACATCATCAGGTAACCTACAACATTAAATGCGACTTTAATGTGTTCGTGAGTCAACTCAACGTTTCTAGAAAGATGAAATACTGTATTAGGCAAGGCAAGCTACTAAATCTCTAACGACTTTAATGTCCGCTTTATAATGATTTAGCTAAACGTCTCTATCTATGGAAATAATAAAATAACCTACTGCGTTTGTTATTTACACTACTTTTATAAAACTCGGCGATAAGTCCGCCTTGTTGTATTTTAAGTGCAATAAATGTATTAATAAATAAATAAAAATTGTTTTTTTTTAGTTTTTGTTTGTAGTGGATAAACTTAGAAACGAATAAACCAAATTTTAAAACTATTTAACCTGTCAAAAGCTACATTATCAGCGAGTAGGTAAAATAGGCTATATTTATTTAAAAAAAAAGTTAGAGATCACTACAAATATTGCATTACTGTGTAATTTGAACCTAAAGCATCAAATATTTGCCAATACTCTTCATTAGAACACCAGTGCGGAAACGTGCTGCTATGTTTTATTAAAATAAATGTTAAAATCTAGCACCATTTAAAACTGGCGAGCAAAAACATGAAAGTTTAATGCTTGTATTTATAAGCGGAACTTTCCCTATGATCCTTCTTTTCTCCTCTTTTTAATGACAGCAACGAACAGAGACAGTCGTCAAATTTAATTACTTTATTGTAATTTCCCTTTTATATTCCCATCACGACGACTGAAGTGCCCAGAGACGTTCAATGGCAATTAATAAAGTTAAGGTCATATACGAACATCGGTGCGACTCATTGATCGTTTATGGAGACAATTGAAGCGACCGTCAATTGCAAACACACGGATGAAGGCAATTGAAAATGCCATTGATAGTAACGGCTATGCAACCCAATGATCGTTATTCTGATGTGCCATTGACAATAGTTGTCAATCCCTCGAGAGCCCCACATTGAACTATCAATTGCATTTCAATGTCAACAGTTCACCTTCATCAATTGCAAAGGATTGTCTCTCAAGTGGCTAGATCTAAATTCCGGCCTCCAATACCATTACACAATACCATACTTCATAGGATCATTTCTCTGTGTCGCTTAAGAATACAGAATAATAATTTTATAGAAAAAAGAAAATAAAATTGTTGTGTTTGTTCACGTAAGTCAAATGAAGCTCTATAAAGATGAAAACGCCGTAATACAAAGCCTGTAACTGTAGGTTGTGCACGACTGTACCCGGCCCCTCTGAATAATGCAAAAGCAACGAATGCTTTAAAAAGTTAACAAGGTTTTCAGAGCTTTCCTTTGTTCTGCTACTTACTGGGGAAAAACAAATTGCTTCCACCAAGTTCAGAGAAAATTTGATTTAGATATCCTTTTAGAACATGTGTCGTGGAATATGTTCAGTTTATAAGCCGCAACCCGAGATTCAATAGAAATTAAGTTACTCAAGTTTGGTTACCAGTGTTCGGAAACATTTATAATCCTAAGTAAGCACATAACACACATTTTGTTTTTTATTTGCAAAATAGAATAGACTTACCTACCTTATTGCGCATGTTATTATAAAAAAATCCTATGATAACAAAAACCAGGCTTCACCGAACTCAGTACTAAATAGTCATAAACCAAAACATACTACAAACCTAATAAAACATTTGACATGACAATTCTTGCGATTTATGTTCTGTTGTAAGAATTCGCAGAACAAAAGAGATTTATTTGTAGTTTAGTTGTGTCATCCCAAAGAACAACAATTAAGCGCAATACAGGATAAGAAGTGAACCCGGGATAAGTTACTCCACGTTTATAACCAACCCGAGCTGGTTAGAATAGGTACTCGTTTAATACGAGCTCTTGTATGTATACTCAACCGTGATGGAAAACCAGCACCGTAAAATATAAAATGATTTTAAAATTAAGACGTTTTAATAAATTTATGGCTGTAATTAGTCTGACATCCTTTACGGTGATAATTTACGCTGTCCTTTTATAGCGTCGGTGTTGAAGCTTCAGCTTTATTTGGTTTGTATAATTAATTTTTTAACCAAAATGTTGTTTCGATATTTTGCCCTTTACTGTAAAATAACTTTTTTTCTTTTATATCATGTTGCGTAAAATAAAATAATGCGAAATTGATTACCTCATAGTAAGGTAACAATAATGTCCTTAGGCATACGAAATAATTGAATAAGTTAGTGAAATTAGAAAACAATTAAATTTGCGGGAGGCGTCTTTCGACACACTTTTCATTGTAGTATGTGTATGTGTAACCATTTATTTTATGAAAGAAATGTTTTACAGAAAAAGTAACTATTCATAGATAATTTTAAGAATTTACTTGCCTAAATAGGATGTATATTGTATAGATTGCAAACAGGAGCCTGTCTTATTTCGGATAGGCGGATAGCAGGCTGATAACAAGATTACACCCTCTGTCGGCTAATTCGCGAGCTAACTTCGCACCGCACTCCTACGGTAATGCTCTCCTGGTACTTCGGCTGATTTTCACTTAAGACTTTTCACGTTATTTGTTAAAAGCTGGCGTATATTTTCTGGTATTTTCCTCTGACTCCATTTATGGTTATCATTTTCAGCCGTAGGATTTTTTCTTCCATATATTTTTGGAAGGCCTATCTTTTGCGAGCTACTGCACCCAACATCTCCCAGCAACCTTTATTTCTAGTGCTTTCTATCTGGTGGGAAACCGTACAAGCTAAACTGGCTGGCCAACTCAGACTGAGTTTTTAGTTTTTATACCAATGGTCATGCCTTACTTATCCAACGACTTTTTAAAGCCGTTACCGAAATGGTAAAAAATTCTGGTCCACCTAGAAATTCAAGGAATCATCGAAAAGCAAGATCAACATACGTTACCGAATATTTTCCTTATTTTGGTTGGTTTTCGACCGATAACATTCTGTATTTACATAAAATTGTTCCTCATGTCGGGCGTTCCTGTAAGCTTGGGTCTCTGTTGAGCTTTATCTAATACTTTATTTCCAGAAATATTGCGAACGTTGAAAGGTATATTCGCTTTGATTTTATTATCTCACTTAACAAACAGAGTCGGATGAATATAATATTAATAACTTTTGCAAAAGCCGTCGCGTCGCGCACGGTATTCATTTTGAAACTTTCCAATTTTCAACTCAATCGAGGATTTTAATTTTATAATTAAAATAAACTTTTAACTGACGGGAGTCGTGAAACATTTACGACATTATAAAATCGTAATGGATTAAGTCGATCGCCACAGTCGGCTTTAACGACCGACCTGGGGCAACTTCCTCAATAAAATTATTGTCTGCCATCGCTATACTGCTCAAGGATACAAAATAAGCTTTTAAAATAATATACGAGCTCTCTAACGGAACACGCCATAACTTATCATTTTGTCCAATACAAATACGAAAACATTTCGGAACTCGGCAAATTGGCAAAATAAGATCAAAGTAAATAAGGGTGAAGTACGGAAAACAAAGGAAAGGAAATAAAAATATATTATTATGTTGTTCTTCGGATGTAAAACTTTTTGCTCCTTTAATATTACAAATTGTCCCGTGGAGTTCACAGCCGCATTTCTTATGACTACTTCTCTCCACTTTACTTATTTTCCTACGTTGTTGAATAAAGGTAGCATTAAATGAAATACATTTATTTATTTGCTTTCTGTTTTCGACGAGTTATCTACACTACTGTAAGAGGTAAATTTTGTATTTTTGTTTATAATGTAATTTTGGTATAGATGGCGCTGGTGTGCAATAAATCTGACATCACAGACTAAAAAGATTCAGTCTTTTCTATTCGATTATTGAAATTTGATAGGACAACGTCTGTCACGGGTCAGCTAGTTGATCATAATTCAAACTCTCATACAACAAAGGAAATTGTTGTCAAAATATTTCCAAGAAGCTCGTTCATAAACGCTATAATAATCCGATCATAGCATAAGTCGTGTTGAGGGAAACTTATTAATTATTACAAATAAAACTCGGTGCCGTAATTAAGAGTCCATTTTGTGACAGCCTCTTAGAATTCACTACGCGAGCTCGAGCAGGCTCAAAGGCGAAATAATTAAAGCGGAGGGTATAAGAAAATGCCGGGGGGACAGGCTTGGAGCTAGGATTGGTGGTACTGGGGGACTTATACAGTTTTATTAGTGAAAGAGCAGTTTTTATTGTGGTATCAAAACTTCAGACGGAATGGGAAAACGGGAATGGGTCTACAACCTGACGCGTAATGTGCTAACTACTGAAAAACTTAGGCTTGTACCAAATGTAATGTCAAGACGTGTCTTTTACTTCTTAGACATCTTCAAGGATCTGAGCGTAAGGAGATCTTAGAGACTGTCTACTATTTTCTTTATGTTATTCGATTGGTTGCGTGATAGTTTGTTAGGAATTTAAAATCGAAACTTCTAGATATTATGATTTTAATGGTATTATTCGTAGCCACCTCCTCGGTCGGGCCCTGAATGTAGGGAGATCAAAGGCATTCCCCCTCTTGTAAATAATATAGCAGCACGGGATTTCGGCATTTCACTGTTACAATATACCCATTAGAAAACGTTATTGACGGCTCACCTCAATTCAAATTAATTATTTAGTCAAATTATTATCGGCAGTAGAAATTGGATTGGATTGTTACCACTAGGTAATTATTGTGACAAATACTTTGTTTCGACGGATATTGTGCGGTACGGATGGTACGGATCAATTTATTACAGTTTAAAATTAGTAAACTGTTATCTACAGCAGTTATTTTATTATTTAGTAGAGTAACGACTCAAGGTAGAAAATATCGCATTTGTGGAAACTCCTATCTTAATGGCATCAGGCAGGAGCTATAACATAATGGTATTCGTGACATGAGCGACGTATATTTTACCATAATTGCCTACTAATATACTCGTAACGATCACTGAAAACATTCATTTAGGAAACCTCACTAAGTAAATTAATGAATAGCAATGAGAATAATGGAATGTGAAAATAGTGTAACCTTTGCTTTCATGTTTTTACCCAGCTTACCTCAGTTGACACTAAAGCTGACTGCAAATAGCAACGAAGACTTACCTGAAACAAATACAAACTACCATCAAATGTAAATTCATGCTTGTAAAATAAACAATTGAGTTTTTAATTAAAAATCCAATTACCTACGAAAATTAAGCTCGGCAAAAATTTATTCAGGACAAATGAAAACACCATTCATGTTTGTAAAGGCTTTTTAATTTTCAAGTAGGTCTACTCGAATCTACTGTACACGATAATCGTAAAATCGCATTACACAGTCAACCTTAAAGGCTGCTATTTCGAGCGTAAATCTGAAACGAACGAGCTACGGAATTACGAATTCACCAGCCGCGCCTCAACTCATAACAAAGTCACTAAACAGTCTTAAATTGTTAAAAATTAACATTCAAATTGGGGGAGTGCTGTTAGTGGAATTAGTGCGAGTTTCACTCATAAATCGTCTGGAGAGGGAGGCGAGTATTCCCGGTTTATTGGCTCCGACGACATTCGCCTGCTAATAAATGAAGCAGAAAACTTCTACTTGTGTAGTGCGCCTGTTTGTCGAGAGCGGAAGACACCGCGGAGTTCCGATCTAACCGATACTGCGTCTACACTAGAGAGGCTTAGAGTTCAAACTTCGACGGTTACGGTTTTACGAGTCTCCCGCTCCGCTTCCTCGCGTGTGAAAGAAAGGGACGGAGCTAGCACATTATGGGTTATGAAATGAGCTCCGTTGCCTCATGTTACCCCGGTGGAGAAAATGAAATTATGACCGTAGCGAGCGCAAAGAAAGCGGACATGACATCTCTAATTCTTCCTTGTCGGCTTTTACGAGCGGACGAGTTTCCAAATTGTGCTCCAGATTGGAAAACAACATTTTTTAACAAGTTAACTGAGACAATCAGCGCGCGTAATGATGACTCGCGTTCGTGTCTTTATTTGACAAAGACATTATTTCGGATCTAATTGTATTGCTATTGTTGTATTAACTTATCACAAAATCTGTACACTAATATCCGTATTCGCTAAATTGAATGTGTACCAATTGGTAAGTAGGTAAGGTACACATAGAACGGTGTCGAATCAACATCAATCAAATCAAATACTAATTAAACTAGATACATGGAATACGGATTCACGGTTGTTCAAATATCTCGATGAATTAGTAATTTCGGTATTACAAGTATACTGAGGCAATTTATTCTAATCTAAGTCATAAATTATTCGCTCAAATTAACACTGTAAATGAGATATTGAAATATTGCTATAAATAGGTAATTATAATCTTTGAAATTGATCGAACCCATTAATTAATGTCATCCTTATTATGTAGGTATGCGTCAATTAGATATTTCTAACCAAGCAAATGTATACGAAAGACTACTAAAAGTGATGATAACATAAATTGGAAATGCCCAAGTAGGTAATCAATCTGAACCGAAATGAATTTTAATACATTGAACCGACAGCGATGACGATTTTATAGACATTCCGATACATTTTACAGACACTACATCATCTGATTTGTTTTTGCTTCTCATATCAAGTCTGATTATCATCAGTCCTGTCATCGTTAAAACATTATACATTAATACCGGAGCAGATACCAACGATCTATATGTAGATCTAATCTAGTTATGACTAGCATTAGGAGCGTCAGTATTGAAGTAGAATTGTACAGCAGAGCAGCAGTAAAACATGTCATCACACTTGAACACACATAAAATGTCACAACACCGAACTATTTACGTCCCGTAGGTCTAACGGAAGCTCCAATGAAACGATGAGTTGGCGTCTACCAATAGATTTTATCACCATAAAGTGGGTCTGCATCTTCACCGCCCGCGCGAATAATGTTAGCTTTATCAATTACTACGTATTATGTCACGAGGTAGGTACAACTCGGCTTATCAATTTAATTCATCGCTCGCCTCGCTTATTTTAAAATGTTGGCTTAGGAGCGGGCGTGACTGAAACAGAGCATTTTTGGCGTGCATTGAAGTAGGACGGGAAGTCCAGAGGATCTCAACATGTCGCGTTTAGTGGTGTTAAGGTTAATAGCGCTATTTGTACAGCGAGTGGAGATGTTATCGCCCGGAGGCTGCGGCGAGACCGACACGACCAGTTTATTGTCTACATCGACATCGGATAATACTTTGAGTAACTAAGCATTTGGCTTAAGATTATCGTCTATTTAGCTCAGCTGCTGGGTAATAAGAAATTTCTTGGTTTCGTTTTGTGGATCTTGTAAATAATTCTAATCAGCTTCTTGATTCTTTATAAATCGATCTGGCTCACTATAATAGCTTTTTCTTACGGTTTTTGTCTCACCACTTATTTATACTTAATCAGAATTTACTTACCCGAATTGAGCTATGTCCAATCGGAGGACAGCGCGGTTGATGTATCTATAGAAGAAATCAAAATACAAAATCTTTTTTATGCTTGTTTTACCTGATGATAGGTAGGTATTGTAAATTACAATAATTGTCTACCATGAATCAAAAGTAATTATTTATTATGAGTTACCTGATTAATTTATACCTGTCATCGCGATAAATGAATTTCATTGGATACCTAACTATAATTTAGCTAATATCGTGCCTGGCATCAAACACAATTGTGACAAATTCTTTACGCCACAAACAACATTCTGATTAGTTAGTTCAATAACAAATATTGTTACTCCGGAGAAAAACAAAATAAATCGTGATTGTCGCAAGGCTCCAACATAATGTCGAAGCTAAATAACTTAGCACCTCATACGCGATAAGGTTAACATAAACACAGCTATAAAAGCATACATTATAAAGAAACATGCCAAAGCAGTGTTTACAATGTTTGTAGGAATAGGAATAAAACAGCATTCGTTGGCATGCGATGTACAGATAATACAATAAATATAGTAAGTTTTTGCAACACGCTTGCTCAATTCGAAATTTTAAAGTATCACAAATATATCAAAGAATTCTATACAAAGATTTAAAAAATCTCACACTATTAACGACAATATAAATTAAACCCATACGATTATAAACGTGTTTATTATACAAAATGAGACGTGATTATGCTAATGGATAATAACAACACACGCATACGGTAATGACACCACAATTAGGACTACGAGTACTTCAAAGTGTTATTATCATTATCATTGCTCTTGACAAGCTTGAAGCAAAAAACATGTCTCGATTCTATAGCATGATTGTCATTTTTGTTGCTTTGTTTGTACGATGTGTACATTGTGCACAATACACTTAACGTTGGCAATATCTGGCACGAATCGCGCCTGCAAGTAAGACTTCAATATATAATCAAGGCGTATATAATATTCCTTTGCAGAAAATCAATCTAGAAACGTTTTAAACAAACATGTCATGCAAATTAATAATGAGCGTTCAACAGCTACTGAAGCAGATATACATCCTGTAACCGGAGCACCCGAGGGATCTTGGCGGCACAGTAAGTACCATTAAGCCGTCTGTAATACAAATACAGCAGTATTTGCATGAAAACGACAGATATTAGCATATGCAAATAATATCAGCTCTTCGTCTTTACGGAAAGGGTTCGACCAGATTTATGTCCGAATTTCAAAAGCATAAAATAAGCCGTTTACAAAATCTACCATGTCAAGTTTTTCATCGTCCGGTTTAACAAAGCAATTAGCTGGACCAGCTAAATGCAGACAAAAAAGCTTGAATGGAGAGTTAACAAGGCAAAAACAGTGGTCTATTACCGCTTTTAATAATACTATTATTAAGCAACGGAATCTGAGAAATAGCCGCGAAGAGGCAGAAACAGCCAAAGACAAGAGCCGAGTGAACAATAACGCCGACGGTGCACAGTGCAGCTCATTTCTGTAGTCTCAAATAAAAACAATAAAACAAAGAGAGCGAAAAACGGCGACGAGCACGCAACCGGGCTCTCGAAAAATAGCAGCGGCTCACACGCGAAGCGCCGCGTGCTGCGGCCGTCCGCGCTCAAGACCATAAAGCTAACACACATGCAAGAATAAAAACAGGCAACCGCACACGAACGAAGCACTAGTACCGGCTTACCCTCCGCACTTGTGGAGGCATTCGTGCGTGAACCCGACCAACTCGCCGCACCACGCATACGTACTTATTATAGCTACGTGTGTTGTGTATTCTCGGCATATCCATTACGAGGCAGAAAAAGCGCGCAAGCCGACCCGACAGACGGTGTGTGTAATTGATTAACAGTTTGAGAACCTGTCGACGATTTCGAGCGTTCCTATTGCAAGCAGCCCTTGGTGTTGAAGGCTCCAAGCCTCGTTTCTCGGTTAAACTCTTAATAAATGTATGTCATTTCACTTCTAGTTGATAATAAACGATGCGAAACGAGTTTCAAATTACTTCGCTCTCTCGCAACCACTGTTATTTTAATAATGGGCTTTAACAACATGTCCGTTCAGTGATGCTCTTTTTACAATTCAATCGTATCAATTTTGAAGTGGAGTTTAATGCGTTTTATAGCTTCCCTTGGCACGATTTCAATTAAGTGTTTTATCGCTAGGCTGAAATGCCGCGGCGAACTCGTGTAAATTAGCGGAAATAAATAAGGTTCTATGGGCAGTTAACGTGATGAGAGTCGATAAAACGAGTAAATTGTGTAATGTACCTACTAATAAAAAAGGCAGAGATAAGAACAATAAAATTTATAACAATAAAATGGTGTGCGGAGATGTTCGCGAGGCCGCGTCTGGCTGCCTCTGTCTCCTTGCTACATCAATAATTCATGCGACATCGCGCCATTGAGAAAGTGCTCTCTGAACGCCATACTAATTCACCCATTGAATCACTAAAACATTTCTTTGTGTGATTCTCGGCATGCGAGCACAAAGGGGCCAGCTATTTGAATTGTTTAGAGTTAAATACGTTGAAAGCATGATACGGTTGAAACTTTAAACAAGAAAGAAGATGAAATAGAAAAAGTTAATGCGACAGCAGTAAACATTTAAATGGAGAATTTCGGGATAGTCGAGTTTCAAAGCTAGACTCCACTAGCAGAGAACGCCAACAATGTAAAATCTCAGTTAAAAATCTGTTGCAAATACCATGCAATTTTATGGAGCCCGTGAGCCACCTTAGGGACGCGGGACTACCCGTCTGAAATAATTTATGTAATTTAAACTCCAATACCAGGAGAAAAGGAATCTCAGAAGCTATTCAAAACCAGGCCGCACAGAGGGGCGGGCACGCTCATTATCAAATCCGAGCATAAAATTCTTCATTCGTAGCATAATATAAATTTAAATTTATGTATTCGAGTTCTGTGAATGGGTAATTAATAACACTAATGTTAATGATTATGATCTCAAAGAAGCTTGGCATTATTAATCTTAAGTGCAACTTGAATTAAGTGAGTTTGAATGATTGTTTCTTATACATAAAAGTAATACTCGTAGTCGTAATACACTGGTGTTCATATTTACATCCGATAAAAATCGCTGAACAGTGTCGAAGTGGAACCACAAGAGTGAATAAAATTATAATTATAAAATAGTAGCTATCCGGTACATATTCCACCGGCTCCGCTGCATTATCTACAAGTACATCGTTTCGTGTCAAGAGTGTAGTTCATTAGTGATGTGAAAGTTCAAGCTCAATTGGATAAGATTTCAGTGATAGTGCGTGTTGCGCGCTCGTCTGTTCGAGGGTGGTGGAGGGAGACAGAGGGGTGTGAAGGAGAGGTGGATATTTCATCGACTCCGGGTACAAGATGGCAGACGTTTGCGGTTGATAGTTTATAGTTATTGCGAGCGCGACGTGTCCGGAGCCGCTTTATCACATTGTTAGCGTTGTTATCCGACTCCAAGCGATTAAGTGGGAGACGACCACACTCGAGCCGACTGACAATGGCTTCCATCTCCACACTCAGTTTGTTATAAACACCGCTGAGATTCATCAATTAGGTTCTATAAGCAACCTTCTGAAAATAATAAACCGTTAAACCTCATAGCGTTTTAATTAAAATCAACGCGCGCGAGCTCTGTCGGAATTTATTCCCCCATCTCGCAACTTCAAAGGGCGAAGGTGTCGCGCGTGAATATAAATCTTCCGTCGGGATAAAAGTGGGAAAGCCCGGGACGGATCTATATAAATGTTGCAATTCGTGCGAGTTCCCGTGATCGATTGCCCTCACTATCGTCGCACTATTTCAACTACAAGACATCTCATTTATTCCTGTCATATTCGAGCCGTTTTATTTCGCTCAGTGCGCCCTACACAAAGATGATGGGTGTGTTTTATTATATCAGGATGTTAGGGCGTCACTTGTTTATTTTACTTCGTTCAATGCAAGTTTATTGAAATAAAACACATTGTTAACAGCGAGCGAGACGCTTTGAATGAGTTTTATGTAATACTTGTAGTTCGCAGATGCGAGTAGGTACCAGGGGAGCATAAAGCCGAGAAGATACACGGTAAGGCGTCGAGCCTTCCGCAATAAATCCTACGAAGCAAAGAAAGCGTTAACTCTGATTTACAGACATTTGCGTTGTTCGTGACGGGACTGAGAGTGAACACGAGAGCCCTGAGCGTTGTTGTAATGTTCTCTCACACGTTATGATATTATGAAATACTAGCTGACCCGTGCCCGCTTCGCTGTGCGTAAGACATTTCTAATACCATCGTTGACTTTTTTGTAGACGTTTTTAAGGTGTACAATACTGTAGTACATTATTTTGATATATCTCGTGGGGTTCAGCCAGCATTTGCAATGTAAGCGCAAAAAAATGTGTTTATTTACGACATCACATTAGAAACCTCTAAAATTATCAGTGTTTCTCTACTATATTATGCATGTATTATACATATAAACCTTCCTCTTGAATCACTCTATTTATTCTATAAAACCGCATCAAAATCCGTTGTGTAGTTTTAAAGATATAAGCAAACATACATACATACATACATACATATTACATACAGACGCGGGAAGCGGAAAGCGACTTTGCTTTATACTATGTAGTGATACAACGAATAATATTATGAGATAAAATATAATTCGTTTCAGACCTCTCGCGGATACAATTGTCAGAACGGTGGCGGCACGCAATTTCAAAGAAATGACGCGGCGCGGCGAAGCTGATTTAGTGAGAAATTCTCCTCGGGATGTTGGAAATCGCTATCGTGATAGATCACAAAAGACCCGAGAATTTCTGTCACACGGACAAAGGCATTGCAAACACGTGACCGACCCTCTGCCACCGGACAGATATTATTTTTCAGATAAGTGAGATACTTTAAGATTGTTATCATCCTCCAATAAGTTAAAGACTGAAAAGATCCGAGTTGACATCCACGTAAAATTGCTTTCAAACAGAATTCAATTAAAACTTTATTAATTTAGCGGGGAGTCGTCGTAGAAACTTCGATTCAAAGAAACGGTTACGTTGCCAAAGTTGAGTAAAATTTAACTAATGCTAAGATAAAACTGCTCGCTCGGATGGAGAATGGACGAAAGCAACAAAAAGAACGTGTCGTAGTAATTACCGGGGATCTTTTGAATCATTCCAATAATATCATGTTGAGACCAAATACAGCAGTAGTAATTACCACTAGCGGGTTATTAGTTGAAAGTATCGCTGTATAATTAGAAGCACATTTTGGAGGACAGTTGAGGGGAGCGATGGCCGAGACGGGCACGCCGCATATTTGAACAGTATGCACTTACACTAATGGCCGTTTAAAAAACCGGCCAAGTGCGAGTCGAACTCGCGCACGAAGGGTTCCGTACTATTATCAATATAAAACGGCAACAAAATCACGTTTGTTGTACGGAAGCCACACTTAAATATTTATTTTATGCTGTTTTTAGTATTTGTTGTTATAGCGGCAACATAAATCATCTGTGAAAATTTCAACTGTTTAGCTATCACGGTTCATGAGATACAGCCCTGTGACAGACAGACGGACAGACGAACAGCAAAGTCTTAGTAATAGCGTCCCGGTTTTACCCTTTGGGTACGGAACCCTAAAAACTAATAGGGAACTAACACCTGCCTTGAATTACAGAGAAGAACTTACGGTTCTCTTTAAAAATGTCAGCCTTAGCTTCATAAAGTTGAAATTATAAACGCGCTTATCGACTTACGACGATTTCTCGATAAAAACAACGCAGTTTTTAATTATTTCTGCTAAAAATTTATCTAAAATCTAAAATATTTTTCGTCGTTTGGTAATGGAATTTCTTGGCGGCCGAGGTATTACGATAGATTCAGGGCAACGTTGATCCTTTTTGGGGTTTCGTACATGCGATGACAAAAACAAAAATGTCCGTCTGTCACAGCCTATTTTTTCTTGATCTACAGAACAAGAACAAGTTAAGTTTTAGTATATATTACAAAGGTACATTATGATTTGTCCAAACACGAACGTATGTTTTTATTTTGGAGGGATTTTTTCAACAGATCTTTATTATTGTTTACAAAAAAACCAAAACATAATTCCTAAGCCTTTAAATTCCTATGGAAAATGGCAGGAAAAACCATAGTACAGAACCCTCTTCACGAGAATCTGACTCGCACCTGATCAGTTTTTTTCTATCGAGCGAATTGTTGCTGTTTTTTAGTTACATTCCAACAATCTAAATAACGTTTTAAATTTTATGACATCATTTTGATAATGTTTTAAAATGTGTTAGGTAATGTTAAAATGGTTAAAGTGAGAAAACCCATCCTAAGTAAAAACAACTAGAGTTTTACTACGAAGAATTTAAAAGTATACTACGGGTTGAAGTAGCAGTTTCATGTTCTGAAGTTGCTCGAGAATTACGCTATTAAAAACCAACGTTATGTTCTAGCTGGAAAGAACATTGTAGTTTTTATACTGGAGTCTTAGAAAGCCACTTTGCATAAATCATTTTAGATTTACGATTCATACAATTGCAATAAATATGAATCCAATTTAAATATATAGGATCACGACTGTAATCCCCAAGTATGGTAGACATCCTCTCAGACGATTAGATCCTTTGAAGATTTATAGTGGGGGTAGTCAGAGGCACGTCCTAACATAATATTTGGCACATGCCCACATTTTGCAGTTGTTAGCATTCCATACGTGACAATGCTAACAACGGTTGCAAGCCCATCGCCATACAAACTGGTTTTCTCACGATGTTTTCCTTCATCTTTTTGAGCACGTGTTTTTGATGCGCATATAGATTTTTCGAACAGAAAAATCCATTGATGCACGCCGGGATTCGAGCCCACGACCTTCACATTAAAAGTCGAGGTACCTCCCAAGTCCTACTCGGCCAACACGGCTTTTTCTCATTATAATCCATTGTGTAACCACATATTTATTACCTAGATGCATTAGTTAATTACACAATCATAGCAAATATTAACTACTTAATTGAATTGTAAACGAATTATAATTTTATAGTGCAAAGTGGCCTTTTGAGAATGAATGAATGGTAAAACATTTGCGACTCGACTCGAAACGAACCTCGAATATGATGTAGAGTCAGACCGAGTATAACTTTAAAACAAAAATGTAAATACACAATAAATATAAATTAATATTTAAGTACTACTATTTCATAGCAGTAAAAAATAAATGATGGTCACCCTGCAAATAAGAAATACTAAGTTTTAGCCGTGTAAAATTGGTGGGGAAGTAGCTTAGAACCAGGAGACGGACATAGGATACTTTTTAACGAGAACGGGCACAACATTTGTTAATTCTAAAGCGATACAAAGTTCGCCGGGTTAGGTTGTAAAATATATAAATAAAGCCAAATTATTAGCAGAACACACAAAGCAAGCACCCTAGTTCGCTCTTGTACAGATAATGATTAACGCGAAGATTATACCAATATTATTCCACTAATCTCCTAATATTAACCATCACAGCTCGTCATTGGCTTGACAAACATAAAATTAGCTGCAAACCAGATAGTTATGTTTACAGAAATTCAAGAAGATTAACACAGATTCGAATTTATATGAGATCTTATTTGAATACATATTAAAGATGGGGAGATACGAATTTGAAATTATTTAGCGATAGTTTTTAAAGTCAGATTCGAAAGATTTATTTAAATAAGTCAGATTTTTATCTTTAAATAGTTTAAAAAGAAGGCGTAACAGAAGTAGTTTTTAATATATCTACTTTAACAGTTAAGCATGAATGATTTAGGGATGATACTATTAGATTAGATAACGGAAAAAAATAAAATCTAGCTTATACAAAGAATCTTAGATTACAAATATTATAAATAGCGGCGACAGACTTGCTACATGTCACGTATGGAATGCTAACTACTGCTAAAAGTGGGTATTGTGCCTTGAGAACTAAGAGTATGACTATCGTACTTAGGAATTGCGGACACAAATCCGAAAGACCCGAAATATTAATTTGGAAGAGAGCTGGATCTTGGAATAGCATTGAGGGTACTTTTTATCCAGGAGGATGCTAGAGTATAAAGTCTGGCAACCAACGTGGTACTAACAGCCAGAGACTAAAGCTTCAAAGCCGATGTAGGTCAACTACACATTCCTCTTTCGTGTTTATTTACTGCCATTCGTTCCATAACGTTATTTACGAGTAAGTACAGTACTCGTACCAATGGCACATTTTTTAATGAAATATTTACGACCGCAGAGAATAAGACTGTATTCTTCAAAACAATATTGAACGATTTTTATCTAGGAGAACTTGCCAAGAATAATGTCCACTGCTGCATTATCTTAAAATAGAATTGACAACGCTTTGGTTTTTGTTTTGATTTATTTTCTAGATTCGTTAGTTTTTTGCATCTACACTAATATTGTAAATGCAAAAGTAACTCTGACTCTGTGACGTTATCACGGCCAAACCGTTGGGCCGATTGAGATGAAATTTCATACAGAGATAGGTAATTTAAAGTCTTGTGACAGACATAGGCTGTTTTTTTCCAAAATTTTACTTTGTTTTTCAGGAATTTCAAAGTTTAAAATCATCAAAATCAATTTCCGGTCGCGGGTAAAAGCTATTAGTTAATTACTGAGCCTTGCTTTTTAGCTAGTCATTAACAAGTTGAAAAATATTATGTAGTAACTTGTTATGTAATAATAATTAATTTTAATATTAATGTTAAGTTCATTTTACATATTTTATATTACGTAATTTATATTAATTGATTTAACGAACTAAGTGAGCTAACATGTTAATAATAAAAATAAGGTAAATATCATTTACATTAATGTTAAAGGTGCCATTTGAATAATTTTAAGCTCGATTGGGTAATTTAATGGTAAAAAGTTGATAATTGTACTAGTTTTACAAGTGAGACTACACAGAAACACTGTAGGTACATGTTTCTACGATAATTAACGATATGTAATCCATTTATTTCAAAATGATCCCGTATGTCCGTTGAATATTCAATTTTCTGTTTAAGTCTGAGTGAGGATTGAGCCATGTCGTTGAATACAGAAGTGTCTACTCTAAATGGACTTTACTCAGTTGACATAAGGCTCATTTTCCGTTTGAAAGCAGCTTGGGTAACAAACAATGTTACAAAACATTCGAAAACTCCAGTGGTTTTAAGTTTTAACATAACTTTTGTACTTTAACTTTGTTTCAATAATTACTTTAAAATTGCCTTCAGAAAGTAACTCTAATGATGTTTCCCACAGGATGGAAGTCAGCACTTAGAGCCACGGTGTCTGATAATAATCACAGAGCAAACTGTATTATCTGTGACATGACTGCTTCTTTACATAGCTACAACTGTTTATTATCCTGTGACTACTTAATACGCTGAGTGCGGACACATCCAGCAATTTCCTGGCCTCATGGACATGCAAATGAACGTCTCTAACGGAACTGGTCGATTTTATTTCTGTACGTTTAACCGCGTTTCCGTGCATCCTTCTTATTACGGAATAGACACGATACAACAAACTTTGACATTATTATTACGATAGTTACTTGTTTTTGACCCCTTTTTGCGTAAGTCCTAAAAAATTGTTGAATCCGATATTCCGAAACTGTGAAGTTTTCATTGTGCTTTGACAGCTAAACAATAAGGACTAAGATAGAACACACATTATGAATCTTTGTTGTTACCTTTGGATCAAATGCGCACAGTATTCATTAGGTACACGTAATGTGTTCGTTGATATCAGTCATATTAGCTGTTATAAATTAGAGCAATAAACATAGCTCGGCCATTAGCAGAGAAACGATCTCATTATATCTCGAGACAATAAAATCTTCGGTCGTAAACCCTCACGCACTAACTCCGCTGAAGTGAATCAGTCAGCTATCAACACTGATATATATGTCACGTGGATATTTCTTTTAGAACTTATAGGACCTGAACGAATCCAATAACGACGTCATTTGTTTCCTATAGCACCAATTATGGGAAAGACCCTTCAATGTCTTAAATAACACTCAAGATCTTTTAAAACTCAAAACGGTACCATCCACCATCTGTCAGATAGTGTTAGGTGTATACTAAAACTGTTTTATGTTCAAATTCAAAAGATATCTTAACAGCTATGATGTCTACAAACAGCTAAAGACCATCGCTGTTTGAAATATGGTTTTCCGAATAAAATGGGGGCGCAACTAAGAACCGTTCACAAATCGCCGGACAACTCAACCGTCTCTATCGGCCCAGCAATTAGTTTGGTGTTAACTAAACTAATCCAAGGCTGTTCAAAGCACGGATGCGATTATGTACAGTGTTTTTGAGTACAGGGCCTGTTTCGAGTTCTTTTAAAAAACCTCTCTCGCAAACGATTCGCGACGGTCACACGAATGAGGTCAGGCTAGAATGTGACGACTAACACGTTGTGGTGAGTAATTTAATGTCACATCAAAATAGCCGCAATAAATACCGATTTGCCACACCGGGTTTATTGTTATGAGCCTCAATGTCAGTGTAATGAGTCTTCTGAATGGAGAATGATGGCTGTAAGACAGATTTTATCTTTCCATTGTCTGTGGGAAGTAGTTCCTCAATAATATCCAAAAACATATTGTATCAAAGAAGGTAGAAAATATGGAAATAGAATAAAACATGGGAATGCTCGAAGCAAGCTTGGTTGTGTTGTGTGTCACTTTCTTTCCTGTTAACATATTCAGTGTTTTAAAATGAGACCAATTTACCTTCATACCAGGATGTTCGCTGTCATTATTGCAAATTTGTATGAGAATTTGGTTAAATTACGTAATTGACATAAAAATGTATCAAAATTTCATATTTCACCTGATTCTTAATTTGGGTTTCTTTCTTCTGAAGACGAGCAAATTTTATCAGTACCTTACCTCATTTTGAAGCGTATTTCTCTTACTACTATTTAAAATTTCGAGTAGGTTTACCTATATTTTAATTAAAATGAAACAGTTTTAATTAATCATCAGTCTCCATCCCACGGTAATGGCACAAATAGCGAGTAAAGTTCACACGCATCGTCGCTCAACAAACAAAGCAGTTTTTACTTCACATTCGTATAATATGATAAAACCGTTTCCCAACCGTGTAAATTTGCTTAGCGATAGCGTAAAGTACCTACCTACTTGTGTAAATAATAATATGCATAACGCTTTATAATAAACTCGCGAAATGTACGCCGACGGCCGATCGATTCTTCCTTGAAAAAGTTTATATCATTCTGCCAGAACGTTGAGTTTATTTGTCTGTTATCCCCCTTAGTCCTTTAGTAGGTGTTAGAGTCGGTATTTGCAATACTTGGAGAGCAATTCCACGCGTATTTTGGCACATTAGTGATTCAGTGTGCCCACTAGGGAGGTATAGCGGTGGAATGTGGTCCGAAGAATCGTTTGTCCGACAATAAAAACAGCCATAATAAAGTTCACACATGTCTCGACCGCGAAGAGAATAAAGCTCTTACCCGCTCGGCAGGTTTCTCCTTACCTGTAATAAATAAAAGAGTTATGTTAACGTCAGCTACGATTACGTTATCTTTACTATTATTAACGCGAAAATGTATTTACGTTTTTTGGAATATCCTTAGCAGCATTAAATTTTGCTTAGAGATACCTAGTCATTTATTGGCTGTAGAGTAAGGCTAAAATTTATTTAGGTACCACGCGTGTAAGTCGCACGCTGACGATATATAAGCGCGAAATTGAGGTGAAACGTATCTTTGCTAGCATTAATTTCAAGTCTATTTTTCATTTTGGCAGATAGAACATGAGATAGACCTAAGTCAACCCAACTCAGCTGACAATAAACTTTGACGTTAACGAATGAAGAACAACTAAAAATATAAGAGCAAAGAAATTGTTTACATAAAGGAGCGGTCACTGCAGACGTTCACCTGGACGGCCGGTTGATGTGTTTGGTGGACGGTGGTTTTAATAATTGACCACTCTAGAAGCAATTTCAAAAGCGAACCACCAGGCGCACATAAAACCCAGGAGTGCGGTAGTTGAATCGTCATTTGCATCGTAGAATCGCAGGCATAATGCAGAGGCGTTGCTCGGAGCAGAAATAAAGAGACGACGCAACGCCTCGGACAAAATGCGCTATAGTTAGCATTAGGGATGCCAATACTCAAATTTAAGGGTATTGAGTACCTACCTTACCTACCTATAGATCCTCTATCATAAATACTTACCTATCGTAGCAGCCGCCATATTATTACGGAACTGCCTACGTAAAAAAAACTGTTAGATAATGTTTAATTATAGCAATCGGAGCCAAATCAAGGTTTTAGATATGTTTCTACCTGTAACTATAAGACTGGACTAGACATGAATCTTATCAATTCCATTTAAACAGAACCCTGGAGTATGATGCAGAGTTATTAGGCACAACAGTAAAGTTTTAATTTCCAGATGTTTTATTGGATTGACAATAAATTTACTATTAAATTTTATGACAATAAAACTACCATCGGCAACCCTGGTGAGTCTTTAAAAAGAGCTGCACCAGCAGAAAGAGAGGTCCAACAATTTAATGTTTTAGTAGGATTTACAGTGTGCAGAGTGGAACCATTCGTTGCAACTGTCCTACATCTGCTGTGTTAGCTTTATTAAAACAAAACTTGGATTATTTTTTGTGTTCATCTTTCAGTATCTAAACCGGATGTTCAATAGTGTCTAGAAGTATCCGAATCATCACCATGTATAAAAAAAAGTCAAACGATAAATTTTTAAAGGTCCTTTTTTCTAAAATTGAGGTCGAATTAAGTTATTTATCTCCTAATCTTTTAACAGATTATTATACAATAATTTATCATAATAATTATACTAAGCACTACTTAGTGGCCATGTGCCAAATGTATGTAATATTTATAGTTCTTTGATAATTTTAGCAAGAACCTTATTTTTTATTATCATACATAAACTACTACTCTTAATAGCTTTTAGTAATTTGAGTTTAAAATTAATTTGATAAGCTCCTAAACATAACGGAAGTAAGTTCGATTTATTATACGGTAATCGGAATTATGATCTAACACAAGTGTTCGTGTTGTTATATTTTTACAAAACAGTCCGTTTAATAAATCACCCTCATTATCTTAATAATAATAGGAGAGAAATATAAAGTAATATTTTTATGTAATCTTTATTGTACAACAGTCTACTCCTTTTATCTTTAACTGTTCTAGAGTTCTTTATTGTCCAACTTCTTAAAAACAAAGATAATGTCAGCATTTGAGCCCACTGGACCATTTAGTTTCCGGTAAGTCATTAGAGTTCTTATAAACTTTTAACTTCTTCTCGCAAGCTAAATCGCAGTTTCTTTGGCATTGTCGTTTGCAAGGATCCCGGCTAACTTTTAAGTACTTCTATTATTTTATTTCGTTCTATAAATCCTGCATGTATTGCGTTCATGTTCATATAAACTGTAGACTTTGCTAGATACCAATATTTTAATATCTAACGCCACCGAGGTTGGGGTGAAAGTGGCAAAATTTTACGCAAAGTCATTTAAAAGAATGTACCATTGACACGCAAAAAGGATATATATAAAACACTATGAACGGAACGACACAACTTCTGATAATGCAGTACAAGCTTTGGGGCTAGATGGCGCTATGTAAAATGTCCACCAATGTTTTATTCAATGTGTCACTCACTATAGTACTAATAAATAACGTCAATTGAAGAATCTCATTCAATAATCATAATCTACTAGGGGAGAATGAGAGTGGCCATCAAGCCATCAACATCACGGTACCAGGGGAGCATCAACGGAAGGCGATCAGCCGGACAGC
Source organism: Hydriomena furcata (assembly GCA_912999785.1). Lineage (NCBI taxonomy): Eukaryota > Metazoa > Arthropoda > Insecta > Lepidoptera > Geometridae > Hydriomena > Hydriomena furcata. The sequence continues at coordinate 10,165,970 of OU538837.1, forward strand.
GGTCGAGCCAATTATGGCGCGTCAACTCTGATTTACAGCATAATGGACGCCTACATTGTTTTACTGTCAGACAGAACTCGTGTACTAGAGAATCGTAATACTCGATTTACTCGTAAGTATGAACGCTTTGTTCTGACTTTTCTGTGGTGTAAATTAGATACGTATATATACCTACTAGTTATAATAGGTAGGTGTGTATTTCAATGTCTTGATTATTTATGTTCGTATGGCATTCTACTAGTGTTATAGCATCGTCAATGTACATATCTATCAATCATTACTGTAATTAACTCTGACTACATTCGAGGTTATATGAAGTTCTTGTCGAGTAACATTATCAATTAAATAAAAACAACTTGGTAATAAATTATGCATCTATTACTATCTGCGTCCTGTGGTTCTACCGAAAACTTTTATGAGAATAAAATTTGGATTTACGAGAATTAAGCTTTCTATTCTATCATTGAAAAAAATTCGGAAACAGATCAGTAGTTTCAGAGATCCCTACATTCACTCATAAAATTACTAACAAACTTTACCTTACTTACCTAGATAAGACTTTCACCTTGACTGTGAACGACATCTAAAAAGCAACAAACTTGTATATAATATATACCTAATATATACTCTGTGGGTATCAGAAACTACGAGTGCCATGGTTGATTTGATACCACAATACCAAGACCCGATACATTTTTTTGCAGATCATGCAACATTTGTCCCGACGCAAATCGAACATCTCCGACAATTCAATGTTAGATCTAAGATTGGAAACTGAGGCGAAACTTCTCAAACAAAAGATAAGATGCGTAAAAAATGAAGGGATCTTTTCATACTTAGAAGTTGAAAGGAATACAATTCTTACTGATATTATTTTGTTCTTCGTAGTATAAACAGCAGCATTGCTGTGTTCCGGCTTGAAGGGTATGGTTGCCGTTGAAATTACAGGCATAAGTTGGCGGAAGCACGGCAATGCATCGTAGGGCGTGTTCTAGTACCTTTGAGATAGTGTTTTGTTATAAGTGATAGTAATTATAAGTACTCGTAGCTATACACAATCGTAAGGTAATATTGAACGGTACATAAACTATATTATTTGTAATTATCAATCAAAAAGTCGTTAAATAAACTCAGAAGTTATAACAATATTTTATGCCAAAGACGCTATCCTGTGTATGTACCTCCATTATGTATCTAATATCTATTCAGAGACCGGAATTTTCGCAGACCCGTGTAGCATTACCGAGAATCATATCGATATCTTATTTATTTTTTGCTGTGTTTAATCTTTCGCACGCGATATGACGTGTCCGAGAGCAGTTGCCGGCATCTCGGCTCGTTATTCACGCGATTTCAATTATCTATCTGCCTATTAATTATTACTAATAAACTAAAAAAAAATACTTCTCGGCGTCTATGGTGCCCGATTGCGGTGAACGGAACTACATGCTTGAGCGAAGTGATGCAGGGCTGATTCATATTGTTCACCGAACAATGACGCTCATTACGAATCAATTTGTTGATATTATAACAAGCGACTGTTGAAGCGTAGGTATCTTGTTAAAGTGATTTGATTACAAATATCGCTTTGATATGAAATAAACAGCTCCAGAACACACATTATCGGCTTAGCGGAGATTGCGCGGATTCTAACAGAGTCGATGATTCAAAATCCATATTTATTGCCTCTGGCATTTATCACGGAATCTCGGGCTGAATGCCGGCGGTCTGACAACCCTGGTACGCTCTCGGTATTTCCATTAAAGAAGCCGTCTCATTAAAGACGTGCCTTTGCTGGTTCGTTCGACTCGACTCGGCTCGGCTCCACGGCTCTGGTGGCAATTTACTCCTTACAAAACTTTATTCAGTTGTCTGGCCGCACCTCAGGTTTTAGTATCTTGTGAAGGATTTTTCCCAGCACTTGCGAGCTCGAGATTAACGTTTTAAGCTCCTCTGTGTTGCTGCGAGCCTAGTAGCTATTTGTTTAGCGGTGCACAAATTAAAAACGCTCTGTTTCATTTACAAAGTTAAATAAGGTACAAAATAATACAAACGTACTTTTGTGGTAATTATTTCTTTTTGTTTCTGTTGAGTTGTAAGTTATTTTTAATTTTGACTTTTATAGTACTGGAATTTATAGTCTGAGTAAAAATACAGTTAACGTATCTGCAGAACATCATTCTATTTTATTTGTTTGGCGAGGCTAACGATCCTAAATATTAAGCAGTTTTTGAATTGTTCATAACAGAAACATCACTTACATTACAAGCAGACGGCTAGACAGAAACTGCAAATAAAATGGTTCTCGTCTACTAAGCCAATAGTGTTAGAGAGAATCATATAAAATTTAAAAATCCACGCAGTAATATTTTGTACAAAATACTGTAACAAATCATCGCAATCGAATTTAGTATCCTCCTAATATTATAAATGCGAAAGTATGTGAAGATATGCGATTATTTGTCACGCCGTGACGGCTGAACCGATTTGGATAAAACTTGGAATAAATAGCACACAGGGTACATTCAGTAACCACGCGAGCCAAGCCGTGAGTAAAAGCTAATATTATAGTAACTAGGAAAATACAGATAAGCAATATCTATAGGCTTATTTTGATTGTGAACATTGTGCGGTGCGAAGTGGTTTTATTTGGCACTTTTATCGGATAGTCTGCCACGGAACGGTGCAACGAAACTGATAAAATAAAACTTTACTTTATTTTCACGCGCCAATGTACGCAAACGCAGCCGGCTACGTAGCCAAGTCAGTGAGCGTAGCGCGCGACACAATATTCAATTTCCTACAAAAAATACTTTACATAGCGCATAACGAAACACGGCAGATTTGTCAATTCAAATAGTAAGCTGAATATTTCAGCTTTTATTTTAGCTTTTCGGTTTGTAAATAAATGTAGGGATTCTTTTTTCACAGAGCCATTTTATGTTTCACAAAATTTGCTTGCAAATTGCATCTGAAATGAGTTTATGCAAATAAATTTGATGAAACAGCTTCGTTTTGATGTTGCCTTACCTTAATGGGCACACAGCCAACTTGTAGCTGGTTTAATTAAATAACATAATCATGCCTAGCTCATAATCTATTATTATTTGATTTAAAGTGCTAACTGACTGGCTGACTGACTGATATATGTATAGACCGCAGATCGTAAGTAATATTTTAGGGTTTAGTTCGATAAGAAAATGTTTTATAAACACACTAATAGGGTAAAAAGGGATATTTAAGTTTGTATAAATGATCGTATTTGTTAGATTGTTGGACTCGTGCGAAGCCAGGACAAAAAAGCTAGTAATTTATACTGAAAACAAATCGTGGGAGACAGTTACCATTTTAAATACCTTGATAACTATTCATAACTAGTACGTGGGAACCAAACTTCTAATTGATATGAATAATGATTTATTCAACTAAAAATATTATCAAAGTAAAGTGATCTGGTGTTGGAGAATCATACACTAGAAGGAACAGTTATTTAGAAACAGTTAAACTACTTACTTACCCACTTTAGAACTGTTTTCAGCTCGAAAGGCATTCTTACAAAACTATAATAACCTGCATTTGCGTTTAACGCTGTTTGCATCACTAAAATCAATGCAACAGAAACACTGAACCAAGTATATAGTAGGTAAGGTATGTTCATAACCAATAACTCAGCATAGCTTAAGAGTAATTTAACGAGTCGTTCTGTGTTGACACATTGCATTATTGTCAACAAAATCTATCATCTCTTGGCTTTGTTTCAAAGCACTTCTAAAAGAAACTAGTGTCGTCAAATTCAGCTGTTTTGTTCGAAAACATTCAGCTTCGTTCGGAAATAGACGCGCAGTTGCGTGGGAGGCGGCCGCACAAATATTATGGATGCAAACATTCCAAATTAGTTTCGGATGAATTCTCGTAAGCTTGGGTAAATCCTTGTGATTTTCTCACGTATTTTCCGTTTTTTTGGGTCAATCTATGATAATCAACGGCATTAAAAAAACAACACAAAACTATTATGTTATAAAAACTATTGTGTTTTATCACTCACAAAAATAATCAAGTGTAGAAATAACAGTAGGTACGAGTAGTTAATAGAAATTATTAATTAATAGCTTTAAAGCTGTGTCTAAGATTCTCTGTTAATAGAGTCGTAATGTTTATCTACTTATTTGAAGAAAATAGAATTAGCTATAGCAAACTGACAGCTTCACATGTTTCAACTACAGACAGATCAAATAAATCCATCCGTTCGTATTAAGGTAGGGTTGCCATCGTACTAGGTTAGATGCCTGTTTTAAAACAAATATTAAATTAGAAGCAAATTTGCACCAAAAGCGAAACTATTAATAAATTGTTCCTTAGCGACTTTAGCTTAAATAAAGTTATGATTTTTGTAGCGGTTACGCTCCAATAAGATCAAGGCGATCAGGTATAGATAAAGCCAACGTTTCAGTGGAGACAAACAAAGCAACCGGTCTGAGAAAAACGGAGTTTTGGTAACCCTAGCCCCAGCTCCGTGTCAACTGATAGTCGGGCTTTGTGGCTTACCGAATGAACGAGCCGAGAATCCGTGCTCAGTAATACCGGGGGAACATGGCACAGCCGAAAGTAGCTGGCACACAGCGCGCCTCACGCACACACCGGCCGCTGGAGCTGAATCGATACGCGCCCGCCCCTGCGCCTCACCGCGGGGGACGAAGGGATGAATTTAAATTATTCACAGCGGGTACAACTGCGTGCCGTCTTTAACAAACAAATTACGTATGCGCACCTAATAACACGATACACGAACTGTCGGCTTCTGGGCCACCGAGCTTTCAATTATAACTTGGTACGAAAGGATAAACGACGCGGGCAGGATTTGTAATTACCTCGCCCGATGCCGCTCGCCGACGCCGGAATTCGCTAATTAGCTCAACCATGTAGCAATTATGAGCACACTGAAATCGCAAACGTACTATTAAAAGCTTTTAACTCAGTCAAATAGCGTTACAAGGACGTGCGACCGCAACATTCAAATAATTTATTTGAGGTGATTTACTAGGCATTCAAATAAAACCAGAGCCGTGTCTAATGATGCAAACGACGCTGAAAATGCAAACACAAAAATGACAGATAAATATTTGAATATGTGAGGATAGCTTTGACATTCGATGTCCAATGAGAATATTTGCGCATACACTTTATGGGTATGCAAATACTGTCAATGCAGAAAAATAAAGCCAACAATATTCGCGTTACCATTGAAATATCTCAACAAGTCGCGAGAACAAAGGAATGGCAGACACCGATTAAAGAAAAGAGAAATGCTCACCAATCCCAATCATTTGCCCTAAACGTTGACACAAAGTAAGAAAGTAGGGAGCGTATAAAACGTCAAAAGAGATTGAATATCGATTGTCGAGTCGACAGCAATCTGAGTGGAGTGGAGAAGGCCGCCAGCGAAGCGGCGGGAGCGAGGCACTTCCGACCACCCGCGACAATTTATGTTATTGGCACAGAGCTGGACGCTGCGATACGGGACCCTCACATACATGTAATTGTTAGTCGGATACCGCAGGATATTGGGGAATTAAACGAGAGTGGTGATTGATTAACCGGCGATAACGATTACGGAGATTGCATTGCGGTATGAAAAATTGGGGGAGAAAAGGCGCGGACTGTGGTTCAATAAAACGATTAGTAAAACAAACATAGTCATCGAAATTCGAAGCGAAAGGGAAATGAAAAAACCGTAATCGCCCGTCGGAACAGAAATAAAACAAAACGAGCGACGTGCATGCATGCGCGATGCGCGGCACTCGCCCATTTACAGATTAAGCTGAAAGATCAACAAATGTATTTTAATCCGGCCCTCTCGCATTTCCGGCGGCAAAAACGCGCCACGACACATGGCCGGCGAGAAAAAACCCAAAGTTATTATCTTAAGTCGAACCCAACAGAACCCATTAGTAAACAACACGGGCACAAAGAAGGGCAAAATAGCGGCTTAAAAAATATTGTAACAAAAAATCGCCTTTTGATCCCTCGGCTCCCCTATATTCTGTCTGTGAACGTTTTATTAGTCGACGTACCAGTCCAGCGATTGGATTTTTGTGAGTGAATTTCGTTTTTACGAAGATAGTTCCGTGTTTATTGTTTTTCTCGCTGTGGATTTTCCGGTTTTCAGTTTTGAAAAGCGCTCTTAATAAAAGCAATGTTTTAAAATTGTTATCTCGCAAGCTTTTTAAAGCGCAGGAGCGATTGAATGTTCTCTGCATTTGGCTTCGCTAAGAGAACAAAGAGTCGAGCGTCGAGCAGGTAGACGGATTACTAGCCTGGCGTGTCGCCGGGCGGTCGTACACCGCTCCACTCTCCGCCCGGCGCGATAAGCGAACTCCCAACCGACAATTCACCTCCTACCGCAGCCAGAACACCGTAAACTAACTTAAATGGGTTTATGAAAACTAAGACGGGCAAATTTATTGAACAAGAGAACCCGGCTTGTTATATGCGCGACAGAATCCAATAATTGAAGCAAGTATGGCGCTGTCAATTTGCCCGGCAATCATTTCAAGCGGAATATTACACGCTTGCAGAACCGTTAAGTTAAATAAGTAACTGTAAACAAACTATTTAAGCGTTAAGAGTTGAGCAGTGGTAATATTATTTATTTCAAAGGAAAACTAGCAGCCAATTTGACCAATAAGTTCACTTAATATGAACAGAGAGCTAATTATAGGTTTTCACAGATAAAAACAGCTTGCCAACAATATCAAAGAATTAACAGCTTATGTTTATCCGATATTACAGCAGAACAATAAAGTAAGTATCTAGGCTATAGGAATATGAGAATTATTAAAGATTTAAGATCTACAGTACTAACTATTGGTACCTTACCTACTTAGTTATCAGTTTTACGATTAAAGGAAGTTATTCAATTTAGCTTTTCAATAAGGTGCCACTTTAACAGCTAAGTGGTTACACAATGGATCGTTTCAGTTTACGAGGATGCCTTTCGGTTTTTTCTTTTGCTTCATTCCAGTGATTGTGTGATATAAGAATGCCCGCTTCTTATAGTGGACATAATCTCAAATAAAATAAACGAAGCAAGCGCGTGGGGGAAGCTAAAAGACACGGTCATTGATCTTTCTAAATTACCGTTTTCTAGCATCCAACCAGCAAATCGAAAGTCATCTGTCTTTAAAGAAGTGTTGCTTGGAATTGTATTGTCTACATCAACGAGGTAACAAATGCCACAAAGCAGCCACAGATTATACAGCAAGTACGAACAGCCGTAATGCGAACCGGAAATAATAATGGCATTCGTTGAGCCGTCCCGCCTCGGGCCTTGCCCTCACATCCTAATTACGCCAATAATAATTACGGTAGCAGCTGGTTCTGCCACTGCCGGTTCTACCTTGATTAATAACATTATATGAACTTATTCAACTTGCGCTAACATTATAATATTATTAGACGTTTACATAACTTGTTTATCTGTGGGTTTACAGCAGTATTAATTACATCGTGTCTTGTCTGCCTATGTTTAGAACAGCGGTTGATTATCTTACAGTAGATCAACTAGCACATGTTAGGTGGGTACATGTGTTATGTATATGGGTACTTGTACCTTCCTATAGTTACATAGTTGTTCATTATATATATACAGAAGTATGTACTTTGTGTTTTTTTCCAAAAACAGTACACTATTTATTTTATCGACAGCCGTAACCAAACCAGCATAGCGGATCGGAATCAGACAATAATACCAGGACTGTATAACAGCAAAGGAGTCAGCCATTCGGAACGAGTTCGACCTAAATTCACGGTTTGAAATGAAAAAACTCGCGTGACGTACGTTTACGTACCTATTTATTTTGTATGAAACTTCTTTCAAAAAATCCTAACTGTACAAAAAGAGTGAAAAAGTCTGCAAATTATAAAAACACGAAAGAGTCATGTGCCAAATACCACCCAGCTCGTCAAGTAATTTCATTATTTTACGGTATTAGTTAAACGAACTTACATCAAATAATGAATAGCACTCGTTTATAAAACAACAAAAATATTTCGATTAACAATATGTAGTTACAAGTTTATTATGACTATCTTCGTATCTAATCTCTTTCTCCGAGATACCGCGATAAAGTTCATTATCAAAGGGGTTTCTTTAATTATTATCACAATTCGTTCCGCAGTCCCACCGATGCCAAGCGAGGCGATTCATCTTATCGCATCAATCAATTAGGTACTTACCTCGCGTATAGGTTATTAAAAATGTAATTCATGGCGAGACTGACAAGCTGATTCGAATTTCGAATTTGGCCAGCAATAAAGCTTTGTGAGATGAATAATGATATGCCCCAGGCAGATAATACTGGCCTGTATAAATAAAGTTGTTGAAGCGAAAAATTTATCGGGCGTTCGTTTTACACTTTTTAGGGTTCCGTACCCAAAGGGTAAAAACGGGACCCTATTACTAAGACTTCGCTGTCCGTCTGTCCGTCTGTCTGTCACAGGGCTGTATCTCATGAACCGTGATAGATAGACAGTTGAAATTTTCACAGATTATCTATTTCTGTTGCTGCTATAGCAAAAAGTACTAAAAACAGAATAAAATAAATATTTAAGCGGGGCTCCCATACAACAATCGAGTTTTTTCGCCGTTTTTTATAGATAATCGTACGAAACCCTTCTTGCGCAAGTCTGACTCGCACTTGGCCGATTTTTATAGTAAAATACGGTCGTTGTTAACACAAAAAGTGCTTCTAACGCGGTAGCTCGTTACGCCATCAGTAAATTAACAACAGCCAGACAAACAGATTGCAATATCAAATAACATTAGAAGTGGAAATCCATTTTAATGAACCGAGTTTATGGTTGTTGTGCGAGTCCCGCTACGTCCTTTACGAGAGTCATCCCATAAAATATCAGTTTGAAGCGGCTAAGGAAATAAACCGTGGCTAAGTGAACATAAATTGTTTTTCTTATTCTCAACACCGGCATCGGACCGCAAAGTGATTCAACTGATCCAACCAAGTTATTTACTTAATGTAAGCGGTGAGCTTGGCAGCCAGTTAGCAGTTAGCTTAGTGAGAACACTGATCACGTTGATCAACATGTAAATTTATTCAGCGATCGGTATAATCGGCAGGTGAGGTGTATTAACCTCATTCGGGTCGACATATTATATTATGTTATATTTTTATAAGTAAATGATTATTAATTGCCGAGCTTTATGAGTATCTTTTATGGATCCATCCATAATTTTATAAATGGTATCATTTTAATGGAATTTAGGTTATATTTGACCGGCGTCACAGCTCAGTTGGTAGCTCTGCCTTCTGCGTTGTGGGTTCGATCCACAGGACAAACATTTTGTGTAAATTATTTATTATGGTCTTGCAACATTCAAATGTTTCCTGATTTCCTTTTATTTTCTTTTAATATTTGATTAACATTGATTTAGTCATTTCTCGTGTCCATGCATGCAGTTACATTCACGCGAGTTGATTGTAGTTTTATCTATTTGAGCCATTGACCTTAGCTGTTTTATCTTATCCATATCCACACATCTCAAGGCCGAACGCCTGTACGATAGTCATGTACCGAGTCATTTCGCAACTATCTAGACACAAAACTGTCATATCAATAAATCATGCAATCATTCTGTGGTTTATAACAAACATCCAGTTTGAGCCGGATAATGTGGTAATGACATCCGATAAAGCTCTTATAAAGTCCACATATACCTAACGTTTTTCTAGTTCTCATGATGACACGAAGTCTTCATCAAATTGGTCACTTAATCACTCATCCACCTGATAAAGCCACTCGCTTATTGTCCGATTGCTCTTATCACGCATGTTTCCGATTGTTTCGGAACAGTGTATTTAATTGTCCGGGCTTAGGGCTGTTTGCGAGCTTGATTGAGTGCAAACGGTCGTGGGGTGTAATCCGCGCCTGTCGCCCGCCGCATCGGTTCATTAAATCACCCCAAAGCGGGTGGGTGCGCTCACACCCCACACAATACCCGTTGCACTCCACAAATTAATACGATTGTGGCCATACTGGCAAATAAGGCTCTATAATTCCCACAACGTCGAAGGCCGACGTATTACAAGTCGTTCGAGTTCAGCCAACAATAAATTGTCTCCAAAATTGGCATCGCGATAACACCAATAAATCTGTCAGCTCCAAAGTAGAAACAACAGGTTCTGCTGGCTTTCCCTAATACAAACGCAGTATTTCATGAAACAAAGGTTTAAGTATCTATAAAACATCAGCTGCGGGCGTTTTTGTAATGAGCTTACGAAGAACTGAGGTCGTGAAAATCTGTCGAGTCTCCTAAACAGTCCAGTTCGCTGTTGTAAAAATGTCGGGTAATAAAATATGTAGAAGAATCTGCACAGTTGGCTACAGCCCACACCTGCGACGAGCAATGAACATCTTTCACAATGCGTAAACGAATGTATGAAACGCGCCATTAATCACGATGACGACGTGACTTGGAGATTGCCAAAGGTTTATGCAAACTCGACTCTTATGAACTCATCACGTATAACCGCATAAAACTATGGTTAGCTCTGTAGATATCTAGAAATTTATCGGCGGCAGCTGGCGAGCCGCAATATTTCACAACTATGAGATTATCCAGCGCCCTAAACTAAACGAGCAGGGTAAATCTATAGGGGTGTCATCACCCTCTCCTGTTATTGTTCGAAAGTACGCACACAGATCGTAGCCTCCGAAATTCCTTCCATTAATCACTGTCGAGGGCTCTAAAAATTTCTAAAGTGCTTGCGGAATCAATTTAACGTTCGCTCCCTAACTGGAAAAGTTTGAGCGTGATAATTAAAGACGAGATATCAATTCCCAAGTCCTTAGGTACTTGTAGCACAATATAGGTAAGTACTTTACTTACTTCAAGTTTGTTTTGCGCTACGAGTAGTCTTCGCTTTCTCCGAGGTTGTTAAAACACTTGTACCTTTTTGAAATAAAATAAAACTTTGCGAGACATTTTATGACAAACAACCGTTTTATGATCCAATCTCGTGTCGTCTTCTGCATTCTTAATTGTAATTTAAAAAATGAATTACTCGATAAAACTTCTTCATGTTAATAGTAGAATGCGGAAATCATGTTATGATTACAGATAATAATGGGTAGGTTAGGTACTCTGTATTCTGTATGGACAAACACAATCTGAATTGATCGAAGGCAATCCGCGCAGATAATGATATCGCTCGCGTTCACCGTATCGCTCTATCTATTCTATATTATAAAAAAAACATAGGCCTCCGGTACAGGCCGGGTGTTCAGTATCTGTTGTGTTTTTTACATCAACATCAAACACATTATCCGCACCCGTATCTATCTTATCCCCAAATGCTCAACTGTCACATAATACACTATTATTACGAGCGAGTTTCAAATAAGGGGTGATTCCCCTCGTCGATAATTTCTTTTCTATGGTAAATTCCAGTAATATGGCTATTTGCATTGACAAAACGAATCGCGCTTTGAAAGTTAAACGATTCAATCTTTGTTCAATTCGCAACGGTTTCACCTCTTATCTTTGGGAGAACGCCACGAGAATGAAACGATTCAGGCTACGGTACACAACAAGCGTGCAGCTTACCTTAGGTTCTGTTTTTTGTTTCTTAGCCGGTGGTTGCGTCGGATGGGGCTCTTGCCTGGAGTCGTCGGGTTCTGGTTTGGAAGGTGTCGCAGGCGCAGGCGCCGGAGGTGGAGGGGGAGGGGGTGCCGGCGCAGCAGGCGGCGGGGGAGGTGCCACCAGAGGAGGCTTAGCGTCGAGTCTCGGCGCAGGAGTGGGTCGGGGTTCAGGCTTGGAAGGCGCGGGGCCGGAAGCAGGCGCTGGCGAAGGCGCGGCTGGAAGCGAAGGCTGCGCGGCCGCAGGAGGCCCAGGCGCATTGGGTGGTGGAGGCACTCTTGCCACACCGTTCACGTCATGCGGTGGGTGCGGGTGGTGGTGCTTGTCTCGCGCCTTGTCCCGCCGATGGCCACCGGAGCCGCGCTTTGCGGCGCCCGGGGTTGCGGGCAAAGGGGTCGCGGGCCCACTCGCGCCCGCGGGCGGCTTAGGCTCGCCGTTCATCTCGTTCGACTTGACGATCTCGTGCTTGGCCTCGGAGCTCTTTGTGCCGGGCTTGGTGCGCTTGATTTTCATCTTGAGCGCGGTGCGCTGCGCGTCCGGTTCGGCGCGCGCCGCCATGCCGCCCGCCTCGTCGGTCTTCTCTATGTCGGCATCGAGGTCTATGATGAGGTCGCCGATGCCGATGTCCCACTCGTTGTCATCGTACTCGAAGTTGGCGGGGTGCGCGTGGGGCGCGGGGCGAGCTCCGCCGGCCGGCGCGCCCTCCCTCATTGGCGCCGCCATGCGCGCCGGCACGCTCCGCCCGCCCCCCGCTGCCCGGCACACGCACACACCATTGTAGCCCTGAAAAAACAACAATCATCTTAGACAAACCCCACTTTGTTTTAAATAATCCCTACCTACACTGCATCAAACGAAACATCCGAACGATTAATTGTTTATCTAAATTAGTACGTCAGTTATAATTGCTCATAACGTTCGTGATAAAGATGTACGATAGTCGACGATTAAAGCAGTGCAGCGAAACAGATAAGTCAAGTTTATCGTCGTGTTTTGAGGCAGGACGATAGATCCACAATGGCTGCCTCGAACCAAAGCCACGCTCCATAAAAATTAATACGCTGCTATAAAAGCCACTTAAATGAACATGTCCATTTAAAATTATTCCTTTATAGAAATTTCATATCGTACGATGTTATAACCGATTCGAAGGGGCTATAATCGTAAAATGGTCGTAAAACAGCGTAGATAAGCTTGGTTACTCTAAGGTAAGCGCAACATAAACCCGGACTAGCGCGTACTGAATGTGCTAAAGCTAGGTACGACGATTTATAATCTGCTGCTGATGAGAGAACTTGTTGCCAACCGCTTGTAATTTCATAATGAAGTCGCGATACGATACTTTAATGTTAAACAATGGCCGGTGTTGGCTGTGTTGCAATTTCTTTATAAGATACAGCGTCACTATCTGTATGTGTACGCGTATGGCATCGCATCGCAGCGGTCTTGTCACCTACATAAGACAGGGGTAACGTATTTTTATGTTATAGATACGAGCTGAATCAATGAAGCGTGTCGACTGTTTATTTAACAGCCGAGAAATAGGACAAGCAATATGTTTCTTGCCAACAAAACGTTTAAATCGTATGAGCCAGTCATTCGTCGTCATATAAGTACCTACCCGTATGTGAACAGTAACTCTTGACAATTAATTTACTACAAAAACTGTTGTGAGAAATGCTTTGGGCGCCGAATAACTAGCGTCACACACTCAACCCCTCAGTTTCTGAAATGCTGATTAACTGTCATTAGTTTGACAAGGCATTCAAACTTAATCGTGATTTGACATTACTTTTTAAGTGTTCTGTTGACAGAGACACGAATTCTAAATCAGTATTTTACTAATAGTGCCAGGCATTTTCCGCTTGGAAAAAACTTGATACAGACAATTATTACCCATAATGATCGCATCAATTATGATGTATAAGTCAACCTAGTAGTAACTTCAATCGTATGTGTCTGGCCGGAGAGATCTTCTCTTGGATTCAATTAGCAACAATTAGATTATTCTACAACTAGCAACTAAATTTACGGCTTTGTTAGACTTGAATCCAAGAGAAGATCTCTCTGGCCAGACACACGTACTTACTTCAATCTTGAGTTTTATTTCCTTTCCAAAATGCAACGAAAACGAGAAATTAATTAGAAATACAAGTCAAAAAAATTGGTCTTACATTTCGTTATAAAATCTTTACGTAGGTTTAAAAAAATGGGATCACGACTGTAATCCCCGAGTACGGTGCACATAATAGACATTCTCTCAGATCTCCAGGCGCTCAGACCCTTGAAGATGTCTAATGGAGAAATCAAAGGCATGTCAAAATCAATGTGAGCATGTGCCATTAAATTTGGCACATGATCACATTTTGCAGCAGTTGGCATTCCATACGTGTCAGGTTAGAAGCCCAGTGCTGTTTACAATAATACTAACTGGTTTCCTTATGATGTTTCCCTTCATTGTTATAACGCATATCAATTTTGTCGATATAATAAATAATTCTTATAAGCGGCGATGGGCTTGCAACCTGTCACGTATGGAATGCTAACTACTGCAAAATGCGGGCATGTGACAAATATTATGTTTGGACGTGCCTCTGACTACCCCTACAAGTTATATCTTCAAAGGATCCAAACGTCCAGACGTTTGGATCCTTTACGGATCCTTTAAGTACGGTAGACATTAGACATCGGTAGACGGTAGACATCCTCTCAGATCTCTGGAGATCTGAGAGGATGTCTACCGTACTTGGGGATTACAGTCGTGATCTTATTTATTTTATAATAAAATCTATTGATGCACAGCTAGGATTGAAATCCACTACAATGAATCGAATTAAAAGTAGAAATACCGAAAGTGTTTAAGAGAAAAATAACATTTTTAAAATGAAATTCTCTGAAACAGATAAGAATTGAACAAATGCTGTAAAACCACTCCCCGCCTTCGGTGAACGGAGGAAAGTTGTATTGACTCTGACACCGACGACCTAGGGGAGCAATTCCAAATATCCAAGCCTCGGATACCGGTGCGGTAACTAGAGAAAACATACCTATCTCTACTATACATCTACACTAATATTATGGTGAGGAAAAAAATGTGTTTGTATTTATTGTTTGTAACATTCCCCTAGAAAGAGTAAGCACATTTAAATATTTAGGCAGCATTATAACATCAGACTCTAGATGCACACCGGATATAAAATGCAGAATAGCGATTGCAAAAAAGGCGTTCCACAATAAAAAACATTTACTTACGTCCAGAATATCAAAAAATGTCAAAAAGAAATTTATTAAAACATATATTTGGAGTATAGCGCTGTATGGGTGTGAGACCTGGACAATGACCCAGAGAGATAGGGAGATCCTAGAAGCTTTCGAAATGTGGTGCTGGAGAAGGATGGAAAGGATAAGCTGGACAGAAAAAATTACAAATATAGAGGTTTTACGTAGAATACAGGAAAAAAGGATCCTATTAACAACGATTGAGAACAGAAGAGGGAAGATGGTTGGCCACCTTATACGGCACGACAGTTTTATAAAGACTATAATGGAAGGGAAGATTGAAGGGAAGAGAGGAAGAGGAAGGCCACGAATAAGCTACATGAGCCAGATAAAGGAGAAAATAGCTGTCGTGTCGTATAAGGAAGTTAAAGAGACGGCACTGGAGAGAAATAGATGGAGAGAGCTGCATCAATTACACCGACAAGAGCACAGCTCTTAAGTTAGAAGAAGAAGAAAGGATAATCTAAAAAACTGATGGACCAATAAAAAAAATCTACATAGCGAAAGTTACATTATCAGCAAGTAACATAGGCTATATTTTTTTTTCAAGAATTTGAGTTTTCCCCGAAAATTGCAAACACCTTAGGTTCCAAAACCTTTTCCATAATCTTTATAAATATTTCAAAAAATTAGAGATACCAACTGAATTTACAATAATGTAACCTAGGATATCAATTTTTTTCTATAATTTGCATTAGAACAAACGTGCGAAGCCAAGGGGCGGTCAGTCATCAGTATATTATAATTAACTTCGTAGGCTAAAATATGAATGCTAAATGATAATTTTAAAATTATGAATTAAAATTAAAATGGTAATTTAACATTTTTTTGATTACTAATTAGTAATCTATCGCACTTTTGAGAGTAACTCCGAATTTTAAATACTCGAAAATGTTTCAATCAAAGTTCGAATTCCAGATGTTTTTGAACCATAATTTGTTTATTCCGTGATTAATTACACTTAACAAAAGTTAAATTTGACAGAAACACCATTGTTAGATTATTAGTCAGACTTTTTTCTTTTCGACACCAATACCTTTTGTTCGAAGTTTTAAAAGACCGAAGTTTTACAATGAAATTATCAGAAAGAAAATACCTTTTCTATAATATCATAAGACAGAAATTACATAAAAGCTTTCAAATTATTTTAAAGGGTTTCCTTTGTTTGGTATGCAGGGTTTATTCATTTCACTGTACTAAATTATAGGAAAGAAGTAAAAACAAGACCGTGAAACGACATTTTATGCTCAGATCGAAATCAGTTAGTTAGGCAGCGCCGACGAAAATGCGAATAGCATTTCTAGGAAATATTTTGTGGAAATGAATTTTATGGAAATAAATACGGCAAAGTGCTTTTGTGGTAAAGTTTTAAAAAAATCTGTGATTTGAAAACAAATCTGGCCTTTCAAACAATTAAAACCATTTTCTCCCTTACCAGCTTCTGTGCGCTGTTTTTCCCGCGGTACCCGTATAAAGAGTAGCCTATGTTCATCCAAAATAATAAAAAAATGTCCATTCAAATAACCTATTTATTATTGATTACTAGCCGACCTGTGACGGACGTTGTCCTATCAAAATTCAATAATCGAATAAAAAAGACTGAATGTTTTTAGTCTGTGATGTCAGATTTGTTGCACACCAGCGCCATCTATATCAAAATCATCTCTTTTGCGTTTTTTATCATTTTGGGGATGTTTTTCATATTTTAAAGTAGTATATTATTTATTCGGGCATTATATCTCCATCTACAGCAAATTTCAACTTGGTTAGGCCTGATTGAGGAACAAACATACATACAAACTTTCACATTTATAATATTATTAGGATTCTCAGCACATAATAAACTCTAAAAATTCGCACTTCCTCTTTATAATATTAATTAGTTAGATAGTTTATGTACCTACATAAACAATATTCCAAATTTAATTAATTAGTACAGAAATTTCATATAACTTATCCTTATTAACCGATAAGAGAGATGAGGTCAATTGAGGAAATGCCAAGTAGTGTAAGAGTAGGTCGGTGTTCAAATAACTAGTAGGTATAAAAACCGGCCAAGTACGAGTCGGCTCGCGCATGAATGGTTCCGTACCATTATCTAATAAAAACGGCAAAAAAAAATTATATAAATATTTATTTTATTCTGTTTTTTGTATTTGTTGTTGTAGCAACAACAGAAGTACATCACCTGTGTCAAAATTCAACTGTCTAGGTGTCTAGCTTCACGGTTCATGAGATACAGCCCTGTCCTGTGACAGATAGACGGACAGGCAGACGGACAGTGTGACAGAAAACCATTTTTTGACTGGCCTCACAGCTCAGTTGGTAGTAACTCTGCCTTCTGCGCTGTAGGTTTTGGGTTCGATCCACACGTCGATCGTTCGATCCATTCGTCCCACCCAGAACAAATATTTGTGTGATTAACATAGATGTTTGTTCTGTGTCTGGATGTTATTATGTATCGTATGCATATATTTACAAAAAAAAGTATATATATGTTTGGGGCTAGATGGCGATGTGTGTATAGTCCGCCAATATTTTTATTATTTTTGCGGTCACACGGCTAACTTCACACAAGTTACTGGCCTCACAGCTCAGTAGTAACTCTGCCTTCCGCGCTGTTGATTGTGGGTTCGATCCCCACCCAGGACAAATATTTGTGTGGTAAACATAGATGTTTAAAAATAAGTGATTAATGAAAAAAATGTATTATTATGTATTCTATCAGTTACATATCTGGTTTATATAGCACAAGATTTGCTTAGTTTTGGGTTAAATGGCGATGTATGTAAAGTACGCCAATATTTATTTATTTATTTATTATTGCAAGTCAAGATCCGCCGACCGTACCTGTATATCAGAAGTCTAGTCACAGAACATTGAATAGTCACGAGGTATAAGTTGAAGGTGAATTTATGTTGGAAACTATCTCCAAGAAGGATTGAGGGCCCGAGGGATCTCAATGTCAATTTCAGATCGCTACAGGTGTAGGTATCACTTGTCTAAAGATATAATTATGTCCTCTATTCGATCTAACTTGTGTTTTGAACAAGTAAACAAAAATAATGCTAACTAACAAAGCTAACTAAGTATAGTTTGTTCACGGGTCTTTATCAAGTAACAAGCTGACCCCGCGAACTTCGTATCGCTTTAGAATTAACAAATGTTGTCTTCCGTTCCCGTTCCCGTTCCCATTCCCATTCCCGTTCCTGTTACAATTCCCGTTCAATAGTTTTTGTAGCGCACACGAAGAAAGCAAAATTTTTTGCAATTTTTTACACCTTGCTTCAAACTATCGTCATTCTTATAAAGAATTTATTACTTTTTCAAAATAAAAAATAGCCTATGTTACTCAGGGATAATGTAGCTTGGTAATGGTGAAAGAATATTTGAAATCGGTTCAGTAGTTTTTGAGTTTATCCATTACAAACATACAAAAAAACAAAAAAAACTAAAAATCTAAACTTTTCTCTTGATAATATTATTATTATATTAAGTATTAAGTATAGATTATTAATTACCGACCAGTCTGCCCACGACCATGGCTATGGTAACTTGGTAACAGTCGAAACGTCGGGAAAATAAATTAAAAGTCATAAATTACGTGATATAGACCCATGGATGTAAAAATCTATAGTTATGTCTATTAAACACGATAGTTAGAAAAATAATGACAAATCTATTGTTGGAACTCACTAGTTTCTATTCATCATTCACTACAATTTATTTCTTCTAACAAACAGAAAAACCGGCCAAGTGCGAGTCGGACTTGCGCACGAAGGGTTCCGTACCACTGTCTATAAAAAACGGCAAAAAAACACGTTTGTTGTATGGGAGCCACACTTAAATATTAATTTTATTCTGTTTTTGGTATTTTTTGTTATAGCGACAACAGAAATACATAATCTGTGAAAATTTCAACTGTCTAGCTATCACGGTTCATGAGATACAGCCCTGTGACAGACAGACGGACAGACGGAAAGCGAAGTCTTAGTAATAGGGCCCGTTTTTACCCTTTGGGTACGAAACCCTAAAAACATTCAAACTTTCGCATAAATTTTGTTATAACTCAATTCAAAATGAATTAGAGAGGATCGATAAAAATATTCCTTTCGCCGGTGCTCGATCCACTCATCCCCATTCCGACCTCGGCTTTGTTTATCCAATACTGGAGCTAAAATGCTGGCATAGAGGTTGACCTTACACAAACCTCATCTAGAGATATTGTAACTGTAGAACCAACGGTCGGCCTAGAGACACTACAAATGTATGCAATAACCCTAAAATTATATATTTTCTATATTACTTGTATCATTTTCGTGTCACAGTATTTGTAACCAAACTCCTTCTAAACGGCTTGACACTCTATGAAATTTGTTGTGTAAATTTCGTAGGTTTGTGAATAGGTCGTATTTTTATACCCCGTGAGTGGTCCTTATCAAAATATTTTTTTAATTTTTGTACAAAATGTGCTAAATATGCTATGGCACTAAAAATACATAATAACACTTTCATTCTTCTACCAGTAACCCCCACTGTTTAATAGCGATATTAGTATCTGTTCGAGAAAAACTGAAAGTGCTTTTTTCTGTGTGATTATTGAAATTTGACAGAACTACGCCGGGACAACAAAACTTTATATACCGGGTATAAAAATACCCTACGACCTATTCTCCTACCAAATATACACAAATTTCAAATAATCGGTCAAAGCCGTTTCGTAGTATTTTGGTTACAAACATTGTGACAAGAGAATTTTATCTACTAAGAAGATCAGTTATCTAGTTCTCATAGTACAAGCTTTGCTTAGTTTGGGGCTAGATGGCGCTGTGTGATAATGTCCACCATTTATTATTATTATTAAATTACTACTACTAGGAACATTAAATTTTCAGAGAACCTTCCATTACTGAAGTTTGTTAAGAATGGATTTTTCTTAATTCGTCCCTCAAGAGATTGAAACGATTGTTGTAAAAAACTTTTATTCCTTTGATGTTTAAACTTGAAACTTATCATTGAACGTACTTGCATAAAATAAAAATAACAAAGCAACCGACGAGTAATAAATGTTTTTGATGAATGCAAAATCGTTTTTTTCTCAATAACCGCAAAACATACAGTTTTGTATTTTATGACAAAGATAACATAAGGATTTAATCTAGATAAATTATAGACAGAAACACGGTTGGTGAAACTTTTCTCGATAGATTTATTGTCCAAGGTTGGCTCTTCCAAAACACTAATTTAGTTTTTACTCAAAACTATGAATAACTAAACAGCTCATTTTTATAAAATTCGGTAGATAATCATTCTAGCTACATAAATGAAAGACAGTTTCTTTTTAAGTTTGTTGATTTTCAAGATATTGCGGTTTTATTACTTTTTCCGTCTTATCCGGGTAGACTCGGCCCATACAAAAAAAACGAAAACTTTAAGCATCACCTTAACTACAATTGGATTATTTGTTGTTCTTAGACCTTGTATTTAATATCGAATTGAGGTTGGATTATTATGATTATAAATTGTAAAATTACTAAACACTATTATTTACGACTTTAATACGATCGGTAGCCACAGAATAGACAAACAAACTAGGGTACGGATTAAACGCGATACCATAATTCATAACAAAACTCTTCCTAAGACTTTACCGCCATTTTGCTTGTCTAAACTGTCAACCGCGTGTGTTGTGTTGCCACCGCTTGATATTGTTTGCCTTTTAGTATTGCCATAATATTCTTCCTTCCCGTCACATAATTATTTTATCCTAATCATACTAATATTAGAAATACGAAAGTTTGTGAATGGGTGTGTGTTTACTTGTTACTCTTTCACGCAAAAACTACTGAACGGATTAAAATGAAACTTAACAGTAATATAGATTATACATCAGAATAAAAATCAAAGGATACTTTTTAGCCAGATACCATCTGTGCGAAACAGGGGCGAGCAGCTATTAATATTATAAATGCGAAAGTTTGTAAGTTTGTTTGTATGTTTGGGCCTCAATCAGGCCTAAACGACAAAACAGATTAAGATGAAACTTGCTGTAGATGTAGATATAATGCCAGAATAAAACATCGAAAAACATCCCCAAAATGATAAAAAACGCAAAAGGGATGATTTTGGTATAGATGGCGCTGGCGTGTAAAAATCTGAGATCAGTGTTGACATTAGTCGTCATAGCAACGTACCTTACTGCGAAAACGACTTTTTATCAAAATAAAAATATCTCAGGCCTATAGCGCTCAGAAAGATTACCTCCTACACAGAAACTCACAAAATCACGAACAAACTTCTCTTTATAAAGTGTTGACAACATACAACCGTAGACTTTACCGCCCCCACATAGCGTAGTTCGCAATGCCTACTCGTAGAAATATATCTGATCTGTCACTAAGCGCTTAATATCCTTACTAAAAGTTTTTTGCGTTTTTTACGTATATTTTATTGCTAAATGTGGGCATGTGTCAAATGTAATGTTTGGACGTGCCTCTTCAGACATCTTCAAGGATATGAGCGCCTGGTGGTCTGAGATGATGTCTACCTGTACTTGAGGATTACAGTTATCCGGTTCCCATAGTACAAGCTTTGCTTAGTTTGGGGCTAGATGGTGTTGTGTGTAAAGTCCGCCAATATTTATTTATTTAGTCGTGATCCTATTTAATTTAATATAAATCTAGAAATTAGATTTTAACCTTCGAATACTTACTCAGTACTTACTCAAGTACTTACTCGTGGGAACTTTTAATAAAATAAATATTGCAAAGTGTGCATACGAACTTCAGTCTATAGGATGCGTTTAAAAAACTACTTTCCTCTGACATTATTGTTCAAACATTTACGACAGTATTTTCGCCTAAAAAGGTCCTTATCCAAGCCCCTCCGGTAGCTGTCATCTAAACTGTCAGTGAACAAGACAAATAGCCGAAGATTCCATTACATTCGGCCGTATGTTTGTCAATAGCGGCTGATTGGAGCTCGTCCCATCTGCGATCCAGGATTTATAGTCAGGGAGCCAGCAATCATTAAAGTAAGTCATCGTGATACTACATTTTAGAGTGTGTAGGTACACACTAGTCTTTCAAACTTGTCTCGCTATCAAAACATATATTAATTAATATTTCGAACGGGTATTTATCGCGTTATTGGTAAACCAAAAACTTCGTAAAAATACTATCGCTATTTTACGTCCAAGTCTTAATTAGCGTAACCTCAAAATATCTTAAATTTAGAATATTTTATAAATTTAGTTTTATTTCGTTTATTGAGATGAATAAGACCGGTCGTTTTTAGGGTTCCGTACCCAAAGAGTAAAATCTGAACCCTATTACTGAGACTTCGCTGTCCGCCTGCCTGTCTGTCCGTCCATCCGTCTGTCTGTCACAGGGCTGTATCTCATGAAACGTGATAGCTAGAGAGTTGAAATTTTCACAGATTATGTATTTCGGTTGCTGCTATAACAACAAATACTAAATAAAATAAATATTTAAGGGGGCTCCCATAAAACAAACGTGTTTTTTTTGCCGTTTTTATAGATAATGGTACGGAACCCTTCGTGCGCTAGTCCGACACGCACTTGGTCGGTTTTTTTTAGAAATCTTAGATTTTAGCGTGCTCGACGCAACAGAATCGCCACTATTATCTTTTAATTATCCCGATGTCGACTGAGTTACAACAATCGTGGTCGCAGGAAAACTGAAGTATGTACCTACTTGAAGTTGCCGCCGGGTAGCTGAAGCAGTTGCCAAAACTACCCTCACTTGGTCATAACAGTACAGTACATAACAGTATCTGTACACCGTGAAAACATAATATGGCGTATGTGTTATCATAACGGAATTCCATGATGTTGAGAGCCTAAATCGCGATTGAAATTAGAGTATTTTTTGATTTTAATCGCCTTGCGAATTATTCTTTTTAATTAACTTAAATGGTTTTACAGTTGGTAATATATGTTTATATATTTTTTATTTTATATGCCTTCTACGTTGTTGTTGTTTATATTATATATACTCTTCTTTTATCTGGTCGTACAAGCATTCCTTAGTTTGGGGCCAGTGGCGCTGTGTGAAATATCCAATATTATTTGTTTTATTGTTTTAGTTACAAGCGTTAGCGGCGTCCAACCTGTCACGTGTGGCATGCTAACTGTGGGCATGTACCAAATGTAATGTTGGGTCGTACAAACCCCTTTAGACGTCTTTAAAGATCTCTCAGGAGATCCGAGAGGATGTCTACCGTACTTGGGGATTATAGTCGTGAACTATTTTTTTTTCTCTTTCAAAGAGTTTTAAATTCGAATCTACACGTATGAATATCATAATGAATATTTCAATTAACAGTTTTAGATAATATTAAAACAACGTATATAACCAAGCGTTAAACGATTATGTTAAAAGATGAACCATTAACGATGTCTATTAAGCTATGATTACTTAATTACTATGTCATGTGAACTTGTGAAGTAACTATTATTTAATCTGTGATATAATACCCGTTCTATAGAATACCTACTTCATTAGGTTATAGGTATACATACAATAATGTAGGTATTCTACATATCGTACTTATCGTGATGCAAATGAAAATCAGCATTTGCCCTCTAACTGTTGAACAGCAATTTTGCTGACAATTATGTTATTATATCACTGAATGTTAGTATTTTTTTATGTCTTAAATTACATTATTGCAATTTTCGTGAGGATATTTTTTTTTAAAGCTGTTCTCGCTGTTAATATACCTTTGATAGGTGAAATAATTTTTAAAATTGGTCTTGTAGTTTTTTAGTTGAGCCATTATAAACATAACACAAAAATACATATTTTACTTACCTCTTTAAATAATAAGTGAGTAAAATGTATGAAAGAATTTTTAAACTTGGTTTAGTAATTTTTAGTTTATCCGGTATAAATAAAAATACAAAAATACAAATTTTACCTCTCTAAATAATAGTATAATGTAGAAGATATGTAAATTAACTATAATAATTCAATCTGTGATCCTAATACCCGTTCTTTATGTACCTACTTCATTTAACGTAAAAACTTCAGTTCCCAGCTCCCGCTCTAAAAGATTTACGGAGCCGTCGCGCTACTTGGCGCATTGCCCGAGCATCGAACCCGAACTGGGTGCAGTACGGGTAGAAAAATTGCTTGTCGTGCGGAAACATCGCGGCTTTTTGGATGCACTTGAATATTACGGCTTTATCAACCGAAGGAGGATCTCAATTTTTTATTGCTTGTCTATAAAGGTATTAGTATTAGTATTACCCGCGACTTTGTCCGCGTAGAACCAGAAAAACAATTTTTAATGACGTTATCGTAAAAAAATTAATTCTTGAAATTCAAAAGACAATTTTAAAGGAAACGTAGCCTATGTCCGTCCCAAGACTATGTGAAATTTCATCACAATCGCCCAGGAGCGGTTTAGCCGTGATAACGTCACAGACAGACAGACAGGTCAAGTTACTTTTGCATTTATAATATTAATATAGATTAGTATAGATGATGACCGCGCATATTTTTTAAACTAGTGATTCGATTTTTAGGGTTCCGTACCCAAAGGGTAAAATCGGAACCCTATTACTAAGACTTCGCTGTCCGTCTGTCTGTCCGTCTGTCCGTCTGTCCGTCTGTCCGTCTGTCCGTCTGTCTGTCTGTCACAGGGCTGTATCTCATGAACCATGATAGCTAGACAGTTGAAATTTTCACAGATTATGTATTTCTATTGCTGCTCGAACAACAAATACTAAAAACAGAATAAAATAAATATTTAAGGGGGGCTCCCATACAACAAACTTGATTTTTGCATTCCAGCGCCATCTAGTTTCATTTGATGTTACTATTATGTTATTATGTTACTCGCACTTGGCCGGTTTTTTTATTTAGTAGAACATAGTCCCAAATTGCTCCCATTTATATGGTACTTATGTAGGACGTGTTTGGACGTGCCTCTGACTACCCCCTTTATACATTGGAGATCTGAGAGGATGTCAACCGTACTTGGGGATTACAATCGTGATGCCATTTAATTTTTACTTTTAACGACTGAATAACTTGTTGATGTCCCACAAGTAGGTTATATATATATAGGTATAGTTACCTTAATGGGAACCGCTATCACTAAACTACACTAACCAATTAGTTAAGCTAATCAGCAGAGACTAATAAAACCACATAACATAACAAATTAATAAGTAGAAACTTAGGTAAACGTACCGTATTATCGCGGCGTGTTGGCATATAATCGGCAACAAAATTCACTGAATCACCAGTTAAAAAAATATGCGCGGTCATCATTTTCTACTAATCTATCTATCTATCTATATAATATACTAGCTGACCCGTGCCCGCTTCGCTGTACTTTTTTGTAGACGTTTTTAAGGTGTACAATACTGTAGTACATTATTTTGATATATCTCGTGGGGTTCAGCCAGCATTTGCAATGTAAGTGCAAAAAACGTGTTTATTTACGACATCACATTAGAAACCTCTAAAATTATCAGTGTTTCTCTACTATATTATGCATGTATTATACATATAAACCTTCCTCCTGAATCACTCTATCTATTAAAAAAAACCGCATCAAAATCCGTTGAGTAGTTTTAAAGATATAAGCAAACATACATACGCCGGAAGCGGAAAGCGACTTTGCTTTATACTATGTAGTGAAATCAATTGCTGTTCGTTTGTCTCGCTAAAACTCGAGAACGGCTGAACGGACTTATCTTATCTTGGTCTTGAAATGTTCGTGGAGGTCTAGGGAAGGTTTAAAAGGTGAGAAAAATTCGAATAATTGCCGGGAAACCTCTAATAACAGCCCTTTTCTTTTTCCCATACAAAAGAAAAAACGTAGAGTCAATTTGAGCTTTATTGCTATTGTATAAAGTTCACTGTTGTCTAAGCAATGTAGGTGTGATCCTAAGAACGGGAACGGGAACTTCAAACATTTGTCAATTGCGATACGAAGTTCGCGGGGTCAGCTTGTCTATAAAAAAAGTTAAAAAAAAAAAAAGTTAAAAGTTCATTTATTGTATCCAAGGCTTACGGTACTAAAAGTTACATAAAAATTGTTTGTGTTATGTTAAGCTACCTAGGTATCCACATGTTACATTATTAATGATAAACAAACAATTTATAACTGTATGAACACTAACTCCCACCCTAGCAATATCCTGTGTTGTGGGTAATAATATTATAGTAAATTCAAAATTAATTTTTATATCAACTCAGAATATTACTTTCCTCTACGTAACTGTCCAAGGTAGAGGATCTTATGTTCAATGACTTTCGTTGCTGACTATACCTTATAGTAGGGTTTCTCAAACTTATTCTTCCACGTACCTACCCCTATTAAACATTGAAGACAACGGCGAACCCATTTAAAAAGATACAGACTATAGGCATTTTATAAATAAATATTGGTGGACATTTCACACAGCGCCATCTAGCCCCAAACTGAGCAAAGCTTGTACTATGGGAACCAGATAACTGATAGAATACTTATATTATATACGTTTTTGTTGTTGTAAATTCCTACTTAATATACATATTAAGTTATTAACACTATATAAGATAATAGATACTTAAAAAAATATTTTTACTACTATTAAGTACCTACCTATTTATTATTTTTATTCAAAAAAATATACCTTTATTTAAAGTCAGCTAAGCCGCCGCCATTACGTAAATTTTATCGGCTTACCCCCTATAACTCAATGGTGTACCCCCAGCGGTACGCGTACCCAACTTTGAGAAACCCTGACTTATAGTAATAGCATAGTTGCATCATTAGAACGTGAGATAATCTGCGGCTCTCAATGTATGTGTCGTGAACCGTGAGGTGGGTACTGGGTACCTACCTAGTCCAATTATATGAGGCAGAGGCGTTAATGATATAGGTAAACAGATTACCTAATAGTACGATAGACGCCTTCAGCTAAATATCTGTGGGGCTATTTTGTAAAACATGATTATCATGTTATGGTACTGAATGCCATAATACCTACGCTTTTTATGCTGTTTAGGCACCCATACCTACGCTTCCAATACAATACCTACGCTGAAGCGTGGCTATAGGTGCATAAACTGTGAATAGTTACCATGAAAAGAGTGCTTACCCGTTCATCCCAATATTATTTTTCCCCATTCAACCCAAAACATATGCTCCGTTCAACCCAATCCAAAAATCGAAGTCATAGTGTATTCTAAACAGTACAGACACCGTAATATTTTAAAAAAATCGAACTTGATGAAATGATTCCTCACAGTAACTTCAAATTTTGTACTATAATATGCAGGTAATAATATTTTATGCTAATGTTTATGCTCTCTTCAAACGAATACACGTGCAAGTCCTAGAACACTTGGGTACTACAGGCGGACTTATTGTACAATAGATAATCCAGTTACCAACGGTAAGGACTACCATTTGATTGTTTTATGATATACCTATTCTGTTTTTTTCATCATTAGATCTCTTTCTACCTGTATCTTACCTGTCACACCTGTCAGTAGTTCCCAGACCTATTAACCTAATGGTTTAAATTATATATGGCGGAAAATGAAGTGACTGCAAGTTTGAATAATAACAACAATTTGAATTTTATTCAATCAACCCGTGGAAGGCACATTTTGGTGCACAATGAATATAAGACAAATATTTGACTGACTATTATCTGTACAAGACTGATTTTATTAATAAAAATATTTATAAGTATCTACATTTTTTTTAACCTGTCACGTATGGAATGCTAACTACTGCAAAATGTGGGCATGTGTCAAATAAAATGTTTGGACGTGCCTCTGACTACCCCCACTAGACATCTTTAAAGGATAAGCATTTGGAGATCTGAGAGGATGTCTACCGTACTTGGGGATTACAGTCGTGATCCTATTTATTTATTTTACATTTTTTTTATCTGCTGACCCTTCTACTTTAGGGTTTCACTGTCATTTATTTGAAATTAAACAATAGAAATTAGGAATAAGTAGGTGTGGGTAGAAAGGGTAACTCGAATCAAATGTTTTGGGATGAACGGAGTAAAATACCTATTGGGATGAAAAAAACTTGAGAGGTGTCAAGGGACACCCGGATGGAACGAAGTTCTCACAAAATAACGTGGGACAAGGGAAGGGGAATCAACTTTGACTTCGACCTCGACCTCGACCTGGACCTCCACCTCCACCTCGACCTCGACCTCGACCTCGACCTCGACCTCGACCTCGACCTCGACATCGACCTCGACCTCGACCTCGACCTCGACCTCCACTTCCACCTCGACCTCGACCTCGACACAATTAATATATGACTTAATAGATAATAATTATTAATTATATGACAGCCTCACAGCTCAGTTGGTAGTAACTCTGCCTTCAGCGCTGTAGGTTGTGGGTTCGATCCCCTTCTTCTTCTTCTTCTAACTTAAGAGCTGTGCTCTTGTCGGTGTAATTGATGCAGCTCTCTCCATCTATTTCTCACCCAGAGCAAATATTTATGTGATGAACATAGATGTTTGTTCTGTGTCTGGGTGTTAGTATGTATCTTAAGTATTTATTTACTAAAAAAAAGTATTTAAGTATTCTATCAGTTATCTAGTTCCCATAGTACAAGCTTTGCTTAGTTTGGGGCTAGATGGCAATGTAAAATGTCCACCAATATTTATTATTTATTATTATTATTTATATATTAATAGATATACTATAGCAAAAAAGTGTCGTGACAACTTTTCGTAAGATTTTTTTCCGTCTAGCCCCCTTTCACAACGCGCGATAAGGAACTTCGTTCCAAAAATTGGGATGAACGGGTACTTAAGCACTCTATGAAAAGTGTACAGATTAGGTATTCTCTAACATTAGGTATTGCATTCAACATCATAACATGATATTCATGTTTTTTACAAAATAGCCCTGCTGTTGCGGTACCGAATCGTATCGTATAAAACATAGATATAGACTGACCTCGCAGCTCAGTTGGTAGTAACTCTGCCTTCCGTGCTGTAGGTTGTGGGTTCGACTCCCACCCAGAATAAACATTTGTGTGATGATGATGAACATAGAAGTTTGTTCAAAAAAAGTATGTAAGTATTTTATCAGTTATCTGGTTCCCATAGTACTAGCTTTGCTTAGTTTGGGGCTAGATGGCGCTGTGTGTAAAATCCGCCAATATTTATTATTATTCAATAATTTATTATAACTGACCGAAGACTTTTGTAAAAATGTTTAGATTGCTTTGTAGGTAGGTACTTTAAATTAAATTAATTAATAGTATCACAACTGTATTCCAAAGAGAAGAGATATCCTCTCAGATCTCTCCAGGTCGGATCCTTGAAGATGTCTAAAGGGGTTAGTCAAAGGCACGTCCAAATATTACTATTATAACTGACCGAAGACTTTTGTAAAAATGTTTAGATTGCTTTGTAGGTACTTTAAATTAAATTAATTAATAGTAGTATCACAACTGTATTCCCAAGAGAAGAGATATCCTCTCAGATCTCCAGGTCGGATCCTTGAAAATATCTAAAGGGGTTAGTCAAAGGCACGTCCAAATATTACATTTGGCACATGCCCACATTTTGCAGTCGTTTGCAAGCTATGTGAAGTTTTAATCAAGCACAATCAGACTATTTACAGTACGGTCGGCAGATCTTGGCTTAAGTAAAGTTAGTCGTTTGACTGCGCGCCAGACAATTTTCGACCTTATGCAGTGACACAAAATCATATTTGCGGTCACACGGTTACACGTAGGTATGGCAAGATGCAATGGCGATAGGGGACTACCGTACTGTACTCACTATGCCATTGCCACCGAAATTACAAAAACCGGCCAAGTGCGAGTCGGACTCGCGCACGAAGGGTTCCGTACCATTATCTATAAAAACGCCAAAAAAATCATGTTTGTTGTATTGGAGCCCCCCTTAAATATTTATTTTATTTTGTTTTTAGTTTTTGTTGTTAGAGCAGCAACAGAAATACGTAATCTGTGAAAATTCCAACTGTCTAGCTATCACGGTTCATGAGATACAGTGTGACAGACAGACGGACAGCGAAGTCTTAGTAATAGGTTCCCGTTTTTACCCTTTGGGTACGGAACCCTAAAAATGGGTTAAAATTCTGTTGCAACATTCGACCCAAACAAAGTCATAAGGCATTTGTTTCAATAAAATCACAAGGATCACTTTGAAACGTCTTAGTAGCTAGGTGAAGCTACGCCTATTCCTCGTGAGTCGCGACCAAGCCTAGAAGAATCAGGCTACAAACACGGCTTAGGGCCTATATTTTTTTTCAATGATCCTTTTCTTAATCTTATGTAGAGCTCCAGTGTTGTGCCGATAGAACAAGGTGAAGGCTCAAACAAGAATAAACGCACCAACCATACTAACAGTTGAAGTGAAATAAAAGCTTGTAAAAAGACTATCATTGTTTTCTCCAATAACCCTACTTCCGGTGACTAGACTGATGTTATAAATTCTTAGGAGGGGCACAAAATTCCCTTAGTTTTGTCCAATGTACAAAGACTAAAGAAAATCCTCAGCACCGTCGGTAATTTCCTTTTCAATAAGCAGAAGCCCTTTCAGTGTCATGCACTACCCTAATGGGGTATATTATATCCGACCCTCCCCGTTCTCAAAATAAACAAAGGGATCACGTTCACAAAAACTCAAATTGAGGTTACTTGCTCAAAGACATGCTAAATAAACACACACGTTGTTTTTGAGTTAGCAATTATTACGCGTGAAAATGAGGAGGGCGGGGGAAGTTGGATACGGGGTAAATGTCGATTTAATTCTACTTATATTTTGTTTGATATGCTATTTCTAATTACAGGAAATATTTGCTTGTTAAAACTATAGGACATTCTTAATGTAGTTTTTATAGCAACAACATTTTATTGTAATAATTTACGTTATCGTTTAATAAATAATGTAACTTTCATTTTTATTACTCCAATACACGGCACACATTCTAATACAATTTTTATATCGATTTGAAGTAACATTTCTTTTTAGTCGCCTTATAATAACTATAAGTGAAACAATCAGATTAATTGCATTATTTTGTAGTAAGTAAGTTGCAATAATGCTGATTGAAATGTCAGATTGGATAGAGATGTTGCTTGCTTGTAGGTAGGTACTATTTAAAACATTACCATTAGTTCACAATAGCGGATAGGTTGATCAGAAACCGAGATATATTTGTGTTTAATTGAACTGAATAAGTTTTATATTGAAACACATAAAGAATTATTAGAAATTTATTGAATGTGTCTGTCTGTCTTTGTCTGGGAAATTTATAGTAGAAATACCAATCTCGACAGTAACTGTAGCTTTTTAATATAAACATTTATGGAACCGGTCAATTTAATCTCAAAGCGTTTATTTTAACGCCTGCAGACAATTTATAATTAATTAAAATGATAAGATAACGCGGTAGGTATAAGAGTGACATTACCGAGCATTAAATGGTAGATACCTACTTGTTCACACAAACAAGAATAATCAAATAAAAATAACTCATTAATGCAAAACAAACAAGATAATAAAACACCTAACCGCTTAGAAATAGGCTAATGATGCAAATCCAACTATGTTATATGACAATAACAAACTCTTACCGTTCCCAAGATGATCTATTGACGACTCGCGATGGCAATCCAAAAATGACACAATCCATTCAACACTTTGTAGCACTATAGTTAACACTGACACTATGCTAGACTAGGTACTGGCACGACCTCAATGCACCATCACTAGACACACTGGCATCCCGGTAGCGATCCTTGCACCGAACTGGCTCCGACACACCTACGAAGAAACAAAGGGAATATCAGCATACACTGCACACTAAACATGAATTTTGTAGTCACTCGATACACAGTTGTATTGTTAAAGCGGCTCGGTCGTACCGAGTACAAATAACCGCGCGTCGCAATCGCACGCTACTCGAATACTGACTTGGACGGGCGAGCGACCGAGTGCTGAATTCAAAACGTGATGTTCTGTGCGCGGCAACAATCATTTCATGCTTCACTAAATAGGTACAAAAGTAAAGTGTAAAGTCACACGCAAATAGTTACACATGAGTATTTGCATTCATTTCCATTACCTACTATATAATGCTCGTTTTTTTCTGTTATAAATCTAAACAAGAAATAATTTATATTCAATCAACTGATTTGCGGCGCATGTTAAGTATAGGTATTTTATTTCAACTTTTTATTATGTTTTTCATAATTTATATTACTTGAAATTGAAAAAAAAACCGTAAGTGCGAAGCTATAATTACTAAGAACAAGATTTTTTTGTTAATCGTTGGATAAAAAATTCCGTTCGTTTGTCCCCACCACACACTGAACCCACAAAACTAAAGTTAGAAAGAGAAACACCACGATGAGCGAGTAGCACAGTGCAACGTGGCACGAAGGCGGCTGGCAAGGGGAAAGAGGACGAAACAGGAATATGGCTTCCAAAATATTACAAAAACATTTATGCATGAAGGGATAACAAAATGTTACTGCTGTTATGCCGCTCAGATTGGAGGATATTTTATTTTATTTTGCAGTTGAATCGAAAGATGATTGATCACCGGCGACCAAAGCTGACATAATGGACAAATTATGGAACGCCGTGTAATGAGACCGCGTGCTCGCTGAGCGCGGTAGGTGTGGTGATAAAACATTTCTTTCCTTTGTGTGCGTCGTAGAAAACATGTGAGATAATAAAATGTTGTTCGTTGGACTCGTAAAGTTTATTTGCTTAATGCATTCTTTAAACAAATGGATAATTACATAGCGTTTATGGGCCGTTACTGCGGGCGCTCGTCGGTAGAATAATTTATTGCAATGGATTGCTTCTGAATAATCAGGAATCAGATGGGTTATATATCGCTTCGCATTCATGGAAACTCTTGGTGATTTACCTGATATGCATGAGCCAAAACAAATCGCGATAATTTTTTTTTATAATGAGAATGAATCATCAATGCTACTGATGATTTCTACTAATAATAATCCGCAGGCAGAAGCTATTAGGTATATACAATTATAAAGTTTGATCTTGCTTATGATATTCTTATCTTCATTCAGTTACTTTACTTACTACAATTAAACCAGTAACTAGCCACTATTGAAATACTAACTAAATTTACGTTCCAAAACGTGCGTGACTAAATGAAAATAAAATTAATATTATCAAAGCGTTATTTTCGTTTGTTTAAATCATAAAAGTTTCAAATCCACTTAGTGCTGTTCAACCAAAGTAGATACTCTTAAAACAAATTGGCTTGCTTTAGCTTTTGTTTCGCAATTGAAGTTACTAGCAAGTAGCAACAAAGAACCTTCTGAAGCGGAAGAAATGTAATCAGGCATCATCTGCAAATTCTACTATGTATTTATTAACCAACAAAATGTAACCAGTTTATTAAAAGATAATTTTCCTTAAAATAAATAAATAAAAACATGTAAATTTATTGCTGTAAATAAATGGTTACTCATCAAACTAGGTATAAATGAATGAAGTTGTTTTAGTTACACGCTGTCAGCCGCAACGAAGCGAAAAATGTCTTCCAATACAATCGAAGTAGCGATGCGATTCAGATTGTAGGGGTGCAGATATTTCTCATATTCTTTTGTTAGGATCCCTGCGGTTAGCTCTTTGTTGTTTGAGTTATACGAGGACTTACTGAATAAGAAAAACCGAAGTATTATTCGAATTTCTCTCTCGCAGCCGGAACACGTCTAGAACGTTAACTACGAAACTTTGCTCTGCTGTCGTGAAATGTGAGAACCGAGAACACGTAAGGAGAATGCAAATAAAACCTCATCATAAAACTGTAGCGAGTTGGGTAAGTGGTTTCTTCCTGAAAGTAATTTTCATGATAAAATTAAACAAGAACAAAAGACATCAAAATAATTTAACACACACATTAAAGCAAACACACCAACATCAATTTTGACGCTATTTGAGGAAGCTTTCTCAAGCTTGCAGGCATTTGAATGGTATGGCTGAACGTGTATTGACATTGTAATCTTAGCTTAGCCAAGTGATGAAACAGATCCTTCCGTAGATATTTGGAAACACCGCTGCTAGCTTTCCGAGAATCGACTTTATACTCACCGGATGAAACCAAGCCGTCCCAACTCGAATCGACCACAACGTGCACACAAAAGACACGTAAAACCGGATATTATAATTGACATGGGATTACTTTTCAAAGATTGTCACATACTTCAAAAACCTGTCCTTCACTTGACAATTTCAATTCAAATCCTTTCCCCTCGATCAAGCTTACGCAAAACAATTTTGCTGGATGTTTTGAATACTTATGCGGTATTGTGTTACACGATTGCGAGAATTACATTCTGCTGCACACGCGTTCTCTGATCTGTGTGAACTGGTTGAGTTTTTTATTTGTGTAGTTTATAACTATCAGTGTTTTGGCGTAAAATAGCCATATTATTAATCACTAGGGCAGCAATTTACCCGATAACCACAACTGCAACACGACACCTATATACTGGATCGGCCCACTCGCTCGTGATTGATTGCGCGGTGTCAATTTTGTGTTATCGCAACACAATGATTCCCCGATCAAATTGTAGCATTTTAAGAGTTCAAATAACGTAAAAGTAAGTTAATAACTCATTTAAACTTTAATTTAATACGTTAGGCAAACACTCGCCCCGCCTCGATGGAATCACAAAGACGCTGTTCTTTTGCTTAATTTCTTTTAACAAAGTGAGCTTCGTTTTAAAATCTCTCTGCATTTTATCTGTTAATTTAGTTTTGTGTGCGCTTAATTGTTTGAACAACGTACCTAATTTAATAACATCAACACCTAAATCATTTTATATTTATACAAGATCTCAATACACAATACACAATATACCCAATAGATCGGTACGACGATAAAAAACGTTACAAGTAATAATCTCAACAGGCGCGTGGGATAATCGATTCAATAAACAAAAGCAAAAACTAAGATTATGATCGTGTTTATGTCTCATTTTAATAAAAACGATGCTCATATTTACCATTACCAACAAAGGTCGGATCAACTCGTTTTAATTGCAGGAGAATCGTTTTTTGCTCAAACATGTTTTTGTGAAACAAATTACTTTTCCCTTAAAAATAAAAACGTTACCCACGAAAATAACAGTTAGCGATGAAGTGAGGCGTGTGACGAATTATTAACGCCCCGAACAATTTGGACAATACAGCGAGCAGCTTGTGCTACTCTACCCTCCGACGGCGCTCCCCACAAAATATTCTTCACTCAACACATTTATTTTCTCTTGAAAGCTTTGTTAAGCTCGCTAGTCGCTATCCTAGATAAGGCTCATAAATATTACGATTCAGTTTAATTTACTTATTCAAGAGACTTCTAAAGAAAAATACACAGCTTTTAGTTTTTTACATAAACAAAATGTTTATGCTGTTTCTCTTTACGAATTCATTTTCAACGGTTGATAAAAGCTGCGAATAAATAATAGCGTATGAAATACGCGGTCTCCCCTCGGTCGCGCTCTTATAATGAGTACGTGCAGTTGTATGTTGTTATGTTACCACTCGTTACTTCTGTATTACTCGTACTTACTGCAAGAAAAATATCAATGTTTCCCCCTTCAACTATTTTTTATAATGAGCATACCTTCACTTTTTATTTAATTAGTTTGAAGCAAACCACAAACAAATTCAATTTAACTTTTTCTTTAACTTCTACGTTTAACTTTAACTTCTTATAAGTTTTCAGTGCTATTAAATACCTATAACTGCATAATAAAACATTATCGGTTTTATTCAAGCATTCGTAATGTAGGTACGACGAAATATTGTTTATGTAAAATATCTTCGAGGTTTAATAACATCAATAATTAATTTTATATTCGTTCACAACAGCAGTAAAATTACCACGTCCTTATTGACCTTTTGTAGAATCTCAAAACCGGTATA
This sequence comes from Hydriomena furcata, assembly GCA_912999785.1. NCBI lineage: Eukaryota > Metazoa > Arthropoda > Insecta > Lepidoptera > Geometridae > Hydriomena > Hydriomena furcata. Next base: position 10,201,852 of record OU538837.1, read on the forward strand.
AACCTTTATGTATGAGTAATCTTCATTAAACTTTATGCCCCAAAGTTATTATCCATTCAATTCTGAGTCTACAACGTCAAAGTGCCCGTAACTCGCTAATAAACTCTTAAACAACGTCCTCATCCACTCAAGTTAACCACTTACCTATCCGATGAAAGAAATCAATTTATATGCATAATATAAAACGTGAACGTAAAAACTTTGTCGATATTACGGCCAGAGCTATCGTAAAACATATTACCTATATCTGAATTCTGTATTCATGTTAGATTACAATATTTCCGACGCGGCCGGCGCGCGGCGCGGCTATATCGTATAAGTCAACTCATAACATCAATGCGGGTGTCTCGATAAAATCCCACACGGTCCCCTTTTCCCCTACTCACTCGGATATTCGCTTCGAGTCATTCGCGGTCGTACTTGCAGCACTTTTGATCTTTCTTTTGATATAATATAAAAAAAATTGTGTCTCGAGCGGAATTCATTTTGAGTGAAATGAAATACGCAGGTTAGGCGCTGCCTTTATCCGCGGCAGCTGAACTTGAATAATGTAAATTCTTCCTAATCTCTATTTATGTGAGTGGGTCTTTATGGCTATAATTTTTACGACGATATACCCAACACATTGGGGTCCCTCGTTGGTTATTTTCGTGTCTGAAAAACTTTTATGCTAGCGTGGAAATGCCTCGGCGAATAAATTGTTATATCATACTAGAAAAGCAGCACAATGGATGCTTTAGAGAAACTCAAGTCAATATTTGAGGGCAACATGTCACGTTTTCTTTGAATAATTTATTAGTTACGACTAGTATTTGACCTTTGTTTGATTTTTGCGATTATTTCTTTATAATATTTCATTCGAAATACATACAAACCGTTTTTTGTTTAAATCAATAAATGTCCTATTATTGTTGAATAAGTTTTCCATTTGGCCGTCTTTAACAAAATAAGAACACAACCTGTCTACCTAAATTATTCCGAAAACGTTTACTTTTTATTTTTGTTAACATTAATTTTATCAGAAGTTATAAAAATATATTTCGTATAAAGAAAGGATACAAATCACTTAGATAACATAAAATAAGCAGATACTTAACCTACTACATCTATTTATCTTTAGAGATAATGTTAGAGCCAGCTCACTCGTTTGATATGTAACCTTGTTTCTTTTTCTATTTCAATAAGATAAGATAGACGTAACATTACAAAGGATAAATCTTATCTGAGATTTTGTTATAAAGCAGCCCATAAAAGGGATAATAATAGTACTTATTATTTATCTTACGATGACACTATAATTTTAATGATAACATTTACCAATTTACCTAGATTGTATAGCACAGTGTGTGTGTATTATGATAAATAAGTATGCATGCATAGTACATCTAACTGGAAAAGTAAGTAGGTTTGTTTATACCATACAACAATATTTTTAACCGTTTGTTTTACTGACATGTTTCAACTGACCAACTTTGAAAGCATTGAAAGGACGTCAACCTGGCAGCGGCAAGTCATTAGAAAAGGTAAAAGTTGAGTAATTATCGGAGTTGAGGCTCATTGTGAGTCCATCAGCCGTCGGGCGCAATTCCCATCAGGTTCTATCGTTCTATGATAGCACGTTCGGAACCGAACAAAAGCAATTTGTGTCCGCACGGAGTGGCTCGTACGTGCGTAGCTTCGTAGGTGTTTATTAGCGCCCTCTGGTTGTGTTAATATGTACGTGTATTTAGCTACACGCGGTCGAGGCGGACCGCTTCTATGCCGCCCGGCCCCGCTCTCCCCTTAGAGGTCACTTCGCTATCATTTTGATCACGAATCCCAGTTGGTATCCAACACGTGCTTCTGAGACAGAGATTCCGATTACGATCCAATTATTTACTTAACTAAAACTTTCCAATGCGTTCGCTTTCAAAGCCGTTTGAGCCAATTAACCCGATCATAGCGTTACATTAATCATTGGGACCAGGTTCATGTAAAACTCTTGTAAAATGACTTTGAAGTTTTGCCATAGTTAATAAAATCCTGAAAATCTCTGGAGTCTTTGGTCACACAGATTTAAATTTTTGGCTCATAAGCACACACAAATACCTATAAGCTACCCAACCTACTAGTTAGTTTTTGGCTACTTCCATTATTTCGATAATATGTTGTTCCAAAATAACGTTACCGCAGCAAAACTTTCTTGTATTTGGTGGACACTCGAATTTTAAAATTCGGTCACAATCACACGAAACCATGGTCTACATTACTGCATACTTCAAATCCTGATTAAAGCCAACATTTTGCCCTATTTATGTTCACGTGACCCCCCTCTGGCGCCAAAACTGGATCCGCCCTTGCAAGATAGACACTTAGACACACCGTATTCCGATATGATAGGCGGATATCGGATAGTTCGGGGCGCAGCAACATTGGCGAAAATCCAACATCATTTACAATTCTGATTTAGAGTTAGTGCAAGAGCCATTTTAAAGGTAGGTACCTCGTACGTTACGTACGTACCTACCTACCGGAAGTTTTGCGGACCTTCAAGTTTAATAGCAGTATTCGTAAACCTAGTTGTTTGTTTGACAGCTGTACATTGTAATAAATGATGCAGTGAATCAGATCGCGCAGTAAAACGTCTCTTGTTGGTGGAAGTGTCTGGTGCTGGCATACATCCAGGATTTTGTCGTCGCAATCACGCGAGACGCAGACATCATTTAGCGACATTACTATGTCAGGGAATTTAAGTAGCATAATCTGTTACCTCTATTGTTTTCATCTCTATTGTTCTCTTTGTTCAAATGTTGGATCTGCCTCTGAGTGCCTCCTTTTGGCATCAAAGGTGTTTACCATACTTGGGGATAACAGTCGTGATCCTATTTTTTCTATTGTTTTACATTCACAAAGGGGTAAACGTGCGTGACCGTATATTTGAATCGCTTACTTAACACTGATGATGATAATTAGTTGTTTTTTTTTCTACATACCAAGACCATAACCAGAATGTGTAGGTATTACTTAGTGAAGTAAGAAGTAGGTCCTACCTCTCTTGTATACACATCGCAACTACAAGTAACTACTGCTAGCACTACGTTTTTCATAATATGTTTTTCAAAGCAGTTTAGGATTCTTTATTAGTTAATGTGAAATAAGTAGGTATTCTCTAAAATTTATGAGAATACTAATTTCATAGTAACTGTTTTAGAATCTATGTAGACATAGGTATCTAACATGCATTGAAAGCCATAATATGATAATCATAGAATTTTACGAAATAAGCCAGCAGCTCACTCGCCTCGGTAAAACTATACGCAACCCAACCAATCGGTCAACACGAATTTAGAGTGTTGTGTTGTACTTAGCCATTTCATTACGCAAAGGACTTATGGATCGCTGAATCTCAATTGATCCCAGCAAATACGAGAGTACGAAGAATCGAACGGTTTTGATAAATATCCCTTTCAACTTTTCCATTATTCGAGGAACATTCGGGGAGACAAATTATGCGCAGTCGCGTCACGACATTCCCTCATTTGACTGTCCTCGAGTAGGGTTGCCAACTAGTTTTTCACACAAGATACTTGACTTGGATATGTGCCAAATAAAATATTAGAATGTGTCTCTGACTACCACCATTAGATATTATAAGGATCTTGGATGACATCTACCGTACTGTTTTTGGAACGAAGTTCCTTATCGCGCGTTGTGAAAGGGGGCTAGACGGAAAAAATTCTTACGAAAAGTTGTCACGAAAAGTTGTCACAAAAAGTTGTCACGAAAAGTTGTCACGAAAAGTTGTCACGACACTTTTTTGCTATAGTATATCTATTAATATATAAATAATAATAATAATAATAAATAATAAATATTGGTGGACATTTTACACATCGCCATCTAGCCCCAAACTAAGCAAAGCTTGTACTATGGGAACTAGATAACTGATAGAATACTTAAATACTTTTTGGAACGAAGTTCCTTATCGCGCGTTGTGAAAGGGTCGAGGTGGGGTCGAGGTGGGGTCGAGGTGGGGTCGAGGTGGGGTCGAGGTGGGGTCGAGGTGGGGTCGAGGTGGGGTCGAGGTGGGGTCGAGGTCGGGTCGAGGTCGGGTCGAGGTCGGGTCGAGGTCGGGTTGAGGTCGGGTCGAGGTTGAGGTCGAGGTCGAGGTCGAGGTCAAAGTTGATTCCCCTTCCCTTGTCCCACGTTATTTTGTGTTCAGTACAACATAACTGTAAACTAATAAACGACTTATTGTGCAAGTAGGAGATTACCAAAACATCATTAGTTGGTAGGTGGTATCTACTTAGGAAGGTAGGTACTTACCTATTTATTTGCTTTGCGTTTGTTTCTCATCTAACTAGCTAGATTGACAAAAATTGAGCCTACTGATTAAGTTTATATTACATTATATTTGATAATAATAAAAAACATATTATTTTAACTTAAAAGAAATAAAATTTTATTACAATTCCTTCACTAATTAATCGAAAAGAACTTCGTTCCATCCGGGTGTCCCTTGACACTAGTGTTTCCGGAACCGGTATTCTTTGTAAGAACCGGGAATTTCGGTACTTTTTTAAATCGGTACCGGGATTTCCCGGTTCTTTCGGTATTTTCGGTTCTTGGCAGTTTTTGATTTATAAAACAAGTGATAAGGTTCAAAAGTCAACTACAATTAAGATCGACGAGAATAGATAACATTAGGAATGAATATATATCAGAAAAATGATATAGAGCCGATAACAGGACCAGAGGTTCATCGCGCGCTTTGCAGCATGAAATATAGCAAGAGCCCAGGTACAGATGGTGTTACCACCGAAGCCTTAAAAATCGGAGAACCAGTACCACTCCCACACCTTACGAACCTTTGACATTCTTCAGACCGGGTCTTTTCCTCATAATTTCTGCCACTCCACCATTATACTCATACATAAAAAGGGTGAAAAGTCCGACATTGGCAATTATCGTCCCATCAGTTTTATCTCACACCTTTTTAAACTATTCATGAAAATTATCGAAAATCGAATATCCTGTGAGCTCGATTTACATCAACCACCAGGACAAGCGGGTTTCCGCCGTGGCCTCTCCACGACGGATTATTTCCATTCCCTTAACCAGCTCTTAAAAAAACATGTAGAATTAAATATCCCACTTTATCTTGCATTTGTAGATTACTCAAAAGCTTTTGATAGCATAAAACATAAACCATTATTCGAGGCACTTTCTAATCAGAACATAAATTAAACGTACATTCAACTTATCCGTAATATCTATAGCAATAGTACAGCATCCATAAAAACCTCTCTCACGGGGCTCTCTTTCCAAATTGTAAAAGGCGTGAAACAGGGAGACTCGCTTTCTCCTAAATTGTTTACAGCTTTTTAGCTAAACAGTTTACAACTTTGGAAGAAGTGTTCAAGCGATTGAAGCCCAAATGGGCTGAGAAGGGCATCGTCGTCGGAGATAGCAGGCTAACAAACCTGCGCTTTGCCGACGACATTGTCCTTTTCTCCCCCACAGCTGCAGAACTAGGCGATATGCTTCAAGGACTGAACCAAGCAAGCCGACCAAGATGTGGGACTCCGAATGAATATGAGCAAGACCAAGCAGCCAATGGCACGAAGAGGAGATTGTACGTGGAGAATGTGGAGATTGAGTATGTCCATGAGTATGTGTATCTCGGCCAGATAGTTTCATTCCAGGCACAACAAAACGAAGTTGCTCGACGCACCGAAAACGCCTGGAGAAGCTTCTGGTCGATGAAACATCTTATGAATGGCGAACTGCCACTCTGCAATAAGCGCAGACTTATGGACATGTGCATTCTCCCAATTCTAACGTACGGTGCACAGACTTGGTTCCCGACAGCTCATGAGAGATACCAACTAGGGCATGTAAACCGATTAATCGATTAACCGAAAAACCGATTAACCGACTGATTTTAGGTCGGTTTTTTCACCGGTTTTTTTGGCAAAATAACCGGATATTCGATTTTTTCCAAATTCATTATTTTTGCATTTTTTTTATCATTTTGGCAATATTTTTCGGATTATAAACCACCCTATGTTTTAATCGGGCATTATTTTACAAACTATCGTGATTAGTAGACATAACTATAGATTTAACACGGGTGTTTATCACGTAATTACCTTTAATTTAATTTCCCGACGTTTCGGCTATGTTACAATAGCCATGGTCGCGGGCAGACTGGAGAACTCGGTGCTACCGTCGAGAAGAGGAGGCAGTTGACGAAACTACCCTCACTTGGTCTTCAGAAATAGAAATGTCCATGTTCGTATTACGACACACCGCACTAACTGTATCTACGCACTGAGATGGTCTGTCACGACGCCCACATATAGTAACCACAGGATTCCAAGAATTAGAGTCTATAGCCGTCTTTACGATTTAAATTTGAGTACTTCTTGACTGCAATAGCTTCCTGAACTATTATCTTATAATAATGGCGTTCACTAGACAGAACTTTAGGGTCATGTAGTTCAATCCAGTGAGACGGTCCCGAATCTACTAAGTGCTCTGCGATCGCTGACTTGTTTTACCTGGCGATTTTTGACAGCTGCAATATGTTCTTTGACATGTTCGGCTATAGTTCCTTTTGTTTGCCCAATGTATGAAGGGCCATAACTGCAGTCTATCTTATACACACCAGGCATTTGCAAAGGTACAACATCCATCGGAATCCGTAACTGCTTAGCCACCTTAGACAACGGAGTGAAAACTGACTTAATTGAAAATCTCCTCAACACATTTTCAATTTTGTCTGACACCCTGAAGCTATTGAAATCAAGAAGTACTCAAATTTAAATCGTGAAGACGGCTATAGACTCTAATTCTTGGAATCCTGTGGTTACTATATGTGGGCGTCGTGACAGACCATCTCAGTGCGTAGATACAGTTAGTGTGGTGTGTCGTAATACGAACATGGACATTTCTATTTCTGAAAACCAAGTGAGGGTAGTTTCGTCAACTGCCTCCGCTTCTCGACGGTGGCACCCTGTTCTCCAGTCAGCCAGCGACCATGGCTATTGGAACATAGCCGAAACGTCGGGAAAATAAATTAAGGGTAATTACGTGATAAACACCCGTGTTAAAACATGAAGTACTTTTCAAGGGGTATTGGAGGGGCCTCAGAAGAGTTTGAATGAAGTTAGTTTTGAGGTTACAACTAAGAATTATTAGGTATTATTGTTAACTATTATGACTGATTTATCATATTTTTGCCTTTATTACTTTATTCGAGTAAGGGTGAGTTTTGAGTAAGTACATCAAAATATTTTGAAATTTAACAAGTTAATTTAATTGGTGCTTGCTTATTTGAATAATAAGTTAATTTTCATTAAAATGTATGGTTTTATTATGTCCTAAGACACCTATATAAAAAACTTGAAAAATAACCGATTAACCGGTTTAACCGGTTATTGAAAATTAAAAACCGAAAAACCCGGTTTTTCTAAACAACCCGGTTTTTACACGCCCTAATACCAACTCGAGGTTTGCCAAAGAGCCATGGAGCGTAGTATCTTAGGAGTCAGACTCACAGACCGCACCGCATACGAAACACGATACTACGCTTCAAAACAAAAATAGTTGACGTCACCCATAAAGCGGCCAAACTCAAATGGGATTGAGCAGGGCATGTCGCTCACATGCCGGACGATCTTTGGGCCAAAATAACAAACGATTGGTCCCCACAAACTACACGCCTTCGAGGCAGACTCCGGAGGAGATGGCAGGACGATCTCGACAGTCATTTAAATGACTGGCGCAACTTAGCTGGAGATCGAAAGGTGTAAAAAGAAGGGAGGGAGGCCTTTGCCCTGCAGTGGGACGATATAGGCTAAGATAAGATACCGGCCCCTAAAATTACTGTGGTTTTGTTTATAATATCACAAAAATCATATTAGGAGTATGATAATACGTCGTATTTGAAGTAAATTACATTCTGTCACCATTGTTTGGTATGAGGAACAACGTAATACTTACCTTGGAGTCAAACGCGCGACACTTTTTTCTTACTTTTCGCACGTGGCGAATCCTGCGAGGCCCGCCGAGTTATAAAAATAAAATTCCCGAAAGTACCGAAAGAACCGGGAATCAAATTAGATTTCCCGGTTCCTTTTTACTGACAAAAGAACCGGGAATTCCCGGTACTTTCGGTACCGGGATTTCCCGGTTCTGAACCCTACTTGACACCTCTCAAGTTTTAATTTTTGCTTTGGTAGAGTAGAGTACAGTGAATCGATTAAAATATCTCAAAAAAGTTGTAAGTATATTAAGTTCGTAAATTCACTTATTTTAGAAAATAATTAGGTTCGTCGATTTGAAATGAAATGAAATATAAAATAGGGCTTCAATCCCCAATTCCGTCAAACTACACATCCTTGGAGATATCTCAGATCTCCATGCGCTCGCATCCTTAGAGATATTAAACGGGAACGTCAGAAACACTTCCAAACATTAAATTTGGCACATGCCTAAATTTTGCACGATTTGTTCGATTTAATTCCCAAAATCCTGCCTGTCACCCCTATCCTCGAGAGTACAACCTACGGTGCGGTCTCCCGACCGCAAGCCATTTTATGCGATAATCGATTTTATTGCTGGTCGCTATTAAATCGTTTGTTTGTTCCACACTACGCTTCAATTGCAAATCTCGAACAAATACCTCCTACCTACTCGAATAATCGAATACAATTCTATTTTTATTAAACTCTTCCAGTCGAACTTCTATAATGGAAAGTTCGTTTTACAAATAATTAAACGAACTTTATTATATAGAAAGAACAATAATAATTCAAATTTAATTAATCCGCAAAATCTATGCTTCTTTAGTTGTTTATTCGCGCAAGTTAAGCTTAACAGAAAATCGATCATTGTGTTCGTTTTACAGAACAGCTGTTGCAATCAATTTAAGTCGCTAATTCGAAAGGTGAAAGAAAACTTCGCAATGAAATTGCCTTCGTGCGAGGCGGAACTGATTCAAACGGACGCCAATCTTCATTAAATTCAATCGAATACACCTACTGTTAGAATGTTCTTATAATTTATATTTCTTTATTTAAATTAAAAAATGAAATAGGATCACGACTGTAATTACAAACTACGGTAGACATCATATTTAAAGAGTAGTGAGTGGCACGTCAACAACGTTGAAGTTAACACGGCTTTCTCACATTTTATATACCTAGCTACACATATTATATAGCTAAGAGCCCATTAAAAACTCGGAATTCGTAGTTCATTGTTTTTTACACTCACCTCATGAATACTAACATCAGACAGACTGTCACTATTTTCATCAATTCAATTTTTCAATTCCGTTAAAGTTTCCCACTCGACGACTATGATACAGACCAAGTGTTAATACATGTATACAGACACTACACGCCGCACCGCGGCCTATGAATCTGACAGATTCTACATACAATTACTTTTCTGTGTTGATAGTTAAGCATCTCGAGTAGGTATCAATAAACAAAGTGAGGGTAGATAAACTTCTACTACCTTAAATGGAATGCCTTTTTCATCTAGTGCACTGATGTTTTTTTCATCCGTACAAATATCAAGCAATTAACAGGTAGTCAATAAAAACTCAGTCATTCGGCAAACTTTATCAATTAACAAAACAAAAGGGGTGCATTATTCAACGCGTCCTAATGTGCCAAATCCGATACCATGCCAATGTAATCACGTGTAATAAATCGGTACAAAATTAAGTCTTTAAACTGAGGCATGGGAAAACTTAAAAAATATAAAAAGCTTTCAGAAGTTGAATTTATGTTATAATATGCGTAGCTACTAGCTAATAGAAAATAATATTAACAGAATACCGAGTGTTAATTACTTTCTTAATTAAAATATTGTGAACCAAATCTATATAATATATATAAAAGAAAGTCGTGTTAGTTACACTATTTATAATTCAAGAACGGCTGAACTGATTTGGCTGAAAATGTATGGGGAGGTAGCTTAGATTATAAAAGTTTTATAATAGGATAATCTTTTTTATTTAAGTTTTGGGCCAAACTATAAACTACCTACGCAAAAACATGGCATCGCGATAGACCCAGTATGGCGGGATGTGCTGAAAAAAAAACTATTGCCTATTATAAAAATAATAATATAAACGTTTATCATTCTGTAATATTTTTATAAGAAGTAAATAAAGCCGCTTTAATCTATAAAGCGCCAGATCTGGCGCGAAAAGAGCTAACTTGGTAGCGCTGCCGCGAGCTCACCGCGCGCCTGTAATTTGATTTGGAGAAGGGAAGGGAGTGCGGGCGGCGCGGGATCGATATGCCGCGGGGGAGAGCCCCCTCGCTGTATAGGACGGGGGAGGGGAACAACCGGCGTGTTGTTATGGAAACCGTTGCCTGCTGTACCTCCAGATTTTGTCGGTTGTCCCAGTAAATTAAACAAAGGAGATCACTGATATAATTTACACGCGCGATGGTTTTTAATTAAACCAGTTTTTTTTTACAAAATTTGTTATTTTATCACGTTTTTTTATAGAAACCATGTAGTCCGACTTTAAAACTTTAAATTAAATTATAATTGTGTAATAAGATACCGAATAGTGCTTAAACATCAGAACATAAATAATAAAAAAATATAATAGCAATGAAAATAAATTTAACAACCGATGATGGATAAAATGAAAATTGCAAAATGAAACGATTAATTTGGTATGTTACGAGTACCGTCATACCAATGATATCGAATGCTACACAATCCGTTGGACACAATGCTTTGTATAAATTGCCTTACCTATTAATTAATGCTGACGCTAATGCGCTCGTGGCAATGTTCCGCATATAGTTAATACTGCCAACGCAATTCAATTAGTGTAATGAATGACTAATTCGAGCATAGACCAAAGCTAAAACGACCAGTAACGCCAGCATAGATGAATTTAAAACAGAAGGTGTCTCTAGCTACTAGTACAAAAACTTCTAGCAACAAGGGTGTCATCTAAATAGAAAAGGTATATATGTAATTTACCTTAACAAAAACAAATGTCACGCCACAATAATGATGGGACCGAGAACGCGCGCTCGAGGCTTTTCTCGGCAATTCAATAGGTCCACTTAAATTGCCTAGACCAGGAGATAAGCAGACATGAAAGGGCAGGCGATGATGCTAATACAGTGCACTTAACCCGGGCCGCCGGCACCTTGCGGGCTTGTGTCCAGCGAAACTGGTTTCGAAGGCGACCTTCGCGCTGTCTCACTCTTTGCGGTCATGCTCCCCTGGTGGCTTGGATCGCTGTGCTCGATTGATTTTATTGTAATATCCATCTGTAATCTATCGATAGCTTCTTTCGACATTGATACGATCCGCGCTTAAACTATCCAGTCTGGTAAACAAGAAATGTGCGAAAAGTTTTATGATATCGTGATTCTAATTTAGAATTAGGAATTCTATATAAAATCGAAGGCATTACAAAAGAAACAAAATCCAAAATTAATCCAATCTACTTACAGAAGCTCAAGCAATATAAATTAGATTCGCGATTACGAATCTCCAAATCCTACCTACCACTAAAAAATTCAGTAACAAACCCTCAAAAAACTTTTATCTTAAGTAAATAATAAATTCAAATACTTAGAACTTTCTTATTTCAGAATAATGTAAATGAAGTTGGAAACCACATAAAACCGGTGTAATATTTGTATTTTTACTGTTCTTTCGTTCCGGGCGGACAAGTGCTCGACTGCGTGAGGCATTCTTTGAAACAGAAATAAACTCAGAAGTTGCCTCACATAAAACAAAATAATTGGGAGTGGAACCGCGTTTAAACGACAATCAATTTGTATTTCCGATAAGCGTCGTGTTATCGTTCTGATCTGTGTGAACCGGATCGAGCCCTTGTCCGGGCCAAACTTATGTAACACGCTATTGAAGCCTACTTCTATTATCGTAGAACTCCAGTTAATTATCGATTCATTTGTACGCGCTCTTGGCAAAAGGTCAATGAGCCATTTTATTACCCAAACCCATCATAACCATTGACAAAATTGTAATTTGCCGTTGAGAATGATGCGTTTCCACTATTAATTTAATGTAAGGCCATTACGCTTCAAACATGGAAATGGCACGGCAATTCATAGCATGTAATGAAGGAGGCGTCTCTCTTTAAATGGTAGGGTTATCCGTAAATCGCGACAGTATAATCGCGTGAAGACTATAATTGGCCTTAATCAAGCGAGATGGCGTGCACGGAGCGAAGTCGGAGCAATGTTGGTTCTGTGTTCACCCATTTGCAATCGTAATAGAGGATTATTTTATTCAATTGTTGAAGCTGATTTATATCGGTGCTTCTGAATTTCTCTAGGAAGTTGTAGCGCGAAATCTCACCAAGTTTGTGCCGTATTTGGATTTGCACACAAATTGCTTCAAGTTATTCTGTTGGTTGAAAAACGTGACTATTTTCGAGTCGCTCTGATCCGAGAATTTCCAAAGCAGTGCGAAAGCAAAGTACAATGTGAATTGTCTATGATAATGCAAGGATTCCCGCAAAGCAATGGTAATTGCTCGTTATGTCACACGAGGTGGTAATGTCGCCAAGAAATTTCTCTTGGGAAATGGGAAAACAAATGAGAGAGCTGTTATCTACGCATTACCGCGGCAGTGATTTATGAGCCGACTACTAGCTCCACACATGAAAAGGTGCGAGTACACCGTGCTAGTTTTAAACGTGAGTGTCTTGTCTAACTCTAAGTGGGTCTTATACGAACATGACGTTGATAATTCATTATTAGACTTAACTGCAGTAAGTATTTCTACCGCCACACCCTACCTTACGTGCTATATTTGCATGTCGCTAACTAATCTTGTTGTTTTATATTGCTTAATGCGTTTTTTTTTAGTTTGATTAGTATAGAATTAACAAGCGTTATAAAACAAACCTTTATGACTATTATTATAGTTCCTATGTTCATTTTTCTTGTTTTTCTTTGTTTAAAAAATGATATGAAAGGTTAGTACCATTTTTATTTCAGGTGCGTGTGTATCAAATAATCGAATTCTTATTCGTATAGGTTGGTCTTTCGGTCCGGATTGCTTTACCCGCATGGCTGGCATGTTACCTGCTCATGCCCGACACACGAGATACTTGCACCGTGCACACGTAGCTTACATTATACCGGTTTTACCGAGCGAAAAGACATAACCTGGTTGAGAAACAGACGTGAATTGAGTGTTAAACATGCCGGCTCAGACGTTGCATAAATAGCGCCCATAAACAAGATATGATGGGCTCTCGCGAAATACCTTACCTACTCAATTCTACTCACGATCCCATCAAAATACCACATGTTGTTAAATAACCATATTTGGACATAAGAATATTTTCCAATATATTTTAAGTAATACGTTCATGTTCATACATTGTACCTAGGTTTTAGAGTTAAAACTTTGCATAAAATAATGTAGTTCCTACACCTACTTGACGGTTATAGAAGTTTTAATTAATTAATTTGAATCATGGTAATTATTTTTTAAATCGTTGTAATTTAATTCTATTGAGGCAATTAGTCTTATAAAAACATCTAGTGCGAAATTCACTAATTTAAATTAAAAATCAATCTGTGTTTTTGACTTACCTTGAATAATATCTAAATAAACGTTCCGAGACACATAAAACCAGCAATTACTCGAGACTCTACAACAAAAAGGAACGTCGTTCTAGGAACAACCATTGTGGTTCAGGTAGACTTATAGTGATGGAAAAAATAATACACAATCGCTATTGAGTCATTAGTAGTTCAACGGAAGTGTGGGTAGATTATAAGGAGAAACATCTTAGACAATATAACATTAGGTGCAAGAGCTAATCCTTGTTAATACACGAAAACAATTTATACAGTCGAACAAGTTTAGAAAAAGGTTAAGCTCAATGGCACCCATTACGAGCTATTACGAGAAGTTTAATGTTTTACAGTGGATTGCAGCATCAGGCTGATTATGACGATCATTATCATCAGCGTTAAAGTAGCTAATGGGTAGAAGGTATGCTGCTAAACAGCATAAAAAACATTTTAAGAATTTAGTGATGCGTAGTAACGATAAATATTTTTGTTATAAAATATCTAAACAAAAAATCCCCCTTCGTCCAATAACCGTAAAATGTTGAGTCTCAATTCGCATTGAATTACCATCCCAGCTGTGAGCCCTGATACCGCTTTTAATAAGTAATCATCTAATAAAGTTGCTGGCACAGACGTCTCATTGAAAATTTGAAATTAGCCGTGGGCCGTGCCGTGATCAAATGGGCCCATTACATTAGCATAGCGTTTAGTTTGAGAATGTCTTAGCCGAGAGGCGAGCACTGAGTGCGGCACGCCGCGCGCCGCAAGACACAGCCTACGAAATATCAGCTAGCATTGTCAGGACTGTTTGTTTATTGACTGTGTCTGTATGCGGCTCTGATTTATGAAATAGTACACCAGATACAACAAAGGAATTCACAAATAGCTCAGGCACAACAGCAATGGAGCGTAAAGTGTGCATGCAGCAGCACCATTCTGACTGGGAGTTGTGTTCATAGTTTAAGTAGGTAATAAATTTTAGCTTTAAAAACTGAAATACTACGAGCAACTTTAATACTTCATTCTACGAATTATCCAGCTCGAATGACTCTTTAATAACTCTTTACATCCTTACCTCTAGTGACCGAACACGTTTGTGTTTTGAAAGCTTCAATTATTTGTATTGTATGTATTGTATTGAATCGGCCAGCTATCCTCTTTAAGACTGTAGTCGGACAGCAAATTGGCTGTGGGCGGCGGCGCGCCGTGATCCCGCGACCCCTCCGATAAATATTACATTCAAGCAAGATCGCACTCACGTTCCTTCACACTTTAAAATGCTCCATTCTCCGCCTTCAACCGAAAAAACCAACAGAATAAACCCCTTCAGTGATAAAAGAAACATAATCAACAGAAACTGAAAAGTCATTTAATTTAAATTTATAATCCATCTGGAAAACAGAAGTATGAAAAGTATGAAAAATCCTACAAAAGGATCAAAGAGATTCAAAAGGAATCGGATAGAGCAAAAAGAAAGCGTTTGCGCTCTGACGGCGGGTGTTGTGTGCGAGTGCCGAGTAGGTATACCAGGCGCGCATACAGCTACTCCAGGTTCAATTATTATACCGCGCTTCATCAAGTGTGATTTTAATAGATTGCTGCCGATCAAGCAATGTGCGGCAATGCGAAACAAAACCGAGAACACTGCGCCGAATAACGGTTCCTTTTAACCATTGAGTTAGGTATTACCCACTATTATCCACCGTCCATATCATTATCGAATCTCCAACGAAAACCGTTAGGTACAAGCAGTTAGCCATCTGATCGACAAGCGATAACATACCAACGCGAAAAAATGTGAATAGCTCGCGACGACGTCCAAAGATAGAATCATTTTCAAACAACTCGTTATAAATCTATCGAAGTATGTTCGAAAACGCTTCGGGCGATCGCGATTCTATTCTCAACATTCAAGGCACAAAGAGTAAAGCAATAAGGCTGGTGTACAATAACCATCGCCATGAAAGGGAAGGCTCGAGGTTCGTGCACAAAGCGAGTGGTTTGCGGACCGCCCGTCGAGACTCCCATGGCGCTGCAATCGCCGAAAAAACAAATTGGACTCGAAGAGCGTACTTGAAACGCCACTAACAAGCGTCAATGTTTTAAACATTCACTCGTTTTTCTCAACTCTCGGTAGAAGAGTATCCCATTGTAAGCGATATGCTGTTGTCGGATCAATTGCAAAGTTGTACTAAAAAAACGGGCTACAAGTTCATTACGATTTACGATGCTCATGTAGCTTTAGCTAGCTATAGACTTGTATGCGAATACGTAGCTACAGCCACTCATTTAAATACGAGTATGAGAACTGTCTTAAATAATACTGTACTTACTTGCTCTGTTATTTGCGTGCAGAAGGCAGTCAGTCAATTGACTTTCTCAAAACCTTTTATCGTCTGTTTGCATTCATGTCTCTTAACTTTATCAACTTTTAGCTTTTTGCGTCTATTTTTCTTTGCTATCAGCTCGCGTGTTTACCATCGATCGTTGAGATTAACCACATCCTAATTGGATTCTGTCTGCCATATTTTATCTGAATTAATTTATACGAAATCTGATAATGGCAAAGTCAAACTGACCGGTTATATGTTACACTACAATTACCTACTACATAAAGAAATAAGTAGCGCAGAGCAGACTGATTATTTATTTTATGCTCCTTAAAATGTAATTAAAATAACTGCCAATTAATCAAAAGGTGTTGTCTAAAGTAGTATCACTTCAAAAGGGAAATGAGTACATTCCACGTTCCAGAAAGGAGTGTAATCTTCGTCAATTAAGAGGAACTTTCAAGAAAGCCGAAGATGCAATGTTTAACGAGCACCTAAATAAATTGACGATGTTTTATGCGAAGTGAAATGCCACTTCATAAAAGGAAATGAGAAAACGGCATCCTACACTCTCGCACTTGTCCGGCTGTCAGGTGACACCCTTATAACTTCTTAACCGTTTTAACCGCTTTACCCAGAGTGGGGTGAAAACATAAAAGCTTTGTTTGCATCAGTTTTGTTATATCTTTCGAGATAGGTGGCGAGTGTTTACTTATCATTCGTAAGTGCTATTGAGCTGGAAAGCGTAGTTTAGGGCCCTCGAGGCTCTTCAATTTTCCTTTGTGAAGCGTCGATATTACGTAAGGACTCACGGAACCCGTGAATAGGATTTCTAGTCGCCTCAGGCTCAGTTTAAATCTAAATCCTTCTTGTGTCATGGAGGTAGGTATTTCTTATTCATGAGTGTAACGACGTGTCGTATTAGATTTATGTCAGTATTTTCTTTGTTCAGCGTTTGCGATGAGATTTGGATGAAGGTACGGTCCGTGTCCGCAGGGATCAGCAGAAATAAAATGAATTAAATCGACAGTAAAGATTTAAATAAATTTGGATTAAAATAATACAACCTATAAAAAATACGTAGGTGCGTGCTACTTTAACGCCAAAGTCTCTTAAAAGAATGCAGGTAAGTAACTAAAGTGAGTCCATGTTTGTTGAGTGAGCTTTGAACGTACACTGACATAATTAAAAGCTCGACAGCAAACTTCCATTCGCTTGTTCATACAAAAGTACGGAAGCCACAGAAAACAGAATATAAATGTAAGAGCCATTCCTGTGTAAATGTGTAATTCAGGCGATCGGTGGTCGCCTTATCGGCTTCCTCGCCGGCCGGCTAAATGGGACGGCAAACAGTCAGTTGTTGACACGGCGCGATTCGACCGCTTTATAAATATTTCGAACGCGGCGTGCCATTATCCCATTAGGGTAGGGCATTCATTACTCAGAATGTGAAGCTATAGTTCTATTAGGCGATGTTCTGTCAGAGCGAGTCTGCTGCGGTTGCAATTTAGTAGCACGCGGTATTAGATATCAACCCTTGTGTTTGTTGCCTGTTCCTTTTAGTCTTGGTGTGCAAGATCAGGGACTATCTTTGTGATTTTAATGAATAAATGAAGGAATCATTGAAACTTTTTCAAACTTTTATAAAATTAAAGTGGATGGGCCTCACTCACTGCACCTTGGTACTTCATTCGGGTTTATTTCTCTAACATAACCATAGATACCTACCATATTCTGGTACGGCGGTTCTCGCTATAACGACAAGTTTATATGTGATTCAAGTGGTATTAGACGTAGATGAAGTAAACTAGGTAGGTAGATACTGAAATTGATGTGATAGTCATTTGGCTCAGAGTCAAATGATCATTGATCTATTACATTTCAAGATAATCACCAGTATTGCTGTTATATGCTGTTTTAATATATCGCCCACTGTCTCCACACTTGATCAAAATACTTCTAAGGTAATACCTATTTCATTATCATGATTTCAAGATACCCTGAATTCCTAATAATATATAGATATAGATATAGATATAGACCAAAGGGGTCATTAGATCAAGTGGGGTGGGTTATAAGTATTATAATAATTATGAAAGAGCTTTATTGACCCATTCTAAAACAATATTTTTATGTTGCATAGTTTTCGACTTTAGTAATATAATTGACATAATATATTTTGATATTACCTAAATATCTGTTGACTATACCTAAAGTATAAATAGATTATCATAGAAAAAAATATCTAAATGGACCGTTTTTTTCAAAAACTCAATTAATTTGAAAAGGAGAAGTTTTAAAGGGGGCTACTAGGGCAAGTGGGGTATCATGTAGGTATCATTTGAATGATTGTTGTGTAAGTAGCTAAGTAGTAAGTAGGGACTAGGTCATACCGGAAACGGAACAGGTAAAACGAACTTACCGGAAGTCAAGTTTTATCTTAACTAATCCAGGTGCTTATTTGTTATAATACAAATAAAATAAACGAATTATAATAAATCAGATGCAAATCGACAGGAGTAGGTCTAGGTAGGTACCTACCTACTTATTTACCTGTTATGTTCATAACGTTCTTACCTTGTTTCGTAAACTATGAATGGTCAACAAACGAACTACCTATCATCTGTCATTTAACAAAATAGATAATGGAAACTCCAGAAAAGTAGGTACCTAGGCCCACTTCAGCCAGGTAGTTGAGAAGTAGGTATCCCTTCTGTCTGTAGTTAGTTTACTGCCTACTCTATGGCCTGTGGGGCAGGTTTCCCCGCACCGGCGCGGCGCGCGGTTGAGGGCCGTTTCGTTTACATCCACAGCGATGTACAGGATCTAGGTACCATGCAAGCAGTCATGCTACCAACTACACAACAAACTCACCTTTCAGCACCGGACCACAATCCACAGCTTTGTCTCTCAACGATCGATAAACCACCGACCCTAACACCGTAAAACCAAAGTAAATTACTTTTAATCACCATTCAACACACAACACGGCCGATCCGTTTCACAATATTCGTACACACAATTAGTACACTCAACACAGTCATGTCAAATATCCTCGGGAAGTCGTTGCAGAATCCATTGGCGAAGTTTTACAGTAAACAAATATGAATAACACTGGTTTTATTACAAATATCAGTTTTCGTGGAGCGAAACGCACGTCAGCGCCGCGTCGAGTCGGCGGCCGACCGCGGAACTCCGTCAAAGCGAGGCACGCTACGTGTCCCCCTGTCCGCGAGGTGTTCGGGAGAGCGAGATGAAGCTATACGGGTAGCGTCGGGTTCGAGCGGGAGGGTAATACATTTTATGGGGCGGCATAAAAATGCCAGAAGGGCGCGTAGGTACAGAGTACACTACAGAACAGAGAATTCAGACCACAACACAACAGCTATCTCGGATTGATCCATGGAGAATACTACAAGAGAAGAAAATAGACAAATGAAGTTTGTGGCGGCAACAGCACAGTGCCCATTCATTACAATAATTATCCGACAATTAAGTATCGCATCTGAGGTCGTTGAATCGGCTTGGATGTTTCTGCCCGCTTCACTGCCGTACCTAACTAATGTTTTATTGCCTTTTCTCTGTTTATTGGCACTTTCCGGTACCAGCTGCATAGTTTACTGCTGCGCTCAAAATTGTTAATGGATGGGCAGCATAAGCAGCTCGGTATTTTTATGTAAATTTTAGCTTTTTTTATTAAAAAAATAACAAACGCGTTTGCGGTCGAAGTTGGTAGGTATCTACTTTAGTATGTTGATACCTAACTTACTTCTACCTACACCTAAATAGGTACCTATCTGTCTAAAAGATATGGGTTTTAAATTGTAAAAATACTCTAATTTAGACTTTAACGTAAAGAAATAAGAGCGAAATTGTTTTAATTTTATTTTAGGAAATTTTAGGCTTAGCTCTGTTCCAACAGATTCGACACCATTAAAACACAAAATGAAAGTATTTACATTTATTTAAATCTACATAACCATAACTTAGGTAAATACATAAGAAGCAACCACATCAATCTTAGGTACTTCAATAATATTCAATCACACAAAATAATCTACATTTTTACCATAAATAAATTAAAAACTATTTTTTATCATGTAAGAAAATATGAAAGTTTTGACATGACCTACCTATGTACTCCTGAAGTCTATGTAATATCATAATCTAAAATATTCTGAAGCTACTTTGATAAAAAGGTAACTAAATTCTAAAAAGCATTATAATAAAACAAAAATAATCTAAACACTGCTCTAATAATAAAATTGAAATGTAGTGATTTTTTATACAAGTGAATATGAATACAAACTATACAACAATCGAGACATACATTATATGAATAACTAACTATTGTCATTATGAATAAGTGTGAGAATATTATAATTAATTAATTTGACCTCCTCGGCATTACAAATCCAGGAAGCCAATAGATTTTTTTTCTTGGGGAATTAAAACAATGAATCGGGCAACATCGAATTTGAATATAAAGGGTTCTAATAAATCAAGTAAAATTTGTGACCGGTAACGCAATTGGCATTAAAGTTACACCGTATCCAGGTGAAGGTCGTGGGTCCATCCCACTCGGTCGGCAACTTTTAAGATCCTCTATAGACCTTTAGGAATAAGTTTGTATTGGTGTGATAAAATCATGCCGTTATTTTTACAAGTCAAGCCGGTTTATAGTCGATAAAAGATAATCCTCGCTATAAACTGCCCCCTTTTCGTTTGATACATCATCACCTAATGGCCACATGGCCTTTGTATGCAGAACAATGACCACGGCACTATTTACCTACTAACAGAGCGCAGCAAAAAGTTAAACCAATATTTTTTAAACATGTATAAAAAATTTGTTGAATCAATTTTAAAGGTTTGTGCCTACTAAAATCAATTGAATATGATAAGGTTCCAATAAAATTCATAAAGTGAACAATGTGTATTGGTACATCAGTTGATCAATAACAGATAATTTACATTTTAACAGTATGTTTGTGGCAATTAGAGCAAAGCATAATACTTGAAAACATTGAATTACATTCGACAGAGTACCTGCCTATCACATAACATTGTATATTTGTGTAGTTCGGCGAAAACAAGTAATGCAAACACATCGTTATATCTCGAAATATTTACTTCCACGTGAAATACGAAACAAAATATATAGTCATAACGCAAATATCGAACGCAGCTAAAACTTAACTTCGTATTAAGTAATTAATATTAAAACACAATACTTCACGACCGCTGCGGGAAATAACTTTCTTTGGGACATCCGGTCCTATATTGTGCTAGTTTTTATCTAACTTACGTACTAATTTAAATAATAGTCATTTATTTGTCACTGCAAACCATCTTTTGGTCTTAAACCGCGTTAACCATCTTGTAAACTTAATTTACAAGATAACTGTTTTACACTGTTGCTATTATACCACAAGCTTCTAAAGTAATATCAAAACAATACTACTCGCAGTGTGAAAGTGACAACGCTATACGAGTTCGTATTATAGATGTCATTTGTTTACATACCGTGAGTAGTATTGTTTTAAATTACTTTTGTGGTACTGACCCTGGTGTCGACTCTATTATTTTGCTAAACTAATCTTATGTGACAGCGCTAAAATTATAAAGCAGTCCTTCTTTGAAAGGCACGGTTAAATCTGTAGTAAATTTAGGATAATGCAATAACAGAATCGACACCATTTACACATTAGTGCATGTTGATGTGTGAGTGTGACTTATGTCTAGTGTAGGAATAATAAGTTCCCACCACACTTGCCCACCATTGCTTGGTAGACACGTGAGCTGTGCGAGCCACTGGTGTCCTACATGTAGTACCTACTGTATATTTTAAATAGAATTACGACCTTTCCCAAGCACAGTAGACATCATCTCAGATCTTCAGGCGTTTGGACATCCATCCATCACGTTGACATTTTTAATTTTCTTATCAAAATTAATTTTAATCTACTATTTATTCCAAGAAAACCTGCTCTAAATAGAACCGTCAAGGTGTGACCAGACATAGCGCGGCAATCGAGCGAGGCAGCCGCGCTATGTTTGCAAACTTGGGTCACTCCTTTATGGATCTAAGACAGGATTCAAGCAGAATAGAAAAACTAAAATTATAACATGATTGAAGTTCATATAGATTTTATACTTGCAAATTGACATTCAACCTATAGGTACTTGAGCAATTATTGATTTCGAATTTGTGAATCTTATGGAAAGAACATTTTGTTGAATGATGAATGAGAAATGTCATTTTTAATAGCCGATCGACGAACACCATCTGTAGAAGCAAACACGGACACACGCGTCGACCAATACCCGTTCTGCATGAATGCAATATCGTAAAAAGAACTTAAGTTTACGAACGTAATGGAAGTACTTTTAGTTTTACGGGCATCTGTGAATGCGAGGCAAAAGTATTTCAAAACGAATTTTATCTTGTATAGTCTAATCTGTCAACATGAATGTGCTTTTTGTAAGGTAAATGCATGATGACACGTTCAGATGTATTTTATGAATATAATTAACATTTATTAGAAAATAAACTGGCTCAATACAATAACACTAGTGGAAACCTCGATGACGCTACTTGCAAACATATTTCCACCTCCGCTGCGCCCTCTTAGGGGTCGAGTTTCGGGGTTTCCTTTCTTAGTGGACCCCTATACCCTCCAAGTTTCATGCTTCGAGAGATTTATGATTTTTTTAGGCTTTACACTGATTGTTAGTACTATAACGTAAAAGCTTTATATATTTAGATTATAATCTCAAACTGAAACGTGACTTGAGCACAAATTTGTTGAAGGTGGAGAAAACATTGATTGTTACTTGAGCCACGATTGAGCGTAAATCGTAGACCAAGTAGATTTCATATTTTTAAGGCGGTGAAAAAATCTAATCTTGAGTCACGTTTGAACAAAATATTGGAATTTGGGCTGGAGTTGGTTCAGCAAAGACCGCTACATGATTTTAGACTAACTATCGAAATTCTTTTGCTATACGATTGCACCTAAATTTACAGTATCATGGGTATAAAACGGCTATTTATTGCTTCAAACTCGGGAAATTCATGTTTCCAAGGCAACACGCAATAAACTCTGTAGTTTTTATCAAATAAAATAATAGAAATATGTAGGTACAAGAACATAAATAGACTAATAATTGTAATTCAGAAGCATGGCTTATCCTCGAGGATATATCAAATTCAATCTATTAGGTTCCCATTTAGCTACTGCAAAATGTGAACATATGCCAAATGTAATTTTGGACGTGCCTCTGACTACCTTTAGATATCTTCGATGATGCGAGAGCCTAGAGATATAAGATGTCTACCGTAATGATTACATTCCTGATCCTATTTAATTTTTACTACGAGTATGCCAAATATGTTCCGAGGAAATTCTAAAAAAATCTAAATCTATTCACCCTCGTATTCAGGAACGACACTATGAGAACACGCACCCACAGTGGACGAAATCTTTTTTCATAAAAATCACTTTATGTGTTGTGCGACACTGCATAGTGTGACTAGAGGCACACTGTCGTATGCCTCTAGCCAAAGTTGAGCTCTAAAGGCACACGGTAGTTTGCGCCATAGTGCCGTTCAACACAAAAAGTAATGTTTATGAAAAAAGATTTCGTCCACTGTGGGTGCGTGTTCTCATAGTGTCGTTCTTGAATACGAGGGTCAGTGTTGTGAATTATTCTTGTTTTTGAGTTAGGTGATGGAAGGGCCTGCATTAAAACACCGAGTGGATGTACTGCTTTATTCGCATTTTTGTACATCAGATATCATACTCGCGGTGTTGTACAGATGTTTACCTACACTTAAATAATCATTTTGTCCTCTATTCCACTAGTAAAAAACCCTTATAAATGTACCTAGAGCTTCAGATCGGTGTCGGTCTACGATGAGCTTGTCTATGTGTATATTAATTAATTAATATTATTGCTGGCAACTTCGACTGGCACCTAGGTATTGGTTTTTTGGTGTGGTGTGTACCAATTCTCGGTACCTATTGGCTTTTGCAGTGGGATTACAATTTTATTTGAATCTAGATAGTGTGGGAGACTAGCTCATCGCAAGCAAACACAGGTATGCTTATTAGCGTTATTTTACAGCCAAGAGCCGTACTGGCGTTGTACAGCAAAAGCTACGCCAGCGTGCCCACACATGGCCGCATGCATTCTCTTATTAACGTTCCCTACATTAGAAGCGTCTTATTATGTTCTAGATATGAATTACAACCTCAAAAGAAGAATGCAGTCGGTTATGTGGAAGCGGACCCTTACTCGCGGTATTATACAGCAGAAGCCATATTATACGCGGTATTGTACAGCAGCCGCCGTGTTACTTGCAGTGTTCTACCAATAGTCACTGTGCTACACGCGGTATTGTACAGCAGATGCCGCGTTAGTTGCGGCATTGTACAGCATAAACTGTGTTACACGCGATTATGTACAATAGTCACCGTGCTGCACGAGGTATTGTACGTAAGCTTATATGCTCTGAAGAACCGGTACTTCTGGATAGTCCTGCTCCTCTTCTGAAGAATGGCCACTGCTGTACGCGGGGCGGCCACTCTTCGGCCTCAGTCAGTATCTGTTTGAAGAGATTACAACATAGATTACATTGTTAGATAGGAGTTTTGCGTTGGTATAATGTTAAGGACAACGGTTATAGATACGGAGATCAAATCCCACTTGATCGGTCTCTGATTTTCTTCAAGTGCACAAAAACTAGCAGAAACCCTCGCGACTTAGTTCGCGTGAAGTTATTTTTAAACATACTTTAACCTCCGCTGCACTTTCTTAGGCGTCAAATATTGGTAATAGCTTTCTTAGTGCACCCTACACACAAAAATAAATACGCCCTCCAATTTTCAAGTTTCTAGGATCAGTGGTTTAGGCTGTGCGTTGATAGATCAATCACGCAAGCGTTTTATATAAGTACATTGTTTAGATTACTTATTAGATAGATATTAGACAGCCTCACAGCTCAGTTGGTAGTAACTCTGCCTTCAGCGCTGTAGGTTGTGGGTTCGATCCCCACCCAGAGCAAATATTTGTGTGATGAACATAGATGTTTGTTCTGTGTCTGGGTGTTAGTATGTATCTTAAGTATTTATTTACAAAAAAAAAAGTATTTAAGTATTCTATCAGATATCTAGTTCCCATAGTACAAGCTTTGCTTAGTTTGGGGCTAGATGGCGATGTGTAAAATGTCCACCAATATTTATTATTATTATTATTATTTATTTACCTTTCAGTGTCGGCATATGGCGCCCAGTGCGCAGGCGCAGCGTCGTTTTCTTCGCTCCGCTCTGTGTTGTTGCTCGAACCTAAGTAAATAAATCAATCAATCAATAATCACCCACCTGTCTTATGAGACGACCTCTCTTGTTACTTCTACATCTACAATTTTTTTAAACACATCACACAGCACCGTCTACTCCCAAAAAAACATAAAAACCAAATAACTGATGTAATACTTATACACTTTTTTTAAATATGTACTTAGTTAATACTTCATAACAAACAGACACAGAATAAACATATATGTTCATCACACAAATGTTTGCCCTGAGTGGGAATTGAATTGAGCTGTGAGGCTAGTCTACGGTATTGTTGCTTACATCTGTCAATGTTAAGTACAAACAAGTGCGGTCGGTCATTCCAATAATGAAACATTAAACTGTCCAATCTCATCTACAATGCTACGTACATCTGTCAATGGGTGTTATAGACAAGTGCGGTCGGTCGTTATTGACCATTGGCTCGGGAATAGTTGGTTGGGGGGAGGCTGGCGCAGGGGGAGAGGGACTGTCCAAAGAGATGACTGCCCCTCCAGCACTCGGGGATCTGTAGCCGCTTGATGATACTGCTTCTACTGCTGTGGACAATATCAAAATTATAAATAAATAGGATCACAACTGTAATCCCCAAGTACGGTAGACATCCTCTCAGATCACCAGGCGCTCAGATCCTTGAAGACGTCTAAAGTTGTTAGTCAACTTCATCACAATCGGCCTAGCAGCGGTTTGGCAGTGATAACGTCACGGACAGACAGACAGAGTTACCTTCACATTTATATTACTAAAACCCGCGACTTCGTTCGCGTAGATTCAGGAAAATGATTTTTGGAGCCTATATTGTAAAACAATGAAATTCAGGGAAAAAAAATAGGAAGAAAGTAACCTATGTACGTCCCAAGACTTTAAGCATCTCTATATAAAATTTGATCACAATCAGCCCATCAGGGTTTGGCCGTGATAACGTCACAGACAGATAGAGATACTTTTACATTTATAGTAGAGAAGTATAGACCCCTTACCACTGGATGATGAGTAGTCATCGCTCTTGATCTCCCTCGGCTCCGGGGGTGTTCCTTTCGGTATCGGAACCTTCCTCTTCAGAGGCAGTTCATCCTCAGAGTCAGATGTGAGATCCACCATTGCTTCGGCGGGTTTGGGTGTGCGCGCTTCGCCAACAGCCGCACGCTTCGTGTCAGAACCAGATTTGTCGCTGTCCAATGGTATTACTTCTGCAAAGGAATTATTTGGTTAAGTACAAAATGTGTCAGAGGTTATACTTTAACTTCCATATAGTTATGCTCTCAAAGTTAAAAGGTATTATTTATGTCAATAAACACCAGGATCACTTCACTTTGCAGTAACTTAAGAGCTAAATGATGCTACGCTGATTCCTCGTGACCAGAGCTAGAAGAATCAGGCAACAAACACCTATCTATTGATACGTATAATTTTTCTCAATGTTTTTTTTGTAGGTGCTGATCGAACAGGTGATGGCTCAAACAAAAAACATAACAGGTTAATAAAAAAAATAAGGAGCTGATTTCATGTAACTGGGACAAGCAGTTTATAGTCTCTACACGAGTCTACCATCAGCAAATCAGCTGTATCAAAATTACACTTGTGATGTTATTCATGAAGACTTACCAACATTGTTCAAGTGCGACCAAGTTACCTAATTTGGGACCAGGAGGTAAAACTTTATCTATTACCCAGCCAATCATCCATGTCTCCTTTCACTTACCTAGGTCATCAGAGATGAGCGTGACAGAGGTCTCTGCTTGTTGCT
Source organism: Hydriomena furcata (assembly GCA_912999785.1). Taxonomy (NCBI): domain Eukaryota; kingdom Metazoa; phylum Arthropoda; class Insecta; order Lepidoptera; family Geometridae; genus Hydriomena; species Hydriomena furcata. The sequence goes on from OU538837.1 coordinate 10,228,883, forward strand.
GTTGCTGTTGTGGCGCTCGCGGTGCTGGCATGTTGGCCGCCCAACTGCCATCCTTCAGGAGTTGGATCTCATTGCATTCGGTGGGCAGACGTTGGGAAGCGAGGACCTCTTGGAAGTATCTGTTTAATTTCATTTATTCAGACCGGCTTGCACAACAATCGCTTGAAGTGTTAGCAGCAATATTTAACTAGGTACGTATGCATAATATTGAGAAAAATGCATTATTATTAGAATAATTTCCTGAGCGTTTCATATAAGAAAAAATCACTGATTTGAGTGTGAAAGGCAGTTCCAAGTTGGTCCCAATTAAACAGTATTTATGTAGGACTAATAGTTCTTTCATGAAACATTATCGTCGGTTTTTAGTTTTTACTAGTGGATGAATACTCTAGCGACTTCATTCACATGATGTTACTTCCAAACATACTTCAAACCCCCCTGTACCCCTTACAGGTTGCACTCCTACACACAATATACACCCTCCAAATTTCTAGGATCAGTGATTTAGTAGTTTTAGACCAGTCTACAAGAGTCTACCATCAGCAAGTCAGCTGTATAGATAGATAGATAGATAGAAAATTCTTTATTGCACAATACAAGAACATGTACATAGGCGAACTTAATGCTAGTTAGCATTTTCTTCCAGATTTTCTTCTTCTGTATCAAAATTACACATGTGATGCTATTCATGAAGACTTACCAACATACTACTACTTCTAATAATATGACTCACAAAACATTTGCACGCCTGCATGCAGGCTGAATACAATCTACCATAATAATTTTGCGTTGATAGATCAACTCATGTCGAGTTTTATATATTTCGATTATTCTTTGTTCTTTCTACTCACCCGTCTACAACGAGGGTATCATAAGGCGCAGGTCGGTCACACACCGGACACAGCCACGTGGGCTTGCGTTCGTTCATCTGAAGGAACAAAGACGCATCGAAGCACTGCAGATGAGGGCAGGCGGCCGGTCGGCAGGGACATGACATTCGCATCTTGCCGAGAGGACACATGAGCGAGACGCGTAGCGATGTTGTCGCTATCTCGCTGTCGTAGTCCTCAGAGAGTTTTTCTTTGACTGGAAATATAATTATGTTTTGATCTTGCTTGGTGTGGTACTGGCCAAGGGCCTACTACAAGCTCAAAAGTAATATTAAAACAGTAGTACTGTCTTAAAGTAATATTTAAACAATACTACTCACGGTGCCAACAACAACGCAATAAGAACTCGTATAGCGTTGTCACTTTTGCACCGCGAGTATTGTTTTAACATTACTTTCAAAGCTTGTGGTTAGGCCCCTGTTCAAAAGAAAATAAAATAAATATAGAGGATCACGATTGCAATCCTTCAGATGTATAAAGGGTAGTCAGAGGCACGTCAAAACATTACATTTGGCACATGCCCACATTTTACAGTAGTTAGTATTCCCTAATGTGATACGTTGCAATTCCGTCCGTCGTTAGTGCGTCTGTTGTTTCCGTTATTAGTATGTACATTCAAACAGCTTTACTTGAAGATAAAACTCACTCAAAGATCTGGTATAATCCGGATTCTTAGTTCCCTTATTCTTAAGCCTTGCCAGTAGTTCTGCCGAAGAGAGTTTTCTGACCATAAATACGCCTAGTACATAGGCCCTAGTGAAGTCCGCCGCCCACGTAACATGGATTTGATTTGCTACGGTGGGTGAGAGCTTCACCAAGGAGGATATGTTGACAGGTCGCGGTGGTCGTTTCGGTTCTGGTGTGGGCTTGTTTGTTGGTATTGGATTCTGGAGGAAAGAGATTGGTTAAAGCTCAGGTAAATTATAAATAATTTTCCAAAAGATAAATTGTAATTGATATGTGGTGCCAAAACTTGCTGTCATTATAAATTAATTCTGTATTATGTCTGACAGGGTTTTATTTCATATTTGTTTGAAAATCTAAGTCAAAAGGCATTTATTTCAATAAAATCACTAGGATCACTTTGAAACACTGTTTTAGACATAGAGATCAGAGATTTGAGATAATACAATCTTAGATCTGGATCAGAAATTTATGGGATTCGGGGGTAAGTTCAAACAATGTAGTCCCGCTTCAAAGTTTTTAAGTATGACTTGACAATTATCGGTATTATGTGCGTTTTACAAGTTAATTTTGGACACCTAATACAATTACAAGGGTATTAAGCTTTCAAAATTAGGGTACAAACAGTAAGACACATCATCCACCAACATCTGTCAGTATATATCAAGTTTGTAGGAACTCATTTTGACTTATGGTTATTTTTGCTATGATCTGTAACAATAGATGGAAATAAAACATTTTCACACATAACTTACTGGTAGTGGGCACATTTTGTTGTTTACTTTAACATTAACACTAGGCGGAAAGTGATCCTCTTGTTCGCACGAAGATTCTAGTAAGCAGAACCTGAGTTGTGCCTGTGAACAAACAAAAAACAATATAAAATGTTGAATAACTATTTAATTAAACAGCCAAGCTAAACAAAAAAAAAATTATCTTCTAGCTTAATCTAGCTGCTTCGCTCGCTCGCGTCATGCCTGGATAATAAGAAGCATATTCTGTGCTTCTAGTCTAGTCTAGCATACATAGTCTATGTATATTCCAAGTTTTACCTATATCCATTTGGTCGTCATTGAGCCACAAACATCCAAACATCCTCACAAATTTTCAGATTATTTATTTTATTTTATTAGGGCGAGAACTCTTCTGTTAAATTTTAATCACCTGTGTTCGGAGAGTCTTAACAATAAGTAGGTACCTATGGTAAATTTCAACCATTGTCTTTATTAACTCACTTGTACAACATAGTCCAGTTTGTTAGTATTCCCAATGATGTCCTTTCCTGAGGCTATTTCGGTGGCTTGCTGTGGGGTCAGGTGAAACACATAGGTGCCTTCTTGCATTCGGCCTTGCTGCATTGGCATCATGGTGGAAGGCTTCATTAGTTCAGCGAGTACATCATAGAATGGTAATCTAAAATGAGATGAGTTTTAATAGAAATGCAAGAATAGAACTAATGTTAAATTGGCTTAAAGGAGGTATATAGTGATGGGACTGTAAGGGGCAAGCCAGACAGAAAATACGAAAGACGAGGACGCGTCGCCTTTTTGATGTATTTTCAAACCGTACTAATTGAACCGCGCTGTCGTGAACGTGTTCTCTTAAAAAAAAGTCTTACGTCTCGATAAATTTATGGAATTGTCAATCGTCTGCCAGCATGTAGTTTGCAAGTCATTCGCATCAATGCACAACCCTCGTATTCAAGAACGACACCCACAGTGGATATCTTTTTTTATAAAAATCACTTTATATGTTGTGCGACACTGCATAGTGTGACTAGAGGCACATTGTCGTGTGCCTCTAGCCAAAGTTGAGCTCTAAAGGCACACGGTAGCGTGCGCCATAGTGCCGCTCAACACATAAAGTGATTTTTATGAAAAAAGATTTCGTCCACTGTGGGTGCGTGTTCTCATAGTGTCGTTCTTGAATACGAGGGTAACGATCATTCATGCATGACAGCACGTAAGGCATGTCATGCCGCATGATCGTCTAGGTTCCGCCTAAGACAATGTCCCCTAGTGCAAATAATAATCCTACTAATATTATAAATGCGAAAGAGAGTTGTGTGTGTTTGTTACTCTTTCAAGCAAAAAGTGAAGTAATCAGAATATAACATAATGCTACTTTTTATCCAGGTACCATCCGTGCGAAGGCGGGGCGAGCTAGTCACTACATAGTATAAAGCAAAGTCGCTTTCCGCTTCCCGCGTCTGTATGTATGTATGTTTGCTTATATATTTAAAACTACACAACGGATTTTGATGCGGTTTTTTTTAATAGATAGAGTGATTCAGGAGGAAGGTTTATATGTATAATAACATGCTACCCGTGCGAAGCCGGGGCGGGTCGCTAGTAATAAATAAATAAATATTGGTGGACATTTCACACATTGCTATCCAGCCCCAATGTAAGCAAATCTTGCACTATGGGAATCAGTTTACTGATAGAATACTTATACACTTTTTTTTTGTAAATATATATGTTCATATTATACATTACTAGCGACCCGCCCCGGCTTCGCACGGGTGCAAAGCTGATTCCTATAAAACTTCCTCCTGAATCACTCTATCTATTAAAAAAACCGCATCAAAATCCGTTGTGTAGTTTTAAAGATATAAGCATACATACAGACGCGGGAAGCGGGAAGCTACTTTGCTTTATACTATGTAGTGATAACACCCACTCACTCACGTAATGCGGCTTTAAGGGGCTCCCAGTCGACGATTGCTCTTTTTCGAAACGAAAAAAGAAATACTTCAGAACAAGCCACATCTCCTATTTTTATAAGTATATTACTTCAGGTTCCTACCTAGATTTCTATTAAGCTGAAAACATAATAGCAGAAACTTTTCACGATAAAGATATTATTTCAAAATGATACGATTTAGAATTTATGATCGAAATATTTTATATACCTACTATTAAAATCAACTTGTGATTTATTGTTAAAGATAGGTAATATGTAGATCTAGATTTCTATTAGAATAGATTTTTGATAAGTAATTATACATAATTTATATCATTAATTTATTCGAAAATCTAAGGCGGCCCACGCGCCGACGTGTTTTTGTCGTCATTGCAGCGGTCGGTAGGATTATTTATCGAAGTGATTAAAGATGGGTACATCTTTATTCACATATATTATACATTATAAAATAGGAGATGTGGCTTGTTCACAAGTATTTCTTTTTTCGTTTCGAACAAAAATAATCGGAGCGCCTTAAGTCCTTGTTATGTGTACTTTCTAGAGGACTAAAAATAATGATGACTAGGGAAACTTACTTCTTGAACTTGACATCTGGATGCACGGGGTAGGGCGGTTGTAGGCTGGTTGTGGGGGAGGGAGAGGGCATAGGCGCGAGGGTAGCCCCCCCACCGCCAGCTCCGTACCCGTGGTACATACTGCTTGCGTACATCTGGTTACGAGTCTGCAAGTTGTGATTCTGTTCAATTGTGTTTTGTTACTAAGCTCAGATTTGTAATAGTAGGTTATCGACAACACAGTCCAATAATACATAATCATCGGTGTTTTCTTGTCAAGCTAAACTAGGAAATTGAGCTAGGTACTTATTATCGCACGTATTCGTCACTCAATAAGGAAGGAACCTCAATAATCAATTAAAAAACCTATCTCATCACACTCTATACTCTAATATAAATGCAAAAGTTTTAATGTTTTTTTTATTACTCAATCACGTCGTAGTCGCTGAAACGATTTCGATAACTTATAAGTGGCGAAGTAAAGTATGGAATGCTAACAACTGCAAAACATGGTGCCTGAATGAGGTGGCCATTTAGACATCTTCATGGATTTGAGCGTACGGAGATCTGAGAGTATATCTACATCTACCATACATGGTTATTTAAAAGTTATTTTGCAGATCAAAATATAAAGACTGATAAGATTGTGAACTACCTACAAAATGTTTGAATATAAAGACTCTCACCGAGACGGGCATAGCTTGCGCCCGCGAGTCCTGCGTGTTGTAACCGGCGACGGCCGGATGCTGGTATATGCCTGCATTCCGTGAGCCGGGCAGAGCGGGCGCCAGGGGATCTTTACCCTGCGACCCACCCTGCCCCACGTTACCCGACGACATCGACGCCGGTCCATTCCTGCCAACCAACAATAAGTTTACAGCCTATACACATACAGATCAAAATCCTTCAACACCAACATGAACGGACGGAGCACCGACACCAGAAGCGTGATCATGCTTCACCTTGTAGATGAACTCACCCTGAGTTTCGACCTATGCAAAGGCTGTGCGGACCAATGACAGCGCTCAAATATTCGAGTTTGATAATGTCGAGCGCTCTCATTGGTCAGCTTCGCACAGCTCCGCGTAGGACGAAACTCAACCTTAGGGAGTAGCATAGCAGAGTCAACATTGAAACGTAGAGGACATGCCATCAGCTAGGTACGCGACAGGAGGACACTTGCCTAGAGTGATTAGTGGCCTTTTGTGAGCGGTGGCCATTCTCTGTGGTTCGGAGTCGACTCCTTAGTTCGGAGGACGTTCCATTCTCAGCGGGCGCACTCGATGCCGCACTGCCTACTCTCGCTGAAGAGCGTGTTTTAACCATTGTTGACGTGCGACCATCTCATGTCAACTGAAATTCAGGAGTCCAAAAATGGACAAGCTAACGTAAATGAAGGGTTACAACCGTAAAGGTTTTCTGGAAAATTTCTTCGACGTTGCGAAAGAAATGACACGCGACTCCTTATTTCTCTTACAGCACCAGACAACAACGGGGGAAGGGGCTTTAATAGAAGTACATCTGCAATTGAATAATTATCCATTAAGTCGTCAATGGTTAAAACAAGTCTTGCAGCTTTTGAATTTTAATGTCTAGATAAAATAAATCATAGGTCCACATAAACGCAGAATTGGAACTTATGTTGGTGATCCTTTACAAAATGATTTGGCAAATTATTCCACTGCAGCTGTGAATGTTCATTGCTATGGAGAGAAAGTTTATTAACAAGTTTCATTCTTTGTTGGCATACAAACCGGGAACAATTGCAATACAGAAATTCAATGGCAAGAGAAATAAGGGGCAGTCCTGTCGGTGAAATTTTCCAGAAAATTATTATCCATAATTCATTATTTCAGATATGTAAAATTAGGGCAAACAGGACATTTTATGTACATGAAACTATGAATCATATCTGTGAACTAGCAAAAATACATGGATGCATGCATACAGTTCTGCCAGGAATACTTGTTGAAGAAGCTACAATTGACGTAGGGAGGATGAGCTTAAACCTTTGATGGATCCTTACTACCTCATCAGAATAACAGTAATTATGTCTTTCAAATGAAGAGCAACAATGAAAAATACAGGATCTAATAATATGAATATTTTTAAGGCTAATGTTCACCAATTCCTCAACCGGCCAATGTCTTTACTTTATCATGAATTAACCAACAGGTACAACTACCTGTTAAAATAATGCTGGTGAACTTGGGCTTATGTTAAATGGTTAAAATACTGTCTAGTGGAAGTAAGCTTAAATTGATGCAAGTTCATTGATAATATAACTTATTTGATTAATCTGTGATCTTATTTGATTGAACTTCTAAAGTACACGGTTTAGGTATATATTAAAAAAAATGCATCTTAGATTTCTGTGGTCAAATTTAAATTGTATTACACTGTACAGGATGTTTAAATTCAGCATTTCATAAAAGTTTGTTTTGTTAATTTTTGTACTTTTTACGGGTTGGATAATCAAGTACATTCAGGCCATTGACTTATTATTGAAATAATAATAAACATCATTATTCATACTTATCTGAAGAAAGGCATTCATTAATGTTTCTAGCCAAACCAAGTGAAGTAAAAATCGATAATCAGATGGCTTTTCAAATACATAGATGCAATTTGTGGTCTCAATGTGTACATAACAACAGGAGTTATCAAAAATAACTAGGTAGCTTGGAGTACTTCTTGATATTTTTACGAAGGACATTGTAGCCTCGATCACCACGTTACAACCCTGTGTGTAAGGGTCCCTAGATGGAACTATGCAAAATTCATTCAAAAGGCCGGCAAAAACCAATTATATGTAGGTATATTATTATAGTACACTAAGTTATGTTTGGTTATTGACAACAATAATTTAGAATGAAGAGTGTTTCTAAATAATACATGTTGTTTTCTCAGAAAACGTACACAAAATGTAAGCAATATGGTTGTCAGGTGTTGATACCGAAAAGTACTCACCAAGATAACGAGTTACCGTAATCGTAATATCTACTCATAATTAATTTCACTCATAAAACTACACTTTTTACGAATTTACAATTATCACACTTTAATAAAGTCTTTCACAGAACGCCATAGCTTGACGCTTTTTCTGCCATTCGGCCGCCACATTGACCATAGCCATAACCTTTTTTTTAAGCTCAATGTGTTCGAACCTTTACTAATTATTGCATTTTGTTTGACTTCGAGATGTTAAAACAGGTAATAAAACAAAAAATATACAAAACTAAAGAAAACTAAAATTATATCATTTTTTAGATGCATTCAATTGATAATTTAAAATATATTTATTTTATGAACGTAAAGCCTCGTTCACAATGTTTGATCATAGACAAACTAGAAACTGTCATATCCGTTTCCTGTCTAATAGTGATGGGACATCGCCCACGATTATTTAAAAAAGGCTGTTATACATGGACGTATTTTAGTGAACCTACGTATTACAGCGATTATGGTGTAAATTTGGATAAGGTCTCTCTCTTATTTCTTCACGTGTGTGTGATTAATGTGGCAGTAAAGCAGTTAGTGAAACAACCATGATGAGAGTTCGTTTTACGTTGTCCCTTATTTTTATGACATAGGTAGGTACATAATTAGAAAATTATCCTCTCAGACATCGTTAAGATTCTGGAGATAGTTTTGGTAATTCTGTGGTGCCGACATAATCGTAACACGGAGTATAGAACTAAGTTTGATGAAATAATTATAGTCGTAAGCCTGTTTTACCTAAATTAAGATTTTAGTTTTAGAATTAGGAAGAACCTACCTTCTTATAGTCACATTCCATTCTTAAAACGCAGACATTGATAAATTTTTACCTAATGATATGAAATAAAATACCGTACATTGAGGGTACAGACTGAGGTATGAGGTAGGTACTTCAATGATAGCTAGCTACATTATCTAACACTGATTTTATTAATACGCAATGTCGTCTATGTGTATGAAATATTTAGGTACACTTAAGTTAGAAAAGTGAAAATATAACCATTAAACTGGTCAGGTAACATGAAAAAAACGCCGCGTTTTTAGCGCTGGTGTATACGGGCCTTATGTTTTATAAGACTGGTAGAATGCTAATGCTATGCCATGCCATGCCCCTTTTTTTTATAAAAATTGTGTGATGCGTTGTTACCTGATCGATAAAATACGTCCATGAATTTACTTGCGTCTTTTCAAAAAGTTGTTATTTCTTTAATTTAAAACACCCTATTTATATTTTTTTATCTAAGGAGAAGATGAAAGTCTCAAAACTCTAAAACCATGTTGATGCTGGGTGCTAGTAGAATTATTTATTAAAATATTTGCACAATAGGGCGTGATTTGTGATTTCCGTATCCTAGTCGATGATGTTGTACTGTCTGCTGCTAGACTTTATCGATATCGATAAAACCAAAATAATAGGTAGGTAGTTAAAGGTGTATTTAAGTAGGTATCGAGGTAATTCTACGTATTTCATAGGTTCCCAAAATTGATAACGGGATTTTTAAAATACGACGGTTATTATTAAACTGTTACCTCCTACCTATCTACCTAATAATGATCTACTAAAGGTACCTAAACAAAAAGATCTAAAGTACCTACCTATACCTAATGAAGGCACTAAGTAGAATCAAAATAACCAAATAGTTAAAATTATCAATTGTAATTACTGAGAAACCGATGTTTAATTACAGGTATAGGTATTGTGTGTGCACCAGTTAGACCATATGGGCGCAGCTTGCACACCCCGGTTGACTAAACGCGAACGGTGGACATCGAGCCTCGCGTGCACTGGCCGCGTCGCACCTTCTGGCCGATCCGTCCATAGCCTCTCACCTAGTGCCGCTGCACGAGGCCATATCCGACTGTCTAGCTCCCCAGCACTCAAACTCCAAGACCACACAGTTGCTTCACCGCCTTCAACAACCCCCAAACTATTATGCACCCATGGCCGGTGCTCGTAAACTCTTTGCCATGAGGTGTACGGCGAACCACCGTTCTCTTCGTACCATTCACCTAAACCATTATTTAGATCCCAAGAGTCTTCATGCGATAGAACTGAACGTAGCCCGCTTACATACTTTTTCGCCCATTCAACGTTGCGCGTCTGTAAGCCTAAAGCATGAACGTAACCTTTAAAATCGGTTTTTAAGTGTTCACTAAGACGAGATGTCCAAAAAAGCGTAAGATTTGGCAAGTTTCCATTTATATTTTTAAGGCTCTGAAGTGTAGATTTCGTAAATTCAATCCAAAGATCTGTGGGATTTGTATTGTTAAACTGTTCTGCCCAGCATCTTTCGGAGATGTCGCTGCCACCGAGATGAAATAAATCATCAACTCCGGTCAGTTGAATTATCTCTGAGTAGACACGCTGCAGTATTTCAAACACATGTGGATTATTAGGGTTTAGCTGCCCACAAGGTGGCGTCGTACAATAAGCCGGCCATGGCTGACGATCGATACAGTGCACAAGATCTCCAATCTCCATGGTTGGGCCCCAATTCCAAGCCCGCCCTACGTGTGCTGGAGTATCAATTTCTATCAAAATGCGTATACCCCGCAGTCTTGCTCTGCGTGCCATCGCTCTCACTTGATCAGTCGTATACACATCTCTTTGACTGTACGCACCATACTCTGCCAGCTGAGGTATACTGCTTAACTGCAATGAAAATGCCTGTGAATCACTTACATGCCAATGAAAGGTATTCAATTTTGTAGCCGCCATAGCATCGATAGTGCGCAGTAATGCGCTTGTCGGAAAGTAGCTGCGCGCTGTATCTATTAACAGTCCTCGATAACGGAATTTGGGCGCATCTTTGACGGCAGCTGCTTGCAAGATCAGCAAAGAACCTGCATAGCGATCTAGCCATACGAGCTGCGACACTGTTTCGAGTGCATGCCTTGCTCCACAAAATGAATGAGCAGTAATGTTGATTAACAAAGTGAACGCTGATTCCTCCGTCGGATGAAGAACAAACTTGTAACTTTCGTCTGTATCCAATCGCATGCGTGGATCACCACTCCCGGTTACGGAAACATGTATCAGCACGTTTCGCCACTCTTCAAATCCACGAGAATTTTCTTCCATAGTATGAAGATCTTGTCGAAATAGCTCGAAAGAGTCTCGCAAATGTTGTCGTACGATTCTGGTTGGTGCAGCCACTGATTCTAAATGAAACAAATCGGCTCGTACTGGAACTGCTGCAGTAGCGAGGCTCACTTGCCCTGTTGGTTGCGGCCAGAGCTGAATCGAAGAACAGAGCATATTGCATGTTTCCAAAGATTGTAATTTTCCAGTTTGCGTTGCTTTGTACGGTACACATTTTTCGTTCACACATTCCCAAGTCCATAGTGGTAACTTAGTTCTGAAAAAAATATCTATATTTCAATGCAAGAACCAAATCAAATACATACAAAGACTTATAGTATTAGCAGATCCTACCTAACTTATTTTAACTGATCACTTACGAAACAGAGGTTGTTATGCATGTAATGGGAAAATTTAAATAAAATACAAGCATTAGAATATTTCTCAATAATATCTCCATGAAAGTCGGCCATCAACTCCTAAGAGCACTAAAATAACTGTAATAAAATAATAAAATTATAATCGATTTTCATTGTTATGTAATTTTTCCCTCCTTTTACCTACTCGGCATAAATTGTCAAAAAGACAGTTTCTCCATGATAAGTTTTTTCCCTAAAACACTACTTTCTACCATGAAATTGTACGGTAGAGGTTTTTTCAATAAACAATTTACTTTTTGGATTTTAGCACCCTGCTTATGCAAAAACTTAGCATAATAAAATAGGTAGGTACCTAGGTACCTAGGACCAAAACTCTGGTAGTAAGTATGCCCAATTTCAGGTTCTGATCTATCGCCATCTACGTACGAGTAATTTTAATTGTGATTGAGCGAGCGAAGCCTACCTCGCTAAGTCATAGGGGGTAGGCAGCGGCAAATCCAAACAATGAGGATATCTCAGTTTGGAGCAAACTACTAGTAATAAAATACCTTACATTTTGTACATTTCACATTTATGTAAATATATCATCGAAAATAATCTGTATTATTGGGCGAATACATAGACAGGATCCGAATATAAATTAAATATCCACACAAAACGGCACCAAACACCCAACTTATCAAGCCTAGGATTATTATCATGATGTCCTTTATGATATATACATTGAATTTTCCGTAAGGCCCGGGGTACATCAGGCTGATCTCCATCATAGCTGGGAAGACTAAAGCCAGCATTGTCGTGCAGACATTCCCAACGAACGCAACAAAGGGACCTTGGAAAGGCACCATGTAACAAACAAAAACTGAAACATAAACACACACAATTGTTGCAAAGAAATCGGAAATAATATAAACGGTAAAGTTTGGATGTAAGAGGCAACCTCCGAAACTATTGAAATTTTTCTCAGTTAAATGTTATGCACAATGTGATAAGGACAAGAAGATCATGATGATAGGAAACTACATTATCTTCGAGTGCTATAAGCTATTTATATTTTGATAATAAGTAATTTTGGTGAATGAAACCCCGGGACGCATGTAATGATCTAAGATACTATTTAAAAAAGTAGCTTAGGCAAATAGTATCATAGCTAAGTTCCCAAACTAACAATTCAGAGTTATTCATGTTGTGAGCAGTTCAGAATAATGCTAGTGGGCTTTCCTTGTTAGACTTATTTTCATCGATTTAAGAATCTATATCTAATGATCTTAAGAAGTTCTTACAAGATAGTAAAACGAACATGGGCCTGGCAATAAGCTCCAATATCCTCAGCGTCTTCACAGTGGGTTCGTTATTCACGTCGTATTCGTGGTTCTTTATGATTTCGAGTATAATCTGAATAGCGGGGTAGCACTGAATAGGGTACGCGAAGGCTATAGCGATCAAGTACAGACCAATAGAAGCCATTGCTGAACTGGAAAGTAACATAAATAAATACTTTAATAATAAGCGGATTTTAAAAGCAGAAGGATAAAATGTAGTATCGTAAATAAACGCATGCTTTAATACTTGACAGTTGTTACTCAAAGTATTTTCATCGTCTACAGTGTCTGAACAGCCATAGTTGCATTATGCAACTATATATTCAGACTATAAATAATCACTACATAGTATAAAGCAAAGTCGCTTCCCGCGTCTGTATGTATGTTTATATCTTTAAAACTACACAACGGATTTTGATGCGGTTTTTTTAAATAGATAGAGTGATTCAGGAGGATGGTTTATAGGAATCAGCTTTGCATCCGTGCGAAGCCGGGGCGGGTCGCTAGTATAATAAAATAATATCTAACTATATATATGAATAGACATTCAGACCGGCCATAAAGCTTGGCGCAACATAAGAATAATGGAAAAGTGTATGGGACTGAACTCATCATCAAACGGCAGCGATCGCAGCACATTTTCCTCCATCGTACCGAAAGACCAGTAGCCTAGCACCCCGAAGATGGTCGCAATGACCGTAGGCACTAGAATGCCTACTCTGACAACTCCAAAACGCTTGATCATCACTTTCGGTTCTATGAGAGCTTTGTCGACGGACAGGATCTGGTAAACCAAAAACAAAATTAAAGTTGGGGAAGTTTAAGGTTTTGAGAAAGTTTGAAAGTGACGAGAGAATGTTAAGTGTAAATGTAGAAGTAAGGTTGATAAAGATTAGTTGTATAAAAAATGATATGGCAGGAGAAAAAATAATGTTGAGATAACGGCTGATAGATGTAAATGAAAAAAGAACATTCGCCGACCTCTCCTAAGTTTGATAAGGATATAAAGATTTTGAATATGATGCTCTGAACTACAAAAGTTTATGTAGGTATTCTTTTTCAAAGGATTTAATAAACTTGTATCAGTAAGTAGGTACCAACCACACCCACAGCGCTGAGGTTAAAAAGAAAAGTTCCAAAAGCGAATAACACAGGCAGTGCTTCGGTAGCAGCAGTAATGACCTCACCATGTGGCTCCTTGAATATGTGGTAGAATATCAGGATCAAACCTATCATGTTTAATAGGTTGCCTGAAAATTGAGAAACAATACAGAATTTTGGTCTGATAATTTTTCTGATAGTCTTAACATATACCTCGAATTCTTAACAAAACGATAAACAACGGCTTAAAATACTAGGAACATTTTTTGCAAAACTATTGAAATGTAGTAAGTACCCATCATGGAAACATAGCTGACGATTTTCAGATTTTTCATGAAGAACTCCAATAGCAGGTATGGAATAAGAAGAGACAGGAGAGCGGGTTTAGAATCTTCCCAATCCATTATCTGAAATGGTATTTAAATGGAAAAAGTACTTCACAATTTAAACCTACAAGAGTTTGTCGGCTGAGTCTTACCCTCGTATTCAAAAACGACACTATGAGAACACGCACCCACAGTGGGCGAAAACTTTTTTCATAAAAATCACTTTATGTGTTGTGCGACACTGCATAGTGTGATTAGAGGCACATTGTCGTGTGCCTCTAGTCAAAGTTGAGCTCTAAAGGCACACGGTAGCGTGCGCCATAGTGCCGCTCAACACATAAAGTGATGTTTATAAAAAAAGGTTTCGTCCACTGTGGGTGCGTGTTCTCATAGTGTCGTTCTTGAATACGAGGGTTACTCTTCTGATCATTGAGCCTTTATAAATCACTATATCCTCAAACTAGTAATTGACCAAGAGGTATTCAAAGTGACTCATGATCAAGTGAAAAGATGATGCATACTTGTTCCATTTTAATATATTATATTATGTGAAAATAAAATAACTAATTACTGTTAATTTGATTAAATTACAATAAGTAAATACACACAGCTGTTATTAACTCTGATCTGTATTTACTTACATCTCGCAAACTATCAGAGGTGAAAGTAACAAATACTGTGCAAATTCCAAGCTGACTCAATATCATGAACGTTGCAATTATTGTGCTGAAACAAGATAAACTTTTAAAATATCTATGTAGGTCAAATTTACTAGTTAATTTAATATATTTTATTAGCGGTAGGTACTGGCCACTGGTCAATAATATACACATAAAAATGATAATTGTAATTTTGTATAATTTAGCACTCACTATTGAACAGTAGGTAGGTATTCGTACTACTTACAGTACCTACCTTCTAGCTATCTGTTCTTAGCCTAACCAATACCAAGTAAGTGTAGGTACTAATCGTATATAGGTAGCTTAGCTACATTTTATTATGCATGTCTATGCAATAAACCAACCGATAGAGAAAATAAAATTGGTGACTCATCTCTATTTACTAAAGGAAATAGTGGAATTCGTTAGTATAAAAATCTGATATTTCTAACTAGGTATAAATAAACTTACGGTCCTTGTTTGCCAATGCACTGGAAAATAGGCGGACCGTGCAAAACTGCTATACGGAACCCATATCTATACGATATGCACGGAATTCTCAAATGCCGGCTGACTTCATTCAGGCATCTTAGCTAAAAGTGTGATAGGAAATTATATTACCAGTTACCATCCCCAGTACCTAACGGGACACCTTGCGGGTATTTTAAGTATTTATCGATTATTTATTGAATAATCGAAGAACATCACTAACTATAATATTTTTGGGTCATGGAGTCATGATCAATCAAATTAATTACTATTTTCAAAGTATTTAAAATAGTCATCTAGTATTTAGTCATCGAAGTAGGGGGTTAATTAATTAAATAATTTTCCTCATTATATAATTAATTAACCCCTTATTATACCTTTATTCCTATACCTAACTTACCTATTCTAATCAAATCTCTTAAAACATACTTACCTAAGTACTTACAAAGTGATAAAACCAAACTGTCATGGCCATTTAAATATTTTATAATAATTGATTAGTGATAGCTACAGGAAAATATGGAAAGTACCTAGATTGGAAGCAGGATTTTTTTTTGTAATGTAGGTACGTAGGTTGGTAGGTAGGTACTTACTAATAACTAACTATCCCTCGTATTCAAGAACGACACTATCATTGAGAGCACGCAGCCACAGTGGACGAAATCTTTTTTCATAAACATCACGTCTTTATGTGTTGAGCGACACTATAGCGCACACTACCGTGTGCCTTTAGAGCTCAACTTTGGCTAGATGCACACGACAATGTGCCTCTAGTCACACTATGCAGTGTCGCACAACACATAAAGTGATTTTTATGAAAAAAGATTTCGTCCACTGTGGGTGCGTGTTCTCATAGTGTCGTTCTTGAATACGAGGGTATGACTTCGGAAGGTACCTACCTACCTACCTACTAAGATAAAATGCAGTTGAAATGAGCACAATATAGAAAGCTCATACCAAAGTTAAATGCGTGTGAACTAAAAGGAAACCCGTGAACAAAGCCAGTAGTGGACCAAGCACGATACCAGCTTGACTGATCGCGAGAGGGACACCTAGTACCCCAGCGCCTAGGCCAGTCCTCACCAGGTTGAAGTAGGCCATCCATACCCTATGAAGAAATATCGTTACTAAGGGCCGAGTAGAGGTTTATAGAAGCCGACACTTGGCACCATCGATCACATAGCCTTTGTGGATGTGTGGCCGATGCTTGGCACCTAGTTGATGCATGCAATGCATAAGAAACCAAATCAATATTATGTACCTGCGTAGTTCGGTATATGTACCCTCTGGTCTTTTCAACAATCATCGCTATCTAGTTTACCAACTTTGTATCAAGTCGCAAGGCTCTTTCAGAAGCGCACTACTATAAAAGCACTCAGAGACTAATAAACGAGTAGTTATATAATATAGGTACCTACCTAGTTGAGCAAGAATAAAGAATCTTACTTGATAGGGTTTTTAGGCTCACGGTGCATTTGTGGATCAAATTCACTTGTAAGTGACAACACTGATGGTAATCTCGTTGATCTAATGTCGATGAAAGATTGACGATCATGAGGACGAAGTGTGAGTTTGCTCACGTTTTCGAAGGCCGCCCTGAAAACCAATAATAAATAATAAATAATTATAATATTATGGCATTTTGAGTTTTTTATTCATATATTTATTCTTCTTGTTGTGCTTTATATCAAATATTCTTACATACATTGTTTTATTGAGGTACTTTTCTTCAGATAATTGTGTTTTATTTGCACAAATACAAAATTTATATGAAATAATTTAAAGATTCGCGCCACATTTTTTCAATTCAATTCTTTTTCACTGGCTGCTGTGACAGCTTGTCACAATTCTACCAATGTCCGTGTCATTCTAATTGTAAAGGTCATAGAAGCCAAAAACAAGAATTAAATTTTATTGAAAGGAGATAGTGCACTGACCTCTATTATATGTATAATAGAGGTCAGTGAGATAGTGATATAAATATGGCTTTTTTAATAATGTGGCCGGTATTGTTTAAAACTATGTATTCACATTCCCTTTGTTCAAACTTGACATTGACAGTCAAAACTATTATCTGATTTTTTAATGGATGGTTTTTTGCACAGAGTATTGTGAAGTGAAGTGAAGTGAGTGAGTAAGTGAACGAGTGACAGACTGACAGTTGACAGTTATTTCGCTTCGACAGAACAAAAAGTGCTAAAAAAAGGCGGAACTTGGTTTATTTCGTAGAATATTTTCATGATTTTTCATTTTTCACTTTCAAAAACATCAGTTGAGGATGATGTCTACAACAGAAGGAGAACTAGACATCGAGGTGGCTCTGGAACGCGAGGAAGGGGAGGTTAGAATTAATATTTTGCCACTGATCTTCTTGTTCGTATTGCATTCTGTTATAACAAAATATTGAGCTGCTAAAATAACAACTCTATTTGTTTTACCGACTCCCATTCATATATCCTTACGATGACTGAGTAAAATCACCCTAAAATCGCCTTGAAAGTGCAATGACGTTTAGGACGTTCTGTGCAAGTTCCGAGAGTAAATTTTGTTTTAGTTGGAAGATTCTGATGTGGAAAAAGGGACCTACATCCCACTGGCTCGGCCTGAAGCATTCAACCCTCCTTCCTTAGTGCACATGCAGATTCAGGATGAACTGAGCGATGAGGAATCTGCGCATGAGTCTTTGTGTAGTGATTCGGATGAGGAGCTTAGGAGACGTCCTAAGCGCATGAAGATCAGGCCTCGCCGACCGCAACCTCATGCTCAGCCAGATAAGAAGGATAAATACAATGTATGGTGCAAGGCTTTACAAGTAAGTATAAGTACATTCCTTCAAAACTTGACCCTTGGTGTGAAGAAGATTTAACTCTCATCTACACTAACGGTGCTATTAATAAAAATTGACTTATCCAAAGATCATCTGAGGTTACATCAAGACTTGTTAATACCAGCTTAATGTAAGCAACTCCATTTCTAATCCTTGTTTATTAATATTGAATTCGACTAGTCCAAACGTAAGCGTTGGACTAAATTTAATCCTGCGCTAGTCTACGTTTATTAATGAGACGGTAATAGTATAAAGAGGTAAAATTGGTGTTTTTGTTTGTAATGAATGTAATAAAAAACTACAGAACCAATTTTAAAAATGATTTTTCCTATCAAAAACTGCATTATCAACAAATAACTTTATCTATATATTTTTTAAATTAGAGATCAACATAAAAATCTCCATCTTCCCATGGGTACACACATACAGCAAGGGCAAACAGCTAATAATACATTTTCTAACACTGATTTCCATATTATTACAGGAGGATCTGTTAACAGAAGACATGGTTAGTTGTGATGTGACCAAAAAGAGGAGTTTAGGCGTTGAATCATATGATTACACCATAAAGTATAGATTAGATGATAAATTTTCCAAAAAGATATTCAAAAACACTGATGTAAGTGACCGTACATCAAACAAGCGTAAGAATTCAGATAGATCTAATGTAAAGTTACGACTCGGGAAGAGAGTGAACAGTCATCAGTCACATCAGGAGAAACAACAACCAAGGTACTTGCCGGATTTATTAGTGTCACCAACTGATCCTGAAGAAAATATATCTACAGATATCGCTGAGAAGTTGCTTGAGGAGAAGACGGAATTAATTTGTAAGTTACTTTATTTAGTTTTGAGTTATTGTTATTAATTTTTTATACTAAGGGCGCCTTCACATTAGGCACTCGAACAGCGCCACAGAGCCAGCTTGTGTAAAAAAAACAGTTGCAACATTGCTGGATGGACATAGGCTACTGAGCTAAGACAGTTGAGCTCGACTGTGTATTGTGTATTTTGTGTGATCTAAAGAGTGTTGCTATTCTAATTTGTTTATTTTTCAGTAAGGGTTGTACAAGTTCTTGGTGCTGACAAAGCTATAGACATATACAAAGAAACACAGAGGGTGGAGGCTGATGGTGGAATGCTTGTTATGGTAAGCAGAGCCTTAAACATTTTTTCACCATTTGAATAGTACATTATTCTAGATGGACATAGGCTACTTTTTATTCAGGTACCAAGATCAAGTACCATGGTATCGTGGCGATGCCGCGCACAGTAGCTAGTTTTTTATAGTTAAAAAGTTTACACAAACTTCTCTAATGGACATAGTTTTTGCTCCGTTCCTAAATGGCAAGCGTTGTACCAATTCAATTATTGTGCCAAACATAATGTTTGGACGTGCCTCTGACTAACCCCTTTAGACATCTTCTAGGAACTAAGATCTGAGAGTATGTATACCATACTTGTGTATTACAGCCGTGATCCTATTTATTTTAATATCCCAATTCAAATATAAGCTTATGTTTATTGCTAATTTTCTTTCACAGAATGGAACTCGACGACGAACGCCCGGCGGCATCTACTTCTTCTTACTGAAACGCGACGACGACATCTCCCAGGAGAAAGTCAATCAGGTCCTGAACGAGGACCGGAATGAAACCAAGCGGAGAATAAAGAAATATAGGGTGAAGAGTCGCCAGAAAGTTATGGAGCAGCTAAAACAGAGTCTTACAGGTGATTTATTTTACCAACTGTTATTTGTATACAGTAGTTTTCAAAGTTTAAAATTGCTGAAGGTCAAACAAATGGATAACTAATCTAATAATAATAGCTAATATAACTAAACTTTTTTAAAAGCTGTGTTATTAAGATTCCTTGTATAAATTTATTTTTAATTTATGTGTTTTTTTATACTAAAACTTATTCCAACATAACTCTTTCAGATTCAGAAATACCCTCACTATCGCGCGGCGAAGCGATCGTCCTATCAGAGCATGGTTCCAATCCTCCGCCATCACCAGCGACCGATGCTCGCGACTGTTCCAGTGACACTGATGGTCACATCGACAGTCACATCGAGAGCCACGTGGATAGTCACACAGTTCTTTCCACCTCTCCATTGCCACCGCCGGATCCGCGCGCTTTGCAAGAGTACGACGACGGCGACTACTTGGAGGTGATGTGCAACGATGATATGGATCTCTTTTGAAGTTACAAACAACGATTGGAGTTTGTTTTTAATTTTATAGACTCACTTTAATCCCTATGGTAGACACACTCAGATGTCTAGGTAGAGTTTGCATCAAAGTCCCTTAGACGACCTGAATTACCCAAGGAATTATAGTATTTAGTATATAGGTCACCGGCATGATGGGTCGATGACATCGCAGGTCGTGCTTAGATCAGTAGCCTTATTGCTCCTGTTGTCTTTTGACAGTTGAAACCGATAACGAATTATAGAGGCGAATGGTACAAATAGAAGCTTATGCCCAGCAGTGGATGAGAAAGGCTGAACATAATGAATTCCCAGACGCCTAGACTCTAGTAAGACCCTTGCAAGGTTAATTTTGTCACCTATAAAGGCCTAGTTGTCGCTACATTAGGATTTGTAAGGAATCTATATTCCCGCGGTGTGCAAAGATACGATTTCCGTCTTAAACATGAACTGCTTGGGTTTGTTATGGGGCTATAACGGTTGTATTTAGACTACTTCGAAACTTAAAGATAGAGTGAACCAAATGTGCAAAATTAGATGTGAAAAGACGCAACATAGAGAGAAATCCTATGATAATATCAATGCTACAAGTGATAGAGAAGTCATAAGTGGCTGCTAATGAACTGAATCCAAAGTGCAAAGATTTTATTTTCATTTTTTGCTTTTGGAAAAGGGCCAATCTATGAAAGCATTTACCACTTGTTTTTCGTTTTTTTTTTCGATGATAAAATCAATCAAGAGGTGTTCTAAATGGCCTAAACATCCAGTTTTCATTTTGCGGAAGTAGTCTTAACACACCTGTATAATATTATAACAATTATTATGGACCTATGATGTAATTAATGTATAGTTATTCTTAGCCTTTGTTCCCACTAGATGGGTTTAGCCTTGTCTAACAGTGTAAGTGAGGACTGTCAATAAAAGCGTATCTGGAAAGACTTTACTAGTTTGACGCTGCTTATACAGGGTGTCTCAGTAGTCGACGTCAAGTCGGAAACGGTTATCAGAAAATATAAAAAAGTCTTAAGTTATGTAGTTTGAAGTGAAAACTTCTTTTTAGTGCCTAAACACTTTTATCATCTAGCTCGGCTTTGTAACGCACGTTCAAGTAAAGTCTGCTAGAATCGACTAATCGCCTTGTTGAAATTTTGCACTTCTGTCGTGTTACCATTTTCTTTAATTGTAGGCTTTCTTACATTCAGTTTGAGTTAGTAAAGAGAGTAATTGTACGAAGTGTGAGCGAGATAGATAGTGACCCTCAAAAATACATAACTTTTAAAAATTCCGGATAACTATCATCACACGTTTCCGGCTTGACGTCGACTCTCAGAGCATCTCTCAAATCGTAGTGGTTAAAATAAGGCCAGTTCATAAACATATGGCTGTGCAATTAGTGTTCAGCTTCATGTAAACTTGTTAATTAGGAAAAATAATGGAATGTTCTTAAAAAATGTTTTAGCTGTAATATAAAAATACAATATAATTATATGTGTGTGTTTGTGTGTATGTGTACCTAGTGTATATAAACAACAGGACTTTTGTGTACTCCATTGTAGTAGACGATTGAGACCTATATTTTTTTAAGAACATTCCCTATTGTAAGCTGTTTGTCCTTTTGGCGACAATGTACAACAAATAGTTCATTGTGCAGCTCAATAAATATATACTATTTATATGAGCAGACTCCTTGGTCTATTTCCATGTTACACAAAATATACTAGCTAGCTACTAAGTTACTAGCTGTGAGTGTAGCCATGGTAATAAAAAACCGGCCAAGTGCGAGTTGGACTACTGTCTATAAAAAACGGCAAAAACACGTTTGTTGTATGGGAGCCCCACTTAAATATTTATTTTATTCTGTTTTTAGTATTTTTTGTTAGAGCAGCAACAGAAATACATAATCTGTGGAAATTTCATCTGTCTAGCTATCACGGTTCATGAGATACAGCCATGTGACAGACAGACGGACAGGGAAGTCTTAGTAATAGGGTCCCGTTTTTACCATTTGGGTACGGAACCCTAAAAAACATAGCACTCATATAAGGCAGATAAACAAACCATATTCTACCAGGCTGAATGTCAAACTTGATTATATTTGTTATGCCATTTGGTTACATTTTTTTATAAATTGTTACATATTAAATAGTGTAATTGTTATTTTATAATAGTTGGTATATTTCACGTAACAGACCCCCGGTGCTTGTTTTTTCTGTCTTAATCATGTTTTAGAGAAAACCTCGGGTCTTTATTACATCATGTTTTTATTCCAAGTAGGTACCTAATGTACTAATTCTATGTATTAAATATAACAAATGTAGTTTCTTCAAATTAGTAGTTTTTATATAAAGCTTTTGAGAATTTGAAGTGACTTAAATCCACTGCCAGTTTACTTGTGTAAAATCTTTTAAAATAAGTAAAAAATTGGATTTTAAACTTAGTATGTAAAAAAACAGTTGTGTGAACAATAAGTTTTACTGTGGTCTAAACTAAAGTAACTATTTTTTGACAGCGATTTGATGTGAATTCGAAATAAGAAGCAACAAAAAATATTAGGTAGGTTAATCGTTTTACCTATAAATCAAAATATAAACTCTTTGGGCATGTTAAACTCTTGGCTTGGATCTCAAAATTAGTTTTCTAAACTTTAAAACTAAAATTTATATTAAGATACTGGATTATTTAATTTTCTGCGTCTAAATGTTCAACTTTCCTGTACCGTATCATGACTGTACTATTTCAAATAATGTCAATTATCTATGCACGTAGTAAACTAGGCAGAAGACTGAAGAAGTACGCGTAGTAAAACCAACAGATCCTGTCATCATTCCGGGGTTTTTCTGACTTCAAGCTCTTAAAGTTATATTAAAGCATACAGACGATATACGAACTACTTTCACACCTCGAGTAGTACAGTTTTAATATTACTTGTGTGTGTAATGAGCTTGTGGTAATGATGTCTGTTGATAGTTACTACGCGTACGTGCTTGGCCTGCTTAAACAGGTTTACCATCGTGTACCATGCACGAAGTGTACCAACGTACAAAATAATCTCGTAAATTTTAATGGTACGGTATGTTGACGGAACGGTCTAGTGGGTACAAGAATAAGGCGGCCAACTTTCTGGAAATTGAATGCGTGACTTTTTGTGGATAGGTATGGGATGAATGCGAATGCGAAGTACAAAATTTGTCTGTATAGGTAGGTACCTACCAAAATTAAATAAAATGCAAAACTTACTAAAGTCATTTATCTTCTAAAATTGTATTTATCACTAGACTGACACTTTTTTACAAGGTCAGGGTTTTTATTGAAAATCTCTTAAAAATCTTCGCAACTGCCCATATTAAATTTAAGTACAAGGAGAGCTCGCACCGTTTCGACATTTAGGGATGATTTTTGCGACGTCCACAGACCATTCATGAAAGAAAATACTCTTTCTGTAGGCGCGTTTGTGCCTGGTAAGCAGAGTAGGTACTGCACAATGCATTAAATAAATAGGAATGCGGGACGCTTCCAACGTTTTACTCATTCTTGCAAAGCGGGATTACAGCCTTAATTACGGGACGGTCCCGAAAAATGCGGGACGGTTGGCCGCCCTATACAAGAATAGGCGTAGCGTAGCTTGTTATTTGAAAATATATACCTTTTGACTAAGGCATAGTAATCTATAGAAAATACTTTTTTTTTGCAAGGTGATGGGTATGGTACGAAGTGGATACCTACTTTTACCATATTGTAGTTCAATTTATTATTTCTTGTAAGTTTTTTTTATATTTAAAAGGAAAATGCTGTTACAACTTAAAAAAACAAGAAAACCTAAAACTTCAATATTAATATTAACGAAGTTCGGTGAAACTCAATATCGGGCTTTGCGAAGGTGCGTTAATACTACGAGTAGGTACTTTTTATTATAAAATGCGAAACTTCCGAGTTCTGAGAATGTTTGCGTATTTATTGTTAACGGCTGAGCTGAACTGTATAGTACCCATTAATATTGTAGTTCGCTACTTAGAATAGCATATAGGTTACTGTTTATCCGGGTACTACGCGAGCGAAGCCTCAGGCGGGAGCTAGTATTTTATAGCATCATAGCGATTTGAAATGGTTTGGTAATGGTTGCCAAATGAGTGTTTAGGCGTATTCTGAATGTACGAAAGTAAGTTATCATCTCAAGCTCATGTTGGAGTTGACTGTACAAAAAATATGTCTCTAGGTTGACCCGCACATGGACTAATGTCGCGTGAGCATCCATTTGCTATGTTGTCACTTTAGCAGCTTATTTTCCAGAGGAAAATCTAATTTTATCAATGACTGGACAATATCTTGTGCAACCACTCAATCGCTTTTGTCACTTTCGCACAGTGAGTAGTATTGTTTTAATATTACTTGTCGTACGGCCCCTGGTCGCCATCTTGTTACTTTGGCGGCTTATTTCATCATTGACAACAATATCTTGTACCACTCATAACATAACATATCTTTATATGAATGGTTGGTAGCTTCGAGCACCTATCGCTTAGGCCACGCCTGTCTATGTCCGGTCAGTCTAGGTCCTAGGTACCATACAATGTGTAACTTATGTAGGTAACTATCTTTCGAGATATCCCTTATGGCATTTGGAATACGGCCTTTAGTCACTGTACTGAATTCTGGTTTGATTGTTTTTATACGAAGGTAAATGCTTTGGTATGAAGTGATGTTGGTAATATTAACAGTTTTATGGATGTAAGAAACTGTTAGACTTAATTTGTATATTAAAATTTCTAAAAATGAACATGACTTTTTGTTTAATTAAGACCCAGATACACTGAAATGCTTTTGAATTTTCCAAAATATTTTCTTTCAACATTTTGACTGTTTGTATGCTGCTGAAATGTTAGGTCAAGGATATAATAATAGCGATGTCAAGTTTTAAATTGCACGCGCTGAGGTGCTCATTTTACGGTAGTTTTGACCTTAATATCGGTCTCCTAGATAGCATCAATAGGTATCCCTCCAAAACTCACTAACTATACGTAGTTAGTTAGTAGAGGGACTCCCGTTTCCGCATTTGGACTCCTGTTTGGTCCGTTATGCGTCCTAGATACAATCGGTCTCCTAGATACAATCGCACTACATTAGGTATATAAAAACATGTTTGAAAAACTATATTTTTTATTGCGTAATAATTAATAAATAACATTCTTCATTTTGACCAGCAAAATGCATTTAAACTAGAATGGCACAACATGGTTTTCTTTTTAACAACTTCGGGGTGTAACCAATTATTATCACAATAATATTATGTGGGTATTGGGGTTAAATGCGAACATATATCCATTACAATCTCAATCATAAGAATAGCATGCTTCAAATTAATTATATAAGCACTTCTTCAAGGAAAATCCAGCATCTGGAAGAAAATAATGTCAGAATTATTACAAAACAGCAAGTAGAATAGATAGGCTTATGCCCAAGATACTAAGGGTTTGATGTTCAAAAAAATTCATAAATTTTGCATCTAAACCAATTTTAAAGTGACAAGATGAGCTATGACAAACCGCAAATAGGCTACACAAGAAAAGAAATGCATTTTGCTCTGCTTACCCGGGTAAGTGAATGATCCCAGATAAGACAATCAGAGGAAAGAAAAAAATAGTCATCAAATTGAGGCCTGTTATTTTCTGAAGTTGGTTACACATTAAATCAAATGATTACCAATTGGGGTAGGCACTTCTCAACAAGCTCCATATCCTGGCCTGAGCTTTCTCCTAGAGCATGGCTGGAGGCTCGGAGACAGGTCTCGGTCACAAGACATTTTGCTACCTCCACCACCAGTGTTAGTGCGTCATTGCCAAGTTTTGTCTTGTTGTCTTGGAATGAGTTGTTTAGGAGCTCTTTTATGAGTTCCTGAAAATGAGAGTAAAATACCCGGGTAGGTACATATGACCAGTTCAACATAAGCACTACAAAGGATTTAGATGAAAAACAGAAACTAACAAGTAAAATATTGGGTAATAAGGTGTGTTTTTTAGTGAAACCCGAATACTGAAGACCAATGCTCCTAGGTGAAAATCAAATATATTTTGCTTATGTAAGTTTAGGCAAGTATTTTTAATGGATAGGTAGGTAGGTAGATATGTTGAAGTTGGACGTGGAGTTTTTGTTAGTGTTACCTTACCTAAGCAACTTATTTGTAGGATTTGGTGAACAAAGGAAAAAGAAAGCTGAAGGGAACAAGTCGTTAAAATAATTATGTAGGTAGGTACTTACTGGTTTTAAAGTGCTCTTTAGGTTTGCTACTATAGAAGCAGGATCTTTATTATTGTCGTCATCGTTTTCATTGCAGTTTCGTGCCATTTTAAATGATTTTTATTAATTTTGTTTACTAAAACAATTCGCTTGCAAATTATCCTCTTACGAGTTTATTTGGAGTTTATTTTGTTCCAGGATTCTCCAATCTACTTTTGACAGGTTTTAGAAGAGGATAGCTTTATACAGTTTTTGTGCTAGATAAAAAGAGACAACAAAACAACATGCTTAAAAAACAAAATGGCTGATTGGAAAATGGAACGGGATGCTTCCAGGTCAAGGAAGGGTCAAGGTCGATAGATTTGACATTTCGAGTAGCAGCTCTATTCTACCAATAAAAGTACAGTCAGCATCAGCAATAAAAGTAAAATAATTCATTCGAGCCATTCATTCCAGATTCATTCAAAGCAATATGCCAGCCGAGACCAAGTGGTCTCGGCTGGCATATTGCTTAGTGTAAATCGCCACCTACCTGCAGCGAAATTACGACTAGCTTTTATAAAAGCTGTTTTTAATTATGTCAAACAAGATATAGTTACCTACTTGACATCGTTTTTGGGGCATTCTGTAGATCTGTATTAGAGACCCGTATTCTAATATTGGACAATAGGCTGTTCTAATATGAGTGAGAATTAAAAGATTGTATGTCTTAAACAATTTAATGAGATTTTTCACTTAGAACTAACAATGACAGTATGAACAACACTCTCTCTCTGACTACTTCTTTTGACTTGTGAGTCATATTATCAGCAATAAGCGCAAATACATTTTTCTCTTCCAACATTTCTGGAATATTATCTTTCCTCTCTTCTGGAGTCAGCTGTTGTTTTAATACTTCTAGTATAAGTTTATCCTCTTCCCTCTTCCATTCTGAAGGCTCTTGTTTTATTTCCTCTTCTAATGTGATTGTGACAGGCTGGGTGACTGAAGTTGCTTCGGGAACTATTTGGCTTTCTTCAATGTCCATTGTTGCATCTGGTTCCTGGAAAAAAAATATTGCATTAACTACTTAGACAAATTACTTAAAGAATTGCCATCTCATACTGTCAATCGGAAGAAGTAGGCCAAAGATAGATGGACTGTGTCATATCCATTCAAACATTGACTGGAAGAGATCGCTTTTAGCGATAAGGCCGCCCATTGTCACATTGACTTATTAATAGTTTTTGTGTCCTGTTTTTAGGTGTGCAATAAATATATATTCTATTCTAAAGATGAAATGGGTAAAAAAGGAATGAATGATGAGATGACGGCTGATGAGAGAGATTGGAATGAAAGAAGAACACAAAGGTACCCAAAGGGTAAAAACGGGACCCTATTACTTAGATTTCGCCCTATTACTGTCTGTCTGTCTGTCATCTGTAAATAGAGCTGTATCTCATGAACCGTGATAGCTATAGTAGAAATTTTCACAAATAATGATGTATTTCTGTTGCCGCTATGACAACAAATGAAATGATACATATTTTAGTGGGGCTCCCATACAACAAACGTGATTTTTCCCCCGTTTTTTTTTATAGATAATAGAACGGAACACTTCGTGCGCGAGTCCGACTTGCACTTGCCCGGTTTAAATAAAACGTCACCAATTTGGTACAGGAAAATACTGTTGTACTTACATCTTTTATTATAATATGTGCTGTTTCGCTATTATCTTGGATTTTTTCATGATCCAAAATAACGCAATTTTCTTGGATTTTGGGCTGATCCAAAGTGTCACTATTCTCTTGGTCATTCGGCTGTTCCACAGACAGGGTGGCACTTTCATCGATGACGTATTCACTACTGCAACAATGAATATAAGTTTAAATTACAACTTTGCTACTATGACGGATGAGTGCTTGGCTGATAATGAAAAGCTTGGTTTATTCCCCGCAACAGGATAACGTTTACATATTCTGCATCCTCCTGTATGATCGGAGTTATTTTTTAGTACTCGACTTCTAGTAGTTTCTGATACGTGGGTATCAGAAACTACTAGAAGTCGAGGTGACAAGGAATTTTCTTGTGATGTCAAGACTATAAAGAATAATAATTGAAGATTAAAGTTAATAGGATCACGACTGTAATCCCATGCGCAGTAGACATCCTCTCAGATCCCCAGGAGCTTCTAGAAGACGTTCAAAAGGGGTAGTCAGAGGTAGTCCAAACATTACATTTAGTAAATTAAAGACAGTTTCTTTTTAAGTTTGATTTGTAGACTCAGCCCATACAAAAAACCAAACATTTCACATATCACCTTAACACTATAAGGCCATCATGAACAATAAATAAATGAATATGAATAACTTCTTACCCTGATGAGTTATCATCTTCACTATCCATTGAAACCTGAGTTTCCTTTTCTGCTACACTCTGATATGGCTTTTGGGTGATGGTGATATGAGCCACGGGTTCATCATTCGTATTCATTTCTTTGAACACTCTGAAAAACGTAGAGTATTCAACATAGGTTTATGTTGAATACTCTTGATAAAATTAAAAATATACTTTGGATTTTATTAATAAGAAAGAAAGAAAGAAAATACATTTATTCAACAAACAAAACATAAGACAATAAACCTTGAACAATACAGTAAGTAAATTATAAAAAGTAAATTAAAAAAAACATTAACATAATAAAATATAAAAATTAATAGAACAGAAAACGTCTGTTTGTCTACTACTCAAATAGGGCACAATAGAGGTGCATTCAACATCTAAGATAAACTAAGGCCGTGGACTCATGTATACGGTGCGGCGTCGACCACCGTGAAAAGGTGTGACGCCGCGCCGCGGAAAGATGCCATGCACGGTATAAGGCGCCTTTACAAGGAGCGACCCCGCGCCAATACAATGCGCGGCGTCGCGCTTTCTCACGGTCGAGGCGCCACGTCTTCTGATGGCGCGGCGTCACACCTTTTTATGGTGGCCGGCGCCGCACCGCAGACATGGGCCCACGGCCCAAGATAGGTATTAGTCCAGGGAAGAATACATTTTGACTAGTGCAAAAGTCCGCGGTATTGTTTAGTTTTGATGACAATACAATAATATGTTATCAACCTGATGATGCAGCCAGGATCAACTCTTCATGAGGGATATCCTCAACTAGCATCAACACCAAATTTGTATGTATTCACAGACAACAGAATTCAACCCTCGCTGTCTCATCTTAGGGGTTAAGTTTAAGGGATTCCTTTCTTGTATTGGGATCTATACTGTAAATGGAAGACCCTTGCCTCTAAGATCCTACCTTATGAGACCTTCATGCTTCTAAACCTTATGGTACAGGCCATGCATTAATTGTTAGTCAGTTAAGCAAGAGCTATAAATGAAATTAAATAATATGACAAGTGCAATCCTCAAGTACGGTAGACATCCTTAAAGATGTCTAATGTGGATAGTAGTTCAAAGTTATATATGTTTTGATATAAAAGTGGTTTATTATGTTTTCTGTTTCCAAAGAGGGTTGACGTCAGGCAGGCGTCCGGTTGTAAAACATAAGCCAAATCCTTCCGCGACATGTGACGACCCCACATTAAGTTGGAAAAGGAGAAAAAAAATGTAGGTTTTTCTGTTCCATACCTAGTTTCCTTCCTGTGCGGGAAAAGCGAGAAGGTGTAGTTTGCTAGTGCTTCGTAGCCGGTCATAGTTTCAAGTAAGTAGCTGCAGATCTGGCACGATGTGGAAGTATTGTCGGTGAACACGTGCCGAAGCTGAGATAGGATTCTTAAACGCGCTTTCTCGTCTTTGACTTGTTCCTAGAAAATACATACCTTTAAGTAAGATGGGTAATGAAAATTGTGTTCTTTCTCAAGAATGCCATGGGCTGAGTCTACCCGGATAAAACGGAAAAAGTCATAAAACTGCATTATCTTGAAAACCATCAAACTTAAAAACGAATTATATAAAAAATTAACTGTTTAGCTATTCATAGTTTTGATTAAAAACGAAACTAGTGTTTTTGAAGAGCCAACTTTGGTAAATAAATCTATCGAGAAAAGTTTCACCAATCGTGTTTCTGTCTATAATTTATCTAGATTATATCCTAAGTTATCTTTGTCATAAAAAACAAAACTGTATGTTTTGCGGTTATTGAGAAAAACGATTCTGCATTCATCAAACACATTAATTACTTGCCTTAATGCACCCATACAAACCAAAACGAATAAATTCTCCAAATTTCAAGATTCTAGGACCAATGGTTTTGGCTCTACGTTAATTATATCAGTCAGTCAGTAATTTAGTTCATAGTACAAGCTTTGCCAAGTTTGGAGCTAGATGGCGATGTGCGAAATGTCCACCAATATTTTTATTTTATTTTAGTCAGCCAGTAACGCAAGAGTTTTATAATTTAGATGATAAATACTCACTTCGATCTTATTCATAAGATCTTTCGCGCAATTCCTCACAAAATAATCCTTAAACTTATTTAACTTGTCCGCTTGTTCAGTCGTTAAAAACTCCAAGAAATCCAAATACAAATCGAACATCTCCTTCTCGCACGTCTTGAACAGTGCGTTGGCGAGACGTATCGGGTCTCCTGTGTCTGGATTGAATTTTGTTAACAAGTTCTTGCATCTAACCTTCAGGTATGACAATTTCGACATAAGAGAACGGGAGAGAATTTTCAGTTGAAATGTTGTTACGGACACTGAAAAAGAAATGTATTTATTGGTAATTTCAATAATGTGATCCATCTATACTAGCTTGCGCCTTTGAGTTTGTTTGCATGGTACCTGAATAAATAGTAGCCTAAATACTATTCCAGGGCATAAGCTATGTACATCCTAATAATATTATAAATGCGAAAGTTTGTGAGTTTGTATGTATGTTTGTTCCTCAATCAGGCCTTAACGACAAAACGGATTAAGTTGAAATTTGCTGTAGATGTAGATATAATGCCCGAATAAATAATAGACTACTTTAAAATCTGAAAAACATCCCAAACATTATAAAAAAGAAACGCAAAAGGGATGTTTTCTGTATAGATGGCGCTGGTGTGCAACAAATCTGACATCACAGACTAAATACATTGTGTTTTCTATTCGATTATTGAAATTTGACAGAACAACGTCTGTCACGGGTCGGCTAGTATATTATATTCCAAGTTTCATCCAAATATGTTTGGTCGTTCATCCTCACAAACTTTCAGATTTATAAAATTAGTTTCTATCTATTCTATCAACTACCTACTCATTATTATCTTTTTTTTTTTTCTTACTTTTAAGTTTGTTAAATTTCTTCACTTGAAATTAGTGTTAATAAGGATGGAAGAGGAACTTGATTTCTGAATCACAGGTTATATATTACCTAGCTCAGAGATCAAGGGCTTTAAAAACTACATGTATATCTTGTGAGTGAAATAAATAAAGTTATTATTATTATTATTATTATCAACTTATTTTGGGGATAGATGGCGCTGTGTGAAATTTCCACCAAAATTTATTTATTACCAAATATCTATCAAAATCTACTAGCTAAGTGTTTACTGAGTATAGTATGTCTCAAGGAATAAATATTAACATTCCCACTTACCTAAGTCGTCCAAAGAGCATGTACCGAACCTATCAATAGTTGTTCCTATTTTCCCTCTTTTAATTTCCTCCAACCGTCTTTCCAACTCATTGAAGACCAATCCGGAATGATTCTTAAAATTATTGGACAACATCCTTAACTTGTTCGTTATTTTCGGATACTTCATATCATTGCAATAACATTTTCCAACAGTTTTATCTTCCTTGAAGAATTCTGTTATAGCCGTCTGTCTTTTAGTTAATTTTTTCATAACTTTACAGCATGAACAGTGACTTACGTAGTATTTTACAGGTTCTGTTGGTTTTTTTGCTGTCGATACTATCACAGTTTTAGGTTGTTTACTGCTAACCTCAGCTGGGGTGGTTACCGTCTCTGTACTTAAAGTCATCTTGCTTTTGACTTCCAAAACTTCTCTTGTGGTCGGGGTATTAACCGTTCCTGTATTGCTACTGCCTATAGTAACTATTTCTAGAGGTACTAAGAAAGATCCTTTGTTAGTTGTGACTAATTTATACATATTCAGGGGTATCTCTTCAGTTGGATTTGAATTGTTGGTGGTTATTGGGTTATTGGTGTCTTCTGCGGGCATTGGGTCCTCGGGATTTCTGGTGCATTTGATTTTTCGTGTAAAATCATCGGGTAGTGGTAATTTGGCAGCTAATTTTGGAGTGATGTTTTGTACCGGCACCCCGACCGGTATCGCTCCGGTGACGTGAAGGCGACGAGATAGAAAGTTCTGAAAGAATAATTATGTACTTTTAAAAAATTAAAAATAAATCTGACCTAAATGTTTCACCAATCAAAAAGTCATGTAAGTATGTTTTTTTATACAGTCTTGAGCACGTTTTAAAAATAGTAATAAAATCATGACCGTAATCCCCAAGTACGGTAGACATACTCTCAGATCTCCAGGCGCTAAGATCCTTGAAGATGTAAATAAATAAATATTGGCGAACATTTTTACAGTGCGCCATCTAGCCCCAAACTAGCCAAAGCTTGTACTATTGGAACTATATAGCTGATAAAATACTTATATACTTTATTTGTTGTAAATATTATACATATTAACACACATCTATGTTCATCACACAAATGCTTATCGTGGGTTTGAATCCGAACCCATTACCTACACCGCAGAGGACAGAGTTACTACCAACTGAGCTGCGAGGCCATTCTAAAAGGAGTAGTCAAAGGCACGGCCAAACATTATTATATTGCACATGCCTATACGCATAGCATGTGTTAATAAAGCGCAAAATGATAACACTTACTCTAAATCGCTTGCAGGATCTAGCGAGGTATCTTGCCCATAGCCTCGGCATTTCATGTTCCGGCTGGTCGTACAACGTCAGCGCTGGGTTGAATGGGAGGATTGTGTGTTGTACTGTAGCAACCTCGTTATTGGCAAAGTAGTTCTGGAAAAATATTTTTTCATTCAAAACTAGTGGAAACAAAACAGGTATAGGCGAGTGTGAATGAGAACGTTGGGAGAGGAAGATCTCGGCGTTTTTTCGTGGACAAAATTGTGGAGAAGTATGAGGAATGTGATGAGAGAGAATGAAGCAAAAGTATGTTAGGATCGTAGCAAGTGGAATGCTGTGGTCATTGCCTACCCCTCTGGGAAACAGGTGTGATTTTATGTATGTACAAGCCCACTCTTTGCAGTAGATAGGTAGGTCAATAAATAAACCATACACTGTTCTTCTACAGCGCAGGCAGAGCAGTCAACTGAGCATTGAGCCAGTCCAGTCAATTAGCTTTAGATTATACGGAACACATGAATAGGTAAGGTTGTCAAAGAGACCCCTTGATGTGTGTTGCAAACACAGTATACTGGTACACAGTTATATTTCAAAAGGATGAATATCGAGTAACTCGTACCTGAGATTTTATTGAAATAAAAAAAAATAGGATCACGACTGTAATCCCCAAGTACGGTAGACATCCTCTTAGATCTCCAGACGCTTAGATCCTTTGAAGATGTCTAGTGGGGGTAGTCAGAGGCACGTCCAACATTATATTTGGCAAATGCCCACATTTTGCAGTAGTTAGTATTACATACGTGACAGGTTGCAAGCCCATCGCCGCTTATAAGAATACTAACTGGTTTCCTCACGATGTTTTCCTTCACCGTTTTGAGCACGTGTTTTTGATGCGCATATAATTTTTTCAAACAGAAAAATCCGTTGATGCACGCCGTGATTCGAACCCACGACCTTCAGATTGAAAGTACCTCCCACTCGGCCAAATACTTTTGACAAAGAAAACAATCGACGATTGCGTGAGTGGACAGGAAAGATGTATGTATGTATGTAGAAAAAACAGACTCGAGTGAACGAAGTCGTGAGGGTTTCTACTTATTACGGCCAAACCGCTGGGCTGATTGTGATGAAATTTCTTATAGAGGTAATTTGAATTTAGAGGGGGGATTGTTTGGACTGTAACCACAACTCTTTTTGAGGGCTGGATCCGCGCCTGGCACAGCTCCGCTGCGTATGTTGAAACTTACCCTTAAGTCGGAAGGAATCGATTTATTAATCGAATTAGTGAATATACACTCTCGAATCTACGCAGACGAAGTCGCGGGTAATAGCTAGCTGTCTCTATAAAGCAAAATATCCTATTTACAATTTTTAAGGTACTTTCCCTTTATGTCACATAACCATATGATCTATGTCATATACATTTTTTTTTGTAAATACATACTTATTATACATATTAACACCCATATACAGAACAAACATCTATGTTCATCACACAAATATTTGCTCTGGGTGGGGATCGAACCCACAACCTACAGCGCAGAAGGCAGAGTTACTACAAACTGAGCTGTGAGGCACCCTGTATAAGGATAGATGTTAGTATTCACTTGTACTAACATATATAGCATTGTGTTTGTCTCCGCGTAAACGCATAGAAGTGACGTGAGCTGCCAGATACTTAGGCGCCATCCACGGCATCATGTGCTTGGTGACAAGTTGCAGAACATTGGCCAGACCCCATCGATGGCGGGTGTTCACAACCTTCGGCTTCTTGAAGATGGAGGGGTTATCCACCATGTACTTCCAGAACTGGTCCAGTCCTAATACTATTAGCCTGAAAGAGTATTTATTTATTTATTTATTATGGGTATCCAACAGTGATAACACAGTACAATGTAAAATAAAATATAGGGTAACTTAAATCTATGCATATCACTAATTACAGAATACCACAGCATGCGTTAAACACAGCATGAGTAAACAACAAACGACACTGAACAGATTTTTATATAGGAACTGTAACAATAAATTAGTAGCTCCGAGGTGACTGGAGGTAGAAATTATTTTCGTGCGTTAGTAGATATCAAGTTGTGAAAGAAATAGTTTTAAAATATTCGTAATTTGGCCATTGCCATTATCAAAGAATAATATAAACTTATAAAGCCGTGTTGGCCAAGTGGGAGGTACCTTGACTTTCAATCTGAAGGTCTTGGGTTCGAGTCCCGGCGTGCACCAACGGATTTTTATGTTCGAAAAATTTATATGAGCATCAAACACGTGCTCAAAACGGTGAATGGAAACATTGTGAGGAAACCAGTTAGTATTCTTATAGGCGGTGATGGGCTTGCAGCCTGTCACATAAGGAATGCTAACTAAATTGCTGCAAAATGTGGGCATGTGCCAGATATAATGGTTGGACGTACTTCTGACTACCCCCACAAAGGATCTAAGCGTCTGGAGATCTGAGAGGATGTCTACCGTTCTTGGGGATTACAGTAGTGATCCTATTTATTTCATTTTTATACTCACTCGTCCTCAGAACGAAGATAGAGTACCCGCTTAGTGGCATCCGATTTGTACGGCACCGCTGGCAGCAGGTAAGGGTAGAGAAAAACGGAACTATTTGCTACCAGTTCCTTCATTTTGTCGTGGAAGTCGCCCACATACATACAGTTTTGGGCGAAACGACGACGACTGTGAACATAAAAAGATATAACATTATCGCGGCTGCAGATATAAATTATTATTCTGTGAGATTATTGAAATTTGACAGGATAACGTCTGTTGGGACAGCTATATATATATAGTATATTATTCACAATTATTTAAATAATATAATAATATTTTTTATATAATATAATATAATAATATAATATTATTTTTTTTGTGAATATATAATATAACTATCCTACTGGTTTATAGACATTTTATCATAAAAAAAATACCATAATGGTGATTTTTCACACATTTGCGTCATAAAAACATTATTAAATTTATCTATTACCTTTTTTCAGCTTGATCATTGATGAATCTGAAACAAAAAATGATAATAAAATGAATAAATGTTGCCAGTTGCTCCACAAATATTGCAATGACAGGTTATTTCTCTTGTATAAAATCGAATTATATCTAATCAAGTCACCGACCACACAGCCTGGACTCCTCATGCAGGGCGAACACTGTCAGACATCACATATGGCCAACAGATCCTGTGTAAACCACCGAGCGCGGTTCAAGTCGCGCCCCGCGGCAGGCTGTGACATTGAACCGTCCAATAAGAATGCATTTTTACCCCCCCGACCCGCACACCTAACCAACTTGACAGAATTGTTTGTTTGACTAAACAGTTTCTTTTTAAGTTTGATGGTTTTCAGGATAATGCAGTTTTATCACTTTTTCCGTCTCAGCCCATACAAAAAACCAAACATTTAACATATCAACTTAATGTCAATAACCCATATTGATAATACTTCATTCTTGGTTACCAAAGCTAAATATAATATAATATCTACGTCCGCATTACATTGGCATAAGAACAATACTCACTCAACCATCTTTAAATTCTCAGGAGTATCCTTCGAGACGGATTCCCCCCATTCCCGAATTAGCTTCATGGCCGGTTCGAGGTTACACACATTCACCACTGAGTATTTGTTGTCGATGGATATTTTTTCCAGTGTTTCCTGTACATAAATATGTATTAAATGAATTGTCATAAATATATATTGTACTAGCCGACCCACGACAGACTTTGCTCTTACAAATTTCAATAATCGCATAGAAAAAAGCTATTTCAGAAATCTTCAAGCAACTTCGAATTTTTCCCTATTAATAAAATAACCTTGTATTAATAAAATAAATTCCGAATTTTGGTAAAATGCATATTATTCATTAGTCTAAACTGTGTTGCTATGACTGCATGTTTTAAGTCAGTGATGACAGATTTATTTCACAGCAGCGAGCGCCATCTTCACCAAAACCATCCTTTTTGCGTTTTCTATCATAAAGGGGTTGTTTTTTCGGATTATAAGAACCCCTATTTTTATTCAGATTTGTTTTTTGTCTACATACAGCAAGTCACATCAAAATCTATTTTGTCATTTAGGCCTGATTGACTATCAAACATAACATACATCCTCACAAACTTTCACAATATATACTGCTCGCCCCGGCTTCGCACGGTTGGTACCTGGATAAAAAGTAGCCTAATTATGTGTTATTCTGATGTATAAGCTATATTACTATAGTTTCATTTTAATCCGTTCAGTATGTTTTGCGGGAAAGAATTATAAACACACACACTCACAAACTTTCGCATTTATAATATTATAGTAGGATTAGGATGATATACAGGATAAATCGCGACCGCGTGTTTTGTTTTGAGGTTTTTATAGTACGTGAATATCCAGGTTTTGGTCATTTTTAGGGTTCCGTACCCAAAGGGTAAAAACGGGACCCCATTACTAAGACTTCGCTGTCCGTCTGTCTGTCACAGGGCTGTATTTCATGAACCGTAATAGCTAGACAGTTGAAATTTTCCAGATTATGTATTTCTGTTGCTGCTCTAACAACAAATACTAAAAACAGAATAAAATAAATATTTAACGGGGGCTACCATACAACAAACATGATTTTTTTGCCGTTTTTATAGATAATGGTACGGAACCCTTCGTGCGCGAGTCTGACTCGCACTTGGCCGGTTTTTTTTTTTCAGTCAAAATTAAGAATATCAAACAAACTTGTTTAAAATCTATATTAAATACAATTCTTTGTCTATGGTCCGTTTTGATTAGTGACAGTTGTGATGCGTTATATCTCCAGACTTGATTGACCACAACTAAATATTTCCCGTTTTGTCTATTTTTATATGAATAATTAATAAATAAATATCGCCTCTTACAAAACCTTTGCATAACCTAAGAGATAGATAAATACTCTTTTCTATGTTGTTTTAAAATTGTCGTTTTAATCATTTGAACAATATAAACAGTTTATTTGAAAATTAAAATGTTAAAATGGCTACAAGCACTCTCAACCTATGTATGGTGTTATGAAAAGTAATTAGGCTTACCAAATAGTCCTTGTAAGTGGGTCCTAAGCGCCAGTGCACAGGGTGTATGAACAACTGTAAAAAGTTCGAAGCGCATAGTTGTATGTGCATTCGTAACTGCTGTTGTAGAATGAGGATTTGTTCCGGCGTAAACTGGAAGGAAAGAAGTTTATTTAAGTAATAGAAATAAATAAATATTGGTGGACCATTACACACAGCGCCATCTAACCCTAAATTAAGCAAAGCTTGTACTATGGGAACCAGATAACTGATAGAATACTTAAATAACTTTATTTTTGTAAACACATACTTATTATACATATTAACACGCAGACAATTGGGAATTGAACCCACAATGTACAGCGCAGAAGGCAGAGCTACTAGAAGAAAAACTATATTTTTATATTCCTTGTGTAATATTCTTGACTAATGTTTGATTTTCATCAATAACATATCGGAAAAAAAAGTGAATATTAATAAACATTTTTGAGTAAAAAAGTAATCTATGTTCGTTTCAAGACTTTAAACTAGCCCTGTATGAAATTTCATCATAATCGGCCCAGCGGTTTGGCCGTATTCATAATATTAGTATAGATAGTTTTTACTTGCTTTTTTGTTGTTATTTTTTTTTCCGTGTACCCAATTATGTACCTTTATGTTGTTTATTGTTACAATAAAAAATATTCTATTCTATTCTATGAGTGTTATAGATGTGCAGTGCACAGCTTATGTACTTACGACTACTTCAGACTGTAGCTTTATATGCACTGTCTGCGTTTCAGGCTCTTGGGTCTTGCGAAGAGAAGGAGGAATTTGAAGAGGAACTGGTCCTGGAGTGGAACTGCGCTCTTCTATGCTAATGTGTATATCATCTCTCTTTTTGGGTGGCGGCTTACTGAAATAATCAAGATAAAGAATAATAGGGTATATTTATTTACAGTTCGTAAGTATGAAACATTTTTATTAAAAAACCTAGTACTTCTTTTTAAATAAAAATCAATTGCCGTGTGTTCATCAATTGAGAACGGCTCAATCAATTTGGCGGATTTTAATTTTCCTATATTATACAAAAAATAATGTTTGACTTTATGTCCTTTATAGAATCGTAAACTATGCATTTGATCATGTTTCTTGAGCAAAGTGGTTGTGCATGAGCCCACGAAGGATTCTGAGTTGTTGACGTAGCAACGCGCGCAGGGTACAGCTAGTTTTCCTTTATAAATCTATATATATAAAAGAAAATCGTGTTAGTTACATTATTTATAACTCAAGAACGGCTGAACCGATTTGGCTGAAAATTGGTGGGAGGTAGCTTAGAACTAGAAGACGGACATAGGATACTTTTTATAACGGGAACTGGAACTTAACACATTGCTAATTCTAATCGATACGAAGTTCGGCGGGTTAGCTTGTATAGGAATAAATCCGAAAATTGATAATAATTTGTAATTTTAGAATTAAAACTATCGTGGTTGTTAATCATTTTAAATAGAAATACGGCTAATTACCACGTTTTTCCTTGTACCTAGTAATATCTCCAGAGTTGAATTAGCAGCACTAAGGGACATCAGAACAAATGATGAAATCTTGGTGTTGCCGGCAGATAAGGGTAATGCTACAGTAATTGTTGACACTGGTGAATATGAAGATAAGATCTCGCAGTTGGTGAGTGACCAGACTACTTATAAAAAGGTCAACTATAATCCAACTTCAAGAGTAACCGCCAAGGTGATAAAGTTACTTAATAACTCTGGAGATAAAGAATTGTTAATGCGTCTACGTCCCCAAAATCCGACATCACCAAAAATTTATGGTTTACCGAAAATCCATAAACCGAACTGGCCACTGAGACCCATAGTAAGCCAAATCGATGCACCCACATACAAACTTTCACAATATTTAGCCTCAACACTACAGCCTTTGACAGGGAATTCAACCAGCTACGTGAAGGATTCTAGACATTTCGTACAGCTGATCTCGGACGTAATAATAAAACCAACGGAAGTTATGGTCAGTTTCGACGTGTCTTCCTTATTTACTAACGTGCCTGTGGAGGACGCGATGTCTATCATTGCCAATCTCATAGAAGCAGCGGATTTTCCTGGACATTATGTTGAGTGGATAGATTTCTGTATGGAGGGGGGAATATTTTAAACAGATTGATGGTGTGGCTATGGGTTCTCCAATTGCTCCAGTCGTGGCTAATATTTTTATGGAATGGTTTGAGGAGGAAGCCATTTATACTGCAACCATAAAGCCACGATTGTGGTGGCGGTATGTTGATGACGTGTTTGCCATCATTACTGAGGATGGGTTAGTGAAGTTTTTGGATCACTTGAACTCTATCCATCCAAAGATACAATTCACTACGGAAAGGGAAACAAATATGGAACCTTGCCCTTCTTAGATGTGCGTGTGATGCGTGATGAGTGTGGTGGTTTATCACACTCCGTCTACAGGAAGCCAACACACACAGATCAATATTTACACGCGAACTCTCATCACCATCCCATGCATCTCCTCTCTGTGCCCAGAACACTGATCAATCGGGCCTGACTTTGTGTGATCATCATCATGTGGAGTCTGAGTTGGAGCACGTAAGAACGGTGTTAGAGAGAAATGGATATGGTTGGCGGGAGTATTCTCAAGTGATGAAGGCGAATGAGCGTAGACGTCCATCTGTCGTGGAGCGTTCTCCGGTCTACCTTCCTTTTATAAAGGGGGTAACAGACAAGATAGGTCATCACCTACGGCAAAAATATGGCATCAAACCGATTTTTCGGCCTCCAAGTCAGCTAAGACAATTGTTGCGCTCACCCAAAGACAAGGGTCCTCTAAATATGCCTGGGGTTTACAGCATACCATGTGACTGTGGCAAAAGTTACATAGGAGAAACCAAGCGCAATATCTCAGCAAGATTAACCGAACACATCAGGAGTGTGAGAAACCTGGATGTGGAAAAGTCAGCGGTTGCGGAACATGCTTTGATCTCAAACTCGTCGCATTATCTACGTTTTGATAAGACTTTGGTCCTAGCGAGAGAGAAGTTCTTCGTCCCACGAAAAATACGAGAAGCGATTGAGATCAATAAGCATCCTAATTTTAACCGAGACCGCGGATGGGGCATTTCACCATCATGGAAACCCTTACTGAATTCCACCACCCCTTCTGAAAGTTTTGTGTCTTGTCCGGAGAGTGATATTGTGAGTGCAGTGTGTATGCGGCCTTATGTTCATGACTCGAGCAGAAATGCGGGTAGCGTGTCAGAAGTTTCGAGTGATTCCGATGACGCACAGGATACGACTCGATCACCGGCGCTGCTTTCGGCTCGGGCGGAGCGGGCTATGAACCGCAGTATTCGCCGATCTGCCGTTGATCGCGGTCGCGGGCGATGCTCATGATGAAGAGCATCTGAATTGTCTCGAAACGTCAGCAATACAAGGAAAAACGTGGTAATTAGCCGTATTTCTATTTAAAATTTGTAATTTTATCACATAAAAAAAATATTTTTAAAAACGTAAATAAATAAGTACTAAAAATCAACATACAAATTCGGAATCCTCAAGACTTGCACTTATCCGGTTTTTCTTATTTTTCAAATTAAAATAAGGGTGAAAATCTTTGACACCTAATTTCCGTGATAAACGAATGGATATACTAGTTTGTACTGAACCCTCTGTTTTTTTTGTGTGTGTTTTAAACAGAAAACATCTATCCCACCAAAAACATTCTGTAAAAAACTAGCCAAGTCTCGATGGAGCTGCTTGTTTATCTCTAAAAAGTAATGAAATCTAGACAAAGTCGTGTCAAGTCTGAGGTGCTTTATTGCGGTTTCTTTATTATTATAGAATGTTGTGTGACTTGGCCGTTGAACATTCTTTATACGTTAGTGGGTACAAGTCAATTTTGTTTACACGTAATGTTATATCTGTTGTAACTACCTATGTTTGTTAAGCGAGATAATAGCCAATACAGGTATTGGTAATTGGACGCTAGTGTCTTATTTTAGGATGTTGTTGATCGTGCAACACATGCATTCAGCATTGACAATGCTGACTTCTGCTGTCTTCTTTTTGGAGCGTCAAATCGACCACCGATCTAACATAAAATAGACGTATTTTTTATACTGTTTGTTTCAGGCTCGCCTTTACATAAGTATTATTAAGCCTACAATTGACTGGTTATTGAATCAACGTTTTCTAAGTGGCAATTTTCCATCGTTAATGGGTAGCGGTTCTGGCGACAGATTGGTGCAATGGTGTCATGGAGCACCTGGTTTTGTACCCTTGTGTACTCTTCAACGGCCAAGTCACATAACATTCTATAATAATAAAGAAACCGCAATAAAGCACCTCAGACTTGACACGACTTTGTCTAGATTTCATTACTTTTTAGAGATAAACAAGCAGCTCCATCGAGACTTGGCTAGTTTTTTACAGAATGTTTTTGGTGGGATTTCACTTCTTTTTGTAGAAACGTGGGCTTATTGATTTATTTTATTAGATTTTCTTATTTGACACAGTTTTTTTTCTTTTTATGAGTAGTTTTTTTATTATAAAAACAAATCGTAAGCGCGTTTAAAATACAGTCAGCGCCATCTAGCGACGTGTCACCGCCACTCTTAATTTTGAGCGAAATTAATATTTTAGTTTATTTAATTTGTTAATTTGTTTATTCAATTTGTGTAATGTTCGAGTAGAATAAAGTTAATCGTTCGACTATTTCTTCTTGTAAACTTGTAAGTATAAGTAAGTATAAAAGCCAGTCTAGTCTTATCCAGAGTTTTCCTTTAATTTTATTGCGCACTAGCAGTCCGCCCCGGCGTCGCACGGATGTAATAATGATATTATAGGTAATTTTTTTACACCTTGGGTTACATTATCGAATTTTTCATACGGATCCCTAATAGTTAGACATATAGTATTGCATACTTTTTGTAGATATTGATGTCCTCTTTAAAACTGTAGTGCATTACTTTGCTCTATTGTCAACAATTTCCGCAGAGTACGCGATATAAGGATTTTTTTGGGTTTTTTTCACACGTTGGGTTACATTATCGAAGTTTTCATACGGATCCCTAATAGTTAGACATATAGTATTGCATACTTTTTTGTAGATATTGATGTCCTCTTTAAAACTGTAGTACATTACTTTGCTCTATTGTCAATAATTTCCGCACCAAACGCAATATAAGGATTTATTTTTTATTTTTTTCACACTTTGGATTACATTATCGATGTTTTCATACGGATCCCTAATATTTTTGAAAATATACTATAGCCTATGTTGATCAGGGATAATGTAGGATTCTAATGGTGAAAGAATTTTTCAAATCGGTCCAGTAGTTGAATATTTTTTGTAAAGGCGGTATGTCGATCTCTAATAGTTTGGTTAGGCTCTTGTGTTTTCTTATCAGGGTCACCAGGTACTCCAGATCTTCGATTATCCTAGTTTTTATGGTTTTCCCTTTATGTGGCCATTAAACCCTAACTCTGTACCAAATTTCAGCTCTCTGAGTTTATGGGAAGTACTAGTTCTATTCTGATGATCATGAGTGAGTGAGTGAGTGAGTGAGTGAGTGTCTGTCTAAAATGCGAAACTTTGCTTTCGCTTAACTTCGTAACTAAATGACCTACAGACTTGAAATTTTGGATTTTAAGTATGTGATTATGGCTTACTGGATGACGAAAATTTCAGCGTTCTGGTCTTATCCAGAGGTTCTCAAATAGGGGCCTGAAAATGCGGCGAAATGGTTCCAGTAAAGGATGGTACGGCAGTGTTTGCTTCGCGCTCGACTTGGCGGGGGCACTGCCGTGCCCCCAAATCTATATCTATACATATAATAAAACTGTAGAGAGATCAATTCTGTACATAGAATAAAAACTAAAAAAATACTCCTAGGGGTCTTCATACAAGTACCACAAGCCAGCTGTCTGTTGTCCGTCTTTCACTCAAAACTACTGGACGGATTTTGATGAAACTTTTTTTGTTATGTAACTATTAGTCCTCGGCAACATATAGGCTATAATTTATTTTGAAGATTAGAATACCAGATGTGAAACTATCTGTCGCCAAGCGAAGCGGGCGCGGGTCAGCTAGTATTTAATATACTTACATATAATTAACCTTTGGTATATCCTTTCCGGTCGCAGCGTTCTCTCTCGCTCTTATACTCGCACGCGTGTTCATTGGCTCAACCCTCTCGCACGGCACGTGATTGGTCGCTTGAGGTCTTGGTACTTCCGGTTCGCTTTTCCCCGCAGAATATGTGATTTGGTTCTCTTTTTCGAATGTCAGTCGCTTTGATGGCCGCATTGAGCTATCCTCATCAGATAACGGTTCATTTTTTCCTTCCCAGTGCTATAAAAATATCAAATAAATAATTATGGACTTTTGACACATGGCTAAGCCCCAAAATAAGCAAAGCTTGTCCTATAGGAACTAGATAACTGATAGAATATTTATATACTCTAGTTCAAGTTTAAGAAATATAAATAAAGTGAAAAT
The DNA here is from genome assembly GCA_912999785.1 of Hydriomena furcata. Lineage (NCBI taxonomy): Eukaryota > Metazoa > Arthropoda > Insecta > Lepidoptera > Geometridae > Hydriomena > Hydriomena furcata. Next base: position 10,273,742 of record OU538837.1, read on the forward strand.
AAGTATGAGTATTTAGGTTCTAGTAAATACATACTTCAGCCTGGCTGGTGTCAGTAAGCACTGAGTTAGCCAATTTTTCCAAAGTTATATCTTCATCAGTAGCCGGCATCACGTTGAACAGCTCCGTGACTAAATCATTCAATTCTTTTTTGGATATCTTTATCAGACTGCTACCGAGGAAGTCTTCATCTTCATCCACTGTAAAGAAAAGTTACATAAGATGAGATACTTTGTTATACTTAAGAAGATTATTTATTATTGTTTGGAACACATGACCTTCGGATTGAAAAAAGAGGTACTTCCCACTCGACCAACATGGTTTCACTCACAACGGAACTCCTTAGTAATTAGTTTGAATGAGTAAAAACTTTGCATACCTGACAAGTTCCGATGACAATGTAATACTATGTGACAAGTGATAGCTCGCTGAATCAAATGAGGATTTAACAAAAGCTTGTATTGAAAAAATATTTTTCAACGGAAAACTTATTTACTTCAAAGTATGACTTACGTGCGTTCTCGTCAGCGGCTGCATTATACTCCGGATCAGCCTCATCATCATCATCATGAGTGGCCGCAGGGTCTAAGCAATCACTGAGGAACTGGCTCCAAAGATTGTCCACTGGTGGCTGAACATCATCGGGTGGGACGAAAGAGCTTTCTATATGCTCTATGGTGGTGGTGGAAAGACTGAGTTTGGAGCGAGTGCGGAGAGCTATGGTTGCTGCTTCCTCATCGACGTTTAGTTTTCTGCGGGCTGATGAAACCTCCTGCAAATAAAAGGTTAAAAATAGTGGTAGTTCTGTTTTTAAAAAAAAAATTATCTTACTGTAAGGTATTAATAAAGTTTGATCTAACCTGAGGTACTTTAAAAGGTCCATCTTTGACCACCTTAGGGCTAGGGGTGCACTGGCTGGTAGGCGTGGCCGGGGTACGGGGTTGCGAGTCCAAATCGCTGCATGAGTGATCATGGTCATCATCACTCTGAGAAATAAAGGTTTATTAGTAAGTTTAATGGAACTGGTTAGTTTATTGTAGACAATTTGGATTGATTTTGTGATGATTTACACAGTATTGCTTATGCTTGAAAGGCTGTTTGTCCTTTTTACAGATATGTCCCTTACAAAGGTATCTACTAGTTTAAACCTACAATGGTAATACTTTAGTAGGCTGAACAAGGTAAAACTAAAGTACATAAAAAAAAATTGTCTATGAATATAATATTTTTTTTTGCCATTTCTGAATAATTATTTTTATTATCCTAAGCACTATCAACTATTGTCCTGACTCATGTGTAACATAATGCTATTTAAATGTTAAGTCTTTGTCTTTGTCACTAAAATTTGATTTTGAAAAAATACCGGCACATCATCATGGTTAGGCTCATACTCCTCATCATCCTCATCTTCCGGCAGCTCCTGCGCTATGAGGGCCTTCACCTCTGGCCTGGTCTTCACATGGATGAGGTTGATGGGAGTCAGCTCCATATTTTCCAGGTTCCATGGTGCTGAGCGTGGGGATACCTTCTTCAATTCTCTGAAAAGTGTAGTGATAAGTTAGTGAACAATATTGTTTAAGCTGATACTCCTTGTTTATTGGGAGATGAGAGTATGTCCAATTCTTACTCAGAACAATAACATTTGAATTGTCTGGAAAGCCAACTAAAAGATGGATATTGGATATACTGTGTGAAAGAAGACATGGATAAGGAAGGAGTAAAAGCTGAGATGACAGCTGATAGAGGAAAATACAGACTGATTTGCAGATGGTAATCTGCAAACATTTGTTCCAAAGTTTGATCAAGTTATGCTACTTGTGTAATTTTGAAACCTGTAAGAGGTAGTCCTAAAGACATACTAATGCATATCTTCAATATGTAGATGTTGCAAATAGATTAGGCTTGGGTTGTATTACAATCGGCCGCCTGCTTGACGTCAACTCTCCTATCTATTTATTTTTTAATACTTACTTAGCCTTAGACCTGGTTAGTTTTGGTTGTACATTTTTATCATCAGATCCAGAATCCCCTTCTTCTTCTTCTTGTAATTTGACTAGAGCCAGCACATGGTCATTTGTTACTACTTTCTATAAACAAAAAATAATAAATGAATAAAATAGATTCATGACTGTTTTCCCCAGGAATGGCACATCCTTTTAGATCTCTAGGTGCTTAAAACCATAATAGACATCTCAGGATCTTAGACATATCCCTGCATTTAGATTGGCAAGCATGCACTGAATCAAAGTCTGAACGCACTATCACCTATGTAAAATTAATAAACTGGAATTACCTTCAATATTTTTCTCACACTGTTGTCATCTAGATTGTTTTTGGCAGCAGAAGCTTGCAAGTTACTTTCAGTCTCCAAGGTGTTATTAGGCAGAACAAGTTCATCTTCACTACTACTGGAACGACTGCCATAAGAAGTAATAACATATTTAAATAAAAAACAGTCCTATTGGATGATGAATTTTAGTGCTTGTTTAAAGGCTGGGAATAAGGTGATATTCAATATTGGGACCAAACTGATACAACGGGTACCTTTAAAAAAACTGTAGAATTCCTTTGATTAGCTTGGTTCAATATGTTGGTTATTACAGGAATGGATGTGGTATATTTGTAAACACTTCTAACAGATATTTGTAGACAAATAAACAGTGACTTCATTTAAAAACACAGATTTTAGTAAAATAAATTTTCTTACCGTTTACGTTTCCTACCACGGTTTTTCTGTTTGTTTCTTGAGATACTATCTTCAGTAGTAGAAAGACCTGCAACGCCAGATTTACCTTCTACTTCCTTTCTATCCATTACTGTGTTTAATAACACACAAAATACACAAATTCGAAAAATATAATAATTTTTGCATTTTCTTTCGCACAAAACACGACTGCTGCGCCGGCGGCCGTCAACCGTCAACCGTCAAGTCAACAAACAATTATCCATTACCACTAATGTCACTGTCATGTATATTCTGTGCCACAGATACATGACAATTACATTAAATGAAGGACTGCAAAATGGAGAACACAACTGGGTCAAAATATTACTATCAAATACACCTAAAATCGGAGCGTAGATCATGTACATTACATGAGTTTTACATTACATGAGAACAAAAAAATGTTTTACAATATTAGAGAACATATCATTATCTACAAAAAACATTGCGATACTATATATCCAACTATTGTAGTTAAGTCACTATAACCACTTTTTACATTTTAAAAGTTAATAAAAAAGCTGACCAATATCAGACCATGATAACTATACCTTCGTATTAATCCTTATCCAAATAAATCATTTCATATTCAAAACTGTTTCAATACCAATAGAAAACTTTTCGAATTACTCAAATCGGACATTCCATTCAGAAGATATTACGATCGAAACAAAACTAAGCGCCGCAACCCGCGTCGCGGTCGCGGTCATCCCGGGGTGTGACGTCATCGGCTAGAGAGCGCCCGCCCGCGTTTTTAAAAACCTTCGGCCGGAAATACGCACTTTGATCGTAAATATCTCAGGCATTTTTTAAGATATGAAAAAACTAAAAACACAGTTTTCTCGTAATTTTTGTAGATTAATTTGGCATGTTAAAAAAAAATGTTGGTGTTCTCCATTAAACGTGTGCAAAATATATTCTACCATCGTTGTAATTAATACCTTACTTATTTCTCACTCTCACCTCGAAATATCTCCACCAATCTCCACCTCGACTCGATCTCGAAACCGTGTTTTGGTCGAGAATTCCTCGATCAACAGAACTGTTAACTCAAGGTAGTTAGGTAGGTACCTCAACTCGAGATGCTAGATGTACCATATAATATAGGTAGGTACCTTGACATTATTCAACATATTCTGAACGAAGCATGTGTGAGACGGATTGTTTGATGAAAATCTCCTCGGACTGATGACGTAATTTAAGGAACCTTCAAAATATCGAAGATACCAAGCATGAGGTAATTTTCGAGGGGCTCGGAAAAGTTTGAGTCAAGGTAGAGTCGAGGATACAACTAAGAATATAGTGATAACTCTTTGTCAACGCGTACTCTTTGCCTAAACAATAAAAAATACTTGCCTTGATATTCAGTAAATTTGCTGTCAAATGTCACTATTACCTTTTATTATTTTTTGAAAAACAAAGATAGTTTTTGATTGAAATGGGTAAACATTTTGGAGAGTTGGCATTCATTCGTGGAATTGTTTATTACAAGATATCACCCCACGAGCAGAAACCTTTTGCTGGAGCTATAACTTATGGAATTCCCAATTTTATACCACGAGCAGCTGCTACATGGATGTACTGGTTACCACCATTTCTTATAGGATATATTTCATACAAAGCTATTGAAGAGACTCACTATCAATCAACCAGAAAAAATCCTAGAGATTTCCTGGATGAGGTTCCACCAACTGAATGAGCTCATGAAGCACTTCAATTTTTTTTGTTGATTTAATAAAGAAAATAAATTTTAATTTGTTGATTAATTAATTCATTTATTTACGACACTATTTAAAATGTAGAATTAATGATCACTCAGGCAATTTAATTGCTTTCTCATGGAACTCTGCCAATAGTTGTTTCATATCTTCGAATCCCGAAATCTCTTGCGCTTGTTGTAAGCTGAGCCACTTTAAATCTTGATGCTCATCAGAAAGTTTAACTTCTTGCTTCGGATTCTTTAGTTTTGCCAGCCAATATATCACAGCTTTAGGTTTTCCTTTCACACTATAATTTAGTGTTTTTGTGACATCTTTGTATATCTGGAAATACAAATTTAGGAGACAATTTAAGTAGGTAAGTAGTTATGGGGTAGGTTTTATAGGGTTGTTTAGTAGTAGTGGTACCTATGTAAGGCTTTTAACATAATATTCTGGATGATTTTTACAGCATTTGATGCAACTTTTACACTTGCTAATGATCCTTGTGCCTGTGACAAGTTTATAGAGAGTGGATATCTGCTGGGTACCTGCTACTCTAGCAGGTACATGTAACTATCTATCTAATAGGCAATTTTAATATTTACCTCCAGATCTTTGTCTACCAAGCCAGCTTCTTCTTTTGTTTCTCTTAATGCAGTTACCCAATCGGATTCACCAGGATCAACATGACCTGTTTGTTATCATAACATAAAATTGATAAATAACACATTAATTAAACAGTACCTACCTCCTATGAGGTTATAAGTTTTAGGGAAGGAGAATGGTTCAAGATAACTGTGTAGATATAGGTACATAATCAACATATAAATAAAATTTAGACATTAAAAGTGGATTCGCATAGATTGTTTACCTTTTGGGGGAGTCCAATGATGTTCTCCATACGATGTTTGTAACATGAGATACTGTACAATTTGATTTACATTTCGAAATATCACTAGTCCTGCAGCTCTTTTTGGTGCCATTTTTAGATCATTCTACAAAGCCTTCATAATATCAAATTTATAATTCAATTTAAAATATGTACGTAGAAAGACTTGTAGGACAGTACTTGGTACCATGCTCTTTGCTTTTTGCTTGGTACTTGCAGGTACTTGGTGGTAGGTACCTAGGTACTTGGTTTGTTTACGTTTGGCAGACAGACGTCAGCTAGACAAGAGCCCCGTAGGAACAAAACGCGCAATGTAGAGCAAAATTAAAATTCTAATGTCAATCAAGTATCAAGCCCTCAGTCCCTTCTATCTATGCTCTATGATTTAATTTTTTTTATAATAATTATTGAGAAGGGAGATTTTAGAGTCTGTGACAAATTCATTGACAATTTGACAGTGATGTATGTCAACTGCAAAATAAAACAAATTATTTCAAATTGCAACGGCGTGTAACAGCTTTTCATTTCAAGTTCAACTTCAAGAAACGGTGGAAATTGTTCGTTTTGTTTTAGATTACTTTAGTAAAAAGTAAATAAATTGTAAATGGACTAGTGGAGTGATATTTTATTAACATGTTGCATCGGTGGAAACAAATACTTACAAATTGGGTAAGTAAAGAAACCATCCTAAATTTTGTATACATATAACTACTTCTTGCATCCAATACAAATGAAGCATACCTTGGTACCCTCGATAATCTACTTTTATATTTTTTTTAGGGATTTTATAAACATATCTACCTATTTTGAGGTAAATCCAATACTCAATCACTAAGAAACCAAGAGAAAAATCATTATAATTCTAGAAAATCATTGTTCATATTATATTTTATTTCTTTCATTTCAGAACAATTGCTACTTCGTTGAGAAGCTAAAAGATAAGCAGAAAATTAATATTGAATCTCTGATAAATATAATATCACACTTGAGACATAATTACAATTTGGATGAGTCCAAATCATCTGCCCTTGAAGCCCATACAGTCAACGAATTTATTCATGAAAAATACCCTGAATTCAAATTTGAAAATGGAACAACAGAACCAAAAACAGAGGATGAGGTCTTCCTGGTGGCTTCGTTGCTGCTATTTTTTGTGTGTGTGAATTCGAAAGATGTACATATAAAAAATGCCATGTGCAGTAAGCTGTGTGCTGAAGATCAGGAGATAATACTGAAGTTTAGTAAGAGTTTGCTGGAATGTTCCGCAATAACTTGCAGGGTGGTGCAGACAGCTATCACAGGTTAGTTACAAGTTTGTATTATTATTACCTTTGTGTATTCAAATTCACATCTGCTCACTGGCAGCTGCTTTAAACAGATGGGGTATGGGTTGGGGTTGTTTTTCTGTTATGTTTACACACAAGTCTGGTTTGGCAATAACTGTATCTTTATTCACAAATTAGTGTTGTATACATGTTTTGATTAAACAAAGGTTTCAATGTGCTTAGTTTACTAAATCCAAGTTCTAATGTTTAATAAGATAATTAAATTAATGTTGTTTAAAAATAGGTAAAAAAATTAAATTGGAAATGAAAATGCTTTGATGTAAGATTTCTACTTTTTGTTTTCTTTTCTTTTTATAAAATTGCAGAACAAGCAAAAGTTTGATTATCAAAACATTCTTAGAAATAAAAAAATAAAAAATTGTTCTTATTTACCTTTATAAATCAGTACCTATAATGCACACTATAAATTATTCAAATTCCAGAGGCATGTGGCCAAGACATGGCAGCGATGGAAGTCACCTGCCGTTCTGCAGTCTCCGAGACCCCGCCTGCCCTCAGATCCCTTCACAGTGAAGTCCGACGACTACAGGCTGCTCTCGATGCTGAGAGATTTGACCGCAACTACCTGCAGGAAGAACTCGCACGGACCAATGTCAAAGTGGACAAACTATGTTAGTACCTAGGTGAACACAGGCTAGTACTAAGTTAGTACTTAAGTGAGACAAGATGAGAAAGGTATATCTTTCAATCAGACAATTTATACAAACATGACAATTACACAATTTAACAACAATTTATACAAGTAATTTTTTTTAGATTTTAAGTGAGATAAATACTCTTTTTTGGCACCAACATCATTCATTCTTTGATGTGGTATTGCATGCTGATTTCAAGTATAATATGGGTTTAGATTCCTCCAATACAAACATTCTAGGTATCATTTAAATTTCAAAGTAAAAACATGCATTACAAGTTATAATAAAAAAAATTACCTATTGTTAGAAAGGTGAAGCATTCAGTCAGATCAATTCTAACAGATCTGATGAAATCAAATCTGGCTTTGCATTCCATAAATTATTGTTACAGTGAAAGAAAAAGAGCAGAACAAGCTAGATATAGTGAATCTCAAGGCTAAGATATCTCTCTGTTGCGGTGAGGAGTCTGAAGCCAAAGGAACTGAGGCTGATGACCGGTCTGCTAAGCTGACCAGGCAACTGCACGAGCTGGAGGAGAAACTGGTTGAGACACAAGAGCAGTTGGATGATGTTATATATCACAGAGATACTTACAAAGCTAAGGTAAAGTAAGAAGACTTTTATGTACAACTTTAGTGTGTGTTAAGCAAGTTTCCGAGTTCGATAATATAGCACTCAGGGATAATGTAGCTTCCTATTAGTTTAAACATTTTTAGAAACAGATCAGTAGTTCTGGAGATTAACTTATTACAATATTAGTATCTAAATCTAGGTAGATGTAGATTATTATTATTATTGAGCAGCGGAGGCTGCAATTTTAGAATACCTACAGTTCTGTCAGTGGATCTACTCACTCATCAAGTAAGTCGTTGGAACACAAAAATGGTTTTGTGTCACTGCATAAGGTCGAAAATTGTCTGCCGCGCAACCGCTAACCTCATGAGTGCCTAGATCTGCCGACAGAATTATACATTCAAAGTCAGTAAACAAATTTTAACAGATGGACGAATTAAAACACGAGCGCAACAAATGGCTGACACTCCACCAGGAGGAAGCCACGCGCGCCTCCCAGCTCTCCGAGGAGTTGCAGACAGAGCGGCGTCAGAACCAAACACTGCAAGAGTTACTGGCTGAACTGCGGCAGCATAATAAACTTAATGGACTGGACACCAGTTCTTTAGAGTGCGATGATCCAGATGCTAGTATCCAGTCATTGCCGCATAATGCCTGTAAGTGCCTGTATATGTAATTTATACTGTTTAGTTTACTAGAGCCGTGTTGGCCTGGTGGGAAGTACCTACATGCTCAATTGTAGTGAACGAAAACATTGTGAGGAAAATACTAAGCGGCGATGCGCTTACTAATGTAGATGCTGCCTGGAGATCTGAGAGGGTCTATCGGACCGGGATACGCAGGGTCATTAGCTTTCACAAACTTAATAACTGACGAGTATATATCTACATAAACTATTTCAGCTGTTTGCAACGAAGTGTGCGCCAATGTAGTTGAAGTTCAACTCGGAGAGGAACGAGCCAAGATTGTAGTGCTCAAAGAACAATTACAGACATTACAGGTAAATACTAAAACGCCACAATATCAAGCAGAAATTCATTTTAAAAGTATGAGTATAAGTTATGTTTTCACTGAACAAATGATTTTTGAGTCATTTAGCATTATGATTGCTAAGTTCATTACTCTACCTTACTCAACTACCTTTTCAATCCTATTAATACTTGGTGTTTTTCTACAAGAGCAACCACAGCTTAAAAACGGAAACTATCATGTACAAAAACTTCCCTAGAACCTAAATTCAAAGGCATCTGCTTGCGTTCTATACTGTAGTATTTTTTACCTACAAAAAATATTCTCATTTATAGGATCAAATCAATGAGCTTAACAAAAAAGCTGAAGCTGAAAAACTTGCTCTCAAAGATGTCGTTGCAGAAAGAGACCACAACATATTTAATCTAAAACACCGTATCAATGAGGAGATTGAAGACAAAAATAACATGAAATTCAACTATGATGACGAAATTACTAAGCTCAATAACCAAATAAATGAATTGGAACAAACATTGAGTGACAACAATAATCATTCTAGAGCGGTCATTGAAAAGAAAATGCAGGAAATACAAACTCTTCAAGAAGAGAAATTGTCCTTGATCCAAAGCCTGAATAACAAAACAACAAAACTCGAGAAGGATATAAAAGATTTAAAAGCCGAAATAGACGCAGAGAAACAGTCCAAATCCAACATGAAAGACAGCTACGAAAATCATTTGATGAAACTTAATGAAAAAGTATTAAAAAGAAACAATGAAGTGGTAGAGTTTCAAAACAATATTTGCGAAAAGAGTGAAATGATTGAATCACTGCAACATCAGCTAAAGAAAGAGAAAGAGGCGGCACATACACTTGGAGAATACTGTAAGAGCTTAAATAGCCAGAAATTAGCAGTGGAAAATGAATTGAAACAACAATCACTTAAAATAATTGAACTGCAAAAGAATTTGGAAATTCGTATTACTAAGATTGAAGATCTAAATATCGATATTTCTAATCTAAAAACATCCGTATCTGACCTGAATGGAAACTGCAAAGACCTAGAAACCGCGAAGGAAAAATTAATGTCGGAAGTTAAAGATCGCGATGATAAAATCGAAGAAATTCTCAAGGAAATTGAAAATATTAAGGATGAATATTGCAAAGAGAAAGAAAAACTTATCCTTGATTTAGACGAGAGAAACGAAACTGTCAACTCATTACAGATTCAACTGAAAAATGAAATTGATTTCAAAATTGAATTACAAATGGAGTTATTGCAATTAAACACTCTTAAAGTGACACTGACTGAAAATCTTGTAAAGCTTGAATCAGAACTATCTAAAATGCATGCAGAAGTAGAAAATAATGAGAAAACTATTGATGCAATGGATCTGTTAATTCAAGAAATAAAGATAAGTAATGAACAAGCCACTGAAATTATAAAAAAGCTTACTGAAGATGTAACAGTAAAGGAAAACGATATTAAATCACTGAACAGCCAACTTGAAGTAGTAAATAAATCCTTACAAGAAGAAACAAAGAAGAAATATGATTTGCTTTCAGAATTAGAGCCCCTACACGAACAAGTGAAGTCATTATACAATGACAATGCTCAGCTACAAAAGGACATGTCAGCAAAATGTCAAGAAATATTGAAACTAAGAGATGATGTTGAGGATCTATCGCAACAACTTGACGATAAAGAATTAGGTAAGTTATATTATTATTCTACTAAGAACTCGGTTTGAGTGATTTTACTAAGTGTTTGTTTATTTAGATAAGATTCTATTATATTCTCTCATTTAGGTATTCAACCTGTTGTTTTTTCAGTAATACAAGAACTTGAACACAAGTTTATAGAAGAATGTAAAAAATATGACCACTTTGAATTGAAAGCTGTCACTGAAATGACGAAATTAACAAATAAAATTAATGAAACCAATAATATTGCTAGTGAGTGTGCTAATGTCTTGACTAAGGAAATTATTGAAAAGGATTCACTTAATAATAGATTAAATTCGGAAGTAGAAAGTTTGAAGGAAGATTTGGTAAAAACTCATAAGGAAATCGAAGCATTTGTGGAAAAACTGGCGCTAGAACTCGCTTATAAAAATAACCTTGAAGATGAATACCAAACTCTGTATGGTAAAATGAAACAGCTAACAACACAATACAATTGTGAAATTGAATCCAAAGATGTTGAAGTTAATATATTAAAAACAGAAATTCAAACACTTACAAAGACTATTGAAGAAAAATCAGAAGGTAATTTGGGAACCTATATTTGTTTTTTATTCCAAACTTTGAACACGGTTTAATTTTTGATTTATTACAGGTATAAAAGAATTGCAAGAACAAATAAAACGCGAAATGGAAGTCAAAAGTGAGTTAACATACCAGATGAAAACTGAATCGAAGAAATTTCAAAATAAAATTGTTGAGTTGGAAGCACTCAATGAAGAAATTGAACAAGAACTAAAGAAGGAAATGGACGCAAATGGATTGATTGTGAAAGCTATAAAACAGGAAAATGAACGACTACATTACGCTATCGAAGAAAATAATGGCAAACATGATGTTTTGATCAAAGGAAAAAATATCATTATTGATAAGTTAGAGCTCACAGCTAAAGAAGAAGCTGCAAAGTTTAAACATTTACATGATTACAGTGGGGATCTTATAAGATCTTGGGAAGACTACAAAGTTCACACTACAACAGCTTTGAAAGAAAAAGATGAAAAAATTATGTCATTAAATAATAACATATTGGTTTTGGAACAAAATATTTTAGAGTCTGAACAAAGTAAAAACGAATTACATGAACAAATCACTAAAATACAAGAGAGTATGAAAGACATTGAAGTTCTTTTATCTGAAGAAAAAGCTGCCAGAGATGTCATTGAAACAGAAGTGAAAAAACTTACTAACGATAATAAAGCTCTTCTAACTATAAGAGAACAACTATCAGCGGAAATCAAGGAGTTATCTCATAAAATCACCCTTGAAAAAGGCGTAATAAAGACAGCTGAAGATGAAAAGAATGCAATGCTATCTGAAAAGATAAAAATAAAAGAAAATCTGGTTAAAGAATGTGCGACTGTTCATTCTCTGTTAAAAGAAAAAGAGTGCCTCACGCAACAGCTTGTTGAAGAGAGCAATTCTAAGGAAAATGCTGAGAAAGATAGAGATAATTTGGCAGAAGAAAAAGAGTTGCTCAAAGAGAGGCTGATAGAAGAAGAAAAGGTAAAATCAGAACTATGCCAAGAACTACAAACGCAGAGCCAAAAAATTGAAAACTTACAACTAAATGTCGAAGAAAATAAGAAAGCTATCAGTATTATTGAACACGAAAAAGAATCTTTGATAACTGAATTAAATCAAACTAAAGCAAATTATAATTATCTCATGGAGGAAAATCAAGACCTAGTAGTAGAGAATGATAATGTAAAAAAACAATTGGAAGAAATCAACACTGTACAGGTTACCCTTATTAGTGCTAAAGAAATATTAGTTGCAGAAAAAGAATCCCTCGCGGACTCTTTGGAGGCTCAAAACAACAAAGTCGGCTTGCTTCAGATTGAAATATCAGATTTGAAAGACAGAGTTAATATTTTAAATTCAGAAATATGCAAATTGCAAGATACAGGTAGGGATATCAAAAAAGAATTAAGTGATAAAAAATTACAGTGTGAAGAATTTGTAATCAGATTGAGGGAAAAAGATGAGGAACTAAAAAATCTACAGATAAATGTCATCGAAAAAATGCAGCGTATCATTTGCGAAGCGGAAGCTGATAATGTCATAGTAAATGAAAATATAGCGAATTTGACTGAAAGTAAAGATTCAATCCAACTAGAAGCAAACAAGCTTTTGTCTATAAACGACAACCTCGAAGCGTCTCTGAAGATAGAGAAATCAGTTCGCGAACAAGTTGAGATGGAAAAAGATAATTTGGAAAAGAAATTAAGCGAATTACAAGCGCAATTTGAGGAAAAAAAAGGAGATTTAGGTGAAACAATCAATGGAATGCAAGATTCGTGTAACAAGATGAATACAAACCTTAAAAACAAGGAGGAAGAACTTACAAAACTTGATGCTGAATTCAAACTACTAAAAGATGAGCATAAAAGTAAGTTCAAAACATACAAAACTTTTATTAGAATGAAATATATATTTTTGTAGAGATCATAATTAAATTTGTATTACAGGCACACGAGACACAAATGCAATTTTATCTGAACAAATGCTTAACGGTCTCAATCGACTGATGGAAAAACTCAAAACAGATTATTTCAAAAATGAAATGTTACAAAAATTGAAAGCTGACGAGAATTTCCGTAACAGCAGTCTATCTGAAATCTCTCATTGGGTTTTAAATATAGCCGAGTCATTGATTTCTGAAATTGTTGAGTTGAAAAATGTGGAAATAGCTCAGACCGGTGAAGCTTTAGCAGTAATGCAGGAGTCTTTAAAACATAAAGAAAAAGAAATATTTGAATCGAAGACTGAAGTCAACAGGTTACAACAGATTGTCAACGAAAAGAAAATTGGTGAGTCCGAAATTCTTTAGATTAGATTAGATTTTGCTATTCCAGAGCATAGGCATTGTATATTCCAAGTCTTAAGAATGCATTGTATATTCCAAGTATTAAGAATTAAGATAGAAGTTTTGTATCGTACATTTATTACTCTTTTCGGTTTCCAGAAGTATCAAAACAGACGGAGAGTTACAGCACTTCAATGAACGCTAAAATCAAAGATATACAAACATTACAACATGAAAATCAGACTCTTCACAACGACCTTAACGAGGTGAAAGTCCAATTGGAAATTAAAGTACACTCGCTCAAGGAGAAACTAGTTGACAACGAAAATTTAACAGATAAACTGAAGAAAACCTACGAATGCCAGATTGAAAACTTAAACGTAATGATAACGAAACTTAGCAATTATCTGAAAGATAAAACTCAAGAGTTGGACGCGCTAAGAAAAGATAAGGAACTACTAAACGAGACTATTGAGGAAAATCGCAAAGGTAAGAAAGATACATAATTTTTATAGCCCACAGCTTTTTACATTATTATATTAAAAAGGGTTATTAAGAAATAACAAAACTCTTCAAAAGTGTTGCATACGTCATATCATATTATACTTAAATGTCACGTATGCAATCCCCAAGTACGATAAACATCTAAGCAAGTTGAAAGCCAAAATCCGTACGTAAAAACGTAAAAAAATACGTACGTAAAAAAATATTCGCGTGTTTCGGCCAACACGGCTCTTGTTTTAACGTCATAAACTCGACAAAAATATAGCCCTGTCGCTGTTAGTTCATAATTAAATCACATAATTACTAATAATAAATTTTCAGCTATCAAGTCGTTAGAAGACGAAGTGAAAACAGAAAAACAAAACATCGACAAGATAATAACAGACTTTGACGCTGAACGTCAAGTGCTCAAAAACATGATCACAGTCACCGAATCTGTGATGGAAGACCAGAAAACAAGTCTCAATAATGTTATTTCAGAACATACGAAGGCTAAAGAGACCTTACAAGATCAAGTTAATGACTTAGCTAAAGAACTCAAAAATACGGAAAAGAAACATCATGATGTTGAAATAGCGTTTATTTCAATACTATCTCTACTTAGACGGGAAAGGGTTGAAAAGGATCTTGTGGAAAAAGAATCAGAGGTTCTTAGAGAGTATCTAGATGAGCTCGTGCGTGAACTGATCAAGGAAAGAATTTCAAAGGAATCAATTGTTGAGTCTTTGGCAACGAATAACAAAGAATTGTTAGTTTACATCGACAAATACAAGAATGGTAAGATTTACTTATATTTTTGTTATATTTCAATTATTTTACAAGACACGTTTTTATACAATAACCTTTGTTTTGCAGATTTGGAAATCCTTCAAAAAGATAACACTGAAATGAAAATTGTAAAAGATTCGCTTGAAAAAGAAATTACAACTAAATCTGCTGAGTTTACTAAAGTTGTTCTAGAATCATCTGAGTTAAAGAAGGCGTACGAAGAACAAATGAAGAATCTGTTAGACTCACAAACAGTTGCCAATGAACGTCTGAATAATATGAACAATCTTGTTATGGAAAAAGAAAAGTTGGAACTCGAAAAAGCAGACGTGGTAGCTAAATTAGAAAAATTAAAAGTTAACCTTGATTCAAACGAAATTAAACAAGTTGATGAGGTTACTAAACTCAAAACAGATAATCAGAAACTTGTCACTACTGTGGAAGAAAACAAAACAGGTATTTTTCTATATTTTACAATCATTTCTATAAATAAAAACGAAATTATTTTACTAATGTTTTACTACTTTCAGTAATAGAAAACTTAGAGCAACTAATCAAACATGAATTGGAACAAAACCGTAAGCTTCGCGAAGATATTGAAGATGAGAAGATAGCCTTAGTCAATCAATGCTCTACGCTTCAAGACTATCAACAAAAAGCGGAGAAAGTTCTAGAAGAACGTCAGAGAGAAATTGTGTCACTGCAAAAAGAAATGGAGACTTTACAAGCTAAGGTCGAGATTTGCGAACAAGATTCCAAAGCAAAGGATGGATTGATATCGAAAATGAGCAAAGAGAAGGACTCGATAATAAGCACTATCAGCAAGGAGCTTGTTGAAGAGAAGATAACAAGAGAGAAGTGTGAAAAAGAACTAGAGAATCATAAAACTGTGATGCACGAGTTGAAGAACAATATGGAGGTGAGAGCTCTGAGGAAGGAGAACGAACAGTTGATCAGAGCGATTGGACAACAAGAGACTTGTAAGTTCTGTTTTACTTCTGTTTTGTGGTATCATACTATGTCGTTAGAGACTGGCCTTTTATTAGATGTTATGATTTGAGAGGTAGTTGCATCAAATACTTTGTTTTAGTCGGTACTAGGATTTCGTGTCTAACTCTGTCACGTTTGCATATTTTCTGAAATCTAAAGGTTTAGAAAATAACACGTAAGGTTTTGTTATGTGTGTCGCATCCACTCTATTTCACAAATTCACAATTAAGTTAGTTATTAGGGTTAGGTAAACCATATAATTCAGATCACTCTGCTCAAGTTTGCGGGGTGTGATGTTCATTGCAAATGTATCCTGTTGGCCTGATATAACTGGTCCATCTACAGCCCCTACTCGAAGCGTTTGAGAATCACTTAGTTTTTCTAAAGGCTAAATTCTTATTTTCTAAGTATCAATTGCATTTATTTTGTAAGCACCTAACCTAACCTGTGCGTAACCCGGTTTTTCATTATAAATTCATTCATTTTAAAACAGTGTTTTATTTTCATGTAGTAATCACCTACCATTTATTTAATAAATAAGTCAATAACAAGTAAAAAAAACCTCGATTCCAATTTCGTTCCTCGATTCCTTTGGTAGAGAATCAACATAGAATAAAGGTATTTTGAAAAAATGTATAATTGAAGTAACTACTATTTTTGTTAGGGGGTTAAGTCATCATAAAAAGTTCCAATAAGTCATTAAAATTTGTTAGAAAATTGTGAAGATTAAATAAACGGAAAATGGTATACAAGGCTCTAAGGTCGTTCCCCCTTTGCACCTGCTGTTTAAAAGGTTATATGCACACCTGTCACCTGTTACCTTGTAGTGTTGTAACCCTAGCTATCTTAGACTATGTTATGTTTGTTTATGATACAATTTATTTAATAATGACGCATCTACCTCTTTATTTTAGATCATAAACAATTAATACAAAATGTGTACCACAAGGTCCTATTCTTGGCCTGGTTTTGATGAATCTATACATTATTATATTATGACTGTTCGTATCATGCGACTTATTTTTAAATATTTACAAAAATGTTTTCTTTACAGTTGCAGCATTGTGCCAGGAGAAAGCGGCAGGTGAAAAGTATCAGGAGCACCGTGACATCCATCACCAGGTAGATAATACATCCTCAGATAACACACAATCATCCATGGAGAGCCTAAAGACCATTACAGACTTAGAGAAAATCATACACGACAAAAACCGCACCATAACTACTCTACAACACGACGTCACTTACCTTAAATCCTTGATGGCCGAATCGGAAACCAAACTTCTAGACGTCAACAAGGAATTGGAAGTCAGTAAGGAAAACAGCCAACAGTTGTCGAGTCAGCTGAAGAAAATTGTCACCCAGAAAAATGAAGAAATAGCCGATCTGAAGAAGCATGTCAGCAAAATGAGCGTTACCGAGAATAGAGCCACACAGATCATCAAAGTGTCCGCGAAATATCAGACGATAATCTTACGAAGAATAGCCGAAATCAAGTCGAACACCATCTTGAAGGAACTTACCAACTTTGGGAACACCAATAGCTGTGATAACGATTTACGACGTAATTTAGCCGCCGGAACAGTGACAATGGAAGATTTAGAAAACTTCCTAGAAACAACCGACAAACATTTGAAACGGTGTTCAGAGAAACAGATCGCATTACAAAAAGAAAGAGACAGACTGGCGGAAGTGAACAAAATAAACGAATCGGAGATGATCAACCTTAAAAAGTTCTTGACTGAGATCTCTGTTAGCTTCCAAACGTTCAGTTCCATGAAGGACATGTATGCACAAAAGCTAAGCCGAGTTATATCGGTACAGAGAACGGTGCGACGTGAGATTTTAAATCTTGAAAGTCGTGTCACAGATTCTGCTTTGTGTAAACTAGAAAGAGGCTACGCCGCTGTGATGCAAGACTTGTCCGAATGTGCTATGAATCTGGAAAGATGGGTTGAAAGATGCATCAGTAGGACCATATCAATTGAAAAGATAAAGCAAGCATTCGCAAGCGATACAGAATGGTCCAGTCTCGCTTCTCCCAGCTTCCAAAACACAGGCTTGGAAATACAGTTGGAGGAGCTGGACAAATCGTTCCAGAAGCTTCTAGAAGAAATCGCGCGCGCGCAGAAAGGTGACGGTTCGAAAGAAACGCAAGCGACGACAGTCATGGAAGTTAGAGCGGAGTACGAAGACAAGCTCAACCGAATGAAGGCAAAAATGGTCAGTATTTTACCTTTACTGTTTATAATTTTACTTTACCAAGTATTGTGGTGGTTTTTCCTTCAGAGTGATCAATGAGGCTTGTTTTTTTTAAATTTATTTTGTTATTTTGACTAATAAAGTCTTGATTCAATCAAATAAAATTATTTTTTAAATGGATGCTTTGTTTTATTTCTTAGTTTTCAGTTTGTGCTTTAGAGTTTATTATAGTAATGCTTATAGATGCCGAGATAAGGTAATTTGTTTTATATTTATGCATGAGCATGAATCATGCATGCTTTTTGCATATGTGAAGGATACACAAACATTAAGATTGGGTTTTTGCACGTGGTTTTGCTTCTCAAACCTTTCTAACTACCGACTATTATACCTTTTGTAAATATTCCAGAAAGAGCTATTCAACGAACAAATGGCGGTGTTTAAAGAGAAACAAAGAGAAGAGATCTCTCTACTCGAAAGGGAGTTGCAGAAAACAAGGGATAGGATGGACGAATCGAAGCGAGAGTATGAGATGTATATCAGACAGTTGACCAAGGAGTTATGGAACGTTGGAGAGAAGTATCTGGTGAAGAACGACGAGGCTGAATGGCTGAGGAAGAAGCAGAGATCTGGATCGCTGATGTCGTTACAGCATGTACATTCGGTAAGTTGAAAAATATCTGCACAAGATTTTTGACGTCAAGGCGTTGTTGGTAGCTGGCTTAGCTTAATTTGGAGTAACATTGGTTTAGGGCGTGTGTGTGTCAACGAAGTTATAAAGTAGATTTCAATTGATTCACACCACTTTCTACAGAATTTTGGGCAGAATTTCTATTTAAAATGTCCTAAAACCTCGATTGTTTTAATTCTAGTATTTTTATATATTTTTTTTTCAGTCTGGACTGATCCATCCCCCAGAGCCCCCGTCCCGTCCGTCCGACGCGTCTTCATTGCGGTCCTTGCCGGTTACCAACAATACTAAGAAACGTGGTAAGTAATAACCACGATGAGGCTGACCTCATAAGATGTTATGAGAGCTATGCTAAATCTATAAATTATGTTGAACAGACAACCAAAGCAATAAATAACTGTAACCGTAACATCATAACGTATATATATAAAAGAAAGTAGTGTAAATAGTGTAACTAACACATAGTTACACTATTTATAACTCAAGAACATCTGAACCGATTTGGCTGAAAATTGGTGGGGATGTAGCTTAGAACCAGGAGACGGACATAGGCTTTTTATAACGGGAACGGGAACTTAACACAACATTTGTTAATTCTAAAGCGATACGAAGTTCGCCGGGTTAGCTTGTGCTTATATAAAAAAATATGTTTCCAGAAGGCCGCCAAATGCACATGTCCGACGAAGAAGGCGAAGTGTTCGATAATCGCTGGCTCAAGGACCTGAATGCAACTCCGCGCCGTGAGGTACCTTCCGGACAACGACTCTCTGAACTGAAGTGGAGGAACTCTCTCTGTCCACCGCATCTCAAGAGTTCTTACCCGGCTGAGACGCAGTTCACAACGGTTTTAGATGAAGAGGACCTCAAGGTTAGTGTCTTAAACATCTACACACACACATACACACACACACACACGCGCGCATTCACACGCACAGACACATTCACCCGCATTCACACGCACAGACACATACACACTCTTACTTACACACACACACACAAACATATACACACACAAACATATACACACACAAACATATACACACACAAACATACACGCACGAAACATATACACACGAGCAATGTCGGTCGTTCCATCTAAATCTATGGGCGGAAACGATTTGACGTTTGTCCCGATATTATCGTTGATCGTTTTCAAGAGTAGGCCACCAGGATAGTTATCTTATCTTAGCAGCTTGAGTTGAGTACTATACATATTATGTATCTTTAGTACATATACATGTACTAAAGATTGTATAAAACAAAACAATGTTTCTTACAGGCCGGAGCAGGTCCTGCCAAACCGCAGCGGAAAGAGGTCGGCATCACTGCTTACAAGAAGCCTGGACCTCCCACACCGAGTAAGCAGGCTGGCCGGCTATCTGCTACGGTAATTTACTCATACAATTTCCATCTTTAATTATGCCAACATGTGCATTTGAAATTGTTATTTATTGTGTTTAATAGCGGCGATGGGCATGCTAACTACTGCAAAATGTGGGCATGTGACAAATATAATGTTTGGACGTGTGTCTATAATAAGCAATTTGATACCAACTATGATGTGTTTGTGATGTATTTTATCGTGAACAGGGCTCTGAGCTCCGAGAGTCGTTGCGGGTGGAAAATGACCCGCATGCGGACCGCAAGACCAGCACGCCGGCACGCATCCGCAACTTCCTGCGATTCAGCAAGAACGATACCAACGAAGTAAGTATTACCTTGCAAACAAGGGTAGATCCCATTTGTTCAATAGAACATGACGTCATAGAACAATTTGTTTTCGACTAATTTGGATGTTTTTAGGGTTCCGTACCCAAATGGTAATAACGGGACCCTATTACTAAGACTTCGCTGTCCGTCTGTCTGTCTGTCTGTCTGTCTGTATGTCTGTCTGTCTGTATGTCTGTCTGTATGTCTGTCTGTCTGTCTGTCTGTCTGTCTGTCTGTCTGTCCGTCCGTCTGTCCGTCCGTCTGTCCGTCCGTCTGTCCGTCCGTCTGTCTGTCCGTCTGTCTGTCACAGAGCTGTATATCATGAACCGTAACAGCTAGACAGTTGAAATTTTCACAGAATATGTATTTATATTTATGTTTCTGCTTTAGCACCAAATACTAAAAACAGAATAAAATAAATATTTAAGTGGGGCTCCCATACAGGAAACATGTTTTTTGGCGTTTTTTGTAGATAATGATACGGAACCCTTCGTGCGCGAGTCCGACTCGCACTTGGCCGGTTTTTTTCTCTATTGTGTGGAGAATTGTGCGGAAGTTCCTTCATAAAACTCTAAAACCTTATTAACGTCATTTGACTTTTTTATTGGTCAAAATATTTTCGTCGGTTTTTTATTTTTTTAAAACGTTATCGTTGTGTCGTTTTAAATATCTTGTTAATGTTTTTTTTGTATCCTTACAGGGAACCCCACGGACAAGAAGATTAAGCAATATTTTCAGAAAGAATCGATAATTTCAGTGACATTCGTTATAATTAAATTGTTGTGCAAGTATTGAATTAATATAAGTACTTACCTATTTATTTCTATACAAAATATTTCATTGAATCCCACTTCTTAACAAATCTCTAAAATCCATTAATCAAATTGAGTTAGTTATAGGTAAAAAAATTATTATACCAGATAGCTTATTTCGTAAAAACTATGTTTATCATGTTCTCTAAAATTGATATGAATACCAATTTCATAGTAACTAATATAAAATCTATGTAGGTATAGGTACTTAAACTGTATTTAAAGCCAAAACATTATAATTATAGTTTTTACGAAATTAGCTAGCAGTGCTTGTTAGGGAGAGACTAGATTGATTTAGTTAGAGATTTTTGATGATTTCGTTTCAAAGTACCAGCATAGTGTCTACTCCGCAAACCAAATACGATATATCGTAACATTTGTTTCGTTGTCAAATTCAAATTCTCGTATTGTTTTTAGTGATTTGTCAGTAGGGTTACGAATCGATTATTTTCAAAAATAATTACAGTCGATATCGTTATTTCTATAGTCGAAACGAATGTAACTTCGGCAAGTTTTGGAACGAAGTTCCTTATCGCGCGTTGTGAAAGGGGGCTAGACGGAAAAAATTCTTACGAAAAGTTGTCACGACACTTTTTTGCTATAGTATATCTATTAATATATATATCTATTAATTGTGTCGAGGTCGAGGTGGAAGTGGAGGTCGAGATGGAGGTGGAGGTCGAGGTCGAGGTCGAGGTCGAGGTCGAGGTGGAGGTCGAGGTCGAGCTCGAGGTCGAGGTCGAGGTCGAGGTCGAGGTCAAAGTTGATTCCCCTTCCCTTGTCCCACGTTATTTTGTGAGAACTTCGTTCCATCCGGGTGTCCCTTGACACCTCTCAAGTTTTTTTTGTTACGATGTATCGTTTTCGGTTCGCGAAACCTGTGGGACTATTTTGTAAAAACATAATTAGTAACTGGAGTGAACCTACTAACAGTGTTTTAGACTAGATTATTATCTATGACAAGATAGTAAAGGTTTTTTGTGATAAAAAATCAAGTACAATTAGTTAATTATTTATTTCGTAGAAGTACACCACAAAAATCACTATAGCACCAGACATTACATATAAAATGTACAAAATTGGGCATGCCAATGATCACATCACGAGAATCATCAAAATTTTCAATAAATTAATATATTATAATTTTTACAATTCAGAGCTTTCTAGTCTAGTAGGATGAGAAACTGGCATCTTAACAAGTAACTTTTGGTAAATGTACATAAAAACATTCTACAAAAGTTACCTTGGTTAGACAGTATTTGCAAAAATATATTTGAAAAATATTTTTTACAAAGTACCTAAACTGTTAATTTGACATAAGTACATTTTGTGAACTACTTTCTATTTGTGCCATTAATTAAAAATCACAAAGAATAACAATTAAAAACCAGTGTAATACTTATAAAAAATAAGCATGTTTGTGCCCTTCCGCGTTACTTATTTCTCAAATCAAATTACAATTAAAAATAAATAATATTTGTATTTTACACAATCATTGCATTATTTGTATTTACATAATACCAACTACACAAAAATAAGGTAACGTCTAAACTAAATCCTTAGATAAATAAAAATGCTACGCGATAAGCGGCAAACAAGTTGAGCTCTCTCATGCAGCGAGAATGGGGAATGCGCGAAAGTCACATTCGTAAAATTATGTTATGCTGTTATGCAGGCAAAAAGCCAATCACATCCCACCGTATAACTAATTTAAACAAATAATTGCCTTCTCCACAATTTTACGTCATAGCTCAACTTATTTGCCGTTTACATACTTGTATTTAAAAAATAATGGCAGAAAAACAAAACCAAATCTATAAGTGCGATGCTCAAAAAATAATCAACATAAAAACACTATAAAATAAAGTTTGAGCTATGTTAGCAACCTGAAAAATATTAATTCATTTAAAATTAATTTAGTATTGCACTCAACATAATTAGGTAAGTATTCTTAGAGATTAATGTTTTAATTTGTCATAATTATTTAACAAGTTTTTTTGCCCGCCGTGATTAATTATTTTTAAGGCGTACTGTCCGCTGATTTGAAGTCTGCAGTCAATTTCAATTTGCCGACAGTCATCTGGGGGGTTAGCATGAACCACTATCGTATCGTCCAAATGCCAAAACTGACACTTTTACTATACAAAAAGTGTCAGTTTTGACATTTGGACGATACCTTGTCGATACGATTGTGGTTCGTGCTCAGGCCAATGCATTAGCTATTCATATTGCATATTTTGAGGTAACTAGTCAAACATCTCTCTATCCTAGTAATTTTCAAGACTAACTAACGGCCAGCTTGCGAGGTCGACAAGCTCTGTACAAATCACTATCTAAGCTTACAACTAATCAATTAGGTAATTGTATGATCAGTACACGCTCATTCTGTTTCATCGTGTCACAGAACTTGCACTTGTTAGTATTCAAGGCGTCCTCGACCATCTGCCGATTGCATGAGGTTCATTTCCTCCATTTTATTTAGCTATTGCGTGGATTTGAGACCCAAAAATCAATTCTAGGCAATCACCAGTCGAAAAGCTAGCAAGCGTAATATCCACTCGGTTCTACAATGCGGCTAGAGGCATGCGTGTGGGTTGTGCGTGCACCACCGCGGCCATAGAGGTGCCGCTCTTACTCCTTTATTCACTAATCTCGACCGTTGCGTGTCAAGCCTCAAGTATACATCAGCAGCCGCGCCTTCCGCACGATCTGACCATAGTCTTTCCGCTAAGGCGGCAGTACGCGGCCACAAGCGAGCGTCTAAACCCCCCGGCCCCAGTTGCTCGCTCCATTGGCAAGCGGCTCCACCATCGATGCGCCACGGCGATGGCGGCGGCGCTCCGAGATTCACCATTCCCGACTCTCCGCCCCCACCCGGCCCGCCTACATTCAACATCCCAGGCACGTTGATCTCTTCGATCCACGGCCTGTGCTCATAAACCTGCTGCCACGAACGGTAAGGCCCGCAGTGGCCATCGGAACTGTCTCTCCAAGACCCGAACCCGCAGTCCAAGTACCACGCGTCTACGTGCGAGATGATAGACCGGAACCCAGCGTCGAGAACGGCACGAGATTCGGGCCATCGCGATGAACCCCATATTTGCACCCCGATGCGTTTAGAGTCTAACCTCTCGAGGTATGGGGTCCGTGTCAGTCTTGAAGACCATAGTAAAGTTAGCTCCGGCGCTTTGCCGCCATTGGCGCGCTCTAAAGCCCGTAACGCGCGCCGCGTGAACTCTAACCAAAGATCCATAGGGTCTGTATCGTTAAAATGTTGCGACCAACATCGTTCTGATACCTCATCCCCTCCCAGATGAAATAGGTCGTCGACACCGGTGAGTTCAATAATCTCGGCGTACACTTTCTCGAGTAGGGAGTAGACGTGTGGGTTACGCGGATTGAGTTGCCCGCAAGGTGGTTCGCCGCACCAGGCGCTCCAAGGTTCAGCTTCGATGCAGTATGCGAGGTTACCCATCCCCGCGGCTGGACCCCAGCTCCAAGCACGGCCTACGTGCGCTGGTGCGTCCACTTCTAACAACACTCGAATGCCTCTCAATTTCGCACGTTTGACAATTGCACGAACATCTTCAGGGGTGTAAATAGCGCCTGGTCCGTACGCCCCGTGCTGAGCTAGCTGCGGTGCACTCGCTAGCTTCAAGGGAAACGATTGCGAATCACTCACGTGCCAGTGGAACGTGTTCAGCTTACACGCGGCCATGGCGTCTATTGTCCGCGCGATATCGCCGACCGAAAAAAAGTTTCTAGAAGTATCCAGCAGCAGTCCTCTGAACGAAAACTTCGGGGCATCAGCCACAGTCGCAGCTTCGAGTATTAGTAATGAACCCGCGTACGGATCCAGCCAGACGATTTGAGACAAGGTTTCGAAAGCATGCCGTGCGCCGCAGAAGGAGTGAGCTGATATATCTACTACGAGTCCTGAACCAGCCGGTTTTAGCTGAAACTTGTAGCTTTCGTCGGTGTCCAGGCGCATTCTGGGGTCGCCCGAGCCGTTGACTGCGACTTTAACTGTCACAGATCTTGGTGCTCCTAGATCGGCATGCCGCGATTCTGCTTTGTGCTCTAATTCGTGAAACTCCTCCAGCATGAGCGCGAATGCTTCAGTTAAATGGTCAGTCACGTCGCTTGAGGTAGTTGCTACTACTTGCAGCCTAAACGAGTCAGCTCGGACTGGCACGGCTGCAGTGGCCAGGCTGACCGGGCCGGTCGGCTGCGGCCACAGTTGCGTGGATGCACACAGCATGTTGCACGTCGGCAATGACTGGAGCACTGCCGTCTCCGTTGCTGGTAACCGTTCGCAACGATCGTTCCGACATATCCACGACCACTGCGGCGCCATGCCCCTAGAAAAAAAAAATGTAACTTAAGTAGGTATATAACAGGGAATAGCTGTACATAACTTAATCCAAGTAGTAGGAAATAAGAATAGCGTTCATTGTATTTGAATCCGGGTCAGTCTTGCATTCGCCAACATAGTGCAAATCTCGTCGACTTGCTTAAGCTTCTTAAAAAAAGAGATTCTTTATATTCGGCAGATAGTTCTATTCGAAAAGTTGTTTATTAAAATGTACTGCAGGACAGTTTCAATCAAAAGTAAAATAGCAACGCCGGATAGAGCAACTCCTATTGGCAGTTAGAAGAGACTCAACTTACGAGTACATGCTATGCATGGGCCTCCGATCAGCGCCATCGCTTTGCTGCCGCCAGTACAGCAGCGCCGCGGCGGTGCATGCGGCAGCGGCCAGCAACACCAGCGCGCGACGCATGCGCCCCACGCGCGAGAAGGGCACCGAAACGCTGCGCGAGATCGCTTCGCCCCACGTCTTCATCTTGAATCACCGGCTGCGCATCTGGAAAGATAGAGACATTAAATGAGCGTTTTAAGACCAAGCCACGGGCTAGCAGATCGCGAAGAAAAAAGGACTGTGTTGAATTGCTCGCAAAGTTACCTGTTACCTGGATATGGGAGTTGGTACATAACTTAAAGACGTAGCATATAATAGCTTTGTATTAAGATTTTTCACACCAATCCTTACAGAAACAGACGTCACTTGTAAAATCATCGCACTTTCCGGTCCGATTCGTGAATTCGAATCTCGGTTGTGCTCAAATGATGAAGAAACACACAGCAAACAAGGTTTTGCAACCAATCATATAATGCTAAATATATTTCGCGCAATGTAACACGAAAATTTAATCAGTCAACTGCGTTGCATGCGGAACCGGATCGATTGAAAAGAGACAAATACCGTTAGTTCATACGACGCTACATACGACTATAATATCATGTTACCACTGCATTAACGCTTATAGTCGAAGATACGGTAAAGTAATATATACCCTCATCTGTTACTTGATTATGACAATGATTATAATAAAAGTAGGTATGTTAGTTAATAATAATGTACATCGATAAACGCTCGATTTTAAAGACATGTTGCAAGTTTTTGACCGCCAAAGTTAATTAAAATTAATGTTATTTAACCGCCCTTGATTTAGCTATTTCATTTGCGTTTTATTAATGTACATTTTATTGTTTATGTAATTATTCAGCCGACGAAAAAAGCAGGTTCTCAATTCGACGCGTATATTTATTTGTTGTTTTCTTGTTTTCTGTGTGACCGCGTATTTCTTTTTACCTGGTCGTCCGATTTTGATGGTTTTTTTTCTGTTGTGTTGAGAATAAGTTAGTCAAATTACTAACTACGTTCTCAGTTCTCATGACTTTTCAAATTTTAAAACATTTTCGCCGGTAAAACGAAGGAGTTTCTAAGGCAACGCGTATTTAAATAATATTTTTTATGTATGACCACGCATATCTTATTCTGGTGAACCGGATGAAAATTGAATAATTTTCTTCAATCATTTCTATTGTATAGATAATAGTCGAAGTTGGTCCCATTTAAATTATATTCCTATAGGATTAAAAGTTTTTTTCATAAAATTTAAAAAACGAATATTGTCCCCTAAATTTTAAATCAAACAATCGAACATTTTCGTCTGTTTTCTTAAGTTTTTTAAACGTAATTATTAAAAAGTATTTATTGTCTTAATCAAATACCACAGAGTATTGAACTTTTAACTGTATCTCGTACTATTAAGTAACCCGTTCACTGTTCACCCACATATCTATATTTTGCAACATTTGGGCACGTACTGATCATTTACATACTTATACTGACTTTATTCGTGTATTTTCGTTTATCACGAAACTCGTTTGGCGGAACGACACCATTGAACCTCTATCTGCGTGTGATTTCACACACTTCGCTACTTTTTTAAGTCTTGGAATCCTTATTCGCGATTTTATTTTCCGAACGTAACCCTGCTGTAATAATTTTCGTATTACGAACAGAGAATGGTAGAAATGCAAATTTGTGGATTTTAGGAAGTAGGTATATTAGGACCCTGCGGTACTGCGGCCTCACCTTGATAAAAAAAATCCTTACCTATATGATGCCTACTTTATTAGTGGTATAATAGAATAGAAAAGAATATATCTTTATTATCGTACCTACACCATATTTTCAAAAATACAATTAAAAATAAACAGGACGGTATATAATAATAAAAACAGTGTAACAATGTATTATCGCTAAAAGCGATATCTTCCTACTCACACTACATATATACAAAGAACCTGAACATATTCTGCATAGCTTTATCAACAGTTTTAAAACCCTCGAGGTTATGTATATTGAAAGAACTGGAATGACATAAAAATACATTTTAAGCACACTTTCGAATTCCCCAAATTCATTTTGCCTGTCTTATCCACGACATCTAAACAGGCCAGAAAACTCGACTTCGGCATTCGTTTTATAGTCTGCACACATTGGCGGACGGGACTTCAGAGGATTTCAAATTTATCAATTGTATTTAATAGTTATCCAATCAAAAATAGTACCTATGTTTTTCAATATTTCAGCCTCGAAGCATCGCAGTGCAGTTTTGCGATGATCCGCTTTTTTTTTTTTTTTTTTTTTTTTTTTTTTATTGTTTACGTACTTGAGTAGTACTTTTAATTATTATTCTTGTTTGAGCCTTCACCTTATTCGATTGGCATCACACTGGAGCTTAGGAAAGGATCATTAAAAAAAAGGTAGACCCAAGCCGTGTTTATTGCCTGATTCTTCTAGGCTTGGTAGCGTGGAATCGGCGTAGCTTCACCTAGTTCCTAAGACGTTTCAAAGTGATCCTTGTGATTTTATTGAAATAAATGATAATTGAATTTGAATTTGACATATAAACCTTCCTCTTGATCTATTAAAAAAAAAACCGCATTAATATCCGTTGCGTAGTTTTCAAGATCTAAGCATACATAGGGACAGACAGACAATCAGCGGGAAGCGACTATGTTCTATACTATGTAGTGATTACGATTAGATAACCATTAAATTCAATTGTTACATTTTGAATCCTCTGCCGTCCCGTCCGCCAATGTGCGCAGGCCATTAGACGCGCCGGGCGAGGCGAGGTTTCTATTTCTAAAGTGAGTGAGTTAAAAGACATCCCGGACGTCCCAGCTTTTAGGTCACATCACTCGGCGTGGAGGATGGTTGGATGTGTGAGGAAATTTAAGTAAAACGTACCTTAGTTTATACTTTAAAGAGACTTGGCACCGCAAGAAAACCGTGTTTTTTGGGTTCCGTACCTCAAAAGGAAAAACGGAACCTTTATCAGGATCACTTGTGTTCTATCCGTCTCTGTCTCCTTATTTCTTATCTCCGAAACTACTGGGCCTTAAATTTGATAGATTACAGGAAAACTTATAAGAACTTTGTGGAACCCTCGGTTCCGACTTGCACGTTTCTGTTTTTTTATGTTTTAACTGCAAAAAGCGTGTTTACAGAGTTTATTTACGTTTTCTATTGCGAAACCGTAGAGCACTGAATTCTTCTGAAGAAATATTATTTTAGAGATAAATCTGATGAATCTCGTAGGTATTTTGAAGCTTCGTATGTTAAGATACTTAGTAAATAATTACGTTTAAAAAAACAAAAACCAAACCAACTTCATATAAGTCCAATAGAAAATTACATCCCCTATTTTGCATCCTTAGAAAATACCACCGTATTTTTCTTATTTAAATGGAACAAAACGGGAAATATATCCTCCGAACCAAAAATGTAATATTTAAATCGGTTTTTAAATTGTAATAAACGACAGAGTTCTGAGGTAACAATCATAAAAAAACCGGCCAAGTGCGAATCAGACTAGCGCACGAAGGGTTCCGTATCATTATCTATAAAAAACGGCAAAAAATCACGTTTGTTGTATGGCCATATGTTGTTTGTTGTGCCCTTATTTTATTCTATTTTTATTATTTGTTGTTATAGCGGCAAAAGAAAGGAGGCAGGGTAGCGCGCGCGTTATGGTCCACTCACCCTGAAGAAGATTCTCTAGATGAATCGAAACATTGTCGGTGTCCTCATTGACAATTTATCATTTACGTGAGTAATTTCCCGTTGTTGTAATAATGTGAAATATATAATCTGTGAAAATGTCAACTGTCTAGCTATCACGGTTCATGAGATACAGCGTAGTGACAGGCAGACGGACAGACAGTCTGCGGACAGCAAAGTCTTAATAATAGGGTCCCGTTTTTACCCTTTGGGTACCCTAAAAAATACAACTGAATCGAGTACCTCCTATTTTGAAGTCGGTTAAAAAGAGTTTCAATTGAAGGATGTCCAAAATGAGTCAGGTATCAGACAGAAAAAGTTTAAATTGGTTCGGGTTAACCTTCTGTCGGATATATCGAGAACCTAAATATTTGATGTGAGTACTAGATTCCGCCCACGGTTTCGCTCGCATGGTAACTGGATAAAAGCCTAGCCTAATGCTTATTCAGATCATACGGAGTTTCATCTAAATAGGTTCAACTGTTACTGTGTGATAGAGAGCAGACACAGGTACATTTGCACGCTGAATATAATCTACCAAAATAGTTTTAAGATATGACATGTAAAATAAATAGTGATGTATTCTTGCTAATAAATGATTGATTATGATTATGATTACATGTACACACTCGAACATCTTTACAAACTTATGTTTAAATAAAAAAAAAAAAAAAAAAAAAAAAAAAAAAGTAGGTTCCTACCTAAGATACATCATAACTCTAGGGAACTCTGTTTTTCATGAGTCCGAAAAAAGGTTAAAAAACATTATTATACTCGTATTATATACTAGCGACCCGCCCCGGCTTCGCACGGGTGCAAAGCTGATACCAAAATATATTACAGAATGTCTTTGTATACTCGTTAACAGCATTTAAAATTAAAAAAAAAAGTCGCGCTGATTTGAAATCTTAAAATTATCAGTGGTTCTCTAATATATTAAGCATGTTATTATACATATAAACCTTCCTCCTGAATCACTCTATATATTAAAAAAAACCGCATCAAAATCCGTTGTGTAGTTTTAAAGATTTACTTCTAAAATTGGAACTGTGCCTACTTCGGAGGAGGGCATTGATGTCTGCGAAACAGTTTACTTCTACAAATCTCATCGTTTCTTACTTTTAGTGTGCTATTGTGTTTTAGGTCCCAAAAATTAAAGACAAATACATAAAAATAAAAAATATACATATTTTCGTCGTAACGTAATTAAAGATAGTAAAGTCTTGATCTAGAATAGCATGGCTACGCAACTTTTTATTCTGGTACCACGAAAAAGAAGCCACGCGCAGAAGCTAGTTAAAAATAAATATTGGCGGACTTCACACACAGCGCCATCTAGCCCCAAACTAAGCAAAGCTTGTACTATGGGAACCAGATAACTGATAGAATACATATTAATAACTAGCCGACCCGTTGTCCTGATTTTTTTTTTGTAATAATCACATAGGAATAAGCAATTTCAGGCAGCGTTTAATTTTTTCACTACAAACCTTGTACTGATAAAATAAATTACGAATTTTGGTAGAATGCGTATCATGCATTAGTGAAAACTGCGTTGCTATGACGACTAAATATTTTTAATCTGTGATGTCACATTTGTTGCACACCAACGCCATCTATACCAAAATCATCCTTTTTGCGTTTTTTTATCATTTAGGGGTTGTTTTTCTTTTTATAAATTCCCCCTTTATTCAGATTTTTTATCTACATACTACAGCAAATTTCATCTTAATCCGTTTTGTCGTTTATTTTTGATTAGGGAACAAACATAGCAGCCTTATCACAAACTTTCGCATTTATAATATTATTAGGATAATAACCATACCCTCTTTACACGAATCTGATTTACGTAGATTGAAATAGATCTAGCTTAGAATTTGCAAGACTAATGTACTCTACCCGTAGTATGTACACATGCATTAATAATGTGATACATTAGAATACATTATGTTTATGTATTCTAGTGTATAATAATGTATACTTATAATGTAAAAGGAGCCAGCGGGCGTGTGAAATATCACTTAGCACATTTTATGAAATGTGCAGACCACAGAACTATACTGAGATAGAATAGTATCGACATCGTATACGTATAAAAAAAAAAAAAATAGGATCACGATTGTATTCCCCAAGTACTTAGACTACCCCTTAGATCCTGAAGATGTCTAGTGGAGGTAGTCCAAACATTATATTTGGCATATGCCCACATTTTGCAGTAGTTAGCATTCCATACGTGACAGGTTGCAAGCCCATCGCCGCTTATAAGAACACTAACTGGTTTCCTCACGATGTTTTCCTTCACCGTAGTAAGCACGTGTTTTTGATGCGCATAAGCGCATATAAATTATAAAACAGAAAAATCATTGATGCACGCCGTGATTCGAACCCACGACCTTCAGCTTGAAAGTCGAGGTACATCCCACTCGGCCAACACGGCTTTTTATACTTTGTATAAAATACAATAAGTGAGTGAGTGTGTTAAGTGATCTTTAATAATCGCAAATCATCCTTTTTGCGTTTTTTTATCATTTAGGGGTGGTTTTTCGGATTATAAGTTCCCCGTTTGTTTATTCAGATTTTTTATCTACATACTTAAATTTCATCTTTAATCCAATTTGTGTTTATTTTTGATTAGGGAACAAACATAGCAGACTTATGCACAAACTTTCGCATTTCTAATATTATTAGGATTAGGATTTACTACATACTTTGAACGAAAGGAGCGGAGTTAAGAGTCAGAACCAATTACGGAAAAAAGATGTTTACATTTGAAGGAGCACAACTTTATAACAAACTACCGTCAATTATAAAAAATGCTAGCTCATTTTGCGCATTTAAAAAAGCACTAGCTATTTTGTAGTTGAAGATAACTAACAGTACCTACCTACCTAATAGCAGTGTGTTAGACGATGCGCAGGATGAGCAAACACCTACTCTTTACTACTACCTTAACATTTATATCGAGCGATCAACTCAATTTGTACCACCTAAGAATTTTATCACTTAAGTTAATTAAGTATTCTCATGTAAGTGACTGTTGTCTTTTTTGAGAATAAATGTCTTTAAACCTCAACCTCTGTTAAGGCTTTTGCCAAGCAGTGACTTCCCACGATAAGAAAAATATTATGAACTTATCAGTTTAAAAGGCATAATAAAGGTACCGAAGTTCTATGGTGTAGTATGAGTATATTCTACTAATATTGTAAATCCATAAGTTGTGAGGATGTTTGTGCCTCAATCACGCCTAAACGGTATATACCTAGGCTATTTTTTAACTTGCAATGTTTGTATTTATGTAACTATGTAAAATTTAGTAAAAACTTTACATACTTGTCAAGTTCCGATGACAATGTTAAATAATGTGACAGGTGATAGCGCGCTGGTGCTCGATGGTTTAATGATTTTACAAAAGCTTGTCATTGAAAAATATTTTTTAAGTAAAAAAATATTATCCCAGTCGACGATTGTATTTGTTCGAAACGAAAAAATAAATACTTGTGAACAAGCCACATCTCCTATTTTATAATGTATAGTATATGTGAATAAAGATGTACCCATCTTTAATCACTTCGATAAATAATCCTACCGACCGCTGCAATGACGACAAAAACACGTCGGCGCGTGGTCCGCCTTAGCTTTTTGAATAAATTAATGATATAAATTATTTATAATTACTTATCAAAAATCTATTCTAATAGAAATCTAGATCTACATATTACCTATCTTTAACAATAAATCACAAGTTGATTTTAATAGTAGGTATATAAAATATTTCGATCATAAATTCTAAAACGTATCATTCTGAAATAATATCTTTATCGTGAAAAGTTTCTGCTATTATGTTTTCAGCTTAATAGAAATCTAGGTAGAAACCTGAAGTAATATAGGTACTTATAAAAATAGGAGATGTGGCATGTTCAGAAGTATTTCTTTTTCGTTTCGAAAAAGAGCAATCAGCGACTGGGAGCCTCTTAAGGTGAAATCTTGCAACTCAATTTTTAAGCAGTTATCTTCAACCGATTGAGCTGAAATTGGCATACTTATGTAACTTCGGTGACAATGCAATAATATTGTGACAGCGAGCTGATCTGATGTTTTAGTCTGGAGCTGTTCAACAAACACTCACAATGGAACTCTTTAGTAAATACTTCAATTGAGTAAAAACTTTGCATACTTGTCAAGTTCCGATGACAATGTTAAATAATGTGACAGGTGATAGCGCGCTGGTGCTCGATGGTTTAATGATTTTACAAAAGCTTGTCATTGAAAAATATTTTTTAAGTAAAAAAAATTATCCAGGTATTTTATATCGGTTAGAAGCTAGTAAAACCAACTCGACGCAAACGAAGTCGAAAACGTCTACTAGTCTACATATTTCATTAGATAGCAACCTTCGTTATCGAACACTTAATTAGCTACTCGATATTTTCAGGAGTATTTTTTTCCGGAAAGATAATTAAAATTGTAATTAAAAACGTTTAATATCCGTGAAAGCCTCACAACTTTGTTGGTAGCGGCTCAGCCTTCTCCGTTGTAGCGAGTTTGATTCCCACCTAGGACAATTATTTGTGAGATGAATGATGTTTGTTCTATGCCTGGATGTTTAGAAGTTCTATATCAGTTATCTGCTCATCGATTACGTAAGTTTTATTGCAATCAATCTCAGTGAAATTATATGCCCATGCCATGCTATCCTATCAATGATATCAAAACACGCAATAATAAGGTATGTCCACCAATATTTATTTAATTAGTAAATATTCTAACCTAGTACAAACCTAATCTAATCTACATTCTGCTTTATCTATTTCCCCGGAGTTAGTAATTATGCAACATTTTGTGCAGGTAATTGCCTCTCCAGGTAAGAAACTGTATTATGTAATTCGTATTTATTTGTAGACAACCGGCATTGAGCTTAATGTACTACGTACTAGAGATGACACCACAAAGTAATAATTTGCGGTGCGCCTTGCGGTCCCTGTACCACAGTGGACTCAGTCCGAGTCTAACGCCTGTGACGCGCGAACGTGTTTTTCGTGGCGCTTACGACCTTTTTGATTGAAAGTAACTTAAGCCATTCAGCGGTCAGCGCTTTACGTTTCAATGTTTCGTTTAGCCATATAAATATTTATTTTACGCTGCAAGCGGACTTTGGCTTTAATAATTGAAAATTGAGCAATTTATTTGGCTTGGATAGCTCCTCTAGTACGTAGTACATTAAGCTCAATGACAACCGGCCGAAAGCTTATCACCATCACCAATCGTGCTTCTGTCTTTGATTTTGATGAAACCCTGCCGTCATTTATATGAGTACTAAATAATTACGTTTAAAAAACTAAAAAGAAACCGACGGAAATGCCTCGAACAATCTAAAGTCAAGGGACGATATTCGATTTTTAAGTTTTCTGAAAGAACTATTAGTTCTACATAAATATAATTAAAATGGGACCAACTTGGGACTACAGTCTACACAATAGAAAAGAAATCATCGAAATTGGATCAGGTAAAGAATATGCGCGGCCATACAGTAACAAAAAATATAAATACACGTCGAACTGATAACCTCCTCATTTTTGTCGGTTATAAATTAATGTCAAAGTAAATATTGAGAAAAACAAGATCAAAATGACAAAACTTAACTCACCTCTAAAATATAATTGGCAAACAATTATACCTAAACAACAACAATATAAACAATTTCAATGACTACCGCAAGTTAGTGCTCAAAAATAACAATAGGTAGTAAGTACATTTTTAATTAGATACCAACAAACATCAATAATAAGATAAGATAAGATAAGATATTGATTTATCACAAACGCTCAAGTACATAGATAAACAGTGGTTTCTTTTAAATTAATTTATATTTCAAATTTAAGTGGATTAAACATTTTATATACATATAAAATTACAAATTTAAAAACGAAAATCGATAAATATTAATTTAAAAACAATTTTAGTTAGATATGCTATGTATGCGTACATGTATTAATGAATGAATGTATGTATGTATTGTATTTATGTATGCATGTACATATGTATGTATGGGTGTTTTGACTGAACAAATGCACAAATATTTAAATATTAATTTAGTGAGGTTCACTCAAGGACACTTGAGTCACTTGGTCAAACAACCAGATTGCGAGAATAATTTTACATAATAAAGCTTGTCATGGGGTAGTTTTATTAAACTGATAATTAGGTAAAAATCTAGAAAATACGTTCAGCGTCTATCGAAAGTAACTCAACCGATATTTTCCCTTACAAGTTTATTTTTTAAAAACATGAATATTATTTATTCGCCATCCACATTGTGGAATATTTGCAATAAAATATTGCGTTCACGGCTCACTGGTCGAAATAGATCCCGCATTCAGTATTATAGTTATTTTTATTTCATTTGTAATGCTGTGCCTCGTTCTTTCCCTATTCAATAGAGCGGGACCGATATAGACTGCTATCATTTCGTTGGCTTTGGCCAGAATGAGAATAATAATATTTTCAGCATTCGCAATTGGTATAAGTGGTTTGAATCTACGAAGTTGCATATTTGATATGGCATACACTGGCACAGGGCCCGTCTGGCGGATTTGCCAGGTCAGGTGTTACCTTCCCAGTAGATATTAGACTGTATTACCGCCTGATATGACACATTTTCCCAGTTGGAAAACATTATACAGTTCATTTTGTTTAACGTGTTATGATAATGTTAGATTGGAGAATGACGTTCTGGGATGTACATTTTTTATTAGAAGGGCTTTATCTATAAAGTTTTATGTAGGCAAGTGTAGAAAGCATAGCTCTGTCTCCGTGTAAAATAAGTGCTAAATAATTTGGTCTGTTTTTGCAACAACATGGAAGGATTGGCACATGAAACTTCAAATTTCTTTTTCAGTTCACTTATGGTATTAGCTGCGATGGGCTTGTAACCTGTCACGCATGAATTATATTATAGTTTCTATTTATATTTTTTTTATTAAGGTATTGTGAATTTCTTGTAGCTATTATGTACGGACTGGGGCATAATAAAAACATTATTTCTTCTTTTTATATTACTCGTACAGGAATTACAATATGTTTACCTTTTTGAATTCCCACAAATTTTCATGAAAATGCTGTAAAACATCAAAATCCATGAATACGTTACTTTTCAGTGTCGTATAATAGAATCTTGAGGGTCGGCAAGTTACCAGGAGAGCATAAAGAATGCAGAGTTCCGTAACTTCGCATGGCTTCGGGACGTGACGTAGTTACTCGTAGGTATAGGTACAGGTAGGTTGTGAAGAACAGGCGTGAATTCAACTACTTTCAATTTTAGAATTAGAATGTAGTATCTAAAATACTCCGATCGTTAATCCGAAGGTTCGATTTTGTTTACCCACAACCTATAGCTTCGTACATAATACTAGGTATTTCGAAAAAGCTATGTTGGCTCTCTCTATGTTGGCACCTACAAACGCTAACTAAATTATTTATTTTAATTCCAATAGCGACTAAAACATCGTTAGTCCAAAACTTTGATGTTTCAAACTCAAATGTAAAGCAATTTTTTGTGTTCTATTTGTTGATATAAATTCTTTTGAAATTCATTGCAAATCATTCTGTTTTTGCAAAGAGAACTCCCAGTTGCATAAAATGTATGTTGTAATTATTGGGTTAGTCCAGATATGCCTATAGAAATGGGTAGGCACGAGCGACCGGGTTTTATTTCAAAACTACTAAACCGATTTTCATGGAAACTGTATCATCTGATAACTTAAGGTCCCAGGAGTGTCCGGAGGTTTATTTTATTTTTCTATGATAACAGAACACAAGCGTGCCAAATACCCAGTGATCTCAGTACCTACAATTTTGATAAAAGCCTCCCTGAAAAATTAAACAAAGTACCAGGACAACATAAACTACAAAGCGCTTTTATTAGTTTCTAGCTATCAAGCTGACGTGTGGCGACTGCAAAACCTCTCTAGGGAACCAACATCTGTCATCAACTTGATACAATCAAGAATTCACAAAACCAACTGAGACATGAAGTTATAATTCTTATTCATAAGCATTGTTGAAGTCTTATTGGATTTGAGAATAGTGCATTGACTCATTTAAACCTCCTCTGAAGTATTGCGAGTTTGCGAGTTGTATATTTTATTTTGATTTAAGAAAACAGAAAAAAGTCGCACTTATCCGGTTTTTTATTTAATATAACTTCGTATGTTTGCGATGTGTACTTACCTGTATTACACGTTTTACCTATTATTACATTGTGATACATGTCGTGGATTTATAAAGACTAGTTTCACTATTCTGACGTCTTCAGCAACGTGGCCCAACCACCTTTGTCCACATTATTTATAACGATCCATTAAAGGTGTACTATATAAGTTCTATATCTATTAAATACCTACTTGCCTATGTTGTCGTTGATGATTGCAAGTTGTAAATAAAAAAATACCTACATCTTTATTTAAAGGAATTAAAGTTAAATTTGTTGTATTTCCTTTTCTTTACCTAAAGGACTAACATAAACAAACATTTTGTTTTAAAGTCCCATTAAAATAAATGAAAAAAAAAGGAAGGAATACAAAAAATAACGACTAATAAAAAAACAAAAAAAA
The DNA here is from genome assembly GCA_912999785.1 of Hydriomena furcata. Taxonomy (NCBI): domain Eukaryota; kingdom Metazoa; phylum Arthropoda; class Insecta; order Lepidoptera; family Geometridae; genus Hydriomena; species Hydriomena furcata. The sequence continues at coordinate 10,311,835 of OU538837.1, forward strand.
ATATGATCACGACTGTAATCACCAAGTACGATAGATATACTCTCAGATATCAAGGCGCTTAGATCCTTGAAGATGTCTAAATGCGGTAGTCCGAGGTACGTCCGAACATTATGTTCGGCACAATACCCACATTTTGCAGTACCTAGTTAGCATTCCATACGTGACAGATTGCAAGCCCTTTGCCGCTTACATCTAATGCACAGTACATTAAACCGGATTTGGATAAAGCGTAAATTCGTCTAGTTTTTGAAAGTGCGGTCCAAAAAGATCCTCATTTCTTTAATGATAGGTACTTTGCCTTTCAGAAGAAAATAGGTGGTACGAGGACTTCATAAAGAATAGGTAAAAAAATGTTGGAATCACACTTAATATTATAAGCGGCGATGAGCTTGCAACCTGACACGCACGGAATGCTAACTACTGCAAAATGTGAGCATGTGCCAAATGTAATGTTTGGACGTGCTTCTGACTACTCCCTTTTAGGCAGCTCCAATGATCTGAGCGATTGGAGATCTGAGAGGATGTCTACGTTGGGTGTTACAGTCGTAGTCCCATTTTATTTCATTTTTCACTTTCATAATGCGAAACTTTGTAGTGATGTTTATTCGTTTGATTGTAAATAATAATAAATAATTTGGCATAAAGTTTGAAACATAAAGTACTTATTCTTTCGAAACACAATAGGTAGGTACACAGGTAGGTAGGTACACAATAGGTAGAATAGAAATGTTACACCAAAGATTGTATAAAAAAAACCGGTCAGGTGCGAGTCGGACTCGCGCACGAAGGTTTCCGTACATCTGTAAAAAACGCCAAAAAACACGTTTGTTGTATGGGAGCCCCACTTAAATATTTATTTTATTGATTTTAGTTTTTGTTGTTATAGCAGCAACAGAAATACATCATCTGTGAAAATTTCAACTAGCTATCACGGTTCATAAGTGAGATGTGACAGACAGACGGACCACGAAGTCTTAGTAATAGGGTCCCGTTTTTACCCTACGGTAAAAACGAACCACGATATCAAAGTCGGGATTTCCATTAGTCTATAAAGCTTCGTAATTCTACATACGAGTTAGCTGTTCAAACATAATTTCAAACTATTATAACTTTATTAGAAGCGAGGTGCAAAATGTAACACGGTTCCCTCACTATGAATTTTTAACGTAAATAAGGTAATGCATTGTACATCAATAGATGGCGTGACGTACGTAAGTGTCGTGTCGTCGGCCTGTGTCGATGACCTAACTACAATCAAGGAAACACGATACTAGAAAACATAGATAGCTTTCATTTTAACCGACAAAAATAAGGAGGTTCTCAATTCGATATGAATATATTGTTTTGTTGCTTTTTTATGTATGATCTAATTTTATCTGTACTATATTTACACTTATACTAATATTATAAAGAGGAAACATTTGTCTTTTTATCTGATGATCCGATTTCGATGATTTTTCTATTGTGTATAAATAGTCCATGTTTGGTCACATTTCAATTATACATATTTATGTAGGACTAATAGTTTATTTATAAAACTAATAAAACTGATATCGAACTTTTCGATTGGTCGAAACATTTTTGTTGATTTTCTTTTTAGTTTTTTAAACGCAATAATGTTAAATAAAAAGATAATGTATTTGATTGACAAAGGTCTGCTAGATAGTTTTACATGTAGAAAGAATAAACGAAGGAAGAATGACAAAACAAGCACCTTACCTTTAGCTTAGCGTATTTTATAAGATCAAAATGGTAACGTTTTGAAAAATGGCATGTCTAAAACTTTTTAATTTTTTTAATAAAAATACTATTTCTAACGCTCATGTACAAACATCCTCGCACTCGCCTGTATAATGTTTTTTGTCCATATTACAAGGTAACGTTTAATAGCTAATAGCTAAAAGATATACGAAAAGGTATATCAAAAACCTTTTAAACATTTCTAAAACGAGCATAAATTCCCATTGCATTAGGTAATTTTCATTATCTCTCCGTAGTTAGGGTTCAAAGATTTATGTATTCACATCAAATCCGGCCCTTTGTTCAGCATAAAACATTTTGCAGCCGGAAAGGACCTAATGTTTGACAGATGATGCCATAGACAACTTTGATAGTTTGCTCGAGTTTATTCTACCAAACGACAGTACATTCTTTTTTTGAAACAAAAAAGTTTTTATTTCTTTTTATACAAAGAGACTGCGAATAACATTCAACTTTATTAAAGTTAAGTTATAAGAGAAGTCGTAACGTAACTATTTAGAGCGGAAACATTTTAAAGTTGCTACGAACTATAGAAACCGCCTTAAAAGATTTTCCTGATTAACATAAGTGAAGCGGCTTAACTTACGAGTATTAAGCTGGGTACTCACTAGCGAGCCGTAACTGCAACCGTTGCATGTTAAAGTTACCAAAAACCGTGTGTACGTGACACATACATATATCTTTTATGTATACAAATATTATAAAAGGAAACATATGTATTTTTGTACGTTTGTAACGAAAAAACTCCAAAACTACTGAACCGATTTCAAAAATACTTTCAACATCAGAATGATATATTATCTCCGAGTAACATAGGCTATATTAATTACTAGAAAAAAATAGGGAACTCTACTAAAACTCATTATTATACCCGTGCGACGCCGGGGCGGAATGCTAGTTTAATATATTAAATTTTAGACTATTGGAAACCCTCGCGACTACGTTCGCGTGAAGTTGTTTACGAACAGTCTTCAACCCCCGCTGCACAACTAATGGGAAAAACAATCAATTTTAAAAATGATGTCACATATTTATTTATTTATTACAAAAACTGTAGGTTTACAAGGGTATAAACACTATCATTTAAACTAGGAAATCCTGTGCTATAAGCGATAGTTACAACTCGAGGTACGACAATTTACACCTAAATAACTTGGTTTTGGAATATTTTAAATAAAAAAGAAAAATACAAAGAATTTATGGTGAAATAAATATAGGAAGCAAAGAAATTACTAAAAAAACATTGGTACAATCGACGAGTCACATATCATTATGCTAAATTATCAGCGAGTAACATAGGATACATTTTATTTGAAAAAAAATTTAGAGGTCGCTTAAATTGCAATAAGGTAATTAATAAGGTAATAAATTGCAACCTAAGGTATCAAAATTTTGCCTATAATCTTTATTAGTACACCCGTGCGAAGCCGGGATGAACTGCTAGTAAAATATAAGCTAATATCTGATTAGTTATTATGGTAGTACAGTAGTGACATCTGTTTAATGAGTACATACTAGATGTTTCATATTACAATTTAAGATAAGCAGGCAGTAATCGATTCCAGTAGGTATTACAGAATCGAGAATCGTTTATATAAAATTGATAAGGGTATCAATGTAATTCCAGCGGCATTAATGCCATTAGTTGTCACCCATCCATTTTGTGAGCGCTGAAGTTTGCGTAAAATAGACGCCACGAACAATTCTATGTAGGTACCAACTCGTACTGAAAACCAGCGTCGCACCGCGCTTCGCCTACTGTGCAGCTTAATGCTGAGACGGGGACCTGTTTGCCCCCACATGGTACAATCTGCTGTTGATTGTTTTTGTTCTATTTTATTTAATAATTATGTTGTGCAAATATGGAGCAAATCAATGTTTTTTCTTTCTTTCTTTTTTACATTAAAACGACGTTGAAGAAAATGTCAAAACAGCGCAATTTGATTATAATTCCCCAAGCTCTTAGTAAGTCGTCTAATTGTGTAAAAAGTAGTAAGTGCAAACTCAAAGCCCTTTCCTTGGAAGACTTAACCCAGGGAGGTTAAGTGTTTTCCGCGTGTAATGACAGGTACCTTCCTACTATACTTTTCTACTATGTTTGCTATCAATATTGTAAAAAAATAAAATAAATAGAGTCACGACTGTAATCCCCAAGTACGGTAGACATCCTCTCAGACCTCCAAGCGCTTAGATCCTTTGAAGATGTCAGAGGCTCGCCCAAACATTATATTTGAAACATGCCCAAATTTTGCAGTAATTACCACCTTTTCGAGCACGTGTTTTGATGCGCATATAAATTTATCGAACGCAAAAATCCAATGATACACGCCGGGAGTCGAATCCAAGACCTTCGAAAGGATATTGTATATTTTCAACGTTTCACATAGGCAACCACTGAACGGCTTAAGATAAAACACATAATATATGTAGTCACAAATACCATAGAGATAGAATGAGATATACGAGCAGCTATTATAAATCAATCAAAACTGGTTTGATAGAAATTCAAATAATATCCTCATGCGATAAGTACTTAGGCATTTTAATGTAAAATTATCGGAATACCTTAGTAATTCCGATTGAATTTAATCTGCGTGGGATATTCATTCTCTATTCATCGAAGACCTCTGCAAAGTTAGCTAGTAGATGATAATAATACATTACACCTGGTACAAAAGTACATAAAACAAAGTTTGCCCATGACATTTGAAAATGTCACACGTCAGTGGTTTTCAGTTCTACGTTATCGATGGAGCCTTAAAATTAATGCTAAATGTCACCGAATTGGCAGAGGAATCACAGCGCTATTGCGTTGGTAACAGGGAACGTTTTCGCATGGGGATAAAGCGAGGGAGAAAGTTTGACGTACCTCGTATTCGTAGCGGCGTGATGGGACGCGGCCGCGGTACTGAGTGAGTGTACAATGGCGTCCGAGTATTGGCGCGAGTTGGGCGCGCGCCCGACGCTAGAATGAGGCGACAATCGATGAAGACACATTCTAAGTTTAACATTCGTACAGTAACTACAACATAAGTTTAACTACAATATCTAAGAAATATCACATACGGAGTACTTTTTGCGGAATTAAATCTAGAACATCTAATTTTAGCAACTGATATTACCTAAAACAGCTTCTGAAATTCGCGTAAGGACAATAAAAAACGCAGAATATAGGTAGACTCGTCCATAAATAATTTGGTTGCTCGATGTACGATTTTGATTAGGTACGATGAACACATATAAGTTGAACTTAAATGTCAGGCGGAAGTTTTTGAGCACGTGTTCCGGCCAACGTCACCCATGCACCAACATTGGCTAGGGCGGGCGGAACCGACCCTCATTCCGACGCCGGCTCTCGTCTAGGGCGGCCGATTGCCCGCCCATCGGTTGAACTTACGTGCGAGAAGTATCGGGAACTTAATACTTTCTAACTTTGATTTTAAACGCGAATTTTCCTTATTAATTCTCCGTCACGAAACTTAAGATAAATTGAATTTAAAAATACATGTCATTGTGAAGTGATTAATTACGATAAATTGGAAGTTTAAAAGTTATTATCGAATGGTAAGTAAGTAACTTAATTTGCAAGCTAACGATTTTAGTGTACCAACTGTTTGTGTACACAAAAAAAACGAAAATACGCCATCTTATCATAATTAACGATTTAATTTTATTTAATATTACTTATTACTTAAATATAATTAAATACAACCCTGTGACAGACAGATGGACAGCGAAGTCTTAGTAATAGGGTCCCGTTTTTACCCTTTGGGTAGGGAACCCTAAAAACGAATGAACCAATTTCAAAAATTATTTCACCTATCAAAAAATATATTATGAGAGAGTAGCATATAGCTTATAGAGAAGTATATTTTATATTCAAAAAGAGAGAGGTCCCCACCCGAAAATTGCAATAATGTAACCCGGTTCATCATAATAAGTAAAGAGCATCTGAATAGTCTCGATACATCAGCAAACAAAGTTGGAACGAAATTAGCCGTATATTATTAAAACTAGCTGACCCGTGCCCGCTTCGCTGTGCGTAAGACATTTCTAATACCATCGTGGACTTTTTTGTAGACGTTTTTAAGGTGTACAATACTGTAGTACATTATTTTGATATATCTCGTGGGGTTCAGCCAGCATTTGCAATGTAAGCGCAAAAAAATGTGTTTATTTACGACATCACATTAGAAACCTCTAAAATTATCAGTGTTTCTCTACTATATTATGCATGTATTATACATATAAACCTTCCTCTTGAATCACTCAATTTATTAAAAAAAACCGCATCAAAATCCGTTTTGTAATTTTAAAGATATAAGCAAACATACATACATACATACGCGGGAAGCGGAAAGCGACTTTGCTTTATACTATGTAGTGATTATAATTTCAAATATTCGCGTTATCGATAGATACTTTTCAGCAATGTAGTCGTTTTATGTTTTATGTTTGCTTCTTAGGAAATTTGTAAAATACTTTTTGATGACTCCTTTAATAGCCCTGCTCAATTATGAGTATCTTCGTGTGTGGTACCAAAACTTGCGTGCCAATTGCGGCCTGTTATTTTTGTGTAAAAGTCTGCTTCATCACTTATTCATCCGTCTGCCGTCTTCAGAATTTACTAGTATCCTCAGACCGTTTGACGTGGCTTAGGGTTGTAATAGATATTATTAATGCTATTCGATTTATTGTACTGCTTGTTTACATAACAATTTATTTTACAGCATAAACGCTACGTTATGTGTATAAATCTAATTTACATAATTAAAAAATAAATAAAAAAAACCGACTAAAATGTTTCGACCAATCTAAAAGTCAAGGGACGATATTCGTTATTTAAGTTCTATGAATTAACTATTAGCCCTACATAAATATAATTTCTAGTCCTACATACATAAAAAAACAATAAAAAACCGGCCAAGTGTTGTATGGGAGCCCCACTTAAATATTTATGTTATTCTGTTTTTAGTATTTGTTGTTATAGCAGCAACAGAAATACATAATCTGTAAAAAATGTAACTGTCTAGCTATCACGGTTCATGAGATACAGCCCTGTGACAGACAGACAGACAGCGTAGACTTAGTAATAGGGTTCCGTTTTTACCCTTTGGGTACGGAACCCTAAAAAGGATATATTCGAATTGGTCTTTATCGTCGATTAAAAAGTGAGACGCAAAGTGTCAGGTGTTTTAACACCTAGTTTATAAACGATGTGACTTACATTTTAGAATTGGTTAGAAATAGGCAAATAGGGTATAAAATCTTAGGAATCACTCAATATTTTGATTTGATGCATGAAACCACTAACTAAAAACGTTTGAAATACAAAAAAGCACAACCATTGAAGGCATCTTTATCTACATGACTATTTCATTTAAAATGTATCCTTCTCCGCCTCAGCCGTCATCTCAGACACACTTCTCCAACACCCATACATTTCATACTCATACCTCACATTAATTAATTCCTCTTCATTATGACGCTGCCAGTCGACGATTATTTTTGTTCGAAACGAAAAAAGAAATACTTGTGAACAAGCCACATCTCCTATTTTATAATATGTATAATATGTGAATATAATATGTGAATAAAGATGTACCCATCTTTAATCACTTCGATAAATAATCCTACCGACCGCTGCAATGATGACAAACACAAGTCCGCGCGTGGTCCGCCTTAGCTTTTCGAATAAATTAATGATATAAATTATGTATAATTACTTATCAAACATCTATCCTAATAGAAATCTAGATCTACATATTACCTATCTTTAACAATAAATCACAAGTTGATTTTAATAGTAGGTATATAAAATATATCGATCATAAATTCTAAAACGTATCATTTTGAAATAATATTTTTATCGTGAAAAGTTTCTGCTATTATGTTTTCAGCTTAATAGAAATCTAGGTAGGAACCTGAAGTAATATACTTATAAAAATAGGAGATGTGGCTTGTTCAGAAGTATTTCTTTTTTCGTTTCGAAAAAGAGCAATCAGCGACTGGCAGCCTCTTAAGCATATAATTATGAAATAATACTAACTGGTTCCCTCGCGATTTTTAAACAATAAAAATCCAGATAAAAGATATAAACGTGAACCAATAAATAGCATCTTGCAGAGAGTGGGCATCAGATGAAAGGGCGTTTAATCTGTATCTCTTGGGATTAAGAAAATACTAGAGAATGCAAAGCCGTTTCAAACTTCGGAATTCGTTGGAATCCCTTTAATTGAAGTTATTGTTTTCCTTTAGAACGCGTTACAATTTCCACTTGGGGAGTCTTATCAGTTCAATCACGCACCATTCGACATTAAAATACGATCGGGGAAAATGCTTTTAGAATATAGTTAGGTACTTAATTCAATTCATGAATTATAATGGGAAATAAAAAAATAAGTAATTTGTAATGAAAATACCGCCGAGAAATTGTAGACAACAAATAAATGAAATAATTTGTCTCAAAACATCAGCAATACAACTTTGAACGTGGTAATTAGCCGTATTTCTATTATAAATAGTACAATTAATTAACACAGTTGCTTTGTTTGTTTCAGATGCGATTTAAACTTATAAAACGGTGATTATTAAGCGTGAACTAACTAGCTGCGAAAAAGGTTGAGACTAAAAATTGCTTCAATATTAAGCAAAAAAAAGGAACGAAGGTTTTGTTTGGAGGCAGTCGCGCAGGCGGCGGCGGTGGCTCGTTGGAGCTTGCTGTCGGTTGGTCTGGCCAGCGTGGGCGCTCAGCGCAGCCCGCTCAGCTGGGCCATGGGCAGCTCGCAACGGCTGGCCGCAGTCGCGGCGGTATCCCACGCGAAGCACTACTTCAACAACACGCAACCGGCGACCACGCAGACTGATGCTTATCCTTACACCGTCAATATATTCTTCGTGAGGTATGTTGAACAATATATTCTACTAATAATCAATGCCAAAGTTTGAGAGGATGTTTGTATATTTGTGCCTCGATCACGACCAAACGGATTTTAATGAAACTTGGATTGTAAATAAATAAATATAATTATTGGTGGACATTTCAAACGGCGCGGCGTCCCCTAGCCCCAACTTAAGTAAAACTTGTACTATGGGAACCAGACTACTTATAAAATACTTATATACTTTTTTAGGGTTCCGTACCCAAAGGGTAAAAACGGGACCCTATTACTGAGACTTCGCTGTCCGTCTGTCTGTCACAGGGCTGTATCTCATGAACCGTGATAGCTAGACAGTTGAAATTTTCACAGATTATGTATATTCTGTTGCCACTATAACAACAAATACCAAAAACAGAATAAAAATAATATATAAGGGAGGCCATACAACAAACGTGATTTTTTTGCCGTTTTGTATAGATAATATTACGAACCCTTCGTGCACGAGTCCGACTCGCAAATGGCCGGTTTTTTTTTAAATACAAACTTATAACATAAAGTAGTTCATCACACAAATATTTGTTCTATGTAGGTATACAGCTTATGTCCTGGAATAACAAATAAGCAACATTTTCCCAAGTTGGTTGCACGCGAGCGACACCGCGGGCGTAATCTTCACTACATAGTAATACATGCATAATATAGTAGAGAAACACTGATAATTTTAGAGGTTTCTAATGTGATGTCGTAAATAAACACATTTTTTTGCGCTTACATTGTAAATGCTGGCTGAACCCCACGAGATATATCAAAATAATGTACTACAGTATTGTACACCTTAAAAACGTCTACAAAAAAGTCAACGATGGTATTAGAAATGTCTTACGCACAGCGAAGCGGGCACGGGTCAGCTAGTGTAGTATATATAGCACTGCTCACAATATATAGTGAGTTACTCTATTTATCAAAGGAAGACTCGTCTCTAGCTGTTTCTACTAGTACTTATAATTGTATCATTGAAGGAATCGTGCCGTAATTTAAATACACGAGTCACGAAACTTAGAACAGGTCTATTGACTCTCGTCACGACATAGTGGGAACTTATAGATGCTTGTGAGAATAGGAGACAGCTGGTAAATAAACATGTCCTCCGACCTTTTATCTACCGCATCAATGCGTTGCATAATTATTAATTTCCATATATTTACACAAATAACATATTATACTCAATTAAGACTGTTCATTTTTAGCAAAGCACTAAAAGTTAATTATAAAAGTTATTAAGCTAAAAGCTATCTGTCTAGGATTGTTCGATAGTGATTTAGAAATTGCTGCATCGGTTGGCATAAACATTTAAAAAACAATAAAAGTCGGTTCATGGATTGGTAGTTTTGTATAGCATAAGCACGATTGGATTTTGAAGGTTTTTTCAACGACAAAGAATTCAGTAATATGATCATCCTGTCCGTCGATTTATAGTCAAACTAGCTTTTACCCGCGTAGATTCAGGAAATCGATATTTGACGACTTTATCGTACAACAAATTCCTGAAAATCAAAATAATTTTTTTAATAAAATTTCTTTATATTCAATTTTTTTTATATACTTAGGCTCACCCGAAGACTTTAAACTATTTTTATATGAAACTAGCCGACCCGTGACAGACGTTGTCCTGTCAAATTTCAATAATCGAATTGAAAAGACTGAATGTTTTAGTCTGTGATGTCATATTTGTTGCACACCAGCGCCATCTATACAGAAATCATCCCTTTTGAGCTTTTTATCGTTTTGGGGATGTTTTACATTTTTTAAAGTAGTCTATTGTTTATTCGGGCATTATATCTACATCTACAGCATATTTCAACTTAATCCGTTTTGTCATTTAGACCTGATTGAGGAACAAACATACATACAAACTCACAAACTTTCGCATTTATAATATTATTAGGATTAGGGTTTCATGACAATCAACATAGCGGTTTGGCCATGATAACGTCACAGACAGAGTTACTTTTGCATTTATAATATTTCTAGCTGCTCGCCCCGGATTCGTACGGGTGGTACCTGGATAAAAAGTAGCCTATATCTTATTCTGATGTATAAGCTATATTACTGTAAAGTTTCATTTTAATCCGTTCAGTAGTTTTTGCGTGAAAGAGTAACAAACACACACACACACCCACTCACTCACAAACTTTCGCATTCATAATATTATTAGGATAGTATAGACTAGTTTGGATAAAATATGGATAAATTGTTTTTTTAGTCTTACAGTATTACTAAAAAAACAATTTAAGTAAAACAGGACACGTAATCAAAACGATATGCACTTAGTTAAAAGCCAGTACTGACAGTGTGAAGTCCCTCGTAACGTGTTTTATGATGATGACGTGACGCATTGCCAACACATGACCGATTTTAACGACTCCTATTTGCCCGTGTCCAAATACTTTCCAACTATCGGAAGTTCATCAAAACATTTTATGCTGCACTACACCTACCTCATGGTACTTAAATGTTGGTTATTGGTGTTGGGAGTTTATGATAGAATCACGAAATTATTATGGTACATATGAATTTACAGCTCGCGTCGGTAGTATCGGAGATATAAGTTGAATTAATTAGTTATTTCCTTGCGGATATGAGATGCTTTAAATATACTTGATAACGCGTGTTCAGACTGTATGGGTTCATCATTTTCCCACTTCAGGTGGGGTCGGCACAACATATTAAATAACGTGTTGCGAAAGGATTTGGCTGATGCTTTACAACCAGCCTGCCTGACGTCAAACCTCTTTGGAAATGAATGTATGAATTGCATTAAAAATTAAAAATCATTTATCGTCGTTATACTCGATTGTTTTTGATTGCGATCTAAATTGAATACTTCAAACTAAAGCGAGGTTTTATTTTAGAAAAAAATCCCGGTATCCTTTCTGAAAATTAACTCTTTTCCGCTTTTAAATGGAAAAGTAAACTCGCAATTATGTTTAAGTAAACCCTTCAAAGTGTAGTACAACTCTTGGATTTATTAAGGGGGATTATGTGAAGGGCAAGTGGGGATTTTGAAATTAAAATAATGTTAGATAGCAGGTGCAACCGCGACCTTTGCCTAATTATATTCTCGACTCCAAAACTTAGGAGATTTTAGAGTATTCAGTTATGTAATTGAAAATGAATATGTATATTTATAATTAGTATATTAAATTTTACTTTTCGATATACCACTAGAAACATTGACCTTGTGTTATGGTGCACGTGATGAAAGTAAGAATATATAAATGAAAATTACGTAGTAACATAATAGAGCATAGTTTACGATAATAATGAAACTAAGAAAACATAAAATGATAGTGCTACGCGTGTGCTACGACAGAAAAAACTCGGAAAATATAAAACATTTAGTGCTACACGAGTGCTACGTGCTACGAAAATACATACGAGTTTAAACATTTATAATGTCACTGTTTCTCTATTTGAAGATACACTGCAACAACTTAGTTATATCAACTTTATTAATGGAATTACGACTTTAGTCGCATGTGGGCAAAGCTTGAAGCTTTGTCTGAAGTCAGTCGCATCAAACAAATTACAACTGTCAAAAGTTACCGCGATTGTAACGTGCGGATTACAGAATTAAACTGTTCAAAGTGAGACCACAAGTTCACAGTCACTACAGACAAAGGCAATCATATTATCTTTGCTGCAAATAGTATATACGAATTGCAATTTTTATTTTCGATCTTCCTTGTATTCTTTCAGAAAAATCTTGCAAAGAAGTTTTTTTTGGGTTCCGTAAACAAAGGGTAAAAACGGTACCCTATTACGAAGACTTCGCTGTCCGTCTGTCTGTCACAGGGCTGTATCTCATGAACCGTGATAGCTAGACAATTGAAAATTTCACAGATTATGTAATTCTGTTGCCATAGCGGCAACACAAATACTAAAAACAAAATAAAATAAATATTTAAGTGGGGCTCCCATACAAGAAATGTATTTTTTTGCCGTTTTTTATAGATAAATGGTACGGAACCCTTCGTGCACGACTCCGACTGGCCATTTTTTATATATTTTCTAAATAGTGCCGTTTCGGTCCTATTCCCATCTCGGCCCTTTAGTGACGACATGATACTGAACAGCTTCAATCCCGTTAGTGGACAGCGACGCTAATTCGACACGTGATAACTAATTGGTGGAGTATTCGGGTTACAGAGTTGCATTAGTGCACACCTAACCTAATTATATTTCAAATGCCATTCAATTTATACTGGTACGAGAAGAGCGAATATTATTACTAGCGGTTCGTGAATGCTTCGCACGGGTGGACTAATGAAGATTTTAGCCAATTTTGATATCTTAGGTTACATTATTGCAATTTTCGTGTTGATCTCTATTTTTTTTTCAATAAAACTCAAATGGCACTTTTTATAATGTTAATGTAAGTTTTGATAGGTTAGAATTTTGAATTTGGTCCTGTAGTTTTTTTGTTTATTCGTTACAAACAATCATTTCAAAAAAACTCTTTATAATGTTATAGAAAAGCAGTTTTAGGGAGTTTTAGAGTTTCTTATTTGCGTTCTCGTTCTCTACTTACGAAAATGCGTAAACAAGCTAACTTTTACAAGTTTTCAGGTAGTTTGAGAGAACTTGTGTCGTGGTGGGCAATTTTTCTAACTTCACGTCTTGTTCACGCCACGCCACTGACTCAACTACATCAGTAATAAACCAAATATAAAACTATGTATAATAATAATCTATAGGTACTAATATTATAAAGATATATTTTTTTGTAATGGAAAACCAAAAAATTACCACCAATTTAAATACATATTTTACCTTTTATTTAACAGCGAGAAACGCGAGACATATTTTATAAAAAAAATTGGGGTTTACTAAAATTGCTATGACGTAACCTAAGGTATCAAACATTTGCCTATAATCTTCATTAGTACGCTACTTTGGTATATTTCCTCATACTATTTTAACTGTATTAAGATAGAAGAAACTTGAAAAAAACAGCTCGCCGGTATTGAAACGATTGTATTTGTAACAATTGTTATTTAATAAATAAAAACAAGATATTTTTGAACAAACCAACATAATGTACAGGAAAAAAGCAAGAAAAATAAAGCTGCATCTGCAGACCACAACGATCTAGAGAAAATTGCAATCTAAAACAATCAGCTAGAAATATTCCTAAATGGTACGCAGCTTAAACAAAACAGTTGACTCAATACTAATACTTGAAAACGAACCTTGTAAATGACGAAATATATTCGGAGATCTCAGTGAGTACAATGTCATTATGGCCTGGAGGAAGGTGTTTGTTTGAACTCGTATGATTTACATTATTAGAAACCAAGTACTTGGCGTAAAGTTAGCCAATGACAAGGTATGGCAGAGATTTCTGTGAATTCAATAATGCAAAACTTGCAATAAAAAAGATAAAGAACGAATATATTATCTGGGGTTTTTTTTTTATTGTGTAAGTGAATTAAAGTAATAGTTTAAAAAAAAAAATAGTATCACGACTGTAATCCCCAAGTACGGTAGACATCGTCTGAGATCTCCAGATGCTCAGATCCTTTAAAGATGTCAAGTGGGGGTCTAGTAGGGTTCATTTCTATTGATAATACATGAATCATTCAGTTTAAAGTGCACCATCCTATTATTTAGCCTACGAAGGCACCGTACGTATGAAAACGCGCTCATTCGAACCAAATGTCCCGGCCCTCGTCTCGAATGCGGGATAAGCGGACGGAATGAAGTGCTATCCCACTCGATGTCTTCCAAATGCGAATAAATTTGTAAAGTAGTGGGTGATTCTGAAGATTAAGGTCTCGTAACGTTGTCTGTTCAAGTGTTGCCTGGAGCTATTTCAAAGGCTCAATTTCAATACCAAATTGCACATTACTGGACAACACTGTGATATCACACAGACACAGCAATACGGTCTCTGAGACGATGTTATTATTATGACGATAGAATTATTCAGAATACTGTGATACATATGCTCAGCATTATAAACTAGTAAAAAATATCAGACACCACGATTTTTTGCCATCCTTAAAAGCAGTTTAATTTTTTTTCTAGTGTTATTTTGAATTGTACAATTAAGATTATATTTAACTTATCGCTTAAGGTCTTAGCACAAGTAAATATAAGCAAATAAAATGAAAATTCAACTGTATAACATCGCCATCCAAGGCTTAAGCTTGTCTAGAACGTTTTGTAAATTACACACAGGTCATTTATTACACAGAATAAAACATAATCGTTGAACTACATCTGGTACCATCCAAGGAGCCATCTAAATTCAGACATTGCTAAGTGACTGTTGCGCGCTGCGCTAATTGGACGTATAATGTGCACAGATCTTAGCAGTAGGGCATTATACATACGATACTGAAGAACAGAACCTCTTTGTTTTAAACTACTTAAAATTTAGTAAGGTTTATTGAAAGGAGTTCTTTATAAAATGGACGGAATCTATTCCCCACACGTCGTTTGCATTTTGTTTTTTAAGGCCAACCATAATATCTGAAGCTACAATACTAACCTCTATTTTATAACCTTATTGATAATTGAAATTGGCGAAACAATAAAACGAAATGAACAATCGGAATTTGATAATTAAACAACAAGAATTGTCAGTTTAAGCCTATTCTGATACAATTATATGTACCTTTTTTTGCAACGAGAACAAAAGTTAAACTATTCTTCTTGCCTGCAATATTGTAGTCTGGCCTCTCAAACTAAAGACAGTTACAGCAGGGCTAGACAAGTCTGAATTATTGAACGAACTGCGCTCGCTTCGAATTTCAATTTTAGTCGTGAATTTGTCAGTGTATCCGTTACCTTACTTTTTTACTAAAAAAAGGTTGAGAAAGTTCTTAAACGTATTTATTCGTTACTTTTTGTTGTTATTTTTTGGCATTTCAGATAAAAACTCCTGATCTGATTGCTCAAAGACTTAACTAATAATTTGCAAGTAAGTTTATTTTTGTAGCTTGGAAGAAAAACAGGAAGTTATTCCGCTCATTTTTCATAGTAGATAACGTTCGAGGAACTCGGAGCAATGAGTCAAATACTTCTTGGTGCACGCCGACTTGCCTTTTATAGTTTAAAGAGAGCTAGAAGATAATGTAGTGAATTATTGAACGGCACTCAACGTACATACTCGTACCGTTTATTATGTAATTGAGCTGTAAATTCGTCACTGGTTCTCATGCACGGTGTGAAAACTTTCCAAGAACTTTTAAACTTCATTAATAAGCTTTTTAGAGTTCAAAAGTTGTCCGAAAAGTTATGCAATTGTGAAAAGTGCAGAGGACGTAGTTCTAAGTGTTTATTAGATAGGGGCCGACACGGGAAATAGTGTCGAGATGTGAAAAGATGTTCTATATCTCTAAATATTGAAAACTCTTATATTTATTATATTTTTTAAGGATATCGCCTGTCAGCTGAGGCTAGTTTTTTATAAAGTCCTGGTAAACATATCCTGATCCCCACGATACAGGCTTTGCCTAGTGTGGGGATCACCAGACAGATCCATTTTTATGCAAAACATACCTACATCTTATTATTTTCACCTTGTTTATTAATCTAAGTGCAACTGTATGTACGTGAGCAGTTATTTGTTATTTTCCTTTTTTATATGCATGTAGACATAATTTTTTTTCTCTTTTTTGTTTCTTACTTTTCCTTCAGATTCACTGACAAATCTATCAACGCACAGCCTAAACCATTGGTCCTAGAAACTTGAAATTTGAAGGGTGCATTCCTTTTGGTTTAGGGGTGTACAAAGAATGGGATCCCCGAAATTCAACCCCTAAGGGATGCCGCGGGACTTGAAGTCTGTTTGAAAATTACTTCACGTGTATAAAATCACGAAGGTTTTCACTAGTCTTAGTATAGCATATCTCACGGTAAACTAGCTTAGCTCACTTTTTGCGACGCGAGTTAATGAGCTCATAAAAAAAAACATAAGTCGATAATAATATAAGCGCTTAAAAGCAAACACTTAGTGAAAAAAAAAACTGTAATTTTAAACTCAGTTCAAACAACTTTACATCTATATCCGACGTACTAAATTTATGATGCCAGTGATGAAGCTTAGCGCTTGCTATTAATTAAGATATCGAGTCGATAGTGAGCGAATTTATCGCTCTGTGATCTGCGCCGATTTCGAAAATTAATTTATGCCATCAGCGGCACTGCCGACATTATTAATAAGACTGAATTATTTACATTGCAGTTTTTTTTTAAACTTTTTATGTAACCTACTACTTCTATGAAGTACAGTAGTGAACTAAAACCTGCTTTCTTCTTGTTGTGTTTGGGAGTTATAATTGAGGAATTATTAGAAAAAAATAAGTAAAAAACCGGCCAAGTGCGAGTCGGACACGCGCACGATGAGTTCCGTACCATTATCTATAAAACACGGCAAAAAAACACGTTTGTTGTATAGAAACCCCACTTAAATATTTATTCAATTCTGTTTTTAGTATTTGTTGTTATAGCGGTAACAGAAATACATAATCTGTGAAAATTTCAACTGTCTAGCTATCACGGTTCATGAGATACAGACAGAAGGACAGACAGACGGACAGCGAAGTCTTAGTAATAGGTCCCGGTTTTACTCTTTGGGTACGGAACCCTAAAAACTATATATTAATTTATCAGAAATCTGGTTTATATAGTACATTTTAACTTAGTTTGATGGATTATGTCCGCCAATATTAAAATTTAATTTATAGATTTATTTAGTGTCTATATAATCTTATCTAGTTACAACAAAAATAAGAGCGAGACGACAATGCGAGCAGGGTAGCGCGCGCGTTTAATGGTCCACTCATCCTGAAGAAGATTCTCTAGATGAATCGAAACATTGTCGGTGTCCTCATTGACAATTTATCATTTACGTGAGTAATTTCCCGTTGTTGTAATAATGTGTAGTACAACTCACGAAAGTTTTGAAAGTGAAACAAAAATAAGGTAAAAGATATTCTGTAAATCGAAACTTGAACAGTCTGTATACTTAATTTCTATAACATAGGGCGTTTTCACAATAAGCTTATAGTCAGCAGTGTACTGTTAGCGGCGTACTGTCTTTCGGCCGACTATGAGCCGCAAATCACACGGCTCACACTCTCATCTGTCAGTGGCTTGAGCCTGAGCCGCTAATCGGCGAGCGGCTGACTGGTAGCTACGCAAACTGACGTACCTACGTGATTGAATCAGTTAGCGCGCGTATCACAGCTGACTGGATCAATTTGCGCGCGTAATTTCGCTGACTGCCGCTGACTGAACCTGTCGGCGAGGATTTAGCTGCATTCTGAGTACTGGGGACCACAAGCTCTGAAAAAACTTGAGCAAGAGCTTATGGCAAGGCTACTGTACGCGTAGTGTGAACGCTCTATACTAAATAGTGTTGTAATTATCTGATATTTCACAGTGTGTACTGTGAACATGCCCTAACGAGCTCAATAACTCGATAAGCAAGTGAGCAGAAGTCGGTTGTAGCCGTTACTGAATTTGACACGACAGCATGGTAAAATACCTCTTATTTTTGAAATAATTTAGAACCTTTCTAAAACATTCACATAAGGTCTTAGGTTTTGCATTATTTCACGAAAATGTGAAACGAACGTGTCTAACTAATATATGTTCAGGGGTCTGTTAGGATGTCTACCCTACGTTAAGGTACCTACGTACTTTGGGATTACAGTCGTGATCCTATTTTTTTTACTCTAACCACGGGATTTTTTTTATTAACTTTATCATTGTTAGCTTCTTATGAACACGCATTTCAACATTCGATTCGTCGATACAAAAATAAAAAGTTACATACTACCTACATAAAATCACGACTGTATCCCAGATAGACAGATATCGTTTATTGTTAACAAGATTACATGTTTTTGGTTAATAGTGACTTAATCCTAAGTTAGGTTTAACTAGACACTATGGTTCTCTAAAAGTAGCAATAAATAAAGATAAGTTGTAAACACGGCAGGCATTTATTCTTGCTACAAAACCGACATACTTCTTTTGCTTCATTTACTCTCATCAAATTCCTCACAAATATCAGAGTATCATCAATTGTAATCATATGTAGATAGAATACATAGGTTGAGTTTTCATTAGATCACATGTTTCATTTACAAAGCTCATTCGGGTCGCGATCGAGCAAACAGCGAGGTGCGGGTTCCATTACCGCAAATAACAGATATTTGGCGATCAACGGGAATGGATGGACATAATTATGTTTACATTCCAATGGTCAATAGGAATTTATGTAGCATAGGTTGTCCATATTCTCTGATGGGTTTAGTTCAGGTAATATTTTCTGGTTTAGATATGTAGTCGTTGGATGTTGTGATGTGTTGGTAGTAGCTCTGTCTTCCGCGCTGTAGGTTGTGGTTTCGATCCCACCCGGGATAAACATTTGTGTGATGAACATGGATGTTTTTTTTTATGTCTGGGTGTTAATCTATACATATCTATACATATAATAAAACAGTAGAAGAGTTCAATTCTGTACATTGAATAAAAACTAAAAATAATACTCCTAGGGGCCTTTATACAAGTAACACAAGCCAAAAAAAAAAACATTTTGAAATATTTGTCTGTCTGTCTGTCTGTTGTCCGGCTTTCACGCAAAAACTACTGGACAGATTTTGATGAAACTTTTTTTGTTATATAGCTGCTACTACTACTAGCTACATAGTCCTCGACAACATATAGGATATAATTTATTTTGAAGATTGGAATACCAGATGTAAAACTATCTGTCGCCCAGCGAAGCGGGCACGGGTCAGCTAGTGTATAATAAGTAAGTATTTATAACAAAAAAATAAACGTATATAAGTATTCTATCAGTTATCTGGTTCCTATAGTACAAGCTTTGCTTAGTTTGGGGCTAGATAGCGCTGTGTGACATATCCATCAATATTTATATATGTTTTTGGGCTTCATCAATCCTGGTCGTGCATCGCCTGTATTTGCTTACAGGTATAATAGTATAGAGTAGTACAGATAGCAAAACATGCAAATGCCCTGTTGTGAATGTTTTTGGGCAAGTTGTTGCCTATTTTGCAAACCGTATTATGTTATAAATAACACATCATACATTAGCTGTGTGTAAAAGTGTATTTGACTGAAGGCTGAAAATGGAATTGAAATAACTAAATAATAAATAACGCACGATTGTAATCCCCTAAAATGTTAGACATTATCTACTTCTAAATAGATAATTGAGGATGTAGGGGGCACATTTATAACATTTTGGCGAATATCCCCTCTTTTTACAGTAGGTAGCATAACATACGTGACAGGTTGCAAGCCTATCGCCGCTTGTAAGCCTACTAACTGGTTTCAACTAGGCCTTTGTTCCGTGATATTTAGTTACACCCTGTTTACTTCACTCTTTGTGTTGTTCGATTGAGGAAATTGGGAAACCTAACCAAAATTTAGTTCAATTTACAAATATTCGATTGGCCATTGTTAGTAAATTGTATACTGTGACAGTATGCTGAATGAACGTACCTGCGTACCTATCACGTACAAAATGTAACTGCCCAGATATCTGAGAGGATGTCTACCGTACTTTAAGATAACAGTCGTGATTCTATTTATAATAAAAAAAAATAAAGCCTGGCCTATGTTCTTGCCAGGCATGTAAATTAACAATTAATTTACTTTATGATCTTGTGGTAAGATTCCTGGAATAACAAATAAGAGAAAGAAAAAGTTTTTAATTGTCACATTACAGAACAGAATAAAGAGACAAATAAGCGAGAATGGTAACAAAATGGTAATATGACGATATACAAAAAAAAACTTGGTAGTAAAATAAGATACTTTTTATCCAGGTACTATGTACCAAAGCCGCGGGTTTATGCTAGTATGCAGATAATTAACATTTCCAGCGATTTCAAAGAGATGAATGACCTTAAAACTTGGTAGTAAAATAAGATACTTTTTATCCAGGTACTATGTACCAAAGCCGCGGGTTTATGCTAGTATGCAGATAAATTAACATTTCCAGCGATTTCAAAGAGATGAATGACCTTTTGAAGGTACAGCTGAGTTCGTACGAGGTATGACGGGCTGGGAGTTGGGTCAGGAATATCCTTTGACGTGTTCTTGAAAATTGACAGTTTTCCCGAAGACTTTTACCTACTCGTAGCATACCCGACTACCCGACGCGTCATTTCAAACGAAATTTTATTCTCTATCACAGTGTTGCGCAAAGTGTGTACTGCGGCACACTAGTGTACCGTGGTCATTAGTTGGTGGGCCTTGGAAAAATAAGGATATCTTATAATCGTATTTTTAGCAGCCCTGTCAACGATTACTCCAAATTTCGACCGACTATGCTCAATTAAACAGGCTCATGTTTCGCATTAGATACCTTTTTTTGCTTGTTTTTAACCTTTAAGTTTAGTTTTATTGATTAATAAAAAATATTATTTCGTTGATTAATAATAAATGTTGATTAACATTACTTAAAAACTATTTTAAATTTGTGGTGTACCTCAAAAAAAAACATTTTCCTAAATGTACCTTGGACACAAAATGTTTGTGGAACACTGCTCTATCACTATATTATTGCGATAAATAGGCATTTATTCGAACCACTCGACATAAGTGAAATTACTTACCGGAAAATATGCAGTTGTTTTTGCCATAATATGTGTGTTACTTCCGCCCGCGGTTTGGCACGCTTGCTCATGAATGAACTGTTTATATCGTTTCAAAGTTTTATTCAAATAGATTCAGCCATTATGACGTGTGAAACACATACATATATACAAAATCAAAGTCGAAAGGTATATATTTCAAGAATCATTTTGAAACGTCTTAGAAGCTGAAGCTACATCTGTTTTTTGCGATCTTTGGCTTTTATAATACATATTTCATCCATGGAACAGAGTATTATGTTATTTTAGGACTCTAACTATATATATCTGTTTTAAATGTTATCCAAATCGGTTCATCGGTAACAAACAAAATACGCCAGCAAATCCGCAGGCGGAACCTATACTAATAATAGGAAAGATTTGTATTGTCGTATGTTTGTTACGAAAATCTCAAAAACTACTGGACAGATTTCAAAAAATCTTTCGCCATTCGAATGCTACATTATCTCTGAGTAACATGGGCTATATTTATTACTAGAAAAATGTAAGGATCCCTACTAAAACTTCAATAATGTAACACAAGGTTGAAAAAATACTAATGATTTTATGGCTATTTTTTTCCGGGGCGGACTGCTAGTCTAGTATATAATAACAGATGTTCATTTTGTAAAGTGACAGCATGGTA
This sequence comes from Hydriomena furcata, assembly GCA_912999785.1. Classification (NCBI taxonomy): domain Eukaryota; kingdom Metazoa; phylum Arthropoda; class Insecta; order Lepidoptera; family Geometridae; genus Hydriomena; species Hydriomena furcata. The sequence continues at coordinate 10,333,806 of OU538837.1, forward strand.
CATTCCTGTGTTATCGTTATCAGTGACTCAAGTAATGAGTTACCTTTATAAACTAGAGTGGAACTAGTGACGTCAATGAAAAATACACAGATACTACACTTTTTCATTGAACACGGCTTCCATCTATATTTTTATTTTAATAAATGTTGATTTCAAACACCTGTCTAGGAACACTTACGTAATATTTTTACATATATATTATTTTATACATAGTTTTGCGTTGTGTGTACTCGTAGTTCACGCAATACCAACACAGGACCAGGGCGTTTTGAAATAGGAGTTTATTTCAAAATTAACATAACAAACAAAAGGCCTGTATGTCTCCGAGTATGGTAGACCCTCTTTCAAATGGGCACTTAGTATACGAAACGATTTAAATTTAATTAAATTGGACCAATTGTAAAAAATCTCTTACCTATCAAAAGCTACATTAATGCGAGTAACATAGGGCATGTTTTATTTAAAAAAAAAATAGAGATCTCCATGAAATTTGCAATAATGTAAGCCATGGTATCAAGTATTTATCTATAATCTTCATAAGTACATTCGTGACAAAGCCAGGGCTGGCAGGTAGTATAGAATAAGCTAGCAAAAACTCTAAAGGCAGCACACACATTTGATTAAAAATACTGAATCTAGAAAACGAATTAAAAAGTCCGTATACCCTATAAAATACTCGTATTTTTGTTCACCAGCGCAACACTATGTGGCGTGCTGGTAGCCATGTGCGCAGCTTGCTGGCGCCGATCTCCTCGAGACCACAAGCCTGAAGACGTGGAGTGCCGCGGCGTTTACACTGTCAGCGGAGATTGCCGGTTGAACCAGGTCAGTGTCAGCATGATTACTAGTGCCACGAGCGCACGAAATTATTTTACCACTTGTTACTATGCTAAACTCTAGATAACAAACGTGTGAGGTTTTTTTATAACAAAAACAGGAAAAGTGCGAGTTGCGAGTCGCGTGGAGTGGCTTAGATATATAGATAGACTGAAAACACTTTATTGCACACCACATAACAATAACATAAAAAAGGAGTAACATAAACTAATATTGGAGTACAATGGGCGGTCTTATCGCTGGGAGCGATCTCTTCCAGACAATCTTTGGATGGACTGGACATAAAGTGTACGATATACGACGGTGGTGCAGTATGATGACTTATAAAACCCTCAACAAGCTTTTTCATTTCATATGTCGCACGGTACAGTGACAAATATTTGCACAAATAAATATTTTCCAATTTTCCACCTTAATTGACCTCCATATTCATATATTTATGTTCTGAGTTTAGGCTACAGAAATGCATATTTGTACCAAATTAAAACTTAATCGGTCCAGTCGATTCGGAAAAAGTTGGCTGTGTCCGAGTCCGAGTGTGTCTACACGGGGTTATGTTTTTTCTTTGGAGGTATGGAACCCTAAAAAGGATTGTGACCTAGTCTCGCAATGTCTCGTCCATACGGTCATTAGACTTTGACCCAAAACTGGTAAATGGTAACTGATATGATAAGGAAGCAAATGCTTGTTTCTTTCAGGTCGTTGCTTCCTCTTATTGAATATCACAGGGACGAAACCTACGTCTCATTCAAAGAGAGCGTCTAATTATCAATAACACTTACGTACCTACTCACATGTAGACATAAATCATAATGCAATAAATATTGGTACATATTTCACACAGTGCAATCCGAGTTAGATGGCAAAATAAGAAAAGCTTGTAATATCAGAAACAAATAACTGTTTTAAGGTTTCCGTACCCAAAGGGTAAAAACGGGACCTTATTACTAAGACTTCGCTGTCCATCTGTCCGTCACAGGTCTGTATCTCATGAACCGTGATATCTAGACAGTTGAAATTTTCACACATGATGTATTTCTGTTGCCGCTAAAACAAAAAATACTAAAAACAAAATAAAATAAATATTTAAGTTGGGCTCCCATACAACAAGCGTGTTTTTTTGCCGTTTTTTATAGATGGTACGGAAACCTTCGTGCGCGAGTCCGACTCGCACTTGGCCGCATTTTTGTAAGCGCATAGATACTAACAAAACTTTATAACTCCAATACACAAAACAAACATCTATGTTTATCACACAAATGTTTGCCCTGGGTGGAATTAAAATCAACAACTTACAGCGCATACGCCTCAGTTACTACCAACTGAGTTGGAAGGCTAGTTAGTCTAACGAAGCCACAAGGCTGTTTATGGAGCAGGCAGGAAATCTTACGACATCATACGATTGATAGCAAACGACAAGCTAATTGCGTATAAATCGATCTTCATTCGCTGATTTTCATTGCTACAGCTTTGGAATTTAGAGAAAAACATTTTTATAGTAACTTTTATAGAATCACTCACTCTATTCTAAGATTCTATAATAGTTATTATATTTTTTTTATTGTCTAAATTCGAAAGCTGTAGCAATGAAAATCAGTGTTTTTTTTGTTGTAGCCTATATTATCATACTATGATAATATTACAATCTAGCCATACGGCTTGGGTTAATTTGGCAACCAGGACATGACACGTGAAAACCCTGGATTTTAGAGCCCAGAACCCGGACATGTTATACAAGGGGAGGGGGGGGGGGGGCAATTTAAAGCTTAATATTTCACAAACGGTTCCCTTAATCGAAAAGTTGATTTCATCATTCCGGCACAGTGCTTGTGTCGCGGGTGGCCAAATTGTAAACCCGGACTACAAATGAAACCCCGCCCGGACGCTCCCCGGACGCCCTCTACACTAGGACAAATCCGGGGAAACCCGGACGGATGGCAGCTCTAAATATGGCTAATGAGTAATTTCACTTTGATTTAAATTGCTAGAGTAAGGTATTACTAAACTAAGAATTTGTCTAATAACCTACGATCAACAATAGTTGATAAAAAAAAATAAAAAAAAAAACAATTGTTGATGCTGCTAACACTCTTCTTATTGTCTCTATTTAAGGGGAAGACACTTTGTTCTTGTGTCTAAATAGTAATAAAATCAGCGGATGAAGATTATTTTTTTCACTATAAGCTTGCAGGTAACCAATTTACCCAGCAGGTATTGCTCAAACAGAGCTTGCGTTGCAGTTCCCAAAATCAGGGAAATTGGTCAAGTTCTTGTTCTCAATTGGTCCTTGATGAGGTATGGTCGGAATTGGGATGACAACAGTGTGCGGTTGTGGTCACAGTTGGTCTTGAGACGGTTTGGACATAGGCTGCCACTTCGCATTGCTCGAGTACCATGGCAGTTAGGGTTGCCAGATGGTCGAGATTCGTCAGGATTGACAGACATTTCATGCGTCCCGGAAAAATTCAAATTGTCCCGACGAATTTTAATAATAACAATAGCTTTTTAGGGTTCCGTACCCAAAGGGTAAAAACGGGACCCTATTACTAAGACTTCGCTGTCCGTCTGTCTGTCACAGGGCTGTATCTCATGAACCGTGATAGCTAGACAGTTGAAATTTTCACAGATTATGTATTTCTGTTGCTGCTGTAACAACAAATACTAAAAACAGAATAAAATAAATATTTAAGGGGGGCTCCCATACAACAAACGTGATTTTTTTCTCGTTTTTAATTCTTGTTATTTAATTGTTCGATAACACCGACTTTTTGAAATTTTGACCAGACATTCTGGTCATCCCATCTGGTAGCCCTAATGGCAGTACTCGAACTAGTTTCAGCGGGTTTCGGTATGTGTGTTTTAAGTTTTGAAATGTTTCCACACGAGGAATCTATTCATCTTTTGTTTCATAGTTAATTGTTAGGGTTGTTTTCATCATGTTACAAACGTAAATATACTCGTATAGTTAAAACACATAGTTCCAGACCTCATAATATTTGTAGGATTCCGTGTCATGGGGGTGTGCGTGTGTGTGTGTGTGTCAACAACGAATGTCATGGTATCACAACTTATAAAAGATATAATCCACACCTCTTGCGCCTCAGCCGAGTTTTGACCTCTACGCCATCTAGGTTACCCGAGTTGATGTGTAATAACATAATAAATACGAGTAGAATATACTCTCCTGTAGATTTTATTGGTTTCATTTCATTCTGGGAAAGAGTCATGGGTAGTAGATTCGATTTATTTCTAGTTATATTATAACGGCCGGTGTCTTAATAGTCGTTTGATGCGCTTAATACGTTTATTTTAGCAGCTACAATTAACTAATGTCCGAAATGTATAATCTGTAAAGATCTGTAACCATTAACTGTCGATAAATATCAAGATTTTTATTTACGAGTACTCTTGGTTATTTTTGCTATAATCCGTAAAAAAACTAAACGAATTTTGGAGATATGACTCGGATGGAAAATAATCTCATAGCCAGCTATATTCTTCTATACCCACCCTAGTTACATGCCGCGTTGTTCATTACAGAGTGACTAAGCAGAGATCCATTGATAGCTCCGTTTAATTAAAACGGGTTCCGCCATAAATTGGGTGTAAGTCTGCTCAGAATTCAGGATACGAGAATGCACGTTGCAACACTTAGCGAACAGTGTACAGATTTTACAGTGCCCTCGAGATCGCTGGAGCCTTTATGCTTGGAAATGTTCGGCATATCTTATAGATCTTGGACGATAACTCCCTATTTCTCGCCATTATTGTTTTAACTTTATAAAATGCTGGTGGAAACCTCGCTCTCATGAAGTTATTTTTAAACAGACTTCAATCCCCGCTGCACTCTTCTAGGGATCGAATTACGAGAGTTCCTTTCTTAGTGCACACCTACATACCAAAAGGAAGACACCCTCCAAATTTATACTTGGTTAGGCTGTGCGTTGATATATGTCAGCTATAATAGTAACGCAAAAGTTTTATATATTTAGCTGCTCGCCCCGGCTTCGCACGGGTACCTGGATAAAAAGTAGCCTATGTGCTTATTCTGATGTATATGCTATATTACTGTAAAGTTTCATTATATTCCGTGCAGTAGTTTTTGCGTGAATAAGTAACTAACACACACACTCACTCACAAACTATCGCATTTATAATATTAGTAGGATTGTTTATTTTTGTTTCGTAAATTTTTGAGTGTTAAATCCAATACTGATATATTTACAAATATTTAAGGGAAGGAAAATGATGATATTGAATAGTTTTTTTTCGATCTTATTATAGTCATCTGTTTTAGATATTGGTAATAATCTAGTTTGACATCAAGATTGTTTCTTAATAGAGTTTGAACTTTTGAAATTCAAAAAAGTTAATTTTGCTAAAGTTTTTATAATGAAAATTTGTCTAATTTCCGAAACTCGTAAAACAAAAGTGATTGTCTATTGTGCGTAGAATAAAATCGTTTCAGATCATAATACATAATGTTTTGGAACATTGTTTATGCCGTTTTATGAACATAACAAGCTGTCCACCCCGGCTTAGAAAGAAAGAAAGAAAGAAAGAAAGAAAAAACATTTATTTGCTCCAAAGGCACAATTTTTAAATAAAAGAAAACAAAAAAAAAACAATCAACAGCAGATTGTGCCATGTGGGAGCAAATAGGTCCCCGTCTCAGCATTGAGCCGCACAGCACCGAACCGCACACGTTCGCACGGGTTTATAAGTTATTTTGCTTTTTTGGAAAGAGACAAATCCAAATAATCAAAAATATCGGTCCAGCCGTTCTTGAGTTATATCGTAAATGGTGTAACTAACACGACACGACTTTGTGTGTAGAAAAGATGGCTTTACAGTCCGCGGCTGTAATACTGTCCATCAAATCTGTGCTGGAATATGTTACTCCGTAATTAGCTAAACTTTACGTAATAACTTAAGACAGAAGGACCCTTAAAGTAGGGACTCAATAAATTAACCGACTTGGTATTACATGAATCTGACAACTTTTTACGGTAGAAGAACTGAGTTGCGTTGCGAGACTTTTTTTACAAGTTATGTTTTTGATGGCATAAATATTACCCAGAATACCAATTCCTCGACAAAGCATTTCTTTCCGCATGAACAGCTCTCACTTATGCAGGCATGTACATACATTGACTTGTCAGGATGCATTGTTGCATTGATCTCGCATACGTTTCCCGCATTCGATTGCATTGGCTTTAGTATGTACATGTACCAATCTCGCCTTGAATACGATAGAGGTATAGCCTATTATATACCGAATATTTCCATCGTATATTGTGTAAGTTTATGTGCGCATAAACATGTGCTTAGAGCCGGATTTAAACTTCGGAGGCCCATAGGCAGAGCATGTGGTGGCCCTCGAATCGTTCATATTGTTCATAAAAAATTATGCTCATATTTCGTGCTGCTTGATCTCGAAGATTTTTAAATGTTAACATTTCCGCTCAAAGAAAAAAAAATTTTTTCGTCTAACTATTTGTAACAAAACTCAGTATTTTTTTATTACTACTGAGCCTTTATCGATTTTTTTTTGTGTGGTGGCGGCCCATATGCAACTGCCTATGTGCCTATGCTTAAATCCGGCACTGATGCTTACAACGGTGAAGGAAAACATCGTGAGGAAACCGGTTAGTACATGTGGTCGATGCTTGTAAGCGACGGGCTTGCAACCTGTCACGTATGAAATGCCAACTACAGCAAAATGTGGGTATGTGCCAAATGTACCGTTTGGACGTGCGTCTAACTAACCTCTTTAGACATCTCCAAGGAGTTGAGCGCCTGGAGATCTGAGAGAGTCCTTACCATACTTGGAAGTTATAGTCGTGATCCTATTATATTTTTTTTATCGTAAATAATGTGTAACAGTATACTTTATAGCGGGCGTAGTTATAAGGATATGGTTAATATGGCCATGAATGAACATGTCTTTATTCGCACCCTGCTTAATCAATATCTCTATTTAGCTAACCTTGATATTCTAAGTGAGCATTACACGGCAAATTTGAGGTGGGCCAATCAGTAGTACAATGGATCGATAGGGCCTTGAGAAGCCTTAGAATTCGGCCCTTTTCCTGGATTGGTCTGAGTCTGGATTACTTATAGAATTTAATAAATAAACAATACCCGTAAAAACCAGTTAGTATTTTTATAAGCGGCGACGGGCTTGCAACTTGTCACGTATGAAATGCTAATTACTGTACAATGTGGAAATGTGCTAGTAGACTTGCATTCGAATTTCTTGTGTCGAGGGTATCAGAAACTACGAGTAACATACCACTTTACAACACATATTGACAGATCATGCAAACATTTACCTTTTCGAACCCGCATCTTGCGTCTCAATCAGGCACACCCACCACTCCACAGAGGTTGGTATAGTTTACATTGCTTTATTACTGACCTTATAGGTCAGTTTAATTTGTTTATTTATAGGTGTATATGTAGCCTTCAGTTTAACTTGCCAGTCAGCCTTGAAGTCCGGAAATAGACCTAGGGAACCCCGAGCTGACATGGCAAGTTTTACCGCTTTCCTGGGTTATTTTGGTTCGAGAATATATCACTAGTTTCAGCCCGCAGTTTTATTAGCAGATACTAAGTTAAAAAAAATAAATAAATAGGATCACGACTGTAATCCCCAAATACGGTAGACATCCACATCTCAGATCGCCAGGCGCTTAGATCCTTTGAAGATGTCTAGAGGTGTTAGTCAGAGTCACTTCCAAACATTATATTTGGCATATTCCCACATTTTTCAGTAGTTGGCATTTCATACGTGACAGCTTGCAAGCCCTTTGCCGCATATAAAAAAAATTGCTGGTTTCCTACAATGTTTTCCTACGCCGTTTTGAGTACTTGTTTATTTTTTGAATAGAAAAATCTATTGATGCACGCCGGGATTCGAATCCACGACATATGAAATGAAAGTCGAGGTACCATCCACTCGGCCAACAAGGTTTTTTTGGAACGAAGTTCCTTATCGCGCGTTGTGAAAGGGGGCTAGACGGAAAAAATTCTTACGAAAAGTTGTCACGAAAAGTTGTCACGAATAGTTGTCACGACACTTTTTTGCTATAGTATATCTATTAATATATATATCTATTAATTGTGTCGAGGTCGAGGTCGAGGTCGAGGTGGAAGTGGAGGTCGAGATGGAGGTGGAGGTCGAGGTCGAGGTGGAGGTCGAGGTCGAGGTGGAGGTCGAGGTCGAGGTGGAGGTCGAGGTAGAGGTCGAGGTCGAGGTGGAGGTCGAGGTCGAGGTCGAAGTGGAGGTCGAGGTGGAGGTCGAGGTCGAGGTCGAGGTCGAGGTCGAGGTCGAGGTCGAAGTCGAAGTCGAGGTCGAGGTCGAGGTCGAGGTCGAAGTCGAAGTCAAAGTTGATTCCCCTTCCCTTGTCCCACGTTATTTTGTGAGAACTTCGTTCCATCCGGGTGTCCCTTGACACCTCTCAAGTTTTTTAGATAAAATGTTCCCAATATGTTATCAACTTATAAATGTCTTTTGACAGTCACAATTGTAATTTGGCAGTTGAAACCGATTGCGACTATTATTACAAAGTCACCGTCCCTTTGTGTTCGTCTTAAAAATTAGGAACGATTTGAAATGTTCGTAGCGTGCGATAAAGGCGCGGCTCTTGCGCGCCAGACGTCCAGTCTATGGGAAATTCTTGCAACGTGAACCTTGCATGATACGAGTATATTGCAGCAATGTGTACGGCAAACTCATTGCAGTGTACATTGAAATAAAGTTTATCTGTTCCACTAGGTTTGTGAAAGTTTGCGAGTTTGTATGTTTCAATTACAGTGTAATGGATGAAAAGATTTGAACTAGAGTACCTGGATTCATTGCCTGAAAACACAGATAAAACGACATTTTCTAAGAATGAAACCTAGCTAAATCGATTTATCGCCCCCGAAACCACCTGCATACTCAATTTCATAAAAATCATTGTAGATAAATTAGATAGATAGATTCACTCTATTCAAAGATTCTTTAATAGTTACTGGAAAAAATATAGATCGATGTTCAAAAGTTTGGCAATGATAATCAGCAGGCAATCAGCCTGCTGGTCGTGGCTGTTGGGCAGTGTTGTTTATCATTTTACTCTCTGCTATAATAACGACCTTTGCCATCAGGCACACTGAGATGAGAGACATTTTATAACACAACTTCAGTCTACAACAAATCCAACAGTGTCTAAAAGATCAGATCTCTCACCCAGTTCAAATATGTTATCAATAATATATCAATAGGATCACGACTGTAATCCCCAAGTACGGTAGACATCCTTTCAGATCTCCAGACACTTAGATCCTTTGAAGTGGGGGTATTCAGAGGCACGTCCAAACATTATATTCGGCAAATTCAAAGGGCTAAAATAAATAAATATAACGACCGCTTTATGACGAACGTTCCCTAAAGAACCTGAACCCTAACCTTTTCACCATAGAAACTAGCTTTAATCAGCACCTGCGTATTTGTAACCTTATTACGTCCTCGCTAATTACAATTACCTCTAAAGCAAGGCCGAGTAGGAGGTACCTCGAATTTCAATATGAAGGTCGTAAGTTCGAATATATGGTGCATCAATGGATTTTTCTATTCGAAAATGTATATGCGCATCAAAACACGTGCTCAAAACGGAATACATCGTGAGGAAACCAGTTAGTATTCTTACTAGCCATGGGCTTGCAAACTGTCATGTATGGAATGCTAACTACTGCAAAATGAGGGTGTTGTGTTGTGCCGAACATAATGTATGGACGTGCCTCTGACTGACTTCTTCAAGGATCTAAAGCGCCTTGAGATCTGAGAGTATGTTTACCATACTTAAATTAAGGAGGGATTAAGGGAAGGAATAGGTATAGGTATAACATCATACAGGTTTAACAAAGTTTGGGTATCTACGTTGTTCCTATATTTTAAACTCTGTTTATTTGTGCATTTAAAGACGTTTGTTGAGAAATAAATATCTTATCTTATCTTGAGGTCGTGATCCTATTTCATTTTTATAAGGAAAACTCCTCCTATAAAATCAGCTCCATCGGCATAGTGAGTAATTAGTTTAACGGATCCGCTTCCTGCCCGGGATTGTTCCGGAACTTGTCGTAGCGTCAAGACCGCACCGCTAATATAAATAGGGTCGCTATTTATAGTGCTCCAGCTAGTACAAGTATCAGGGTATACGTATTCGTCTAGTAACCTAATACTTATATTTAGATGGACCTTTTAACGTTTCGACGTGCCTTTAGATATCTCAAGGATCTGAGCGCCTGGAGATCTGAGAATATACCGTAAGTATACCGTCTACCGTACTTGGGGATATACAGTTCCGTAACCAAAGGGTAAAAACGGGACCCTATTACTAAGACTTCGCTGTCCGTCTGTCTGTCAGAGACAGTTGAAATTTTTACAGATGATGTATTCCTATTGCCGCTATAACAACAAATACTAAAAACAGATTAAAATAAATATGTAAGTGGGGCTCCCATACAACAAACGAGTTTTTTTTTTTTGCCGTTTTTTATAGATATTGGTAAGGAACCCTGCGTGCGCGAGTCCGACTTGCACTTGGCCGGTTTTTATTTTATTTGTTATTACCTTCCGCCCCCGACATCGTCTGGATAAATAGTATTATATCTTTTATTCCTGGACATAACATTCCAAGTTTCACCCGAATCCGTTTGGGCGTGATTGAGGCTCAAACATCCTTACAAACTTTCGTATTTATAATATAACTAGCTCCTGCCCGCGGCTTTGCTCGCGTGGTACCTGGATAGAAAGTATCCTATTTGTTGTTCTATTTTGTCTCCTTCCATTTTAGGTTATGGGGCTGAACCACAAGCTCTTATAATATTATAAAATGTATTACTCGCGGTGCGAAATTGCTAACGCTATACGAACTCATACTATAATACTTTAGAGCTTGTGGTAAGGGGGCTGGTAGCATCGATCGCACGGTTTGAGGATGTACACGACCACCCACCCACTTCCTATCACCATCAAACCCGTTCCTATCATGAATGTAAATAAATGTATAATGGCCATCAAACTGAATCGTTGCCCCTCATATATTATTTACACTTCGCGTGTCGGACGCGTGCTATGGCTTTGCAACCGTGTTTTAATCAAATGGTTTTTTTTTCTACGGTAATGTCTGGATGTTTGGTTTGTAGCTTACTGTCTTATAATTTCGCCAGGTCCGTCTGTCCGTCCGCAGCTTAGCTCACAGACGCTTAGTGTTAGAAAGCTGTAATTTGGCATGTATATACCATATTAGTAATGTCAAAAGCTTGGCCAGTTTTTTATAACTTAAAATATATCCAAATTCTCCGTGTTGTTTGGATTAACGCCCGGCTTATTCATGTTGTATGAGGAGCCAATCCCAGACTCGGCCTGACATATTGCGGGACCTGTTTAGTATACTCTTTAACTGTAAATAGTTCATATTACCTACCTATACCGACTCCTATCATAATATTGAACAAATTATGATAGAAGTAGGAGCATTTCGTTCAAGTTGATCAAATTCAAATTCAAAAATCATTTATTTCAATAAAATCACAAGGATCACTTTGAAACGGCTTAGGAACTAGGTGAAGCTACGCCGATTCCACGCGACCAAGCCTAGAAGAATCAGGAAACAAACACGGCTTGGGGTCTACCTTTTTTTTAATGATCCTTTCCTTAATGCTATGTAGAGCTCCAGTGTGATGCCAATCGAACAAGGTGAAGGCTCAAACAAGAATAATAATTAAAAGTACTACTCAAAGTTAACGGCTTAACGTTGGCTGATAGATACGCATCTTGTACAGCCGTCTACAATAAGGCCAGCCGTCTACCTGTACGTAATGTACGTACATTAAGAGGAGTACATTAGGAGGATCTAGATAAATTACAGACAGAAACACGATATGTGAAACTTTTCTCGATAGATTTATTTTCCAAAGTTGGCTCTTCAAAAACACTAGTTTCGTTTTTAATCAAAACTATGAATAGCTAAACAGTTAATTTTTATATAATTCGTTAGATAATCATACTAGTTAAGTGAATTACAAACGGTTTTTTTTTAAATTTTATGGTTTTCAAGATAATGCAGTTTTATCACTTTTTCCGTCTTATCCGGGTAGACATACAAAAAGACAAAAATTTCAAGTATCACCTTAAACCTAAAATGGTATAAAAGTAGTGCCTGTCAGGTTATAGAATGTAATTCAATACTTTATGGCAGGCGACGAGCGTTGAAAATATGGGTATTTTATTGAAATAAAGCCACAAAGCAAAATAAATATGACTGATGGGAATGGAAGTGGCGGAAATGTGGATTTGGCGGAAATTCAGTCATTTAACTACTCGTAGCTCGATCGAGAGTGTCTTCTTTATATTTTTCTTCGACGTTTATTTGAAGGTAGGTACATACTTAGGTGACTGACAAAAAAAATATTTATACCATACCTACTTTAAAAAGCTTATTTTATTCACGCAAAACAGTGAATAAAAAGGCCTTTTATTCACTGTTTTGTTTTTATTCACTATTTTGGTGTTTGAATTTGGAACACAAAATATATCCGGTCTCTATTTCAATGCTTACACAAACTCCTTGCGCTGAGATTCGAAATTCAAAACTCTTTGGTGCAAATAAATTCTCGAGATTTGATTGGTCGATATTTGCGACAAGGAGTTTGGCATTAGATTAAATAAATATTCTCGTAGTCATGGTATAAAGTATAGTATGCAACTCCTGAATAAAGTACGAATTTATATCGAGGGCCATGAATCACTCGCGTCGTTCAGGATTCTAACAGTTGAATCACTCGCTGCGCTCGTGATTCAATCATTAGAATCCTTCGCTTGCTCGTGACTCATCTACGGCCCTCGCTTTAAATCCGTCCTTTATTCACTAGTTGCATAATTTACTATTATTTGAAGGTAGGTACTTACTTAGGTGACTTACAAAACTACTTACTTAATAAGTGACTGACAAAAAAAATAATTTTCAAACTATTGTGACTTGTAGACATACCTATGTAGACTTTTATACGGGTAATGATTCCATCTCTTTACACTGTATTTAAATCAACTCATAATCAAGAGGTGGTCAGGCTAAGAAGTATCACACTGAAATACCCGTGTAATAAGACAGAAAAAAGTGAGTTTAACAGGCTATGAATTTATAAGAAACTAGTTAATAATAATTAGACAGACAGACCTGTGACAGACAGACGGACAGCGAAGTCTTAGTAATACGGTCCCTTTTTACCCTTTGGGTAAGGAACCCTAAAAACGATACACAACAAGTCTCCTCGATTGTAATTACTCTACGTATTAACTTTTAGATACGTGACCGTACTGACCGTGCAATGGTGATATGGCAGTAATTAGATTCTGGCAGTTCACGAGGATGTATCGCCGGTTGGCTGATTTAGAGAAATGAGTCCGTGACGTCATTATAGTGATGTATTAGCGTGTAATGATTGTGATTGAGGCCAGTGGTTTGTAATTTGAGCTTTGTTCGTTTCCGCTGAAATTGATATTGTGCTACTGGCAGTTGGAAAGTTGGCCTGTTTTTAGGATTCCGTACCCAAAGGCTAAAAACAGGACGCTATTACTAAGACTTCGCTGTCTTTCTGTCTGTCACAGGGCTCTATCTCATGAACCGTGATAGATTGACAAAAAAATTAAATTTTCACAGTTGATGTATGCGCCTTCTTTGACCTTACAACTTTTTCTTATCATATTGTTCCTTACTCTATCTTTGTTTCGTATCCTGTCTACACCAATTAGTACTCGTACCGTACCGATAACTGTGGTGTAGGTGGTATGGTGTGTGTAGTGGTATAGGGTGAGTGCCTAACTGAACGACTAAAGGTGCAGGTTCGGCCAGAAAGGGCTATTATATGTCTGTTAAGTGTTTATTAAAATGATAAAAATTAAATAGGATCACGACTGTAATCCCTAAGTACGGTAGACCTTCTGTCAGATCTTCTGGCGCTTAGATCCTTGAAGATTTCTACGAATGCAGGCACAAGCCCACATTTTGCAGTAGTTAGTATTCTATGCAGGTAGCAAGCCCATCGCCGCTGTTTATTACACATACACACAAAGTTTTGTTTTTTGACTACCGAAACCTCATTTGGGGGCACGGCAGTGCCCCCGCCAAGTCGAGCGCGAAGCAAACACTGCCGTACCATCCTTTACTGGAACCATTTCGCCGCATAATAATTTTACCAGGGGCCATTACCACAAGGTCCTAAAGTAATATCAAAACAATATTACTTTCATTGTGAAAGTGACAACGCCAATGCTACACGAGGTTGTATTGCACGTTCGCACCGTGAGTAATATTGTTTGATATTACTTTTGAGCTTGTGGTACGGCTCTAACTCTGCCGATACAGTGATATGTTACCCTGTTAATGATAAAAAACGTTTAATGGCCACATTACATAACCTGGTAAGCGTTAAACACACGAAGGCAGTAATTAAAGTTTAATCATTTTTCAGTACATACAATACACGTTTTACGAAAGCGTTTTATGATGTTTACCATGACTGTGATAAAATTGGATTACGGCCTGCCGATAATGGTGTTTTCAAGGTTTAGCAGCAATTAAAAACTACGGTGTAGCGGTATCGATCCTCGGGGCAAATGTTTACAGATCATGCAAATATTTGCTGGCCTGAGTGTTGTGTGTAGAAAGAAAGAAAAAAATCAGTAGTAGTACATATAACGAACTTAAAAGGAAAACTATCACAGCTAAGTAGGCGTTACAACTTTTTGAGTAATAGACGTAATAGTCGACCAATTTATAAAATGTATTTTAAGAAGAAATAATCATTTTTTTAGTACAGATACCATTGAAAATTACTTTTTATAACGTTGTTAGCTGTGTCAACTACGAAACCCTACATTGCGCGTGAACCGACACGTCCTTGAATAACTTTTCTTTGAATATACTAAAGAGTTTGTCTGTTTGAGAGAGACTTTGTTGTATAGTTTGCACACCATTTGAAAACGGTTCGAACCAGCCAATTAGCCATGAACTCTAACACTAGAGCAGTGTTCCGCAAAGTGTGTACCGCGGCACACAAGTGTACCGTGGTCATTAGTTGGTGTGCCTTGGAAAAATAAGGATATCTTATAAACGTATTTTTAGCAGCCATGTCAACGATTACTGCAAATTTAGACTGTCTTTGCTCAATTAAACAGGCTCATGTTTCGCATTAGATACCTTTTCTGCAATTTAAAGTTTAGTTTTGTTGATTAATAAAAAATATTATTTCGTTGATTAATAATAAATGTTGATTAATATTACTTAAAAACTGATTTTTAATTTGTGGTGTACCTCAAAAATGTCTTTTTCCTAAATGTACCTTGGACACAAAATGTTTGCGGAACACTGCACTAGAGTATTATATTCGCACTGACATTAATGGACTACTAAGTTAAATATTACCAGCGTTACAGATTATAATAAAGGTTCGACGTCAGCTTTGATTGGATGCGATCTCTCCTGGCTGTAAGGCCACCCATAACACGGAGCACTAAATGGATCCGCGCGAATTACGGCTAATGTGATTTTTATCATCGGTTCCGAGATGATCGTGCCCTCAGGGATGTTAATATAAAGATTTGCTTTCCTAAGAAAAGTTAATCGTTTTGACGACGGCCGTAATGTAACTGAGATATTTTCTCAAGCTACAGCCTTGTCTTTTTTTAGGGTTCCGTACCCAAAGGGTGAAAACGGGACCCTATTACTAAGATTTCACTGTCCGTCTGTCTGTCACAGGGTTGTATCTCATGAACCGTGATAGCTAGACAGTTGAAATTTTCACAGATTATGTATTTCTGTTGTCGCTATAAAAATAGAATAAAATAAATGTTCAAGTGGGGCTCACATACAGCAATTGTGTGTGTGTTTTTTTTTACGTTTTTATAGATAATGCCACGGAACCCTTCGCGCGAGTTCGACTCGCACTTGGCCGGTTTTTTTTCCTTTGTGTGTATGTTACGCGATTACTCCGGCGTTTGTGGACAAATTTACAAAATTATTTTTTTATTTAAAAGCGTATACTTCGATGTGGTCTCATTACCACCAAGTCAGCATCTGATTATGCGATCCCAGGGAAATCGAGAGAAACCTTCAAAATGTATAGGCATTGATAGTGGTTTTCAACTATAGACCTTGCCCTTCTTTTATTGGCATACACCGAGTGGAGGGCAAGCCAGGGTAGGGCTCCTAAATCTCGCGGAGGGAGCCCCTCCCCCACTACAATTTTTAGTTATAAACATGAAGTCGGTTTTGTTTTTAGTTTTTTAAACGTAATTATCTTTACACGTATTGATAGAATTTGAAACAGTATCTGCGTCTAGTGCAGGAATTAAATTGAAAAATATGTTAGCAATCATTTCCTATCTAATATAAAAAAACAATTGATATTGGATAAGCTATCGACAAGCCAGTAATCAGTGTACTTACAAAAATAAAATTGGTATATAAATAAAAATACTATTCCGTTTTTTAGTGTGTCAGGTTTCAACTTCAAAGGAAATAAAATGTGTGTATGTATTACAGTTGTCAAGTGACGTTTGCCGCTTCATAGAAAACCAAGGCTTTATCGCTAACATGGGAAATCTACGAGCGTTCCGATGTGAAAACATAATGCGTAATACATTGTTTTATTTATGAAAAGTACGTTGTTTTGTTGGAGGTTTAGCACCTGTAACAGCTAGGCTAGACAGATCTAAGTGCTTTGGTAATTTTTTTGTACCATATTTGGCGATACGGGAATTATAAGTACCTACTTGCGCTGCAGCATTACTTAATGTGTAGCGGCATTTAAGCTGAGACTAAGCCTATTGACCCACAACGAGAGGAGGCTAATAATATTAGGATCACTTGTTTTATTTGTAAGTAAGTAGGTACCTAGGTAACCAACAAACAATCTGTGTCTTCTGTTTTTGTTGTGTCAAAATAAACTTTATTTACTTGATTATTTCCAAAGGTTGTCTGGAAGATATCGCTTTTAGTGATAAGGTCGCCCATTTTGAAATTATGATTGTTATTATTTACTATTTGTTTTCTCTGTGCGCAATAAAAAGTTTATCTATCATCTACATGTTCGGATAAAAAGATGATTTTAAACTTGCAGTTATCATCAAGTCATATACTCGTAAGTAGAAGTTACAACACTGTTTGTTTATACAAGGCAAGCCAATTTTTTTAATAATTTTTTTGTATTATTAATAACAGGGTGCTTATTTTTCGAGTTTGTTTGTAAAGGGTCGGCACCTATTTGTTAAATTCTTTTACCATTTGAAATGTGCATTGCGGATGAACATGATGATGATGATATACTTTAATATTTATTTAATAAAATCACGAGGATCACTTTCAAAACGTCTTAGGAGCTAGGTGAAGCTACGCCTGTTACCAACGACCAAGCTTAGAATAATCTTGCAACATCTCTTGTGGTATCAATCTTGGCTTGGTGCTTATATATTTTTTTTAAATGCTTCATCCTTCTTGAGATAGCCACCAATTTTCTGGAATCTTCCACTAGATAGATTCTTCGAACAGGAACATAGCAATGTGTCTTAACCGAGACTCGGTTCGTTTGTGCGGTGGTAACCTTCAAAACTCACAAAAGAGACTTGCCTTCATAAATTTCTTCCACATTTTAAGGTGAATATTAATGTTTTAGTAGCTGTAAATGGACGTGTCACCCAACTCTTTGGAAACAAAGTAGCTATTTTGTTCACTAAATTATTCTCTAATATATTTCGTGGTATGTTGTCTGTGAAAAGTCTAATCATTTTTGAATAAAAACTACACCTTCACTTGAAAACAGTTGTAAAAATTATAAGCCTAACAATATAAATATATATTGTATATTTATTGTTTGAGCCTTCACCTTGTTCGATCGGCACCACACTGGAGTTCTACATAGCATTAAGGAAAGGATCATTGAAAAAAAAAGGTAGACCCCAAGCCGTGTTTGTTACCTGATTCTTCTAGGCTTGGTCTCTAGGAATCGGCGTAGCTTCACCTAGTTCCTAAGACGTTTCAAGGTGATCCTTGTGATTTTATTGACATAAATGATTTTTGAATTTCAATTTGAATTTAGATTATAATTCTTTTTTTAGATCTCTAAATACGAGCAAAGATATTTTTGCATTTCAATATCCGGTCAGTTAAATGATGCCATGGACTAGACTGCGACCTATTTTTAGGCGGGTATCTTTAGCCTTCGTACAATAGAATTTATATACAGGGTGAAATCGTAAACACACGTCAAATTGATATGAGTGGTTCAGTATACGTAATAGTTTGGTTTCATGAAAAAATAATACACATTTAAAAAAAAAACAACAACTGATGTAATCAATTTAAACGATGCAGACAAAGTCAATGTATTCAGATAAGTTCATAATATCAGTGTTTTTTTTTGTTAAAATATTTAAAAAATAATATTCGGATAAAAAACATTTAAAGTATCTAGTTAATTTAGTTGAACTAAGTACACAAAACTTTGCGAGTGTAATAAGATGCCTTTGCAGTTGTTGTTTTTTTTTTTTAATGTGTATTATTTTTTCATGAAACCAAACTATTACGTATACTGAACCACTCATATCAATTTGACGTGTGTTTACGATTTCACCTTGTATATAACACTAGATTTTACTAGCGACTTCGCTTGCGTAGTATTTGGATAAAAAGTAGACCAATACATAGGCCATTTATATTCCAAGTATCATCCAAATTCGTTCGGTCATGATTGAGGGGTAAATACAAATACGGCAAAAAAATGATAACTTTTGAAGGAGTACAACTTTACAATAAACTACCACCAGAAATAAAAAATGTAAACTCAGTTCATGCATTTAAAACTAAACTCGCTCACTATATCCTAGCTGATAAATCACTCATAAGCAAATAAGAATGCATCAGCTGGGCACCTACCCTCATAAACTATTATATAAATTTTTGTCTTCACTTTATATATTTACTTTGTAAACTTTTGTAAGAACGACATAGCTTATAAATATCAATGTTTTTCTCATGTAAGTGACTTAAGTCTTTTTGAGAATAAATTTATTAAACCTTAATACTAAATATACAAACATCCTCGCAAACTTTCAGATTATTTTGATATTAGTAGGATAAATCATCTAAAAATGACGTATAAATGCCTGACTTATTTTTAGCTATCGTGAAAGCAATTTGAGGAACAAATTATAAAAGAATGCGATGAAAATAACTTCAATCTGATGTCAGTGTGAGTGAGAATCTACACTTCGCCATAAATACAGGAAAAAGTCGTGAAACAAAGATCCCGCGTGATTAACTTACAGCTTAAAAATACACAAGTTTTGTTTCTTATGTTATTTTTTATTTACAGAAGTAAATAACATATAATACAATCTTACAGAATTCAAATTCAAAAATCATTTAATTCAACAAAATCACAAGGATCACTTTGAAACGTCTTAGGAACTAGGTGAAGCTACGCCGATTCCACGCGACCAAGCCTAGAAGAATCAGGCAACAAACACGGCTTGAGGTCTACCTTTTTTTTAATGACCCTTTCCATTTATAAAATAACTAGCAGTCCGCCCCGGCTCCGCACGGGAGTAACGTATTATAACGATTTTATGGGTATTTTTTTACCCAAAGTGTTTACATTATCGATTTGATATATCGTTTTAATAGGGATCCCTATTTTTTTCAAACAATTAATATAGCCTATGTTACTCAGAGATAATGTAGCATTCTAATGGTAAACAGTTGTTTTTGGTATTATTCCATACAAATATACAAAATCTTTCCTCATAATAATATTAGTACCAATAGATTATTATACTCATAATAACTTTTGAATAGTATGGAATTTGGGAATGGTATAATTAAAAAAGTAATTTACAGGTACTGGCTACTATATGGCCTTGAAAATGAAGTGATTTTTTTGGATTACGATTAATACCCAGGTACGAATAATGTGGTCTAGTTTGTACAGGCGGCGTTACCTACTATTCCATATTTTAACATGAAAAAGTAGTTAGTAGCTGTAATACTTGGACATAATTATGGTATTGCTGACTTATTTGTTTATATTAATGTATTCTTTAAAACTACAGTACATCACTTTGATCTATTGTCAATAATTTTTGCAGCGTACGTGATATAAGGATTTTGTTGCTTTTTATTCACATGTTGGGTTACATTATCGAAGTTTTCATACGGACCCCTAATAGTTAGACATTTGGTATTTCTGACTTATTTGTAGATATTGATGTCCTCTTTAAAACTGTAGTATATCACTTTGCTCTATTGTCAATCATTTTTGCAGCGTACGCGATATAAGGATTTTTTGCTTTTGATTCACACGTTGGGTTACGTTATCGAAGTTTTCATACGGATCCCTAATAGTTAGACATATGGTATTGTTGACTTATTTGTAGATATTGATGTCTTCTTTAAAACTGTAGAACATCACTTTGCTCTTATGTCAATAATTTCCGCAGCATACACGATATAAAGATTTTTTTGGATTTTTTATCACACGTTGGGTTACATTATCGAAGTTTTCATACGGATCCCTAATAGTTAGACATATGGTACTATTAACTTATTTGTAGATATAATGTCCTCTTTAAAAACGTAGAACATTACTTTGCTCTATTGTCAACAATTTCCGCAGCGCACGCGATATAAGGATTTTTTTAGGATTTTTTTTCACACTTTGAGTTACATTATCGAAGTTTTCATACGGATCCCTAACGTTTTTGAAAATATTCTATAGCCTATGTTCATCAGGGATAATGTAGGATTCTAATGGTGAAAGAATTTTTCAAATCGGTCCAGTAGTTTCGGAGCCTATTCGATACAAACAAACAAACAAACAATCAAATATTTCCTCTTTATAATATTTTTTATTATTATAGTATAGACTAGCGACCAGCCCGGGCTTCGCACGGGTGCAATGCTGATACTAAATATACTACAGAATGTCTTTATATAAAACAGAATGTTTTTTTTTCACAGCTTTTTTTGACCCCTTCTAGTACAATTGCTGATTTTTGGAGTACAATTCGTACAATTCCATAGATTTGTAACTGCATTAAAATTAACCCTTATCCACGGTGGGTCCGGCTGCGTAGTATCACACGATTTCTATGATTCTTTTTTTATGGAATAGTTAATAATGTTAACTTTTTTAATGAGGGATGACTGAGAGTGTTATAAACGTAAGAGTAGACACATATAATCAGAAAGCTTCGAACTGCTAAGCTATCGGGAGTTACACGTGTTATTGTAAGTCAACCATAAAAGATAGACATATGCTGTCGTGGAATATTTTTTATATAATTTTAAGGAAAACATTTCCGTCATACATGATTTTTGTGTAGCTTTAACCATTAAAGTTGCACACGCGATGGAATGTTAAAAAATGGAGTAACTTCTCCCGTTTTCCCAACATTTCCCTTCACTGCTCTGCTCCTTTTGATTGTAGCGTGATGAAAATGATACTATAACCAGCTCAGGAGTATGAAGAATAATTGTACCAAGTTTCGTTAAAATCCGTCGAGTAGTTTTTGTTTCTATAACGGTTATACAGACAGACAGACAGACAGACAGACAGACAGACAAAATTTTTACTGATTGCATTTTTGTCATCAGTATCGATCCCTAATCACCCCCTGATAGTTATTTTGGAAATATATTTCATGTACAGAATTGACCTCTCTACAGATTTATTATAAGTATAGATAAGAATCAGTTGAGCTATCTAAAGGCCGTTGCAAACAGTCTAGTAGCTCAATTGATCCAGATCACCACTAGTCGAAAGCGTTCCCAAGATACTGGCGGCATTGTCATGCTGGATGGCAATGCTGGGGTCGTACCACAAGCTGGTCAAACTCGTATAGCGTATGTTACTTTCGCACTGCTTGTAAGACGGCTGATCCGTTTATAACATTTAGCAATCTTTAATTTTCCGAAAACAACACAAGATAAACAGCCAATTTAGCTCTTCCAGAGTGTCAGCTAATTATGCTAATAGGTATCCTCTTGTTTCCAGCTAAACGACTGACATTCAGACCGTGAGCCTCGTCTATACGTTAGCTGCATTAGTTATGTCTATGAATATTCAGTTCTTCAGGGCCACGAGAAAATACAACGAGAAATAACAAGGGACTTTTAATTTTTTTCTTTTACTGCAGACGTAACGTTTTTTAAGTGACTACCTATAGTTATAATCGTATAGTTTTGTTAACTTCTCTCAGTCACAAAACGGATCTAGTGGATCAGAAGAGAAAAAAAAATATAAGACTGTCCCAAGTACGGTAGACATCTTCTCAGATCTCCAGACACTTAGATCCTTTATTTTTAGTCAGTAGTTAGCATTTCATACGTGACAGGTTGCAAGCCCATCGCCGCTTATAAGAATACTGAAGTGTACTGAAAACTGAAATACTGTAACTGGTTTCCTCACGATGTTTTCCTTCACCGTTTCGAGCACTTGTTTTAATGCGCATATAATTTTTTCGAACAGAAAAATCCATTGATGCACGCCTATTAGTACCTCCCACTGGGCCAACACGGCTTTTAATTATACTCACTTTAAGTCTTGTTTCCTTACAATGTTTTTCTTTTGAGAACATTGGTATGCACATTTAACAGTGCCATCTAACCCGTTTTACACAGCTGTTTGCCATTTTTTTCTATGTAAATAGTAAAAGCGACGGGCTTGCAACCTGTCACGTATACTGTAAAATGTGGGTATGCCCCAAATATAATGTGTTGACATGCCCCTGGCTACCCGACATCTTTAAGAGAAGATGTCTACCGTAAAGAAGTTGAAAACAAAAATCGTGATACTATTTCATATTTCATTTTACATAGTTCAAAGTAAATACACATTGTCGTTGCAAATAAGCTCAACTTGCGCATTAAGGGCCTATTATTCTGCAAGATAAGTCTTTGCCTGTTGTGTCATAGCAAATGCTAACTTTGAAAGCTTAACTTGTGCATCCCGGACATAATCGTCAGTCAAACGTCTAAGTTGCACAAAGCTCATAACTTTGAATGAACCAAAATCCGACTCTAATCTGTATTATACAGATCTGCAGGTTAATGATTTACCAGACCTTACTGCAACTGTCTTTGGGTATTTATTTCTGTAGCTAATATGTGATGTTTGGACGTGCCTCTGACTAGCCTCTTTAATCATATTTAAGGATATGAAAGCCTAATGATTTGAGATGTCTCATTCATTTTTAATTTGATTTTAAGACGCTGCCAGTCGACGATTATTTTTGTTCGAAACGAAAAAAGAAATACTTGTGAACAAGCCACATCTCCTATTTTATAATGTATAGTATATGTGAATAAAGATGTACCCATCTTTAATCACTTCGATAAATAATCCTACCGACCGCTGCAATGATGACAAACACACGTCCGCGCGTGGTCCGCCTTAGCTTTTCGAATAAATTAATGATATAAATTATGTATAATTACTTATCAAAAATCTATCCTAATAGAAATCTAGATCTACATATTACCTATCTTTAACAATAAATCACAAGTTGATTTTAATAGTAGGTATATAAAATATTTCGATCATAAATTCTTAAACGTATCATTTTGAAATAATATCT
Source organism: Hydriomena furcata (assembly GCA_912999785.1). Classification (NCBI taxonomy): domain Eukaryota; kingdom Metazoa; phylum Arthropoda; class Insecta; order Lepidoptera; family Geometridae; genus Hydriomena; species Hydriomena furcata. The sequence goes on from OU538837.1 coordinate 10,357,321, forward strand.
TTATCGTGAAAAGTTTCTGCTATTATGTTTTCAGCTTAATAGAAATCTAGGTAGGAACCTGAAGTAATATACTTATAAAAATAGGAGATGTGGCTTGTTCAGAAGTATTTCTTTTTTCGTTTCGAAAAAGAGCAATCAGCGACTGGCAGCCTCTTAATATTAAAAACTGCTATTTTAATCGGTCGGTAATTTTGCTGTTTTGTTCTAATCAATATTGATTTTTAACTAGAAATACGGCTAATCACCACTAATTTTGATGCTAAGCCTTCGAATAAACTAGTTGCAATTTAACATTTTAAAGAAAGTTATATTCACCGAACTAAATGGTGGAGTTCATTACATGACCTAAAAGCCAAAACTCAAAGCAGGCACTGAAGTATCTCCATCAGTAATATGAGCACAAGTTCACTTTGCGTTTCAGACGTTACATTACGTAAACTAGTTACTCTACTTCTCCTGTTTTGACTTTCGCAGCTAAAAATAGAAAATCGACTTGGAGCCAATAATCCAATTTTACCGCTACCGAGCAATCGATTTTCAAGACACGCTAAGTGAAAATGTCTGCACTGCTTTGACCAATGGCCTTTAAATAAAGAAGTTGAAGAGATAGAACTCTGGATAAATTGACTTATTGATACTCATTCGTATAATGCCGGGGTCCCACGGCCCGCGTTTTCACGCGCCAGACCGCGCCAAGGCGGACGGACGCGCCGTGGGAACGATGCATCCGTGGTGGCCCGTGCTCGGAACGCTCTGTACGCGACGCGCCGGACGCACACAGGCGGAGCGTCATCCGGCGCGGCCCGTCGTTTTACGCGCCGTGGGACCCCGGCTTAAGACGGCCTATGCTCAAGCCTTCTTTCGCACAACCTCGGTATAGCTTTTGGACAAGTGTTGGGAAGAGTGGAAAAAAAACTGGCCAAGTGCGAGTCGGAATCGCGCACGAAGGGTTACGTACTATTATCAAAATTACAAAAAAATCACGTTTGTTGTACGGGAGCCCCACTTAAATATTTATTTTATGCTGTTTTCAGAGAAATACATCATCTGTGAAAATTTCAACTGTTTTCATGGTTCATGAGATACAGCCCTGTGACAGACAGACGGACAGACAGACCGACAGACAGACGGACAGCAAAGTCTTAGTAATAGGGTCCCGTTTTTACCCTTTGGGTACGGAACCCTAAAAAACCATTAGGATAGCCAGTTGTAAAGATGGAACAGATCGATTTTAATAATCCCATCTTGGGCCTGTATTTTAGCAAAATCAGTATTGCTGTATTGCTTAGTTTCTCCTTGAAAGCTATTAAATAATTATAAGCAATCAGATCAGAAATCCGTGGCAGGCAACGGAGCGGTCCCACGAGTATAAAGAACCGGGTTCAACGCGATCGGATCGAATAAAAATCGCGTTTACGATAATTGGTTTCGGGCCAAGCGGTTTACATGTGCCGTGCTTACTTGCAAGTCCTTACATTGATAAGAATAAATAAATACGTTTTAAAAACTATAATGAAAACCGACGAAAATGTTTCGATAAAGCGAAAAGTCAAGAGACGATATTCGTTTTTAGGGTTCCGTACCCAAAGGGTAAAAACGGGACCCTATTACTAAGACTTTGCTGTCCGTCTGTCTGTGACAGGGCTGTATCTCAAGAACTGTGATAGCTAGACAGTTGAAATTTTCAAAACATAATATTATAAATATTTAAGTGGGGTCCCATACAACAAACGTGATTTTTTAGATGTTTTTTATAGATAATGGTACGGAACCCTTCGTGCGCGAGTCTGAGTCGCACTTGGTCAAACGTCAATGTTTTCGGTTTTTTGGATTTTTCTCGAAAATGCCAAGTTTTATCAAAAATATAGCTCAGAAAAAATTGAGAATCATAAAATTATATAATTTTATGATCCTCATACTTTTTTTCCTAAGAATCACCATTCCTAAGATATCGCCGTTTTTAAAGTTGAAGACATGAAGCTATTTACGATACGATGACAGAATAACAGTTCTAATTGGTACAAGTGTACATTTATATACCTACTAGCGACCCGCCCCGGCTTTGCACGGGTGCAAAGCTGATTCCTATAAACCTTCCTCCTGAATCACTCTATCTATTAAAAAAAACCGCATCAAAATCCGTTGTGTAGTTTTAAAGATATAAGCATACATACAGACGCGGGAAGCGGGAAGCGACTTTGCTTTATACTATGTAGTGATTACTGCAATAAAGTTAAACTAGTAGATACATGTCTTATCTTAAAAACACACTAAACGAAGTTTGCTGCAGAAGTATCTGCACCAAAGTACCTACCGAGGAAAACAAAATGGCTTCATCCAGATGTTTAACGTAACTTATGATTGTTTTTTGTGTCGGTACAACATAAATAGTTTTTCTAGAAATCCACAATCGAAGAGGCAATAATAGCTGCAAATTAACTGAAGCCAAAGTGAAAATAATGACTTTTATTCAGGCATGGAAAATGTTTAAATTATTAAATTGAATAGTTTACCATTTTAAGCGGCGATGGGCTTGCAACCTGTCACATATGATAACTACTGCAAAATGTGGGAATGTGCCAAATATAATATTTGACCGACTACCCAGTTTAGACATTTTCAAGGATTTAAACGTCTGAAGATCTGAGAGGATGTCTATACCGTACTTAGGGATTATAGCCGTGATCATATTTATTTATTTTATTTTGCCAATTTTGTTATTTTCGGGTATAATCGACCAAGTAATGTGGGTACATTGCATCGGAATATATAAGTCGACTAGCTTATATATTCCGATGCAATGTGTATATAAATATACCTATCGGTTACCGAAGTAATCTACCGTACAGCAGTAATTGGAACCTCCGGCAAACTCCTGACCTCGCATTGTTAAGAGGAAGACTGAACACCTGCCTTAACACGATTATCGGAAGCCCATACAATCGTTTTTCAAGTGTAAAACGACGATAAAATCTAACTATAGATTTTGACACGGGTCTTTACCACGTAATTACCTCTAATTTACTTTCCATAATCTATAGTTATGTCTACTTATCACGATAGTTTGAAAAATAAGACGATAAAATCGCTCTTATATACAAATATTATAAATGCGAAAGTAACTCTGTCTGTCTGTGACATTATCACGGCCAAACCGCCATGCCGATTGCGATGAAAATTCATATAAAGATAATTTAAAGTCTTGGGACGGACATAGGACATATTTGTATAAAAAAAACGCGGACGAAGTCCCTAGTAAATGGTAGTAGAATTATATGAATTTGTTGTTGATGATAGGTTATAGGGGCATGCGAATAATCACAAGAGATAATGAGTCAGATACGATTATATCATTTCAACTTAATTCGTTTTGTCGTTTAGGTCTGATTGAGGAACAAACATAGATACAAACTCACAAACTTTCGTATTTGTAATATTATTAGGATTATTAGGATTACCACGTTTTATCTTGTATTGCTGACGTTTCGAGACAATTCAGATGCTCTTCGTCATGAGCATCGCCCGCGACCTCTATCAACGGTAGATCGGCGAATATTTCTAACAGTTATATTTAAAATTATAACATAAGTTTTGTTTAGCGTAGACCTGGGGGTCTACGAAAGTAACTTTCATTAAATTATTGAAAATACAAAACTACCTACGAGTATCTGTGTTACGTAATTTAGGAATTTTAATAAACTTAATATTTTAAGGTGTTATAATAATAATATTTTTATTTCAGGCAACACAATAAAAAGAAAGAAAAGTACTTCTTAATATATATAAATTACGCGCCACGTTGTTTGTCCGCGATGGACTCCAAAACTACTTAACCGATTTTAATCAAACTTTGCACACCGTGTGCAGTTTGATCCAACTTGAAAGATAGGATAGCTTACATCTCAATTTATAGTCACAATATTATTTTATTGCAAATTTTTTGTTTATTATCAGACAGTCACAATTATCTGTTAGCTCCAAAAGATTCTAACCAGGGACCGAATAACCGAAAAATTAAGATACCTCTATTTATCGATATGACGTCATACCGATAAATTCCGGTATTCCATATATTTCAATACCTAAAAATATAACGGTACCGAAAAGCTTCTACCGAAATTCATAGTGGTATACTAAAGGTTGAATAACGATACCGCAATTTCTACCCAAATATTATAGGTTTTCTCACTCCCCCGCGCGGCGGGGAGCGGCGGCGGCGGCGGTCGGTGCATCAAACGACTTACTACGTTTGTTTTGTTGTGTTGTGTCAGTTTCAGTTGTGTGTGATGCGACATACGAACTATACCTATAGCGAACTGCAAATTCAAAATCGAACTCAAAATTTCATTACTTAGATGATAGGTCTGTTCCCTACCTACGTAGTAGGTACTGTATCTACCTCTACCTAGTAGGTATTGTCGGCGGATCTTAGTTTAGTTAGGTAAGTATCTACCTACCTACGTAAAGATAGCTGTTTGGTTGCGCGGCAGACAATTTTTGACCTTATCCAGTGACACATAACCATTCTTGCTGTGACACGGCACGTAGGTAGGTAGGTACCTACTGACCTTACCTGCCTCACTATGTTTTGTACCTATTGAATGTAGGTACCTGCCTACCTCGGTACCTACCCACCTAGGTAGGTAGGTACCTACCTACAGTTCTGCCAGCGGGTCTAGGCATTCGTGTAGTTAGCTGTGTGTACGCAGAAATGGTTTTGTGTCGCTGACACAAAACCATTTCTGCGTACACACAGCGTGATAAGGTCGAAAATTGTCTGCCGCGCAACCAAACAGCTCACTTCACAGATGCCAAGATCCACCAACCCGGGTCAGCCGGCTTATTTCGTAAAAACTATGTTTATCATGTTATGGCTTTCAATGAAGTTTAGGTGGGACATATAAATTGGAATTCTCATAAATTTTAGAGAATACCTACCTACCTATTTCACCTAAACTGCATTGAAAGCCGTATAGAGTAGGTAGTACCTATGTAGGTACTTTACTTACTATTAAAGTATAAATATTATGTGGTATGTGGTAGGTAAGTATAGGTTACCTAATACCTACCTATAATTAAAAATTTATAATAGGTAGATATTTGTTTGACCCACCCACCTATGCACTGTTGCGTAGTGAAGGGTAAGACTAGGAATAGATGCCTCACTGTTGTGCGTGTGTAGTGAAGGGTAAGACTGGGAATAGATGCCTCACTTTTCGAAGTTTATATCGTATTTACTTACCTATCTACATATATAAAAATTTTGCTTTACCTACTGACTGACTGATCTATCAACACACAGCCTAAACCGAAACTTAAAATTTCTTCAGCGCTGTAGGTTGTGCGTTCAATCCCAACCCGGGGCAAATATTTGTGTGATGAACATAGATATTTGTTCTGTGTCTGGGTGTTAGTACCTAACTATATCTATCATAATTATTTATGTACCTACTTAAGTATAAAATTATTTACCTAAGTATTCTATCAGTTAACTAGTTCCCATAGTACAAGCTTTGCTTAGTTTAGGGCTAGATGGCGATGTGTAAAATGTCCAACAATATATATCTATTTATTTATTTATTTATTAGTTTAACATAAATCTATTTGTTATTATAATAACTGCCACAGATGACTAACTCCATCAAAATAAGTATAAATAAATATATGGACGGGCAGAAAACTGTATTAATTTGTGGGAAATGGTATGTGGGTTTTATTTATTTCTTCTCAATGTGTATAACCTTTTTTTAGGTAGAAAAAGACGTCTGTCATCAGATGTTTTTTGCGGCTTGGATGTTGGAATGTCGCAGAGTATTTTGCCGACAGTTAGCAAACGCAAAAAAGCAGATCATAGACGAGTTTCTAATTCATCTGATGAAGGATCGCCATCAGCCCCAGTGTCCCCTGTATATGAATCTGATTTACATTTGAAGAACTGTATGCCGTCGCCGAAAAAAGAAAAAGAGAAACCAGGAACTGAATGTGTTTTCGAATGCGATGATTGTGTCAGAGAAAATAAAATTGATAAGGGAAGTTATCATTTCTGTCACATGCTCTTGGATGAGCTACAATTTGTACGTCCATGTATGCGAAACATGGCGTATAGGCATATCTTAAAGATTGTTGACGCAGTAAAAGGGCAACATAAAATGGGCGAAGAAATCCAAGTAACTTATCCACCTTTTAAACACTAGATGTACAACAAAATTGATTAAAAATAAAAAAACTATGCAAATTTTAAACATGTATTAATGTTATCTTTATTACTTATTTTATATTTCCTACTAATATTATAAATGCGAAAGTTTGTGTAGATGGATGGATGTTTGTTACTGTGCAGTCGGCGGATCTAGGCACTCGTGAAGTTAGCCGTAGAAACGCACAAATGGTTATTATGTCACTGTATAAAGTCGAAAATTGTCTGCCGCGCATCCAAACGGCTAACATCACCAGTGCCTAGATCCGCCGACTGCACAGTAACAAACATCCATCCTACAACTACTTCAACTACTAAACAGACAGATTTGGTTGAAATTTGGTTTATAGATAGACTATGACCGGGTATAGATAAAAATTGTCCTATATTTAAATACAGGTCATAATCTAATACGCTAATCAGTAATTAATTGTTCTGTTGGCAACGTTCTACAATTAGAATTTCCAAAAAAATAAACAATTAAAACAATTTCGCTCTTATTCCTTTACAATAAAGTCTAAATTTGAGTAATCTCAAAATTTTAAATTTGGAATTATTTTTTTTCGTTTATTTCTGATGAACGAAATAAATAAGAAAATCAAAATTTCACTTTACTTTTATTGACTAGATTTACGTAAAAAAATAGTTAAATTACTTAAAACTAGCCTACGTTTTAAAACTGTCATCCTGAGGTTACGCAAATTTAGACTTTAACGTAAAGGAATAAGAGCGATGGTGTTTTAGGATTCCGAAATTTTTTTATGGGCACAATAGAATCGCCACCTACTTTAATTTAAATTTTATCATAAAGAAATAAAAGAGAAGTTATGTGTATTTATTAGGTAAATACCTACCTGCCGGTAATTTATTTTCCCGACATTTCGATTATGTTACTTACCTACAAATAATTACAATAGCCATGGTCGCGAGCAGACGTCATAGTCGGGAAAATAAATTAAAGGTAGGTACTTAATTACGTGATAAAGACCCGTGTCAAAATCTATAGTTAAAGGTAGGTAGGTACCTACCTACTGTGCGTGAACGCGTGCGCAACAGAACAGAACAAACAAAGTTTTATTAACCTGTGTGTCGCTCGATTGACAAAGACGTGTGTGTGCGTTCACAACAAACGAACTCGCTCTGAGTTTTGCCCCTCACGCGCCCTCCCCCCCCCCTCCTCCCTTCTCTCATAGCCGACGAACGACACTCAAGATTTTTTCGATACCGTTATTCCATACCGGTATAATTTCGGTATGGCCCAACCGCTATCGAATAACGGTACCGTTATATTTTTGCGGTACCAATACCGTTAACCTCTACCGCTTTCAGTCCCTGATTCTAACAGATCGCAATATCTGTTGACACAGCAACGCGTGGCCGGGTATGCTAGTATATATATAATTATGACCTTACATATCAATGAATTTCTTCTTTTACCTTTATGTTCCATTCGAGGTATTTTTATGAGTCGGTCTACTCGTACTTTTTGTTCATTTTACTATTCCATGTAATCAACTGGCCAACATGTTCAGAGCTTGTACGCAAGTGGATTAATAGCCAATTTTTTACCGCGTAGGTATGCTACAACATTATTAATTGCTCAGATAAGAATAAGCACTCCATGAAAGCAAATTTCATTTTTCTTTTCACTGATTATGGCACAGAAACATTTTTTTAATAATTAATGATAATAATTATTAAAAAAATAATTAATAATAATTAGTGTTGTTTCGCTATTTTGAAAGATTATATATTAGCAGCATAAAAAATCCGCACGACCAAACCGATTAAAGATTTATTAGTCTACCCATGTTAGTGCAGTCCTTGTCACTTTCACAGCAATAACTATTGTACTAAACCTCGTTCTTTTAGTCAAGTGTAAATCAAAGTCTAAATCAAACGGTATTTATTTCAATAAAATCACAAGGATCACTTTGAATCAGGCAACAAACATTGCATGCTGCTTATTGAGTTCAATGATCCTTTATATTCCTCAACAAATTCCCTCTAATTTTTGTAGAGGACATTGTAAATATTGTCAGTCTAATGTCAGTCTGAGGGAAGTGAAATTCACACTGCAAAAAATACGAGAATTAAAACTCAGTTTGCTTGCTTCTTGAAATGGAGCTACTCACGCGTCCAGGGAAATTGTAATTGATATTGGATATTGCGAAATCCCGACGGACGGATAAAACGATAAGCACTCAGTGGCAATCCAGTTTGCAATAATGACAATTTAATTGCCTAGTTTCCGAATGTGAACCGCATTACGTCACACACAGACAATGGTGGTGATTATGTTGTGTCCACGCTAAAGTTAAAACTTCCTAAAAACGATCGCTCTTATTCCTTTTACGTTAGTCTAAATAAGCGTAACCTCAAAGTGACAGTTCTAAAATTTAGTTTTAAATAAATTTCTGATTTTCGTAAATGATTCAGACAAGTCATGCATGTTGGTGTTTGATTAAGATGACACTTAAATGTGTAAAAGGGAAATTTAATAAAGAAATGACTAAAATATCCTAAATTTTAGGACTGTCATTTTGATATTACGCTAATTTGGACTTTAACTTTAAAGGCTAATATCGAACGTTTTTTTATGAAATTATAGGTTTCGCTTGAACACAACAGAATCGCCACCATTGTTCAAACAGTTTAGCCTCACCGCAAAGTTTACCGATCTGCAAAGTTGGGTGGATTTTTCATCCATTCATTAATACTACAAATACAGAGCAATATCACAAATAATTCCGTTTCGAGTTCCAAATTGATATCGACACGACATGCGTCATCCATTACAGATCTATTTCGGGACAACAATAACAATGAGAGATGGTTATTTTGGTACTGAGCTATATTATTGCCGATTTTCTATTCGAAAAATCGATGCGCTCCATTGCGTTCTCAAAACGGAGAAGGATAACATCGTGAGGAAACCAGTTAGTATTCTTACATGGCGACGGGCTTGCAACCTGGAATGCTAACTACTCCAAAATCTATGCGCATGGCATGCGCTAATGTTGTTTGAACGTGCCTCTGACTACACCCAATCGACATATTACAGTTAGTTAATTCTATTTATTTATCATTATTTCAAAAAAAGGTTTGGTTTAAAAATTGTTTGCAGATGTAGTCTTAGAGATGTACTTCTTTATACGTAAGATTCAACCAAGCTGAACAAAAATCAAGGTTCAACATTATACCTGTCTGAAGTGACGGTGCATATTTATACGCGTTTTCATTTTACGTCAGTATTTCTTATAACGTGGGTTTTTCTTACGCGTAGGTTTTGCTCTTTTATTCCTTACCATTTTCCAATGTGTTGAAGTTATGATTACTGTTTACTAGCTGTTTTAAGCGGTTTCGCTCGTGTACCTGAAACCTATATACTATTCAAGGACATTGACGTTTGGGTATGATTGAGCCACCAACATCTTTACAAACTTTAGGATATATAATATTAGTTTCTAACTACTGCAAAATGTGGGCATGTACCAAATATAATGTTTGCACGTGCTTCTGACTACCCCCACTAGACATCTTCAAAGGATCTAAGCTTCTGGAGATCTGAGATGATGTCTGTCTGTCCGTACTTGGGGATTACAGTCGTCATCCTATATTTAATATAAATAGGATTCAATTACGCACATTACGCACAACATGAAGACGCATCTTTTTGGAGTTTTTTGTCCTGTTATTAATGTATTTTCTATTATAAAAAAGAATAGTTTATGCACATTTTTGCCAGATAATCATACTTAAAAATAACTTACCATAGCATAAGGGTTTGGAAGCGTCTGCATCGATATAATATCGATACGACAGAATTAAAAATAATTAAAAATCGATTCCCTCAGTGCTTATTCACATCAACGCAGGCGGTGGGAACCTTCACCTGCTCATGTAGTTTTCCTTTGTTTGAACGTAGAACCTATTAATAGGTATCTACGTATCGATTCATCACGTAGCCGCATGTTTTACTTACCATTAAATTATATTGACTTTTATTCTGTTCATACGAGCATCCATCGAAATATTTTTAGCATCTGAAAAAACGGAAAAATATATTAGTCACTAGCCGACCCGATACAGACGTTGTCAAATTTCAATAATCGAATAGAAAAGACTGTATTCTTTTAGGCTTTGATGTCAGATTAGTTGCACACCAACGCCATCTATACCAAAATCATCCCTTTAGCGTTTTTTGTCATTTCGGGGATGTTTTTCATATTTTAAAGTATTCTATGTGTTATTCGGGCATTATATCTACACCTACAGCAAATTTTAAATTAATCCGTTTTGTCGTTTAAGCCTGATTCAAATTCAAAAATCATTTATTTCAATAAAATCACAAGGATCGAAAACACTTTGAAACGTCTTAGGAACTAGGTGAAGCTACGCCGATTTCTCGCGACCAAGCCTAGAAGAATCAGGCAACAAACACGGCTTGGGGTCTACCTTTTTTTTCAATGATCCTTTTCTTAATTGAGGAGGATTGAGGCACAAACATACATACAAACTCACAAACTTTCGCATTTATAATATTAGTAGGAAGTAGGATATAGTGTTTTTAATAAACAAGGCTCAAAAGCAAACAACAATTAGGGACTAATAATATTATGCTACGGTAAAACATACGAATATTATATTGTTTTAGTAATTTAGGTCTAGCTTCCATCCCTTTTACAGTTGTTTTAGGGCAGGCATTGGTTATGCATATCTTGATAATAGAATTATTACAAAATTTTGACATGAATTTTCACGTTTTAATCAAATTTCTCAAAAATTTCATTGTTGATATTGTGAACTATTTAAAGTAAGCATGTATCTACTAATTTAAAGAGGGTTGATGTCAGGCACGCGGCCGACTGTAAAACACTAAGTCAAATGCTTTGGCAACATGTTTTTATACATGTTGTGCCGATCCCACATGAAGTGGGATAAGGACAAAACGTACGTAACAGATTATATTTACTTTAAAAAAACTAAAAGAACAACGTTTTATTATAGATAATGGTACGGAACCATTCGTGCGCGAGTCCGACTCGCACTTGGCCGGTTTTTTAAGTTTTATACATACACGAATATAATTTAAATGGTACCGCGGCCGACTGTAAAACACTAAGTCAAATGCTTTGGCAACATGTTTTTATACATGTTGTGCCGATCCCACATGAAGTGGGATAAGGACAAAACGTACGTAACAGATTATATTTACTTTAAAAAAACTAAAAGAACAACGTTTTATTATAGATAATGGTACGGAACCATTCGTGCGCGAGTCCGACTCGCACTTGGCCGGTTTTTTAAGTTTTATACATACACGAATATAATTTAAATGGTACCAATTTGGGACTATTCTCTACAGAAAAATCATCGAAATCGGATCACCAGATACGAATACATAAAAAAGCAACAACAAAAAATTATACATGTCGAGTTGATAACCTCCTCTTTTTTCGTCGGTGAAAATGTAGAATAACTGAATCAAATTTAAAGTCCCAGATAGACGGAGTTTATACCTCGATAAATCCGGTAAGTGGTAAGATTCGTCTGATTCACGACCGCGATTACTGGAAGGGTGAAATTAAACGACAGAGGAAATTTTCAAGATGAATCTAAATTAGGTAAAGGAATGAACAAATCAAACGAATCATTTTATTTTTACAAAAAACAATTGCCAGTGTCTTTAGTTATCGTGAGGTGAATTTAAAAGAGGGTATATACTTTTTAAAGTAAATATTTTATTTATCATAAACATCAAATGGCAACTTTCACGTTATACAATTTTAATATACAACTTTCACATCTTAATTTTTTAAAGCTTTCTCATAGTTTAATCAATTCTTATATAACTACCTATAGTATTCGCCAATCTGCCGTTGATTATATACCCGAAATAGAAACTGAATAATTTAACCGACTTGGTATTACATGGATCTCACAACTTTTTACGGTAGAAGAACTGAGCGAGACTTGGCTTTTTTTACAAGTTATGTTTTTGATGGCATTATTATGTACCTATATATTTCAGAAACGATTGTATGAATAAATATCTGAAACTGAACTAGGTTGAATTAGTATTTCTGCGCAATCAACAATTTGTATTTGTGCTCGGATTATCTTGTATTTTCGTAGACCCTCTACGCAACTATGTGTGTCTACGCAACACGTAGACCCTCTACGCTAGTAACTAAAAACCGTAGACAAACATTGCAAGTTGTTTCTATTTTCAGATCCAGTTGGAGCCTCCTGGCCCTCCGCCAGCTTACGAGACGGTTGTCCATGAGCCCCCAGAAAATAAGGAATGTCATATGCTACAGGTAAGACCTTTGAAAACTTCTATCTATTATCTACTAGGTACAATACACAAATTTTAAATGACATGGTATAAAGAAAGGTATATCCTTGTTGTTAGATACCTCGACCTTCAATCCGAAGGTCATAAGTTCGACCACCATACATCGATTTATAGAAAGAAGAATTTACATGCTACATTATTAAAAAACACGAGAAATTACTCACGTAAAAATATATTGTCGATGAGGACACCGTGTATGTTTCATCTAGAGAATCTGTATCAGGATGAGTTCATTAAAATTTACGTGCTCATATATTTTAGGTTAGTAGGTGGTCTTCTAAGCGGTGATAGGCTTGCAAACTATGAAAAGCTATATACCGGAAAGTTCAGCATGTGTCAAAAATATAATGTTGGGACTTACCTATATATACAAAATACCAAACTTTTTACGCATTACCCCTAAAGCCAAGTCTTTTATTCTCGTGGGAATATTCCCACGCGGGAAAGTGTAATGATTATAAAAGTGTGAGTGTTATTGCGTTTACGAACACTATTTCCTATTTCCCTATGTTTTTACATGCATATATTTGCTATCTCATACCATAATAACTTTAGTTTCATGTCAAAAGGATGCGTGTTTCTGATTGTATCAACGCGCACGCTATTTTAGCGACGCGACGTTTGTTGCTTTGTATAATACTAAAAGCTAATTGTGTTGGCCACAGTACACCAAAAATACCGTAGATAAATCTATACATATAATAAAAACTAAAAAAAATACTTCTAGGGGCCTTTATACAAATAACATAAGCCAAAAAAAAAACATTTTGAAATTTTTGTCTGCCTGTCTGTCTGTCTGTTGTCCGGCTTTCACGCAAAAACTACTGTACGGATTTTGATGTTTTTTTTTTGTTATGTAGCTATTAGTCCTCGGCAACTTATAGGCTATAATTTATTTTGAAGATTAGAATACCAGATGTGAAACTATCTGTCGCCCAGCGAAGCGGGCACGGGTCAGCTAGTAATAAATAAAGGATTCCTACGTGGTTGGCTCCATTCTGAAGGGGTGTACCTAGATGCGGTCTTTTCTAATAGGGTGGCGGAATTGCAGTCTTAATTTTCTAGAAACTTTAGGGCGATTTACCAATCACGCTTTGGTATCTATATAAAAACTGCCGTGTTTATAAATCTGACAACTTGAACACGCAATGTGTTCGCTGGGTGTGAAATCGCTACATATAAAACTAATATAATTACATTTTAAAAACATAAAAAGAAAACCGACGAAAATGTTTTGACAAAACGTCGAAAGACGAAAAGTCAAGAGTTATATTTTTAAGTCTTAGTCCTAAATTAATTTAAATGGTATCAACGTTGGACCTATTCTCTACGCTACATTTATAAATAACTAGCTGCTCGCCCCGGCTTCGCACGGGTGGTACCTAGATAAAAAGTCTACCGATTTTGTGCAAACTTCACATAAACCATCTACTAAATAGTCCGAACAAAGCCTACACATTTGGTTTGGATAGGTGAGCCCGTTCTTGAGTTATAAAATTACAACAAAAAGGGGCTTTGATTTTTGTATTTATAGATATAATTAATTAAAATCGGATCACCAATTGTAAAGATACTGTCAGACTTACAACAAAAATATATATGCGTCGAATTGAGAACCTCATTCGTGGGCTGAATCTACTTCTTGACTGATCTACGAGTATCAAATCACAGCCTGGTCCTAGAAACTTGAAATTTGAAGGGTATATTCGTTTTGGTGTGAAGGAATTAATTTAGGAGAAATTCCAAGAAGTCAATCCTCAAGAGGGTTAGAGTGTGTTGAAAAAAAAACTTAAGGCGCTCCCAGTCGACGATTGTTTTTGTTCGAAACGAAAAAATAAATACTTGTGAACAAGCCACATCTCCTATTTTATAATGTATAGATGTACCCATCTTTAATCACTTCGATAAATAATCCTACCGACCGCTGCAATGACGACAAACACACGTCGGCGCGTGGTCCGCCTTAGCTTTTCGAATAAATTAATGATATAAATTATGTATAATTACTTATCAAAAATCTATTCTAATAGAAATCTAGATCTACGTATTACCTATCTTTAACAATAAATCACAAGTTGATTTTAATAGTAGGTATCAAAATAATTCGATCATAAATTCTAAAACGTATCATTTTGAAATAATATCTTTATCGTGAAAAGTTTCTGCTATTATGTTTTCAGCTTAATAGAAATCTAGGTAGGAACCTGAAGTATACTTACAAAAATAGGAGATGTGGCTTGTTCAGAAGTATTACTTTTTTCGTTCCGAAAAAGAGCAATCGTCGACTGGCAGCCCCTTAAGGAGAAATTCCAAAAACTCAATCAGTGCAGCGGGGGTTAAAATGTGTTGAAAAAAAAAACTTCATATAAACGAAGTCGCGATGGTTTCCACTAGTAAACAATAAAGCACGATTTCATTATGTTACTAATTAAATCACACCGTGCGTCAGCGACTTAATCAGCTTATTATTATGGAGCTTAATCCTCATCACAACCCTCATGGAAAATAGAGCAGCCACTGTAAGCCCAGTGGGTTTGGCTCATGTATTTTCAATTAATTTATTTTGGACTAATTGGAAGTTCTTAATATTTTATACGTATTTTTATCCTGGGAACGCTTTCTACTGGTAGTGATCTGGATCAGTTGAGCTTTCTATAGACTGTTTGCAACGATCTTTAGATGCCTCAACTGGTTCTAATGTATTTTGTAAATATTCTGTAATATATTAGTATTAGATAAAATAATATATAACATAAAATAATATATACCTACTTAGATACTAGTTAGTATTCTTATATGAGGCCATGGTCTTGCAACCAAATGTAATGTTTGGCCGTGCATGGCCACCCTCTTTTAGTTATAGTTAACGATCTAAGCGTCTGGAGATCTGAGAAGATGTCTACCATACTTGGGGATTATAGTCGTGATTCTATTTAATTTTTTTTCTGTTTGTGTTTATATTTTATTTTTGTAACTTTCAGGAAGTGACGTGCTCACAGTGCCACAGCCCAAGCTGCGACGAGCTGCCGACTTATGAAGCGGCAGTTATGCTGAAGGACACCAAGTTATAGGCTTAACTTTAGGCACACTATAAGCTATTTAGTAATGCACTAGCGACCCACCCCGGCTTCGCACGGGTACCATGTTATTATACATATAAACCTTCCTCCTGAATCACTCTATCTATTAAAAAAAAACCGCATCAAAATCCGTTGTGTAGTTTTAAAGATATAAGCAAACATACATACATACATACATACGCGGGAAGCGGAAAGCGACTTTGCTTTATACTATGTAGTGATAACTAGAGCTTCTGAATACTAATGGTAGAGGTTTAGGCGCAGGGGGGTTAGCATAAACCACTATCGTGAAAAAATGCCAAAACTGACACTTTTACTATACAAAAAGTGTCAGTTTTGACACTTGGACGATACGTTGTCGAAACGATAGTGGTTCGTGCTCAGGCCACTGGATGATTAATGGAAATTGACAATGGTTACGTCACAGATTCATATTACGCAACCAATTAAAAGTATATATTGAAGAATCGATTGAGGGATGATCACGAATCCTTTGTCAATTGTAATTGATCGTTCCGGGGGCAGTTTAGTGCTCTATTCACAATTATCATGCATACTTTTAAGTTTCAATGCCTCTTTACTATGTACTCGTAGTACTAAAGTTGCTAAAGCGACGCTAAGAAATCAATATGCTTTTTTTTCCAATGATTGATTATGACTAAGATGTAATTTGGCAGGTTCTTAGGTTCAAAGGTATAACGAATTGTATTTTTTTTTAGATTATTATTAAACTATGTTAACGTTTGACGACCAATGCGACCAAATATTTGGTCTGGGTAGAGTGGGTAGTCGTAATTTCTGACGACATAGGGAATTTAAATGTAGAGTCAGAACTTTTTATGACTTTGGGTGTTGTGTTACATTAATTATCAACTTTACACTCACGCGCAATATAAAGTAATCAACATTGTAAAAGCGTAGATGAAACATTTAACTTTGCAAATATAAATTTGCTTTCGCTATTAATGCTGTAATTTGAAGTTGCTCGTTTCTTCGGTATACGACAGATCGTCTGAATAATACAGGTTATTAAAATGCTGTTTTAATTTTAGTTACAAACAATTTTTCAAAAGTTTGTAAAGATTCGCGCTAATCAAGTTTACCTTTTAAGAAACAAAACATGGCGCTCTGAATCACAGTCGGCGCTTCTTTGAAAGGCACTGAAAGAACTTCTTTGCAGTCCACACAGTTCAGTAACCTTGTAAAGCTTTTCTGTTGCTGGTGGGGTGCTGAGCGACTGCAGCCGACTAGCGGTCTGAGCTAAATTCTAATACACAGATACTCTATATTTCAAACGCCATTCGCGCATTTCCTACGTCGTGATAGTGAGGGCCGTAACTGAGGAAGAACGCATCTTCGTCAGTGACACGTGACATGAGAGTATTTTAACAAGTTACATCTAAGAAAACTCCAAAGCCGCAATTGCACTAGGGGATATGTTGCAGAGACATATCTCGCGACTGTCGAGGGACACGTAGCGAGCATCTGTGCCGCGAGCCGTAGATATCGCCTGCGACGTCGGGCGATGTCCCCCCAAATGTAGGACTTCCATTTCATAAGAAGAACATTTAAGCTGCGCTTACTACGCAGTAAGGTCCAGCGATTTCGCTAGTGACCTTCAGCAGTCAGCTACCAACTACTAGCTTGTAGTCCCGCGTTCAATCGCTTTTTCGCTGACAAACGCACAGGCGCCAACCCCAACCTCCCAGGCGCGGCTATTCATCAAAAGTGTCAGATTGGGTGGATGAGTGAGGAAATTGCGAGTGCACCGAGAGTCCTGGTGATTCCCGCGGTCACGTGACTTGTTGGATAACGAGCTACGCTGATTATTTACCTATTATATCCGCATAACGAGGAAACTCCTCTTAGATATTGTGAGGATCTTGAGTAACTAGACACCTAAAGAGTCACTTGCTTGTGGGTTACTAACATGAGCTTATCAATAGATTTAGGTACGTACCTACTTCTCTTTTCCACCAGCACGGACTATCTGTAGGTATATTTACACGCACTAGGTCGTCGTCTCGTACGTATTTTAGAGTTCTACTCATGATGATACATAATATCGTTGTTTTCGTATTACAATGCAGATTTGTGATTATCACATAATAAAATAATGTTTTTTTTTAATATTGTGGTGGAATTTCGACCACTGGGCGATCCTAGAGTCTTTATTCAAAGCGATCTTGATATCTGTCATGTATCAAACTAAATATAAACAAATTCAAATATCGAATGTCTGTTATCGAAAAGGCAATATGAAAGAGTCTGTATAGCTTTGTGGTACGAGTATAATTTGTTTATTATTGCTTCACTTGTTTATTCTTACAAGCTTAGGCCCGGGCTTTTATAGGGCGTAGTAGGACCCATTATTATTTAGTGTTAGTAAGTCCCCGTCATTGTCACCTACACAATAGGAGCTAAGTATTAAAATATGTTAGATTTTAAAACACCAATTAGATAAGTGTAGTTAGAGTAGTTTTACTCGTAGCACATATAATAAGTAATATTGTGTAACTACAATTCTGGGCTTATACAACCCTCTTTTGACATTGGCTGAGTTGTAATATTCAGATATTAATCTATACTAATATTATAAACGCGAAAGTAACTCTGTCTGTCTATCTGTAACATAATGACGGCCAAACCGCTGGGTCGATTGTGATGAAATTTCATATAGAGATCTAGATCTAGATCTTTGTTCTAGGTTGATCTTTGGACCGACAAAGGCTACTTTTTTTTCATTATTTTTTTCTTAAAAAATATTATTCCTGAATAAAAAAAGAAAAAGCTAAGTAGTTGTATTCACATATTATGTCAAAAGGGAGTTGTGAAACTGTACCAGGAGTGTATCAATTAAAATTTTACTATCAGTGTATTTTACATAATATCTTTACATGAACAAAATGTTCAGAAATGGTCTTATGACTAGAATAAGATAAGTATCAGATTAGATAATCATTTAGGTAAATAAACAATTATTCTTAATACTATACTTGACCACCTGAATTTTAGTTATTTATATTTAAAGATACCTAGATCGAACGTGTTGTTGTCGCCGTGTCGACAACACCGCCGTGTCGCCGTGTCCGTGGCGTGCCGTGTACGTGGCCCGAAATTGAAACGTTACATACATTTTGTATGAATCAGTTTATATTAAACAGTGCCTGATCCGTGTCCCGTCCGGGCCGGTCTACTAACAAAAGGCTCCGGCCCGGCCCTGACACAGCACGCCCCGGACAAGGCCCGGTCTAATATAAATACCCTAACCCTTCAATTATATTTATGAAAGTTCACGGGCCATACCACAACATCCTAAAGTAATATCAAAACAATATTACTCGTGAGTAGAATTAATTTAATATTTCTTTTGAGCTTGTGGTACGGCCCCATGTATGTTATTTTCCTTACTATTGTTATTGTTTTGTGAATAAACATTTGGTTTCGTAGTTACTACAATTAATTGTTTTTCTAATTGAGTGGAACACTTTGTAAACACGATTCAACTTGAGAATGAATATAGTTACCAATAACGTAAGTGTTGATGTTGACACAATTGGTAAGAATTTAAAATTATTAGTTAGGCTGATAACTGATAATGATGAAATGTATGTGGATTATACATAATTAAAAAAGCAAAGCTGTTTTTATTTTTACACTAGCGACCCGCCCCGGCTTCGCACGGGTAGCATGTTATTATACATATAAACCTTCCTCCTGAATCACTCTATCTATTAAAAAAAACCGCATCAAAATCCGTTGTGTAGTTTTAAAGATATAAGCAAACATACATACAGACATACAGACGCGGGAAGCGGAAAGCGACTTTGCTTTATACTATGTAGTGATACAGAAAACGAGGATACCTACTACCTAGAGATTAGAGATTACATATGTGGAAAAAAAAAAGTTTGAAGATGTCTTGTGGGAGGTAGTCAAAGGCACGTCCAAACATTATATTTGGCACATGGCCACATTTTGCAGTAGTTAGCATTCCATACGTGACAGCTTGCAAGGCCATCGCCGCTTATAAGAATACTAACTGGTTTCCTCACGATGTTTTCCATCACCGTTTTGAGCACGTGTTTTTTGATGAATTTTGGAAAATCTTGACTCGATTGTCAAGATTTTCCCAACTTCTAATTGATGGATTATTATCAAACTTGGTAGTTATGTGTAGTTCTAATGGAAATACAATAATATGATATCAAACTAATGATGCAACCAGGATTAGCTCCTTATGAGGAAACTCATCAACAGCTAATAGCACAAACACCAAACTTTGTATACGCATTAAATTACTTATTAATGCAGTACTAAAGTTTAGGGTTCCGTACCCAAAGGGAAAAAACGGGACCCTATTACTAAGGATCTATTACGCTGTCCGTCTGTCTGTCTATCACAAGGCTGTATCTCATGAACCGTGATAGCTAGATAGTTGAAATTATTACAGATGATGTATTTCTGTTACTGCTATAATATCAAATACTAAAAACAGAATAAAATAAATATTTAAGCCCCTTTCAACAAACGTGTTTTTTTTTGCCGTTTTATAGATAATGGTACGGAACCTCCGTGCGCGAGTCCGATTCGCACTTGGCCGTTGTCTGGGTGTTATTATGTATAATACTAGCTGACCCGTGCCCGCTTCGCTGTGCGTAAGACATTTCTAATACCATCGTGGACTTTTTTGTAGACGTTTTTAAGGTGTACAATACTGTAGTACATTATTTTGATATATCTCGTAGGGTTCAGCCAGCATTTGCAATGTAAGCGCAAAAAAATGTGTTTATTTACGACATCACATTAGAAACCTCTAAAATTATCAGTGTTTCTCTACTATATTATGCATGTATTGTACATATAAACCTTCCTCTTGAATCACTCTATTTATAAAAAAAAACCGCATCAAAATCCGTTGTGTACTTTTAAAGATATAAGCAAACATACATACATACATACATACGCGGGAAGCGGAAAGCGACTGCTTTATACTATGTAGTGAAGTATGTATTTACAAAAAAAAGGTATTTAAGTATTCTATTAGTTATCCGGTTCCCATAGCACAAGCTTTGCTTAGTTTAGGGCTAGATGACGCTGTGTGTAAAGTCCGCCAATATTTATGAAAAATATTTGTAAAAAGAAATATATATCTATTACATTTTACATAAGCTTGTTGTCTTTCTATTTGTATGTCAAGAATGTGCGAAGATAGGAGCCGAGAAGCTTTATATTGTCTGCGATCTCGGCGCTCGAGTCGAGTGCCTTTGAAGGGGAATCTACTCGAACAGAGGCTCTAGGTATTAAGTGCCTGAGGTTTTACATGTTGCTAGATTATCTATGATCCCAGCTCTTTCATACCACACGCTCTTAAAGTAATATTAAATCTGTACTATTCCCGTGCGAAAGTAACAACACTAAGAGTTCACTTGTAACTTTCGCATCACGATAGTAAGGACTATTTTGTAAAAACATAACACTACACAACATATTCACTGTTTATGCACCTATACCTATGCTTTTGCGTAGGTATTGTATTGGAAGCGTAGGTATAGGAGCCTAAACAGCATAAAATGCGTAGGTATTATGGCATTCAGTACTAATAAATATTGGTATGATATGAATATCATAACATGAAATAAAATAGCCGAACTGTTTTTATCTATAATATAAAAATGAATCGCAAAATGTGTTGGTAAGCGCATAACTCAACAACGCCAACGCCTGGACCAATTTTTTTTTAAATGTTGAAGTTCTAGGATGGTTTTATGGCGAGAAAAATAAGAATAATTGCCGGAAAAACACTAAAAACAGCCCTTTTCTTTTTCCCATACAAAAGTTTTCTAACTAAAACGTAGAGTCAATTTGAGCATTATTGCTATCGTATAAAGTTCACTGTTGTCTAACCAATGTAGGTGTGTTCCTAACGTCATTTAAAACGCATCAGTGAACGGGAACGGGAACGGGAACGGGACAGGAACTTATTCTAAGGCGATACGAAGTTCGCCAGGTCAGCTTGTAAGTGATAAAACCCTCTGGTCTAGGTTCTTCCATCTGCTGCAGTCGGAGCTATCTTCTAAATCACTACATAGTATAAAGCAAAGTCGCTTCCCGCGTCTGTATGTATGTATGCTTATATCTTTAAAACTACACAACGGATTTTAATGCGGTTTTTTTTAATAGATAGAGTGATTCAGGAGGAAGGTTTATATGTATAATAACATGCAAAATATATTAGAGAACCACTGATAATTTTAATATTTCTAATATGAAGTCGTAAATAAACACATTTTTTTGCGCTTACATTGCAAACGCTGGCTGAACTCTACGGGATAGATCAAAATAATGTACTAATTATTGTATACCTTAAAAAGGTCTACAAAAAAGTCCGCGATGGTATATGTTTATCTCTTAGGGATAACCCACAATAATCAATTTCTATCCTTTACTTTTACCGAGACTTTTTTTAAATTTTAAATGCTGTTAACGAGTATACAAAGATATTCTGTAATATATTTTGGTATCAGCTTTGCACCCGTGCGAAGCCGGGGCGGGTCGCTAGTATGTATATATAAAACTCTTACATTACTCTCATTATCGACAGCCTCACAGCTCAGTTGGTAGTAACTCTGCCTTAAGCGCTGTAGCTTGTGGGTTCGATCCCCACCCAGAGCAAATATTTGTGTGATGAACATAGATGTTTGCTCTGTGTCTGGGTGTTAGTATGTATCATATGTATGTATTTACAAAAATTAAATTTAAATATTCTATCTGTTATCTAGTTCCCATAGTACAAGCTTTACTTAGTTTGTGGCTAGATGGCGATGTGTAAAATGTCCACCAATATTTATTTATTCTTATTTATTACTGACTGACTGATCTATCATCGCACATCATATACCTGATATTATAATCTTGATTCCTTTAGTATGTAGTGTGCTCTAAGAAAGGAATTTCTGAAATTCAATCCCTTAAGGGGTGAAGCGGGAGTTGAGTCTGTTTAAAAATAACTTTACGAGAATAAAATCGAGAGGATTTTTACTAGTCTCAATATAAAATTGTGATTTTTCGATTCCGTTTGAAGATATTTCAGGTATACCTAGGTAGATAACTCAAATTAATTTTCCTTAGTTAGTAGGTACCTAAAACAATAAGGTTCGTATAAGTATTTATTTTTACAGAGCCCTGATAGACCAAATCCAGTGGTCGACTTTTCCTAACTTATGTACATAGGTTTTATGTTTCATATAAGTCGGCTTCGATTACGTCGTTAGTTAGATAAGGTTGCAACACGAAACTTTATTGCCAAGATTCAGTTAGATTTTTGTTATGTATATTTGCTACTTTCAGAGAAATTTCACCAAAATATTAGCAACCATCGATAATAAAAACCACGTTGAAAGAAAAAATCGTGAGAAAATAAGTTGGTATTTTTGTAAGCGTAGCATGCTAACTACTGCAAAATGTGGGCATGTGCTAAATATTTGGACGTGCCTCTGACTAACCGCATTAGACACCTTCAAGTATCAGAAATTAACAAACATCCAAACATTTGCATTTAAACCATCAGATACCTGTAATATTCGCAGACTTGAAACCTCCTCAAAATTCAGGTCGGTTAATGCACATTACACGCTTTTAGGTGGTTTTATTTCGAGAATCGTCTCCTGTGAAGACGAGTGTAATGACGTTAGGCCACTTAGCTTGCGTCAGGCCACAATTACATAGAAAGCAGGTGCTGTATGTAATTTCGTACTTTTACTGGTGCAACGAAATAAGGGTCTGAAAATAACCAATGAAGAAAGTATAAAAATCTTTATTTTGCTTGCAAAATTGTGGGTTACATGTGTTGGAATCTCCTCTGTTAAGTTGCCATAACCTGTATTCCCCTGAAAACCATTTATTTGAAGTCTGCTATTATAACCGTATATTTTTTTGCAAAAGGATGGCATAGGTACGATTGGTGAAACTTTTTTTAGAAACATTTAACATTCAAAAATTGGCTTCTAATAACCATTTTTTTGTTTTAACTCCTAATTCACATTCTATCATTTAGTAGGCAAGCACAACTACTTACCTAAACTAAACCAAAACAAACTACAACTACCTAAACTAAACAAACTACGTAAAATAACACAACAAACTACCTTTTTTTAAATGATCCTTTCCTTAATGCTATGTAGAGCTCCAGTGTGGTGCCCATCGAACAAGGTGAAGGCTCAAACAAGAATAATAATTAAAAGTACTACTCAAGTACGTACACGTACAGCAATAAAAAAAATAACTAAAGAGCTTCAACTTATGACAAGAAGCTCGCTAGTCTGCGGTTTAGTTGCTAAGCATGTGGTAGCTACTAAATAATTTAGATAGAACCTTCTAGGCGCCGACTTTATCGATGCGCCGGCCCGACCCTGCTTTTAGAGTGAATATGTCCTAAGTGCACTTACAAACTGCTCCAAGGAACGGAGTAGGATACTTTTGAAAAATTAACTTTTTAACGTGCATTAAGCTTCTTAGGTAGAAACGTAATAAGAAAACTGGGATTACCTAGTTAAGAACGTAAAATGTGCAATGTGACAGGTGGGAAGCTCATCGCCGCTTATGCGAATAATTGTTTTTTTACGATGTCTTCCTCCATCGTTCTGGTTAACTTTTATGTAGGTACTTAATCGGAGTTTACTGATTTAAGTTCACATATATTTTTACTATATGATTTCCTGCTAAAGGTGACAAATTCTTACTGCAACAAATATATCCTTTGTAATCGAGGCCTTTATCAAACTCTAAAGAGAAGTAGTATAAGTTAGGTAAACAAATATATTATTTAAACGATATCGAATAGAAACTCCATTGAGAATGTTACAAATATTAAATTAAAATAAACGGTTCCATTTTCAAATGTAAAACCATATGAAACATCTCGCGAATATCGAATGAAGCCGTTTATCGCCTGCGCACATTTTCGGACGGGACGGCCGAGGATTCAAAATTTATCGATTAAATTTAATGCTCGGTGATCGGCCTCGGAGCATCGAAGCGCAGTTTTACGGTGCTCCGAATCATTGAAATATATACCTTATTTTGATTGGATAACTATTAAAAGAAAATTGATAAGTTTTAAATCATCTACCGTTCCATCCGCCCATGTGCGCAGGTTCACGGGACACCCATTTTATAACCCTTTCTACACGTGTAATGTTCCCCCGAGACTATCCATCGAAATAGTCCATGTTTGTCGATGTTTATGCCATTAAAGTACATTTGGGGGCACGGCAGTGCCCCCGCCAAGTCGAGCGCGAAGCAAACACTGCCGTACCATCCTTTACTGGAACCATTTCGCCGCATTTTCAGGCCCCTATTTGAGAACCTCTGGATAAGACCAGAACGCTGAAATTTTCGTCATCCAGTAAGCCATAATCACGTACTTAAAATCAAAAATTTCAAGTCTGTAGGTCATTTAGTTACGAAGTTAAGCGAAAGCAAAGTTTCGCATTTTAGACAGACACTCACTCACTCACTCACTCACTCACTCACTCACTCATGATCATCAGAATAGAACTAGTACTTCCCATAAACTCAGAGAGCTGAAATTTGGTACAGAGTTAGGGTTTAATGGCCCCATAAAGGGAAAACCTTAAAAACTAGGATAATCGAAGATCTGGAGTACCTGGTGACCCTGATAAGAAAACACAAGAGCCTAACCAAACTATTAGAGATCGACATACCGCCTTTACAAAAAATATTCAACTACTGGACCGATTTAAAAAATTCTTTCACCATTAGAATCCTACATTATCCCTGATGAACATAGGCTATAGTATATTTTCAAAAATATTAGGGATCCGTATGAAAACATCGATAATGTAATCCAAAGTGTGAAAAAATTAAAAAAAAATCCTTATTGTGATGTACAAGTATGAATAAATGATTCGGCTAAACGAGCCGTCCGCTTCGCGGGTAGTTCGTTACTTGACGATCGAACGCCGAGCGATGCGGGCGGGTCGCTTGCGACTGTTATAATGGAAGTCTGATATTTTATTGCCTTACCCTAGAAAGGTACAAGACACCACAAATGGCGACGAGGATAAAAAAACGTGAGTAAGACATGCCATAAAAAGTACCATACGACTTGAAAAAAAAAAGCAGGTTATTAGTTAAAAAACATAAAATGTGGGTAATTAGAAAAAAAAGGGAATGTGATGTAACTGTAGTGTTCATCTAGATGCTATTAGCTTTTTTTTTAATACGTTTTGTATAAATCATCTTGTTGTCTCAACATTGTCGTAATTTTAGAGAAAATTTAGGTAGTAGCAGCGTTAATTGCCGTAACCGCCTATGCCAATAACAACTTGTGTTTTATACTAAGTAAGTACCTACTATGTTTTTTTACTGATAACGCTTGATGAAGTCGTACAATTTATTCGTGCCTGCTAATATATACCTAGTTGTTCCATTGTTGTATAGTTAAACTAAGTTGTTTACCAACTGACTATACAACAACAAGATGTGCCTGTATAATATTAGCCAAGTCAGAATGTTAAACGAGAACAATCTGGCAAAGTAAAAATAATACAATGTTGAAGCATTGTTAATTGCCGTGCCTGCTAATATATACCTACCTATGTACCATTGTTGTATAGTTAAACTAAGTTGTGTACCAACTGACTATACAACAACAAGATGTGCCTGTATAATATTAGCCAAGTCAGAATGTTAAACGAGAACAATCTGGCAAAGTATTAAAAATACAATGTTGGAGCATTATTAATTGCCGTGCCTGCTAATATATATCTATTCTAATATATATGTTTCATTGTTGTAATGCACTAAGTTGACGTAACTCCTGACTATCTATAGAACAACAAGCTGTGCCTATATATATTAGCCAAGTCAGAATGTTAAACGAGAACAATCTGGCAAATAAACAGAAATCAACGTAAAGCGAATGAATAAAATAAATCATCAAGTTCAAATTGATTCATATCAGTAATACGTAAAATTAAAAGTCCCAATTCTATAAGTGGGTAAGTATGTACGAGAAGACCGTACATGATTTGCTTACTTAATAAATGGACTAGTGGATAGGTATGTATGTATGTTAGAACTACAAATACATATATACTTGCCATATTGTAATAATAGTAGTATCATCTACCTACACCTAAATAGGTACCTACTTATTTTGAAATGGCGGACTTGACACACAGCGCCATCTAGCGCCAAACTAAGAAAAGCTGTTACTATGGGAGCCAGGTAACTGACAGAATACTTATATATTTTTGTAAATATATTATTTACACCCAGACACAGAACAATTGCGTCAGATCAGCAACAATTTTCATAGCATATGAAAAAAAAAAAAGAAACTCTATATGTTATTGGTTTATTTGAAGTTTCAATCGCGGTAGGACCGCAACAAAAAGATGCCAAATTATAATACATCATATAAAACGGCACCTGTACTTAATAGACAAAGAGAAATATATGTGCCTAAATGTCCTTAAATTAGGGTAAGTAATTTAGTGTAAATTACTTACCCTATGTTTTCAATATTTAAGAACGTACAACTAAATATAGTAGTTGACAATTCAGTAACACCAATTAGCCGACCATATATTACATTATAGGTAATAGAGTACCGATTCCATTAGAAAATAAATTAACGATAAGTTGACGAATTGGTTAAAAAGATAATGAATTATATTCGGTTAGTTAAAATGGGTTATTGTCACTTCATACACTCTTAAGTATACTGCATAAGTATAATGCAACTTTTTGCAATTTTATGTCAGCTAGTATAGGCACGGCCTACAATACAGTCAAAGTAAACAGTGTTTTATCTGATGATTGATAAAATAATAAAATCGACTAAGTACTTGTATGAAAAGTAGGTAAATTACCTACATTTTACCTTATTACCTTACCTTAAATGTTTTAAGAGCATTTGTAAACGATAAAAGATACTCAATTTAGTATGAAAAATAATCAACCTTATTACAAAATCATTGTTTAACATTTAACATAAAAAAATAAGGTAGATACTTACATAAAATAAACAGTTTCTTTATCTGGATAATCAAGAAGGTAAATAAAATAGGGATTTATAAAATAACCAGTTCTCTTAAATGTGTTCAGCAGTAAACTTAGTAAAGTTTACTGCTGAAACGAATAATAATAATACAGGAAGAACAAAATGGTAAGTTAAAAAAGTATAATAATAAAAATGTTTCTATAATCCCTATCGTCATTTCAACTACAGGAGTAATTCCCAAACAGTTTTTCCAGTCTCTCAATTTGTTAGATTTACCAAAACATACGTATACGCTCTTCTACAAAAAGCAGTTATTTGGAATACGTGTTAGTAAGAAAGTTTTTACAAACCGACGACTCCTCGACCGAATTGTTACCACCTAAAACGAGTTATCATAGATTAACACACACTGGTGCACAATTGGCTAAAGCCCTTGTGCTAAATTTCGGCTATTATAAACCGAATAAATTTAATAAAAAAAATAATTACAAATTCACAGAGAAAACTAAAGCTAAATAATATAATAATATCGAATGTGCCTGTGGGCGTTTTGCAATACCAAAACAACGAAAGAAAGTAACAAACATACAAAGAACAAATAATATGATTAATATTATTAAGCATTCAACAGGTTAACAAAGTACTTAAGATTAAGGTTTCTTAAAGTGTGATGTTGAGAGAACAGAACAAAAAGGGTTAAACAACAGATTTCACACAAGGCTGGGCCAGTATCGTGAAGGCCTTAAGCGGAAAAAAAATAAAATAAAAATAAAACAGTTTTAGAATATTAATCTACAAAGAATAATGTAGTACAATTGAAATCAGTCCTTTTAATATAACATGCAACTTATAAAGTTGACACATTTTTGTACCTGATTTTTCAACCATTTTCAACACTGACTTCCGATCTTTTTAAAGCTTCTACACAACATCGTTACAAGTGTGAGGTTTTCTTCGAGGACGGTTTGTTCCATCAGAGTTAAAGTAGCATTGCACTGGTTCTTCACTTCCACCATCACTATTATTTTTGTTTCTAAAGAACAAAGCGAGTCACAGACTTCGAATATTTTTCGTTTTATGATTGTATTTTGATCACTGTTTTACTGATTGATAGTCAGATAAATTCTTGACAAATTCCCATCACCACATTTTGTGAAGCGATCAGGGAATTAAAATAACTTTTGAAAATCAATCTGATGCATTATATCATTTCTACTTGTTTTCATTGTTTTGAAAAACTTTATTAATGAAATAGATAACCAAATAAATATAGCAAACAACACCAACGCAGTCTGGGTATTTCACTTAACTCTAGTTTTCTATTTGTGAAGTCGGAACACCCAAGCTCCAACCCAATAGGCTATTTGACAGTATGAAAAATAAAGTGTTGATAGTGATCTATTTAAATTATGCCTTTATAAAGCGTTATAGAGTAAAATAACTTGAAAATAAAAAAAAAAACAAAAAATCTATTTTAAACGACAGTCACGTGACACAAATGGTCAGTATTGGTCGAATCTATTATGACGTAGCAAGCTTGTCAATATGTCATCCGCCGTTATTTAAATTGTCAATATTTAATATACATTTTTAGGGCCAATACTTAACAGACTTGAGAATAATATTGTTATGGGTTCCACAGTCACTTCTGAATAATCTAGAATGGTTTTCGAAATCTTGTCAAATATCCCATTTTATGTTGGTGTTGTGAAAATGCAATACAAGTTTTGTGCCTTGATAGGGCATGATTGGATGTATAAGTTCCATAAGTAGGTAGTTTACCTACTTAACTGTGTCTGCGTTGATATCACGACTTATACAGACAAATAATGTTAAACTGGACATTGCTATATGGGTAGGTACAAACCTACGCCTTATCTACATAATTATGCATTCTCAGCAGTTAGGTATGAGAGCACCTTACTCTAGTATAGCTAAAGGTAGGCCCTTTTAGTAATTGGGTATTTGGGTAACCAGTTGGTATGAACAATTTAGTTACCTAGTAATTTACCTACATCCTACATGAAAAATATACCTAGGTACTTACAAACTACAGCCATGTAAATAATAAATAAATGGTTTTATAGCTACAGTTGTACAATGAAGATCTCTAAATTAAATTACCTATCTAGTAATGCACTTACCTATCATATACAAATTAACCAAGAATGGCTTGTACTTATATAAAATATATATATATATATATGAAAGCGTTGTTAACTCTAAGTACGTGTTCAAACTTTTTCATAACTTTTATTGTTTGAGGTAGGTACGAAATATATGATGGGTTTATTTACAGCTAATAACTATTATCATATGAAATCTCTTATCCGTGCAAGTATAGTTAATTACTTATGTTAGCAAGCTTGTTTCAAATGAATTAAAGAATTGTTTTGAGTAGAGAATCATTTTATTAAAAAGTACATGCTATCTAACCAACATTAATAAATCATTAGTTCTTTGCTGACCAGATAAACTAGGCAATCATTGTACTAGCCGACCCTTCACCATAATAGCTAGAGAAAATGCTTTAAGATGTAGAGAATAGGAACATAGATTTAGAAGTAAGTAAGAAGTAGAAGAAGAAAGAGGTAGAAGAAAAAGGTTAATTAAACGAAGACAAAAAGAAATGAGAAGAAATATAATACACATAAAGGAGGCAGAGGGAGGATGGAAAATTCAAGCTAAAACAAGACAGAAAATTAATTGGAAACAGATGCTAATTAAACGATAATTTATTGTACTCGATTATTCTAGATTAAATGACTAAAGTTTAAATTACAATTAGCCTAGAAGTATATTGTATTGATTTGTGAGCTTAGAAATATATTATATTGATTTGTGAGCTAGATTAGAAAAATAATTATAAAACATTATTGAAAGAGAGAGATGTGATGTACAAGTATGAATAAATGATTCGGCTAAACGAGCCGTCCGCTTCGCGGGTAGTTCGTTACTTGACGATCGAACGCCGAGCGATGCGGGCGGGTCGCTTGCGACTGTTATAATGGAAGTCTGATATTTTATTGCCTTACCCTAGAAAGGTACAAGACACCACACTTATATTGCGTTTGCTGCGGAAATTATTGACAATAGAGCAAAGTAATGTACTACAGTTTTAAAGACGACATCAATATCTACAAAAAAGTATGCAATACTATATGTCTAACTATTAGGGATCCGTATGAAAACTTCGATAATGTAAACCAACGTGTAAAAAAAAAACAAAAAAATCCTTATATCGCGTACGCTGCTGTAATTGTGGACTGTGATGTACAAGTATGAATAAATGATTCGGCTAAACGAGCCGTCCGCTTCGCGGGTAGTTCGTTACTTCACGCCCGAACGCCGAGCGATGCGGGCGGGTCGCTTGCGACTGTTATAATGGAAGTCTGATATTTTATTGCCTTACCCTAGAAAGGTACAAGACACCACAAATGGCGACGAGGATAAAAAAACGTGAGTAAGACATGCCATAAAAAGTACCATACGACTTGAAAAAAAAAAGCAGGTTATTAGTTGAAAAACATAAAATGTGGGTAATTAGAAAAAAAAGGGAATGTGATGTAACTGTAGTGTTCATCTAGATGCTATTAGCT
The DNA here is from genome assembly GCA_912999785.1 of Hydriomena furcata. NCBI lineage: Eukaryota > Metazoa > Arthropoda > Insecta > Lepidoptera > Geometridae > Hydriomena > Hydriomena furcata. The sequence goes on from OU538837.1 coordinate 10,388,588, forward strand.
TTTTTTAATACGTTTTGTATAAATCATCTTGTTGTCTCAACATTGTCGTAATTTTAGAGAAAATTTAGGTAGTAGCAGCGTTAATTGCCAATAACAACTTGTGTTTTATACTAAGTAAGTACCTACTATGTTTTTTTACTGATAACGCTTGATGAAGTCGTACAATTTATTCGTGCCTGCTAATATATACCTAGTTGTTCCATTGTTGTATAGTTAAACTAAGTTGTTTACCAACTGACTATACAACAACAAGATGTGCCTGTATAATATTAGCCAAGTCAGAATGTTAAACGAGAACAATCTGGCAAAGTAAAAATAATACAATGTTGAAGCATTGTTAATTGCCGTGCCTGCTAATATATACCTACCTATGTACCATTGTTGTATAGTTAAACTAAGTTGTGTACCAACTGACTATACAACAACAAGATGTGCCTGTATAATATTAGCCAAGTCAGAATGTTAAACGAGAACAATCTGGCAAAGTATTAAAAATACAATGTTGGAGCATTATTAATTGCCGTGCCTGCTAATATATATCTATTCTAATATATATGTTCCATTGTTGTAATGCACTAAGTTGACGTAACTCCTGACTATCTATAGAACAACAAGATGTGCCTATATATATTAGCCAAGTCAGAATGTTAAACGAGAACAATCTGGCAAATAAACAGAAATCAACGTAAAGCGAATGAATAAAATAAATCATCAAGTTCAAATTGATTCATATCAGTAATACGTAAAATTAAAAGTCCCAATTCTATAAGTGGGTAAGTATGTACGAGAAGACCGTACATGATTTGCTTACTTAATAAATGGACTAGTGGATAGGTATGTATGTATGTTAGAACTACAAATACATATATACTTGCCATATTGTAATAATAGTAGTATCATCTACCTACACCTAAATAGGTACCTACTTATTTTGAAATGGCGGACTTGACACACAGCGCCATCTAGCGCCAAACTAAGAAAAGCTGTTACTATGGGAACCAGGTAACTGACAGAATACTTATATATTTTTGTAAATATATTATTTACACCCAGACATAGAACAATTGCGTCAGATCAGCAACAATTTTCATAGCATATGAAAAAAAAAAGAAACTCTATATGTTATTGGTTTATTTGAAGTTTCAATCGCGGTACCGCAACAAAAAGATGCCAAATAATAATACATCATATAAAACGGCACCTGTACTTAATAGACAAAGAGAAATATATGTGCCTAAATGTCCTTAAATTAGGGTAAGTAATTTAGTGTAAATTACTTACCCTATGCTTTCAATATTTAAGAACGTACAACTAAATATAGCAGTTGACAATTCAGTAACACCAATTAGCCGACCATATATTACATTATAGGTCATAGAGTACCGATTCCATTAGAAAATAAATTAACGATAAGTTGACGAATTGGTTAAAAAGATAATGAATTATATTCGGTTAGTTAAAATGGGTTATTGTCACTTCATACACTCTTAAGTATACTGCATAAGTATAATGCAACTTTTTGCAATTTTATGTCAGCTAGTATAGGCACGGCCTACAATACAGTCAAAGTAAACAGTGTTTTATCTGATGATTGATAAAATAATAAAATCGACTAAGTACTTGTATGAAAAGTAGGTAAATTACCTACATTTTACCTTATTACCTTACCTTAAATGTTTTAAGAGCATTTGTAAACGATAAAAGATACTCAATTTAGTATGAAAAATAATCAACCTTATTACAAAATCATTGTTTAACATTTAACATAAAAAAAATAAGGTAGATACTTACATAAAATAAACAGTTTCTTTATCTGGATAATCAACAAGGTAAATAAAATAGGGATTTATAAAATAACCAGTTCTCTTAAATGTGTTCAGCAGTAAACTTAGTAAAGTTTACTGCTGAAACGAATAATAATAATACAGGAAGAACAAAATGGTAAGTTAAAAAAGTATAATAATAAAAATGTTTCTATAATCCCTATCGTCATTTCAACTACAGGAGTAATTCCCAAACAGTTTTTCCAGTCTCTCAATTTGTTAGATTTACCAAAACATACGTATACGCTCTTCTACAAAAGCAGTTATTTGGAATACGTGTTAGTAAGAAAGTTTTTACAAACCGACGACTCCTCGACCGAATTGTTACCACCTAAAACGAGTTATCATAGATTAACACACACTGGTGCACAATTGGCTAAAGCCCTTGTGCTAAATTTCGGCTATTATAAACCGAATAAATTTAATAAAAAAATAAAAAAAAAAAAAAAAACGGTTTAAGATGTTTATTTTCTCATAAAATTACAAATTCACAGAGAAAACTAAAGCTAAATAATATAATAATATCGAATGTGCCTGTGGGCGTTTTGCAATACCAAAACAACGAAAGAAAGTAACAAACATACAAAGAACAAATAATATGATTAATATTATTAAGCATTCAACAGGTTAACAAAGTACTTAAGATTAAGGTTTCTTAAAGTGTGATGTTGAGAGAACAGAACAAAAAGGGTTAAACAACAGATTTCACACAAGGCTGGGCCAGTATCGTGAAGGCCTTAAGCGGAAAAAAAAAATAAAATAAAAATAAAACAGTTTTAGAATATTAATCTACAAAGAATAATGTAGTACAATTGAAATCAGTCCTTTTAATATAACATGCAACTTATAAAGTTGACACATTTGTACCTGATTTTTCAACCATTTTCAACACTGACTTCCGATCTTTTTAAAGCTTCTACACAACATCGTTACAAGTATGAGGTTTTCTTCGAGGACGGTTTGTTCCATCAGAGTTAAAGTAGCATTGCACTGGTTCTTCACTTCCACCATCACTATTATTTTTGTTTCTAAAGAACAAAGCGAGTCACAGACTTCGAATATTTTTCGTTTTATGATTGTATTTTGATCACTGTTTTACTGATTGATAGTCAGATAAATTCTTGACAAATTCCCATCACCACATTTTGTGAAGCGATCAGGGAATTAAAATAACTTTTGAAAATCAATCTGATGCATTATATCATTTCTACTTGTTTTCATTGTTTTGAATAACTTTATTAATGAAATAGATAACCAAATAAATATAGCAAACAACACCAACGCAGTCTGGGTATTTCACTTAACTCTAGTTTTCTATTTGTGAAGTCGGAACACCCAAGTTCCAACCCAATAGGCTATTTGACAGTATGAAAAATAAAGTGTTGTTGATAGTGATCTATTTAAATTATGCCTTTATAAAGCGTTATAGAGTAAAATAACTTGAAAAAAAAAAAAAAAAAAAAAAAAAATCTATTTTAAACGACAGTCACGTGACACAAATGGTCAGTATTGGTCGAATCTATTATGACGTAGCAAGCTTGTCAATATGTCATCCGCCGTTATTTAAATTGTCAATATTTAATATACATTTTTAGGGCCAATACTTAACAGAATTGAGAATAATATTGTTATGGGTTCCACAGTCACTTCTGAATAATCTAGAATGGTTTTCAAAATCTTGTCAAATATCCCATTTTATGTTGGTGTTGTGAAAATGCAATACAAGTTTTGTGCCTTGATAGGGCATGATTGGATGCATAAGTTCCATAAGTAGGTAGTTTACCTACTTAACTGTGTCTGCGTTGATATCACGACTTATACAGACAAATAATGTTAAACTGGACATTGCTATATGGGTAGGTACAAACCTACGCCTTATCTACATAATTATGCATTCTCAGCAGTTAGGTATGAGAGTACCTTACTCTAGTATAGCTAAAGGTAGGCCCTTTTAGTAATTGGGTATTTGGGTAACCAGTTGGTATGAACAATTTAGTTACCTAGTAATTTACCTACATCCTACATGAAAAATATACCTAGGTACTTACAAACTACAGCCATGTAAATAATAAATAAATGGTTTTATAGCTACAGTTGTACAATGAAGATCTCTAAATTAAATTACCTATCTAGTAATGCACTTACCTATCATATACAAATTAACCAAGAATGGCTTGTACTTATATAAAATATATATATATATATATATATATATGAAAGCGTTGTTAACTCTAAGTACGTGTTCAAACTTTTTCATAACTTTTATTGTTTGAGGTAGGTACGAAATATATGATGGGTTTATTTACAGCTAATAACTATTATCATATGAAATCTCTTATCCGTGCAAGTATAGTTAATTACTTATGTTAGCAAGCTTGTTTCAAATGAATTAAAGAATTGTTTTGAGTAGAGAATCATTTTATTAAAAAGTACATGCTATCTAACCAACATTAATAAATCATTAGTTCTTTGCTGACCAGATAAACTAGGCAATCATTGTACCAGCCGACCCTTCACCATAATAGCTAGAGAAAATGCTTTAAGATGTAGAGACATAGATTTAGAAGTAAGTAAGAAGTAGAAGAAGAAAGAGGTAGAAGAAAAAGGTTAATTAAACGAAGACAAAAAGAAATGAGAAGAAATATAATACACATAAAGGAGGCAGAGGGAGGATGGAAAATTCAAGCTTAAACAAGACAGAAAATTAATTGGAAACAGATGCTAATTAAACGATAATTTATTGTACTCGATTATTCTAGATTTAATGACTAAAGTTTAAATTACAATTAGCCTAGAAGTATATTGTATTGATTTGTGAGCTTAGAAATATATTATATTGATTTGTGAGCTAGATTAGAAAAATAATTATAAAACATTATTGAAAGAGAGAGATGTGATGTACAAGTATGAATAAATGATTCGGCTAAACGAGCCGTCCGCTTCGCGGGTAGTTCGTTACTTCACGCCCGAACGCCGAGCGATGCGGGCGGGTCGCTTGCGACTGTTATAATGGAAGTCTGATATTTTATTGCCTTACCCTAGAAAGGTACAAGACACCACATGGACAATAGAGCAAAGTGATGTACTACAGTTTTAAAGAGAACATCAATATCTACAAAAAAGTATGTAATACCATACATCTCACAATTAGGGATCCTTATGAAAAATTCGATAATGTTACCCAAGGTATAAAAAAATTACCTTTATCATTATTACATCCGTGCGACGCCGGGGCGGACTGCTAGTACGCAATAAAATTAAAGGAAAACTCTGGATAAGACTAGACTGGCTTTTATACTTACAAGTTTACAAGAAGAAATAGCTGAACGATTAACTTTATTCTAATCGAACATTACACAAATTGAATAAACAAATTAACAAATTAAATAAACTAAAATATTAATTTCGCTCAAAATTTGATAAAAATATAATGCATTGGACTAAGAGTGGCGGTGATACCAGCGCACACGTCGCTAGATGGCGCTGACTGTATTTTAAACGCGCTTACGATTTGTTTTTATAACTCATAAAAAGAAAAAAAAAACTGTGTCAAATAAGAAAATCTAATAAAATAAATCAATAAGCCCACGTTTCTACAAAAAGAAGTGAAATCCCACCAAAAACATTCTGTAAAAAACTAGCCAAGTCTCGATGGAGCTGCTTGTTTATCTCTAAAAAGTAATGAAATCTAGACAAAGTCGTGTCAAGTCTGAGGTTCTTTACTGCGATTTCTTTATTATTATAGAATGTTATGTGACTTGGCCGTCAAAATACGTCTATTTTATGTTAGATCGGTGGTCGATTTGACGCTCCAAAAAGAAGACAGCAGAAGTCAGCATTGTCAATGCTGAATGCATGTGTTGCACGATCAACAACAGCCTAAACTAAGACACTAGCGTCCAATTACCAATACCTGTATTGACTTGTACCCACTAACGTATAAAGAATGTTCAACGGCCAAGTCACACAACATTCTATAATAATAAAGAAATCGCAGTAAAGAACCTCAGACTTGACACGACTTTGTCTAGATTTCATTACTTTTTAGAGATAAACAAGCAGCTCCATCGAGACTTGGCTAGTTTTTTACAGAATGTTTTTGGTGGGATACATTATACGGGACCAATCAATTACAGAGGTAATATTATAAACTAGCTGTCCGCTTGAACTTCGGTCGAGTGTACTAATGAAAATTAAAGGCAAATTTTTGATATGGCAGGGTACATTATTGCGATTTTATGATTTTTAGGGTTCCGTACCCAAAGGGTAAAAACGGGACCCTATTAATAAGACTTCGCTGTCCGTCTGTCTGTCACAAGGCTGAATCTCATGAACCGTAATAGCTAGACAGTTGAATTTTTCACAGATTATGTATTTCTGTTACCGCTATAACAACAAATACTAAAGTGGGGCTCCATACAACAGACGGACATCCAGACGGACAGCGAAGACTTAGTAATCGGGTCCCGTTTTTACCCTTTGGGTACGGAACCCTAACAATAGAAGCTACTCAATAGAATTGATTATTCATCAGGCTCTGAGAGCCATTTATTTCCTTGTTAATGTTTTTGTAAAAAGGTCGAGATGTTTTTTCGTGAAAAACTGCATAAAGGAATAACTAACTAAGGCTTCTATTGTGGCGCTCATTTACAACCATAATGCAGAGCTTGATAAAGTGCGGAAAAATTCTAACAAAAATCCACAGTTTATATCAGACAAATATCTCTTAATGGCTGTTTAGACCAGTGTTCCGCAAAGTGTGCACTGCGGCACACTGGTGTACCGTGGTCTTTAGTTGGTGTGCCTTGGAAAAATAAGGATATCTTATAAACGTATTTTTAGCAGCTCTGTCAACGATTACTCCCAATTTAGACCGTCTATGCTCAATTAAACAGGCTCATGTTTCGCATTAGATACCTTTTCTGCAATTTAAAGTTTAGTTTTGTTGATTAATTAAAAATATTATTTCGTTGATTAATAATAAATGATGATTAATATTATTTAAAAACTGATTTTTAATTTGTGGTGTACCTCAAAAAATTTCATTTTCCTAAATGTACCTTGGACACAAAATGTTTGCTGAACACTGGTTTAGACTACCTTTAGACTAACTTCATTTAGATTCGTCCTGTTCTTGCGGTCTACTGTCTTGACTTTCATTACGAAGCGCGAAACGATGAAGGAAAACATCTTGAGGAAATCAGTTAGCATTCTTATAAGCGGCGAAGGCCTTGCTACCTGTCTCATGGAATACCAGCTACTTATTGTAAAATGTAGGCTTGAGCCAAATGTATTAGGACGTGTACCTCCCTTAAAAGTCATCAAAAGTTCTGAGCGCGTTCTATTAAAGTCGTGAGCCTATTTATTTTACATGACGTTCAACCAATAGTTACTATAACCGCCGATTAACGTGTCGGTGTACGCGAACCTAAGCATCATTTTAATGGCACTTTCTGCCAATGCCTGTTTTTCCGCTGTTTTGGGGAAAATCTATTGTGAATTTTGAGGCGGTGGAGAATTCGTTGTTGAATAATAGCGTCGCTTTGTGAAATAACTGAAGTTGCCGCGAATTTGTTGTAGGAAGTTGCGTCAAAAATTCTAGCGCGTACGGTAAATAGATACGTTGTAGGACTGGAAATAAACTTTGTTTTTGTATTTAGAATAAGGAACATAATTAAAAAAAACCGGCTAAATGCGAGTCGAACTCGCGCACGAAGTATCATTATCCGTACCATTATCTATAAAAACGGCAAAAAAAACATGTTTTGTATGGGAGCCGGACGGACGGACGGACAGACAGACAGACGGACAGCGAAGTCTTAGTAATAGGGTTCCGTTTCGACTTCTTATATTAATTCTTATGAGGCCGGTTATTATGTCATTCTGACAGACTCCAAAAGTGCCCTTCAACATCTCGCTCGATGCACCACGAACTTTCGTGGTGCACCGATTGCGTATAGCATTTTGGAGTCGATTTTAAATCTTTCAAGTAGAAACAAACATGTCACATTACAATGGATACCATCTCACGTCGGCCTATCCGGCAATGAGGACGCCGATCGTCTAGCTAGGGAGGCACACGTCGATGGTATGTCTATGAACTTTTTATCCTATCACAGTGATCTTCTCCCGCTCGTTAAAACAAAATGCAGACAAATGTGGACAGAATACTTCGATGAGAGATCGCTGAGTAAGGGAATTTGGTATAAAACGATACAGCCTTGCCTAACTAGAGCGCCGTGGTTTGATGGGTCGGATATGGCCAGGCCTGACATCGTAACTTTGATGAGACTACGTTCGGGACACATTCCATTGAATAGTTTTGGTTATCTAATGGGCAAGACTAGTTCACCTAACTGTGCAGAATGTGATGTGAGAGAAGACGTCTACCATATTGTCGTGGAATGTGTCCGGAACGAAGCAGAAAGAACTACCTTTGTTAATAAATATTGCAATTTATTTTTGATTGGTAGGTGCAATAATGTTCTGGCTTTCCCCATATCGCAGCAAGCCAAAGCTTTATTAAAATTAGTTAAAATAGGTATACGTAGGAGATAGATAAATTAAGTAGATGTATAACTTTGGTTAATGTGCCGTTTCGAGGGTGGCATAATCAATTTTGATTAAACCCTCTTTAATAAATAAAGATTAAAAAAAAAATAATGGTTCCGTTTTTACCCTTTGGGTACGGAACCCTAAAAAACATCACAAGTGACTACAAAAACATAATAAATCTAGTATGTTTAGATGTTCGACGACATAGTTTCGGCAACAGGCAACAAATGGATCAGATTGGCACAAAACAGAACGAACTGGCAAGAGATGGAGGAGGTCTTCATCCAAAATTGAATCACTTCCGACTAAAGTTAAGTTTGAAAGTAAAGAGGTATGTCAAACATCAACGACAAAATTTCTTGGCTTGTTTATTGACAGCAATATGAAATGGCAATCGCACTTACAATTTGTCTGCAATAAAGTAGTTCAGGCTGCTTATGCTTTACGTCAGTTAAGAAAAGTAGTTAGTCAAAAAGCTGTTATTGCAGCTTATCATGGTAATGTTGCTTCAAGGATTAGATACGGTATAATTTTTTGGGGAAACGCTGTGAAGATTGACCGGCTATTTATCGCTCAAAAGAGTTGCATTAGGGCAATATGTGGCTTAAAAAGAAGAGAAAGCTGCAAGCCGTCTTTTAAATCTCTAAAATTACTAACACTAACATCAATATATATTTTTGAAATTGTAATGTACATAAGAAAACATCCACATACATTTCCGCATGTAGCAAGTGCAAGACGTTGTGATTTTTTGCAACACAGGACTAGCGTTTCAACGGCACTCTTCAGTAATAGTGTCTTTGTAATGTCCTCCAAAATTTATAATAAGTTACCGTCTTATATTAGGATATGTCAAGACATCATGACATTTAAAATAAAATTATTTAATTATCTCATAGAAAGGACATTTTACTCAATACAAGAATTTTTTGACCACATAGACTAACTTGACATTATTTTTTACTACCTTGACATTATTTATTATTTTCGACATTGTTTTCAGTTAGTTACTAAAATTATCAATAATAATTATTTTAATTTTATCAATATTTAATCTTAACTCCATACATTGTACTTAATAATTGACAGCATGTCATCATATTAGCAAGTAAGCAATCTAAACAACATTTGTACGCTAACCGCAGATCACAGTGCACACAACATTTTTGTAACAACTTTATATAACCTGTGTTTCACAAATAAAGATTTTGAATTTGAATTTGAATTTGAAAAATGGATAAACCATTGAAGTAAATAAAATGTATATTGGGTCAAAGACCAGGTTGTGGTGCCTACTTCGGTTTTGGACATTTTTCTTGCAGTCAATAACTAAGCGCAAACGAACTTGTTTATAATCTATAATAATTAATACAATGCCTACAACCAGCGCTCTGACTCTAATACTTATTCAAATTCAAATTCAAATCTTTATTTGTGAAACACAGGTTTTATATAGTTGTTACAAAATGTTTTGTGCACTGTGATCTGCGGTTAGCGCAAAAATGTTGTTTAGATTGCTTACTTGCTTATACCTACAGTTATACTTATTATTAGGGAAATAAGGACAATTTTATTTTTGTTTAGATGTTTGTGCCTCAATCACGACCAAACGGAATTGGAATATATTAGCTTATGTCCTGGAATAACATATAGGATACGCGTAGGCGGAACTTAATTAACATCTAATTTAGTCACTTACTAGTCAATTGACAATCTATTTGGCAGATGAAGCATAGACTACCTCGCCTCCTGATTAGTACTCAGCGATGGTGAAACTTGTATGCATATAACTTGTGACTTTGACTGACATGAGAAGGAGAATGTGTGTGTAATGGGACCGTTGGAAGAGAAGACCTCGGCGTATTTACGTAGACCAAATTGGTGACGTTTTGCAAAATAGACCAGGAGGAATGTGATGAGAGTGAATGAAGAAAAAGAGGTATGTCAGCTAGGGTTGTATCAAGTGAAATGCCGTCTCTGCCTACCCCTCTGGGTAATAGGGATCCGGGGAATGTATGTATGGGACGGAAGATGACAGAGGACTTCGGGCGGCCTAAAATCTTCGTCACCAGAGTTGGCGACTAGCTCATACGAACTTACTTTTTACCGAATCGATAGGTTATGACTGGTCTCACAGCTCAGTTGGTGGTAACTCTACCTTCTGCGCTGTAGGTTGTGGGTTCGATGTGGGATCCACCTAGGATGTACATTTGTGTGATGAACATAGATGTTGGTTCTGTGTCTGGGTGTTATCATGTATTATATGTATGTATTTAATAATAAAAGTATGTAAGTATTCTATCAGTTATCTGGTTCTCATAATACAAGTTCTGCTTAGTTTGGGGCTAGATGGCGCTGTGTGAAATGTCCATCAATATTTATTTATTTATTATTATTATATATTAATATTGGCATTTACTAGCGCTTCTGTTTATAAGCGCACGATAAGATAATGATAACAAATCGTGTATATTTAATATTTAATAACATTTGTTTATGTTATCTTATCAGATATGGAAATCGTTTTTAGGGTTCCGTACCCAAAGGTACGTATAAATCTTAGTAATAGGGTTCCGTGTTTACGGAACCCTATTACTAAGACTTCGCTGTCCGTCTGTCTGTCTGTCTGTCCGTCTGTCTGTCACAGGGCTGTATCTCGTGAACCGTGATAGCTAGACAGTTGAAATTTTCACAGATTATGTATTTCTGTGGCTGCTCTAACAACAAATACTAAAAATAGAATAAAATAAATATTTAAGAGGGGCTCCCATACAACAAACATGATTTTTTTGCCGTTTTTATAGATAATGGTACGGAACCCTTCGTGCGCGAGTCCGACTCGCACTTGGCCGGTTTTTCAATATTAACAAAGATACGGCTTTGATTTTATGGCATAGATGACTTAAGTGTTTTATTTATCTATATTACAACCACGATTGGTTACACACGACAATACATAAACACGATTCGTAAAACTTGCAGTACCTAAAAGACAGTTTTTAATGTTTCACAGTTATTATCACAATATCAAAAGAAGTAAGTACATATAACAGACGACATTCTACCTTTAATTTAAAAAAATCTACAACCTTTCTAGACAACAATAAGTAGGTACTTACAGGAAATATAGATGAAAAATGTAAGGCAATTTGTCTTTACTCCTTGAAATTACATTTAATCAGTTGATGAGATGACAATAAAAATAATAAACAAATGAGTGTGTAATATGAAAAGGCGAGCATACAAAATCAAAAGAAGATTCCTATTATGATATGTGAAATGTTTGGTTTTATGAAAGAGCTGAGTCTACTCGGATAAGACGCAAAAAGTGATAAAACTAAACCAACAAACTTAAAAAAAAAATGTCTATAATTTACTTAGCTAGTATGATTATCTAACGAATTATATAAAAACTAGCGACCCGCCCCGGCTTCGCACGGGTAGCATGTTATTATACATATAAACCTTCCTCCTGAATCACTCTATCTATTTAAAAAACCCGCATCAAAATCCGTTGTGTAGTTTTAAAGATATAAGCAAACATACATACAGACGCGGGAAGCGGAAAGCGACTTTGCTTTATACTATGTAGTGATGAACTGTTTAACTATTCATAGTTTTGATTAAAAACGAAACCAATGTTTTGAAGAGCCAACTTTGGAAAATAAATATATCGAGAAAAGTTCCACCAATCGTGTTTCTGTCTATAATTTATCTAGATTATAATTGATGATAATTTATCCTTTAATTATTTTTGTCATAAAAAACAAAACTGTATGTTTTGCGGTTATTGAGAAAAAACGATTCTGCATTCTTCAAAAACATTGATAACTCGTCTTACAGCTTCAAAGATATCAATGTCAAAGGGTATGTATTTTAATAAACACTAAGTCCTAACTAACGAATAAGTAATCATAATTATTAATAAGGATTACTTTTATACGTCTTAGGCGTGTGGAAACGCCTGCGAATTTGTGCGTAGCGGGCCGTGAATTGACCAATCACAGTGCTCGAAATAGTTGACCCAAAAATGTCAAGCGTTGTGATTGGCCAAAGAAAGAAGAAAGGAAATACATTTATTCAACAAACAGAACATTAGACAAATAACATTGAACAATACAGTAAATCTTCTTTTTATTTTTTCTTCTCTTTATATAAAAATTAAATGCTGTTCGTTAGACTCAAAAACGGCTTGACCAATTTGAATCTTTGTTTTCTGTTTTGTTGTGGTTTAAAAATAAAAACATTAGGACAAGTTACTTGGTAATCGGAAAATTCGGAAAAAAACGGTAAGTGCTTCTTTTCGGGATTATTGAAATTTGACAGGAAAACTTCTGTCGGGACAGCTAGTAATATAAAAATGAATAGGAAATAAAACATCTGATTGTTGAAAAGGCAACAACTTAGCTCACGGTCAGTCAACTCAGTCACTCCGCTCAGCCACGCATCAGTGAAATACACTCGATACAAATATTATGTACTATACTTTTTAGGATTTCGTAGTCTACAAGACAGGAAACCCTTATAGTTTCGCCATGTCTGTCCGTCCGTCTGTCCGCAGCTTAGTTAGCACTGGTAGTCTGTGCTAGAAAGTGCATTCGTTTTTGTTATAAAATTCCACCAAGAAGCCACATTAGCCCCTATATAAATGGTGCCAAATTATTGAATATGACCTCTCGAAGAAATCTGCATATGGCTGGCCTCCTAAACACAGTCATAAAGTATAAGCGACCCGAATATTTATTTACCAAACTTAGATGGCGTCATCGTGACTGTGGATGGGATCCAAGGTCTATAAATAAATGTAAGTTGGTCACTCCCTATCACAGGACACGTGCTTTTGAAGGGAGTTTCCGGTACCAGGCCACTAAATGCTGGAACAATTTGCCACCGCCATCGCCATTGAGAAATACTCTTTCAAAAGCAACTTTTAAAGTAAGATATAAAAAGTTTCTCATGGAGAAACAAATTGGTTTCGGCTAGCTCCGAACACAAACTACGCACACAGCATTTCACACACACATGCAGCCACTTTACGCATGCACGCACGCGCGTACACATACACACATTCATTCAATCTTACTTTCATACAGTTCACTCACACATTTTACACTCGGTTCTACACACCTTTTTCCCTATCCCCCCCCCCCACACTTTTCCCATCCCAAAGCCAACACTGAAAAAGAGCGCCTTGTCCTCGGACCAGGCATAAAGGCTGAGTTGTTGCCTATTCAACAAACAGACGTTTTCTGTTAATTTTTATATTTTATTAAGTTAATGTTTTTTGTTTTTATTATTTACTTTTTATAATTTACTTACTGTATTGTTCAAGGTTTATTGTCTTATGTTTTGTTTGTTGAATAAATGTATTTTCTTTCTCTCTTTCTTTCTTTCTGTAATTTGGCATGTACATACATATTAGCAATGTCAACAAAGTCGTAGAAGAAAATCTTTAAAAACATTTTTTTTAGGGTACCTCCCCTACACCTAAGTGGGGACGTTATTTTTTTTCTTGAGTAAACTCTGAGAAAACCACGAAACCCTACATTGCGCGTGGTCCGACACGCAAATGGTCGGGTGTTCATCAGAAACAAAACATTTGTTGTTTTTCATTTGATTTCAATGGACTGACGTTATTACTACGAAATATCATCGAAATGACCAATTTGGAGACAATCGGCTACGCTCCTTGTTTACTAGTAGTTTCGGCTCAATTTTCGGTTGTCCGGTGCACCGGTATAGAAAATTGGCAATACCTGGCGAACGGGCCAGTCTGCGCCGGACTTTGGCCACAGTTCAAGGCAAATCTACTATTTGATGGCAATACTGTTACACTACAATCTAACTAAACTTGATCAATCTTATTGTGTTCACGTTAAAGTCTAAATTAGCGTAAACCTTAGTGGCAGTCTTAAAATTGGGATAGTTATGATAAATTTTCAATTTTAGTAAAGTGATTTAGAAACAACCTAAATGAAATAACGATTATATTTTGTTATTGGGTGATCCAAATATCTATAAAGGTTAATTTATTTACGTCACTGACTATGCGTACAGTAAGAACATATCAAATAGTCAGAATGTAAATTGGTACAACACTTGCATGTGTAGAATATGTAAAATACCAAAAGAAAAATTACTAAAGTATCCATATTTTAGGACTGTCATTAAGGTTTACGCTAATTTGAACCTTGACTTGAACAGAATAAGAACGTTCAAATTTGATATAGTCAATTTGTGAAAATAACCGAGTTACCACTAATGTCATTTACATTAAAATGTGTTTAAGTTTTAGATTTGGTGTTTAGTGTTAATCTATGGAAATATTTGTTTAAGAAAATATCAGACTACAGACATAATTATTATTATGCTAGGCCAAAGCCCGAATCGTGGGTTATTGACCAAAATTGTGACGTCACAATGTCACATTTGCAATTTGTGAAGGTTGTTTGAGATTGTTGAAAACGCAAGTGTTTTTTTGAGTTAGTTTATAATTCTACTAGCAAACTAGCAATCCGCCCCGGAATAGATCGGGTGTACTAATGAATTTTTGTATGTTTGTGGTTCAATATCGCTGTAACGGCAACATAGGTACAATTAGATGCAACTTGAAATAAACATAGTTCGTGACCAAGTAGGTAATAATAACGATCTTAATGCGATAAATATGTTGCGCTTTAACTAGTGATATTATTTTGATAGATGTAAGCACTTTAATTTTATTATGCATTATTAAATTATTTACATAGAATTTTGGTATAATTTGGGCTAGATGTTTGTAATAAGAATAAAGTAAGTATAGATTAATAATTCAGTCTGCCCGCGACAATAGCTATTGTAACATAGTCGAAACGTCAGGAAAATAAATTAAAGGTAATTACGTGATAAAGACCCGTGTAAAAATCAATAATTGTAGTTTATTAGTTTTAACTAAATAGTTTTAGATATACAAAGTTGTACCACGATGGCACAGGTTGCTGTCACGGATTCATGAGTAGTAGCAGGTATCAAAAATAAAGTCGAAGCAAAGCAATCACATTTAGAGATTTATTACGATGTCTTTCCATAGAACAGTGTTCAGACCTTAGCTAAAAATCTATGAAGCTAGTCAATCAGTCCCGTGTGTTTTCGTCAGCGCGATCTAGGAATGGAACGGATTTACTAGCGACATCTTGTTATAAAATTGGAACTAAATTACACAAGTAAGTTAAAAGTATTTTTGGGAGTATTTTTAAAATCGTAATATTGTGAAAAAGTAAGTCTTCTGCTTCATATGTGTACATATTTACTGTGTCGCGGACCCTCGAACATAGAGAGCCGCTGCATTCTAGTTCAGTTTCGGCAGCGTTTGTTCACCGTGAAACGAAGAACCGATGGATTGACAGGATTTCTGAATAAATCCGAAAACATTCAGTTATGTTTCAAGCACATTGTTTTACAGCTCCAAATAACATTCGCCATTTTTTACTCTAACAAAGTCAAAAAGTATTTATTTCAACAAAATCACAATGATTATTTGAAACGTCTTAGTAGCGTCTTACGCCTGTACCCCGTGACGCCCAAACGACTAAACGGATTTGTATAAAATTTGGAATATATATGTTAACTGTCCTGGATTAGTATATACGATACTTTTCTATCTAGGCACCACGCAAGCGTAGCCGCGGCCGGAAGCTAGTTTACAATATTGTGAAGTTTAGCTTTGCAATTCAGATGTTTTGGTGTTCCGTGTCATGTTTAGTTTGGAGAAACGGAACACTTCCGTGTCAAATTTCTGTGTCTCACTCAGAGGTAAAACCGCATTTGCACAAGTGGAAATGTCGCGGGACATTCACACGACATGTACCGCGCGACGTCGCTCTGTGCCGCGAGTCTAGTATTAATATTTATTAATACTAAGATCGCCCGGTGATGGAAATTCGAACAAAATATAAAAAAAAAATATTATGTGAAAACGACTTTCACCTATGTTTCACTGCACGTATCGTGATGAGACATATATTCGACCAATCCGCATTGTATTACGAAACCAACGACATGGTATCATCGTGCGTAGCTTCACCAACTCCTAAGATGTTTCAAAGTGATCCTTGTGATTTTATTGGAATAAATACCTTGACATCGCGATACGTGGAGAGAACACTCTAAAATACGTACGAGACGACGCGACGACCCACTGCGTTTTAATATATTAGATTCGTGTTATTTAGAACTACCCACGACTTCGTCTGCTAAGATTCAGACAATGAGGACTTTATCCTAACATTAAAATTGCTAAATATCAAACGAAAATTTTGGAAAAAAAGTAGCCTATTTCCGCCCCGACACTTTAAAATTTGTTCTGTATAAAATTTCATCACAGTCGGCCCAGCGGTTTGGCCGGATGTCATCACAGACAGACGGACAGAGTAACTTTTGCATTTATAATATTAAGTATAGATTCGAGCTGCTGGAAGGCCGCAATATGTTATTAGAACGTTGTAGGTAGGAAAACGTTACATGTAGGTACATATTGACACGTCAAATGTACGAGTATATTGCTCATTTCCTCATCATATTCCGGTTCAGTAAATCAGTCTCAACCAATTTTGCGCAATCGTAAGCGTTTAGCTTTGATTTAGGCGTGTTTGAGTTGGCAGTAGGGTTACCAGATGATCAGGATTCGTCAAGATTGTCCCGATATTTTATTTGAGTACCGGCAATATAAAAATTGTCCCGAGTAATTTTATTAATAAAAATAACTTTTAACTCGTAATATTTATTTGACAATTATCACAAAATTCCGACTTTTTGTAATTTTGCCGAGATATTCTGGTCATCCGGTAGCCCTAGTTGGTAGGCATTTTGTTTTGTTACATACTTTTATTTAACTTGCACAGTTCATATGATAGTTAGTTAGTCCTTCAAAATTTGCAAACCTGTTTCGACCATTTGTTGGGATCCGATTCTTTGATCTGATGGAGCCAGAAGCTTGTTCAACGGACATTCACAACGAAACTCCTTAGTAAATAGTTTGATTGAGTAAAAACATTTCATATGTCAAGTTCCAATGACAATGTAATATTATGTGACAGGTCATAGCGTGATGATTTCTAGCTCAAAAGAAGGATTTTTCAAAAGCTTGTCTTGAAAAAATATTTTTCAACAGAAAACTTATCATTTTACTGGATACCTTCACCGTGTTCGATCAGCACCACACTGGAGCACTACATATCATTTACAAGAACCCTAAAAATGATCATCGAATTTATAGGAACCAAACCTTGGTCTGTATTTTAAACCACGTGATAACTGCCCACCTGGTTACAAGAAACTATATTCATCATACAATAAACTTTTTATCTTTTTTGGGAATCACTTTTTCGAGGCGAGAAACTCTCTCCATCTAAACGCGGCGTCAACGAATCAACCTACTCAACTCATGGGTGCAATCTGAAACTTTTGATGACATTTAGTGCGCGTTTGCAATCGAGTTTCGTAACTAGTTACGTAGTAATTATTATTATATATTTTAGTTACCGAAATTCATAATAAAACGGGATTTTTTATCTATTTAAAAAATATTATAAGCCGTGTTGGCCGAGTGGGCGGTACCTCGACTTTCAATCTGACGGTCGTGGGTTCGAATGCCGGCGTGCATCAATGGAGTTTTCTGTTCGAAAAATTTATATGCGCATCAAAAACACGTGCTTTTGAGCACGTGTGAAGGAAAACATCGTGAGGAAACCAGTTAGTATTCTTATAAGCGGCGATGGGCTTGCAACCTGTTACGTATGGAATGCTAACTACTGCAAAATGTGGGCACGTGCCAAATATTAATGTTTGGACGTGTCTCTGACTCCACTAGACATCTTCAAAGGATCTAAGCGTCTGGAGATCTGAGAGGATGTCTACCGTACTTGGGGATTACAGATTAATATCACGAATGCAATCTAGATACAGTAGCAATCGTTTCAGCTCGTCAGGTCCTTAGATCCTTGATGATGTCTAAAGAGGGATGTCAGAGGAGGTACGTTTAAACATTACATTTGGCACATGCCCATATGATATAGTACCTAGTTGACATTCCATACGTGACATTTACAAACATTTTAAATAGAAATACGCCGTATTCGCCGATCTGCCGTTGATCGCGGTCGCGGGCGATGCTCATAATGAAGAGCATTTGATTTCTCTCAAAACGTCAGCAATACGTAAGAAAAAACGTGGTAATTAGCCGTATTTCTATTTAAAATGATTCACAACCACGATAGTTTTAATTCTATAATTTACGAACATGTTCTAAAAATAACGTGACAAAATAATTCTAATTACATTAACGAGTTCAGATATAAAAAAAAATACTGTGCAGTACCACCACCATTCAGGGCTCTTCACTCCATTGGAAAATCAAGCGGCAGAAAGTGAAGGACCATTGCCACGAGTTTCTAAAAAATGCCGCACATTTGAAATAGTATTCTTTTCATTCAATAGCTCTTGATTGAAAATAAAAATTGTTTTAGCGGCGGAAGTGGAATAGCTCTTACTGTAGTGGTCCTTTAACTTACTTATAAATCTGCAAGTTTGTAAGGATGTTTAGATGTTTACATGCCCAATAATGTCCGAATTAGCCTATGACGTCTTGGAATAGTACTGACTGGCCTCAGAGCTCTGCCTTCTGCGCTGTAGGTTGTGGGTTCGATCCCCACCCAGGATAAACATTTGTGTGATGAAAGTAGATGTTTTTTTTGAGTTTACTCCTTAAGGGGCTCCCAGTCGCTGATTGCTCTTTTTCCTTAAGAATCGGTTTTTGATATAAGGCGCCCGGTATGAGAAAAATGTGAGGTATAAAATCTACTGAACGAATGACCTCGTTACGTTTTTGGTGCGCAACTTTCTAATTTGGTGTGAGCAGTGCAGCTAGATCGTGGGTAGTGTGTACCCTTACTTTGCCTATACTTTATAATGCTTTCTCTCACTCTTACTGATGCCCACTATAAGATGTTTTATCTTATAGTGGGGGTACGCTCTACGCACGATCTGGTAAACTCCAGTCGTGCGTCGGAGCTGACACACACAATTTTTTTATGTCTGGGTGTAATATTGTATGGTATGTATGTATTTTCAAAAACAAGTATGTTTGTATTCTATCAGTTATCTGGTTCCCATAGTACAGTTCTGCTTAATTTGGGGATAGATGGCGTGTGATGTCCACCAACATTTATTTATTGAGCGTGTTCCACGCGCTTGGCACATTTAGGTAAATATGTCTCCCCGATTCCGCTACTTCGTGTAATTTCCGTTAACTTGCGAGTTTATAAACAGGAAGTAGGGTGGTGTCACGGCCGATCTTGCAGATAGCCGGTTGGCTAATTAACCATTAAAAGTTGTAGGTAGTCCGTTAAAGGCAGTGATACAACGGAGAACTTCTATAAGATGTTCTAGTCTAGGCTATATTCATGTTGGGAGGGAACTGCCTTCTGTAACATAGCTTTTCATAAAACTACCACAGAAGACAGAGCTCTACCGATATTTTTGAACATTCTACCTACTTTAAGAAATAAATATTATTTATATTTATTTATAAACAAAATAGTATTTGAACTACCCCCTTACCATACCGCGAGTTGTAGGTACTGTTATAATATTACTTTAGACTTGTAGTACGGTCTCTGTGCGTTTCAGAATGTAATGTAACAATTATGATACTCGTAAGTTTTTTATATAGTTGTTCCTTCTAACACGCACTTTTGTGTGCGTGACTGATACTGAACGCTCCCGAGCTTACGCACACACATACAATAGCAATGTTTTTATACATACAATTAAGACCAACCCTTATACCGCCATATAAAGCAACTGTACAGTTGTTCTACCTCGCCAAGGCGGTTTAGATTTAACCGTGTAAGATATAACTGACGAAAACTATTTTTTTTATTGATTTATGTAATACTATTTACAAAATACATAATTAATAATAAAATAAAATAGTTGAGCCATCTAAAGACCGTTGCAAACAGTCTATATGTAGCTTAACTGATCCAGATCACAACCAGTCATAATTTTGATTTTTGACAGAAAATGTGAAAATTTTGTATTCACATAAAATGCCCCAGGGGTTAATTATTGCCTAACTTTGAACACACAATTAAACTGACAATTGAAGCCAATTACGATTATATCTAAGCAGCTGTCTTGCAGCATGGTTTATAACTCAGGTTTATAAAAGGCTTGAAAGTACTCTCTGCTCACCGCACTCGGAGTCGGTAGCTCAAATTGTGCGGATTCGCCATTTCAGTTAATTAGCAAACATTCTGCTTGAAAATGCATGAGGATAGCGATTACAAGTACCTATTGTGATGACGAAACTAGCAGTCTGTGTGTTATAATTGTCAGCTAATATATTATTTTATTAGGGAATATAGGCATAATTATTCCTTTCGGTTTGTCATAATTAGCCTCGTAGTTATTGTCGGCTATAGTGCAGCCTCCTTGTACGAGGTAGAATAAAAACTCCTTAGTATTTATTGAATTTTAAGAAGGTTGTGAGTTGGCGGGGATTAGTAAAACAATATGGTGGATGACGATTATTGTTGTCACAGAGATTTAATATTGTATTTTACGAAATAAACATGATGTGAGTATATTTGTGTTTTTAATTAAACTAGAATCTGGTAAGTAGTTTACATAATGTATTTTAAATTGTTAATATATGTATCAGTTAACTGGTTCCCATAGTGCTATAGCTTTGCTTAGTTGGCGTGTGAATTGTCCACCTTTTATTATTTATTTATCAGTTTCAGTCTGGAAGACCAGCGCTGCTATACGTCATAGTTAATTCATGTGGAGCAGCATAAAGCTGAGATGGGGCTTATTTGACCCACGGTCGGTAGTCTTCTGTGTTTTATGTATATTTCTTCTTCTTGTTATGTGTACATATATATCTGTCAAATAATATTTCACGTATTGTATAAATATAATCATTTTTCAGTTTCATGGTTTAAATATATTCGGAGGGTGTTATCATTCGCGACACAGTTTTGTAAGCTACTGCGGTTATCACATGTGTACCATGTGTTGTTTTTGTTCCAAATTTATACTATATAAATGCGAAAGTAACTCTGTCCGTCTGTCTGTGACATTATCATGGCCAAACCGCTGGGCCGATCGTGATGAAAATTGATACAGAGATAGTTTAAAGTCTTGGGATGGAAATAGGCTACTTTTTTATCTAAAATTTTCTTAGAGATTTTTAGAAGTTTTATGTTTTTAAATAGTCATAAATCAATTTCCTGAATCGGAGGTAAAAGCTAGTAAAGAAATATTTGATTTGAATGGGTAACAATAAATTATAAGCTGGATTGGTGGTAATTCTATTGTCTCGAGAAACTGACTAAAATTTCGATCATATCGGAAGTCGCGGGTGGCAACAAGTCGTTATCTATTTTTAGCCGACATAAAAATGGAAGGTACCTATCCAATTTAGCAGCTCTGTATTTTTAATACGCTTATTAGCCAACTTAGCGATGTGGAAGGGCAAGGCGGTATGAAATATGGCGCGTGTTACGGCTCGCTCTGAAGAGACAATTCATTTATCAAATGCCACAGATAATGCGAGTGTAGTGGATTTTTATCGGAGAGGTCAATGACTGGGTTTTTGATAAGCTGAAACTAAATTTACACATAAAAAATAAACCTAAATATGATGCCTTTAAATATAATTATATAAACACAACATGCATCAAATATGCTACACGTAATACTTAGGATGTTAAATCGTACCTCAGGTATCTATTTAAAGATTTTATGTCGATATAGCCAACCCGCGACAGACTTTGTAAAGCATATAAAAAAGTAGGTACTTCAAATTCCAATTTTTTCCCTAAAACATTGTCCTGATAAAATAAATTACGAATTTTGGTAGAATGCGTATCATTAATTAGTCAAAACTGCGATGCGTGTTTTGCAGATTTTTTACACACCAGTCCCATCTATACTAAAATCATCTTTTTGCGATTTATTATTATTTTGAAGTTGTTTTTCGGATTATAAGTACCTACTCCTAATCTGTAATATGATTTTTAAATTTTAATTTTATTAGTATTTTATTCTTCGCATTTCTAATATTATTAGGTACATTTATATCGATGATATATTATAGTTATAGTGTCAAATTCTGCAGAAAATGTCAAAGTCAGGTTTTTGTTTTTCTCTATAGAGATATTTTGTTTACTATGTAAAATAATACATAGGGTATTATTTTAATGTTGGTGCCTAAAGTATTTATTGACTGTGACTGTAACTACGAAGTGTATATTAATACCAGAGTTAATGAAAACTCGTAAAATAAATAATTATTATATTATACCTATGGATGTTTGGTATATTTTATGATATTTGAAGCTCCTAGACGTTTTATTTGTGGTCCAAAGCTACCGGATATTACGATCGGCAATAAATGTGAGCCAATAATCTCTCATTCCGAAAAACATGTAACAAAATTGCACGATAACTTAGAAGTATCGCCAGTTATTCATCAAATAGATAAATTTGTTTAGTGTATATCAACAATATAAAATAATTTTAATCATCGGTCATTAGAAATGGATATTTACATTATCTAAGGCTTTTATACTAATACAAGCTAAACCGGCGAACTTCGTATCGCTTTAGAATTAACAAATGTTGTGTTAATAAGTGCCCGATCCCGTTCCCGTTAAAAAGTATCCTATGTCCGTCTCCTGGTTCTAAGCTACTTCCCCACCAATTTTCAGCCAATTCGGTTAAGCCGTTCTTGAGTTGTAAATAGTGTAACTAACACGACTTTCTTTTATGTATATAGATTATAAACGCGAAAGTAACTCTGTCTGTGAAGTTATCACGACCAAACCGGTCTGGGCCGATTGTGATGAAATTTTTCCTAAAATTTTGTTTAGATTTTCGGGAATTTCGATGTTTTTCTAAAAAGTTGTTAAAAATCGATTTCCTGAATCTACGCGGACAAAGTTGCGGGTAAAAGCTAGATAGGCACCTATATAAAATAAAGTAGGTAGTTTTAAACCTACAACTCCAGAGGCAGTCCAGGAATAAAGACTTAGTACCTAGGATGTGTCACTTAGAACAGGACGGCCATGCAATGTGTCTTACTTTGCTTTGACTTTCCGTAAAATATAAGGTGGAAAGACAATATTTTCCAAGCTCTCAGGGTAAGAGTAGATCTACATTTTATCTTGACGCTTGACAAACCACATTTATATCTTATTATGGACTAGCTGACCCGTGCACGCTTCGCTGGGCGACAGACATTTCAAAATTTCTGATCTTCCGAAATTATAGCCTAAAGTTGCCAAGGACTAATAGCTATATAACAAAAAAAGTTTCATCAAAATCCGTCCAGTAGTTTTTGCGTGAAAGCCGGACAACGGACAGACAGACAGACAGACATAAAAATTACAAAATGTTTTTTTTTTGCTTGTGTTACTTGTATGAAGACCCTTGAGTATTTTTTTTAGTTTTTATTCAATGTACAGAATTGAACTCTTCTACAGTTTTATTATAAGTTATTATGGATAATTATACAATTTCAATCCCAATGGCATACTATCATTTATTTACTTATCTATAAATATAAAAAAGTCGTGTTAGTTACACTATTTATAATTCAAAAACGGTTGAACCGATTTGGCTGAAAATTGGGGGGAGGTAGCTTAGAACCAGGAGACTATTGAAAAAACATTTCATTATTACAGATGAACATAGGCTACCTACTTTTTATCAGAGTAGCCGCACACAGAAGCTAGTTAGAGGATAAAGCAGTATATTATTGGGCACACTAAACAAACGTCCAACGAAGTTTATGTCGCCTTAAATAATAATTATCCTAATAATATTATAAATACGAAAGTTTGTAATAAGGCTGCTATGTTTGTTTCCTAATCAAAAATAAACGACAAAACGGATTAAGACGCTGCCAGTCGACGATTATTTTTGTTCGAAACGAAAAAAGAAATACTTGTGAACAAGCCACATCTCCTATTTTATAATGTATAGTATATGTGAATAAAGATGTACCCATCTTTAATCACTTCGATAAATAATCCTACCGACCGCTGCAATGATGACAAACACACGTCCGCGCGTGGTCCGCCTTAGCTTTTCGAATAAATTAATGATATAAATTATGTATATTACTTATCAAAAATCTATCCTAATAGAAATCTAGATCTACATATTACCTATCTTTAACAATAAATCACAAGTTGATTTTAATAGTAGGTATATAAAATATTTCGATCATAAATTCTAAAACGTATCAGTTTGAAATAATATTTTTATCGTGAAAAGTTTCTGCTACATATTATGTTTTCAGCTTAATAGAAATCTAGGTAGGAACCTGAAGTAATATACTTAGAAAAATAGGAGATGTGGCTTGTTCAGAAGTATTTCTTTTTTCGTTTCGAAAAAGAGCAATCAGCGACTGGCAGCCTCTTAAGATGAAATTTAGTAGTATGTAGATAAACAATCAGAATAAATAAAGGGGGAACTTATAATCCGTAAACAACCCCTAAATGATAAAAAAAAACGCAAAAAGGACGATTTTGGTATAGATGGCGTTGGTTGGTTTTAATTAATCTGTAATGTCAGATTTGTTGCACACAAATCTGACATTACAGACTAATTAAAAACATATAGTCGTCATAGCAACGCAGTTTTGACTAATGAATGATATGCATTCTACCAAAATTCGTAAATAATAAATGCAACTCATGTTGTAGGTATTATAGGTCCTATACAAAACTACTCACATTTCCTATTTTTTCAACCTTGTTAATATTTTTTCCTCAAATTTAAATATAACCAAAAGGGAAGTACTAAATAAATATATTGTTAGCAGTTTTCTTATCGGACACAGAATGAAGAATCAGAATGGGGGTCACCCCTACAAAAGCCAGGCGCACACTTGGTTCGGGGCAGTTGTTCGTTGGCGTTCGAGGCGTATACATCACTTAGGTTATCGTTGTCACAAGTCGTGACGCATAGCATTATTTCTTGTCGAGAGTTATCAATGTTTTGCAGTGTAAATTCATGTAAAGTTATGATTGTGTCGTTTGTTCCATTTTGGTTGTCTTTAGTTGAATTACATAAAATCTATTCAGTAAATTGAGTTTAGTTACAGTGTGTTTTCCTTTATCTTTAATCCATTTCTGATGTTTCTTATATCAGAATTGGGATAAAGAGCCAAAAATAAGGCCCACAAGTATACACCAAAACGGAACAGAACTACCCGCAATTCGAGAAAATTTTCAAGTTTTATTTTTGTTGTAAATTTTGGTTGTAAACCTTCACGTAAGTACATTTTTTATGTGAAATACCGCGAAGTACATCACGTGATCGTTCAAAGCATCGCTCGAAAGGAGGCTCTCATGTCCGTGCGCCTTTCTGTTTGCGAGGTTTGTCGTGCTACCGATCACAAAGCGGATCGTACAAGGTCAGGCTCAACAAGCTTTTCTTATGCCACGACGCAACTATGGCATATTCGCGAGATAGGTCCCAATCACGATCATTGAGTGTTGATTGCCGTCACGCCGGAGGCGTATATGGAGGTCGATTATATTATCGTTGCTCATATAGGTCGCAACACTATCAACAGCGTAATCACGACTACCTGATTTTTTGGTGAATTTATAATTCTAATGAAAGCGATATGCGCTTTGCTTATCTACCTAAGAAGTCTCGTACAACCCCACGTTCAAGTTTCAGGTCTTAAGAGGGACGCCAAGGTTTGGTTAGCTGAGATGATCATAATGCCCGCACATGGTCTATAGTTAAGCGTGAGTTAACGCCACTTTGTCCTAGTAAACATATCCAACATGGTAAGCCCTATAAGCTGTAACTCTGAAACGTTTTCTAGTAACAATGAAAAATACCCTCTTTTTGTGATTTTCTTTTGTTTGGTCGTGTTTTTAGAGTAAATAACGCGAAATAAATAGATCGCTTCGATCCCGATCGCATGAGTATTGTTTGCGATGTCCACGACATTGGCGTTCACGTAGCCCGCACTCGCGTGGTTGGTGTTCGCGCAGTTTTTTGCAAGGCTACATCCCACGGCGTACATAATGTTGTAGTTCTGATTCCAGACGTGCTGTTATTTACGCTCGCCGTGAACGTAGCAGGTCGTGAGGGTATACACCGCAATGAGTAGCGAGACGTTGTTGTCAATCGGGCAACATCTGATTGCGAATGAAAGATGAACAAAGGACGGCCGAACGGCTAGTGGAAAACCAGGCACAACAGGACGATGTTGTTAACATAGACAGCTGTTTTTCTGTGTGTTCTACGATTGTGTGATCGTGTGTACATGATTTTGTTTTTGTCTTCAGGTATGCTATGTCAAGTGAAGTTTGACTCCAGTATGCGAGGGCCTTACCGAGTCGTTAAGGCTCTAAGCTATGCGGCTGCAAAGTTGATGGTGCCGTCGCGGGGCGTGTGATGCCTCGAGTCGCGCGCTGCAGGCCTGAGCTGCCTACAGTCTTCGAGTCGCGCGCTGCGTGCCTGGGCTGCCTGCAGTCTTCGGGTCTGCGCTAGTCGCAATACCCGTGCGTTCGTCGCTGCGTTAGTCGCAATACCCGTGCGTTCGTCGCTGCGTTAGTCGCAATATCCGTGCGTTCGTCGCTGCGTTAGTCGCAATATCCGTGCGTTCGTCGCTGCGTTAGTCGCAATACCCGTGCGTTCGTCGCTGCGTTAGTCGCGATACCCGTGCGTTCGTCGCTGCGTTAGTCGCAATACCCGTGCGTTCGTCGCTGCGTTAGTCGCAATATCCGTGCGTTCGTCGCTGCGTTAGTCGCAATACCCGTGCGTTCGTCGCTGCGTTAGTCGCAATACCCGTGCGTTCGTCGCTGCGTTAGTCGCAATACCCGTGCGTTCGTCGCTGCGTTAGTCGCAATGCCTGTGCGTTAGTCGCTGCGCTTGTCGCATAGTCGACCAGACGTGTTTGTTGCGTTATGTTGCAGGTGGTCCTAACCTCACCGGATGCTGTCATTGAGAGGAGGCTACTGCCAAGCAGAGGGTGCCGAAGGTCTACGCAGGCTGCAGTGCAGTACGTAGTGCCTTGGCATGGCGAGTGGTGCCCGGAGACGTGCGACGCGTTCTTCGATTGTGAGTACCACACCTCTTATGTTGACCGAAACTTCACATATAGCTTTACTGGTTACTATCCTATTCCATATACGTACCTCGTAGGCAAACAAATTCCCCTCATTTTATTAGTATGCCCCTAGCATAGGTAGGTAAGAAAATTAATGGCTTTCATTCGAATACTAAATCTTTACTCTACAGGTCTTTCATAATTGGCTAGGCTCGAGTTAGTGGATAGTGATTGGCAACGTTGTATGTGATGGGTTGAATAAGACGGCTTGTCGCAGACCATTTAGCATAGCGCTTAGATGGGTGAACCATTTAAGCGCTTAGATGGGCGAACAGTTACCAATGGCGGTAACTGGGCGATTACTAAAGGTGGTAATCGGCAGGTCGATACACAAAAGTGTGTTGGCCTGAGATGCATTGGTTGCATTGGTTGCATTGGTTGCATTGGTTGCATTGGTCCATTGGTTGGACAGACTCGCGTGTCGAGTGGGACACTGCGGCGTCGGGTGCTCTTCAGAAGCTGCTGGCGTCCACGGAGCGGATGCAGCTGGTGATGAAGACGTCGTGATGTCCTGAAGTTTGCGTAAAAGGGCCCTGTTTAATAATTATTTTGAGACGTCTCATTCTAAAGTTAAGCTTGCAAGGTTTGAATGGTAGCTGATGTGATGACAGACAAATTAAATGAATGAGATGAGCCGGTGAATGAATGTCATTTTATGAGTCGAAGTATGAATTAAATGAATGATGTGCGAGATGAGCTGGTGAAATAATGCGTTCTTTTTTGTGTTGGTCGAGTAAACTTGGTTTTGCTTACGATGGTTTATATGCACGCTCACGATCGTAATGCGAAACTGATTTAGCTCTTTTATTGTTATTCAGCTTGGTAACAATGTTTTCTATTACAGAAGATGATCAACCCGCTGATGACATTCCAGATTGCGATAAAGCGGTCGAGGACGCCGCGTAGTCAGGAGAGGCCGTGTTAGCAGTTTTCTTATCGGACACAGAATGAAGAATCAGAATGGGGGTCACCCCTACAAAAGCCAGGCGCACACTTGGTTCGGGGCAGTTGTTCGTTGGCGTTCGAGGCGTATACATCACTTAGGTTATCGTTGTCACAAGTCGTGACGCATAGCATTATTTCTTGTCGAGAGTTATCAATGTTTTGCAGTGTAAATTCATGTAAAGTTATGATTGTGTCGTTTGTTCCATTTTGGTTGTCTTTAGTTGAATTACATAAAATCTGTTCAGTAAATTGAGTTTAGTTACAGTGTGTTTTCCTTTATCTTTAATCTACTTCTGATGTTTCTTATAATATAACAAAAAAAAAAAAAATTTTTAATGATGGAGTTCTAACAATCATACATAAATAAAACCGGTCAAGTGCGAGTCGGACCCGCGAACGAAGGGTTTCGTACCATTATCTATAAAAAACGGCAAAAAAAACACGTTTGTGACGGACGGACAGCGAAGTCTTAGTAATAGGGTCCTTTGGGTACGGAACCCTAAAAAATACAACTGAATTGAGAGCCTTAGTTTTTTTGAAGTTGGTTAAAATGTATTCATATTTAAGCGTCTCCTTTATAAATGTTTACATTCAAACGAGCAGGAAAGTAATCCTTTTGTGCAACGGGGCCAAGTATTTGAATAATCACAGTTAAAGTGGACGCGCTTATAAGCCGAGCCTGGTCAAAGGAATATCTGAATATCGGATGCGAATTAAAATTAACCAGAGATGTTTGTTTATTTAAAGCTAGCTTACCCGATAAATGCTATGTTGGCGTTCAATAATGGAAAGGAAATAGAAAAAAAAAACACTTTATTGAATTTTATATATTTCTGGGAAACTTTTAATTTTTTTTTCTTAACATCTTCCTGGTAATTTATTTTTATTAACATAGGTAAATTATTAAAAGATTACATTATCTACCATTACATATAAAGTATGTATTACTTAGTAGCAATTGTTTTGTACCTATTTTTTATTTATTTATTGTAATCTTTGTAGGTACCTCATTAAATGCTGAGTAGACCTTAGAAAACTACAAAATAACGGCGTGTGCCAAATGTAGTGTTTGGCCTTCCTTTAGACCAGTGTTCCGCAAACATTTTGTGTCCAAGGTACATTTAGGAAAATTACATTTTTTGACAAATAAAAAAACAGTTTTTAAGATTACTTAATTATTAATAAAATATTAAATATTAATCAACATTTATTATTATTCAACGAAATAATATTTTTTATTATTAAACTAAAAACTAAACTTTAAATTGCAGAAAAGGTATCTAACGCGAAACATGAGCCTGTTTAATTGAGCATAGACGGTCTAAATTTGGAGTAATCGTTGACAGGGCTGCTAAAAATACGTTTATAAGATATCCTTATTTTTCCAAGGCACACCAACTAATGACCACGGCACACCAGTGTGCCGCGGTACACCCTTTGCGGAACACTGCTTTAGACAACATCTTGCAATTGAGAGACACATCTGAGAGAATGTGTGCCGTGAACTTAAAGATTACAAAGTCCTATTTGTGTTTTTTTTTACTTTATGAAACTATATATATGATTCTACATTAAAAATTTTAAGATTTTCAGTTATTCTTAACTATTCATAGAGAAAAAAAAAATAGGATCACGACTGTAATCCCCAAGTACGGTAGACATCCTCTCAGATCTCCAGACGCTTAGATCCTTTGCAGATGTTTAGTGGGGGTAGTCAGAGGCACGTCCAAAAATTATATTTGGCATATGCCCACTTTTTGCAGTAGATAGAAATACCTTGAATAAAGTCTGGCTTTATAACGACTTATTCCAATAATATTACCTACGAACCTAGACGGCTAAACTCTCTAAACCCCTGCTTTGGCTTCGCTGTAGGTATACATATTCAGTTAAAATCAATTCCTGTCTACCGCATGAGATTATATTAAATACACGCATGCAGTAAATCTAGTTGAACTAACTTCGTTAATTAATATTCAGTGCGAATACGAAACACGAAACAATGGTCACTTTCCAATTGACGCAAAACCACAGGGGGCGCCGGCCGCTGCGCTCTCAAAACAAGTTTTATAATTTGCGGTGGACGACCAGCTTTAGGACACCAGACGGTTATTTTACTAGTTACCATCCGCGGCTATGCTCGCATGGCGCCAGCACGCCTAGCATGATGTTCCGAGAATAGTTTATTTTACGGAAGCATAGACAAAAACATTTTTTTTTTATGTTTAAGACAGCGATTTTTCTTTTTTTTTAGAGTTTCGTATTCTACAAGAATTTCGCCATGTCCGTCCGTCCGTCTGTCCGCAGCTAAGCTCAGTGACTTTAAGTGCTAGAAAGCTAGTAGTAGTAATTTGGCATGAATATACTGAGCATGGCAATCGCAAGTATTAATTAATTTATATTCGCATTATCACGTGCTCGAAACGGTAAAGTTACACGTTATGACTTTCATTGATGTTGAACTGTTCTAAAACTTCTAAACAGTATGCAGATAGGGAACCTGGGGTTAGCCCAAATCCATTTGATAATAATCCATCTAAATTGTATCGTGGTGTAGCGAGAGGAAATGGTAAGCGTAGCGACTAGCGAGCCGCTGAACTCTGATTGAACAGATTGTTGATTGAGCGAAAGGCAGAAAGGGGCAGAAAGAGATATTTTTAAGCAGACTCCTGGCAGATTCACTGTAAGTCCTCGTGCTTTTTACTAGACTGTAAGTCTAGATCGGCTAGATCTAGAGTCGGCCAGATCGTTGAACAGACTAATCATGACTTTGACTGCAACATTTAGGTACACCTACTTCTACAGTGTGGGCAATTTGAAGCCTCAACATGAAAAACCTATTAAAACTTTAATTAGGTTGTAAAAACTAAAACGTGGCAGTTTTCGCGAACGCGCGAAAACAGGAAACATATTTGGGATTTTTTCGAGATAAACTAACATAATAAATATTTTTCCCGCCGATCGACCGATAAGGACAGGAAAAAAAATGAATAAATAGTATTTTTATAGGTACTTACCTAGTTCACTCCGAAATATTTTTTTCCTTTTAACTGACATATTTAGTTCACAAACCTCAATTTGTCAAACAGGTTCTGGAGACTGAAAAGCACCTACCTAATTTAATAACGAGAAACGAGATAGACTAGCTACACAAAAATACAAATTAAATTTAACCCATAAGCGGGTATTGCATATATTTGCATATATTGCGTTAACTAGTAGGTAGTAGGTACCTAAAGGCGGCAATATTAAAGTTATAATTATAATGAAACCCATAAAATGTAGGTGGGTTTTTCCTTGAAGATAACAAAGCCAAATTCTTTTTTTTTTTGTAGATTGATTCGTAGTGATGTGACATCGTTCGTGACAAGATTAATTGATCCAATTATTATTTTTGAAGTGAGTGAAGAGGCGGAAATTGTATCCACAGATCCACATATAGCGCTTGTTTGTAGATCCTAGTGAACGAAGCGCATTTATTTAAGTGTAGACAGAGAAATCTGTTCCATATTACCCAACTGGCTATTTCAATCAGTTGGGATTTCTTTTCTAGTCTTCCCAATACGTGAAAACCTTGTACAGTCATTATAAACTAGAAGAAAGATGATCTAGAAGATCTATAATTCTATAAAGAGTATCTTATGTTCCTACTTAATTTCAATTAGATATTTTAATAAGTTTCAATAGGTTCATTGTTAAGTCCGAAGTTGGTCCTATTTAAATTATATTCATTAAGGACTAAAAGTTCCATAATAAACTAAAAAAAACAATATCGTCCCTTGACTTTTCGATTGGTCGAAACATTTTCGTCGGTTTTCTTTTTAATTTTTTAAACGTAAATATTGTCAAAGTTGACTTAATTTATACCAATTGATGGTAGTTACCAATAATTGATCGTTTAAAAAAGCAATTACAAATGCATTTATAACATTTTAGCGAACCTAGATACTATTACTAGGTTCTAAGCATTTTCTATCAGTACTAAATTTTCGTGTTCCCGGTTTGATCCGGCGCGCCACCTAGTGGTTAAAGGTGGCAACTAGTCGTCCATTTTCCGAGCTTCACAAACAACCCTTCGCGAGAAAGCTCGTTTTCTATTAAAATGTTTGCCTCTTAACACTGGGGTTGAGAAATAGATGGCGTTAGTGTGAGAATAACCAAGCGCGTGTACAGTCATGCATTATTACTAGAAGAAACCCCCGTGATTTTGTTTAAAAGTATTTTTTTCAGACTTTAACCCCCGCTGCACCGTCTTGGGAATGAGTTAAGAAGTTTTTTTTCTTAGTGCATCCGTACACCTTAAAGTAAGATATCTTCCAAGTTTTATTCAAGGGCGGTTTATGCTGTGCGTTGTTCAGTAGTAACGTAAAAAAAGAAAGGATAAAGACATCGAAAATAAAGACATTCGATGAGTTTACCTTTACTACCTTTAGTACCAGTCACCTGTTTTGTGGGGTATTAGAATATAGGTACGAGTAGTTACTATGCAAATAGAGTAGTATACATATACATACAATTAAAAATGTCTCCTCACGAGGGAACTTCTTATCGTCAAATAGCACGGACGCCAGACTTTGTAATATGTACGCTTGCTTTTTAGCGCAGTTTTTATAGTAAAAAAGTGTTTTTTAAACTATAATTATTATTACGTGGTGATGGGCTTGCCTCACGTATGCTAACTAATGCAAAATGTAGGTATTGTGTCAAACATGTTTGGTCGTGCCTCTGACTCTCTTTAGACATCTACAAGGATCCGAGCGCCTGAAGATCTGAGAGGATGTCTACCGTACTCGCGGGGATGACAGTCGTGACCCATTTTTTTATTTATTCTCATTTTAAACACTACTTGTTCCGTACCCAAAGGGTAAAAAAGGAACCCTATTACTAAGTCTTCGCTGTCCGTCTGTCTATCATAGGGCTGTATCTCATGAACCGTGATAGCTAGACAATTTAAATTTTCACAGATGATGTATTTCTGTTGCCGCTATAACAACAAATACTAAAAACAGAATTAAAGAAATATCTAAGTGGGGCTCCCATACAACAAAAGTTTTTGTGCCGTTTTTTATAAATAATGTACGGAACACTTCGAGCGAGAGTCCGACTCGCACTTGGCCGGTTTTTATTACTAAACATTTCCATACTACAAATTTACCGTACCATACAGTT
Source organism: Hydriomena furcata (assembly GCA_912999785.1). Lineage (NCBI taxonomy): Eukaryota > Metazoa > Arthropoda > Insecta > Lepidoptera > Geometridae > Hydriomena > Hydriomena furcata. Next base: position 10,422,263 of record OU538837.1, read on the forward strand.
CCAGTTGGAGGTAAAAACAACAACAAATTATGCATGATATTACGATGTTAATAACAGAATGCACAATTAGCTGTTCGTGAGCTCAATTGCTTATAATTCCGTTGAACAGTGGGCAGATGACGCTCATCTATGTCCGAGAGCCACAGACATTCCGTGTACTTTTATGGACTCGGTATCCTGCTACTAGCCTATTATGTAGGTACTGGTGCCGATTCTGTAGGTGAAATAGGTGCCACATTAAACTAAAACTAAACTGCATCCATGTCCTTCTGTGTCGTATAGAGTAAAAGAGACAGCAATAATTTTAGAAACGTCTAAATCGTTTTTAGCCTAGTTTGGTGCCAACAGAATTGACATGACACTATTGATGGCAATTGTGTTGTGTCCGCCTAAAGCTAAAACTTCGTAAAAATACGATCGCTCATATTCCTTTTACGTTGCCTAAAACCTCAAAATAAAAGTTCTTAAATTTAGATTATTTTAGACTTTTTGACGAATATTTTTTTAATTTGTTAAATTACTCTACCTTTTAGAACTGTCATTCTGAGGTTACGCAAATCTAGACTTTAACGTAAAGGAGCAATAGCGATCGTTTTTTACGAAGTTTCAGTTTTAGCGTGGACACAACCGAATCGCCACCAGTATTCTGCTACTAATTTACAATACAGTTATTTACTACGATTTCCTTATATTTTTAGGGTTCTTCAAAATAAAAAAGGGCACTCATTAGTTTATTTGTTGTTTAGTTTATTTCAATTTAATAATAATTAGTGAGTTTTTTTAAGAACTTTCCTAGATTAGATAACACATTGGTGGCGATTCTGTTGTGTCCACGCTTAAGTTAAAATTCCTAAAAACTATCGATCTTATTTCTTTTAAGATAGCGTAACCTTATAGTGACAGTTCTAAAACTTAGAATAGTTTTGAATATTTTTACGATTTTCGTAAGTAATCGATTTAGAAACGTCAAGCTAAATTTAATCAACATGTAAATTGGTGTTGACTAAGATGACACTTGGTTGTGTCAAATATGCAAAATAAAATAGAGAAACGGCTAAAATATCCCAAGTTTTAGGACTGTCATTTTGATGTGACTCTAATTTAGACTTTAATATAAAAGGTATAAGATCGATCGTTTTTTGTTACGAAATTTTAAGTTTAGCTTGGACACAACAGAATCGCCACCATTGATAATGTAATTATCTGTAACAAATCGGTCGGTAAAAAATTTCAAAAATCCCATATACCTACCTAATCTAATTTTCCGTACAATTTACCGTGCAACTTTTTTTTCCCTAAATAAGTACCTTATTTAAATGTTAACCTTATTTGAACATTTAAAAATGTCAAAACGGGAAAATATAGAAATGTAGAAAAAAAATGTAGAATCAATTTTAATTGACATTGAATTGAATCGGACTGCTGAGCCGGAGCCAGAGTACCTAATCTGTATCGAATGACCTCATTGCTACTGCAGTGATAATGTTATCTGGTTGGTTATCTAACTGTTCATAATTTTTATGACAACAACAACGTTAGGTACGTTATCGCCAAAAATTGCAATTGAAAAGGCCACATTTCAATCAACGGTGTAAGTGGCATAATGTATGTAGAATAGTTTTCTTCTCAATAACCGCAAAACATACCTACAGTTTTGTTTTTTATTAACAATTATTATTTTTGTATAATTCGTTAGATAATCATACTAGCTAGGTACCTAAATTAAAGACAGTTTCTAAGTTTGATTTCTCAAGATAATGCGGTATTATCATTTATTCCGTCTTGTCCGGTTAGACTCAGCCTATACAAAAAAAAAACAAAAATTTCAAGTAGGTAGGTAAGTTTTTCACTTTTGTTTCTGAACTATCTATTGCGAACTGTTCGCGTTGTCATCATTCGTCACGGGATAGACAAAATCTCAAAACGTAAAATTTTGCCGAATCGCCATAATGTAGCCACAGCATAAATAAATAAATATTGTGCCATCTAGCCCCAAACTAAGCAAAGCTTTTACTATGGGCACTAGATAACTGAAATAAAAAACCGGCCAAAAGCGAGTCGGACTCGCGCACGAAGGGTTCCGTACCATTATCTATGAAAAACGACTAAAAAAATCACGTTTGTTGTATGGGAGCCCCCCTTAAATATTTATTTTATTCTGTTTTTCAGTATAGTAGTATTTTTTGTTATAGCAGCAACCGAAATACATAATCTGTGAAAATTTCAACTGTCTAGCTATCACGGTTCATGAGATACAACCCTGTGACAGACAGACGGACGGACGGACGAACAGACAGACAGACGGACAGCGAAGTCTTAGTAATAGGGTCCCGTTTTTACCCTTTTGGTACGGAACCCTAAAAAAACATACTTAAGCTACATAATAAGACACAGAACAATCATCTATGTTCTCGAATATTTGTCCTGGTCGAGGATCGGACCCTTGTGGGTCTGATGGTCCTACAGCGCAGAAGGCAGAGCCACTACCAACTGAGCTGTGAGGCCAGTCAGTAAGTGCAGGTAAGCACTTTATAAAATTAACAATTAACAAATAAGCAAAGCATGTTTAAGTATGTTTTATGTACAGCTACCGGGTAACAAGAAGACAATCGGTATTGTTTTGCCTCGTTTTTGTGTCATTGCTAGTGAACGCGATTATGACAATGGTAGGTATTTCTTCTAGGCCACACCTTTTTATTTATTACTAGCTGTACCCACCCGTGCGAGCCGTGCGACTTCATTTGCAATCAAATATTAGGTATAGCTATAGGCAAGCTGTGCGTGATAGACATCGATACATGACATATCTTTATTAAAAGAAAGTCGTATTAATTACACTATATTATATAACTCGAAGAACGGCTGAACAGATTTGGCTGAAAATTGGAAGTGGGAAGGTAGCTTCGAATCAGGAGACGGACATAGGATACTTTTTGTTACGGGAACGGGAACAGGAACTTAACACAACATTTGATAATTCTAAAGCGATAGGAAGTTCGCTTGTTACCTTTAAAGTTAAGTTACAACGTTTTCTTTCAAATTTAATTTCTCCTGAGACCCTAAGTACAGCTTTTTATAAAAATTGGTTAAGTCGATTTCGAGAAAGTCGAATCATTTTAATTAAAAAAAACGGCCAAATGCGAGTCGGACTCTCGCACGAAGGGTTCCGTAGTCAGACAGACAGACAGACAGACAGACAGACAGACAGACAGACAGACAGACAGACGGACAGCAGAGTCTTAGTAATAGTGTAATAGGGTCTCGTTTTCAACCTTTGCCGTACCCAAAAAACCCTAAAAACCGACAAATATATATTTTACAGCGCAGTTTCAACAAAATATCTTCTGAAGCAGGATACTGGATGCGCGTATCAGCCGACATCCTGTGTTTGCCCAACCAAGTTCTACTTTAACTTTTATACTTTACAAGTGTCATTTAATACATTATTTTATTAGGAAATGTACCTACTATTATTTCTCCCTGTTTGTAATTAATAAAACTTGTACAACCTATTTATAGTCGGCGCAAAAGTGCAGCAGCCTCTTTGTATTACGTAGAACAAAACTCCTTATGTAGAGTTCGAATTTTAAAAAGGTTGGATGTTGGACTGTGTTGGTAGAGTTCGAATTTTAAAAAGGTTGGGTGTTGGACTGTGTTGGTGTTGGCGGGAATGGCAAAATATAATGGTAGATGACGAATTATACTTAAGAGGCTGCCAGTCGCTGATTGCTCTTTTTCGAAACGAAAAAAGAAATACTTCTGAACAAGCCACATCTCCTATTTTTATAAGTATATTACTTCAGGTTCCTACCTAGATTTCTATTAAGCTGAAAACATAATAGCAGAAACTTTTCACGATAAAAATATTATTTACCGTGAAAAGTTGAAAAATGATACGTTTTAGAATTTATGATCGAAATATTTTATATAACTACTATTAAAATCAACTTGTGATTTATTGTTAAAGATAGGTAATATGTAGATCTAGATTTATATTAGGATAGATTTTTGATAAGTAATTATACATAATTTATATCATTAATTTATTCGAAAAGCTAAGGCGGACCACGCGCGGACGTGTGTTTGTCATCATTGCAGCGGTCGGTAGGATTATTTATCGAAGTGATTAAAGATGGGTACATCTTTATTCACATATACTATACATTATAAAATAGGAGATGTGGCTTGTTCACAAGTATTTCTTTTTTCGTTTCGAACAAAAATAATCGTCGACTGGCAGCGTCTTAAGTTATCTTTGACATAAAAAACAAAACTGTATGTTTTGCGGTTATTGAGAAAAAACGATTCTGCATTCATAAAAAACATTTATTAATCATCTTAAATAATTTATGTATTTGTTTATTAAGTATTCAAAAATTCAAATGTAAATTTCGGTTTTTTTTTATGAACATGATGCAAGTAGCCACTTACCAGATAATATTAAAAGTATCTATAGAACTTTTATAAAATTAAAATATAATAACTTCCTATTATACTTGTTACAAGTGATGTAATATTTTTGTTTATTTATTTATCTTTTGTATATTTTGACTTCACTACATAGTATAAAGCAAAGTCGCTTCCCGCGTCTGTATGTAATGTATGCTTATATCTTTAAAACTACACAACGGATTTTGATGCGGTTTTTTTTAATAGATAGAGTGATTCAGGAGGAAGGTTTATAGGAATCAGCTTTGCACCCGTGCGAAGCCGGGGCGGGTCGCTAGTACTGTATATTTGAATATCATTAGGAACTAATTAATTTACATGCCTCTAAATGCCACCTTTAGAGATCCAAGTGGATCCAAATGCCTGGAGGATCTAAGAGGATGTCTTATTTGGAGCTTACAGAGGTGATCGGAACTCTACATAGCATTAAGGAAAAATCAATGAAAAACGATAGCCGTGTTTGTTGCCTGATTCTTCTGGGCTTGGTCGCAAGAAACAGGCGTAGCTTCACCTAGCTCCTAAGACATTTTTCAAAGTGATTTTCAAATAATACACATTTTGACTTTGATTACATTTTGATTTTATTGAATTAAAATGAATTTACTGCCAAAATATAGTTAAATAATACTAAACTAGGCACATGATGTACCGTCGGCGTCATTGGAGGAGGCCTATGTCGAAAGACAAGCTGAAGAGTTACTGTTTATTACTTAACATGAAATGTAAATTAATGTTGTTTACTTATATCAGCAATAAAGGCTATTATTGGTAATTATTAACATCTTTGTACATGTGATTCAACAATAAATATAGTTTGACTTTGGTATTATTATAATTATAATTATAGGATAGTACTTATTACACATTGTTGTTGTAATACCACGGTAACTGAGTTTCCGATAGGTACCCATACCAATGTAATACAGGAAACCATAATAGAGGTAAATAAAATTATATAATACCCATCATTACCTTTGTTTCATTTTAATTAGGAAAATCAAGCCAACAGAATTTGTGTAGTTAAAATATGGCAGACTAGGTATATTGTTTTATCTAATGTAAGTTAAAACTATTTTAAATTTCATTTCCACAGTATCACATGCAAAATATACTTTTTATTGAAGAATAATAATAAATATTAGCGGACTTTACACACAGCACCATCTAGCCCCAAACTAAGCAAAGCTTGTACTATGGGAACCAGATAACTAATAGAAAACATATATACTTTTTTTTGTAAATATATGTGTAGAATACGTAGAATACAGGAAAAAAGGATCCTATTAACAACAATTGAGAACAGAAGAGGGAAGATGGTTGGCCACCTTATACGGCATGACAGTTTTATAAAGACTATAATGGAAGGGAAGGTTAAAGGGAAGAGAGGAAAAGGAAGGCCACGAATAAGCTACATGAGCCAGATAAAGGAGAAAATAGCTGTCGTGTCGTATAAGGAAGTTAAGGAGGTGGTGCTGGAGAGAGCTGCATCAATTATACGGACAAGAGCACAGCTCTTAAGTTAAAAGAAGAAGATGTGTTACACTAATAAGATTATGTAACTTCATAGTAGTGAAATTTTTATCATCGGGATCAGTAGCTACGAAGATCACTTCTACATCTAACCTTACAAAGTCACAAACAAACTTTACCTATAATCTAAAACAAATGATATTATATTGTATGGTGTATCTAATTGCAAAACAAATTATAGATATTTACCATACTGTGTCTTTACTATACTAGGTCAGTTTCACGAGTTGTATGTTCTTTGATAGCCAGTTTTTCATTTTTTATTAGTATTCTTCTTGAGATTGTTCACGTCTGTACAAAACTAATGTAAACAGGTTTGTTTAAAGGTCTTGAAGGTAAGAGGATATCAGGAAAGCATGTTGGATAGGAAGGATCTGGAAAATAAAAATGATTTATTTCATAGGGCAACCAAGGCACCTACTTAATCTATATATATAAATCAATTGCTGTTCGTTAGTCTCGCTAAAACTCGAGAACGGCTAAACTGATTTATCTTATCTTGGTCTTGAAATGTTCCTTGAGGTCTAGGGAAAGTTTAAAAGGTGAGAATTATTCGATTAATTGACGGGAAAACCCTAAAAATAGCCTGTTTCTTTTTCCCATACAAAAGTTTTCTAACTAAAACGTAGAGTCAATTTGAGCTTTATTAGGTTTGATAATACGGTAACGGGAACATAGGACAACATTTGTTAATTCTAAAGTGATACGAAGTTCAGCTAGTTAAAAATAAAATTGTAATTTAGTATCCTAACACAGTTGAGTTGTTCATATTTTGGTAGCACTTACCTTTGAAAAGCTGCCAAAATTGATAAGTACTAAGAATTAGGTAACTTATTGCACTTTGGAGATCCAAACAGGCCGGCTTAGCAATCAATCCACAACTGCTTTGATAATTAAAAAAGTACTTTGATTCTTTACTACAAATTTTGTAAATAAAACACTATTTTCACTTTTGTTCACAATTTGTGTCGAACTTTACCGCTGTGGAACACAGTCTCGAAGAGTACCGTTAATACGCTTTCAGTATTGTGCAGTCACTGATGATTTGATGAGTTTTAGTTGATAAAAACAAAAGATTTTATCAAAACAAAGTCTTGCTTGCACGGAGTCCCGGTTTGACACAACATTGACAGGTATCCCAAAAGGATTCCAGTGCCAGTTATAAGCTTGGATGATAATTTTCACGGTGTTTTATGATGTTTCTAGTGGAAAATAATCATAAAGATGAAATGGACAAATTAAATTGTAAAAAAAAACAATGATTTACGCACGCTATTTTTTACGATCGAACGAGACAGAAATACATGCGCAAATTGCGCGACACGAAAGCGCCGAGTGATGACATCGACTGCGAAAAAAAATAAAAAATCTCGGACCAACAAGCAAAGCAAGCACTCGGTTGCTCACTGCCACAGAACATCTATTATTATCCTACGGATGGTGTGGATAAAAAATTGTCCTATGCTCACTGCCATGCCATGTCAGCTATGCCAATAAATCGCCATATTAAGTGAGCAGCTCACAGCTTATAAAATTTTTAACTTCTGCTATAACTATGTGGCTAAATCATGATAGGTAGGTAGGTTTGAGTAGGTACCTACCTATTGTTAGACAATAAAATTATAGCCAAGGCACTAAGTAAAAATATTTTTTTATGAAGTTACTTACTTAAACTACCTAGACCTAGACAAATGAAGTAAACGATATCAATAGCTATTTAAATATAAAGGTACAAAATAACAAAGTAGTTTGGTAAGTATATATACTTTGCGTAGATGTAGGTAGGTATCTATTAGGTATAGGTAGATACACATTATTACAACAACGGGAAATTACTCACGTAAATGATACATTGCCGTCTCGAGCGAGATGGCAATGCGAGCAGGGTAGCGCGCGCGTTATGGTCCACTCACCCTGAAGAAGATTCTCTAGATGAATCGAAACATTGTCGGTGTCCTCATTGACAATTTATCATTTACGTGAGTAATTTCCCGTTGTTGTAATAATGTGTAGTACAACTCACGAAAGTTTTGAAAGTGATTTATGTAGATACTTAATTATTAGAACATCTTTATTTTCCACAGTTACCTAATCCATCTTCACATTCATTGGTTGTATTTTGAGTTTTTTGGCGAGTGCAGCACTTGACTCTACCTGCTGTTTCACGTAGGACACGGTACCTTTCTTGTCTGTCTCTGCAGCGAATTTTTTTTCCTTGTCTCCCGGCGCCATGACTTTGAGCTTTGGATCAGTCTGCACGAAGAACAAAATAGCAAAGCTGTAGACGGCTGTGACTTTTGTAATTTTTATTGCAGGCGCTTTCTTGCGTACTTACCTACCTACTAGTCGTAACCTGATTTGATTACCTACCTAAGTAGTCAAATCAGGTTACGACGTAAGGCTCGGGAATGCTAATCGTCCACTTGTCATTAAGATCCAGTGGTCCTTCCTAAAAGGACAACACAGAAGTACCTACCCCGACAGCGAACAGTTAGTTTTTCAGGTCCTTTGTACAGGACCGTTGCATGTTATTGAGTACAAAGCTGAAAAATGGGCAGGGCCGGAATTGCCATGTTTGGTGAGTACCTTATAAAGAAATGTGGGCCTTAGTTACGAGGATATATTTATGCACCTAACTACTTAGGTAAGGCGAAGATAATCAAATAATTTCAGATGCTCTTCATCATGAACGTCGCCCGCGACTGTTCTCAGGGTACCAATTTACGGTAGATCGGCGAATACCTACCTACTAAGTATTTAAAATCTTAAGTCTTTTTGACCAATGACTCATTGAGCATTGTAATAGAGTGAATCAGATGAATCGAAATAAGTCCTACCAGCTACAAAGGAATAACTTACTGGAGTTAGATTCCTCCAAGTCTTTATACAGTCCAGTAATCGGTCACCGAAGCCAGGTGCGAAGTGACTAGGGTCCACGGCTACGAAGCACTGTCCTAGGTTAGGCGGTCCACCGGACCCGCCGTGGGACCAAGGCCTCACTTTGTGGCCGTAGTTCGCTCCTAGTTGGAAAAGGAAAACAAATTAACAGAATACCTAAGATAGTTAATTAAAATATATCTAGTTATATGCGAGCCGTGTTGGCCGAGTAGGGATAACTCGATCTTTAATCCGAAGGTCGTGGGTAAAGAAAAACGTTGAAGGAAAACACCAGGCTAAACCAGTGGGCCAAATGTAGTGTTTGGACGTGCCTCTGACTATCCCTTTTAAGCATCTATCAATGTCTCGTCTCGAAATCTAAGAGAAGGACTACCGTTAGTGTTTTTTTTTAATGAATTATGCCTACCTACCCGATGATATTCCGCTGAAAAGTTCGACCATGGCCGCTAATCCAAATCCCTTATAGCCAGAGTTCTTCTCACCACCCCCTAGCGGCATCAGGCAGCTTGTTTTAAAAGCCTAAATCAGAAACATATAAAGTTAATACAAATAACTCTCTAGCTTGGTTTTATTATTTGCCCTCAGAGCAACTAATGTGTTTACCAGTTCAGCATCAGTGGTTTCCTTGCCGTCAGGTCCTTGGGCCCACCCAGGAGGCAGAGGTTCACCTTTTCGACGCTGCATTTCTATCTGAAAAGAATTGCCCAAGAAAATTATCATAGACAAGAAGAGAACCGTTGATAATCCTACCTAACCTATTTCGTTTGAGAATATACCTAGTCTCTATGAAGGTCCACGAAGAGCCACGAACCTTTAGTCCTTGCGTAGCTTTAGGTAATAGGGTTCTTGAATGATGATATTTAATGGTAGGCACTTACTTTTCCAACAGCCACAGCAGTGGTGGCCATATCAAGATAGAACATTTCTCCCCCCGAAGCCGGGGCGACCACAGCCATTGGGTTTGTGCCAAGGGCTGACTGAAATGAGACATTTTTATGACTTCAGGCTGAGATTGGAAAAAAAGCCTTCCGATCGATGCGATAACTAAGTGTCACCATCAATATTTTTATAACTGTAAGTTAAGTTAACTTACAGTTATAAAAATATTGATGGTGACACTAAACTACTACTACTAAACAGTAAAAGTTACACACAGTTAACTTAGTTAACTGTGTGTAACTTTTACTGTTTAGTAGGTACTGTTGTTTGTACTGTAATAAAGATTACCTGCCTACCAGCTCAGTCGACAAATATTACGACAAACAGCGATAAAATATTAATTAGGCACAAGTTTGGACAGCGATAAGGTAAGGCAAAGAACAGCGACATAAGTAGATACCTTTTTGCTCCTTGTAGGAGCCATGAGTGGCGATGTGTTAGTAAACGCCATGCCAATGAAGCCAACGTCGGCTGCTTTCTTGCCCCACCATCCCGCCATACCATAGTGGTTAGCTCCTAAAGTGGTGTATGTAACTAATTAATTAGCTGACCATCCAAATGCTGCAAATGAGAGTAGGTAAGGCCACAGGCCAAAATATAACAATGTTTGCGCCAAAGTCCGATATTGGCAAAATGGTCACGTTTGTTTAGTAATAAATACAATGACAGATGAACCTTTGACAGAAACCCAGCCAACGCCAGTTTCCTTAGCCTTCTTGATGGCAACCTCCATGGAGTAGTGCGATGAAGTGGCTCCCAGCACACTCATAGCGTCCACCAGTGCAGTGGCTGGACCTTCTTTTATGATCTTGCACTTTTCGTTCGGCTTGCAAGCTCCCGTGATGATGTCGTTAACGTACATTTCTGCAAGCCCAACCTTAGATTTGAGATAGAAGCATAGTATCTACTATGTTTCTATAAGCGGTTCAAAAAGCTCAACGAGAAAATAAAAAACGGGGACACGAAATAGTGTTTCGTGAAAAGTTATAAATTCTACTGACGACTACAACCAGATGATTTTGTCTTCCGGCGATCGAAAAATAACTGGTTTTTCGTGGTTTACCAAGCCTGTTTAGCCCATGGCTGGGATGCCCCATCCTGTCGGCTTGGACCAGCAACTCTGCTTGCTGGTTGGCTGGTCCGTCACCTGCGCCGGCAGCCTTCAGGCAGTCCTTCATGAACCGCATTGCTTCCTTTGTTACTACCTTACCCATTATGACAGTTACTCTGGAAATGTGAAGCCAATTGTAAAAAATTGTAAGATTACATTATGAGTCTGAGATGTTTAGACCTATGTAGGGTTCTGAAGATGTCTACTACACATGGTAGTAGTGGTGTAATAACCAATCCGTAGTAAACATGGTGCCTACCACGTAAATGGTCTGAGCTTCTAAAATAATCAGCTGGAAGTGATCGTACGTCAACAGTCTTATTGAAAGGCGTAGGTGAAGTAGTAATAATAAATATATATACCTACCTACCTACTGTTCTGTTCACCTGGAAAAATATAGATTAACCATCGCCGGTGGGCCTTATCAATCATAACATGGTAAAAGTAGGTCTCAAAAAAAATCCCTGCCACCATATAAGTTAAAACGTCAGATAGGATTTGGGGGCACGGCAGTGCTCCCGCCAAGTCGAGCGCGAAGCATCGTACTTACCAAAACATTAAAATTTTAAAACATTTCGCAAACCAAACCAATTCACAGTTTTTTTTATTTTGTCCAAAATATTTAGAATTATTCACAAAACTTCCAACAAGGTAAAATCCATAAAATCGTAAAAACAATATTCTCAAAACTGTTAGTTATTATTGTGACAGAAGTCAGTAATGGTAATTCTTCTAGATGACAATTTAAAAAAGTTTTGCCATGAAGAATGAGGTTTGTTTGCCAAGCGGGCAGTATCTTTTAGTGGGATTGTATCATACATATCACGTTTCCTTTGGTGTAGATGTATGTACCTACCCAGTTAGTGCAAGTAGGTACCTACAATTAATCCTAATCAACTTGATACTCTATCGTGCTATACCCGAAGTCAGAGGATGTTTATTTTCCTAAAATGAAACAGTATTCAAAGCTCAGAATATTTATCACAGTCAAAATACGAAAATTCTCACTTTACTTACATTTTCATAAATTTTATTGCAAAAATATGGCCAATATCACTTTACTATGAATGCATTCGTAACTATACCTATGTATTTCTGTTCTCGAAACTAGCATAACAAAAGAATAAACTTTTGCTTTGCAGTAGGTTCCAGAGACTCGAGATAAGATCAGATAATTCTACACAGTATAGGTACTACTATTGACTAGCTTCGCTCTCCAGTTCCACGTTCATAGGCTGGACATTGAGTCTCTTGGCCAGCGCCGCACTGGAGTCGATCTGCTGCTTCACGTATGACACGGTCCCTCGCTCGTCCGTGGCTTTCGCTGCTGCCCTTTCTTTGTCTCCCGGAGCCAGCACAGGTAACTCTGGATCCGTCTGTAAAAAAACATGTTCAATGCGTTACTTTGTCAAACTGACTAAGTATTTCAGAGTTGGCGGAGTGCTCGGCCAAGACCATGATCTGATGAATACTTTTTTAAGTGGGTAAGTTAATTAGGTACCTATTACAGCAGAACAAGCCGATGGTTATGCTAAGCTAAGCATCAACCATCGCTTAAGTTAAAACACTATCTCGCAGGTCATGAACACGTCGAAGACCTAGAAACTTTACAGTAGAAGAGAAGATTAATACCGGTTCCAGCTGCCTCCAATGCTGCATGCTCTCGGCCAGGCGGTCTCCGAAACCGGGCGCAAAGCATTCAGGATCAACGGCCACGAAGCAATGCCCCAGGTTGGCCGGTCCGCCTGAACCGCCGTGGGACCAGGATCGAACGTGGTGGCCGTAGTTTGCTCCTGAAATTATAAAATAAAGAACAAAAAAACCTTAGGTATAAAAATATAACATCACAACTGTAGGAATCTCCAAACATAGTGGAAATACACTCAGATCAGCTAGAAGATGTCTGAAGCATATGTTTAGCATTAGGCATGTTCTAAACATAATGCTAAACATTTATGCCCATATTTTCCAGTTAGCATTCCATATATGATAGATTGTCCATCGCTGCCTATACCTAAATACTAACTGGTTTTCTCACGATGTATACCTAACTAGTAGGTACCTAATTCATACACGCGATTGAATAGATCGTGTCACAATGACTTGGTGCATTGTTATTCGATGGCTTGGTGTAGTCTTGCGTAGCATCAAAGTACTTAGGTATCATAGAAATTCCTAGGAGCAATTTCAATGGGCCGTGTAGAAGCATGGTCGAGCTTCACTAGAAGAACATTAGGCGTACTGTCATTAAACAATAACATACCTTTAATAGTAAGGTATGAAACTAGGGTATTACCTGATGATATTCCACAGAAAAGTTCCACCATAGCTCCTAGACCAAATCCTTTGTATCCTGAGTTCTTCTCGCCGCCTCCCAAAGGCATCAAGCAACTTGTCTTGAAAGCCTGGAAAAATTTATAAATAATTTTAGCTTCTTAGCTTCTTCCGGTTCTTATGCAATAGAACGAGAGTTCATTGGTTATTAGTCTTTTTCAAACTACTTATGCTAAGAACACATGCTTATTAATTACTATTAAGTATTTCAAACTGTTTTAGAACAGTCAAAAATATTTACCCGTTAGTAATATCAATGATTATCATCAGGAGTAGGACAGCGATGCTGATACCTCTCCCATAAAAGTCCGTAATGGACAGCTGATTTTAATGAATGAATGTAAGGTACCTACCTACGTATAACCTCGACCTACCAGATCAGCGTCAGTGGTCTCCCTGCCGTCAGGTCCTTGCGCCCAACCATTCGGTAGAGGCTCTCCTTTCCTACGCTGCATTTCTATCTGTAAGAGTAAAGGTCTATTGTAAAGGTATTGCAGACAATCACTAGGTATTCTGAAAATGCTGATCTATGCTTGTTAATACTTGTACCTTTCCAACCGCAACTGAAGTTGTGGCCATGTCCAAGTAGAAGGTATCTCCGTTTGATGCTGGTGCTACAACTGATATCGGATTCGTGCCGAGAGCACACTGAAATAAAAGAAATTCATGTCATGAACTTTTAAAATCAGGGTATCACTATAAATATGCGGTTGAGAATAATTATTATTGTGAACTGCAGATCTTGGACATTCATTACATTAGAACGCAGAATTTGGCGTGAATTTTAGATCGAGAGAAGTGAAGTCAAGAAACATCTCTCCATTCATTCTTTGAATATTACCATACTGAACTGAACCAATAGAAATGTCGCAGGTTTCGACACAAAACATTTTTCTGTCTACTCTTGTAAGGCCTGTTGTTGGGTGTATCGTGAGTCTAGCTCGCTACACTTACTTTACCTGTCTTAGACTACCAGAAACTACTAGTAAGTCGATGATGACCCACAGGTCGATGTTTGGTAATAAACACTGCTTTACGGAGGTCTTTATATAAGAGCTGAAATACCTGTTTGCTCCTCGTCGGAGCCATGAGAGGAGATGTGTTGGTGAATGCCATTCCGATAAGGCCCTTGTCAGCTGCCTTGCTTGCCCACCATCCCGCCATGCCGTTGTGATTTGACCCTGCAAACACAAAATATCTGGATGTCATACCTATTATGATTATGACCTTTATTGGTCCTCGTAGCATGAATGAAAAAACGAGAAGTTGAATGAAAAAACCTATTGTTTCTAAGTGGTTAGTAGGTTCAAACCAGAAGTAGGTTACAAGGTGCAAGTTTCTAAATCATCCTCTGCAATCTGCTTATATCCAAACCAAATGGTTTTCAACGAAAAAAAACCCTGTTAGTTTGGCCTAACGATCTTGAACTAGGATCTGCTCTTTTACCTACAAATACAAGATACGAGTACAAACCTCTAACAGTTACCCAGCCAACACCAGTCTCCCTAGCCTTCTTCATAGCGATGTCCATGGCAAAGGAGCTGGCGGTGGCTCCAAGCACGTTGTTGGCATCAACCAAGGCAGTTGAAAAATTCTCTTTCACTACTTTAGGTTCATTGTTAGGCATGCATGCGCCTCTTTGTATGTCGTTCACGTACATCTCTGAAATGGGTAAAATGCTTAATCAAACAAAATCCCCGTTTACTCTAAAACCTGTCTCCCACCCGTCCATGATATCTTTCTATTTTTGTGATCCATTCTTGGTAACTATCATCTCATCAGTCATCTAAAGTATTCTAAAGGATCGATGAAGTGCAATTCTTCGGAAACTTATAAAATGAAAAGGTAAACAGGATAATGAGGGCCTACTGGCGAGTACTACGAGTGCAAATACCCAGTTATCTGTTCAAGTCTGGCCTCGATAGACCTTTTAAAGCGACTTACAAACTACAAGCGAAGTCGTTGCCTCTCCGCAGTCGAACTGCGGAGAACTGCGGCAACGGCGGCGCGTGTCTAATCTACCCATTTTGTGCTTATCGTGGGACAAATAAATGTGTTTTCTTTCTTTCTTTTCTTTCATTTATTTCGCATGTAAGCCGGTAATGATCGTCAATCCGTGCGGATAAACGGTTAATGTCTGAGTTCGCCATAATGGTAATAATAGCATAATTTGCGATATGGGTTATGGTTGTTGATGATGATATGACTGTTGTAGGCTCTGTTCTTACCTAACTTATTTACCTATCTTGCTATTTCTATAATCTAAACGTAAACACTTTAATATTATGTAACTTCTCTTAGTTTGCGTTAAGTGAATATGATTTTAAAAGTGTCGTCCGCATTGTAAATTTTTATTTAGTACTTTGATTGAAAAAAGTGATTTTTTGTGCTAAAAATTTAGGTGTTTTTACTGCACGTATAACTTGTCAGTTCGTCCACTATCTGGCAACACCTGTCGTTGTCAAGAAAAAACGAGCCTTCATGCAGAATACTGAGGGGATCTCACCAAGTCGGTTAAGACCATGGCTCGGGTGTCCCATCCTATCAGCTTGTATCAGCAGTTCTGCTTGCATCTCGGCCGCTTTCGCTGCAGTTCCAACTGCTTTGAGGCAGTCCGTCATGAACCTGTACGCTTCTGCTGTTGCCACCTTACCCATTTTGGAAGAGCTGGAAACAATGATATTTATGTCTAAGTTCTGCTAGTGGTCAGATAGTCTGGACAGGGGTTTTTAAACTTTGGGATGATAGGCGATGGCTTGACAGCTTTAACGTTTTCTTTACAGTAGGGGCAGACAGACAGAGACAGCAATAAATAATTGATAGATTATTGCTGTCTCTGTCTGTCTGCCCCTACTGTAAAGAAAATAAACAGTACCTAAGAAAGAAGATTTTGTAGTTGTAATTAAAAATTGGTAACTAGCTAGGTTATTGTATTATTTCTGAAGTAGGTACCTACCCCTACTATCATCATATCCATCTTATAGTTGTCTGTTAGCGATAAGATCTCCTTAGCGATTAGACAATCGGTCACACTGATTTAAATTGATTGTAAGTAAGGAAATAGGTAGGTAGGTACCTACCTTATTATTTGTTTCCGGTTTTTACGTTAAAATGTTTCTATGAATAGGTAAGCCTTATTCGTTTTTAGGTTTGTGATCTTACCTTTAGTAAAACAGGAACAGAATAACATTACCTGGGTTGTTCAACATTGGGGTTAACGACATATTGTTCTAGGAACCCAATTACTCGTATTGATTTAAAAGTTAGCTTCCAGTACAGAATTAGTATTGGAGTTATTTAAAATTAGCAACCTAGGTAGGTAAATTCTTAAACTCTGTAAAATATAGCTCAGTGTTTTAATAAAATTTACCTGCTATAGTATTACCTAGTAGGCACCTATGTAGGTATGTACATTTACAAGCTTAGGTACAATATGAGAACTTAGAACATTTATCCTTTCAGGATAACATTTAAAATATATATTTCAGTAGGTAATAATATATTGTTACTAATATATTTATAACTGAAATTATTTAAATGAATGCGATCACGCGGTGTGTGTCGTAAAATAAACTGGTAGGTACCTACTAAAACTCATTAGTAACCTACCAACCTACTTTAATATTTTAATTTTAGAGCCAGATACACACACCGCGATCCACCCGAATAAGACCTTGCAGACTAATAATCATAAATTACACCCAAACTAAAAAAAATATTAGTACAAAACACACTGGCCAAGGTAAAGCAAACAGCAGATAAATAAAACTTACCGACTAAGGAGGTTTCAAACTTCACCAACCAGTATTACTAGCAGATGCGATGCGACCGTTTTGGGCGAGTTTTTTCTATTGAAGTTTGGCCACGTGCATTTACTGCGGCTCTGACGGGCTTACTGGTAGGTATGTTTAGTTACGTACGTTCGTATACGTCGGCTATGTATAAATAAAGGTATTGGCGCAGATAATTTTGTGCGCAAAGATAAGGGCCGTAAGGTATAAAATAGTATAATATAATGCAGTAATTGTGGAGGGTTGATGAACGATCTTGACATTGAGAGTATGAAAAATCATGGGTAGAATTGGATAGAGATATAAAGGAGGATATACCTATAGAGAGATAACATAAATAAAAAATCTCGTGTCACAGTGTTTGTAATAGAATGCTTACCTACCTAATACCTAGGTATGGTCTCATCTAGCTCCGATATATTTTTGGGGTTCCTTACCTCAAAAGGTAAAAACGGAACCCATAAATAAATAAATATTGGCGGACTTTACACACAGCGCACAGATAACTGATAGAATACTTAAATACTTTTTTTTTGTAAATACAACTTTATTAAACATATTAACACCGAGACACAGAACATCTATGTACCTATATCACATAGGTATTTGCCCTGGGTGGGGGATCGAACCCAGATAGCTAAGTAATAAGATATATCACTCTTGCGTCTCTGTTGGTGACTAGCACTTAGTTCGGTAAACTGTCATAGGTGTTTATAACCAGTATCAATATATAGGTAGGTATAGGTACCTACCTACTAGATACTAACAACTTAGTTTACCTAATTCGAATAATTTCAATCGTAAGATATGGTTGGTTACAAGTACCAACCAATTATTATTTATTAGTTTTAGAGAACGTACCTTTTGGAAGGGTTGCTTTTGTGAAATTATAAAAACCTTTGGTTTTAGGTCATCTAATTAGGGGTAACTGTGTCTCTCTCTGTGTCTCTATTAGGTATATAGATAAGTAGTACTATTGGTAAGTAGGTAATGTTATAAAGTTATAATCTATAGTTCTATATTTGACTATGTTAAGACACAGTTTATCAACAACTCCAGTTAATACAGAAGAAGCTATATATAGAGTGGGTATAAAACTTAGGCTTATATATAGCTTCCTGGAGTTGTTGTCAAACTATAACCGCGACTTCCTCCGCGTTGATTCAGGAAATCGATTTTAAATTTTTTAACGACTTTATTGTAAAAACATTGAAATTTCTGAAAATCAAAAGAACATTTTGCGAAAAAGATTAGCATATTATTATGTCTGTCCCAAAACTTTATACTGATCTCTAGGTAAGTATATTTAAATTTCATTAAAATAGGCCCAGCAGTTTTTTATGCTGTTTAGGCACCTATGCCTACGCTTCCAATACAATTTCTACGCAGAAGCGTAGGTATAGGTGCATAAAGTAAACAGTGAATAGTTACTATGAAAAGTGTACAGATTAGGTATTCTCAAACATTTTGATAATGCATTCAACATCATAACATGATAACCATGTTTTTACAAAATAGCTCTGCAGATGGGTGATGGGACGGGTATAAAGAAATGACGCGAGACTAACCCTCGTATTCAAGAACGACACTATGAGAACACGCACCCACAGTGGACGAAATCTTTTTTCATAAACATCACTTTATGTGTTGAGCGGCACTATGGCGCACGCTATCGTGTGCCTTTAGAGCTCAACTTTGGCTAGAGGCACACGACAATGTGCCTCTAGTCACACTATGCAGTGTCGCACAACACATAAAGTGATTTTTATGAAAAAATATTTCGTCCACTGTGGGTGCGTGTTCTCATAGTGTCGTTCTTGAATACGAGGGTATGTTGCCAACCATTAAAAATATTACCACTTTCAGCGGCATTATGATTTATCCGATCTTAGCCTTCGCACGATAATACCTTGTGTGGTGTCTTGTACCTTTCTAGGGTAAGGCAATAAAATATCAGACTTCCATTATAACAGTCGCAAGCGACCCGCCCGCATCGCTCGGCGTTCGATCGTCAAGTAACGTACTACCCGCGAAGCGGACGGCTCGTTTAGCCGAATCATTTATTCATACTTGTACATCACATGTCTCTCTTTCAATAATGTTTTATAATTATTTTTCTAATCTAGCTCACAAATCAATATAATATATTTCTAAGCTCACAAATCAATACAATATACTTCTAGGCTAATTGTAATTTAAACTTTAGTCATTTAATCTAGAATAATCGAGTACAATAAATTATCGTTTAATTAGCATCTGTTTCCAATTAATTTTCTGTCTTGTTTTAGCTTGAATTTTCCATCCTCCCTCTGCCTCCTTTATGTGTATTATATTTCTTCTCATTTCTTTTTGTCTTCGTTTAATTATCCTTTTTCTTCTACCTCTTTCTTCTTCTACTTCTTACTTACTTCTAAATCTATGTTCCTATTCTCTACATCTTAAAGCATTTTCTCTAGCTATTATGGTGAAGGGTCGGCTGGTACAATGATTGCCTAGTTTATCTGGTCAGCAAAGAACTAATGATTTATTAATGTTGGTTAGATAGCATGTACTTTTTATTAAAATGATTCTCTACTCAAAACAATTCTTTAATTCATTTGAAACAAGCTTGCTAACATAAGTAATTAACTATACTTGCACGGATAAGAGATTTCATATGATAATAGTTATTAGCTGTAAATAAACCCATCATATATTTCGTACCTACCTCAAACAATAAAAGTTATGAAAAAGTTTGAACACGTACTTAGAGTTAACAACGCTTTCATATATATATATATATATATATATATATATATATATATGAAAGCGTTGTTAATTATATATATATATATATATATATATATATATATATATATATATATATATATTTTATATAAGTACAAGCCATTCTTGGTTAATTTGTATATGATAGGTAAGTGCATTACTAGATAGGTAATTTAATTTAGAGATCTTCATTGTACAACTGTAGCTATAAAACCATTTATTTATTATTTACATGGCTGTAGTTTGTAAGTACCTAGGTATATTTTTCATGTAGGATGTAGGTAAACTACTAGGTAACTAAATTGTTCATACCAACTGGTTACCCAAATACCCAATTACTAAAAGGGCCTACCTTTAGCTATACTAGAGTAAGGTACTCTCATACCTAACTGCTGAGAATGCATAATTATGTAGATAAGGCGTAGGTTTGTACCTACCCATATAGCAATGTCCAGTTTAACATTATTTGTCTGTATAAGTCGTGATATCAACGCAGACACAGTTAAGTAGGTAAACTACCTACTTATGGAACTTATGCATCCAATCATGCCCTATCAAGGCACAAAACTTGTATTGCATTTTCACAACACCAACATAAAATGGGATATTTGACAAGATTTTGAAAACCATTCTAGATTATTCAGAAGTGACTGTGGAACCCATAACAATATTATTCTCAATTCTGTTAAAAATGTATATTAAATATTGACAATTTAAATAACGGCGGATGACATATTGACAAGCTTGCTACGTCATAATAGATTCGACCAATACTGACCATTTGTGTCACGTGACTGTCGTTTAAAATAGTTTTTTTTATTTTTTTTTTTATTTTCAAGTTATTTTACTCTATAACGCTTTATAAAGGCATAATTTAAATAGATCACTATCAACAACACTTTATTTTTCATACTGTCAAATAGCCTATTGGGTTGGAACTTGGGTGTTCCGACTTCACAAATAGAAAACTAGAGTTAAGTGAAATACCCAGACTGCGTTGGTGTTGTTGGCTATATTTATTTGGTTATCTATTTCATTAATAAAGTTTTTCAAAACAATGAAAACAAGTAGAAATGATATATTGCATCAGATTGATTTTCAAAAGTTATTTTAATTCCCTGATCGCTTCACAAAATGTGGTGATGGATTTGTCAAGAATTTATCTGACTATCAATCAGTAAAACAGTGATCAAAATACAATAAAACGAAAAATATTCGAAGTCTGTGACTCGCTTTGTTCTTTAGAAACAAAATAATAGTGATGGTGGAAGTGAAGAACCAGTGCAATGCTACTTTAACTCTGATGGAACAAACCGTCCTCGAAGAAAACCTCACACTTGTAACGATGTTGTGTAGAAGCTTTAAAAAGATCGGAAGTCAGTGTTGAAAATGGTTTAAAAATCAGGTACAAATGTGTCAACTTTTTAAGTTGCATGTTATATTAAAAGGACTGATTTCAATTGTACTACATTATTCTTTGTAGATTAATATTCTAAAACTGTTTATTTTTATTTTATTTTTTTTTCCGCTTAAGGCCTTCACGATACTGGCCCAGCCTTGTGTAAAATCTGTTGTTTAACCCTTTTTGTTCTGTTCTCTCAACATCACACTTTAAGAAACCTTAATCTTAAGTACTTTGTTAACCTGTTGAATGCTTAATAATATTAATCATATTATTTGTTCTTTGTATGTTTGTTACTTTCTTTCGTTGTTTTGGTATTGCAAAACGCCCACAGGCACATTCGATATTATTATATTATTTAGCTTTAGTTTTCTCTGTGAATTTGTAATTTTATGAGAAAATAAACATCTTAAATCGTTTTTTTTTTTTTTTTTTTTTTTTTATTAAATTTATTCGGTTTATAATAGCCGAAATTTAGCACAAGGGCTTTAGCCAATTGTGCACCAGTGTGTGTTAATCTATGATAACTCGTTTTAGGTGGTAACAATTCGGTCGAGGAGTCGTCGGTTTGTAAAAACTTTCTTACTAACACGTATTCCAAATAACTGCTTTTTGTAGAAGAGCGTATACGTATGTTTTGGTAAATCTAACAAATTGAGAGACTGGAAAAACTGTTTGGGAATTACTCCTGTAGTTGAAATGACGATAGGGATTATAGAAACATTTTTATTATTATACTTTTATTTTTATTTTAACTTACCATTTTGTTCTTCCTGTATTATTATTATTCGTTTCAGCAGTAAACTTTACTAAGTTTACTGCTGAACACATTTAAGAGAACTGGTTATTTTATAAATCCCTATTTTATTTACCTTGTTGATTATCCAGATAAAGAAACTGTTTATTTTATGTAAGTATCTACCTTATTTTTTTTATGTTAAATGTTAAACAATGATTTTGTAATAAGGTTGATTATTTTTCATACTAAATTGAGTATCTTTTATCGTTTACAAATGCTCTTAAAACATTTAAGGTAAGGTAATAAGGTAAAATGTAGGTAATTTACCTACTTTTCATACAAGTACTTAGTCGATTTTATTATTTTATCAATCATCAGATAAAACACTGTTTACTTTGACTGTATTGTAGGCCGTGCCTATACTAGCTGACATAAAATTGCAAAAAGTTGCATTATACTTATGCATATGCAGTATACTTAAGAGTGTATGAAGTGACAATAACCCATTTTAACTAACCGAATATAATTCATTATCTTTTTAACCAATTCGTCAACTTATCGTTAATTTATTTTCTAATGGAATCGGTACTCTATTACCTATAATGTAATATATGGTCGGCTAATTGGTGTTACTGAATTGTCAACTGCTATATTTAGTTGTACGTTCTTAAATATTGAAAACATAGGGTAAGTAATTTACACTAAATTACTTACCCTAATTTAAGGACATTTAGGCACATATATTTCTCTTTGTCTATTAAGTACAGGTGCCGTTTTATATGATGTATTATAATTTGGCATCTTTTTGTTGCGGTCCTACCGCGATTGAAACTTCAAATAAACCAATAACATATAGAGTTTCTTTTTTTTTTTTCATATGCCATGAAAATTGTTGCTGATCTGACGCAATTGTTCTGTGTCTGGGTGTAAATAATATATTTACAAAAATATATAAGTATTCTGTCAGTTACCTGGTTCCCATAGTAACAGCTTTTCTTAGTTTGGCGCTAGATGGCGCTGTGTGTCAAGTCCGCCATTTCAAAATAAGTAGGTACCTATTTAGGTGTAGGTAGATGATACTACTATTATTACAATATGGCAAGTATATATGTATTTGTAGTTCTAACATACATACATACCTATCCACTAGTCCATTTATTAAGTAAGCAAATCATGTACGGTCTTCTCGTACATACTTACCCACTTATAGAATTGGGACTTTTAATTTTACGTATTACTGATATGAATCAATTTGAACTTGATGATTTATTTTATTCATTCGCTTTACGTTGATTTCTGTTTATTTGCCAGATTGTTCTCGTTTAACATTCTGACTTGGCTAATATATATAGGCACATCTTGTTGTTCTATAGATAGTCAGGAGTTACGTCAACTTAGTGCATTACAACAATGGAACATATTAGAATAGATATATAAATAGATATATATTAGCAGGCACGGCAATTAATAATGCTCCAACATTGTATTTTTAATACTTTGCCAGATTGTTCTCGTTTAACATTCTGACTTGGCTAATATTATACAGGCACATCTTGTTGTTGTATAGTCAGTTGGTACACAACTTAGTTTAACTATACAACAATGGTACATAGGTAGGTATATATTAGCAGGCACGGCAATTAACAATGCTTCAACATTGTATTATTTTTACTTTGCCAGATTGTTCTCGTTTAACATTCTGACTTGGCTAATATTATACAGGCACATCTTGTTGTTGTATAGTCAGTTGGTAAACAACTTAGTTTAACTATACAACAATGGAACAACTAGGTATATATTAGCAGGCACGAATAAATTGTACGACTTCATCAAGCGTTATCAGTAAAAAAACATAGTAGGTACTTACTTAGTATAAAACACAAGTTGTTATTGGCATAGGCGATTACGGCAATTAAAGCTGCTACTACCTAAATTTTCTCTAAAATTACGACAATGTTGAGACATTGTCATGTTGAGACATTTATACAAAACGTATTAAAAAAAAAGCTAATAGCATCTAGATGAACACTACAGTTACATCACATTCCCTTTTTTTTTCTAATTACCCACATTTTATGTTTTTCAACTAATAACCTGCCTGCTTTTTTTTTTTCAAGTCGTATGGTACTTTTTATGGCATGTCTTACTCACGTTTTTTTATCCTCGTCGCCATTTGTGGTGTCTTGTACCTTTCTAGGGTAAGGCAATAAAATATCAGACTTCCATTATAACAGTCGCAAGCGACCCGCCCGCATCGCTCGGCGTTCGATCGTCAAGTAACGTACTACCCGCGAAGCGGACGGCTCGTTTAGCCGAATCATTTATTCATACTTGTACATCACACCTTGTTATACTTACCTACCTAATAAATGGAGGATATCTACAAATATCGTAAACAAATGATTAAACATAAGTTGTGGAGTTCATGTCATTACTAGCAGTCCGCCTCGGCTTCGCACGGGTGTACTAATGAAGATTAGAGACCAATTTCTGATATCTTGGGTTATATTATCACAATTTTCGTAGGGATCTCTATTTATTTGGGAATAGAGCATAGCCTATTTTAGGTACTCGCTGATAATGTAGTTTTTGATAGGTGAATTAATTTTTTTAAATTGGTTAATTTTTTTTTGTTTACCGTTTTTAAGGGTTCCGTACCCAAAGGGTAAAAACTTCGCTGTCCGTCTGTCTGTCACAGGGCTGTATCTTTACAACTAACCGTGACAGCTAGACAGTTGAAATTTTCACGATGATGTATTTCTGTTACCGCTATAACAACAAATACTAAAAACAAAATAAAATAAATATTTCAGTGGGGCTCTCATACAACAACCCTTCGTGCGCGAGTCTGACTCGCACTTGACCGGTTTTTTCTTTTTTGCGGTACAAACATAAATACACTTTTAAACTCTTAGTAGTGTTTTAAGTGTAGATACTGTCTTTATTTTAAAAACAAACCAAATTCCGCTGATAATCCCGCAATAACTGCTAGTTGACTCTACTGTCTTCAATATCAGGAGGAAGCGCGCACGCATCTCCCAAACAAACATTCAGAAAAGTCTGAAAATATATGTTTCATTCAAACCGTGAAAACGACGTTATTCTATCATAAAAGTGACGGTCAACCATAAGGAACTGATATTCCATCCTGGGACTCTCTGGACTGAGAATTTATACCGTGAGTTTTATAACATTCAAGCCATTTTCTATTCAAATTCAAAATAGAGAAAGAGCTATCGAATCGCAAATAGCGATAAAAACAAGTTTTGTTAATTAAAGTAGTTAGTTAATTATTAACATTAAAATTAAAATTGTTTTCGCTTGTACACTGCAGGTCAAAAAAATAGAGTTGTACCTGCCATATTTTTAGGATGTATTAAAAGTTGAATACAAATTCAATAGCAAAACTGTCTCGACTTCAGCTAAAGAAAATAAGTCTAAAAATAATCTCTTTTCCAGGTTTTTATCTATCGTTAAAAATAATCATTTTGTATCATCCTAAATAACATAATAATAATAACTAAAATACTATATAACTAAACTATTGAACTAAAATTAAAGTGGAATACTTCAATGTTGTGGTCTCTTGTGCAGTTTATTATTGTAACTATAATACCTAAAAGACAGTGTAAAAATATGAGATCGTGTAATGAAATTATTCTTAATTATCATCACAATTTGTTCTATGTATGTATATTTAATTATAACGATATAAGACAAGAATTTATATACCGTCTGTTTTTATAGGTATTTTATTATTTATTTTTTACATATAAAAATGTTTACAAAAATCTTCAAACTTAACCCGCTCGTTGTGATAATGAAATTATTTTTATATTAAAAAAATAAATAAAAACCACCATAAAAATTACACAAATACCACATTAATTTGTTAAAAACGTGAGAAAACCAGGAAGATCATCTGATTAGAGCGATGCCCTCGCGGCCTCTGACCATGTACACTGACCTAAAGGCGTGGCTGAGCCACAGGTTTAAAGATAGTTAGTACCAACCAACCCAACTACGAAAGTAACGCATCTATGCGTTAGTAGTTTAATATGTCATACATACATATTAAGTCGCGGGTCGCCCATATTAAACAATAACTTGATATTAACAATAAGTGTTGGCCGAGTGGGAGGTACCTCGACTTTCAATCTGAAGGTCGTGGGTTCGAATCCCGGCGTGCATCAATGGATTTTTCTGTTAGAAAAATTTGTATGCGCATCAAAAAACACGTGCTCAAAACGGTGAAGGAAAACATCGTGAGGAAACCAGTTAGTATTCTTATAAACGGCGATGGGCTTGCAACTTGTCACGTATAGAATGCTAACTACTGCAAAATGTGGGCATGTGCCAAATATAAAGTTTGGACGTGTCTCTGACTACCCCCACTAGACATCTTCAAAGGATCTAAGCGTCTGGAGATCTGAGAGGATGTCTACCGTATTTGGGGATTACAGTCGTGATGCTATTTATTTTTTATTTACCAATAATTTACTACTTGATGCCCTAAGCAATCGACGCGACGCGTAGGTGCCTACACGTAAATCTGGAGTAATAATCTCCCGTGCCTGGTACCAAGACGTGATGGCCTAAGCAATTGCTTAATTTGCTTATGGGTTATTAAATTGCCAGCAAGTGTAAGTAACCGCAAGGGATTTTTGCGGTTATTAAAACGATTACGCATTGATGTAATATCAAATAATTATGGATATTTATAGTCAGTATACTTTTGGCACTTTTATGTTTACGTTTACCTCTAAGGCGGCTTTACCTCTGGATTATTTTGGGACATCCTGTATATTCGTAAGTGTCACTAGCCTTTTTTGAAGGCGGTAACAACTAAACTAATTATATTTACCTATGCCTATGTGTCATAAGGAAAGTCTGTGTTTGGTTTCATATTTAATTTCCGCGGTTTTTGAAATACGAGATCAGAATACTCATAACATAGAAGGTGTTAGAAAATAATCGATTTAGTTAACTTGATTGTAAACAAGAAACACACTAAGTTGGTTCAGTGGCGCGTCTTGAGTTTGCCTACTATATAAGTAAAAAATACCTGTTTAACATTTTTGAATTTGAAGCTTAAGGCCCTGTATGTCGACGATTGCTCTTTTTCGAAACGAAAAAAGAAATACTTCTGAACAAGCCACATCTCTATTTTTATAATGTACTAGCGACCCGCCCCGGCTTCGCACGGGTTTAATACATATAAACCTTCCTCCTGAATCACTCTATCTATTTAAAAAAAACCGCATCAAAATCCGTTGTGTAGTTTTAAAGATATAAGCATACATACAGACTCGGGAAGCGGGAAGCGACTTTGCTTTATACTATGTAGTGATAGTATATGTGAATAAAGATGTATCCATCTTTAATCACTTCGATAAATAATCCTACCGACCGCTGCACGTGGTACTGATCCATGGGCGGCGCGTGGTCCGCCTTTGCTTTTCGAATAAATTAATGATATAAATTATGTATAATTCCTTATCAAAAACCTATTCTAGTAGAAATCTAGATCTACATATTACCTATCTTTAACAATAAATCACAAGTTGATCTTAATAGTAGGTATCAAAGTATTTCGATCATAAATTCCAAAACGTATCATTTTGAAATAATATATCTTTATCGTGAAAAGTTTCTGCTATTATGTTTTCAGCTTAATAGAAATCTAGGTAGGAACCTGAAGTAATATATTTATAAAAATAGGAGATGTAGCTTGTTCAGAAGTATTTCTTTTTTCGTTTCGAAAAAGAGCAATCGTCGACATACAGGGCCTTAACACGAAAAAATTGATTCTTATGAAGAATTTTCAATTGATTAATCTATTTAGACTAGTTACCAGTTACCTATCATGTTTTTGTCTTTAATTTAGATTAACCCTAAAGTTCAATAAGGTATGCCATAAAGTTCATCCTAAAGCAAATCTAATATATAAAATTTCCATGTCACAATGTTAGTTACCGTACTCCTCCGAAACGGCTTGACCGATTCTCATGAAATTTTGTGAGCATATTGAGTAGGTCTGAGAATCGACCAACATCTATTTTTCATACACCTAAGTGATAAGGGTGGCGTAAAGATCGGGAAAAACGGAAAGTGCTTTTTTCTGTAGAATTATTGACATTTGACAGGACAACGTTTGTCGGGACAGCTAGTCTTCTTATAAAAATGAATCGCGAGAGCAGCTGAACCGATTTCGCTAATTCTGAAATAAAAAATGAATTTGACATGACAACGTCTGTCGGGACAGCGAGACAGACATAAAAACATTATACAAAAATGTCAACACGTATAGGTACACGCCATTGAAATAGGGCCTACCTATAGTCCTACACCAAGATATATTAGGTACTCGTAAAACTTAAATATAATGATTAGTTTTCAGAGAATTATGTAAAAATTAACATTGTGCGATAACTTCAGTAAATAAGATAAATAAATACCAATTTACACGAATAACATGCAAATAAGATAACTGATACATAACTAACATAATATTATATAATTATTGTATGTCAATATGACTGTACAATATAAAGTCATAGATAAATATGGCCCTTGGAAAATAACGTAGGGATATTTATGAAACATCATGTATAAATATGACTATCTTTGCGTTTCCCTATTTATAAAACATCAGCTATCAAGTACTTCATCTTTACACAACATTTCTCACCTCAGCGTCAACGATGCCGGAGGTCAAAGTGAATGAAGTGCAACGGTTCATTGAAGACTGCCTTTTGGCTGTCGGAGCACCCTTGGAGGCGGCTAGGGCTCAAGCTTCGATGCTACTACATGCAGATGTTGTTGGACATTACAGCCATGGACTAAATAGGCTTGGTGAGTTTTAGCCTTCACCTTGTTCGATTGGCACCACACTGGAGTTCTACATAGCATTAAGACGCTGCCAGTCGACGATTATTTTTGTTCGAAACGAAAAAAGAAATACTTGTGAACAAGCCACATCTCCTATTTTATAATGTATAGTATAAATATGATGACAAACACACGTCCGCGCGTGGTCCGCCTTAGCTTATCGAATAAATTAATGATATAAATTATGTATAATTACTTATCAAAAATCTATCCTAATAGAAATCTAGATCTACATATTACCTATCTTTGACAATAAATCACAAGTTGATTTTAATAGTAGGTATATAAAATATTTCGATCATAAATTCTAAAACGTATCATTTTGAAATAATATTTTTATCGTGAAAAGTTTCTGCAATTATGTTTTCAGCTTAATAGAAATCTAGGTAGGAACCTGAAGTAATATACTTATAAAAATAGGAGATGTGGCTTGTTCAGAAGTATTTCTTTTTTCGTTTCGAAAAAGAGCAATCAGCGACTGGGAGCCTCTTAAGGAAAGGATCATTAAAAAAAAGGTAGACCCCAAGCCGTGTTTGTTGCCTGATTCTTCTAGGCTTGGTTGCGTGGAATCGGTGTAGCTTCACCTAGTTCCCAAGACGTTTCAAAGTGATCCTTGTGATTTTATTGAAATAAATGTTATTTGAATTTGAATTTGATAAGATAATTATCTGTTCTCTCAGCGTGAACTAGGTGTATGTCGAAGACCAGTAGGTATATAAGAAATTAAGAGGTTCGTTTACTGAATGCCTCTTGGCTGTCGGAGTACCCATCTTGCGCCAGGGTGCGAATCTACCTTAGGCCCCCCCTAACCACCCTCCACACCTTTTGCACCCCTAAGTAGAGACGGGTCCTGAATCAGCGTGAATTATGTCTGAGACCAGAATATAATAAATGAAGCGGTTCGTTTATTGAATGCCTCTTATCTCTCGATACCTCACCACCTCACTCTTGAGGTGGTGAGACAGCAGATCACTTTAAAGAAAAGACTGAGGCTGAGGAAAGCTTCTTGAGAAAACCAGTATTCTTGTAAGCGGATGCAAAATGTGGTCATGTGCCGAATGTAAAGTTATACAAGGATCTAAAGAGATCTGAGAGGATTTCTACCGTACTTTAGGAACAGTCGTGATCCTATTTAATTTTTTTTTATAGGTAATAATTATGCATTGTTTCAGAGTTCTACATAAACGACATAATCGCCGGGTTCACAAAATCTCAGGCCACGCCAATCATCCTGAAGGAGTCTGCAGCTACCGCGTGGGTTGACGGATGTGACTCCCTCGGCGCAACTGCTGGACAGTTCTGCATGGAGCTCGCGGTCAAGAAGGCAAAGGAGACGGGTATCGCAATAGTAACTGCTAAAGGTACTTAAGCCTCACAACTTAGTTGGTAGTAACTATGCCTTCTGCCCTGTAAGTTGTGGGTTCGATTCCCACCCAAGATAAATATTTGTGTAATGAACATAGATGACTGTTCTGTGTCTGGGTGTTCATAATGTATACAGATATGAATAATAGGTATTTATTTACAAAAAAAAGGTATATAAATATTTTATCAGTTATCTGGTTTCTATAGTACATAGGTACTTTGCTTAGTTTGGGGCTAGATGGCACTGTGTTTAAAACATTTTTTTATTGTCATATATGAAATGCTAACTACTGCAAAATGTGGTGCCAAACATAATATTTAGACATACCTACTACTACCGCCTTTAGCCATCATCAAGAATCTAAGAGTATATTATATGTCTGTCTCGATCCTTTTTTTATTATTTCAAACATTTTTATACAGGTTTTTACCTATTACCCACCTTTAATTTATTCTACCGACGACGACGCAGTGACAAGTGACAATGATTGTACTATGCTTTTCAGGCTGCAACCATTTTGGTATGGCTGGTTACTGGGTATTGCAGGCGGAGAAAGAAGGTCTGATAGGCATGGCGTTCACCAACACTTCACCTATCATGGTCCCCACAAGAGCTAAATACGTGAGTACTGAGTAACCAGTCAACAAATTAACAAGTTAATCAAACTTATTCAGTTTATCAATGCGCCAAAAGCGAGATTTGCGTACACATACTCAATAGCATTTCGGTTTGCATCAAATTATACGAGTGGGAAAATGTAAAGGAGGTTGATGGGTTTATGTACCTACTCTTATGTAATTGGCAACTTCGTTTTAATAAAAAAAAAAAAAGTTTTTTTAATTTAGCTGCCAGGAATAAAAACAAAAGAGTTCAAAATAGGAACTAATTGTAATTTTCTTTTTACTTCAGGCTGCATTAGGAACAAACCCTATCGCGTTAGCAGCTCCCGGAATCGATGGAGATTCTCTTGTAGTGGATTTGGCTACCACCTCTGTTGCAATGGGAAAAGTAAGTTCATTACATTTGACAGCCCAAATTGTAATCTGGTGTGCGTGATATACAGCAAAATGTTTACTCCTCAGATAGAAGTGCAGATTCACAAAAACGAGCCGTTGCCTAAGGGCTGGGCAATGGATATTGATGGACAAATCACCACGGACCCTCAAAAGGTAAACAGGCATTTACCAAGCAAGTCTGCTAATTATTTTATCAAAGGCGCTCATCACCAGACACTACAATTTCACCAATCGTTTTTATCATCGGTATAAATAAAGAGGCGGAACTGGAGGGAAACAGATGGAAAGAGCTGCATCAGTTACACCGACAAGAGCACAGGTCTTAAGTTAGAAGCAGATACCCCGATCACCCAGTAAACTTGCATGCAAGTAAATAGGTTGTTTCAAATTTTCATTGACATCAAAAATCTGCTTTTCATAAACTGATAAGTGGTGGCTTTAAAACGTACCTACCGCAATTTAGTTGAGTACCTACCTATATTTTTCTACACCGACTTACACTATTCTCATCCCATTCTGTCTTAGAAAATTTGAATTTCGAAGTTGATAATTAAATTTATCAATATAAATAAAATAAAATAGATATTGATGGACATTTCACACAGCGCCATCTAGCTTTAAACCAAGCAAAGCTTGTACTACGGGAACTAATAGAATATTTATATACTTTTTTTTAAATACATACTACTTAAAATGCATTATACCACCTAGACACAGAACAAACACCACACAAATATTTATCCTGGCCCCTGGAACCCACAGCCTACAGCTCCGAAGGCAGAGTTACTACCAACTGTGCTGTGAGGTCAAATACGAATGGTTCCCAGCATTCAGTGTAGTTCTTGTACGCAACGGTCTTCATCTTCTTTCTTCGAGCGTCGCATCGCTCGTTATTGGCCTCACCATTGTAGAAACACGTGAACATCAATTATTTTGGATATTTTCCTGACAGGCTTTCGACGCAGGCCGTCTCATGCCACTGGGTGGTGCTGAGAACACCAGCGGCTACAAGGGGTATGCTCTCAGCGCTATGGTCGAAGTTCTCTGCAGTGGATTATCAGGTAAAATATTTGTGGGATAATTTTTATCCAGGTACCACGCGAACGTTGCCTTTAACAAGAAGTTTGAAAACCTGTAATCCTCAAAATACTACTAAAATACAACCTCAAAATACTACAATATACTATCCTAAACTACGATAACAGGCCACCAAAGAGTTCACATGTTTAGATAAATACTGGCCACTTAAAAAAAACAACTTGTTTTTTTCAAGGTTCTAAAATGACGCACCAAATCCGCGGATGGACGCTGGACACTGATGAAGGGGCACCGAAGCTAGGCCAGTGCTTCATCGCCATTGACCCTTCGTTCTTCGCACCAGGCTTTGCGGAGAGGATTGCAAATTGTCTGCAGCATTGGAGGACCATGGAACCAGTGAGATTGTCTTGCTTGTCTAAGTATATAAAACTCTTGCGTTACTGACTGACTGATCTATCAATGCACAGCCTAAACTGGTCCTAAAAACTTGAAATTTGGAGGGTGTATTCGTTTTGGTGTGTAGGGGTGCACTTAGAAAGTAATTCCGGTAATTCAACCCCTTAGGTTGAAGGTCGTTGAAGTCTGTTTGAAAATAACTTCACGTGAACAAAGTCCACGTTTTTCCACAAGTTTTTTATATGTTTAAATTACCTGTTAATTTTTGTTCTGGGCCTGTGTGTTGTGGCATGGTACTCGCAGTTCCAGATACCCTCGATAAATGAAATCCTAGCTTAGAGTGGTTAGGTTTAGATATTTATTTAGTTTAGGGTCTGGATTTTAATTACTCGATAAAACGCTGCAGATTAGTCTGCAAAAAAATGCCAGGATTCTCCGTTGTTAAAAACTCTACACGTATCACCCGTCAGAGTATCACCGTCATTGTTCTGATGCATCTCTTCTTTAGAACATTTACGTTTTGTCTCTCTTTACCTTAGTAGTGAAGCAGTTGTAAGAACTCGTAGCTTCATGAAAATAGTGAATTTTATATAATGTAACTTGCCTGTATATATTTATTAACTTGCAAGCCAGTCATAAGTTTGTTTGTGTAGTAGTAGTAGTTAAATAGTTCTCGTTGTAGGTAGGTCAGGGCGCACCCGATAACAAACTTTCTATCTTACTAGGCTCGTAATAAAATATACCTACTTACTTTCTTCTAAAATATATTTTACTGAACTTTCTCAAGTGACAATGTTTTACGAGTCTATTGATACAATCTACTTACGACTTTTATTAAAAAACCTAGTCAATTAGGTTTTTGATACAAATAGTAGATAACACTATTGTGAAAGTTAGTCGTCTGCGATTATTTTATTACTAATTTAATTTTAGTTTTAAAAACGATGATTTACTGTCAATTAATTATTTATTATTTAACGTCAGCAATACAAGTTTAAACGCGGTAATGAGCCTAAGTTATTTATTATTATTGTTATCCATATTTTTTCCCCGTCTACCCAAATTGTAACCCACCCAACCCATCTTACTTAATTAGTAAGGATAACGTCGCAGGTTCGGCTACCTTCTTGGTAGACGTTTTTTTCTGTTATTTTTAGGGTTCCGTAGCAAAAGGGTAAAAACGGGACCCTATTACTAAGACTCCGCTATCCGTTTGTCTGGCACCAGGCTGTATATATCTCATGAACGGTGATAGCTAGACATAGACAGTTGATATTTTCACAGATTATGTAACTCTGCTGCCGCTGTAACAACAAATACTAAAATAAAATAAATATTTAAGTGGGGCTCCCATACAACAGACGTGATTTATTTGCCGTTTTTTTATAGACAATGGTACGTAACCCTTCGTGCGCAAGTCCGACTCGCACTTGGTCGGTTTTTTCTGTAATCTTTACACTATTTTTAGTTGCTTTACCTGTTGTAAATGCCCACTACATCAGGTAAATTGATAATTAATATAACTTGGGAATTTGCTCAAAGTGGTGGGCGAGGTAAAATAAATCCTTATGATGAGCTATTAAATAGAAGACCTTCAGAAATCATTGGTGTAGATTTTCCCTTCATTATTATCCTCATATTTCATCATTGATTATTTTATTTCACTTATTTTTAAGTAGGTATTTATTTACTTAGCATACCTACACACATACGAATACAGGAAAAACCGGCGACTTCGTTCGCGTAGTTTTTCATGACGTGGGACGTTGTTACCCCTTATAAGGTAAAAGGGTAATTTTTTTAATTGTAAATTGTATTCGTGTTTTCTTCGATATTTACAAAGACAGTTTTTATTACATGGCATAGGTAACTTTAAGGTTTTATTTATGTACTTCGTTAGTCTAAAGGCAGAAACACTTGGAACATAGAAGCACACTTCGAACATGATTAAACTCTTCTAGATAGATTTCTCATTCGAAAACCACTCCATTAATGATCAAACTTCAAACGTGCCATGTGATTGGATCCTCCTACGGTCCTTTGGGACTGGGGGCGCCCTCCGGGCCCGACTGGGAGCCCGTGGCATTTTGCCTTGCCGCCTTATTGCAACTCCACTGACTTACCCCTAGGGCTTTACTAAAAAGTGGTACATTTACAGGTGGATCCATCCCTACCAGTCCTGGCACCAGGAGATAAAGAGCGTATAAACGCTGAGAAAACTGCAGAGCGAGGAACCATCCCATACTCGAAAGGACAGATCGAAAGCAGCACAGCTATGGCCAAACGGATCGGAGCTAAGCCTATTCAAACTATATAATATTACTGACACAAATATGCGCTCTACCTCGCCGCTACATAACTAAAAGATTACCTTATTAAATAGATACCTAGGTAAAATAAACGCATAGAAGATTATGAAAATATGGGTATTGTTTGAATTATTCAAGACGATTCACACGTTGACAATGAGTGCTGTGCAGTGTCTGAATCGCCTAGAACTTTCCGAAGGTCCAGATAGTCTCAAATGAAATACTATGATTGCAGGATACCAACAAAAATCTAATAAATACTTGCTAATTTTTTACGACCTTTAGTTTAGCTAGCTGATTGATGATCATAATCAAAGACAAAGAGAAGACGCATAGGTAAGTGATCTTAAAACGGCTTTGTTTTTGCACGTACGAACCTGAAAGTTAAGTTTCATATGCGGATGACATAAAAATAATAAACAACATATTTCTCGGACGCCTGCTAACCAGGACGGCCACAAAAGAAAGTGCACATCACAATGGCAAGGTGTGTATTTAGCATATAACAGCGAATTACTCACTACCTACCAACAAACATTGTTTGTAAGACCTTTAAAGAATGTCATCGCCCTACTTGGATATTGGAACTGTTTACTGTTAGGTAGCCTGAGCTTGAACTAGGCACACCCCGCACACCTGCTTCAAGTGAGTACCCATTGATTGCCGATCTGTGTGACAGTTTTACAAAGAGAGTGTATTTAGGGCGCGTATTAAATTAATTTTATCGTACTCATCGACTTATGTCAAAGCCACGAACAGCGTAGCTCGTTTGCAAACATACACACACATCCTCACAAACTTTCGGATTTATAATATTAGTAGGATAGATGTATGCTTATCTATATATCACATTATGAGCTTGAGAATCCATTATACCTATACCTACCCACCTAGATTAATATTGCGGTAGGGTTGTACCTATTGTAAGCAACACGCAACTGTTGATAGGCGACACTTTTTACCAGGGACTGAAAGCGGTAGAGGTTAACGGTATTGGTACCGCAAAAATATAACGGTACCGTTATTCGATAGCGGTTGGGCCATACCGAAATTATACCGGTATGGAATAACGGTATCGAAAAAATCTTGAGTGTCGTTCGTCGGCTATGAGAGAAGGGAGGAGGGGGGGGGGGGAGGGCGCGTGAGGGGCAAAACTCAGAGCGAGTTCGTTTGTTGTGAACGCACACACACGTCTTTGTCAATCGAGCGACACACAGGTTAATAAAACTTTGTTTGTTCTGTTCTGTTGCGCACGCGTTCACGCACAGTAGGTAGGTACCTACCTACCTTTAACTATAGATTTTGACACGGGTCTTTATCACGTAATTAAGTACCTACCTTTAATTTATTTTCCCGACTATGACGTCTGCTCGCGACCATGGCTATTGTAATTATTTGTAGGTAAGTAACATAATCGAATGTCGGGAAAATAAATTACCGGCAGGTAGGTATTTACCTAATAAATACACATAACTTCTCTTTTATTTCTTTATGATAAAATTTAAATTAAAGTAGGTGGCGATTCTATTGTGCCCATAAAAAAATTTCGGAATCCTAAAACACCATCGCTCTTATTCCTTTACGTTAAAGTCTAAATTTGCGTAACCTCAGGATGACAGTTTTAAAACGTAGGCTAGTTTTAAGTAATTTAACTATTTTTTTACGTAAATCTAGTCAATAAAAGTAAAGTGAAATTTTGATTTTCTTATTTATTTCGTTCATCAGAAATAAACGAAAAAAAATAATTCCAAATTTAAAATTTTGAGATTACTCAAATTTAGACTTTATTGTAAAGGAATAAGAGCGAAATTGTTTTAATTGTTTATTTTTTTGGAAATTCTAATTGTAGAACGTTGCCAACAGAACAATTAATTACTGATTAGCGTATTAGATTATGACCTGTATTTAAATATAGGACAATTTTTATCTATACCCGGTCATAGTCTATCTATAAACCAAATTTCAACCAAATCTGTCTGTTTAGTAGTTGAAGTAGTTGTAGGATGGATGTTTGTTACTGTGCAGTCGGCGGATCTAGGCACTGGTGATGTTAGCCGTTTGGATGCGCGGCAGACAATTTTCGACTTTATACAGTGACATAATAACCATTTGTGCGTTTCTACGGCTAACTTCACGAGTGCCTAGATCCGCCGACTGCACAGTAACAAACATCCATCCATCTACACAAACTTTCGCATTTATAATATTAGTAGGAAATATAAAATAAGTAATAAAGATAACATTAATACATGTTTAAAATTTGCATAGTTTTTTTATTTTTAATCAATTTTGTTGTACATCTAGTGTTTAAAAGGTGGATAAGTTACTTGGATTTCTTCGCCCATTTTATGTTGCCCTTTTACTGCGTCAACAATCTTTAAGATATGCCTATACGCCATGTTTCGCATACATGGACGTACAAATTGTAGCTCATCCAAGAGCATGTGACAGAAATGATAACTTCCCTTATCCATTTTATTTTCTCTGACACAATCATCGCATTCGAAAACACATTCAGTTCCTGGTTTCTCTTTTTCTTTTTTCGGCGACGGCATACAGTTCTTCAAATGTAAATCAGATTCATATACAGGGGACACTGGGGCTGATGGCGATCCTTCATCAGATGAATTAGAAACTCGTCTATGATCTGCTTTTTTGCGTTTGCTAACTGTCGGCAAAATACTCTGCGACATTCCAACATCCAAGCCGCAAAAAACATCTGATGACAGACGTCTTTTTCTACCTAAAAAAAGGTTATACACATTGAGAAGAAATAAATAAAACCCACATACCATTTCCCACAAATTAATACAGTTTTCTGCCCGTCCATATATTTATTTATACTTATTTTGATGGAGTTAGTCATCTGTGGCAGTTATTATAATAACAAATAGATTTATGTTAAACTAATAAATAAATAAATAAATAGATATATATTGTTGGACATTTTACACATCGCCATCTAGCCCTAAACTAAGCAAAGCTTGTACTATGGG
Organism: Hydriomena furcata; assembly: GCA_912999785.1. Taxonomy (NCBI): domain Eukaryota; kingdom Metazoa; phylum Arthropoda; class Insecta; order Lepidoptera; family Geometridae; genus Hydriomena; species Hydriomena furcata. The sequence goes on from OU538837.1 coordinate 10,460,234, forward strand.
AACTAGTTAACTGATAGAATACTTAGGTAAATAATTTTATACTTAAGTAGGTACATAAATAATTATGATAGATATAGTTAGGTACTAACACCCAGACACAGAACAAATATCTATGTTCATCACACAAATATTTGCCCCGGGTTGGGATTGAACGCACAACCTACAGCGCTGAAGAAATTTTAAGTTTCGGTTTAGGCTGTGTGTTGATAGATCAGTCAGTCAGTAGGTAAAGCAAAATTTTTATATATGTAGATAGGTAAGTAAATACGATATAAACTTCGAAAAGTGAGGCATCTATTCCCAGTCTTACCCTTCACTACACACGCACAACAGTGAGGCATCTATTCCTAGTCTTACCCTTCACTACGCAACAGTGCATAGGTGGGTGGGTCAAACAAATATCTACCTATTATAAATTTTTAATTATAGGTAGGTATTAGGTAACCTATACTTACCTACCACATACCACATAATATTTATACTTTAATAGTAAGTAAAGTACATAGGTACTACCTACTCTATACGGCTTTCAATGCAGTTTAGGTGAAATAGGTAGGTAGGTATTCTCTAAAATTTATGAGAATTCCAATTTATATGTCCCACCTAAACTTCATTGAAAGCCATAACATGATAAACATAGTTTTTACGAAATAAGCCGGCTGACCCGGGTTGGTGGATCTTGGCATCTGTGAAGTGAGCTGTTTGGTTGCGCGGCAGACAATTTTCGACCTTATCATGGTTTTGTGTCACTGACACAAAACCATTTCTGCGTACACACAGCTAACTACACGAATGCCTAGACCCGCTGGCAGAACTGTAGGTAGGTACCTACCTACCTAGGTGGGTAGGTACCGAGGTAGGCAGGTACCTACATTCAATAGGTACAAAACATAGTGAGGCAGGTAAGGTCAGTAGGTACCTACCTACCTACGTGCCGTGTCACAGCAAGAATGGTTATGTGTCACTGGATAAGGTCAAAAATTGTCTGCCGCGCAACCAAACAGCTATCTTTACGTAGGTAGGTAGATACTTACCTAACTAAACTAAGATCCGCCGACAATACCTACTAGGTAGAGGTAGATACAGTACCTACTACGTAGGTAGGGAACAGACCTATCATCTAAGTAATGAAATTTTGAGTTCGATTTTGAATTTGCAGTTCGCTATAGGTATAGTTCGTATGTCGCATCACACACAACTGAAACTGACACAACACAACAAAACAAACGTAGTAAGTCGTTTGATGCACCGACCGCCGCCGCCGCCGCTCCCCGCCGCGCGGGGGAGTGAGAAAACCTATAATATTTGGGTAGAAATTGCGGTATCGTTATTCAACCTTTAGTATACCACTATGAATTTCGGTAGAAGCTTTTCGGTACCGTTATATTTTTAGGTATTGAAATATATGAAATACCGGAATTTATCGGTATGACGTCATATCGATAAATAGAGGTATCTTAATTTTTCGGTTATTCGGTCCCTGCTTTTTACAGTCCCTTGCAGTACCTAGCAAGGTATTTATTAGCAAATATTCCCATATAATTTTTATACTTACCTAGTTATTGCACATTGTAAGGCATGACGACAGCAGACATTTTATGGAACAACAACGCAAATGAGCTCTCGGCTTTAGCCTTCTGCGCTGTAGGTTGTGGGTTCGATCCCCACCCAGGGCAAATATTTGTGTGATGAACATAGATGTTTGTTCTGTGTCTGGGTGTTAATATGTATAATAAGTATGTATTTTTACAAAAAAAAATATTTATTTATTATGTGTTCTATCAGTTATCTGGTTCCCATAGTACAAGCTTTGCTTAGTTTGGGACTGGATGGCGCTGTGTGTAAAGTCCGCCAATATTTATTTATTATTATTATTATTATAATAAAGTACTATTTTAGGTATGTTTAATATTAAATAAAGAAATATTATACACTGCGCCATCTAGCCCCAAACTAAGCCAAGGCTTGTACTATGGGAACCAGATAATTGATAGAATACTTACGTAGGTACTGTTTTTTTAATACATACTAATTATAACATCCAGACAGAGAACTAACATCTATGTTCATCACACAAATGTTTATCCTGGGTGGGAATCGAACCCACAACCTACAGTGCAGAAGGCTGAGTTACAACTGAGAGACACTTTTTTTGTAATTTTTTCGATGTTCTGAATTGGTTTGAATACCTGCCCCTTTATTTATTTTTTATTTAGGTACCTATGTTTTTCGAGACCAAGCCTTAAATAAATATATTTTATTAGGTAAGTACTTATAGGTATGATATTTCTCGTATCAACATTCTAAGGACGATAATTAAGTATTTTATATTCAAAAGTATGTACTTAAGTATAACAATTTTAATATCGTGTTTTTGCAGTTTAGAATATCAGATCAGCATGTTTATTAGTTCCATTCAAAGCAGAGTCGTGTCGCAAACATTCCTATAAAAAACCGGCCAAGTGCGAGTCGGACACGCGCACGAAAGGTTCCGTACCATTTGCTAAAAAAAAACGGCAAAAAAACACGTTTGGTGTATCCAAGCGAGCCCCACTTAAATATTTATTTAAATCTGTTTTTAGTATTTTGTTGTTATAGCGGCAACAGAAATACATCATCTGTGAAATTTTCATCTGTCTAGATATCACGGTTTATGAGATACAGACAGGCAGACGCTCAGACGGACAGCAAAAGTCTTATTAATAGAGTCCCGTTTTTACCCTTTGGGTACGGAACCCTAAAAATGTAAAGTGTAAAATAATGTAAAATAATCCGTTCTTATCAAGATATTTTATCAATGTCTATGAATTGTATTTACCTACCAGAACAGAAACCTTATAGGGATCGTAATGAAACCAGATAAGTAAACATAACAGAAAAGATAATTGAACCCGACCGGCTTTAAAATGTGAAAGGAATTACCTTTAGACAGTCGGAATTCTGTTTTATGCTTACATTTCCCTTTGCGAGCAGGTTTTGTAAATATTTGTATACAAATACATTGTAGATCTGATAAATTAATTTTAATATTCTCTCCCACCAGTTTGGCTTTAGCGCTTATTAGGAAAACGTAAATATTTAAGAGGTAATCCTAACAGCGACAAATTTGAAAAATAGCTATTTAAAAATATATTGCTGTGCCCAAGATATAAATGTATGAGTGGCGATAGAGTCATCAACGGACCCAATAGTCTTATTTAAAAATGACGAAATCGCTATCTCGTATTTACCTGATTTTCCTCCTTAAAAACTGGATCGATTGTCTGTCTAAACTATCGTCGACTGGGAGCCCCCTTTTCATAATGTATGAACGGCGCGAAGGATGCTGTGTTTTGCTCTACTAACCTACACTAATATTTACTATAAATGTGAAAAATGGTGAATAAACATAGATAGAAACCGTTTATTCAACCACCACAGCAAACATAAAAATAATAACGACATCTAATCTAAATATTACCTACATACTGGGGGGCTAGCACGAACCACTATCGTATCGACAACGTATAGTCCAAATGCCAAAACTGACACTTTTACCATACAAAAAGTGGCAGTTTTGACGTTTGGACGATAGGTTGTCGATACGATAGTGGTTCGTGCTTAGGCCACTGGATTATACTTAATAAAGATAACAGGCAATTTTTTATACCATTACATGGTTACATTATTACAATTTTCAAATGGATCTCTAATTATTTTTCAATAAAATATAACCCTTGTTACTCAATGATAATGTAGCTTCTGATATGTGAAATAATTTTTAAAATTTGTTCTGTAGTTTTTGAAATTATCCGTTGCAAACAAACATACGTAGCTTCACCTAGCTCCTAAAGACGTTTCAAAGTGAGTCTTGTGATTTTACTGAAATAAATACCTTTTGAGTTTGAGTTTGTTATAAGAAAACTTATAATATTAGTGTAGAAGTGTAGACAACAAATTATTGTTAGCTCTGTATGGTGATAGATTTTTCAGCTCAGCGTATGCTACGAAATGTTACCATGTTACAGCGTTGGTATTCTACTGAGACCAGTTTTGATCTCACGTACATCAAGACACACAGGTGTACCTATCGCTAAATAAAGAGGTGCCCTTGAAAGCGCATCGCTACCGAGAATATGTTCTACCTACGACGAGTCCAGGAAATGTCATTATCAATAATAAAAACCTGCCACTAAATAAAATTACATCTCAATAATTACATTTTTAAAACTATAAGGAAAACCGACGAAAATGTTTCGTCCAATCGAAAAGTCAAGTACGATAAACGATTTACGTACGATTTTTAAAGTTTGATGAAGAAAACTTTTTCCACATAAAATATAATTCAATTGGTACCCAACTTTAGACTATTTTTTACACAATAAGAAAATCAGGCAAAAAATATCAAATAAAACAAAAGAAAAACTACAAACAAAAGAAAACAATAAAGAATATTATTATAAAACTAGTTGAATTGAGAACTTCAATATTTCATCGGTAGAAAAGATGTAGCACCATAAAAACTTTATGATATGAATTTATAACGAAGGAATGCGGCGCCTGCTTTCATGAAATATGTGGGCAAATTAAAAACCCGCTACACCGGTGCAGCCGCCGTGGAAATAAAAAAAAATCTCAAGCAAAATAAACAAAAAGAACTCCTGTCCATAACGCCTCAGACTCCCTGAAAAAGGGTTAAAAAGTAAAGTGTACGTACCTTCAAGTAAATGTTAAGGCCAAGGTGTCTACTCCGCAAACCGTAAACGATATCGTAACATTCGTTTCGTTGTCAAATTCAAATCCTCGTTTTGTTTTTAGTTATCTGTAAGTACGAACATTGATGATTGTTAAAAGTATACAGTCGTTCCATCTTCGGTTTAAAGACTTTATTCTCATAAGAACATAATACAGTTAAAATGAGAGAAAATAAGAGTAGTACTTAAATAAATTAGACATAAGTATTACTTAAATAAATTTAGACTAGTTGCGATCTTTTAAACTATAGTCGAAACGATTATGTATCTCACGATTATCGTTACGATATATCGTTTTCGGTTCGCGAGTAGACTCCAGATAAAGTAATTATATATTTGTAGGTACACTCACTGAAAAAGGGTTAAAAAGTAACGTGTAAATGTTAAGGCCAGATACAATATGTAGGCATAGTACCTACACTACATGCAGTGCGCATGTTCGCCTTGATGGTCGACTAGACTAACTAGATTCCGTGCAATTTAATGCACTCGACTGAGTCCATAGATGAGGGAATCTGGTAACAAATAAACAATATGAGTCTAGTATTCCAGGAATGTCCATTGAATATTCTCATCAATGGTCATTTTGAACACAAAAGATAATCAGCCGAATTGGACGTACTCAAGTGATCAACAGATTTTTTATATCCAAATATATAAAACTCTCGCGTTACTGACTGACAGACAGATCTATCAACGCACAGCCTAAACCACTGGTCCCAAAAACTTGTCATTTGGAGGTATATTCCTTAAGGTGCTATGTGAAATGTTTGGGTTTTTTGTATGGGCTGAGTCTTCCCGGACAAGCCGGAAAAAGTGATAAAACTACATTATCTTGAAAACCATCAAACTTAAAAAGAAACTGCCTATAATTTACTTATTTTAGCTAGTATGATTATTTAGCGAATTATTTAAAAATGAACTGTTTAGCTATTCATAGTTTTGATTAAAAACGAAACTAGTGTTTTTGAAGAGCCTTTGGAAAATTAATCTATCGAGAAAAGTTTCACTAATCGTGTTTCTGTCTATAATTTATCTAGATTATATCCTTAAGTTATCTTTGTCTTATAGAACAAAACTGTATGTTTTGCAAAAACGATTCTGTATTAATTAAAAAAATATTTATTACACGTCCTAAGGGGGCAGTAAGAAATTAACTACTGAAATTGGACCTTTACTTTGGTAATGCGGGGGTTAAAGTCTGTTTGAAAATAACTTTATTTGAACGATGTGGATTTCCACTGGTTGATATTAGATGTTTTATTCCTTATGTTCCTCTGCGTCGCATATTCTTTGACGTCATGCTACAAGTTTGCATATTGAATACCAATTAAATGCATTTACTGCACTCGGTGTATGTAGCCGTCTAGTTATTATCACGTAACTTATGATACGTAGGTACTTAGTTCATATCTGCCAATGAAAAAACATTGTATCTTCCAATAGATTTAATTTGCTTGATATACCTACAGAGTTTTTACTGTTGGGCTAATGGTAGGTACTTTAAAAATTCTTTGGAAATTTTCCAGAGTAACTCCTACTGAAAAGAATACTCGGGATTAGAAATGGATTACTGTTATTTAGTTTAGATTTGAAAAATATTTAGATACTTAGATTTACTATACTAAGATACCTATTATATATATTTAAAACTATTATGATACAAGTATCAGCTCCAAACTAAGTCATTCTTTACTCTATGATAATTTTATCAACAACGAATAAAAATATACTACCTAGTTTATTTAATAAAATTATTGGTATTAGGTATCATCACTACATAGTATAAAGCAAAGTCGCTTTCCGCTTCCCGCGTCTGTATGTATGTTTGCTTATATCTTTAAAACTACACAACGGATTTTGATGCGGTTTTTTTTAATAGATAGAGTGATTCAGGGGGAAGGTTTATATGTATAATAACATGCTACCCGTGCGAAGCCGGGGCGGGTCGCTAGTTACCTAATAAAAACTTGGAGCTCTGTCTTCAGCTTGCAAGCTGTACTATACATACCATTTCTCGAATGATGGTTTTTATGAGATCACCAACTGACAGCCTAATCGAAAAACCTTAACCAAATGGTTCATTGAACCTAAGTTTACGAAGTTCAAACATAAATGCATGAGAGCTACACTTGGCAGCATCCTTCAGCATCGCACTATGACCTTAATGTGTTTTAAGGATAAAGTGCGCAACGAATTTCCCTCTTAATTTCATCCAAACTCTTCAAAAACTTTCTATTTTTTTCCCAATGCGTTTGTCCCACTGCTGGTAAAGGCCTTTACTTACCTCTCTTCAAGAAATAATGGTGATGGGGCCAAGATCTTAGAACACACTCGTAGATCCCGTCATTTACATATCTCTCTTAGATTAGGTAAACATTGATGTCTATAGATAAAACACTAGATCAACTAAAAAAATAAATAACGGACACAATAACTATCCCACTGATATTATAAATAAGAAAGTTAGGGAGAATATTTATATGTTTAAATGTCACGCCAAAACCACCGAACGGAATTGAATGAAACTAGGAATACATTAGCCTATGCCCTTAAACATACAGGCTACTTTTTACCCAGGCACCACACGCTGTGGATGGCACCTAGCCAACCAAAATGGAAGCAGAGCCGTCTCTACCCGGAGGTCCAAAGGTACGGAGCTGCCGAGCGCTGAGGTCCCAGGTGCGCCGGAGAGCCTCTGCTTCGAGGGCTCAATAGTTTATACTGAAGTGTGGTGTGGGCGCCTAGGATTATTAGCGTCTCCTTAGCGTATCTACAAAACACACAAAATAGACCGGTGCCCTGAATGGAATTGTTGAACCGTGACATCAAGTGTAGCTTATTGCAAATGCACGTGCAATGCAGTTCTGTTGCAAGGTACGCGTCTGCAGAACCGGAACGTGGAGAAAGGTCCTGCGACTGCCAAGTAACTCGCGACTTTCTCCCGAGTACCGGTTCATGGATATGCTTAGGTACTTTGAGGTTCACCCAGATCTTAGATAAGTATTTATTACTTGAGTCCGCCCACACTTAATGCTCGCGTGGTAGGTACCTGGATAAAAAGTATCCTTATAATAAGAAATGCGAAAGTTTGTGAGTTTGTTTGTATGTTTGTGCCTTAATCAGGCCTAAACGACAAAAGACGGATTAAGATCAAATTTCACATCAGTGTTGATATTAGTCATCATAATAACGTGCGTTACTCTATGCGGTTTTTGAAATTTGGACAGGACAACGTCTGTCGCGGGTCTGCTATAGTCATATATAAGTTATGTTATATAAGTTTCATCTAAATCCCCCAAATATTTTCAATCTCACCATCATACATTGCAGTAATTCCGTACTATACTTACAAAACATTTTCAAATAAACAAACATATCTTGACAAACAAACATAACGAAGAGCTTATGAACAGATTGCAACTATGTGCAAGATACTCCGTGGTATAATTGATGCCCCTGACTTGCACAACATCCTCGCTCGTTTTCACCTGCCTAACAACTACCTTCGCAGTAGAAGTCACAGACTATTTGCTGTGCCCTTCAGTCGTACAGTATCTCGCGCCAATTCTCCACTCCCCCGCACCCTCACTGCTATTAATAGACTTCTTCTCGAAAACTCTGACTGCGATATATTTGCAAATGAGTGGAAGGAGATTATGTTGGTATGCCTGAGATTTTGCGAGAGACTGAATGAATGTGGTTTTAGTTTGGTAGGTATTATGTTCAAATTTGATTACTATTATTATTGTTTGTTGTATTTTTATTATTGACTTTTGTACTTACTTATTGGCTTTTTATATTTATTAACACATTGGACATTATTTGTGGTTAACTTTTTGTAATTAATTAGTGTAACTGGTATGTACCGTGCTAATTAATAAATGGAAATAAATAAATAAATAAATAAATAACATATCAAAGCTTCAGGAAACGAGGCTATATAGATTATGTAACTTGAATCAAACTGGCAACAGTTAAAACCTATAAAGGTAGACTAGCTAGACTAGCTACTCTAGCTAGTTAGAGTACATAACAAGGAGATATATACTTCGGCTAGTATCTACCTACTTGAGCGAGTACCTATGCAAAGATTGCATAGAAACGGGAAATCAACTCTGTCATTATTATCTTCTAGTCTATACTTCTATACTAATATTATAGAGAGGAAAGATTTGATTGTTTGTTTGTAATGAATAGGCTCCGAAACTACTGGACCGATTTGAAAAATTCTTTTACCATTAGAATCCTACATTATCTCTGATGATCATAGGCTATAGAATATTTTCAAAAACGTTAGGGATCCGTTTGAAAATTTCGATAATGTAACCCGACGTGTGAAAAAAAAACCATAAAAATCCTTATAACGCGTTTGCTGCGGAAATTATTGACAATAGAGTAAAGTAATGTACCTACTACAGTTTTATAGAAAACATGAATATCTACAAAAAAAAAGACGTGTGGCACTCGGAGACTGCCGCGGTAAAGCTATTGCATAACATTTTTTATCAACTTATGTATTTATAATTATTTATTTATTTATTTTATTTATCCTTTTTTCCTTTGTTTTTCTTTGATATTCAACTTTTTGAGCGTGGTGACCGATAAGAAAAGAAAAAGAAAAAAAAAAAAATTTTTTTTTTTTTTTTTTTACATCCCTAGATTGCGGTGTAAGAGGGGGATTAGGCATGCGCAGTAACGCCGATACAACCAATGCCACCTATTGGCGAGTTGCTAAACTAAAGAGACAAGCGTGATATTTCAAAAAGTCATTAAAAGTTCTGCTATTCATCGATAGATGTCAAAATCTTTAACCTACCTATTTACCTAACTACGTAGTTAGCATTCCACACGTAACAGGTTGCAAGCCCGTCGTCGCTTTCAAGAATACTAACAGGTTTCCTCACGATGTTTTCCTTCACCGTTATAAGCACGTGTAACGCGCATATACATTTTTCGAACAGAAATATCCATTGATGCACGGCCAGGATTCGATATTTACCTAACTACATGAATTCAATAATTCAATTTCAAACTTTTTAGTCGATCATGTCTGTGAAGTACCACCTATTTACCGATAGTGGTAAAATAGCGCCACCTGCCAGCGGAATTGCGAACCTCTCAAACCCCGAGCTTTCGCATGAGACCGCGAAAAGCACCTATAATAACGTAGTATCATCAAATGAAACTAGATGGCGCTGGAATGCGAAAATCACTCTAGAGTCCGCGCCACCACTCAAGTCCGCTAGACGCGGCGTCGCAATCGCCTATTATAATGATGCCAGTAAGATAGCCATAATTTACCCCTTACACTAAAAGGGAGAGTGAACTAATGTTTACATTTTAAAACTATTTACTACTAGCAGTTCACTTCGACTTCGCACAGTTGTAATAATGAAGAATATAGGCAATTTTTTTATTTCTTTGGTTATATTATTCCTATTTTCGTGGGATCTCTATTTATTTTTATTTATTGTACTTACGATTATAATTTTAGACAGACAACGGAAGAGACTTTGTGTTATACTATGTAGTGATGTTATTCGCTCCTAATGAAGCTTTTGATAGATTAAATATTTTTTTAAATTGGTCCTATATTTTTTCAGTTTATCCGGTACAAACAAAAATATAAAACTAGAAATTTTATCTCTTTGTAATAGTAGTGTAGTTATGTAGTAAAACAATGAAATCAACCTAGTTTCACGATATAGGTAAATTTTATTAAATTATTTTTATACAATAATTATGGTCTTCATCATTTATTACTTGCATTCCAGACATATCGCTGTCACTTGTCTCTTGAAATTCACTGCCATGATCAAAATCAGTGTCGCTATCACTGGCTGTTGATATTATGAATTATGAATCTTTCTATTTCTTCATCTACCAGTCCATCATTTTTGAAATATTACAATTCTTTTTGAAGTGCTTGCTGCCACTCTTCCTTCTTTCGTAATTCGAGATACCGTTTTCTCTGAAACACCTAAAATACAAAATAATTTAATTAGTGTTTTAATTTAGTCATATTTTACCTATTGTTAGAAAAAAACTTATACTCTGGTATCCCTAAAATTTACCTGTCATGGCAGCGACTCTTTTTTGTATATTATTTAAAGGGATCAAAACGTCTTTATTCCTCTGCTCTAACTCACAAAACTCTTTTACTTTATGAATCATTTCACGAGCTGCACTTTTCACCACTTTACGCGACATATTCACGCAGATTTCAAGAAAATATTGGGAAAAACCATGGACGCTAATTTCATCGAGCACTCTGACATGAGATAAAATGGCGTTGCTGTCAAATTTAGTTTTGGTTTTCGTCGCAGGACATGAGTGGTGGCGAGGACTTTAAGCAGGCATGACATGAGTCATAGGGATATAATATTGATTGAAAAAAATCTATTAATTAATAATCGATTTTTTGTCCCTACAAATAAATCGATTTTCCATAAAATCGAATTTATGGTTCGGATCGCTTTCGGAGAGACGATCGATGGGTCGGTTCCCGTTTGTGAAGCGACTATTGGTCGGATCACGTTCGGAAAAACGATCAATGGTTCGGTTTGCGTTCGGAGATAAGACCGATGAGTCGGTTTCCGTTTGGGAGGCGACTATATGTAGGTTCACGTCCGGGAAAATGGCCAACGAACGATTCGGTTCGCGTTCGGAAAACTTAGTTTACAAAAATCGATTTATATGTGTAATTTACATAATCGATTTTTTAAAAATCGATTTTTTGAAATCCAAAAAGAGAAATCTCTAACACTCACACTCACGCATATTGCGTGAGTGTGAGTGTCTCGTAAATTTTCGTTACGAAATTTCTGGATTCGGTCTCCACGCTCAAGGCCCGCGATAGAAGCTATGCAATAGCTTAAAAGTATGTAATACTATATGTCTAACTATTAGGGATCCGTATGAAAACTTCGATAATGTAACCCAAGGTATAAAAAAATTACTCATCAAATCATTATTACACCCGTGCGACGCCGGGGCGGACTGCTAGTACCTTATATACCTAAACCTCGAGAATGCTCATCTTATCGCAATTGGTACCTTCTCGTACTTACTGAGTACAATGGCAAGATCAAGGCTTTTTGCGTCACAAACAGAAATATCGCGTATCGTAGCTCGATCTTTCAAAATCAGGTTGCATGAAAGAAAATTGCATTTTTTATTTCAGATTCTGTTAATTAGCGTTCATTAATGCGTCCCCTATTGCATTACTATTATCATAGGATAAATCAATTTAAAGCCGTGTTGGTCGAGTGGGAGGTATCTCGACTTTCAATCTGAAGGCCGTGGGTTAGTTAGAACCCCGGCGTGCACCGATGGATTTTACTGTTCGAAAAATGTATATGCGTATCGAAACACGTGCATAAAACGGTGAAGGAAAACATCGTGAGGAAACCAGTTAGTATTCTTGTAAGCGGCGATGGCCTTGCAACCTGCCACGTTTGGAATGCTAACTACTGCAAAATGTGGGCATGTGCCAAATATAATGTTTGGACGTGCCTCTGACCACCCCCACTAGACATATTCAAAGGATCTGGAGATCTGAGAGGATGTCTACCGTACTTGGGGATTACAGTCGTGATCCTATTTATTATTATTATTCTTTAGGTGGAATCATTCAGTATTCGGAAGTCGTTTTAATACCAGTCTGTATATTTTGTTGAGATTTTTATCTTTTTTGTTCGAGCTATGCTAAATAAAGTGACAAAGTTCTGTGCTTTCTCTCCTCATGCTAGATTTACACTCTCCGCCTCGTACCTCGACTCGTGCTTCGTCTCGTGTCTCGGCTCGCACCTCGCGTGATCGATAGTAAAGGAGAGAGGCGCGAGGCGAGCCACGAGCGTCTATTCACACTCTCGTCTCGTGGTTCGCCTCGCACCTCGTCTCGCGACTCGTACGCGAGTGTCAATCTTGTACCACAGCGCAGCGAACAGATTAGTGTTAGATAACCTGTTACCTGAACGTAGATACCTACCATAATGATTGTGTCACCGTGACCGCGCAACAGAACTAGGGAAACGATTATTTGGTGTTAGCGAATTCAATTTGACGAAGAATGGTGCTATTATTCAAGCTTTGAAAGTGCTTAGTTACCTACGTAAAGGTTTTTTTTTAAATATATCCGGCTTGGTGGCTAACTTCGATCAAGTAAAATTCTATTTTGCCAATAAGGATATCCAAAACAGAAAAAGAAGAGAAGTCAAGATGGATGAGACAAGCCAAAGAAGAAGTTCAGATTTGAATCCAATCCTACTATTATCCTACTAATCCTAATAATATTATAAATGTGTGAGTTTGTATGTATGTTTGTGCCTCAATCAGGCCTAAACGATAAAAATATTAAGTTGAAATTAGCTGTAGACGTTGATATAATACCCGAATAAAACATAGACTACTTAAAAAATGATAAAAAGCCCAAAAAAATATGATTTTGATATAGATGGCGCTGGTGTGCAACAAATCTGACATCAGAGACATTCAGTCTTTTCTATTCGACTTTTCTATTGAAATATGACAGGACAACGTTTGTGAGTGTTTGTATGTGTTTATTACTCTTTCATGCAAAAACTACTGAACGGATTAAATTAACACATAGGCTACTTTTTTACCTACATAGTTTACCACCCGTGCGAAGCCGGGGCGAGCAGCTAGTATTATAATAATTACAATAATAATACATAACACAAAAACACCGTCAGGAACTGAGATCCTTGAAAAAGAAAGATGTCTAAAGAGCGCAGTCGGTCGTCACCCGTAAACATTACATTTGGCTCATGCCCACATTTTACAGTAGTACGTTGTTGCAAGCCTATCGCCGCTATATTATGACATAATATACTCACCCTCGTATTCAAGAACGACACTATGAGAACACGCACCCGCAGTGGACGAAATCTTTTTTCATAAACGTCACTTTATGTGTGGCGGCACTATGGCGCACGCTACCGTGTGCCTTTAGAGCTCAACTTTGGCACACGACAATGTGCCTCAGTCACACTATGCAGTGTCGCACAACACATAAAGTGATTTTTATGAAAAAAGATTTAGTCCACTGTGGGTGCGTGTTCTCATAGTGCCGTTCTTGAATACGAGGGTATGTATCTTCCTCACAAAAAAAATATAATTATTAAACCCTACTTGACTCTAATTGAGTGAACAACGAAATTCACTCGTAACGTAACATAACGTAACATGTCAAAAGAAATTGTTTCCGGACCTGTGAATACGTTAAACCGTTACGCAAAACTTGGTCGAAGTAGAATTAGCGTTATTAACTAAAATGGTCAACAACTTCGTCCGTCCGTCTGTCACAATTCGTTATTTATTTGCTAGAAATTTTGGGAATATTCCAGGGAAAAATAGAAATTTATTCGGAATATTCCCGGGTAGGTACATTGAAAGCACTGGTAGTTTAATCTATAAATGTTGTAGTTTTAGTTGAAGGTACCGTCAGTTATGTAATTATTGCAGGTTTACTATGTACTTAGCAAAAAAAAAATCAGCGATTTTTCATAATATTTCCGTGTTTGGGAATATTTCCGGGAACGTTACTAGCAAAATTCCCAATGTTACGAAACGGCACGTCTGATTATTTCAGCAGCTATAATGTGGAATATTCATCATACTCGTACTTGCAAATGTATTTATAATGTACTTATAAATGTATGTTTTCTCTTATTGTATTACTGGTTTCTTCTGGATCCTAAGTAAATAGGTAGGTGCTTGACTTATTTGGAGATACAGTTAGTATAGAAGTTCAGTGTCCCACTAAGTACCTAGCCTGTGGCCGATTATATCAAGCATACAGAAATAACTAATCTCAAACAAAAACAAGACTGTAAGAGTGATAAAAAATACTATTGTACATTTTGGAACACGACAAGAGTTGTATCAAAGACCATATTATATTTACTACATACAGGACTACCCACACGTCAGGTGCCAGTCAGTGTTCCTGGAAAACTGAAAAATTTGCTTGCATAGACATTGTAAAAACTATGTGAACTTGTAAAGTTAAAACGAGCCAAACAAAAGATAATGTCGAGTTTGTTGACTGGGCTACACTTAAAAAAATTAAAAAAAAAATTAAAATAAATATTTCGGACTTTTACACACAACGCCATCTAGCCCCAAACTAAGCAAAGCTTGTACTATGTGAACTAGATAACTGATAGAATACCTATATACTTTTTTTTTTTTGTAAATACATGCTTATTATACATATTAACACCCAGACACAGAACAAACATCTATGTTCATCACACAAATGTTTGCCCTGGGTGGGGATCGAACCCACAACCTACAGCGCAGAAGGCAGAGTTACTACCAACTGAGCTGTGAGGCTTGGTAATAAAGAAGTACTATTAAATTACTACGAATTAAATTATACAAACTGTATGCTGCTAGGAAGTCACGGCTGTACGAACGATGTTCAATAAAAATAATCTAAAAAAATAAGTTTTTAAAATTAAATTGCAAATGATGCAAACTTACCGCGAAGACCTCATAATTATTGAAACTTTTCTGATAGTTCCGTTATTTACCTACTCGTAATGCAGGCCGTGTCCATATGCGGCTGACTGATCCGTCAAGAAGAAGCAATTTCGTTTTCACTAGTGCCATTGGTAGCTGTATATTTCCCAGATTGAGTGAACGGGTAACGGATGACAATGAGACCTGATGCCCTGACCCGGAAATGTGTGTACTGCGCCTTATCTATAGTATGTAACTACATAGAATGAATGACAAATCGTTTTGAGATTGTTCAGTTAACGCAAAAAATGTAACTAGCTTAAGTATTTACGTTCTAGATCCTGTTTCGTGCGTGTCGTGAGGATCATCTGATTTATCCTAGGATAATATCTACTAAATCCTTTATTCGGTGTTTTTATTACGAGGATCTATCATCATTCTTTGTCTACACTTTTGTATTTTTGTTTGTACCACGGATAAACTAAAAAACTACTGGATCAATACACCTATAACAGCCAGTACATATTAGCGAGTAACATCAATCTAATAACTGCGACAGTAACTCTGTCTGTCTGTGACGTTATCACGGCCAAAGTGCTGAGCCGATTGTGATGAAATTTCATACAGAGATAGTTTAAAGTCTTGGGATGGACATAAGCTACGTCGGGAAAATAAATTAAAGGTGATAACCACCCGTGTAAAAATCTATAGTTAAAGACATAGGCTAATTTTTCTCAAAATTTTCGTTTGATTTTCAGGAATTTCGCGGTCGCGGGAAAAAGCTAATAGACAATATATAAAAAAAAAAGAGATTACCTCGAAAATTGCAATAATGTAATCTGATGTACCTATCTCAAATTTGCCTATTGCTAGTTATTTCAATACTCAATATCTACTTGCTCGCTCAGCCATGGTGCAAAATAAGCCAATAACCGCCTTTTCTCTGCTCTTGTCGTTTTAATATCAGCATCTGATAACTGGCCAATTAAATTGTCATTTACGGATAGAATATCAACTAGCAATTAGTTTCTGCTTATCTTACAATTAAGATGCAGTATTATTAAGTACGGTGGTAAGACGCCATGCGCTATCTCCATACGGACTGTTATTTATCAGACATACAGTCACTGTCAAAAGTTGATTTGCATCCAAAATAGAGTGGAAGGATGAGAGAGGTAGATATACAGGTATGCAAAAAACGTATTTATTGTTAATTTTATTTTACGCGTGATTTGATAGCTGGCTTTTTCTGGATCAACGGATCTGCATTACCAGCATGGGATGAATTGAATACCTACATCTTTAGTATTAACACACGAAAGTTATTGCGGATCTAAACCCAACTGTACTGAACTGAATCACTCAATGCCTTGTGTATTAAAAGATGAACGATTTTCGAATTTCTGGTAGAAAGATGGGCAACTTCTACTTCTGCGCTGTAGGTTTGGTTTTGGGTTCGATACCCACCCAGGGGAAATATTTGTGTGATAAAACCAGATGTTTGTTCTGTGTCTGAGTGTTATATGTATAACTAGCGACCCGCCCCGGCTTCGCACGGGTAGCATGTTATTACACATATAAACCTTCCTCCTGAATCACTCTATCTATTAAAAAAAACCGCATCAAAATCCGTTGTGTAGCTTTAAAGATATAAGCAAACATACATACATACATATTACATACAGACGCGGGAAGCGGAAAGCGACTTTGCTTTATACTATGTAGTGATACGTATATATTTACAACCAAAAAAGTATATAAAGTATTCTATCAGTTATCTGGTTCCCATAGTACAAGCTTTGCTTAGGTTGGGGTGAGTTGGTGTGTACAGTTCGCCAATATTTATTTACTTAGTATTACGCGCCGCGTTGGCGCCGCCGCAATTAAGTAGGTATGTTCTTTCTACCTAACTAGAAAAAATTGGATCACAGGTACATCTACGGTTGCCTCACTAAACATCCACTTTGCCTACATTACCCACATAAATCCACATGAGGCAAGTCGTTCCGTACCACTGCTCTCACACAATGTAGCTTCCTCGTTTACGTTCATCTTTAAGCAATTGAATAAAATCACTATGGAATCGGAACAAATCAAGTAGGTACATAAATGTTTTTATGGTATTTCTAAAGATTCATTACGCGGGGAAACGTCTATTTCCTGCATTTCCACATCCTATTCCTGTTTAATTATTATTCTTGTATGAGTCTTCACCTTGTTCGATTTTCACCACACTGGAGCTCATCCATCTTTGAAAAAAGATGATAAGTCCCAAACCGTGTTAGTTGCCTGATTCTTTTAGGCTTGGTCGCGAGGAACAGGCGTAGCTTCACCTATATAAGACGTTTCAAAGTGATCCTTGTGATTTAATTGAAATAAATACCTTTTGAATTTAAATTTGAATTTTGTTTAGGTAAGTTTCTACTTTAAAGCAAGAAGTAACAAAATATTTGCAGCATGGAATCCTCGTAGCATAGGAACCGGGCATGAGTCGTGTTGGTTTAGCCGAAGTTTGTAAGGTTTAATAGGTCTACTTTATAGACTTTACCTAAGACCATGGATGATGATTTCGCCATATTATTTACTCCAAAAATAATTCCTTATGTATGTAAATTTTCGGTAGGATGTTATAATGGAGGTCATGCTCGTTATGTTATGTTAACAGTAGATTTCGTTTCGTGTTCAAATTTTAATTAGCATGATGTGAGAGTATGTACCTATATCTTATTTGATTAGTACACTAGTGGAATGGAAACGCTCGCGAGTTTGTTCACGTGAATTTCTTTTCTGACAGATTTTTCTACCGCTTTTAACCCTCGCTATTATAATCCCGCCGCGGAATTCCTTTCTTACTCTTGTATTCAAGAACGACACTATGAGAACACGCACCCACAGCGGACGAAATCTTTTTTCATAAACATCACTTTTTGTGTTGAGCGGCACTATGGCGCACGCTACCGTGTGCCTTTAGAGCTCAACTTTGGCTAGAGGCACACGACAATGTTCCTCAAGTCACACTATGCAGTGTCGCACAACACATAAAGTGATTTTTATGAAAAAAGATTTCGTCCACTGTGGGTGCGTGTTCTCATAGTGTCGTTCTTGAATACGAGGGTTAGTAACCAACGTGAAAGATATACCTTCTCTTTTAATCGTGGCTATTTTCAGAACTTTCATTACTTAAAAAAACAGTAGGTAGGTATATTAAAAAATAGCTTACATAATGGATTGGATAACTATCAAATTAATACGTTTTGTTGTTACTAGATCTGCGTGATTAAATGCCTTATTATAGTACCATTCATTACCCACGTATGCAGAATGCATCACTCACTGCACATGTGGACATGCACTTATAAACTGACACATTCATTTATAAACTGGTTGTTTTCTTGCTTAAGGCGCGGTAAGTTCTGAAAACCGCGGCCGAAACGACACTGACAGTTGACAACGGCAAGCTCTAGATGGCGTATGCTTATCGTAAGTATTATCGACAGTTTTTATGAGATCGCGTTTCTGGTACCTACGTAGGCTGGTAATAGGCTTTACTATCTGGTGGGGGTAGTTAGAGGCACGGCCAAACATTATATTTGGCACATGCCCACATTTTGCAGTAGTTACGCATTCCATACGTGACTACTCAACTCGCTAGGTCACTGACCTCTATTATACAATAGAGGTCAGTACGCTAGGTACATGCCGATTTGACAGATGAACTATAAAAACTTGGAATGTGTTATGTCAATGTCAGTTAATCAGGTGCGCGCCGCGGCAAATCAGGATGTTTTTTTATGGGTTTTCAAAGACAAAAACTTTGTGTACATGCAATCAATGAAATAACCAAATAAATACAGCAAATAAATGTTGTCTGGGCATCTCGTCCAACTCTATTTTCTATTTGCCAAGTCGGAACGGTAAATATGGTAACACTGACTACAGACTCCATAAAAAAAAAAGTAGAACAAATGTTTATGTAAACAGAGCCGGCATTTTATATGTACCTATGTCAAAGTCAGTGCAAAACGCAAATCCTTGGCGCGGCGGAGTCAACCAATGCCATACATACAACACCGGTCAGCATAAATAAATGACGCGAATATTGAGACCGTTTCACAAGCCAAGCGAGCAGAAGAAGAGTTACGCGCTGGGTGTCCCGCCAGCCTCAACTGTCTGCCGGTCGAGGGCAGCCCGTGGCTTGCAGAAGGTCGACGAAGGATTCACTGTCGCGGAGAAGAAACTCGTAATCAGCGTGGTACTGCTCCACTGTCTTCTGGGTTCACTTTGCAGGCAGTGGAATTTACTTTATTGCGATTTATAATCATACAAACTTCAAGTCATATTATGTGCTCCGTGTCTATAGAAAGTTTATGGATGTATTCATCGGGCTTTTGAACAAAAATAGTCTACATAGGGAAGCACCAAGAAAAAAGAGCTCTGACTTTTTGTGTTTTTATAATATGTATGATATTGTTATATTATTGTGCTTCTATTATACTCTGAAACATAACTTAGATTGGATAAAAAAAACCCTACAACCTACATTGTCTCAATCCGGTATACCTACCTACTTAGCTGGCTGTAAAAAAACATGAGAAGCGATGATAACTTTATGTGATTAGAAAGGAAATGAAGTAATAAAGTGTTAATAATCAATATTCTGGTTTATTTTCATGTTTACAAACTAATTTCTATTATCCAGCTGTTCCACCAGGCTTGTTTTCATTGAATAGTTTCAGTTTTCCTTATAAGTAACACAGCTTTCTCCGGAGAATCTTTGGGAACATCCCAGAATGAAGTGAATATTGTAGTCACTCCTAAAAATTTTTAATTAATGGTCAGTATTCAATGCTATATTGGTTTTAAATTTATTTTAGATTGTTTCCTAAACAAAACCATATCTTCATGTTTTTACACCGGAACTCAAACAAAAATGAATTGTAAAACATGATAGGCGGTACCTATACTTATAACGACGAGAAGTTGAAGCCCTTTTTTAGGGTTCCGTACCCAAAGGGTAAAAACGGGACCCTATTACTAAGACTTCGCTGTCCGTCTGTCCGTCTGTCTGTCACAGGGCTGTATCTCATGAACCGTGATAGCTAGACAGTTGAAATTTTCACAGATTATGTATTTCGGTTGCCGCTATAACAACAAATACTAAAAACAGAATAAAATAAATATCTAAATGGGGCTCCCATACAACAAACGTGTTTATTTGCTGTTTTTTATAGATAATGGTACGGAACCCTTCGTGCGCGAGTCCGATTCGCACTTGGCCGGTTTTTGAATTTCTAAGATTAGCGCTTACACTATGACGTCACATCGTCACGACCGCGACCGCGACGCGGGTCACGGCGCTTAGTTTTGTGTCGATCGTAATATCTTCTGAATGGAATGTCCGATTTGAGTAATTCAAAAAGTTATAGGTATATTGGTATTGAAACAGTTTTCAATATGAAATGATTTATTTGGATAAGGATTTATACGAAGGTATGGTTATCATGTCTGATATTGGTCAGCTTTTTTATTAATCGGACATTCCATTCAGAAGATATTACGATCGAAACAAAACTGAAGTGAATTTCCTGTCTAGTTCCTCCCTTATAATTTCACGGATAATGTCAGCAGAGAGGCAGTGGCATTGGCTTCGGGGCTTCGCGCGTTGCGTGACGTTATCGTATTCTTGGCCAATGTCCATGCGAAAAGATGCAGGTGCTGAAGGTGCGGCTGTAACTGTCGCAGGCGCAGTGCGGGCGCTCGCAGCCCGGGTAGGCTCTATAGTATATAGTAGTATATATATATATATATATAGTAAATCTATAGTTAATACAATTCTTTGTATATGGCTTGTTTTGATTAGTGATAGTTGTGATGCGTTATACCTCTAGATTTGATTGATCACAACTAAATATTTCCCGTTTTGTCTATTTACTTAAATATGAATAATTAATAAATAAATATCGCTGTTAAAAAACCCTTGCTATTCTATGTTGTTTAAAAATCGTCGTTATAATCAGTTTTTCAATATAAACCGTTTATTTGAAATTCAAAATGTTGTTATAGTGCCCACAACCATCGCTCTCACCCTACGTTAAAAACTAAAAAAAAAACCGACAAAAATGTATCGACCAATCGAAAAGTCAAGGGAAGTCAATTTTACGAAAATTGCATATATCCAGAAATCCCAATAACTGTCATAAGCTCTCTCCCGCTTGGAGAGCTGGCAACGTCGCCTGTAGCCGCGTGACGCAAAAGCACAGAGCGACAACGCCGCTTTGAAACATGTAGTCCACCGCTCGTAATAACTATTTTCCAATCTGTGTCGCAGCCCAAGCTCTAGCGTTTGAATAATTTTTAATATGATGGTAAAAATCCACAACTTATTTTTCCCAGAATAAAAACTGTCCTTTTGTACAAGTTTTATTATCGACTAGCACTGTTAGTATAATGTTTGTTTGTTTTTTTGTAACTTTCAATAATTGCAAGTTATTTTTCGACCATTTCCGATTGAGCTGATATTTTGCATCTTTTAGTTCTGGTCACAATACAATAATATGGTGACAGCGAGCTGTTCTGATGATTCATCATCAGAACAGCTCGCTGTTTGTTTGCTGCTGCTAATGTTTGTTTGTTTAATTATAGCACTATAAATAACTAAAACATACAAGTGTCTGTTTAGCATTTTTGCACTTTGCAGGCAAACTTCAGAGCTAAACTGCCATTTTATCAATTGCGACTTGATTTTTGACAGAAGCGCACATAGCTTATATGCAAAAGGGCCACATTTCAAAAAACTACCGGTTTTTTAATTAAAATTTATATTCAAAAGTGCCATTTTTTAGAATGTGTCCGTATCGAGTATAAAATAAACGTATGTATAATACTATTTATTAAACAAAGGTGCCACATTTTAGAATGCGTCGGCTTTGAATATAAAATGTATATTAGTACAATATTGTTTTCTATACACATTTCAAATGCGTTTGTTTTGAATAATAATTTTAGTTCGTTAAAATATTGCTTTTTATACATAAGTACCACATTTCGAAATGCGTTTGCGTAGAATATTATTTTTACGTGAATTCTAATATAATTTATAAGACATAAATGCCATTTCTTGGTTATTATGTCAAAAAAATTAAACATGGCGACATTTTTGACTTGGAATCTCTTACTGTTGGAAATTACTGTACCTACTATTCAAGATAAAACAAATTTGAAATAATCAAAGAACTTATTAAGAAAATATTAACATAATTTAAAGCGATGTAATACGCTAAATTTATAAGCTTATTAATAGAGATAATAATCTATCTAATAATCGGTCGTTATGTTTAGCGTTTGTAGACTACGAAAAATAATTTAATTCAGTGGAAACCTGTGTAAAGCTATGGTTATTCCAGCGGTGCCGTATTGACTACCAATACATTGTAGTGTTGAAATGCTTGTACAACAACGCCACCGTGTCAGTCCGGGTGCAGGAGCAGTGTACGAAAGCGATTTCTTTGAAGAGAAGCGTTAGACGGAGATGTTATTATATCCGTATACGAACTAAAGTCACCGACATACCCAAGAGGAGTAGCTAGTTGACGCGGCTGTGAGCGGGGTAGGTACATGGCTTAAAGAACTGATGGTCGTTGGGTAGAATGAATGGAAAGATGACCTGATAAAGGTTGCTGGGAGGCATTGGGTGCACACTGCACGAAATAGATCATTAGAATTGATTTTACGAAGAAGGCTAATGTTTAGCAATGGAATGTTCTATGGCTGAAATTATAAAGATGACGAAGTGATTAATATGTTTGAGTTAATAACAACTGGGTTGTGATTTAGGTACTCATTGATTTTTAGAAAGACAGATTTAGCAGAAAATATATAGTTTTATTAATTATTAAACACTTATATACTTGTAGTTAAATAGATTTATGAAGCCTTTATAGTGACTTTATTATTATTTTTGTGTAGCTAGTAATAATGTTGAACTCAGTTTAGAGATCAACATTAAATTACCTCTTATTTTGCCCCAATAACTTTGTATAAAAATAGTTTTTGGTTTTTTAAATAAATAGCGAATTATTTTTAGTATTATCAAAAAAAAATATTAGCATGCTTTCGATATTGTATAATATTTGTTTTATTAATAGGTTTTTTACATCAGACGAAGAAGTGAAGGAAAAATCTAAAGAAAACTCTTATTTTTGTATAATATGTGGCCTTTTATCGATAACTTTAATTTACGTTTAAATATTTTTTTATATGCAAAAGGGACACATGTGGTATTTTACGCCAATAGGTTAAAGTTACAGCAAAACGAAAAATATAGATAGATACAGCTTAAAATTACGCTTCTAGTGATCCAAAACTCATAACTAATAAAAATAAAAATTTCTCAGAAATTAAAAAAATATTTTTTTAAAACTTTGATTGGCTCTTCTGAAAAAACAGAAATTTTGAAATATGACCGTTTAGTATTTAAGCAGCGACTGTGTAGGTACATTATTTTGATATATCTCGCGGGGTTCAGCCAGCGTTTGCAATGTAAGCGCAAAAAATGTGTTTATTTACGACATCACATTAGAAACCTCTAAAATTATCAGTATTTCTCTACTATATTAAGCATGTATTATACATAAAAACCTTCCTCATGAATCACTCTATCAATAAAAAAAAACCGCATCAAAATCCTTTGCGTAGTTTTAAAGATTTAAGCATACATAGGGATATAGGGACAGAGAAAGCGACTTTGTTTTATAGGTACTATGTAGTGATGAACTATCCCTACGTAATAAAGCAGGTGGCATTAATACTCCTTGGTAGAATAGGAAGTAAAAACTCTTTGTCTGTCAAAGTAATTTTTTTAAAAAACTTGCGTGTTCGGCGGTTGGCGGGACTATGCTCTGTGTCACAGAGTGGCGGGTAATAGGTAATATACCTATTAGAACACAATCAGCCACCAAAACGTAGTCTGTTATGTATGCGCCATGTTCTTTGAACATTATGTAACAAAAATGACAGGATCATTGAACCGATTCTTACTAAAATCTTGGGATTTATATAACCCGCTGAATATATTATTATTCATACGTACCTATTTTGTTCAACTGCGGGTTTTGCTATGGTTAGAAGTGTTAGTGATGATGCTGAACTATCATCCTTCGAGAAAGTTATACGAAAATCCGACTGGTCGTTCCAGATTTTTTCCAGAATTTTTCCCTACAATTTATCCAAGAAAACGTTGTGAAGTGAAAGAGGATTGAGAAAGGGATGATTAGATGGTTTGGGCATGTGGAGAGAATGAATGAAGAAAGATATTGACAAAACAGGTATATAAGGCGAGTGTGAAAGGGAGCGTTGGAAGAGGAAGACCTCGGCGTATTTTCCTGGACCATATTGGAAACGTTTTGAAAAAAAGCCGGGTCAAGAGTACTCTAAACCGACGAGCATGCATGAGGAATGTGATGAGAGTGAATGCTAAAGAAGTATGTCAGGATCGTAGCAAGTGAAAAGCCGTGATCTCTGCCTACCCCTTTGGGAAACAGGCGTGATTTTATGTATAAATGTATGTATGTATGATAAAGTATGTAGTTATGTAAGTACTTACTGTTTTCTTTGCCTAATATTTTTCACAAGATTATCAAAGATAACGTAGATAGGTAAAATTGATAAAATAGGAAGGTTTACTTACTGTTTTATTTCTCTTATATTTTTAGCATGTTTTCTTAGGGTACGTAACCATTATCTCTTTTTGTTTTTTTTTTTTTTGAAATATTACCCATCTTTTTTCAATTCGTAAATAATCTTTCCGACCGCTGCAATGACGTCAAACACACGTCTGTCTCTGACAGTAGTCACAGGGGTACTGACTACTGACTAAGCCATGGGCGATGCGTGCTCCGCCTTAGCTTTTCGAATAAATTAATGATATAAATTATGTATAATTACTTATCAAAAATCTATTCTAATAGAATTGTAGATCTACATATTACCTATCTTTAACAATAAATCACAAGTTGATTTTAATAGTAGGTATATAAAATATTTCGATCATAAATTCTAAAACGTATCATTTAGAAATAATATTTTTATCGTGAAAAGTTTCTGCTATTATGTTTTCAGCTTAATAGAAATGTAGGTAGGAACCTGAAGTAATATACTTATAAAAATAGGAGATGTGGCTTGTTCAGAAGTATTTTATTTTTCGTTTGGAAAAAGAGCAATCGTCGACATACAGGGCCTTAATTATAATCTTTACTAGCTTTTACACGACTTCGTCCGTGTAGATGGAGGAAATCGACTTTTATCGACTCATAAAACATTGAAATTCCTGAAAATCAAAAGAAACTTTGGGTAAAAAGTAGCCTATGTCCGTCCTAAGACTTTATTCTCTATTATGAAATTTCAACACAATTTACCCAGCGGTTTGGCTGTGATAACATCACAGACAGACAGACAGACTGGTAAACTTATTTTCGCATTTATAATATTAGTACCTATAGATTATACCTAGAACTAGAACAGAACTAACCTAACTATAAGGTTGGGTTAGATTTTATGCTACTTTAGAATCGGACTGTCTTTTTAACAATTATTTATTTGACCGTTTCATCACCGCACCTACAATACATCTATGTATAGACAAATATAGACTGAAGAATGTAAGAAGGTTAAATAACAACAAAATTATAATAATAATAACTTAATGAGCAAAAAAAATGCCAAATGCGCAAAAGTAGGTAAGTATGATGCCAAAAAAAAAACTTATCAGTGCAAGCCCCTATGTAACTTTATGTCATTACGATGGAGCTCAAAGGTAGACATAGGAACTCATCAACTACATAACATAACTATTGTTTTTGGGCTCAATGGATTTGTCTTGACGAACATTTTATTGCCTTGTATTTTTAAGTTTTTTTTGAAAAATATATTTTTCCACAAAAAAATTAATAAACTTGTTTCCACACTCAAGAACAAACATGTTATTAAAATACGAAATAAAAAAAAAAACCTTTTACTTGTCCGTTCCAAGTTTATCTGTCCTTTTGCTTTTGATAGGTGGAAAAACAGTTTCAAGTGCCCCCTCATCTCAATGTGCCCTTGAAACGAACCTGTCTTTTCCAGGACATCAGCCACTGCAGCAAAGAAAGCTCGATCAACAATATACTCGTAACCGGCAGCCTCTCACGCGCAAACACAACAACACTACCGCACGGGACGGACGCGCGTGCGCCGAGACGCGATACCACGCGAAAATCGACACAACAAAATAACGTGTTCAATAAAAAGTTACTATTTAAAAAAAGAAGAAAAAAAACGATTTAAAAAAAGAAAGCGACTTCGGGGAAACGAAAATAGTATGACAATAGAAAAGTGACGTTTAAAACGTCAGAATGAGGGCAGTGATTTGTTTGTCTGTGTTTGTATGCGCGGTGGTGTGCCAGGAGGTGAACGAAATGGCAGCAATGCCGAAATACGATCAGAGATATGACTATTTGGACGTGGATGCTATTTTTACTAATAAAAGACTGATAAGGAACTATGTGGATTGTCTCATAAATTCTGTTAGGTGCAGTCCTGAAGGAAAAGCATTGAAAAGTGAGTTAACATTCAATTATTATTCACCCGTTTTGAATACTAGAATATAAACTAAGCACCTACCTTCTCTACAACTAATCGCATTGTAAAAATTTAAAAACGTTTTCAATAGCTCTCGGTGTAGGTAAGAAAATTCTCGCATTTTCTTAGCTCATTCATTTATTTTCTTCTTCTTTGCCCACTTAATGTGGGGTCGGAACACCATGTTGCGAGGTTGCGAAGAGGATTTAACTTATGTTTTACAACCGGCCGCCTGGCTGCCGTCAACCCTCTTTGGGAATTAGATTTAATTAGATTTAATTTTCTTAGCTCATTCATTTTTTTTATTCCGTAAATCCGAAAGCTTGCATGTGAGGATGTTTCTAGGTAGGTATGATTTTTTTACATTATCTATGTCCTGATATAGCATAGACTCTTTATCCAGGTAACAAGCGAGCGAAGCCGCTGGCATAAGATCTATAAATAGCCCTATGGACGCGATGCAACTTGTTTCTAACGGAACCCTACCCATTACGATTGCCTAGGAAAGGTTTTATCAGGACGTCGAACCCTATGCTCTACGAGTACCTCTCGAGTCTACGGTTGGTCTCGAGTAGGTACCTACCTCTCGTAATCGTACCTTTAAACTCTAGTCAACAACAAAATGAGGGCTAAAGAAAAAGTAAAAGTTGTTTTACTCATCTTTGCTCTGTTCGTTTAGGCGGAAAGATAAGAATAGTAGAGCTCCTTGTGAAGGGCTTTCACAATAGGTACCTACTGGCTATAGTTACTACTCTTTATCTATTTCTGCAGGGTTGGTTGCTAGTGAAATAACAGGCGCAGTTATGCTTAACAGTAACACCTATAATAATAATGCTTAAAGATGAACCAAAGGCAGTGCATCGTAGGGCGCGATCTTGGTGTTCGTGACCTTCGAGATAGTATTCAAAAGTCAAAGTGAAAAGGTACCTATTTATTTCAATAAAATCACAAGGATCCCTTTGAAGCGTCATAAGAGCTAGGTGAAGCTACGCCTGTTCCTCGCGACCAAGCCTAGAAGAATCAGGTGACAAACACGGCGCGCGTGCCTATAATTTTATTCGATAATACTTTTCATATAATGTTTTGTTAGCATAGCCGTCTGGTATAATAATAATGGATAATATTGGTATACCTAAGTTTTAGGTCCTAAAACACTGGACACAATGACCTCTAGGACGCACATTATATTGACACCTACAGACTGTCCATACATTCTGTTATAAAAAAAACTAATTTACATTTTTGCTCGTAAGCGTCTCACATAAGGCAGTTTCGTTCCTACTTAAATACTTATACATACCTCGTAATTGCGTATCTGACCTCAAATTAATCCTAATAGTTTTTTGCACCTTGTCCGACTCCGCGAATTGAGTAATACATAATCTTCTTCTAGATTAGTAAACATGATTTATTTATAACCTACAATCGACATCATTTTAAAATTTTAATAAATCATTGCTGTTTTTCTTAATAAAATTTGTGGAAAACAAACAAAATGGTTTAAAAAAAATATAATATTTCATGCTGTACCTAACTCATTAGCGATGTCAATTTTTAAATGTCATCCCAGATTAGGACCTATTTAGTAAATGCGATGAAAATAACGTTAGTTGAATGTACATTAAATATGATTTGAGTAATGGACTTAGAAAATAGCTCAAATATTAGATTCGATTATACCTAATCTAAAAATAACTACTTGTGGTATTATATTGCTACATTTGGTGAAAAACAAAACAATTTGCTTAAAGTGAACGATCGCTACCTTTTGATAATTAAAAAGACTTGTTTTTCGATTATCAAAACCCACCTACACACAAAATCAAATCCCTTGACCTAATTACGAAAATCTTTAATTACCTATTATCGGGAACAAGGTAGGTAAAAATGTTAAATTTTGTAATTAATTGATACGAAAAGGTGTGTGAGAAGAATGCTCGTTTAGATATTATGTACTATTATATTATATTATATACATATTCTGCAATTTATTAATCACTAAAGTTATTAACACGTAACTTCCTATTACTTGTGTGTATGTAATTAATTTTCTAATGTTATCATTTTTCGCGGTTTTGCCACCTTTTCCCTAATAATACCTAATCTTATGTATAAAAATGATTCCCTATTTTCCTTATAGCATCATGCGTGCACGACTAGAACAATTTCGCTAATACTTTTTTTGTTGTATTCGTTATTGTCAGGAGAAGGTTCATATAAAAGAAAATTATGAATAATCTATTAATTGGACAGGACAACGTCTGTCGGGACAGCAGGTCAAATCAATCTCTACTGTAATCCTCAAGTACGGTAGACATCATCTTGGATCTCCAGGCGCTCATCTCGATCCTTTGAACATGTCTATAGGGTAGTCAGAGGTACGTCCAAACATATTACCTAATAAACTACCAACCTAATACCTGCCAAACGTAATACCTAATAGATAATACCTAACAGAATACGTTTAACATTTAAACAAACAAGGTTATCAGTCGGGGTTCAAACAACCATTTACAGAAGGTTGTTATCAAATGCCAGTGATTGTAGCTTGATTTGCATTATTTCATCATTAACCCAGTATAGTACCATTCAAATAATCAAATTTACAAAAGTACGCATACCATAGATGTTCAGAAAGCACACCATTTTATGGTCCTTTAATTTGTCACTAGCCCAGTACTTACAGGTAGCAACTACTAACACAATAAAAAATAATTTGAAAATTAGACCTTCAGAGATGTATATTAGTGTTATTATATACGTCACCTAGCTCCTAAGACGATTCAAAGTGTAAAAAAAAAAATCAAATCTCTGTGATTTTATTAAAATAAATGACTTTTGCATTTAAATTGAATCCCATGCGTGTTTAAACATTATGATGCAAACGACCTACTGTGAAAATGTGTAAATTAGAAAAATTAAAAATGTCCCACTAAGACTTATACAAGAAACAATTAATTATTTAGCTAAGTACAATTGCATAGTATTTAAGAAACGTTGCAAACGGTCTTCATGGCTGGTAATGACACTTTGAATTTGAAGCGATTATCAAGTATATAAATACTAGCTTCCGCCCGCGGCTTCGCTCGCGTGGTATATGGATAAAAAGTATCCTTTGCTATTCCTATGCTAGACATATGCTATGTATATTCCAAGATTCAAATAATTCCGTTTTGTCGTTTGGGTGTGATTGAGCCAAAAACATCAAGACATAGGATTTTCACCAATTTTCGGCTTTATAATATACTCGTACCTACTTATAAACAAAGGAGATCTGCAATAACATGATCACAAATTAATTCTAGTGGAAACCCATTACAAAAAAAAATTACGTAAGCATTTTTGATCGAGACATGGAAAATTTAATGCAATAACTTGTTCTTAGATAACAAAAATTAAGAACTTATAAAGCGGCAAAGTTATTTTTTTGTTTCATTCCATAAACAAAAGTATACCTAATTAAACGATTAAGGGTACAAATAGGTCAAACTGTTACCTAAATAATGCCAAATTTCATTTGAAGTTTTTGGGGGTTGAATTTTTTTTTTTTTTTATGAGCTGAGTCGGGAGACTCCCTTTTTCCTCCCGGTTAAGACGGAAATAGTGATAAAACTACATTGAAAACCATCAAACTTTAAAATAAACTGTTTTTTATTTATGTAGCTAGTATGATTATCTAACAAATTATATAAAAATGTACTGTTCAGCGCTGTTCATAGTTTTGAGTAAAAACGAAAACAGTGTTTGTTTTTAGAGAGCCAACTTTGTAAAATAAATCTGTCAAGAAAAGTTTTACCAATCGTGTTTCTGTTATTCATTTATCTAGATTAAATCCTTAGTTATCTCAAAATCAAAACTATATGTTAATACATTTATTGAGAAAAAAAAATTCGACATTCATAAAAAAAAAAAAAAAAAAAAAATATAACAAAAACACCCATTAGTCATAGAGCCAATTTGACAGACAAAAATTTCAAAAATTATATTAAGTTTCTGGGTATTGAACAAAGACCGGTCAAGCGTGTGTCGGTTCACACATAAGTATAGTTCCGTGAAGCTTTGAATTCTAACAATTTTGAGAAGACGAAAAAGCCGAACAATGGAATCAGATTCCTTGAAAAATTCAAGAAATTGATACAACACTAAACTACAAATACCGGTCAAGTGCGAGTCGGACTCGCACACGAATTGTTCCGTACCTATAAAAAAACGGCCAAAAAATCACGTTTGTTGTATGGGAGCCCCACTTAAATATTAATTGTTTTTAGTATTTGTTGTTATAGCGACAACAAAAATACATCATCTGCGAATATTTTCAACTGTCTAGCTATCACGGTTTATAAGATACAGCCCTGTGACAGACAGACAGACGGACAGACGGACAGAGGGACAGACGGACAGCGAAGTCTTACTAATAGGGTCCCGTTTTTACCCTTTGGGTACGGAACCCTAAAAACTAGCGAGATAACTTTTAAGTTTTCGAAAATACAATATATCACCGATTCGTCTATTGTTTATAAAAGGTGTATTAAAGACGATTCCCGAACACTGAGGGCACAAGCACACCTACCCTTTCCAACCCCCTTATTGAAAACCAAATTACGTACCTAATCATGTTAATTTTAAAAGAAAAATAGATTTTTCAGAAATCTATGATAATGGCAATACAATAGGGGACGCAATAATGGTCTCTAATGAACAAAATCCAAAGAAAAAAAATACCAATTTCATTCAGGCCACCTGATTTTGAAAAAGTGACAAATTATAAAGTTGTTTTTTTTTTTCGATTATTTTCTATTAATATGCATTCTTGTCCAGTTTTATTTTTATAGTGGTCCATACCGGTATTTATGCAATTGAAAATATTTAAAAAACACAAAAAACAATAGATTCTCGTTAATTCTCTAAAACGGCTCAAACGCGTGACGAACATAATAAATCGAATAACTCACTTCTTAACTACGGAAATATTTTCGGGGTTACGCGTTACAAAATACTTCGAATGGAACTAGGTCTAAGAACCGAAGTATGAGCAAGTCTATCAAGTGTGTAACCTACAATCATTCAGAAGGAACATGACAAAAACGCATTAGGCCATTCGTATTGCCTACTGTCTAAAGTAGGCAAAGCTTTTAGTAAAACAATTTACTATTCAGAAATTATTTTCGTTAAGTAAGCCTAATTGGCATTGACACTTGAATGGAGGACTAGTTTTTAGATTGAGAAGGCCGTGAGTCAGCGAGTAGGTACTATCGCATTGTTTACATTTTCACCTATCGGCGCGGGCCGTTGCCGTTGTGTGACACAGATCTTAAGGTTGCAGAATAAATGATAGTTGTTAATATCATTTAATAATAATAATAATAATAATATAGCCTTTTATTCAGATAGACTTAACCTAGTGACAACATTTGTTTATTTTTATTTTTTGTTATAATAACTTTGTTTTATATGATGAAAATCTTATTCTAATATATGTTTCTTAGCAATTTTTTGTAAATCTGTTTGCCAGTCGGCAAAGGCCTCCTCCAACAGTTAATATCATTTACAATAAGTTTTATTATTAAAAAAACATTTTTAAAAACATACTTTTATAACCCTACAGCTTGTCAAGTCAAGTCCAACGAGCCCAAACACGACGGTGTTATGTTGTGTAGTTGAGAAGTTTCTATGGCTACATTCGAACTCCTTTATCAGACCAGCTCGCTATTACCGTAATATTACATTGTCATTTGAGATTTTGAAGTTTCAACATAATCAGACTATTTACTGAGGAGTTCCGTTGAACATCTCCTAACTCCATCATCAGATCAGCTCGATCTCATCATATTATTGCATTGTCAAGTTACATAAGTATGTAAAATTTCAGCTCAATCGGTTGGGGATAACTGCATGCTTCCACATAGAGCTGCAAGATGCAATCAAATAGTTACATACATAATTTAAAAACATCTTGTAAAAATATGAGAGTTATATTATTAGATGATCTGCTGGCTTATTCCTTAAAATCGATTTTCACCCGTCGGTTTTCATTACCACAGCTTCGAATTTAGAGAATACAATTTAATTGTAACTATTATATAATCTTAGTTAATAATAATAATAATAATGTTTATTGTCATTAAAAAAGGTAACAAAGTTCCTATGAAGTCCCTGACTCCTGAGCTAGGTACGTAGACCTGTGTTACAGAACTCAGTGTCTTTTCCCATATATGGTTGCAATAAATGTTTAAGACAAGAACATAGTATTTAAGTAAGTAGGTACTGTAGTTAGATCTATCTATCTTAGATTTCAGTAAGTGATCATGATAATAGTTATGACAAAAGTGGTAATTATCTAAATTATAACCGCGGCAATGAAAATTAGCGGGTAAAGATCGATTTTTACGAAATAAGCCGCTGTATCAGATATAACGATTTACCATGGTACCACAACATCGCCCGCTGCCACCCGGAACAAAATATCTCCACGATCCGCCTGAAACTATGTTTTTGTAACAAACAATATGGAAATTTACCCCCTAGACTAGACATTTGTAAAAAAATACAAATTAATTTACCTAAAATTTATTTTAATCACAACATAAATCAAACCAAAAAAAACATGTATTTTTCAAACTACTTTCCAGAACACATATTAATCGATATTTCAAACAGGTATTAATTACCTTTTATTTATGTTGATAGCAATAGCGGGTTAATTTGAAATATTCATTAAAATAAATCATGTAAGTGTAGTTATGTAAATGTAAAATGGTAAAACACAAAAAGTCTTCCTAATATAATCATAATCATCATTTGGCTAATAAAGATATTTGCCTTCAGATTTTGTTCACACGCCAAGAACACTGGAGTTCTCGGTCGGGTGGCCAAATTAATTGATTATGCTTGAAATGAGTCATCATGATGATAAAAATAATGCAATCCTAATTTTTTTTATTTACCTATTCTAATTAAAATATTTCGACGTGCCTCTGACTACTCCCTTTTAACATCTTCAGAGATCTGAGAAAATGTCTACGCTAAGTCGGCTAACAGTCGTGATTATACTTATTTTAAATTAATGTTATTACTATTTGGGTAAGTACATTGATTCTTTTAAATACTAGATCACACATTTCTTTTCTATACTTATATTTTTACACGGGTCTTTATCACGTAACCTTTAATTTTTTTTAAATTAATAATTAAATATTTTTTTTATAATTAGATCACACTTTGTTCTCAATCAGTGACACTAAAACAAACTGTATTTTTAGTAAATTATTTAACTTTACATTACACAAACCTTGGGGCGAACTGGAAATACTGGAATACCTTGTAGCTAAACATTCGAACAAACAATAATTAATGTCGTCTTATTTATCACGTAAAAAACTGTACATTAACTTTTGTTCGTCGTTTAATGTATACATTACATGCTACGAGTACAATACTAATCTAAGGTCAACATTACACATTCTCGTCACGATAGACGATCAATAGACCGATACCGAGTTATATTCCTGATAATAATGATGTGACAGGTGACACATCTTTGTGATTTTATTGTGCGGACTTTGTCATTGTAAGGGCGCTTTCAGATTAGACGCTCGAGGAAGCGACACAGAGCCAGCATACGTAAAAAAACAGTTGCTAAAATCATTAATTAATTCATGAGAAGATTAAGTGTCCTAATGCGTACTTACCCTAAAATCAAATGCCTTTATTCCATCCAGAGTTTGAACGTGAATTCTACGAACCCCAAAATATGATCACTGGTATCACGTATGAAACCAGTACCTACAACTTTTGAAAATGAAAACCGAATTGAAAATTGTGTTCCACTTCTTAGGTTCAATTTAGAATCAAATCAATAAAAAAAAAAATTTGCCTTTTTTATAACCGATATTTAACAGCTGTCCTATGAGTTATGAGTATGACAGACATAGTTAAGCCTTCGGTACTGTCTTTCGTCGTCTCTTACATCACATTTAGATGACGGCCACCGTCGGATTAGTATCAAAATCAACGACTGTTAAACGCTGACAGTCGAGCGGCATAATCTTACAGTCATAGAACAGTTAATACGTAAGTGATATCACAGAATATTCTTCCTGTTTGATATAAGTAAAATAATTCTCCATCTATACCTGTTTAATGTTTATAAAACATCACGGAAGCTGGCATAACATTACAGTTCAGAACCGGGCTAGCCACTGTATATCATGATATTAAATTATAGACAACACCTATCAAGAGCCGAGAATATACCTGGCTGCCGGAAGTTGTCACTTATTACTTAAGCATAATAAGGTACATACCTACTATTAATAGGAATAATCACAACAAAATAACCTTTTAAAGAAATAAAGCTTTGGTTTTTAATTAAAATACCGTTTTAATATTTTTTGCTTTAAAGAGATCTAGGTGACGGCCGTTTGCTGCCGTCCGTAGACGGCTCCGTTCGGCTAATTTTAACACCGTTTATGGATATATCATTTATTCGTTTCAAAAAGTATTTAACAGCCGTGTTAGCCGAGTGGGATGTACCTCGACTTTCAATCTGAAGGTCGTGATTTCGAATCCCGGCGTGCATCTATGGATTTTTCTGTTCGAAAATTTATATGCGCATCAAAAACACGAGCTTACAACGGTGAAGGAAAACATCGCGAGGAAACCAGTTAGTGTTCTTATGGGGCTTGCAACCTGTCACGTATGGAATGCTAACTACTGCAAAATGTGGGCATGTGCCAAATATAATGTTTGGACGTGCCTCTGACTACCCCCACTAGACATCTTCAAAGGATCTAAGCGTCTGGAGACCTGAGAGGATGGAGACCTGAGAGGATGTCTACCGTACTAGGGGATTACAGTCGTGATCCTATTTTTTTTTTTTATTTTTTTATTGCAATTCATTACGGTCGTTTCTATTATGAGTTGGTACGAGTAGGTACCTATGTATGTTAGATAGATAGATAGATATTGGTGGACATTATCACACAGCGCCATCTAGCCCCAAACTAAGCATAGCTTGTACTATGGGAACCAGATAACTGATAGAATACTTATATACTTTTTTTTTGTAAATATGATATAATAACACCCAGACACAGAACAAACATCTATGTTCATCACACACATATTTGTCCTGGGTGGGGATCGAACCCTCAACCGCAACCACAACAGCGCAGAAGGCAGAGCTACTACCAACTGAGCTGTGAGGCCAGTCAATGTTACTATATAAATACATGCGTCTAATGCCTTCTTTATGTCATTAGTTGACGTGAATGTCATGACCAATCTTGTGCATGATTTCAATTCGTCACGTGCGATCATTCACGCTGTGTTCTAATGTCAAATACTAACCTCCAATATTGTGTTAGAATAATTTAAAAACAAAATCTGAATTAGGTGTGGTACAATGTAGTCAACATGATTGTTATTTTTTTCCATGTTCCTGTTTTTCTTGTATGCTTATTGGATTTAAATTATTGGTTTTACACTTTTAGTGCGAATGGTTGCATATTTTAATCTTTTGTTCGTGCTATAATATATCTAGGTACCTACTAAAATCAATTGTAGGTTTGCAGCATTATAAAAGATTATTTGAACATCTAATACTTATATATTACAAAATACTTAAGAACTAGTTGAACCATCTAAAGACCGATGCAAACTGATCCGGATCACCACCAGTCTAAAGCGTACCCAAGATACTGACTGCATTGCCACGCTGGATGGCAATGGTACCTATATTGTTTTCATTTGATTTTCTTTTTCTAATACAGTTCTAAGATATTCTCGAAACGGAACTGTTACGGAAGTCAAGTCTCCTAATACGGGCACCAGATATATAACTCATTGTCCTCACGATCAAGAGCCATGTTTGATTTTGTGCGCGAGAGAATTTACAATGATTTACTGTTATCACCTTGGTACCTTCTAAAATACAGGGTGTTTTTTGTCTGACCTTTACTGACTGACTATTTGACATATGACTATTTAGACACCCTCAAGGATCCTAGTACTTGGATTACTGAAAAGCTGTCTACAAGTAGATCGATAAATAAACTTAAGTCTAGAAGTCTAGAAAGCGAAAGTGGTTTTCTAAATCTCTTCTTTTTGGGTCAATTCATACCAGAGCAGAGTCGAAGCGCATGAAACTTAACATAGCAAATTCACCTTTATCTCCATAACATAATACACATATTTCTATACATATAAAACATATATACCCGTCTTTTTTTTTAGAAGAAACTAGCTGCTCGCCCCGGCTTCGCACGGGTGGTACCTGGATAAAAAGTCTACCGATTTTGTGCAAACTTCACATAAACCATCTACTAAATAGTCCGAACACAGCCTAAACATTTGGTTTCAAATTCAAATTCAAATTCAAAAAGGTTTGGATAGGTGAGCCCGTTCTTGAGTTATAAAACTACAAGCTGACCCCGCGAACTTCGTATCGCTTTAGAATTAACAAATGTTGTCTTCCGTTCCCGTTCTCGTTACAATTCCCGTTCAATAGTTTTTGTAGCGCACACGAAGAAAGCAACATTTTTAGCAATTTTTTACACCTTGCTTCAAACTATCGTCATTCTTATAAAGAATTTATTACTTTTTCAAAATAAAAAATAGCCTATGTTACTAAGCGATAATGTAGCTTGATAATGGTGAAAGAATTTTTGAAATCGGTTCAGTAGTTTTTGAGTTTATCCATTACAAACATACAAAAAAACAAAAAAACAAAAAATCAAAACTTTTCTCTTCATAATATTATAGTATAGACAACGAAAAGTGGCATTGATTTTTATATATATAGATATGTGTATCATGTTGTGAGATAAGGGTGAATTTGCTATGTTAAGTTTCAGCGTCGATGCGCTTCGACTCTGCTCTAGTATGAATTGAGCCTTTGGTTCATGTGCGGCTATTGTTGCCTTTATTGTCCTGTAGCATTGCCAACAGATAGGATTTCTGAAAAAACAATTTTCCTTTTATAGACTGTAATTAGCTCTAAGCAACATCCCTCAGGATTAAGCAAATTTATTTTCATCTTTTTTTGTCGACGCATTTAGCTGTAAGTCTTCAGTTTTCAGCAGCAGTCTAAATAAGCCCTGTATAAGCTTGAGGTCATGCAGTATCCTGTCCTTTGGACTGTAAATATGGAGTGATATCTGAACGGTAGTTTTAATAAAAATATAACTTTTATTGTTTCTGGTAGCTTTATAGTAAGTTGAAGGCCTTATTTTGCAACAGCTGCGTATGTATTTTAGTTCGGAGAACGTTTTATCTATTAATAAGACGCTGTTTTTAGAGTTCCGTAGCTCGGAAAAAAAGAAAAAACGAAACCCTTATAGTATCACTCGTGTCTGTCCGTTTAACCCTCCATTTCCATCTTATCTCCGAAATAAAATTTTGAAAAACATACAGAAAATACATAGTTCCTTACCTATGGATTACAGGAAAACCTATAAAAGTACGACTCGCCCTTGAACGGTTTTTTCCAGTTTTAACAGACCGCTCTTTAGCATATTGTAGGTATGAATGGGTTGCTGACGATTCGGACACAAGAAATTCGGACACTGTGTCCGAATTGACACTTTTCAATTTTAATATTTTTTTCACTGACGATTCGGACACAAAATACAATAAATAAAAAAAAATATTAAAATGTCAATGCAAAATTCTGTGATCGCTGTATAAAGAGCGTAAAATAAAACATGATTTTGGGTAGACCTTCAAGTTTGATACTTTTTGCATAAAAAATAACGAATTCTTGTTTTGTGCATAGTGGCTTTAAATCTGAAAGGAGACTGGGCAATACTGGTTACTGGTTAGCCTTAGCATGGTTTGTATATAAACTTATATTATCTAGCTACTATTTGGATCATTGAACTTTAAAACGTGTTTCCACTTTAAATATAATAGTCGGATTGAAAAACATCGTCGAAATAAAGCACCCAACCTTTTTATAGATATTACCTATTAATAATTTCATTAAATAGTCGGACCGCAAAGCTTAGAAGAGAATGGGGGAGACCTTTGCCCAGTAGTGGAACAATATAGGTAAAAAAAAAAAAAAAATACTTGTGTCGTTTATCGACTATTTCAGGTTGTCAGCTTTGTTAGAGCTTTACTGCAAGAAAATCTAAAAAAAAATTACCGCTTTTTTTTTATTTTAAAAGAGCCTTGTCTAACGGATTAGTTACTAACATTCAACAGATTTAAATCCTGGTTAAAAATATTTATATATGCTATTTCAGAATATAAGCTATGTATTTTCCAAGTTTCATCCTATTTCGTTCAGTCGTTTGGGCCTATTTGAGCCACAAACATCCAAACATCCTATCAAACTGGTTTTACAATATTAGAGATTAACTATGCATGATACTTGAAATATTTCTTCATTGCACATGTTACCTTCAGTAGAAATAAGGCCATGATAATTATGCATTATATTTAACTAGCGACCCGCCCCGGCTTCGCACGGGTGCAAAGCTGATACCAAAATATATTACAGAATGTCTTTGTATAGGTACTCGTTAACAGCATTTAAAATTTAAAAAAAAAGATGCGCTGATTTGAAATCTTTAAATTATCAGTAGTTCTCTTATATATTAAGCATGTTATTATACATATAAACATTCCTCCTGAATCACTCTATCTATTAAAAAAAACCGCATCAAAATCCGTTGTGTAGTTTTAAAGATATAAGCAAACATACATACAGACGCGGGAAGCGGAAAGCGACTTTGCTTTATACTATGTATGATAGTGATACATAATGATGCTGTAAAATATCCATAAATATTTATTTACTAATGGTAGCCCATACAACTTCGTTTACGTCAAGTTATTTTCAAACAGACTGCAACCTCCGCTGCATCCCCTAAATTTTGGAAATTACTTCTAGTACACCCCGATTTTAACCCTTACTGCACCCCTCTAAGGCTTAAATTTTGGAAATTGCTTTCTTAGTACACTCCTAGACATCAAAAGGAATACAACCTTCAAATTTCAAGTTTCTAGGACAGTAGCTGACCCTCGTATTCAAGAACGACACTATGAGAACACGCACCAACAGTGGACGAAATCTTTTCTCATAAAAATCACTTTATGTGTTGTGCGACACTGCATAGTGTGACTAGAGGCACATTGTCGTGTGCCGTGTGCCTCTAGCCAAAGTTGAGCTCTAAAGGCACACGGTAGCGTACGCCATAGTGCCGCTCAACACATAAAGTGATGTTTATTTAAAAAGATTTCGTCCACTGTGGGTGCGTGTTTTCATAGTGTCGTTCTTGAATACGAGGGTTAGGCTGTGGATGGACAGATCAGTCAGCCAGTCCATCAGTAACGCAAGAGTTTTATGTATTTAAATGTATTGATATGTATCACAGGTGATTCCTATTTTCTTAGAATTGCGTGAAGCATCGGCATTCAGAGCGCAACAATGATTTCTAACCACAAGTGTGCCACAAGTGAAATTAATTATGCATAGAACGAGTCCATGGTGGTCAGTTCTATCGTAGGATCAATGATTCAACTGTGACGCAGATCGTGATTACATCTAACTCGTAAATGATGTAAATAAATGTTTCTTTAATTGCCCTTATCTACATATTCAGATTTTTTGCACAATATCTATACAATAAAAGTTTTAAAAAAACAAAAAAAAAAAATTTACCGTTGCAGCAGAAGCTTCTTATGATCTGAGCACTGTTAGCATGATTTATTATTGCACTATCACAAAGTTATAGAGGTTTCTTTTTAACCGAAAATTGGCACTAATTTATGGTCTCAGTACTAGAAAATACTACACAAATTACAACGGAGACGGCGAGCTATTTATGAATGGATAGAATCGTGAAAATATGAGTAGCTATGTGGTAGGTGCGTATGAATAAACGGTTAACTAAATATTGTGTTTTTTTAAGGATATTCTTTTTAATTTTTTAATTTAAGTTTTAACTACTAACCAATGACCTTATTTGCTGACGATAGTACGATAACAATAAAATGTGATGACATAAATACTTATAATTCTGACATTAATAATTCAATAAATTCAATAATAAAATGGCTTGACAATAATAATCTGAAAATAAATATAAATAAAACAAACATAATGCATTTTAGTCAAAGAATTAAAAATGATCATCAAATTGACCTACAGTTTAATGATAGTAAGGTAGACGTGGTAGAATCAACAAGATTTCTGGGAATTCAAATAGACAGCAAATTAAATTGGAAAACCCATGTTGAACTTCTAAGTAAGAGAGTAAGTAGCTCCACCTACGCACTCTATAAATTATCCTCTATTGTTAACTTAGAAACACTACTTACAGCTTATTATGGAACAGTAGAGTCTATCCTAAGGTTTGGTATAATTTTCTGGGCTAACTCTACTAATAAAGACTTCATATTTACTAGACAAAAAAGATGCATTAGATCGATGTTTAACCTGCACGTTACCGACAGTTGCAGACCTTTGTTCATTGAGCACAAGATTCTAACGCTTCCGTCGTTATATATATTTGAAATGGCATTATTTGTTAGAAAACATCCCCATCTTTTCCCACGAAAATCTGATTTTGTAGTGCGAAATAGACGTGATAGCAGTAAACTCCAAATGCCTAAAACTAAAACAGCTTTCCTACAAAACAGTGTAGTCTATATGACACGTAAAATCTACAACAAAATACCTAAATCATTAAAAGATCTTGACGATAATTAATATATTTAGAACAAAATTCAAACTATTATTAATCAACAAATGCTATTATAATATTAACGATTTTATGACAGATAAATTTTGACATTACCATATTTCTATTGAGCCTGTTACTATTATTACTTTTTATTTTTTTTGACATTAATTATAATATAATATTGTCTTTATCTTACTATAACATTTGCATGCTAATTTTAGTAGAACATAATTGAATCTAAAATATTATTTATTATCATCTGTGTAACCTACATTGTGTTCAAGCAAATAAATGATCTTTATCTTTATCTTTATCTTTATCTTTACTACTTAAATTTAATTAGTAACAGACACTGACAATACGTTATTATTTTTTTTGATAATTATAAACTAGTGTTGTATATATGAAACAAAGTCGTGTTAGTTACACCATTTATAACTCAAGAGCAGCTGGATTTTTTTAAATGATTTCTGTGTTTTTGGAATTGTCATCGTCTGGAATAGGATAATTAGTATTTTTAATATTATTCTAGCAGTTTTTAAGTTATTACATTACAAAACAACATACACAAATATATTTTCCTCTTTTTAATATTATTGTTGGTAAAAATCTTACAGGTTGTAAGTAGTAGCTTCATTAACCAAAAACTGGCCAAGTGCGAGTCGGACTTGCGCACGAAGGGTACCGTACCATTATCTATGAAAAACGGTAAAAAATCATGGAAGTCCCACTTAATTTTACTCTGTTTTTAGCGGCAACAGAAATACGTATTCTGTGAAAATGTCAACTATTTAGCTATCACAGTTCATGAGATAAAGCCCTGTGACCGACAGGCGGAAGGACGGACAGACGGACAGTGAAGTCTTAGTAATAGGGTCCCGTTTTTCCCCTTTGGGTCCGGAACCCTAAAAAGGGTCAAAATTGCAGAGAATGCAAAATAGCATTAACCTACCGAGAGGTAGGTGTTTGTTTTTTACATACCTATAGTTAATCGTTTGATGTGATGGCATTGTGAGATGATTTATCGAACGATAAACCCTACATAAGATAAGTATCTACTAACTATATATCTACTTGTATATAAAATAGCTATAATAAGTAGTTAGATAAGTACAAATATTATGATGACTCAGACTAGCACCTGCAGTAATTTATAATTCTAATAAAAAGGTTGATTTATTTAAATGTTGGCAAATAAAATAATAAGAGTTGGTCTTCAGTTGAGTCCATTTAGCAATATGTGATGTAGGGTCAAAGACCCGGTTGTGGTGCCTACCCCGGTTTTGGTCATTTTTCACAGTCAATAACTAAGCATAGCAAACAAACTTGTTTAATCCCTAAATACGTTAGACATCCACTCAGTACTCTAGCCGCTCAAATCCTTGAAGATGACTAAAGGGGAAAGTCAGAGACACGTCCAAACATCAAATTTTATCACATGGCCACATTTTGTCGTATATTATACCTACCTTTTATTTCTACCCAACGTTTCGACTGGGTTACAAGAGTCTTTCTGGGAACCAAAAACCACACATAGGGCGGCAATTGAGTGCGACAGCCGCGCCCGGCTAGCCGCGCTATGATTGGACGACTGCCGCGCGCACATCGGCAAACTTGTGTCCTGCGAATGCCGCGCTCAAATGCCGCGCTATGTCTGGTCACACGATAACACAGTTAAAACGTCGTTGGGTAGTATTTGTTCTGATCGTAAATGTAGTTTGAAAAGGACATAGTGTTCTATCAAAGTATTTTGCGCTTTATCTATATATAGATTGCCGTCGGACAATGCCTAACATGTCTAGCCATCTGCGGTTACTGTGGTCAGTTTTATTACATCAGGTCAGGCACTCTAGGACTACATGGTTGGTTAGAACCAAGTAATGCGTGGCCAAAGATAACTACTAGGTTGGTGGTTACATAACCTTAATCTCTGATTCGGAGCATATATTTCAGTTCATGTTTTAAATCGTGAATGTTAGTAAGTAATTTAATGTTTAATTCTTTTTTAAAGTCAAAATCAGGCAACAAACTCGGCTTGAAACCTATAATTTTGCTCTACATACGAGTATATAGTGTAATTCCGATCAAACAAGTTGAAGGTTCAAACAAGAAAATGACAACAAGTAAACTATCAAATGAAATGAAGAGCTTCAGTTAAAGTGTTGGAGGCAGTAAGTACTCGTACCTATTAGAAATAGCTTAAAAAAAAGCAAAAGAAATAAATTTTATATTAAACTAGCAGACCCGGCCACGCCTTGCTGTGTCAACAGTTTGCATTAAATTAATATTGCGACTACAAAATTGAGATGTAAGCTATCCCATCTTTCAAGTTGGATCAAACTGCACACAGTGTGCAAAGTATGATTAAAATCGGTTAAGTAGTTTAGAAGTCCATCGTGGACAAACAACGTGACGCGTAATTTATATATATTTAGATAGCTGTCGAGGGGTAGAGCGAAATCAGGCTAGGCGGATTTGTCATTAACATACTCAGTATAGTCATCTATAGTATAGTATGTACACTTTCTTTATACCTAAGTTATGTACAAATCCTACTAAAAACTCATCTATTCAAAAATTATTTATCAAATTTTGTGAATGTTTGGCCCGACGCGTATGGGATGTGCTCAGGGCCAGACGGTAAATATACATCATACTTAGCTTTCTCCTGCGGCTTCGCTCACGTTGTATCTAGGAAAAAAAATACCTACGAATTATTCTTTCAAGTTTCCGACTTCCACAAACATCCAAACATCCTCATACTCGTAACATTTGCATTTATAATGTTATTAGGATTTTTATCGACCATAGTTTTTTGCAGTCATCTTAATGTGAAATGATGCAAAAAGGCTTATTGCCTTTTAAATGTAATACCTACCCGTTTTGTCTATACGTGCAGTATAGACAGATTATACATCTTCGCATATAACAGGATAAAAAGTAGCCGGTTCATGAACTATCTATATGCAAAAAAACATGGCGATCCGTCACGCGTTGCTCTGCTGCACGAACGAAGGACAAACCAACACAAACAAAACAAACACTCACTCTCACCCTATTCTATATTCTTCTCTATTCTATATTCCATATTCTTTACAAATCACATAGCGAAGTAATAGGAACTACACAGGTGCAAAGGATAATCTTAGTAGTGGATATAATTAATAACAATTATCATAATTACGATTAAATTAATGGAAACTATACGTTTCCATT
Source organism: Hydriomena furcata (assembly GCA_912999785.1). Taxonomy (NCBI): domain Eukaryota; kingdom Metazoa; phylum Arthropoda; class Insecta; order Lepidoptera; family Geometridae; genus Hydriomena; species Hydriomena furcata. The sequence continues at coordinate 10,504,977 of OU538837.1, forward strand.
CTAATATGAACTACATTTTGTCTAAGACTAGTGAAAACCCCGCGACTTCGTTCAAACCGCGACTTCGTCGTGGGTTCAGATTCTGGCGTGCATTAATGGATTTTTCTGTTCGAAATTATATGCTCATCAAAAACACGTGCTCACAACGGTGAAGGAAAACATCGTAAGGAAACCAGTTAGTATTCTTACATTTTCTAAGATTACCATTTAAAGGACAATGGCACAAACGAGGAGACAATCGTAATTGTTCGATTAAATTGTGTTATGCAACAGTTTCGCAATGGAATAATAAAATAATAATCAAGCATAAACACTTAATTGCTTTTAAACTGTAGGTATATCTATCCACGCAAAAACGTACATACATAAATAACATCTATTTATATTATGTATTATATTTATAAACACTATCTCTTAATCAGCCGTATAGTCGGGGAGCCTACGCGCCATCACTACATAGTATAAAGCAAAGTCGCTTTCCGCTTCCCGCGTCTGTATGTATGTATGTATGTATGTTTGCTTATATATTTAAAACTACACAACGAATTTTGATGCGGTTTTTTTTAATAGATAGAGTGATTCAGGAGGAAGGTTTATATGTATAATAACATGCTACCCGTGCGAAGCCGGGGCGGGTCGCTAGTGCAATTATATAACAATATCGTTCGCGGTTTTGCCGATAAAAAGCCCTATCCTATTTGTTATTCCTGGATATAAACTATGTAAATATACTTCAAGTTTCATTCAAATACGTTTGTGTGGTATTGCGGCACATACATACAAACATTCTCATAAACTTTCACATTTATGTATTACGATTATGCGAAAGTTTGTAAAGATTTTTGTATGTATTAGGTAAGGTACTTTTATTATGTAGTTAGTACTAGCCGTCATGCGTTGTATTAACTTTTTTATTTTAGGGTTCCGTACAAATATGATGAAAAAATGAAACCCTACACTGTCGCATCTTTCCGTCTGTCACAGCCTATTTTATCTTAATGTACTGAACGAAAAGCGTTTAACTATAGATTTTGACACGGGTCTTTATCACGTAATTACCTTTAATTTACTTTCCCGACGTTTCGGCTATGTTACAATAACCATGGTCGCGGGCAGACTAAAAAATAATATTGAAAAGCGTTTATTTTTTGGTGTTAATAGGTACAGAGTAGATAGCTGAAACACAAATGTATTGGATGAATTTGGATTTCGAAGGGCCAAGATGCTTAAAAGTTTCGTCAGGTTGCGTATTAAGGTGATAAGTGATTTTTTTTACTTTTTGTATGCGCCGAGACTATAATACCCGGATAAGACGGAAAAAGTGATAAAACTGCATTATCTTGAAAACCATCAAATTTAAAAAGAAACTGTCTGTAATTTACTTAGCTAGTATGATTATTTAACTAATTATATATAAATGAACTGTTTAGCCATTCATAGTTTTGATTAAAAACGAAACTAGTATTTTTGAAGAGCCAACTTTGGAAAATAAATCTATCGAGAAAAGTTTCACCAATCGTGTTTCTGTCTGTAATTTATCTAGATTATATCCTTCAGTTATCTTTGTCATAAAAAACAAAACTGTATGTTTTGCGGTTATTGAGAAAAAACGAATCTGATGATTTTTGATGAATCTGCATTCATCAAAAACATTTATTATTCGTCTTAAGATTATTTTTGCATTCGGCTCTGGAACTATTAGGAATGAGATCTTCTCACGATGGCCATTAATTAAAAGACAATGATTTCCTTTATGCAATGACGTTAGCTTCTCAGTAAACTTAAAATAAAAACCGGCCAAGTGCGAGTCGGACTCGCGCACGAAGGGTTCCGTAACATTATCTATAAAAACGAAAAAAATCACGTTTGTTGTATAGGAGCCCCACTTATATATTGATTTTATTCTGTTTTTAGTATTTGTTGTTATAGTAGCAACAGAAATACATAATCTGTGTAAATTTCAACTGTCTAGCTATCACGGTCTTAGTAATAGGGTCCCTTTTTTACCCTTTGGATACGGAACCCTAAAAAACCACTAATATGCGTACCTACTTACAATAAGGTTCGGTTTATTGTGGGTACGAGTGGATTATTTGAACTTGCTCATAATATCCCAGGCATAAATAACTTTTTATGCTTTTATAAATGTGCAGTATGTGCAGTGTAAACCTGTATTGGGTGTCCTTGTCCTACTTATGTAATAAATACATAAATTTTAACATAAATTTAATATTATTATTTTAATTAGAACTAGCCTTGTAAGTCTGTTTATTTATTTGACACGTATCTCTGAACAAAATTGTTTAGACTTGTCGTTTTGAGTAATAAGTTCTGGCGCAGAACCCCGACTTTTTGAGCCCAGTTCGCTCTTGTCTGTTTTTTTATGTTATGCTTTTTCTAAACCTAATGTTCAATTAAATTTTAGTCGGGAGTAGTCTAAGTACAAAAAAAATATGTAAGTATATCTTAGTCGAGTCGAGTATATATATATATATATATATATACAATGTCATATTCACGGTAATAGTTGATCCAGTACGAATTCTGAACTAATGTTGATCTACCTATTTCACGTGTACATTTGACTCTACATCAAGTAAACAGATATACTTTGATCCAAAGTTAGAGAGTACTTGGCGAAGCTGGATCTGCATGAAATGGTTTTCAAGATACTCGCCATCAAAATATACCAATTTCGTTGATCCACCAACGGCTAAAAAAATTACACAGAAACGTCCTTTTCGCATCCACTACACAGTTGGTTTATACTTAACATTTACTTACACAATGTTGATCCAGAGATTCTGGAGCCACAAATGAATAGTGTGTCTGTAGGTTCTTATGTTCAGAGCGGCAACGCCGCACATGGCGGTAAGTTAGTATAGTTTTTGGATTTAAAAATCGGCCGGCCGGCCGCCGGTTTATCGGAAGGTTATGTCAGGTCATAAGTGTTTTGAAATTTTATTTTAATAGGCATAATTAATATCATTTTTCATCCCTGATTTTTTGTCATATAAATGGTTAATAATTAAGGGATAGGTATAACTTAATCTGAATTTCGCAATCAGAATAATAGGTTAGCGTGGTTTAACGAGAACGAGAATTATGTTAGGAATGAATGTAAAACTAGAGGTAAGCCAAAGAAAAGACGACGTGGATAAGAAAGGAGTGAGTTTAAAGATGGCTGCTGATAGAAAAATGAACCCTAAGTACGGCAGACATTATCTCAGATCTCCAAGCGCTCAGATCATTAGAGATTTCCAAAGCTGTAGCCAGAGGCACGTCCAAATATTTTATTCGGTACATGCCCATATTTTGTAGTAGTTAGCATTCCATGTGACAGGTTGCAAGTCCATTGCCGCTTACAAGAATATTGGTAGCAATTCTGTTGTGTCCACCATCTATAAAAATTTCGAAAAATACGATCGCCCTTATTCCTCTCATAATGAGGTTACGCTAATTTAGACTTTAACGTAAAAGGAATTAGAGTCAAATGTAGACATGAAATAGGCAGATCAATATTAGTTCAGAATTCGTACTGGATCAACCATTACCGTGAATATCTCGCTAGTTATGTGTACATTTGACTCTTATTCCTTTCAATTTAAAGGCTAAATTAGCGTAACCTCAAAATGGAAGGAATAAGAGCGATCGTATTTTACGAAGTTTAAGCTTTGGGTGGACACTGGACACAACAGAATTACCACCACTTACTGGTTTCCTTACGACTGATAATTATAATTAGTTAGGAAGAAAAAAACTTTTGTTTGGCGAGGTTCATTTTTGCTAGATATTCACGGTAATTGTTGATCCACTATAAATTGTGAACTAATGTTGATCGGCCTATTTCATGTGTATAGTTGACTCTTATTCCTTTTATGTTAAAGTCTAAATTAGCGTAACCTAAAAATGGAAGTAATAAAAGCGATCGTATTTTAAGATATATTAACTAGATGGTGGACACAACAGAATTGCTTCCAATATTCTTGTGAGTGGCGATGGATTTGCAACCTGTCACATGTGGAATGTTAACTACTATAAAATGTGGGAATGTGCCAAATGTAACATTTAGACGTGCCTATGACTACCCCTTCAAACATCTTTGATGATCATAGCGTTTGGAGATGTGAGATGATGTCTACCGTACCTTAGAGGTTTCAGTCGTGATCCTATTTCGCTTTCTTTCTATTCTGTCCTATAACATAAGACAAAAAGGGTTAAAAGTAATTCGTATAATTATTGTTTAATAATTTTTGTTACCAATGTTTTTTTCCTTGTTGTCAACACCAAAAGTTGTTGGTATTAGATAGACACTTACCTGGGTACCAGGTAAGTTTTTGATTTAATTTGATTTAAGAAACGAACGACGTTTTTACCTCCAGTTTAGGATTTTTTTAGGAATAATAAGTACGTAGTTACGAGTGACTAATCATTTTCATGCCTTGGTCCCACATTATGTGGGAGCGGTACATGTATTTTTCTTCCTTATTGTACAAATACAGTTGTTTTATCGTAACTAACTATAATTATCATTCGTGAGGAAACCAGTTAATAGTGGCAATTCTGTTGTATCCACTATCTAGCAAAAATGTCGTAAAATATGATCGCTCTTATTTCTTTAATTTTGAGGTTACACTAATTTAGACTTTAACTTAAAAGGAATAAGAGACAAATGTACATATGAAATAGGCAGATCAACATTAGTTCGGGATTCGTACTGGATCAACAATTACCGTGATTTTTCTTAACTGTACTTAACATTCATGAGGAAACTAGTTAGTGGTGGCAAAAATAAATATCGTTAAACAAAAGTTTTTTCTTCCTAACTATAATTATCATAAGTGAGAAAACCAGTTAATGGTAGCAATTCTGTTGTGTTCACCTTAAGTTTAAATTTCGTAAAATACTATCTATCTTATTCCTCTCTGCTCTCTTTGTGCTCAGATCTTAAAAAATGTAGTCAGCAGCACGTCCAAATATTATATTTGGCACATACCTACGTTTTGCAGTAGCCACCATTTTATATGTGATAGGTTGCAAGTCCATCGCCGCTCACAAGAATAACAACTGGTTTTCCCACGAATGATATGGCTAATTATGAAAAACAATTTCAATTTTAAATAATACCTACCTACTGATTTAAAATAAACCTTGCTTATTAATTATTATTAAAACAATAAAGTACCTACTTGTACATCAATTAAATAATACGTCCTAATAATACGCGTGAGCGATGAATTTGGCGTTGAATTGAAGCATGGAGCATCTGCACAGAGCGGCAACGTTGCAATCTTTTTCGACCAATAGAAACGTTTGCTGCATTCTCATTGGTTCATTTGAATCGGATCAACATGTAGCAAGGTGGATTTGTATATCTGATCAACAAACGGTGACGTAATATCAGAGCGACGAGGGTCCAAATGTTGATCTGGTTGGAGCCACATTTGTTAATGAAAATGCATATTAGATCAACAAAAGGATCTGGGATCAACATGTGTTTTTGGATCAACAAAGTGCTCGCCTGAAGTCGCCTCTGATCAACATTTACCGTAAAGCTATATCTATATATATATATATATAAAAACATAACCACAAAAACAGAACAGTTGCAAAAAATACAAAAGTTCACTTTAAACCAGTAAATTTATATTTAGCTGAGATGGTATCAATGCTCGTTTTGGAGGTCCTTGCGTAGTTGTTTTGCTTTCAAAATATGAGTCCCATTTTATTTTAGTAACACAAAATTTAGTAGCCGGAGCCGGATAAAGGATTATTGAAAGGAAATGATCATTAAAAAAAAGGTAGACCCCAGGGAGTCGTGTTTGTTGCCTGATTCTTCTAGGCTTGGTCGCGTGGAATCGGCGTAGCTTCACCTAGTTCCTAAGACGTTTCAAAGTGATCCTTGTGATTTTATTGAAATAAATGATTTTTGAATTTTGAATTTGAATTTAAAATGCGACCTTTTGGCCGAGTGGGAGGTACCTCGACTTTCAATCCGAAGGTCGTGGGTTCGAATCCCTACCATGCATCAATGTTTTTTTCTGTTGGAACATTTTAATTGCGCAAATTAACACTTGCTCAAGACGGTGAAAGAAAACATCGTGAGAAAACCAGTTAATATTCTTATAAGTATCTAACTACTGCAAAATTTGTTCATATGCTAAATTGAATGTTTGGACGTACCTCTGGCTACTTCCTATCCTACTTTTTTTTATTTCACAAAGTTTAGTCATGATGATTTCCATGACGACTTTGCAAGTAGGTATATCTATATAATACCATATATATATTAGATATACTATCTAATACCTTTAAACGAGCAATTCTTGTATAAGTAAATATATACTGAATCTCGGAAACGGCTGAAACGATTATCATGAAATTTAGTATGCTTAAGGTTTCGGGAGCGTTACTTCAATCTAGCTAGGTTTCATTTTTAGAAAACGTCGTTTTATTCATGTTTTCAGTGAATGAAATACTGAGCAAATCTCTCTCAAATTTCTAATAAACGATTTCTCAAACAAAACACCAATTGGTTAGTAATCATTTAATAAAATGTTTTGACCGATTGTATAATTTAATTGAAGATTATGTAAGGATTATCTAAGTCTTTAATAGAAAAACTACTATTTCCTCATTAGTAAATTAAATTTATTAGTAGATAATTTAAAAATACATTAATATTGATTAACAAATTATAATTATAATATAGGTATATAATATACTACCCGTATATAATACCCGTGACAGACATTGTCCTTTCCAAATTTAGATAATCGCATAGAGTGACGCATGTTTCTATGACGACTGATGTTACTACGGATGTCGGATATTTTGCACACCAGCGCCATCTATACAGAAATCATCCCATTTGCGTTTTTTTTATAGTTTTGGAATGTTTTTCATATATTAAAGTAGTCTAATTTTTATTCGGGTATTATATCTACATCTACAGCAAATTTCAACTTAATCCGTTTTGTCGTTTAGGTTTGATTGAGGAACAAACCTACATACAAACTCACAAACTTTCGCATTTATAATATTATTAGGATTGTATATAAAACTGTTCGAACTTAAAGGATTTGTTCAACTTACTAAGTAGGTTTTTTTCTAGTGTACCTATATTTATTACAAAACACAACACAAACAACAAATATCTAATGCATTACAGAATATTTTCAAAAATACTTACTAAGTTACGTCCTCATTCAAAAAACCTGATAACTTAGAACTCTATTTTTGGAAAAGTGATCCTAATTGTTGTAGGTAGACATTAACTTTTTGTTTGCTAATTTTTACAAAAAGCTTTACGAACAACCTGTCAAAATCCAAACACAATTGGAATTTGATATATTATTTGGCAATGGACCTGGTTGTGGTGCCTACCTTTGGGCATTTTCAATTTGGCAGTCAATAACTAAGCATAGCAAACAAACTTGTTTAAAGTCTATAATTAATACAATTATTTTCTCTATGATCCGTTTTGATTAGTGACAGTTATGGATTGTTTTGCCCACAACCAATGATTTCCCGTTATATCTATTTAAATATAAATAATTAATAAAGAAAAACACGCCTGTTACAAAATCTTTGTTTAACCCAAGAGATAGATAAATACACTATTCTATGTCGTTTATAAATCGTCGTTTTAACCATTTTTTCAATATAAACCGTTTATTTGAAAATTAAAAAGTTGTTAAATTGCCCACAACCAGCGCTCTTGCCCTAATTACTCTACCAGGACCATAACAAAACGCTCATGTTAATGAAAATTTATTTTTATTGAAACAGATTAATTATTATTTACAATAACAAAGTTGCCAGAATGCCATAATTTACTTTGTACCTACCTTAAGTGAATAAGTAGAAGGGTATATTTTATATTTAGAACGATCAAGGTGTTTTTAAGTTCGTCTCTAATTGTTTTGTTTAGCAATAAAATAAACGGTAGGAAATAAAATAACTATTTTTGAATCCACGTTTGACGTTGAATGAAGTGGAATACCATGTAATTCTGTCTTTTGTCATTAAACAGTAGATAATTTTATAGACAGGCTATGACAGACGGAACCATTTTTACAAGCTTTTATTTAACTTGAAATGTATCATGTAAAAATAGTATTGTTCAATCACGAACCACACGGCTAAATAGTTTTTACCAAGTGTATTGATTACATTATTTATATTCTGATAAAGCTTTGTTTTTATCTAAATATGACGTAAAAGACGCGCAGGAAATCGAGTTGATAATAGCCAAGAAGCCACATAATGGCCAATTTGTATTCATTCTGCTTGCCTGCTCGTTACGAACTAGATGTCGACGCAAATGCAGTTTCCTTGTTGCTTATCAAGGGCTTAGGTTTGGTTAGATGTATGCGAGTGGTGGCACACTACAGTACTAGTACTAGTTATGCGTCTTTGCAATTTTCGTCTATTTAAGATATTTTTTTTATGGCAATTGTCCTTATTTGGACATTTTTAAGATACACAACAAGATACAACACTACTAATGCTGATCCAATATTGAATCTAGAGCATCAACATCATTCTCCAAGCTCATCAGTTTCTAACGAGCTACTAGCTAACAACGTTAGCTGGCCTCTGAGATCGTGCGGTTTGAGGCCTTCTTCGTTTATTAGACTTCTTCCTTTGGGACTATTTAAATAACAGGTCTAAACCGTCAAAAATCAATTGATTGGTTGATTGATGGTCTAAAATCAATTGATGCCTTCAAAGTCAACACGAACGCCATTCATAAAATTAGCAAATTCAGCCACATATACTTACGAGACAAAGTCTTCGAAAATTGTACCTAGGTACCTCTAGAATACGTGCTACCAAGCAATGCCGCAGCGAAAAAAGCGATTTTAAAGTGATCCTTGTGATATTATTGAAGTAAATGCCTTTTGACTTTGACTTCGAACATTTGAACGAAGTTATATTCAAACTTAATGCAATAAAATATTCTAATAAATACAATAAATGGTTATCTCGCACACATTTTTTTTATTTATATACATTTTAAAATCGAGCTGACAAAATAAAGGACCCTAATTATAAATTATTTTTAAGAATCCGTCCCACTAACCCTGATATTCACATTTTTATTGACTCGGGCTGACATTATTTTTTCCTTAAAAACAAGGAGGTTTTCAATTTTGAATGAAGGTTTAGTTTTTGTAGGAATAAAGAGAGTAGCCAGAGTCGCGTCCGAACACGGAATTCTAGCTGTCACCATACATGGCAGGTTGCAAGATTATCGCCGCTTAGAATACTAAAGCCGGGGTCCCACGGCGCGTAATACGACGGGCCGCGCCGGATGACGCTCCGCCTGTGTGCGTCCGGCGCGTCGCGTACAGAGCGTTCCGAGCACGGGTTACCACGGATGCATCGTACCCACGGCGCGTCCGTCCGCCTTGGCGCGGTCTGGCGCGTGAAAACGCGGGCCGTGGGACCCCGGCATAACCGGTGCGATGTTTTCCTTCTAAGTACCTTCTAATGTGCGTATAGGCCGGGTATTTGAACACGTAACCTTTGGGTTGAAAGTCGAGGCACCTCCCACTCAACCAACTCAGTTGTTTGTTTAGTTGCATTCAGTGAAGTAAAATAAGAGTGAATGTAAACATACAAGGATTATTCAAGGTTCTCCTAAAATATCTTAACGTAATTATACCTAATGGAATTTTTGCATCTGACTTTAATTACTTGGGTAGTGTAAATGTAAATAATGCTACATTACCTGCCTAAACCTCAAGTTTTATAAGATGCGAAGACCGTCATATAGCGGTAGTTGCGTTTTTCACTACCATGGAAAGCAAATTTTAGTACTTCCAGTACTTCCTACTACTACTACTATTTTTAGTACTTCCTATACAGGGCGTTGTCGGCGTTAAATAAATAAAGATTCAGTTTTATACTACCCCTAGTATAAGTTTTACTTAGTTTGAAGTTGATGGCGATGTGTGAAATGCTCACCAATCTAGACGCGCGGGAGCGTTTCCCGCCAAGTTCGGAGAGTCAGCGACACCAGCCTTGTGTTATATTACACGATCCATTTCATGCCACTTTCGACTCCCCTTAATCAGATTATAATATCTATACTAATAAGCCGTTAAGCAGAGGGAGCAGAGGGAGACTCACTAGCCACTTTTAAAATTAGATTGAAGAATTTCTATTTAACTGAAGAGAATCTGGTTCATTAGTTTGTTGCATTTATTATAATTATATATATTTATAAATATATGTGTATATATATTTTTATATATTTATGTATATTATACATTTCTGATCATATTATATGTTTGTATGTTTTTTTTAGTATTTATTTAAAGTATTTATTCTTCGATTATTATTAAATACTGTTTTTAGTGCACCCCGACCAATCTTCCATTCATCTTTATATTCACTCCATCCCAAGGTTGTCTGGAAGAGATCGCTTTTTAGCGATAAGACCGCCCATTGTACAGTTTGTTCTAGTTTAAGTTTCTTTCGTTGTTATTTATTTGTTTTATGGTGTACAATAAAGCATTTTCATTCATTCATTCATAATATAACTAATATTATAAATGCAAAAGTGACTCTGTCTATCTTTGACGTTATCACAGCCAAACCGCAGGGCTAATTGTGATGAAATTTTATACAGAGATAGGCGCTAGTTTGTTTAGATCGTTAAGCAACTTTTCTTTTGATTATCTGTAATTTTAATGATTTACGATCAAGTCGTCAAAAATCGATTTCCTGGATCAACGCGGACAAAGAGATAAAAACTAGTATTAATTAAATTAAATTAAATTAAAATTAAATTTAAATTAAATATTAAATATTTTCGGACTTTTACACACAACGCCATCTAGCCCCAAACTAAGCAAAGCTTGTACTATGTGAACTAGATAACTGATAGAATACTTATATACTTTTTTTTTCTTGTTCCAGGAATACTCCCAGAAGCGTTAAGAACGAAATGCATCCGCTGCACGGAGAGGCAGAAGAGAGCAGCAGTGAAGATTATCAGCCGGCTGAAGTACGAGTTTCCTGATGAGTGGGCTAAGCTGGAAGCCAGGTGGGACCCCACCGGAGACTTCACGAGATACTTCGAGGAGTTCCTGGCTAAGGAGCATTTTAATACTATCGCTGGATCGGGTGAGTTTGATAAACATGTTTTTTTAACTTTATAATGATTACTCTTCTCTGTGAAATATTAGAATGGAATGATGTAGAATAGATGGATGGACTGTGTGAAAGATAAATTGGTAAGAAAGGAGAATTATGAGATGACGACTGATAGAGGAAAATGGAAAAACACACCTCACTTAAGTGGAATAAGGGCTGGAATAATAATGAAGAAGACTTCTCTTTTCTTTCTTTTACACAATCTCCTCAATTGTGTAAAAGATGATATTGTCAGGAAAGGAGTGGCTGAGGACGGCTATTATGTGCACATTATGTGTCGACTCCACTTAAGTGGGATAAGGGTAGAAAGCAGAAACGAATGATGATGATTAAGAAAAGTCTAGATTTGCATCATGTACATTAAACAGGTATAGACTTATAAATAGGGTAAGATTTTTTTTTATAAAAGTAGTAGGGTATGTACCTATATTTTATGTACACAGGGTGTATGAAGATTGAGGTATAACTGGTAAAATATGGTGATGGTGGTATTCAAAACACGATATTACCGGTTTTACTTAATAACAAAAAAAGTCAAAGTGATCTCTAAAAATTACGCTTCTAAAATTAACTCTTTGGTTTTTATCGACGTTGTAGGTATCATCATTAATGATAAAAATTTAATGACTTAGTTTAGCTCAGTCTTTTTAATACTTGGTTGTTTTTTATATTTTGAATTGGGTAACAATTTTGAGTAAATCATTCGCTTGAAAATACCGGTGCAAGAAATCTGTACTTTTCTACTACTGCACAAAAAATATACATATTGTTGTACAAAAGGTAAGCTTAATGCATTTTCTACTTGCAATCTAATTAAGGTAGCAAAAGCAAGGTGCTAGACTAGAAGGTTTAGAATAAATAAAATTACGAACAATACTACAAATATTTCATTGATTTGAATACCATTGAACGTCCTCAACCATAACCTCCCAATTAATATAATAACTTCAAAACCGTTTGCCATACCGCTATTAGATACAGACAGAAAATATCAATTTAAGATTTATGTATACATAATTAATTATACATTTGGACACACGCCAGTCAATGACCGTGAAAAAATAGGAAGTGTTCATCAAACAGTTCATGCATCATAGAAAAACAGGCCAAGTGCGTGTCTGATCACGCGCAATGTAGGGTTTTGTAGATAACACAGCTAACAACGTTATAATAAGTAATTTTCAATGGTATTGGTACTAAAAAAAATATTATTTCTTATTCGAATACATTTTATAAGTTAGTCGACTATTACGCTTATTAGCTGTGATAGTTTTCCTTTTAAGTTCCTTATTATGTACTATCGTGAATTTGTTCACGCCTCCAAACCCAATAGTTAAGATTTTAGTTTACGGACGGACGGACATGGCGAAACTATAAGGGTTTCTTGTAGACTCGAAACCCTAAAAAAGATGCCAAACCCACCGTTTAATGTTATCATGTCAATGATTAATGAGACAGGCACAAAAGTACATACTACACATACACTTTTTGTTGTTTTTATGGTTCCGCTAGTATTATTTAGAAACCTATTATAAAAGCATCGACCGCATAGCCTAATTGACGCCTGATGGCTTCATTTCTTCAAACAAATAATTATGTCAAACCGTTGAGGTGTGCGGGTCAGGGGGAGCGGTAAAAAATGCATTCTGATTGGCCGGTTCAATGCCACAGCCTGCCGCGGGACGCGTCGTGAATCCCGCTCGGTGTCTTGTCTTCAGTTGAGAGTTCGCCTTGCACGAGGGGTCTATAGGCTGTGTTGTCGATGGATAAACGTCAAAATCAATAGGATCTTCTACACACGTCGATAAAAAGCTTAGATTAGAACTCGCTTGCAAAAATCAAGACGTCATTTAGCTGCATAAGTACCTATGTACCTAAATCAAATATTATTTCAAGTAAATCTATAAAGTTCCTCTCGCACTTAGCTCAAATATTTTAAAAGAAACATTTGAGTATGTCATTATTAATGTTTAAATGCTCAATGGATCTTATGGTTGTAGCTCGAGAGACAATGAATATTTTGTTTACGTCATACCTAGGTGATCGTAGATATACCAACATGAACATCACTTAATTATACATCCTCTGGGAAACAATCGTGCTTAACATACCTACCTACCACTATATACTTACGCACTTTCTAGCTGTCATGGTTACATTTATTTTGCCATGCCATCCAAGGGATAAAAAAAATGTTTGTATGCTTGACCACCAATTCGAGTCGAGCCTTGATCTTCTGTTTATGTTATAACGTGCGTGACGTAAGAATTACATGAATAACTGCTACTACACTACACTATGCCTGCCTACGCATGATTAATCATTTAACACAAAAGTTTTTGCAGATAATTAATCACGATAATATGAAAACATTTTAGGATCTATCAGCGGATCATTCGAGTCAAGTTGATCAAGTTCGAAAGAGCTCAAAGTGTGTCAGTTAAGTTACCGTAATACCTACTGTCAGATGTCACAGAATATATGTATACTTATAATAAAATATAAAACTGTAGAAGAGTTCAATTCTGTACATTATTATTATTATCACTACATAGTATAAAGCAAAGGCGCTTTCCGCTTCCCGCGTCTGTATGTATGTATGTATGTATGTTTGCTTATATCTTTAAAACTACACAACGGATTTTGATGCGGTTTTTTTTAATACTCGGATAGAATGATTCAGGAGGAAGGTTTATATGTATAATAACATGCTACCCGTGCGAAGCCGGGGCGGGTCGCTAGTTATTACATAAAATAAAACTGTAGAAGAGTTCAATTCTGTACATTAAATAAAAACTAAAAAAAATACTCTAAAAATCATTTTGAAATTTTTGTCTGTCTGTCTGTTATCCGGCTTTCACCCAAAAACTACTGGACGGATTTTGATGAAACTTTTTTTGTTATGTAGCTTTTAGTCCTCGGCTATAATTTATTTTGAAGATTGGAATACCAGATGTGAAACTATATGTCCCCCAGCGAAGCGGGCACGGATCAGCTGGTTGGTAATATACGAGTAGTCCGCCCCGGCTTCGCACGGTTGTACTTATGATGATAACAGGCCAATCTTTTTCGATTACACTTTAAATCTCTACGTATGAGCATCATCATTTTCTTCCCCATTTCCCAATTATTGTGGGGTCGACACTTACTCAGGATTTGGCTCATGTTTTATAACCAGCCGCCTGCCTAGCGTTAATAACCCTTTTTAAGAATACTCGCTTGCACTCGGGCGCTGGACATAATGATGCTGGCATGCCTGGCCACACATCCGATCATTTACTTTGACCAACCAAGGCTTAAAAGCTTTTCAAAATCTTTTGCAGAGAGCGTCATCCCCCTATCAGTGCCCGCTCAACCCCCCAGACCGGTCCCCAGGCCTGTGCCGGTACCGGAACCCATGCCTGCGATGACCAACTCGCCGACCGTGGCGCCACCTGCTATTATAAACAGGTAAATAATCATCACTACATAGTATAAAGCAAAGTCGCTTTCCGCTTCCCGCGTATGTATGTTTGCTTATATCTTTAAAACTACTCAACGGATTTTGGGTTGCTGACGATTCGGACACAATAAATTCGGACACTTTGTCCGAATTGTCACTTTGCAATTTTAATATTTTTTTCACTGACGATTCGGACACCACCAAAATATTGAAGCTGTTTTGTACAGTCACTTAGAAAATCCGAATGTCCGAATTTATTGTGTCCGAATCGTCAGCAACCCCGGATTTTGATGCGGTTTTTTTTAATAGATAGAGTGATTCAGGAGGAAGGTTTATATGTATAATAACATGCTACCCGTGCGAAGCCGGGGCGGGTCGCTAGTAATAAATAAAATATAATGTACAATTTACACAACGCCATCTAGCCACTAACTAAACAAATCTTGTAAGTACTTACTATGGGAATTAAATAATGACAACGCTATACGAACTCGTAGGTGGCGTTGTCACTTTCGCATCGCGAGAAGTACTGTTTTAATATTACTATAGAGCTTAAGGTAAGGGGACTGTAATTTTTTTGCAAATACATAGGTACATATTGCGTGTGTAATTACAAACGCATAAAAAAGATCTAAGAATATTTAAAATAGCAGTTACAGCTCACGAGTAATTATTGATATTGCTAATATAACAAATAGGATCACGACTGTAATCCCCAAGTACGGTAGACATCCTCTCAGATCTCAAGGCATATATACCTAGGATATGTATGTATAAATAAATAAATTATTGGCGAACATTTCCAAAACATATATTTATAATCGATTGGTGATGATAAATGATAAATGAGATGTCATTGCATTCGCCTTGATCACCAAAGTGATACTTACTTAGTTCAATTAAGACGCTGCCAGTCGACGATTATTTTTGTTCGAAACGAAAAAAGAAATACTTGTGAAAAAGCCACATCTCCTATTTTATAATGTATAGTATATGTGAATAAAGATGTACCCATCTTTAATCACTTCGATAAATAATCCTACCGACCGCTGCAATGATGACAAACACACGTCCGCGCGTGGTCCGCCTTAGCTTTTCGAATAAATTAATGATATAAATTATGTATAATTACTTATCAAAAATCTATCCTAATAGAAATCTAGATCTACATATTACCTATCTTTAACAATAAATCACAAGTTGATTTTAATAGTAGGTATATAAATTATTTCGATTATAAATTCTAAAACGTATCATATATCGTATTCGTTTCGAAAAAGAGCAATCAGCGACTGGCAGCCTCATAAGAAAATGTTATTAGTTTAGAAAAACATCGTGAGAAAATCCGTTACTTAGGTATTCTTAAGTCAGTTATCAAGTTAGTATGATAGTAATCAAGAAATCAGTCAGTCAATTAGCGGCGATGGTCGTGCAACCTGTCACATGGTAAACTAACTACTGCAAAATGTTGGCACGTGTCAAATAATTATGGACGTGTCTCTAACCATTATCTTTAAACATCTTTAATGATCTGAGCGCCTGGAGATCTAAGAGGATGTCTACCGTAGGTGCTTGGGGATTACAGTCCTGATCCTATTTTATTTCAATAAAACAATAATATAAGTTAAATTCAAAAGGTGGCTCACAGCTCAGTTGGTAGTAACTCTGCCTTCTGCGCTGTAGGTTGTGGGTTCGATCCCCACCCAGGCCAAATATTTGATAAACATAGATGTTTGTTCTGAATAAGTATGTATTTACATAAAAAAAAAGTAAATAAGTATTCTATCAGTTATTTGGTTCCCATAGTACAAGCTTTGTTTAGTTTGGGGCTAGATGGCGCTGTGTGTAAAGTCCGCCAATATTTATATTTATTTATTTATCTCTTAGAAGAATTGGATGACAGCTTGACAGCAGATATTTACCATGCGATTATTTAAGAATGTGAATTCGCATTCGCAGTTATGTGTACGTTAGCCACTGCGAGAGTCATAAGAGCTATATTACTGCGTGCGCGTTGTATCGCATCGCATCGCGGTTTTGTGTGGGAGCCCTTATTTCGTCACGGACACACTGTTACTTAACTCGTGGGTAAATAGAAAAACAATTGCAGACCAATTATGGCATTCCTCTCTCCACTAGTGATCAATTCACATAGATCAGTCTATGACCTAATGACAAATTTCATCAGCTCATGCAAGAATTGTGAGAATATTTATCAATCTATTGCAATTTGCTGGCATTGTATAGGTATAATTCCTTTTGCGGAAAATAGTCGAAGCCCTCGCGACTCCGTTCGCGTTATTTACAAACAAACAACAGCCCCCGCATCCCATAGAGGTTGATTTTTGGGATATCCTCTCTCAATGCACCCTAAATAGGTACCTACTAAGCACCCGTTACATCCTCTGTTAGGGAATTGTTTTGCAAAATCCGTACATACCTACCTACTACGTATTGGTTTGCGCAGACAGACGGACGGCGCGGTAGAGAATTAAAAATTTATCAAATTTATCTCGGCATCTCAGCGCAGTTTTGCAAAGATTACCGAGCAAAGATTACATAACTATTAAATTCTATACTGATAAATTTTAAATCTGCTACCGTTTGGTCCTTCACTGTGCGCCAGGCACATTATGCGTACTTTTTACCACTTTTAACCTCCTTGTGATGACAACATCACAAGGAGGTTAAAAGTGGTAAGTAAACTAAAAGGTCCGTCACAAACACCGTCCAAGTATACCTAAAGTTTCTCTTCATTGCATGTCAGTCAGTCAGGAACTTACTTACTGTTTTATATATATTTTAATGATTGTGGATAATCCTACATATCGCGAAGTGTTCACTGCTATTACCTATTATCACAATCACAAATCAATTAAGTTCTCCTTGCGATTTATAATAGTGGCAATTTCACAAGTATCACTTGTAGACTTTTTTCTGAATCTTCTTGGTGTAATTTATATTGTTTATAAATATGAGCTATTTTCCCAAGCAAAAGGCATTGTGAGCGTTACAGGAATTCATAGTATGCAAAGGATTCCAAGTTTCTTGGCAAATAGGATAAAAATAAACAATTCAATAATTTTTCCCTGGCTGCTGTGACTGATTGTCACAATTCTGCCAAAAATAAACAATAATGCGGTAATAATTTCGACATTGTAATCTGACAAATAAACTTAGTGCAAAGAGTTTGCATGCTAAAATCTTAAACTGTAGAAAAAATATAAATAAATATATTACAAATTCATAAACAAGGTTGTAACGTTGCGTAGATTAGGTTCAATGCGTTTCCCACGGCTTTTGTAAATTTTTTTTGTTTGATTTTTTACCCATGGTTATTAAGTTTAAAATTACGAAACCTCTCTGGAGAAAAGTAGCACAGGTCCGTCTAGCAACGCGGATCGCCGCGGAATGTGTATGACTGCGAAGCTACATACGCGAATAGCAAGAAAAAAGAGTGCGGCATGAAGTTACCGATGCTCGGAATTAAATAGCGTAAGCGACATTTAGAAAAAAAAATATGTAAAAGAAATGGCTTTTAACAAAAAACTGCTAAAACTTTTCAATTTATAATTTATTTAGCAATATTTATGATAAATATCATATTGAATTGCCTTATGGTTTAGGATATTTTTGGGCAATTCTTGATTTTCAGAGATGTGTTTGGCATTTTTTCTTATCGAACTTTTTATAAAAAAAAAATTAAGGCAAAATATTATTGACACTTATATGCCTGAGAACCTTCGATATAAATTTCAATTTCATTCATCAAGCACGATAAAAATTATTTGGGCTACAACCATTGCAAATTTGCTTGATGCTGAGCCTTAAGACGAGTAATAAATGTTTTTGATTAATCCAGAATAGTTTTTTCTCAATAACCGCAAAACATACAGTTTTGTTTTTTATGACAAAGATAACATAAGGATTTAATCTAGATAAATTAAAGACAGAAACACGATTGGTGAAACTTTTCTCGATAGATTTATTTTCCAAAGTTGGCTCTTCAAAAACACTAGTTTCGTTTTTAATCAAAACTATGAATAGCTAAATAGTTCATTTTTATATAATTCGTTAGATAATCATACCTAAATTAAAGAAATTTTTTTTATTTGATGGTTTCCAACATAATGCAGTTTTATCACTTTTTCCGTCTTATCCGGGTATAGACTCAGCCCATACAAAACGTCAAAAATTTCACTTATCACCTTAAGTGCCTCTCTTACATAGCTTTCATGGGTTACAAAGTCGAATATTACATTTTTTTTAATTATTATATTTGAACGTTTGCAAATCTCTCGTGTGTGTGTGTGAGTTTTAAGATGGACGTTGTGTGTTGGGTCAAAGACATATCTAGTAGTAGTGTAGGTTCAAAAAATCATATAAGCAAATTCACAGAATCCGGATCAGAACCTAGCCTTAAATTAAGCACTGCTTACAAATAACACTCTGATTGTCCAACCTACGTAGGTACAACGCAGAATATTTTTTTTTATTTTTCTTGCGTCCTCTTTGACGTGCGTACATAAACGTCACTATGAAACGTTTGTTATAAAAACCGGCCAAGTGCGAGATGAAATCGCGCAAGAAGGGTTCCGTACCATTATCTATAAAAAACGCCAAAAAATCACGTGAGTTGTATGGGAGCCCCACTTAAGTATTTATTTTATTTGTTTTTGTGAAAATTTCAACTGTCTAGCAATCACGGTTCATGAGATACAGCCTTATGACAGACAGACGGACAGACAGACAGCGAAGTCTTAGTAATAAGGTTCCATTTTTACCCTTTGGGTACGGAACCCTAAAAATAAACAGGTATCATCAGTGTACTACCAATACAAATATATTCAATTAACTTTGTAAACCAGTTCAGCAAACCGTGTAACGTAAGCAATTATTGTTCTGCAGCACGCTTATATTGTAATATGTTACGAGTAGGTATATAATATGCGTGCTACATAATAATAACATAATGAATAGGTAACATATAGTTATGTTATGTTACAATAATTTAATGATTTCCAACTACGATCATGTTTGTTGACCATAATACTTATCTTAGACGAGTCAATTTTTTTTTTGTAAATTACCTTTTGTCTTTTAATTCATTGTAGATAAAAAATAACATGTTTTTTTTAATATATAAAACTTATATCTCATCTAAACGGCATTATTTAAAGAAACATGATGAAAGACTACCTATTCTACATCATTATACAATTACAAGCAATCGTTTTAAAACCGCAATAAATTAATAGCCGCATTTTTTGTACATTCCTTGTTCGCAACTGTCATAGGCACCACAGAAAGTGCAAGCCAGTTCCAACTTTAATTCTATAGAATTACGTCAGAAATTCGAAATTGCACACGCTTAGTGCTAATTTTGCTAAAAGCAATGTTAGACATGCAAAGCAATGTTAGACATACCTACCTAGCTACCTACATACTAGTATTTTCATTACATCACAAGTGTATAGCGCGGAGTCGTGCTGGCATATTCATTTTTATCAGAATACCTACCCTAGGTATTCTGATAATAATAAATCTAGAAATCCAGATCGTGAAATGTCTTAGCATCCAAGTTGCCCCAAAAGCAAAATACAAAATTGAATTCTGAATTTGAAAATTGCTTCTTATCAGTGACTACAGTTGAAGTAAACCATTTTTTATTGGCAGTTTTGTTCAGAAATAACTTTTAAAAAGAATTCATAAATAAGCAAACACTATAAACACTAGTTGGTAAGTAGAAGAAAAATGGAGTTACATATTTATGTTACCTATGAGAAACATATATAAATTTAATTTGAATGAAACATGCCATGTATCATCTCGGCACTTTATCTTCTTGTTTAAAATTCATAGGTAGGGGTGATTTAGGAAGGAAATAAAAAATATATTTAGGTAATCTACCGAATACGCCTGAAAAAGAATAATTATATTGCTGGTGTGTACCTGATTGGTGGTTATTATTAAGTATAGACTTTTTGCCGTTTGTTAAAACAATAAAAACATAAATACTGGAAATTCCTCTTTTTGTGTTCAGTTTATCTAAAATAATCATATTTACGTAGATACTTACGTCATAACTGAAGCTTATAACGTTAGATTAGTTGCCTTGTTTTTCCCAAAAATAATGGGATGTATGACTGGGCTAATAACTACTTGTTGATACGATACGATAACTCTGCAAAACGACATTAACGATGACAGTGACACGTGCTCCGATATATTCAGCCAAACCGTACTCTTGAAATCGTCGTCTGCCGCAGTCTTCGATCAGGCCGCAGTAGAATGTATTGTCAAAAGTAATATCAATCGTTTCATTTTTAGGGTTCCGTACCCAAAGGGTAAAAACGGAACCCTATTACTAAGACTTCGCTGTCCGTCTGTCTGTCTGTCTGTCTGTCCGTCTGTCTGTCTGTCTGTCACAGGGCTGTATCTCATGAACCGTGATAGCTATAGACAGTTGAAATTTTCACAGATTATGTATTTCTGTGGCTGCTCTAACAACAAATACTAAAAACAGAATAAAATAAATATTTAAGGGGGGCTCCAAGCATGATTTTTTTGCCGTTTTTAAAGATAATGGTACGGAACCCTTTGTGCGCGAGTCCGACTCGCACTTGTTGTTTTTATTCAAAATGGTCTATATATCGTAGATCGTTTTCAAGAGTAAACCAAGCCAAGCCACAGATTGCTAAACATTATTATTTATCTAGGTATACCTACCTACACCAGTCCTGATTTTTATTAATACTGAGTTTGGTTTTCATCTTCATCATTCTTACTGTTTAATTTATCAATCTTAAAGCAATTTCTAATAGTATTATTATGTGCATTCCAGGTTTGGCGGAGACGGCGAGTTGATGAAGGGTAGCCCCTCGTCTGCAATAGGCACCACGCGGCCGACCGCTCCTCCCACCATGAAATTATCCACTATGAGGCCAGTTATGCAGCCTAGGTATGTAGATAAATTATTTATTGTACACAAAGAAAATACCTATTAATCGATCTGCCGTTGATCGCAGTCCCGCGATGCTCATGATGAAGTGCATCTGAATTGTCTCGAAACGTCATCAATTCAAGAAAAAACGTGGTAATTAGCCATATTTATATTTAAAAAGAAAATAGTGAGAATTAACAAACATAAAGGCTTCCAGACATCCTTTGGAAGGACAGGAAGGACAATTAAATCAGCAAGCTTATTTCAAAAAATCTATTTTACCCGCTGATTTTATTTGCCACAGCATTCGAATTTAAAAAATACTAATGTCAAAATATAAATTATATTGATATTCTCTAAATTCGAAATCTGTGGCAATGAAAACCAGCGGCTGAAGATCGATTTTTACAAACTAAGCCTACTGATTGATCCGATTACAAACCTACAGCATTTTAAGGCGCTCCCAGTCGACGATTGTTTTTGTTCGAAACGAAAAAAGAAATACTTCTGAACAAGCCACATCTCCTATTTTTATAAGTATATTACTTCAGGTTCCTACCTAGATTTCTATTAAGCTGAAAATATAATAACAGAAACTTTTCACGATAAAGATATTATTTCAAAATGATACGTTTTAGAATTTATGATCGAAATATTTTATATACCTACTATAAATTATAATCAACTTGTGATTTATTGTTAAAGATAGGTAATATGTAGATCTAGATTTCTATTAGAATAGATTTTTGATAAGTAATTATACATAATTTATATCATTAATTTATTCGAAAAGCTAAGGCGGACCACGCGCCGACGTGTGTTTGTCGTCATTGCAGCGGTCGGTAGGATTATTTATCGAAGTGATTAAAGATAGGTACATCTTTATTCACATATACTATACATTATAAAATAGGAGATGTGGCTTGTTCAGAAGTATTTATTTTTTCGTTTCGAACTAAAACAATCGTCGACTGGGAGCGCCTTAATAGAAATCTAGGTAGGTTGATCAAGTTCGAAAGAGCTCAAAGTGTGTCTGTTAAGTTACCGTAATACCTACTGTCAGATGTCACAGAATATATGTATACATATAATAAAATATATGTATACATATATAAAACTGTAGAAGAGTTCAATTCTGTACATTATTATTATTATCACTACATAGTATAAAGCAAAGTCGCTTTCCGCTTCCCGCGTCTGTATGTAATATGTATGTATGTTTGCTTATATCTTTAAAACTACACAACGGATTTTGATGCGGTTTTTTTTAATAGATAGAGTGATTCAGGAGGAAGGTTTATATGTATAATAACTTGCTACCCGTGCGAAGCCGGGGCGGGTCGCTAGTATACTTATAAAAATAGGAGATGTGGCTTGTTCAGAAGTATTTCTTTTTTTGTTTCGAAAAAGAGCAATCGTCGACTGGGAGCCCCTTAATCTAATAGCTATCACTATCAGTAAGTATTTTCGAGGATATTAAACAGGAAAATAACTTGAGGCATATCGGATAATTGCACCATAAAACTTTATGCATCAAAATACCATTCAGCGTAGCTAGGAATCCCCAGACAACATAATATTCTGATCTTTTTGCTTGAGTAATAATTGGCCATTTAAATTTATAATAGAATCATAGAATGAATATCGTGAAATACCTATCATAAAATAATTAATTAATAACCATCATAGGTACTTTAACCAACATAATTTATGATCCAAATCGCTTAATGTCAATATAAGTTTTAAATAATTATTGCGATATTGTAATAATCACCTAAGTAACTACCTTGGGTTTTTATTTAATTATTATTTATAAAAACCCGATTATTCCTGATATTTCCGAAACCGAAATTTCGGTTTCGCTCTCAGTTTCGGATTCAGCTGAACTTACCTATTTAAAATATATATTGCATAGTGAAATCTAGTGTATTTAATACATTTTTTACATTTATTTACATATTCTATTTATACCGACAGTCAAATAGAGTTCAATAAAATAATAAGACCTTCATTAAAGTACGTAACAAATATATATACATATATATACTTTTTTTAAGTCGAAGTTTGCTGAACGACCCGCGATAATTCACAAACACTCGAGATTAGGCGCGGCCGAAAGTTTCGGCCATTTTTAGCTGAAACCGAAACTAAGGCCGAAACTGAACTTTCGATCGGTCACAAATAATTCTACTAGAAAAAAAGACGTGTGGCACTCGGAGACTGCCGCGGTAAAGCTATTGCATAACATTTTTTTATCAACTTATGTATTTATAATTATTTATTTATTTATTTATCCTTTTTTCGAAGAGGGGGATTAGGCATGCGCAGTAACGCCGATACAACCAATGCCACCTATTGGCGAGTTGCTAAACTAAAGAGACAAGCGTGATATTTCAAAAAGTCATTAAAAGTTCTGCTATTCATCGATAGATGTCAAAATCTTTAACCTACCTATTTACCTAACTACGTAGTTAGCATTCCACACGTAACAGGTTGCAAGCCCGTCGTCGCTTTCAAGAATACTAACAGGTTTCCTCACGATGTTTTCCTTCACCGTTATAAGCACGTGTAACGCGCATATACATTTTTCGAACAGAAATATCCATTGATGCACGGCCAGGATTCGATATTTACCTAACTACATGAATTCAATAATTCAATTTCAAACTTTTTAGTCGATCATGTCTGTGAAGTACCACCTATTTACCGATAGTGGTAAAATAGCGCCACCTGCCAGCGGAATTGCGAACCTCTCAAACCCCGAGCTTTCGCATGAGACCGCGAAAAGCACCTATAATAACGTAGTATCATCAAATGAAACTAGATGGCGCTGGAATGCGAAAATCACTCTAGAGTCCGCGCCACCACTCAAGTCCGCTAGACGCGGCGTCGCAATCGCCTATTATAATGATGCCAGTAAGATAGCCATAATTTACCCCTTACACTAAAAGGGAGAGCGAACTAATGTTTACATTTTAAAACTATTTACTACTAGCAGTTCACTTCGACTTCGCACAGTTGTAATAATGAAGAATATAGGCAATTTTTTTATTTTTTTGGTTACATTATTGCTATTTTCGTGGGATCTCTATTTATTTTTATTTATTGTACTTACATTAATTTTAGACAGACAACGGAAGAGACTTTGTTTTATACTATGTAGTGATGTTATTCGCTCCTAATAAAGCTTTTGATAAATTAAATATTTTTTTAAATTGGTCCTATATTTTTTCAGTTTATCCGGTACAAACAAAAATATAAAACTAGAAATTTTATCTCTTTGTAATAGTAGTGTAGTTATGTAGGAAAACAATGAAATCAACCTAGTTTCACGATATAGGTAAATTTTATTAAATTATTTTTATACAATAATTATGGTCTTCATCATTTATTACTTGCATTCCAGACATATCGCTGTCACTTGTCTCTTGAAATTCACTGCCATGATCAGAATCAGTGTCGCTATCACTGGCTGTTGATATTATGAATTATGAATCTTTCTATTTCTTCATCTACCAGTCCATCATTTTTGAAATATTACAATTATTTTTGAAGTGCTTGCTGCCACTCTTCCTTCTTTCGTAATTCGAGATACCGTTTTCTCTGAAACACCTAAAATACAAAATAATTTAATTAGTGTTTTAATTTAGTCATATTTTACCTATTGTTAGACAAAAACTTATACTCTGGTATCCCTAAAATTTACCTGTCATGGCAGCGACTCTTTTTTGTATATTATTTAAAGGGATCAAAACGTCTTTATTCCTCTGCTCTAACTCACAAAACTCTTTTACTTTATGAATCATTTCACGAGCTGCACTTTTCACCACTTTACGCGACATATTCACGCACATTTCAAGAAAATATTGGGAAAAACCATGGACGCTAATTTCATCGAGCACTCTGACATGAGATAAAATGGCGTTGCTGTCAAATTTAGTTTTGGTTTTCGTCGCAGGACATGAGTGGTGGCGAGGACTCTAAGCAGGCATGACATGAGTCATAGGGATGTAATATTGATTGAAAAAAATCTATTAATTCATAATCGATTTTTTGTCCCTACAAATAAATCGATTTTCCAAAAAATCGAATTATATGGAAATAATAATCAATGGTTCGGTTTGCGTTCGGAGACAAGACCGATGAGTCGGTTTCCGTTTGGGAGGCGACTATATGTAGGTTCACGTCCGGGAAAATGGCCAACGAACGATTCGGTTCGCGTTCGGAAAACTTAGTTTACAAAAATCGATTTATATGTGTAATTTACATAATCGATTTTTTAAAAATCGATTTTTTGAAATCCAAAAAGAGAAATCTCTAACACTCACACTCACGCATATTGCGTGAGTGTGAGTGTCTCGTAAAATTTTGTGTAAATTTTCGTTACGAAATTTCTGGATTCGGTCTCCACGCTCAAGGCCCGCGATAGAAGCTATGCAATAGCTTAATAACAGAACTCTAAGATAAAACTATCGTTGCAAATCATAAATTACTCATCTAAGCATTAGGTAGGTGTACATATAGAATACTAGCTTTTCCCTGCGACTTCGTCCGCGTAGATTAAGCAAATTTTGACGACTTTATCGTAAAACACTGAAATTCCTAAAAATCAAACAAAAAATTTCAAAAAAGTAGCCTATTTCCTTCCCTAGACTTTAAACTATCTCTATATAAAATTTCATCACAATCGGCCCAGAGCGGTTTGGCCATGATAACGTCACAGACAGACAGAGTTACTTTCGAATTTATAATATTAGTTCAGGATTTATAATATTATTTCTAGATTAGCTGGCTGTTCACAAATATGATTTATATATTTTAACTATAAATACGGCTAATTACCACGTTTCTTGTTGTGTTGCTGACGTTTCGAGACAATTCAGATGCTCTTCATCATGAGCATCGCCGATCTTGCCGATCGACCGCGATCAAAGGCAGATCGGCTGATATTTATAGTTAAAAAGAATAACAACCACGATAGTTTAAATAGGATCACGACTGTAATCCCCAATTACGGTAGACATCCTCTCAGATCTTCAGACGCTTAGATCCTTTGAAGATGTCTAGTGGGGGTAGTCAGAGGCACGTCCAAACATTATATTTAGCACATGCCCACATTTTGCAGTAGTATTAGTTAATACTAAAGTTTAATAATACAATTCGGTATTTACTGGTTCTTATGTATTTTGTAAATATTCTGTAATAAATTGGAATTAGATGTTATTTGTTTTTGAAATAAATTGTGTATTTACTGTATAAATAAACTGCTAGGACTATTTTTACACGTTGGAACAATAATAATGAAGCGCGTTGATGTCTTTTACATGGATAACACTTGGTAGATTATTTTTCAAATTAGGTCACTGTCACTTTCTTTCCCATTATTATTTAATAATAATAATAATAATAATAAATATTGGCGGACTTTACACACAGCGCCATCTAGCCCCAAACTAAGCAAAGCTTGTATTATGGGAACCAGATAACTGATAGAATACTTATATACTTTTTTTTTGTAAATACATACTTATTATACATAGTAACACCCAGACACAGAACAAACATCTATGTTCATCACACAAATATTTGCCCTGGGTGGGGATCGAACCCACAACCTACAGCGCAGAAGGCAGAGTTACTACCAACTGAGCTGTTAGGTATTTTGAGGTATTTTGGTATTAGCTGCTCGTATTTCCTTACTTATTCTAAACCTAACAACAATTTTCGTTAATTTTTATTACAAGCCTTTATTTAACTTGCAATGTATGTATGAATGTATGTAAGTAACTATGTTTGTTAAGGCGGAATGTTGCAATTCAATTTTAAAGCAGTCCCTAACGAATTGAGCCGAAATTGGGCATACACCTTTAGTTCTGGTGACAATACAATAATATGTGACAGCGAGCTGATCTGATGATAGAGTTAGGAGCTGTTCGACAGACACTCGCAACTGAACTCCTTAGTAAATACTTCGATTGAGTAAAAACTTTGCATTCTTTTCAAGTTCCAATGTCAATGTTATAAGATGTGACAGGTGATAGCGCGCTGGTGCTGATTTAAATTATTTTTCATCCCACCATCTCTCGGAAAGAGTATTTTAGCTCTTCAATATCTGAGTGCAAAAGCCGTTTTTATTCTTTATAGGATAAAGTAAATTGAATTTAGAACATAGTGTGCACTAAGTTTGTGAATTAAAAAAATCATTAAACCTATTTACTGCTACCTCTATGGTGCCGAGTATATCATACAACTTTTTTTTAATTTGTTAAAACTCAGACTCGGAACCTTCTTGGTGTTCTTTTTTCAATTTGCTTTCTACGCGGTTCTTTACGCGGCATTTTTTCACGTCATTATTATGATTATTCTGTAATACTTACCTGTCATAATGTAGTAGTTAATACCTAAACTGAAATAAAAGTACCTATCTTGTGATTGTAAACGTTTTTTTTTGCATTTAGTCATTTCCTCGCTGAGGTGGAATGAAAAGTTACGTGTTGCACTCGAGTGCAAAGATTTTTCACCTTGTGCTCTTTTGATTCCCTCGCTAACGCTCAGAATTCAACGCAAGAATCCTGAGCAGAATTTTAGAATCCTTCGCTTGCTCGGTCATCAAAATTGAACACGCGGTTAAAAAGCAACTTTGCACTCTTGTACAACAAATAACTATTTCAAAAGCTTGTCCTTTAATAATATTTTTGAACAGAAAACTTATTTCAATGTAGGTACCACTATCACTTTCTTTCCCATCATGTATTTGGTATTAGCTAGTCATATTTCCTTATTTATTCTAAACGTTTTCTACTTGTATAACATCTAATTCTAATATAAACAGAATATTTACAAAATACATAAAAACTAGTTGAGCCACCTAAGGACCGTTGCAAATAGTCTTTATAGGCAGATCAACTGATTCAGATCACTACCAGTAGAAAGCGTTCCCAGGATAGATAAAATAAATTAAAATAGATGTTACACTTACATAGACCCAAAACTACGTATTTAAAATGACTTGTGAAACAGGTTCTATAAAATATGTGGTAAAAAACTCGTTCTAATTTACTCTCGAACTGGTATTATGAACTATTAATGTTACGGACTTACGGTATCCTTAGGCATTTTTTGTACGGTTACTACCTAGTACCTACCTAAATATATATTACCTGAATTAAAAATTGACAGGCATACGACTACAAGAGTTCATGCTACCAACGGACATTGTTCGAAATTTGAACACGCATCTTCGTCTAGGATCTTTGATGCGATACCATCTAGATACGTCATTGTAGTGAAGTGACATATAATTTCATCCCATACCTATTTGTTACACTATTCAATCAAAGAAAAAAAAAAGAAAATTACCTGAATTTTCTTTTTTTTTTACTTAGACTGCCAGTACATGATTGACCAAACTATTTGTTCCAGACCAACCCCACTGACCTGGACAGCCGCGC
The DNA here is from genome assembly GCA_912999785.1 of Hydriomena furcata. NCBI lineage: Eukaryota > Metazoa > Arthropoda > Insecta > Lepidoptera > Geometridae > Hydriomena > Hydriomena furcata. The sequence goes on from OU538837.1 coordinate 10,533,982, forward strand.
CCAGCACAATGCCTACGCGGTTCCCCCTCCGGCCGACCACAGAGCTGCCCCCACCGTACTCCACGGCCATAACCCTCATCGACCAGATCGGATACAAGATCATAAGAACCACAGAGCTGGTGACAGATCTGTTGCGAAACACTGTGAGAGCCGTCGTCGGTTGATTGTCTTCGTCAGAGGGCCTATTCAGAGTTTTATGAAAATTGTTTAAAAATTACTTTCACCTGTAGAGGTGTAGGTATTACGCATTTAGTATGAAGAAAATGAGTTGGTGAAACGGCACTTTAGCTCCTGTGTAACGGTTTCTATACGCATACCTTGGAATGTGGAATATTAGCGTGGAAAACTCAGGTCTTGGTCCTCTGACCTCCGTTTCATTTCACGAACGAAGTCCCGCGCTTCCGAGGCACAATCTTCTCTTAGCGAGGAAAAGCTGTATAAGCAGTTTATACCTACCTATTTAGATTTTAAAGATATTCGTTAACGTAACGAACGATATCCCAGCAGACATAGATGGTCTGATTTCAATGTTGAATAAAACCAAAATACTTAAACACCTACCTATTGGTCTCATATAAATATCGGATCCAGCAAATTTTATTAATTAATTTAAGTAGGTACTTACCTATACATAAGAAACGAAATCATTTACGTCACATAATCGATCGAAACATTTTTTAGATTATATTTTATTTGAATAGTTTCTATTCTAATAAGAAATATAGTATGTAATTTGCCATTTAATTATGATGAAGACCTGTTAAATGTCGTCCGAGATAATTATGTAATATAAACACATTGTGGAAATTACACACAGCGCCATCTAGCCCCAAAAAAAGTTGCTTTTTATTTTGATTTTATTGCGTAATTATGTTCTTGAATGCTATAACATTTTAGTGATTAGCGAAATTTGCTCAAAGTCATTGAAAATAATCAAATAACTACATGTAACTACTTACCAACCTACAAACAAAAGAGTATCCAAGCCACCTAAGTATCTAGGCGGGTTGGCAGCAGAACTTCGATTAAGGCGCTCCCAGTCGACGATTGTTTTTGTTCGAAACGAAAAAATAAATACTTGTGAACAAGCCACATCTCCTATTTTATAATGTATAGTATATGTGAATAAAGATGTACCCATCTTTAATCACTTCGATAAATAATCCTACCGACCGCTGCAATGACGACAAACACACGTCGGCGCGTGGTCCGCCTTAGCTCTTCGAATAAATTAATGATATAAATTATGTATAATTACTTATCAAAAATCTATTCTAGTAGAAATCTAGATCTACATATTACCTATCTTTAACAATAAATCACAAGTTGATTTTAATAGTAGGTATAGGTATATAAAAAAATATTTCGATCATAAATTCTAAAACGTATCATTTTGAAATAATATCTTTATCGTGAAAAGTTTCTGCTATTATGTTTTCAGCTTAATAGAAATCTAGGTAGGAACCTGAAGTAATATACTTATAAAAATAGGAGATGGGGCTTGTTCAGAAGTATTTCTTTTTTCGTTTCGAAAAAGAGCAATCAGCGACTGGGAGCCCCTTAACAATATAGCAACTTTTGTTGTTGTTATAGGTAACAACAGTTGCTATTGTTGATCGAAGTAGCAAAATCTCTGTATGAGTTTTGTTTTGTTGAAACTCTGTATCAAAATGGTAACGCTACACGAATCTAGTCTAGTCATATTGGCATCGTTACATAAAATTATTCGGAACTTAAAATTTAGCAACATTCCATAAATTAAATAATATTGTTTCCTACTTGTTTGACCCCTTACTAATATATCAGAGCAATGTTCGCTACTCGCGTCATTCATTTTCGGCCTTTAATAAATATTCAGGTTTTTAATCTCCATTTTGAGATTATTTATTTAAGCCAGTGATAAACTGTCACGTGTACTTTATTAGATTAGGTGTCTATTTTATAATTAAGCTTAAGATCAATACATAAGCAGCTAAAAAAAACTTAAAAGCCTCCTTTTACTTTCGTAGTGCCTAACTAAGTGTTAAATTATTTATTAACTATAATTTTGAATCTCGTTCGTTATTACGTAATTATTTAGAAAGTACATTAGAGTTATCGAAGTTATTTGTGCCTTTATTGAATTATTGATTAACTTTTAATTACGAAAAACAGGTAATAATACGAACAAGACATTTAATAACTAGGTACTTAGCAGTAGGTATATAATTTAAATAAATAAGTGTTTAGTTAAGTATACCCATAATTAAAATAACTTAATAAACGATTTTATAATTTATACTTTATATGTTTTTGATTGCTCTGCCTCCCTACTAATAAACCTATAAGTTATAGGTTTATTATTTATACAATAGTTAGGTTAATTATAGACTATAACTAACCTAACTATTGTATAATTATTGGGTACCTACCTAGTCATAATCTGGTACCTACCTAGCAATGACCTATATGACCTTTATTGGTGGAATTTACACACAACACCATCTAGCCCCAAACTAAGCGAAGCTTGTACTATGGGAACCAGATAACTGATAGAATACTTTTATACTTACCTTTTTTTTTGTAAATACATGCTTAGTATACATAGTAACACCCAGACACAGAACAAACATCTATGTTCATCACACAAATGTTTGCCCTGGGTGGGAATCGAACCCAATAGCAATAGCCTAATAAACCTGGTAGCTACAATATAAAAAGTTAAAACTTACCATTTACCTTCCATGTAGGGTATCCATCTATATCTACCTACATATTTTGATTGGTAATTAATAATTATATTTATTAAGGTTGCACAGCCCACGCTGCAAGGCAAATGGCCATGTCCCCGATGTCCAAAATCCCATGACCCAGGGGTTGTCGCCCCTGGAGTTGAAGCCATGAGAAGCCTCAAAGATGAGGCCATTACCTAAACATAATTTAGATTAGAGAACGTCCGGGGCGCCCCTGTAGATAAATAGCTCAAGTTTCCTGACATAAATGGTTCACATAGGTAGTAGGTAGGTACCTAGGTACCTACTTGCTAATTAATTTACTAGTTTTTACCCGCGACTTCATCCACGCAGATTCGATTTTTGACGACTTTATCGTAAATAATTGAAATTCATGAAAATCAAAAGAAAATTTTGGAAAAAATAAGTAGCTTGTCCGTCGCAGATAAATTTCATCACAATCGGCCCAACGAGCGGTTTGGCCGTGATAACGTCACAGACAGACAGACAGAGTAACTTTCGCATTTATAATATTAATATATATAGTTTAGATTGCCAGTACTCGAAGGTAAGCTACTATCTAGGTAGGTACTCGTAGGTAGGGTAGGTACCTACTTGTTTTTAAAAAAGGTATTTATATGAGAAAAAGTAAACTGCTCTTGAAACCTTATCAAAACTATGAGCCATGAGGAAAATTTTAAGTTTATGTATCACAGAAACGTAATGTACCAGCCATGCAGGTACAGGGGATAAACCAGTAAATAAATATGAGTAATAAATAATAGTCACATTTGACGTGACGCACTTTGTTTTACAAAAAACCTATGATTAACTGCAAATTGCTTGGTTTTTACCAAAACAATAATGTTTTGAATGAGGCCTTTAATTTAAAACTATTAAAGAACATAACAGAATCTAGTATTAAGAAAAATTGTAAGCATTCCTTGTCTGATTCTTCTAGACTTGCTTGTAAAAAACATTTCAGTTATACTTATGATTTTATTAATTAGGTCAATACTTCAGACATTGACTTTGAATAGTCAATCTAAAGTAACAATGTTCAAAAAGTCATTATCATGTTCATAGGAGCATGACCTCAAACCTGATAACAAGAAGTTAAAAAACTTTAATAGGATTCAATCTACTCTGATAAAAATAAAGATAATGCTTCTCAACAACATTTATTTTGATACACAGTTCAATATATCACAACTAGATTATGTTTCATTTAACTTTATAATAACAAGTACAAGACATACAATTTTTTCAATGAAACATAGGTATACCTACAGACATTCACATCACAGAACATTCATGGATAAATATGAGATTTTGTTCCCTTATTGTCTTTAACAAAAATACATTAGAAGCTCATTTGTGGAATAAATACATTGCACAAGTATTTAGCAACATATCAATAAATAGAACAAGTTAAATTCTTACATCTAATTGGCAAGCTATTCAACAATCAATTCGGTAACATTGTCTTTGGTGACAAGAGCTACCAAACTGCCACTGGCCGGCCTGTCCGTGCCCTTGATCCACTTATCAAACAGTTGAGCCACGAAGGTCAACGGGGTCCATGAACTGAAATCAGCTTTTGGCATCCATTTGCGGTTCATTTCAGTGTCCAGAGTCACAGGCATGATAGCAACTGCTAGAGAGTCTTCAGGGAGTCCGGAATCCTTGACACCAAGAGATTTTGTGAGTTGGTGGACCGCACCCTTAGCCATTCCGTAACCAATCATGCCTGGGGTTCCTTCTAAAGCCGCTTTAGCTCCTGTGAGGGCGAGAAGGCCTCCGGGGGCGAGGTATTTGGATGCAATGGTGGCAGCAATGGTGGAGCTCCACACGGATTGACGCCACATGAGATCCGCCTGCTTGCTGAGGTCCTTGCTCGCGTTTCCTCCGGCCCAGCCGCCGGCGACGCAAATAACAGCATTCACTTTCTGACCTTGTAAAGCCGAGGCGAGCTCGTTCACGACGTGTTCCTCCTGCTGGACCCACGACGCATCTTTGAGCACGGTGATGTTGAAGTCGGCGCTTTCGTTCGCGTTCAAGTCGATGTTGGCTACCCACCAGTTAGCGGATTTGAAGTGGTTAACGCAAGCCGCGCCGAGTGCGCCCCGTCCTCCGTAAACTACGATCCTGCCGCTGGCCATTGTCACGTCTTGTAGGGGTCACCGTTTGCCGTAAACTGACTGAGTTGACTGACTGGTAGCGAATTAAACTGGAAATTGGAATGCCCAATGCTATCGGCGCGCCTGCGGTAACCTCGTTCCGACTCTCACTTTTTGTCGCACAGCACAGTCGTCTCGTCGGTCATGTAGGTACTAATAATTATTGTAAGTATGAAAGAAAGCCTGCGAGATAAATTTTCTATTGTTTTAAATGTTTTGTTTGTTGCTAACGTTTGTATAGTATTTTCTTCCAATCTAATTTTATACTATTTTTTAGTTTATTTCTACTTTCAAGCGAAAAGTTTCATTCATTTGTCATTTCATTCATTCATCTCGCTCGCTCCCTTTGGCTCGCTCGCTGACCTGAGTGGGATGAATAGATTGATAGATATATTAGAGCGAGCGAGACGCAAACGGGTTCTTTTCTTGTTCTCTCCCTGATAATGGCAGACGGCAGAGCCACACTTACGTGTCGTGTCGTGGCGCGACACGTCACTAGCTAATCGCTTTCATACATTTAGTATGGTTAGAGCATCGACTACATAGCCTAATAGACGCCTAATGGCTTAATTTCTTCTAACAAACAACTCTGTCAAGTCAGTGAGGTATGAGGTACGGGGGGAGTGGAAAAAATGGGAACGGGAACGGGAACGGGAACGGGAACGGGAACGGGAACGGGAACGGGAACGGGAACTTAAGACAACATTTGTTAATTCTAAAGCGATACGAAGTTCGCGGTGTCAGCTTGTGCGCATATATACCTAAGTCTAGTTAAATTTTACTAAGTACGTAGGTACTATTGACAACTTAATCTTAATAATATTATAAATGCGAATAACAAATAGGTTACTTCATATCCATGTAGGTAAAACGCGAGCGAAGCCGCGGACGGAAGCTAGTTGTTGTTACTACTATGTAGGTTTATCGATCATCAATTATTGAGTAGTGGTACAACACTATTGACTTTCGACAAGGAAAATAACCAGTGTAACTTGAGCTTGTGGTAATGGTTTTTTAGCATAAACAGACGAGATGTGCACGGGTCAAGTAAGTGGTCGGTACTACTGCAGGTTTGACGCGCGGTATTTTTTATCGGCCGTATAAGCCTGATGTTTTGGATGACAGTGTTCGCCTTGCATGCGGTGTCTTCTGGGCTATGTAGTCGATGGGTTAGAGACACATTTGGGTGTCGTGTCGTGTCGCAGCGCTATCTGTCGTGGTCGCGCCACGACACGACACGGAAGTGTGTCTCTGCCATAATGCTAACGAACTGACAAATTGCTGGCTTGACACTTGACATAGGACAGTGACGTTTGAATGAAAGGTGTACCTTGCCAGCCTCATCTGCGGACTTGCTGCGGACTTGTCATAAAATCCTGAGTAAGGTGGGTACATTTTATATAATAAAAATAAAGAATTTACATAAAAAAGGAAGGTAGAGGTGTAATAAAGAGAACTTGTATTCCAAGATCTTCGGTAATTTTAAAAGTATACGACACATAGTTAGGTAGGTAGTAGGTATTAGTTTTTAATAAAAGTCTTAAAATGTTTATAAACTTATATAATTTAACTAAATAGGTACCTAACATAATAACTAAACTAGAGATTCTGTGGCTAGTCTTTAATACTTTAATACTGTACACAGAAAACATTAACAATATGACATTACAAAGAACATGTACAAAGGCGAGCTTTAACCCTAGAAGAGTTTTCTACCAGCGAACCTTTGAGGCTAGGGAGAGGCCATAATTGTGCACAAACAAACCGTGTACGAAAAAAATATATATATATATAAATCAATAATTTACCTAGATGTCCGACAAAGTACCTAGGTGTAGGGTATCTACTAGGACTAATTGATAGATCTGGAGTAAATTTAATATAATTTTCGAAGAAAACAATTATGTAGTAGGTAACTATATAGGTACCTACCTGCTGAAATAAGAAGTAAGTAGATACATAAGTTATTTAGATACTAACTTAGGTACTTTAGATAAGTTTGTTGTCTAACTCAATGGAATAAAATATACTAATAAGAATATTTACTGCAATACTCATCATTTTGAAAACCAAGCTGACGTTATTTAAAATTTCGGCGTTGCGTTGATGATGTTGATGATTGATGTTGAATATGCAGCTGAGAACGACCGCTACCATGGCTGAGATAACCTTGTGAACAAAAAATAAACAAAATAAAATAAAAAAAAAGTTCCTCTTGATTTGTACATACACAACACCCAAAGCTACTTGGCTTGATGGTACCAAGATGATGTCAGTCAGTCTCTCAGTCAGTCAGAGGCAAACCCAATTATTTGAACCGATTTATTTGATAGGTAACTAAAAAATAAAATAATTAAAAAAAAAATGGTGTTCTTTTAGTGACAACTGCAAAAAATTTCATAAAATAACAACGCTTTCATTAATTCAATAGCCTACAGGCGGCAAATGTGTAAGTCCGCCACTGGTTATATTTTATTTTTTATTACTTAAACCTACTTTTGTATGATTTAACAGCCGCACCTTGAAATTTAAATACGTAATTTTTAAGCGATCATTACATACCAATATGCACTTTTAGTTCCCTTACCTACGTAGGTACCTGCGAGTACTTTAGTACAACAGTAGTACCTAGGTACCTACTTAACTAATACAATAATAAACGGCAATTTCCTATACTTTCACGAATACCTACTTCTTTTGTTACATACTCTAACTAAATTTCATAAAAATATCATACAAATTCGAGGTTCTATTCCCCAGATAGTCTTGCACAGAGAGCGCGGGGTCTAGACCAAACGTCATTTTGATGACATCACAGAATATCACACCGGTCATCATGGCCACAGAGGTGTGGTAAAGCCAATCGGCTATCTTCTTTTGCTGATGGTTTCCTTCACCACCGTCCAAAATTGATATGATAAAAGCCAGGACGCCCGCGCTCGTCTGCAAAAAATGTACTCTTAAATTTTTAATGTAATTTAATGTTTTTTTAACCTAAGTGCCTACGAAAACTACTCTTTAGTAGTTTCTATTACCTATAGTGACAGAATTTTTAGAATCGAATCGTTACGGCACCCTCCATCCAATACCTAACTTACCTACAATGTAACAAATACCTAAGTAAGTCTTTAAAATACTTGTAAGTATTTTACAAGTATTTTAAAGTAATTTAATAAGAATCTCCGACCTAGACCTAATCTAGACCTAGGTTTAAACTTTGACGTTGGCATAGATCTCAGAGACCTTCGGGACTTGAAACTTTGATACGAAAAATAAAGTACAAAGTTAATATTTTTTTGCGAGTTAAGTATTATTCCCTGACATAAGAGTGACATTATATGCATCACTAAACCGACTTTTGTATACAATAAACAGCCTAAGCTGCAGGAGCAGTCTGATTATATTTTCTCAGATATTCACTATTCACGTAATTTAGCCTCTCTAACACCAAAGGGTTGTTTGAATACTCTAAGCCAAAAGCGGAATTCACAATATTGATGACGGATATCACGAATATAAATATAACTATGACGTCATTGAGGATGAGAGCTGAAGGCTGATCGTCGTGGTCGTTCAGGTCCAGCCCTCCGATCACCACGAAAAGCAAGCCGACTAGGAGCTAAAACAAAATAGATTTTGTCAAAATAATAACTTATTTTTATGTTTTATCATAATAACCTACTTAGGTAATCTACGTGCTATACACACCATTTGAACGTAGATCAATTCAAAATCTATGTTTTTCATTTTGACTATTTGACCTACCTTATGTACCTTAGGTAGGTAACCTACGCCAAATTTTCTAAAAGTTTTGAAAAAAGCGGTGATTGTTTAACCTAATCTATCTTGGCTTGCCTACAAACGTTGAATTAAACTAATCGAACTCAATGTTCGTGTATCTTGCCAGCGAAGAATCAAAAGCGGAAACTAAGACATTAAGGACAGTGACGACGAACGCGGATGCTGTCGTAGCGTAGTTGATGTTCAACGCAGAGACTCGGTGCCGAGGATCGTGGAATCGGCAGTCGCGGAGCAGATTTAGCGAAAGGAGCACCAGACCCATCGCCACCTTTAAGTGTCATTATTATAAATTTTCAGGCCTAGGAAAAAATCTCTATTATTGTATGGAACGCAGGCTCTTCTGAATGAAGATTCTCTCCAAGTTCTCTAAGTCCACCTTGCCATGCTGTTGCAAATTTATTACAATTTGTTAAAGTTACAATATGGTAGCTATACATTAAGAAATAAGTGTATTTACAGTGGATTACGAAAGGATGCGGTTACCATTGTTTTTTTTTATATCACAGCTTGTTTTTGTCATACTTCCTTCTTTTTCAAACAGACGACAGGTGCAGTATCACACGATGAAAAAGTTATTTATGACTGGATTAGTAGGTACTGTGTATCGTATTGATCCATATAATTTAAAGGCCTCGTGCCATACAGTACTAAATTATGTAGACCATGAATAAGACCGTAAATACCTATGGTTAGCATTATTTACTACCTATTACCAGATACTTCTTATAACTAGTCTCTGCTATTAATGAATGTGGAACAAACAGGGTTTGTTTATATATCTGGTTATCAGGGTCAGGTTGAATATTTTTGGATTTAAAGTTAAAACGAAAAATATGTTTTTAGAAGGCATTTTTGAAATCTATCTAGAAAAGTATGTTTTATGCCGGAGACACACTTACGTGTCGTGGCGCGGCGTGTCGCGTCACTAGCCAATCGCAAGACAGCGTTTGCGACACGACACGACACCCAAATATGTCTCTAACCATACTAAATGTATGAAAGCGATTAGCTAGTGGCGTGTCGCGCCATGACACGACACGCAAGTGTGTCTCCGGCATTATTCTTTAGTAAAACTCTACAGATACTATATAATGTCTTATCAAAGCTGTACAGTGTAGACGATCAAAATGACAAAAAAAAAATAACCTGGTGTCCTTTAATACGAGTATTTCTTCTAGGTTTCTGAGTTTTATATTATAAAACTAATTATTCTGCATCGTTAAGTACTAAGTTGTTGATCATTCACTCACCTGTAAGACTATGGAGATTGAAATAAGCACGACCAGAAGCGTATAGAACTCGTGCTTCGGCCCCACTTGAAGCACGTACTTCAGCTGAGATGCATTGGAAGTCAGCAGAGCGATGTCCAGCATGCCCTGCGCAACCGTCTTCTTCGTGGCATAGCGGTTGGCGTCCAAGCCCTTCATCTGGATTGAAGAATGCTACTTTTATGTTTTTTTTTGTAATTTATTGAATGAATGAACGTTCATAAAAGTTAAGTTCCCTGGCTGCCTGGTAAAAATACGAAAAAAATATATATAGTTCGATGGTGAAAATATAAATAACTTTAAGGTAAAAACCACCACTAGTAAGGGAGTTAGTAAAGTTTTGTAGAAACTACGATAGACATGAATAGTATGTTATTTTTTTATTAATAATTACAACATCACAGACGATATCCGTGGACGCCTCGTTCTTGGAGACATCGTCCACACTGTCAGTGGCGTCATTTCTCTCAAAGTGACTCTTTATTTTTGCCTCCTCAGCCATCACGTACTGACTAAGCACGTAGCGGTCAATTTTGGTGCGTTACTGATCACGAAAAGATGTAAACTGATGGGTTACATTTGAAGGAAACGAGGATGCACTTCCTATTTGCAAGGCCAATGAGAAGCATTGAGCGCGTTTTTTAGGCTAATGTTTCGCCTCGATTCATACACCTACGCAATTTTATATATCTATATATATAATACAAGAAATGTTTTTACCTTTGTCCGATAAATACTCATAGACGGCTAATTTTATTAATATTTTTTTAATGATAGTTGAATGAACGTTCTTTCCGGGAAAGGATTCTATGAAGAGAAAAAAATAATTTTGCCACTGGAACGGGATAAACGCGGGTGAAACCGCGCTTATCGAAAACGTAAATTAAAGGGTTCATCAGGTAAATTAAACACAGTTCGAATCCTTGAGTGTACCCTAGCCCTAGGTATAGGTACCTAAGTAAGTACCTACCTACCTACTCTTTGCTTATTACCTCAATAAGTTTCGCAGTTAAATTAAAAACAACGGATGAGTAATAATATTTAATTAGCAGAGTGATCATCGCCAATCAAATCTCCAACGGAAGTTTGTTTCCTTTATCCTCCGGTTAGCTTAGGTCAAGTTAGTCTTATGTAAGTTAGTTAGGTAGGTAGGTACCTAGGTAGCTCCTAACTTAGGTTCAATACCTACCTCCGCATTATATAGTTCTTCGTTATGTAGGCAAGTATTTATATTCATTGTGTAATATTTAATAACAAATAATGCATTGTTACTCCTATGTAAATGTCATATTTATAATATTTACGTAATTATTTTAGTTTACATTTTATTTTTTTGTATGTTGTTATTGTAGCTGGGTTTTAATTTTATATTTAATTATGTATTTATTTTATTTAAAGCCGCACCAACATGCCCCTTCTCGTTATCTTTACATTCCAGTCCATTCTAAGGTTGCCTGGCAGAGATCGCTTTTAGCGATAAGGCCGCCGTTTGAGTTTAGTGTATTTTTCCTATTTATAAGATTTTGTATCCGTGTGGACGTGTGGTAATCAATAGTGTTATCTATCTATCTATCTCGTAGGTTCCCTAATTACGTTTAGGTACCAATGCGGTTATTACTTTACACACGACATGCCATACGTGCTGTCATGCATGCATGATCGTTTATTGCATTGATTTATGCGAATGCGAATGACATGCAAACTACGTGCTGGCAGATGATTGACAATTCCTTTTATTTTTCATCCCGCAAGCTATGACTGACATGCACGCATGATCGTCTCAAATCGGCATGCCATGCAACAGCTCACTGCACTGTTTAAAATGATAAAATAACTTGAAGACACATGTTGGCCGAGTGGGAGGTACCTACCTCGACTTTCACGACTTTTTACGAAGGTCGTGGTTTCGAATCTCGGCTTGCATCAATGGATTTTTCTGTCGAAAAATTTGTATGCGCATCAAAAACACGTGCTCAAAACGGTGAAGGAAAACATTGTGAGCAAATCAGTTAGTACCTATTCTTATAAGCGGCGATGGGCTTGAAACTTGTCATGTCACGTATGAATTTCTGACTATTGCAAAATGTGGGAATGTGCAAAATATAATGTTTGGACGTGCCTCTGACTTCCTCTCTAGACACATTCAAATATCTAAGCTCCTGGAGATCTGAGAGGATGTCTACCGTACTTGTGGATTACAGTCGTGATCCTATTTAGGTATTTAAATTTTAAAATTTTGTGAATATTAAGCTGCATGATGGACCCTCATGAGTAAGGTCCTTACGCCGCATGACCGTTTAGGGTCCGCTTTACATAAATAAAATAAAATTGTGTCTGACTGAAAATAGTATCTTTTTAGGTAGGTACTTAACAGGAAACATACCCCGTTCCGCAAGCCTGCAGGCAAAATAGCAGCCATTGTGTCTTGGTTCTCAGCTGCACATTAATTCAACGAATCTTCATTTGTAATTGACAATCCTCTTAAATATTCCATTGGCCATCCTTGGTTTTTTCTGTCGTGGGAAATTTATGACAATACCGCGCTGTTGTAGTGATCGGTACGAAATGGTGAATGGTGCTGACGTGATGGGTAAATCGATGGTTACTAGACAACCATGCAACACACAAAGCTATCAATAGTGGTAAAAAAACCGTCAAGGTAGGTTTCAATAAAGCGGGCTTTGCCTTGAACCTATTTAGAAGGAAGGTTAGTATGAAATTGAGGATAGGTACCGCAACTAGGAAGTTACCTAGTTAATTTATTTATTTTATTTAGTTATTGATTAAATTATGAAAAACACAACTTTCTCAGTAAAAGCTGTGAGACTGTGGAATCAACTACCGTATGATATAAGAAAAGTTAACTCAAAGAGTGCTCTAAGAAATTGACTCGCGAACATTTCCTTAAACATTTATAATACCCTGGTAGGTAGGTACTTTACTTATCCTCCATGACTTTAAGAACTCATTTAGAAACTGCACTTATTTTATACAACATAGGTTTATAATTTTTATATACTTAAGTAATTTGATATAAGTATCTATATTCTTATAATAATATTTTCTGTGGTATTTATTTTAAATATAATGTAAAATTAAGTATATTATTTTTCCATGTTTTCATTACCTAGTTTTTAAGTTTTTTTTTATTATTTGCCAACTACATGTTTCCACTACCAATTAGGTTGGCTGGTAGAAAATGCCTCGGCATTAAGTCCGCCTTTTTGTATTTATTTTATAAGTGCAATTAAAGTATAAATAAATAAATAAATAAACTATAGGTTTCTTACACGGGTCTTTATCATGTAGGTATCACGTATTTTTGTTGTGTATTCTTATTATGTATGTTTTATTTCTTTTTTATGGTGTGCAATAAAGTATTTTCTATCTATCTATCTATATCTTCAATTTATTTTCAGTGTGCCCGCGACCATAGCTATTGGCTAACATAGTCGAAAGATTGGGAAAATAAATTAAAGGTAATTATTTACGTATTATAAACCGTAACCGTGTAAAAATCTATGCCATCAAAAACATAACTTGTAAAAAAAGCCAAGTCTCGCAACGCAACTCAGTTCTTCTACCGTAAAAAGTTGTGAGATCCATGTAATACCAAGTCGGTTAATTTATTCAGTTGTCTTATACAGGGTGTCCAAGAACCTGGCGTCCAACTGGATTCCCACGATGCCCCAAGTTCTAACAGTACTCAGAAAAATATTTTAAAAAATCCACCCCATGTACTTACAGAATTATACTGATTTCAAAAAAAAGGGGAAATGAGCACCCTGTGACATACTTTTGAATGCTGTGACTGCTAATGCTGATAATTTCGATATTTCTTGGAGGTTTTGTAATCTAGGGTATTGCTGTGTCTAAATAGAATGTAAAAATAAAGTACTTATTGTACCATTTTAAAATAAAATATTATTTTAACTAAAGGTGATATGGAAAACTATTGAATTTCGCAACTTTGACCGACTGTAGTGTAAAAAAAATGTACCAAAATAGTATGGCAAGTGACGTCAAATTTTGACGCGTTTATTCCTCTTTTTAAAAAGGTATAATACTTACACATTAATTTGAAAAAAAAAATTTTGATAATATTTTTACTCAACAACCCAATTTTTACGAAGTGCCTACCTACTAACGGTAACTGTCGGACCCTTTCTTATCTTAGAAACTGTTATGTTACTACTATTATTTACTTCGGTTCCAAGAGTGAGCAAGAAGGAAATACACACAGGTAGATGGGTTCCCAGTAGAATAAAAGCAAAGAATGTTAGTTTAAAGATATTTTATTACAATAAATGTTCAAAATGTTGACCACCCGCGGCAATACAAGCTCTCACTCTCCTTAAAAAGGACCGCTTTATGTTTCGCGAGTAACTTTTTTGACGTATCACCTGCACTGCTTGTGTTATCTTCTCACGAAGGTCAGCGATGTCATTAATGGGCTTCGCATAAACGAGCTCCTTCATAGTTCCCCAGAAAAAAAAATCCAGTGGATTTAAGTCAGGTGAGCGGGCTGGCCACGGGATTGTTCCTGATCGCCCAATCCACCTGTTCGGGTATTGCTCGTCCAAAAACTCTCTAACGGATACGCGAAAATGTGCTGGACAGCCGTCGTGTTGGAACCACATATCTGGTGGGGTCTCTTCTAGTAAGTTTGGCAAATCATTTTGAAGAAAATTTAAATATGATTCGCCAGTCAAATTCTCGGGCATCTCAAATGGACCAATAATATTCCCACAGAGAATACCGGTCCACATGTTCACTTTGAACCGGTACTGGGATCTATCTTCTCGCATCAAGTGCGGATTTTCCACATGCCACTCGTGCAAGTTGTGTAGGTTCATGTAGCCATCCTTCTTAAATGTTGATTCATCTGACCACAAAATTTTGTCGATAAAGTTTTCGTCTTCTCGATGTTTTTGCAGGATTGTTTCACAAAACGCGACTCGGCTCGGATAGTCTCGAGGTAAAAGACTTTGCACTCGCTGTACGTGGTACGGATGATATTCTTCTTTTTGGAGAATACTGTGTGCTGTGCTCTTCGGTATCCCCGTATCAGCTTCTATTCCTCGCACAGAGATGCTTGGATTTGCCGACACCGCCTCTAAAACTTCATCGCGTATGAAGTCATTTACGGGTCGTCCTTCACCAGCTACTTGATTGGGGAACCGCCCGTCACATAGTGATCTGTGCACATTAATGAAAACTCGATGGTCGGGATATCGCGTAGCCCTCGGATACCTTTCTCTGTAAAGTCTCGCTGCAGCTCGTCCATTACCTCTACATTCTCCATAAATGTAGTGCATATTTGCGTATTCTTGCGGAGTGTAGGTCGCCATGGTAGCACACACAAAACATAAACTGTCCAAACACAGGCAAAGGTCGTCGTAAAGAGTTCGTTTCAAAGTCCAGAGCACAAAGAGTAATCGAGTCCAATAAACAAAGCTTTAAATCGTAGTACGTGATCAATGGTAACAATAAGAGAGAGGTGCGTAGTAACGGCAGGAGGCAGTGACGCGTACTGACCGTACTGTTATCCTAAACCTTTTTCTCCCTCACTCTTACCTGAATAATGGGGTACCATAAAGAAGAACCAGCAAATCGCAAAGATAGTTTCTGTCTTGCTCCCTCCTGTTGTAATAACGAATCACTATGGTGAGATGCATGCACATACCGTCCCTTACGGTCTAACCTGTTTTTTGAGAGGCCTGTTGTTATTTTTATGAGCATACAATAGTAATTCTTTAGAGGTTAGATTCAATTCGTCGTAAATTTTTCTTTCTAAGAATTCTGTAAGACATCGTAAAAATTGGGTTGTTGAGTAAAAATATTATCAAATTTTTTTTTTTCAAATTAATGTGTAAGTATTATACCTTTTTAAAAAGAGGAATAAACGCGTCAAAATTTGACGTCACTTGCCATACTATTTTGGTACATTTTTTTTACACTACAGTCGGTCAAAGTTGCGAAATTCAATAGTTTTCCATATCACCTTTAGTTAAAATAATATTTTATTTTAAAATGGTACAATAAGTACTTTATTTTTACATTCTATTTAGACACAGCAATACCCTAGATTACAAAACCTCCAAGAAATATCGAAATTATCAGCATTAGCAGTCACAGCATTCAAAAGTATGTCACAGGGTGCTCATTTCCCCTTTTTTTTTGAAATCAGTATAATTCTGTAAGTACATGGGGTGGATTTTTTAAAATATTTTTCTGAGTACTGTTAGAACTTGGGGCATCGTGGGAATCCAGTTGGACGCCAGGTTCTTGGACACCCTGATATGTTATTACGTAATTATCTAACCTTTACGTAATAACTTATGACAGAAGGACCCTTAAAGTAGGGACTTGTTTATATAGTGACTGCATGGTTACTGAAAATTCAGGCTTCTAGTTTTATCCACAACGAAGTTATAGGGGGTCGAAAATGGCCTGAACTGCTTCAAGAAAAGGATGGTACAGATAGTTACGTCTACTGTCACGATAGTTTAAAAATAAATTATGAAAACTAACGGAAACACTGTTTAGGTTTAAAGTAGGTAAATAGTGGAAGTAAAATCTGAAATGGTTAGTAGATTTAAGCCCGATAATAAATTAGGACTTTCAGTCTGAAGCTCGTAGGTTCGATTCGAATCCCGGGTTTGCATGAAACCTGTTACCTTTATTTACCTAGTATTCTTAGAAGAGGCGATGGGCATGCAACTGTTACGTATGGAACGTGCCTAGGACTACCCCCTATAAATATCTTCAAGGATCTAAGAGCCGCGAGATCTGAGAGAGTACCTTTTATCTACCGTAAGTAGGTACTTCCGGGGATTACAATCGTGATCTTATTTCATTTCTTATGGTAACTAAATAAGGTAATACCAAAGTCAAACTGTGGTAAACAAAACTTTCGTAAGTAAGATAAGTAATCTAACATAAATTACGTTTTTAAAACTAAAAAGAAAACTAATAAAAAGTCAAGATACTTCGGCAAGAATGTATTATTTTTTCCCCCAGCGAGCAATCTCCCAGGCAAATCTTTCAGTTGGTGGATTTGTAGAAAATAAGGTTTTTTTCATTATGTTGTAATAATATTTTATATCTATTTATAAACGTTCCTGTTTCTATATAAAAATTCTTAGTAAAATGAAACGTCATTATTTTTCGCTCGCTTCGTCCGCTTTCGCTTCTACAATCTGTCAAAATTTGTTTTTCGAAATCTAATCCAATGTTTCCATTCTTTCTTTTATTTTTCTGTCTGTTGTTTGGCTAAAAAACAAACAAAAATGTTGTGCTAATGTGATTAGCATGAATTTCTTTTGTTTATCTAATAAAAATATCAACGTTTGTCTTTATCGCTATAGATTTGAACATTAATCATAGTAATTGTGTTGAATAGCTGTGTTGTGTTGTGAAGTTGCGCTCTACGTTTTGTAAAAAGAGAAGCAGTCCAATCTTCCAGATGCTGCCTTCTATGCCGATACTGTTTTCAAAGGAGAGTCAGGATGCTTTTGGTAGTAAGATAGAACCAAGTACAAGCTTTTTCAGTCAAAGTTTTGCCCCTAAACCCGTCATCAACCCTGAGGTGAGTCAGAAAAGATGCAATAGTTTAGCCACAATTTATTTTTGTTTTGATTGGTAAACATACAAACAACACATTGTTATTAATTCCCTAAAACCTAATCTTCAATTTCTTTAGCCATTACCAAAGTTTCTGTTCAAGAATCGCGGCTATTTCCAATTTATATTTTGACCTACGTAATTGCCCTGTCGCCATTTTTATGTTACGACGTCGACGTTGCCTATTAAATTACATTTTGTTTACGTGACCTACATTTGAATCCTGTTGCAGCCACCTCCCGCCAAACCTGAAGAGGCTCCCAAAATACAAAAAGAGACAAAAACTAAGAAAGAGCCTGAAAAAAAGAAGAAGAACGATCCGCCTATTATTGATGAAAATGCCTTAGAAAATGGTGAGTGACCAAACTAGGCCTTGTTAGCACAAGTTATATTTTTTGAATAAATTAAATTACACAAGGTTTTGTGGAAACTAATTGTTATTGAACTGAGTGTTTTCATAACACTTAAGCTGTGCCCTTCTAGCTAAGCTTATTTTAGAAAACAACCACAATACATAATTCATTGTTTTTTTATCAAAATGAACACCACTGAACTTGTTTTTATGTATTTATATTATAACATGTTATTATTTCCACTCCACTTTCTGGACAAACTTCTCCCTGCACACTGTGTGTATTCTTGTGTAAGTAGGCAATGTCATTATCACCAAGACAAAAGGAGAGACATAGGACTATGTTTATTTCAAACAATAAATATAGAAAGAGAGAAAGAAAGAAAGAATAAATTTATTTTGTGTCAACATAATCTCTTAAAACTAAACAAACAAATGACATAAATAATGGCAACATTGACAACAAAATTGGTCACCACTCAGCTAATATCAATCTTTATTTACAAAATAACATCTAATACTTTAAACTACAGAATATTTTAATAATACACAAGAACCAGTTGAGCTATCTAAAGACTTGCAAAAAGTCTATAGGTAGCTCAACTGATCCAGAGATTCAATTGAGAAAGTTTTTGGTAAATCATATCAACAAGTTATGATTTTGTTTCAGCATTAGTTAGATCCTATTACTCAAGAGTACAACAGAGGTTTTCCTCCAACCCAACTGTGCCTACAAACAAATTTCTACTATTTCAAAATATATTGAAAGAATTCAATCCGAGCAAGGAGACCCCTATAGATTTATACAAGAAGGTTGAGTCATTATTCGGACCCGAACATAATGATATGGTTGAAGATTTTTTGCTGTTTCTGAAGCCTGGGCAGGCAGCTCAAGTGGGGAGGTTCATGGATCGATTCTCGTTGGTGCGAATGACTGGTTTCATTGATTTATTGCATGTAAGTATTGTTGTAATGCTAAGTTAAGCTAAGCGAGTTTTATTTGCAATTTCACTGTTTATTTTGTTGTGTTGATGCTTTTTGCTTTAAAAAATATATATCAATATATCAACTATAATCCCCAAGTACAGTAGACATCCTCTCAGATCTCTAACCCTCGTATTCAAGAACGACACTATGAGAACACGCACCCACAGTGGATGAAGTCTTTTTTCATAAAAATCACTTTATGTGTTGTGCGACACTGCATAGTGTGACTAGAGGCACATTAGTGGCTCATAGGCACATAGTGCCGCTCAACACATAAAGTGATGTTTATGAAAAAAGATTTAGTCCACTGTGGGTGCGTGTTCTCATAGTGTCGTTCTTGAATACGAGGGTAAGGCTCAGATCCTTGTAAATGTCTCAAGGGGTTAATCAGAGGCACATTCAAACATTATATTTGGCACATGCCTACATTTTGCAGTAGTTAGCATTCCACCTGTGACAGGTTAGTTTGGGATAAAAGCTTTATGCGAATATCTCAATTTGACTTGACAGCAGGTAGAACTAGACCACTTTATAACTAAATCTTAGGTTGGACTGTTGCACCAGCTTTATATCTAGACATTTATTCACATTTTTGGTCATGTGTTTGTCTTGCACTGCAGTTTTTTATTGGCTGTTTGAAATTTAAACATGTTTGTGGTGCTTTGATGTTCAATAAATACAAGCTTTTTCTTGTGACTTCCCTTGCATGAAACCTTCATAAAATGTATCCTATGTTTCAATCCAGGTCATCTTATCTTTATCTATTTCACACATCTATCTTATACTTGACTGGCCTCACAGCTCAGTTGGTAGTAACTATGCCTTCTGCACTGTAGGTTGTGGGTACAATCCCCACCCAGGGCAAACATTTGTGTGATGAACATAGATGTTTGTTCTGTGTCTGGGTGTTATAATGTATAATAAGTATGTATTTACAAAAAAAAAAAAAAAAGTATATAAGTATTCTATCAGTTATCTGGTTCCCATGGTACAAGCTTTGCTTAGTTTGGGGCTAGATGGCGCTGTGTGTAAAGTCCGCCAATATTTATATTTATATTTATACCAAATTAAATTGAAATGGGTTCAGCTGTTAGTTACACACATAGTTACAGAATATCTAAATTTATAAAGCTTTTGCATTACTGAATGACTGTCATGACTATACTCAGCCTAAACTACTGGTCCTAGATACTTAAAATTTGGAGGGTGTATGTCCTTTTGGTGTTTAGAGGTGCACTAAGAAAGGAATTCCCGAAATTCAACCCTTAAGAGGGTGCAGCCGGGGTTAAAGTCCGTATGAAAAAACTTCACGTTAACGAAGTCGCAAGGGTTTCTACTAGTTAATTAATATGTTTTCTGATTGGAAAACGAGTTTGAAAAAGACTAAATTTTACATCCTCAAAAAGGAAGTAGTGAAATACCATACATTTGCAGAAAACCTTCGCTCGAAAGCCGACGGTCCTTCGCAAGGTGCTCCGCGCTCTCACCGCGGGCCTCGACAGTGGGAACAGCGCAGAGGCAAAGTCCCGGGTCCTGCCACACTTTCGGGCACACCCGAGACTCACGCAGATATTCAAGTCAATGTTCCCTGATGAACGACCGCCTGAAAGGTATACTTTAGTTACAAACATTGGCTTGCTGAATTCTACAATTGGTTAAGGAAGACGCTCAATGTACTGTTTTATGATGTTATGACCTATTCAACTGTCCAAATTACATTGTCTTTCGACAGTGAGCTTACGTACAGATTATGGATGCAGGCGTCTAAAATTATTGAAGGCATTACACATTTAAAGAATTCAATATTTAAAATATCTAAGATAAATGTTCCTAAACACACATGCATAAAAAAAATTCTATACTTACCATTTTTTTTTCCTTAAAAAAATTATACCTTCAATGTTGTTTTTCTAAGATTTTTTTGTTGTCTGGTTTGTGTGATTTTATATTTATTTATCGGTTTGCAGGTAGATCCTCTGTTTATATTTATTGAGGGCATTACACATTTAAAGAATTCAATATTTAAAATATCTAAGATAAATGTTCCTAAACACACATGCATAAAAAAACTCTATACCATTTTTTTTTCCTTAAAAAAATTATACCTACAAGGTTGTTTTTCAAGATTTTTTTGTTGTCTGGTTTGTGTGATTTTATATTTATTTTTCGGTTTGCAGGTAGATCCTCTGTTTATATCGTTTTTGTCTCATTCTGTACTACAGCTTACATTCCTTTAGTTTTTGAGTTACTTTTATAAGTACCTTCTTGTACACAGTGCCTACGAATCCGGCACGGACATTATAAATGAGAGCTTCCTGACGAGCGATCGCGGCTGCGACGTGTGGGAGTTTGCTGATGATGATACCAGCACTAAGAGGAAACTGGACGCGAATGAAAACCTCGATACATTGGTAAGCTTTTTATCCCAGACTAGCGACCCGCCCCGGCTTCGCACGGGTAGCATGTTATTATACATAAAAACCTTCCTCCTGAATCACTCTATCTATTAAAAAAAAACCGCATCAAAATCCGTTGTGTAGTTTTAAAGATATAAGCATACATACATACAGACGCGGGAAGCGGAAAGCGACTGCTTTATACTATGTAGTGATTTTAGTATTTGACCGCGCCCAAATCCACTGTCATATGCCTATCTCATCCCACTGCTGGGCATACGCCCTTTTTCGTTTGTGACATTCGCCTCTATCTTGCGCCCTGACCCATGTACGACCTACTTTTTCAAAAAATTATATATATATTCTATTCTAGGACATAATCTAAGCCGCGTCGCGGGTAAAAGCTAGTACCTAATATTATAATGTAATGAACGATCCATTTCACCCTAATGGAACGCAGAACTTTCTTAAATGCTTTTCATTCAAAACACAAATTAATAAAACTATACCTTCATTATAAAATGAGTATTCGCCGATCTACCGTTGATGTCAGCAATACAAGGTAAAACGTGGTTATTAGACGTATTTTTATTTGAAATATTTATTGTTACAGTATCTAAACGGACGAGTGTTTCTCCAACATGGCCGCTTGCTTCGCTCAGCAAGGGTCACCTTCCCCTATTCCAAGGAACCTTATCGGGTTCACGCGAGACGACTGGCCCCAGCACATTCCCACCTCTCCCCACCAGACTCCGACGACGAAACACAGAAGAAAACCAAACCACAAAAAAGGCCTAGGAAACAAACGAAATCTCCCACCAAAAAGGACGTCAATGACAACACGCGCAAAGACAGCAAGGACCTTATAATGAGCCCGAAACCTAAAAAACCACCGAAACCCAAAAATGGGAAGAAGGAACCTGAGAAGGAGAATGGACAGAAGAAGGAAAAGAAGGAGAGTAAAAATACAACACTCAAAAAAGAGACTTTATTAAGCCTTCAGCTGGTTAAAAAGGAGCAAGTTGAACCTTCAAAGGTTAAACAACTTAAAATAGAGACTAATCAGAAAGCTAAAGAATCGATAGAAGCTCCGAAACTAAAACAGCCGAAAATAGAAGCTACAGTAAGCGTTAAGACGAAAACTATCGAAAAAAATAATTGGACGCGAGATGAAGACAAAACTATGCTTCAAGTGTTGAAAGGCGAAGCTGGTTCTGAGAAAGTATTCGGGAGGATAATGGAGTTGCTCCCTCATAGGTCAGAGACGGAAATAAAAGATAGGTTTTGCCACGTGATGACGCTGTTACAACAAATGGCAGTTGGTGAAGTTACCTAGTGTAAAGGACTGATACTAGATTTAGAGATATTTATAATTTTTCATAAATAAAACTTATTTTTTTAATGTATTTTATCTTCTGAACTTTTTTTTGACGCAGTGTTGGATTCATTCGGATCCTGACCTAAACAATAACTTCATTATACAATAACAAAAGAATGTCAATTAAATTGTTCATGTTTACATTGTTCATATTTTAAAGGAGGATAGGTGCATTAAGCAATAATATTTTTGTGAGAGAATGTATAAAATAGTGGCAGTTGGTTACATTTTATTTGTAATTGTCAAATGCCAAGTGTCACAATTTGTAACCATTTATTTTTGTAAATTATTTTTGTTAAAATCGAGCAAATGTTCAAACTGAGTGATAACTATTACCTTCGGAAATGTTTTCTGGAGAGAGAACAGGTGCCGACCCAAAGTGTCATGATAAAAACCATGGCGCCACCTTTAGCAGCTGTTTATTTTAAATCCATGACTCCTAAATTAAAGGTTCTCGCAGGCCTCGAACCTCCAATGAAAGGAGGTGGCAGCGACTGGTACCAACCTCCCAAAGATATCCTTGAAGGCCGAGCGGTTATGAAACCTATAAAGAATGAATACCTCAAAAAGCTCAGCTACGAGGGCATCGGCTTCTTCGGAGAAAAGTTTGTCGCGGACCATCACAAGCAGATGGAAGATGAAAAGAAGAGGGTCCTTCTGGAGAATGATATGAACTGGAAGAAGACCATTGAAGTCAGCTGCCGGCAGCAATGGGAGGATTCCTCGAAGGAGGCCGCAAAACAAAACACTGAAGCCATCCAAAGCGCCTTTCGGGAGTTTACAACTTTGTACACAACTTCGATTACCAAAATAGAACAAATACTCTTCGATGCTTCTGTCGAAGAAATTGAATCAATAAGAGAAGAGGCATTTGATAAAATGAATAAACACTACGCAACCCTGATGCAGCAGCAAGCAACCATGCTCTATGACAGATACACGGAAAAACTGATGAAAGAGAAAGCAAGGCTTAAAGCAGAGTTTATACTAAAAGTGGAAGAGTCTCGCACCGCCATAAGCGATCAGATTCACGACATACAAGTTGAGAAGCGTGTGGTCGTTGAAAAGCTAAGGCAGCTACTGGAAAGCCAGAACTTGGCCTGCCAAGTCTACGTCGCACTGAAAGAACGAGAGGAATGTGCAAAAGAAATCGAACTGACCCAACATGAACACAAAAAGAAAATAAAAACACTCAAAGAACAGATAGCGTTGAAGGACTTTGAAATAAGACTGGAGCAGGAGAAGGAGAGGAAACGACAAGAATTCATCCGAATATGGCAAAAGAAAATATGCCAAGTAGTGAAGAAGTTTCAAATATTTGTGTCGTTCTGTTTGAACACGCTGCCGGAACATGCCGACTTTTTTATCGACATGGAGAAGCTAATGTTGCTTCAGTTAAATGAAGCTATCGAAAACCCGAGCGCTGATAGCATTATCGTAGTTGAGGAGGATCAATTTCAAACCCCAGTCCCCAAACCACACCCATTCTATCTCTTTTGTGACAAAGGATACAAACCAGAGATCAACCAAGATCTATGTCCAAAACATTGCACATCTAGTGCGTCCCAAATGCCAGTTATTGTCGTAAACAAACGATGCATCTACGCAGCTTGTGATAACTTCGAGAAATTCACAGATAAAGTGACGCAGTTCATTCATGGACGTCGGGGAGACGATGCTGATTTTGTTGATAGACATGAATACAAATACGACGTTCCCGTGAAACTGACCTCTTCGCAGCAACTGCTTGAACTGAGGTTAGAGAGTTCGTTACTCCAAGTGTTGCAAAAGGAGCTGCCTAACGTGAAAGAAGTGCCGATTGACTGCTGCGTGTGCAAGATACCGCACTGCTTCTGCAGCCCGCTTCACGCTTCGAAAATGTCTTTGAATCTACAGAAAGAAACGAAGAAAGTACCATCCATACAATCGGTCTCCTCCGGGAATAAAATAGAAACTCGGAGCGTTGAATTGGAGCACGAACGGGAGCCGAAATGGGAAAGCTACATGAAGTATGTCGAGTCGAAGAAATGTAAATGCTCTAAAACAGCAAAGAAGCACCTCGAAGAACATTTGCCGCCGTACATGAGAAACATGTCCATGTTTGACTCGCCAGAGATTCCGAACTACGAGGTATGCGATATGCGGACTCTGAAAAAGTTGGTGAAAAAGGCGCAGGGGAAAAAACCTCATACTCCACCGCCCGCTAAAATCCCATCCAAAACGCACGAAGTTGGTACTCAATACTCTGATCAAGAGATCGACTTTTTGTGCAATTGTTTCTCTGATGATGAAGTGGATAAGCTTTTCAGGGAAATTATGGAAGGCTCCAGAACACTGAAAGAGACGGATAATCACTTCAAGATAATTGGCGATGACGTGTCACCGTCATATCTAAGTAGACGCACCAGTTCCTTTGCCACCGAGCGTGCTTATTCTTTGAGAAATCTGTTAGACAACTCTCCGGAGTTGGAAGAGTTATTCAAGAAGAAAGATTGCAGGTTTGAGCGTAATGATAGGAATGATTGAAAGTGTACGAGTAATAGTTATTGCTTAGTTTTCATGAGATGTAGGTACATATTGTTACTGTAATAAATATCATTGTTTATTCCTTAATAACGTCTTTTCATTTCAACAGTGGGCAATTCAACCTCATGCCACTGTTTCAGGGACCACATTACGTTTATAATCGAGTACCCTCTCATCATCCACCCTGACCTATGTGCTGTCATCTCCTACTCTCTGATAACTGATAGAATCCTGACCTACTAAATCATGGTTTATTATTCAATAATACTAATGTTTCTCTTTGCACTTCGCGTCCATCAGGAATTTCAGTTCAAAGATCATACGTTTCTTTCTGCGTTATTTACGTTAGTCACACAATACGGCTCATGTTTAGTTATGAATTATGATTCATGCCTTGTTTGATTAGACGGGGAGTTACTAACCTATAAAAGAAAAACAATGGATTGGTCTATAAAAATCTTTTTAATATTTAAACACTGTAATATTGTTTAAAGTCGGCAGTGGCGTGCCTGGCTGCACATGCACAAAGGATACAATAGGTAGGTACATAAGATCCTACAGCCGCCGAAGCGGAACAAACATTACAACTAATCAAAAGCTAAAATGAGAACAGAAATAAATGATTGAATTAAATACATTTACTTAATAGATAGATAGTGAATTTTATGAGACCACGACGCGCAGTTTGACTCGCGCACCGCTATTTTATATTAAGATACTAGATCGCGGCGTTGCCATAATATACGTCCCGATTCCGAAACCTCCGCTTGTGTACCTAAATCTTATTTAATATGTCAGTCCTAGAACTGGATACGCAATCGCGGACCGTTCCTGCACAGGCGACGAGACCGAACAACATCGGATACTCTCATCTCTACGGAACGCTGCTCAATTCGGGGCAATAAGTGTTCAAATGTATTCATTTCTACTCCTCAACTGTGATGTACTGATCTGTAGCTGTGGATAGACCGCTCAGATCAACTGCTGTGTTATTTTGTATCGCTACTTGCAAAGTATTACGTAGCACAAATAGTGCTAATAAAAATAACGTCTCTAATATCCTGGAATATTTTGGCTGATCAATCATTAATTCAGCATCAAAGCGGTAACCACAACGCCCATAAAGTATAGAAAGCAAACTATCCACAGCTATAGATCAGAGTCGTCTTATGTCATAAGCGAATCAAGTTCGGGTTGTCGGTCGACAGCCGGCAGAAACGGTGTGTGCGGCGCGATGCAGTTTAGCTGTAGAGGTCATCGTCCCCGCCTTCCTCCTGGAACGTTGGCTGGTCGCCGCCCGACGTGCCTGTGCCGCCCGCGGCACCCGCGTTTGTTGGGAACCTGCAAAATATATTTTTAATAAATATGCATAAGATCAGGATCAGGTAATGCATTTGGAATCGCAGAATCTAGCTAGTCCCAACTCCCTAATATAGAGGTAAAACGGATCCCACCAAAAACATTCTGTAAAAAACTAGCCAAGTCTCGATGGAGCTGCTTGTTTATCTCTAAAAAGTAATGAAATCTAGACAAAGTCGTGTCAAGTCTGAGGTTCTTTACTGCGATTTCTTTATTATTATAGAATGTTGTGTGACTTGGCCGTTGAACATTCTTTATACGTTAGTGGGTACAAGTCAATTTTGTTTACACGTAATGTTATATCTGTTGTAACTACCTATGTTTGTTAAGCGAGATAATAGCCAATACAGGTATTGGTAATTTGACGCTAGTGTCTTATTTTAGGCTGTTGTTGATCGTGCAACACATGCATTCAGCATTGACAATGCTGACTTCTGCTGTCTTCTTTTTGGAGCGTCAAATCGACCACCGATCTAACATAAAATAGACGTATTTTTTATACTGTTTGTTTCAGGCTCGCCTTTACATAAGTATTATTGAAATACACAGCTTTATCAAGCCTACAATTGACTGGTTATTGAATCAACGTTTTCTAAGTGGCAATTTTCCATCGTTAATGGGTAGCGGTTCTGGCGACAGATTGGTGCAATGGTGTCACGGAGCACCTGGTTTTGTACCCTTGTGTACTCTTCAACGGCCAAGTCACATAACATTCTATAATAATAAAGAAATCGCAGTAAAGAACCTCAGACTTGACACGACTTTGTCTAGATTTCATTACTTTTTAGAGATAAACAAGCAGCTCCATCGAGACTTGGCTAGTTTTTTACACAATGTTTTTGGTGGGATTTCACTTCTTTTTGTAGAAACGTGGTTAATTTATTTTACTAGATTTTCTTATTTGACACAGTTTTTTTTCTTTTTATGAGTAGTTTTTTTATTATAAAAACAAATCGTAAGCGCGTTTAAAATACAGTAGTGCCATCTAGCGACGTGTGCGGGGTATCACCGCCACTCTTAATCCAATGCATTATACTTTGATCAAATTTTGAGCGAAATTAATATTTTAGTTTATTTAATTTGTTAATTTGTTTATTCAATTTGTGTAATGTTCGAGTAGAATAAAGTTAATCGTTCGACTATTTCTTCTTGTAAACTTGTAAGTATAAGTAAGTATAAATGCCAGTCTAGTCTTATCCAGAGTTTTCCTTTAATATTATATTGCGGTTATATGTATAATATCATTATTACATCCGGCGTCGCACGGATGTAATAATGATATTATAGGTATTTTTTTTACACCTTGGGTTACATTATCGAATTTTTCATAAGGATCCATAATAAAACTTTTAGTATCGCAGACTTTTTTTGTAGATATTGATGCCCTCTTTAAAACTGTAGTACATCACTTTGCTCTATTGTCAACAATTTCCGCAGAGTACGCGATATAAGGATTTTATTGGATTTTTTTCACACGTTGGGTTACATTATCGAAGTTTTCATACGGATCCCTAATAGTGAGACATATTGTACTGCATACTTTTTTGTAGATATTGATGTCCTCTTTAAAACTGTAGTACATCACTTTGCTCTAGTATTAACAATTTCAGCAGCAAACGCAATATAAGGATATTTTTTTAATTTTTTCACACTTTGGATTATATTATCGATGTTTTCATACGGATCCCTAATATTTTTGAAAATATACTATAGCCTATGTTCATCAGGGATAATGTAGGATTCTAATGGTGAAAGAATTTTTCAAATTGGTCCAGTAGTTGAATATTTTTTGTAAAGGCGGTATGTCGATCTCTAATAGTTTGGTTAGGCTCTTGTGTTTTCTTATCAGGGTCACCAGGTACTCCAGATCTTCGATTATCCTAGTTTTTATGGTTTTCCCTTTATGTGGCCATTAAACCCTAACTCTGTACCAAATTTCAGCTCTCTGAGTTTATGGGAAGTACTAGTTCTATTCTGATGATCATGAGTGAGTGAGTGAGTGAGTGAGTGAGTGTCTGTCTAAAATGCGAAACTTTGCTTTCGCTTAACTTCGTAACTAAATGACCTACAGACTTGAAATTTTGGATTTTAAGTATGTGATTATGGCTTACTGGATGACGAAAATGTCTGTCTGGATGTCTTATCCAGAGGTTCTCAAATAGGGGCCTGAAAATGCGGCGAAATGGTTCCAGTAATGGTTCGCGCTCGACTTGGCGGGGGCACTGCCGTGCCCCCAAATTTTGAGATATGACATTTTATCTCTATTTATCTTTACTGTTATGAGTAATTATTGTGGTACAAGTATTTATTTTACTGTAAGTATTTTTGTTTTGTTGAATGCAACTGATATCGACCACAGCACAGCATCTGAAGTCAATGTTGAATAATATTTTAACTATCCAAATAATTAATTTGACACCTCTGTACACTGTCACTTGCAACAGTAACAGATTTTGATGTGACAGACCTGAAGTTGGTGCCGAAGCCGCGGCTCTGCTGCAGCGTCTGTGCGAACATCTCGTACTTGCGGATATCGTTATCAGACACGGAGCGACGCGCGAACTTCATTGCTTCCTCGAAGTGAGCGCGGCTGATTTCAGGAACGGGATCTTCTTCATCCATCTAAATAAGAAATGAGAATCGTATGTTATTCGAGTTATTCACCTTAGTTTATTTTACTAAGTTTACACTAAGCCAACGTTTAACAATCTGTGTTAAAACGTTCGTTAAAAGACGCGGTAAATATAAAACGACATTTTCTAAGGCTGCCAGTAGCCCTAATCGAATGTTAACCTTGAACTATAAACAATATTAACAAAATTCTTTAGGTTAGCGTCCTATGTAGAACCATTCTTAGTCCAAGTCAAACAGGTTAGTATGACGTGTTTTATCTAAAAACAGTCCCTACAAGGTTTGTTTATATTATATTGCTAAAAGTATTGGTATAAAGTTGTATACTCACGTCCATAACGGCAGCAGCGGCAGCTGGCTGCTGCGCCTGGCGTGTGCGTTCGCGTGTGATCTCCGCCTCAATGGCCTGTCGGATGGCCAACTTGCACGCTCGCTGGCAGATCTCAGTCAGATCGGCACCGCTGAAGCCTTGTGTCACCTGCAAATTCCAATTTAACTTTAGTTTTGGAATCTTGGTACACAATTCAAGATAGGACGACTAATACAACAAACGCAAAAGCTTGTGAGCCATAAGGGCTTTGAATAAATGTGGACTTATCATGGTATAATATACTTCCTTTTATATCATGCTTTCTTTTTTTACACAAATAGACAATAGGTAACAGCGCATTCATTAGTCAAATTAGTCTCGATTCGACAATAGGATTTCCTGTGTCGTGGGTATCAAAAACTACGAGACCATGATCCACAACACACAGAACTAATATTTGCAGAAATTAATCCGAATTTCTTTCATCATAGATGCCCACCGAGTTTGACTGAATTTTTTATATTTAATTATACTGATTCTGATGAATTGCATACTTTAGCGATGTACGATAGGTCGACGTCCTTGGCGATGGGCGATTTACGAAGATTGGCACGCAGAATAGCCTCGCGAGACTTCTCATCGGGCAGTGGGATGTAGATCAGCTGATCCAGACGACCAGGTCGCAGGATTGCGGGATCGATGATGTCAGGTCTATTCGTAGCACCTGAGGAATGTGATGTAAAGTTAGGTACGAAATATACATAACCCTTGCTTACTATAAAAAATATTAAATACAATAATAACTGTAGTCCTCAAGTAGGTTAGTCAGAGGCATATCCAAAAAATACATTTGGGACATACTTATTTACCCACATTTTGTAGAAGTTAGCATTCCATATATGACAGATTTCAAAGCTCATAGCCGCTCACTAACAAGCTAATGCCCATCTGCACTAACTTATAAGCTAAAGGTCAACTTTCTTCAATATTTATAGAATTTAGTTCCTGATCGGAAAAAAATGCCTATTTACTTACCAATGATGAAGACATTCTTCTTAGCGCCCATGCCGTCCATCTCAGTGAGGATCTGGTTGATGACGCGGTCAGCGGCACCTCCGGCGTCAGACACTGAGCCGCCGCGAGACTTCGCGATCGAGTCCAACTCGTCGAAGAACAACACGCAGGGAGATGCTGATCGGGCCTGCGTAAGTTAAATAAAGGAATAAGAATGGTTCATATTCAGTAAACACTATTTCAAATTACATAAACAATTTTAAAATGCGACAGAATCTACAGGGAAATTATATTTATTAATGTTGAGTCGGGACCTTTTTGCTGCTGTAGCACACAACTACCTTTATATAATTTTTGTGTTTTGTTATGTGTAGCGGTGACCTATGCCTAGCAGTGGGACGAAAAAGGTTAAAAAATAGTTATTTGTTATACAAGAGTGCAAAGTTGCTTTTTAACCGCGTGTTCAATTTTGATGACCGAGCAAGCGAAGGATTAAATTGAATCACGAGCGCAGCGAGTGATTCAAAATTAGAATCCTGAGCGTTAGCGAGGGAATCAAAAGAACACGAGGTGAAAAATCTTTGCACTCGAGTGCAACACGTAACTTTTCATTCCATCTTAGCGAGGAAATGACTAAATGCAAAAAAAAAACGTTTAGTTTAGGTATTAACTACTACATTATGACAGGTAAGTATTACAGAATAATCCTAATAATGACGTGAAAAAATGCCGCGTAAAGAACCGCGTACAAAGCAAATTGAAAAAAGAACACCAAGAAGGTTCCGAGTCTGAGTTTTTAACAAATTAAAAAAAGTTGTATGATATATTTGGCACCATAGAGGTAGCAGTAAATAGGTTTAATGATTTTTTTAATTCACAAACTTAGTGCACACGTTGTTCTAAATTCAATTTACTTTATCCTCTAGAGAATAAAAACGGCTTTTGCACTCAGATAATGAAGAGCAAAAATACTCTTTACGAGATGGTGGGATGAAAAAAAAATTTAAATTGTTATGTCTGTATTTTTGAAGTTATGACAAAATCAAGAGCTTTGTGGCTCTGATAGACTGTAAGATTCGGAAATTTTTTAAGGGGCTCCCAGTCGCTGATTGCTCTTTTTCGAAACGAAAAAAGAAATACTTCTGAACAAGCCACATCTCCTATTTTTATAAGTATATTACTTCAGGTTCCTACCTAGATTTCTATTAAGCTGAAAACATAATAGCAGAAACTTTTTACGATAAAGATATTATTTCAAAATGATACGTTTTAGAATTTATGATCGAAATATTTTATATACCTACTATTAAAATCAACTTGTGATTTATTGTTAAAGATAGGTAATATGTATATCTAGATTTCTATTAGAAAAGATTTTTGATAAGTAATTATACATAATTTATATCATTAATTTATTCGAAAAGCTAAGGCGGACCACGCGCCGACGTATGTTTGTCGTCATTGCAGCGGTCGGTAGGATTATTTATCGAAGTGATTAAAGATGGGTACATCTTTATTCACATATACTATACATTATAATATAGGAGATGTGGCTTGTTCACAAGTATTTATTTTTTCGTTTCGAACAAAAATAATCGTCGACTGGGAGCGCCTTAACTAAACTTTCGGAAACCTGTCTTCATTTAGTTTGAAAATGGTGTAGCAGTGAGCTTACCTTGTCGAAGATATCGCGCACGTTGGCCTCGGATTCACCAAACCACATCGTTAGCAGCTCAGGTCCCTTCACAGAGATGAAGTTGGCTTGGCACTCGTTGGCGATGGCTTTAGCCAACAGAGTCTTACCTAGAGTTACAAATGCATGTTTATTTAACGAAACAGGTAAGATGGGCAACTCCTATTGTACGTCAAAAAGATCTATGACTTTTGAGTAATAAAATAACTTAATACTCAATTTTACTAATATTATGAAATATGCAATTTTGTGAGAATGTTTGTGGCTAAATCACGCCAAACGGATTTGAATTAAACTTGGAATACACACATCCTATGCATATAGCTAGCTAGTAGGCACTTACCACAACCGGGCGGTCCGTAGAACAGAACTCCGCGCGATGGCTGCATGCCGAACTTGAGGAACTTGTCGGGGTGCTCCACCGGGTACTGCACGAGCTCTTGAAGCTCGCGCTTCACGCTTTGCAGGCCTCCGATGTCGCCCCACGTCACGTTCGGGACTTCGACCACGGTCTCGCGGAGGGCGGATGGCGAAGACTTCGTCATTGCGTACTAGAAATACGTTACCAAATTAGTTATGTACTTGCTCACCCCTAGTAGAATGAAAAAATTAATAAATAGGATCACGACTGTAATCCCCAAGTACGATAGACATACTCTCAGATCTCAAGGCGCTTTAGATTCTCGAAGATGTCTAAAGGGGGTGTCAGAGGTACGTCCAAACATTATGTTTTGCACAATACCCACATTTTGCAATAGTTAGCATTCCATATGTGACAATTTGCAGTTTGAACCGAGATAATTCTTAGAGAATGTCATCGACATAGCTCCCAGAATAAACGAGTTCACAGATAAATGGTAGTGCCAATCGAAGAAGGTGAAGGCTCCAACAAGAAACATGCTACTTACTCTGAAGTTGTCCATAGACACGGCGAGCGAGTTGAGAACCTCAGCGTCGATCTGATCGTCCTCGAGGTCGATGAGATCCATCTTCTCACGGATTTGTTGAAGAGCTGCCTCCGAGCACAAAGATGCCAGGTCAGCGCCCACGTGACCATGCGACTCTGCTGCAATCTGTAGCATACAAACAAATTTAAATAAAATAATAAAGAGAAAGAAATATCTTTTAAACTAAAAGTTTATAACTCGTATACAATACTATAATTTCGGCGGCTTGCACTATAATTTCTAATGTGTTTAGCACGCTAATACATAAAATACATTTAAGGACTTGTCAAGCAATACAAATAAATTTAAATAATATTAGCCGCTGAACACTTTTAGCGATTTTTGTACTAGGCGGTCTAGATATATTATTACGTCGTTACATCAATGATCAAGATTTACAGTTACATAAGTCAGAGAAAAATGTTTTAGGGTTTTCGAGACAATGATTTCCCCGATTCTAGAATGAACGATTCCACCTAGTTCAATTTAGTGTCAAAGTTTTAAAATTCAGTTGATTACAAAGCGCAAAAACATCATAATCAGTTTTGTTATCAATACAATGTATACCGCTTCCTTTCGAGATGCATATCTGCACCGAATACTAATATATTTACAAACACAAACCTGTTCTAGATCCACGTCATCTCCCAGCTTCATGTTCTTAGTGTGGATACGCAGGATCTCCAAGCGTCCGGTCGCGTCTGGAATGCCGATGTCGATCTCACGATCGAAGCGTCCGAAGCGACGTAGCGCTGCGTCGATCGAGTTAGGCCGGTTGGTGGCCGCCATTACGATAACGTGCGATGATTTCTTCATGCCTTTGTAAGGTGACAATAAGTTATTAATTCTGTATATTCTTATTCTTCTATTCATATTTTACCTAAGAAGGTTGACGTCAGACAGGCGGCCGGTTGTACATTTTTGCTGATCTTAAATGAAGTGGATAAGTGCAAGAAGAAAAGGTATTTTTCACATTTAATTTTACTTTAAAAATGAATGAAGCTGCATGTCATTCAGTATAGCGTTCAAGTTATACTGAACTAAAACCCAAAATTATTGTATCTTTTTCATCATCACTACATAGTATAAAGCAGTCGCTTTCCGCTTCCCGCGTCTGTATGTATGTATGTATGTATGTTTGCTTATATCTTTAAAACTACACAACGGATTTTGATGCGGTTTTTTTTAATAGATAGAGTGATTCAGGAGGAAGGTTAATACATGCATAATATAGTAGAGAAACACTGATAATTTTAGAGGTTTCTAATGTGATGTCGTAAATAAACACATTTTTTTGCGCTTACATTGCAAATGCTGGCTGAACCCCCACGAGATATATCAAAATAATGAACTACAGTATTGTATACCTTAAAAACGTCTACAAAAAAGTACACGATGGTATTAGAAATGTCTTACGCACAGCGAAGCGGGCACGGGTCAGCTAGTTTCAAATAAGAAGAAAAAAGATGGCAACATTTTACATGCTTATTTAAACAATATTTCTTTCTATCTTACTGAATGTGATCAACAAATAATCTTAAACCATAATAGGATTTATCCTTTCAAGAATTAAGAAAGAAATTCCTGTCCCTTTAAAGAACCTGCATGAACACTTTGTAAACTGCGAGTTTAAAAATGACACCTAATATTATTCAAATGCTTGTAGTGGGGGTTGAAGTCAAAAGAAATAACATTACATTAAGTTTCTACTGTATACAAAAAGTCTTACCATCCATAAGAGTAAGCAGCTGCGACACAATCCTCCTTTCTACCTCTCCGTGAGTCTTCTCACGCTTGGGCGCGATGGCATCTAGCTCGTCGATGAAGATGATAGCCGGTGAGTTCTTGTCGGCCTCCTCGAAAGCCTTACGCAAGTTAGACTCGGATTCACCCGCGAGTTTTGACATAATCTCGGGGCCGTTGATCAGGAAGAAAAATGCACCTGTAGAGAGATGGAAATCAGAAAGGTTGCTCGACTAGGTTGGTGGGAATTAGATTTCATCTTGAAGTTATGCAAAGATATGAAAGTTTGATTCTGCAATTCCTCGCGACCAAGCCTAGAAGAATCAAGTAACACGGCTTGATGCCTACTTCTTTTTTTTTTCCTTTTCGTAAATTCTATTTCTCCAGTGTTAAGTGTAAAAAGCAATGTAGCATGATTAGACAGCAGTACAACACTGTTTATTCTAAAAAAAAAAAGGTCAGATATTTAAAAGATGAAAACCACGTCAGTCCAATTACACAACAACAAAATGTTGCCATGACTCACCATTGCTACAAAAAAATGCTAATTTCATCAGCAGCACTTTGCTATATAGAGTAACATAGTATATATATGTTAATAGTTTTGGGTCATCATCTGATTCTGTTTTTGAGATTCATATATTCTTCATCATAGTTTCAGGTTTCTTGCAGGAAGGTGTGATTAATTTGTGGTACTTTTTCCAGGTTCTCCAAGTTTATTTATTTGTGTATTTGTTCATTACAAAATTTACTGTACTTTGTCCAGGTTCTCTGCTGGGAATTTTTTTACTGGAAAGTGTGTATTTTACCTTAGGTTGAACTCTTTGAGAGCAAATTGGCGGAATTTGTTGCTATATCTTCGTCCGTTTTGTATGTTGAACAGTTCACTTAGGAAATAGCTCCCTTACTACCCTACCTTACACTAGCTATAATGAAATCGCGTAGGCTGTTTGATTTGAAGCATGAAGTTTTACAACTTACCGGTTTCGTTAGCAACAGCGCGGGCGATCAAAGTCTTGCCGGTACCGGGCGGCCCGTACATGAGGATACCGCGCGGTGGCTTCACTCCGATAGCCTTGAAGAGAGACGGGTGGCGCAGAGGCAACTCTACCATCTCCTTGATCTGAGCAAGTTGCTTGCGACAGCCGCCGATGTCATCGTAGCCAACGGCGTTTAGCGCCTCTTCCTCTTCCTGGGAAAATTTGTATTGGTTAGACAGGTATTTATTCATTTCAGTAACATAGGATTCACAGTTTTCTATTTAAACTAATTTAAAAAATTAAAACTGCACTTCAAACTATTTGAATCCACACAAATATTGTGCTTCAGGCTGAGATTGAATCCCAAAGATTTCTTTTTATTACTACTCCAAAGCCATCTTTCTTAGTGAAAGCCTTGGGAGTCAAAGTAACATGTATGATTATACACTCACCTCACGCTTGATAGGCTCGCCCTCGCAATGTATAACAGTGTCGGGCGCCACTATACAATAGGGAGATGGGTCCGTCTCAACCACCTTGAACTCGACTGCCCGCATGCCTCCGCGCACCATGAAGGTGTCATCGCGGTGAATGGGTCTGTATGCTTCCATGAAGTACGGCTTCAGGTATACTTCGAACAGGTTACTGTGGATAACATGGTTTTATGTTCAGACAGACAGACAGACACAGTTACAGATGATCAGAGGAGTAATTATAAGCATCAGTGGGTTACTATCTGATACCTGCCTTTTTTTAAACTGTGCCCTAATCTAGCAAAGGGATCTACAAGGGGATAACAGTCACCTCCATCTTCTCAGGAAGGCGACAAATTCCCAAAAAGCAAAGGTATAGTCTTATAAAAATATTTCCTAATTTTCAAACAATTTTAGATGTAGATAAGAGAATAGTATTATGCTATGAATGTCTTTTGATGGCAATATCATAGTCAGTCTGTTACAGCCTTTTTAGAATACTAACCTAGTCATTCCTAAGCCTAAAACTTTGTCAACATTGGCCAATAGCTTTTTTTTTTACTTCAATAGATAGTTATGGTTGTAAGTTTATAAAAGAAGTAAACTCACCCCGTCAAACCCTCAACGGAGTCATCAATAGGCAGAATATGGACTCTCTTTCCATATTTGACCGATGGGCATGGAGCAATGGATACAATATCAGACAGACGAACACGCAGGTTGTTTCTTACAACCCTATTCATGCGGATTTTCTCATCAGGGCAGTTGTCATCAGAGAGCACAATGCAAACAGTCTCCTTACGTCTCTTGCCCTTCAGGAGGACGGTGTCACCACGGAAAAGTTGTAGTTGTTCCATTTTAGCCTGTGTGAATGGATTGAAATATGAAATTTTGTTTTGTGCCTGATTTATCTAAGGATCTGGGCACCTGGAGAGCTAAGAGGGTAAAATTTTGTTTTGTGCCTGATTTATCTAAGGATCTGGGCACCTGGAGAGCTAAGAGGGTATCTACCTTACAGGAGATCAAGGTATTATCAGTTGTGAGACTATTTTTGTTCCTATGTATAGTAGTGAATTTGTATTCAAGTACATAGTAGCATTCATTTAGTCTATTTGAAATATACCAGAGAAACAATACAAACATAGAAAGGCCTACTCTAATGTCTATTAAATTAAAATCATGAATTCCAGCCAATTTAACAATGGCTTAACTATAATATTTCATTCCATAACTAAATACCTATGGCTACATACTTTGTCTGTTTATAATTTTGTACTTGACTGTTCAGACACAGCTCACAATTTTAGCATAGTGCTCTTACTTTACTTTGTTTTCAGGGAATTCCCCAATGAACAACTTTGTTTATAGCCTTCTTCCATGTCTATGGTATGTGTATGAAGTTTATTCCATTCAACTAGATATTATTGTTTATTTCACAAGCCCAAAGTAGCTTGGTTGCATTCAAAATATTTACATGGTCAATAAAGTTACATTGAAATAGGTTTTATTATTTTTTAGGTTAGAATGATACAGCAAAAACTATTTTTTTTTACAATTATTTTATTAAAACTTGACTGGGATGTGTGTTCTACATATCAATAAGTATTTTTAACAACTTCAAAAAAAGGTGGAGGTTCAGAATTGCGAATCTCCTATGGATTAGCATGAATTTATGCATATTTTATCAACCACAGAAAGCCATTGATCTATTTGGCAGCAAGTTTACAATGAATTCATGAATTACAATAAACTTTAGCATACCTAATCTAGTCATCATTGAACATGACCTATGCCATTTAGTGCAGGAACAGTAAAAAGACAGTTAATTTTATAGTTATCTATAAAAAGGGTGATGATAAATTACATATTTGAAGCCAGAAAAAAAGTTTGAGCTAGTCGGAAGTATTCTGAAAATGATTCTATCTTCAGTGTGGCCTCAACTTTTATTGCTCAGATCTGACAGATAAGGTAGCTATTGAGGACAAAGGATGACTGACCTGTGATAGCGAGACGACAGAGTTGTCGTCGCTGACGGCCTCCTCCACGATGAGACGGTTGGGCCTGTCCTTGCGGCGGAGGATCGCGGTCGATAGATCATCAGGACTGCGAAAGAACACCACACACCCATGATTTCCCTCACACAACACATCGGAATCGCATTAAATTATAAGTAGAGCCTTTTCAAATCCGAGATCGGTAGTCATTTTGTTGTAATGAATGGGCAAATTCGATTACAGGCGCTTGGTTTAGAAACTCTGACATGATGACAAGCCAAATTCGAACAACCGTATACAATGAGAACACCGATTTAACGCAAACTATTATTATTTAGATGGTATATCATGAATTCTCACCTTTTGTTATCTGCCATTTTTATCAAAAATTTGTACAGTAATTTTCAGAAAAACTATTTTACTAAAATGCCGACCGAACAATCACTTTACTTTGGCCCGTGCGTGACGTTGCCGTATTTCATTTGTTCAAGATTTACGGAGGTGTTGCCATTATAAAGAAAAATCTTTTGTTTATGGACTAGCTAGGGATGTATCTCGATTTATTTTTCGGAAGTAACCGATTATTGGTTTTGTAAGTTAAAAAATCATACTGGTCATTCTCGGTAGCATTAGTTCATAAATAATTACCTTTTAATTTTTGGCGGCGTGTTTCTATTGAAGCAGGTAGAAGTTTTTTCAATGTCTTTAATTTTACTGACCGTCAAGTCGTCAAGTTACAATGACAAGGCTGGGAATAGACGTCCGATTTGGCTTCCGATTGTCTGATCAGACTATCGGATCGGATTCACTCCATACACGTCCGATTTTTGCGTCAGACATTTTTGAACTCGGTCGTTCTCGAGCTGCGCTGTGATGCGCACACGTCCTCCAAGCCAAATCTTCATTTGCCGATCGTGATAAGCTTTAATGCTTGTATCCCTTAAGCATGTCCGTTTTTCTACGGCCATAATAAGCTGTTCTTGGGTTCGAATCCCGGCAGTTAGTATTAGAGACAGAGTGTCTGGATGTTAGTTTTTCAATTTCAATTATTTATTCAAAAACAATAGTTACTTTACAGTTTACACCAATTTGTAACTATCTTAAAACTAAAACTGAGTAACTTATAACAACAATAAATTATAATAATTATATAATAAACATTTACAATTAATAATATAATATTAACAAAAAATCTAGCTGCTATGACTAGTACAATATAATTCAATTAAAGTAACAAAAAAAAAAAAAAAAAACAAATAAAATAAATAAAAATATTAATTAATTCAACCTTATGTGTACCTAACAACTAAAAATACTAATTAAAACTAAGGTATGTTCTTAGAGACTGGTAAACACTCATAATATTATCATTGAATATGTCCACATGTTGGAACTCTAGGAGGAATGCGTTCAGAATGAGCATCGCGCGTTGCGTCGGGGCATTGTTGGCGTGTTGCGTTCTAGTGGTCAGGTAATCGAACAGCCGGCGACGGCGACGTACTCCTCTCAGGTAGTTATTAGGGACATATAAGGACATGCTCCCCAGTATAGAAGGATTGTTAACTTTATTGCGCAATATAAGGCAGAAATGAATAGCTAGGTGCAGTTTGCGTCTTAGCTGTAGAGTGTCCAATCCGACCATACCAGAAACAAATAGGGAGGGAAATAGGAAAGGGTAATATCCGTATCTTCTTTTGTATAGATATCTAGCAAATTTTCTCTGTACTCTTTCTATCAATACCGTGTACTTAGCTTCTCGCGGATCCCAAGCAATAGAGCTGAATTCAAGCTTGCTACGTACGAAGGCATTATAGAGCATTATAGATATCTCTACGTTATTAAAATGAGAAGCCGTTCTCATAATAAAGCCTAAAGTTTTATTGGCTTTTTTACACATGGACATAATGTGGTCACGAAAGTTGAGAGTAGCATCCTCTATTACCCCTAGGTCCCGAATGCTGCTAACTCTTTCTAAGCTAGAGTTACTCAGCCTGTAATCAAGCATTTCAGGCGCCTGTAGCCGCGTGAAGGTAACCTTACACTTGGAAACGTTAAATTCTAAGCTATTTCGCCTACTCCAGTCCTCAATTACGTCGATGTCCTGTTGCAATAATAAGC
Organism: Hydriomena furcata; assembly: GCA_912999785.1. NCBI lineage: Eukaryota > Metazoa > Arthropoda > Insecta > Lepidoptera > Geometridae > Hydriomena > Hydriomena furcata. The sequence continues at coordinate 10,574,469 of OU538837.1, forward strand.
AGTCGGCCTCTGATCTGATAGATTTATAGACTTTGACGTCGTCAGCAAACATCAAGCACTTAGAGTTAAGTAATCTGGCAGGGAGATCATTGATCATAGCCAAAAAGAGTGTCGGGCCGAGGGTACTTCCTTGGCTTACACCAGATCTCGTGTAGAAATCGTGGGATCGATAGCTCTGCATTTGCACGTACTGATTTCGGTCACACAGATAATCCGAAAAAAATCTCAACAAGCGCGGAGAGACTCCCATACCCGAAAGCTTGCTCAACAAAATGTCGTTATCAACCATCAGGTAGTCAACCTGCAAGCCAGCGTCCATGTGCGTAGCGACATAATCGACGAAACATGTGTGGTTGGTAGTTGTAGATCTAGCAGCACGAAATCCATGCTGCGAAACGTCAAAATTTCCTTCCAACTGCCGAGTGATTTGATGGTTTAGGACCGACTCGAAAACTTTCGGGAAAACAGATAATACCGCGATTGGGCGAAAGTCACTTACTTCGGATGACGAGCTTGTTTTCGGGACAGGTGTAACTCTAGATGTCTTCCATCTCATAGGATAGCAACATTTTTTCAACGAGAGATTATATATATAAAGCAAAGGTTCACATAGAGAATTTATGCAATCTTTTAATAGAAAAGGTGGTATAGCATCAGGTCCCGCTGCTGACGAAGCCTTGAGCCGACGAACGGCACGCCTTATCTCAGCCTCCGAGACCGACTGGACATCTACCGAACATGTTCCGCTGGGGCCAGCCTGCTTCTCCGCCGCATCGGGGTCTAACGTAGGCACCTCATCTAGGAAAACTGAGCTGAAATAATCGGCAAATGCATTTACTGCTTCTTGCCCAACTATTGTTTTCCCGTTGAGTGAGAAGCTAGCTGACTGTCTCCTATCAATACGCCTATCCTTAACATACTTCCAAAATTGCGCTGGATCACGACTAATGTTGGTGCCCACACACTTTATGTATTGGTTGTACGCTACATCAATTAAATATTTTATTTTTGTGCGATAGTATTGAAATACCCCACGATTAAAGTCTAGGCCTAATTTTTTAAATTTGCGAAGGTGAAAATACTTAACCTTCGTTACATACCTTTAGTATGTATTTACAAAAAATAATTATACATTGCCATTTTACATGGCAGATCGAAAGTAGCTTTCTTTCTATAACGAGCAATGTATGACGCGTGAGATAAAGTTTGAGTAAGTGAAACAGAAAATTATTTTAGTACAAAAGAGCGAGACAGGTAGCAAATCGGAAGGAGGAATCGGACGTCTAGTATTTGGTCTTTGGTCTATGTACAAATGTATGCAGACCGCACCTTCAGACTATCGGATCGGACGTTCAACAGCAATAGCTGTTCAAACAAAATGTATGGCATGTATCTGATCGGACTGTCGGATGAAAAAATCGGACGTCTATTCCCAGCCTAACCAGTAAGTAGCCAACCAATCCAATCCAATCCAAATCCAAACAAACAAACCAAACACAAACATACAGGATAAAGGTTCATTTCATTATTCTAATGACTTATATGCTCTTTGATTCTAATCATCAGATATCTATAATCATTCCAATTACAGGACTACAGGTGTGTAACTGTAACTGGAACGTGGAATAAAATTAAATGAAACTAAGAAAATGAGAGCTCATGTAATATTATTTTCTTTTAGCCAACAATTTAGCAAATTTTTCTTGAGACTTTTTGAAGATATCTGAAGAAGCTTTGAACTTCGTGGTTTTCAGTACGTTATCCTGGCTAGCCGGTTTGCAATGGCTACTTCGATGTGCAGAGTGTGTCTTGTCAGCAATACCAGGATGCTGAAGATTGATAACATCTACCACTTGGAGATGTACGAGAAACTTACGGACACGAAGGTAAGAATAAGTCCATCTACTTAGAAAAGTATCTATATGCGATGCGAGGCAAATCCCGCTACCTACCGCTTTGTAAAGTACCTACACATATAATTTCATTCGTAAATGAAAAGAATGAGCAAAGGCTTTCTTATCACTAGGTCTCTCAAGATTGTTTTTGTTTTAGTTCCACACTGAAGGAGATAATAAGATGCCTAGCACAGTCTGCTATGTCTGTCACCGGCAGCTGCAGAGGTGCCATAGATTCTCTCATGTTGCACACAAATCCAACAAAATCCTTCAAGATCTGCTGCTAAATGGCACTGAGGTATGAAATTACTAATATGATAAATTCCTGTCAAATTACTACAGAAAAAAGCACATTCAGTTTTTCCTAATTTTACGCTGGATTTTCCAAAAAGCTTTTCGAAATATACTTTACAACCTATTCTCATACCTACTTAATATAGACATAAAAATCATAAAAATCAGTTCAAACTGTTTCGGAGAAGGTTGGTTACAAACACAGTGACATGAGAATTGTATGTTTATGAAGATAATACTGTTAAAAATATAATTATGACATGTATTCAATATGCGGCTTAAGTAAATATTTCAGGATTGGTTGTTAGTATTTGTTTCAACTTAACAGCTTTTGTGACTTCAAACTTGGTTAGAAGCACTGTTTTTCATTGAAGCAATAAGAACTCCCAGCAGAACTCCTTATTAGGCATAGTATTCTAGGTTAGTAGTGTCCTGTAACCATACCTAACCTTTTAACCTTGAGTCCTTGAGTAAGTAAATGTATTGTCTCTGTATGTGTAGGTACCTACATGGGTAGATGAGGAAGAGATAACTTTTATTGTTTGAAACTGAACACAGCCTCATTTTGATATTGATTTAGAAGTAAATAAGGTTTCTATAGACCCTATACCTATATTATAGGGTATGTACATCATATAGATATTTAATTTACCTATGCCAATATGAAGCTGTGAGTGGGCCAGCTACCTATATTTTTATAAGCGTTTTAAGTAGGTAGGTATGTTATGTAGATCACTCACTTTGTATAACCATTTTGTTGTTTCAGATAACACAAAATATAGTCACCATGCAGTCTCAGGAAATGTACAATTTATCTGTAGCCGTGATAAATGATGTCTCCATAAACATTGATTCAGCCACTGGAAATACTGCTGTAACTATTATAAAAGAACAAGGAGACGTTGAAGAAGAAGAAACAAACGGAACTGATGAAATTAAAATAGAAGAAATTAAATTGGAAATGCCTGATGAAAATTTTGAAATTGGTAACATTTCAAATAATACAGAACCTTCTCTAGACAATGATAAATACAAACATCTTAATGTGCTTCCATTGTTCTGTTGTGATGTGTGCAACATTAAAAAAACTTCCAAATATCAGCTATCCAGACATTTGAAATTACACACAAGAGGAAAGCCACATTCCTGCAACAGATGTGATATGGCATTCACTCTAAAATCTACTTTGACAAGACATAAACGAGTCCACACTGGTGAAAAGTCCTATATCTGTAACAGATGTGATAAGGCATTCATTAAAAAATGTCATTTAACATCCCACATGATTGTTCACACTAGAGAAAAACCATATTCCTGCAGCAGATGTGATAAGGCATTCACTCAAAAATGTAGTTTAACATCCCACATGATGGTTCACACTGGAGAAAAGCCATATTCCTGCAGCAGATGTGATAAGGCATTTGTTCTTAAAAAAAGTTTAGTAAGACACATGCATGTTCACACTGGACAAAAGCCATATTTCTGCAGCAGATGTGATAAGGCATTCATTCATAAATTTAATTTAACATCCCACATGATGATTCACACCGGTGAAAAGCCATATTCCTGCAGCAGATGTGATAAGGCATTCTCTCGAAAATATAATTTAACAACCCACATGAGAGTTCATTCTGGAGAAAAGTCATATTCCTGCAGCAGATGTGATAGGGCATTCGGTCAAAAAACAAGTTTGGTAAGACACATGCGTGTTCACACTGTTGTAAAGCCATGTTCCTGAAAGCCGCAGAAGTGATGATGTAAATTGTGTGCATAACCTGCATTTATTTGTTTGGGGACAGGGCGTTGTGGTATAAATAAAATAAATAAATAAATAGGATCACGACTGTAATCCCCAAGTACGGTAGACATCCTCTCAGATCTCAAGACGCTTAGATCCTTTAGAGATGTCTAGTGGGGGTAGTCAGAGGCACGTTCAAACATTACATTTGGCACATGCCCACATTTTGCAGTAGTCAGCATTCCATACGTGACAGGTTGCAAGCCCATCGCCGTTTATAAGAATACTAACTGGTTTCCTCACAATGTTTTCCTATTTTATACCTATATGTTAAATTTATGTTCCCTCCCTCCCTCCTACCTAATTTGGTAATATGTACTTATGTACTATACATTCACCTATGTACCTATTATAGGTACTTAATTTAGGTATAATTTTAAAAATTTCTTCTCTATTATGTATATAGGGCAGGAGTGGCATCAGTGAATTGTGTTCATAGTTACCTATTTTCAATGCTACCTACTACTTATATTTTTAAAGGTATAGTTATAAGACTCGAGATACTTAATAAATATGATAGTTTATAAACGTAATATTGTTTAAATAATGGCACTACCTACCGTTTCTCAAAACGCTACGTCGTTTTTAGGGTTCCGTACCCAGAGGGTAAAAACGGAACCCTATTACTAAGACTTCGCTGTCCGTCCGTCTGTCTGTCTGTCACAGAGCTGTATCTCATGAACCGTGATAGCTAGACAGTTGAATTTTTTTTAGTTTCACAGATGATGTATTTCTGTTGCTGCTCTAACAACAAACTAAAAACAGAATAAAATAAATATTTAAGGGGGGCTCCCATACAACAAGCATGTTTTTTTTTTGCCGTTTTTATAGATAATGGTACGGAACCCTTCGTGCGCGAGTTCGACTCGCACTTGGCCAGTTTTTTGGAATCCTCTTAGCTTGGGTTTGGATTATACCAGACTAGCCGACCCGTGACAGACGTTGTCCTGTCAATTTTTAATAATCGCATAGGAAAAAACAATTTCAGACAATTTCCAATTATTTCCCTACAAACCTTGTGATAAAATAAATTACGAATTTTGGTAGAATACGTATCATTCATTAGTCAAAACTGCGTTGCTATGACGACTAAATGTTTTTAGTCTGTGATGTCAGATTTTGTGCACACGAACGCCATCTATACCAAAATCATCCTTTTTGCGTTTTTTTTATCATTTAAGGGTTGTTTTTCGGATTTTAAGTTCCCCCTTTATTTATTCTGATTTTGTATCTACATACTACAGCAAGATTCATCTCAATCCGTTTTTTCGTTTATTTTTGATTAGGGAACCAACATAGCAGCCTTATCACAAACTTTCGTATTTATAATATTATTAGGATAGGATAAACAAAATTCTCGGGATATGATATCAATAGTAGATATAATAAACATCGCATAGCTCTTATACTTTAGATTTTATTAATATATATAAACCTCGATTGCGTCATTGGCTCACTGATGATCATCAAAATTCTTAGGGAATGATTCTGAGTCGAAAGCTGAAATTTGGTATGTGTGGTAGTATTAGCACACAAACAATAAAAAAAAACCCTAAAACTTGTAACGTTTACTCCCCAACCCCTTAAACTACGGGATGGAATTTTGTATGAGACTTCCGCTGGATGCTAGAGGTCTGAAAATTGATATAGGGACTCCTTGTTATAAATAATAAAGTACGTATTTCAGTATTTTTAGTAAATCACCCTTTAAATTTGGGGAAGGAAGTTTTTATGGGTTTTCCCACACTAACTTAATTTTATGCTAAATATATAAAAATTATAAAAGGTACCTAGACAGACCCAATAAAAAAATAAATGCGCGATACAGGTTTTGGAAAAATCGTCTCATCCTCTTAGGGAATAAAAATGGGGCGAATGACGAAAGTCAGGTTTCAAAATATTACTTACCTACTTCACTACATAGTATAAAGCAAAGTCGCTTTCCGCTTCCCGCGTCTGTATGTATGTTTGCTTATATCTTTAAAACTACACAACGGATTTTGATGCGGTTTTTTTTTATAGATAGAGTGATTCAGGAGGAAGGTTTATATGTATAATAACATGCTACCCGTGCGAAGCCGGGGCGGGTCGCTAGTACATTATAAAAATTAAAAACAAGTTACACAAGAAAACATCTCTATTTATAAAAAATATTGCCTAAGAACAAGTGAAATCCCATCAAAAACATTTTCGTGTAAAATGTTGCCAAGACGATACCATTATGGCTCGCACTGTTAAAAAATTATTTAGTAACCAAGCTTCTAACTCTTAAATACCTACACGCCCTAACCACAGATTATTAATAAGTTACTACGTAACCTAACTTCACTAACTCTAGGTACACCTTATTCAAAATATGTTTAAGTTTGATGGTTTTCAGCTGCAGTTTTAACACTTTTTCCGTCTTATCCGGCAAGACTCAGCCAATACCTACAAAAAACCAAAATTTTACATATCACCCTTTAGAATTCTGATAGGTAACTAAGTAAAGAGTCTTTTTTTATGTAACCAGGTAGACTAGTTTCACTAGTAAATTCTCTAACGGCCTTTTTCATTTTCTTCGTCAGATCTCTTTGATCTCTCGCACTTAGTTTCCTTATTGAGCCTACGATGACGTCATTCAGCAGTTTGCTTGTTTCTTTATCAATAAATAGCTTATCTTCATTGCCGTAGTCTTTTAAATCGTGCACATAATCATCGAATAGCAAGTTTTCTCTCAATGTGAAGGCTTCGTTCATAGCTTGTAAAAATTCTGTTCTGTATGGCAATGACTGGTCCAAAGCCTTGCGATACTGAGCGATCTCTCCTTTGATCTCTTCTCGATACATTCTCGACAAATATCTAAAACGTTTTGCTAATTTCTCGGTGTAAGTAAAATCCATTTTATCGAGTTCTCTACTCACAACTCTACAATACCTTATCAGCTTTCGCTCGGAAAATGAAGTGGATAATAAATCTAAGACATTTCTTAGAAGTCTTTCAAAAATACCTTCGCTTCTTATACCTCCGTGCTGATCGGAAAATTGAGTCAACACATGAGCACTATTGTCATTTACATATTTTGACTTTACTAATCCTTGTAAACTAATACAAACACTAGCACGAAGAAAGCTGACCACAAATAAAACTTTTATGAACGTACACATTCTGCAAGTACCAAGTTGGTACCTAATTATAGTCTCACTAGAGACAGATAAAACTTATTCAAATATTGGATTTTTCTGCTGTAGTTACACCATAGCTCAGAAATCCAATTTTTGCATAATCCTTACTTATCATAAAGTTAATTTTACGCTTGGCGACCGAGCCAATCTTAATCTGAAATTGAATTGAAGGTTGCTCTTATTTTTCGCCATGATTCTATTACAGCTAATTTGAATTTTAGCTCTATTTTGCCTCTTACACTATCTTTTTGTTTATTCAATCTGTAGAAAACTAGGGTTTGGAATATTTTACGTGTTTTGAGGCCAATATGTGAGGTTTTACCTTTTCCGTATTGCCGTAGAAGGTAAATGTATTCGTCCATTTCATTGTCGTCCCAAATTTTGTAGATCGGATTTATAGCGAAAAAGAATTCGTTCATTACAGGGTTTCCTTCATTAATTATCTCTAAAAGTCTAGTAACTTTCCCCTTCAATCTATTCCCGTTGAAATCTGAGAGCTTTTTCAACTTATCACAGAATCTGTTTATCAACATCTTCATCATATAACCGGATCCAAGTCCTCTGAGACTTTTGCTCAAAACGTTAAAATATTTGGGAATATTGTAATGTGAGAATTTAGTAAGTAATGAATTACAAATGTTTACGATAAAATCGAAAAGTGGTCCTCTGGGTACGACTATTGGTTTCATAGTAGTTGTCACTGTCATGGTTCGGACTGTCCTCACTGTGGTTACTTCGGATGATGGACAGCCGCTAGACTCGTCTTCAGCTAAATATTCTGGACCACATCTCTTCGCTTGCTTTTCTTCCTTTGTTTCCTCTAAATCTTCATCATAACTTTCATTTTCTGCAACTGTGCTATTGGTAAACACGTAAATAATGATTATAATATATGTTTTCATGTTTAATTACTGTTCTATTAAACTTCATAAACTTTTCATTGTCTGCAGGTACTTAGCTACTCGAAGACTAAACGAAGTATATTTCAACTCCTGTTTTTTCAGTCTGGTTTCTGTTACCGAATGAAATTCTGATTTGTTTCATAATCTGAAATAAATAAAAATGTAAGCGATCATGTTTGATACCCTTTCGTAAAAATCTAGCTAGGTACCTACATACTTAACTTGACTGCGCATTAGGCAACTACCTGAAAGGTCATGAATTCCGTAGGAATAGTTTTGGCCTGACCTCGAATAGATATACCTACACCAGCTTATATATATTTTAATCAAATACAAATAAAATTTAGAAAAAAATGAGGAAATAAATTATATTCTTCGAAAAAAGCCTTTAAATTTTGTGATTTACCTGCCACACAGTTAGAGCAACGAATGCTGCAAGTAGTGCATCGCTGCTTGCAATAAAAGCGCAACTGAAGAGCATTGCGTCGAACGTTGATAGGTTCCATTCCTCTCCCCACCTTTAGAACAAAATATATCAACCAGTCATTGTTTTACTAGGTATAAAAAAAAATCGTAAGTGGTAGAGACGGAAAATACATCTTTATATATAAAAATCAATGCCACTTTTCGTTGTAATTTTATAACTCAAGAACGGGCTCACCTATCCAAACCAAATGTTTAGGCTTTGCTCGGACTATTTAGTAGATGATTTATGTGAAGTTTACACAAAATCGGTAGACTTTTTACCAGTACTTAGTATCAGGTACCGGTAGGTCCCTGGATAAAAAGTGCTCGCCCCGGCTTAGCACGGGTGGTACCCGTGCTAAGCCGGGGCAAGCAGCTGGTACTCAATATAATAAATACTTTTATATATAAATATTGGTGGAGAAACTGGCCCCAAACTAAGCAAAGCTTATACCTACTATGGGAACTATAGGTAACTAATAAAACACATAAATAGGTAGGTACTGTTTTGTAAGATTATTATAACACCCAGACACAGAAAAAACATTGTTCGTCTCACAAAATGTTTGTACTTCGTGGGAATCGAACACCCAGCCTATAAAAAGCCTGCCAGAAAGCAGAGCTGCTACCAACTGAGCTGTGAGCTCAGTCAATATCCTTAGGTATTACCTAATTAATTATTCAAATAAGGTGGGCAAACCGTTTGGCCATCTTAATCCGAACGGTTTACCGCAAACCTTCTCCCTTTTTTAAGGGGATCAGAAGTTAAAAAGATAGCTAAGCTCATATTTTCCCTACGTTTCAACCGGGCTTTTGAGTGTGTGTTTATACTTCTATACTTTAACACTAAGTAGATATACCTAAGGTAATGTTTGTTTGAGACTTTGCAAGTTTGGTTGTAGGAGGTAGTATCTTATCTACTAATCCGATTATAAATTTATTTTGCTAATGGAAAGCTACACTACCTATGCCTCAGTACCTACCTACTTACGAGTAAGCTATATTTATTTTGATATATTAAACCTGGCTTCGCACGGGTGGTATTTTTTCTTCAAGTAATAAATGTAAACATTGTTACTCAGAGGTAATGGTGGCGATTCTGTTGTGTCCACGCTTAACTTACAATTCCTAAAAACTATCGATCTTATTTCTTTTAAGTTAAAGTTTAAAATAGCGTAACCTTAAAGTGACAGTTCTAAAACTTAGAATAGTCATAGTCAATAGTCTATATCTATACATATAAAAACTAAAAAAATGCTAACGTTTTACCTGAAAATAAAACGTATATTAAAATACTTACCTGATCCAAAGTCCAATATATATATAGAGATATAGCTATCGTTTTGCGCTTCTTTTGTCCTTTTCCTACCAAAGTAATGCGTATCGCCTTCCTTTTCGCACACACACACACACCACCACACAGGCAGCGACTGTTCCATGACAGTCGATTTGTTCCTCATTAAAGGCTTGTTTTTGCGTTAACACCAGGCAGAATTTTAAAATATTGGACTTTGGATCAGGTAAGTATTTTAATATACGTTTTATTTTCAGGTAAAACGTTAGCATTAAAAGACTGTACCGTGATCCAAAGTCCAATATATATATAGAGATATGTTTGTTATCGCCTGGTGGTGGTGGTTGACGTCAATGTGACTATGAAATTAATAATGCTTGGATTTGCTTTATTTATTAAAAGTTTTAACGTAGGTAACCAGTTATAGTGCACCGAACGCACCTTCCAAAAATATTGAATTGTAGAAAATGAATATTAATATATATCTTGTGAAACCTCTGCAATTAGCACAACAGTAAATATAAATAAAATAAGTATTTACAATATACACAAGTCACTTCTAGATCAATTGATTGATAGAAGACTTTAGATAAGTATCTACTTCATCATGTCTCGACTAGGTATAGGCGAATATTGCTGTTTTCATGTTTAAAAGTTTAGATAAACAAAACATAAATAAAATGGTTTCTAAGAAAATAAGCAATAGGGTATGTGCTATTCATTCTCAATTTAACATTAAGATACCTACTTCCAATCATTCATTTATATAGCCTGAAAAGTTGGCGTTTGATTTAACGGTACCACTATTTGATTGTACCACAGTCTTTAGAATCATTCGGACAGCTAAAAATTGTTTACCTATTCTGCGATCTGAAATGCCTCTTGAGACTATTTTCAGCTAGTGTGTGCATGCCTGTAATTGGCTCACTTATTATTATAATTTCAATGCATGTTAATATTTAATGTATATTCAAATAAATGTGCTGTTGGCGTTGCCTCAATAAATAAATTAAATCATATTATATTATTCTGGCTTTTTTGATGCAACTGAAGCTTTAAAAGTATTAGGTGTACTACTAATTAATAATATTATAGTCGGTTTGGACTTAACTGTAACTGCATATACATATCTTTCGCCAATCGTTTTCAACAGATTTATCCAATAAAATTAATCTAAACTCTTATTATCTGGTTTTAAATTAAGCCACCAGCTAGACAGATGATAATCAGTTTTTTAAAACTGGTTATAAAGTTACAAAATCACTGTTAACAATGCAATTCTTAGAGTTTATACTAAGAGTTAAATCATGTACTCTTCTTCCAGAATATAGAAGTGAGATAGCTGTTTACTAGTTTTGATATTTACTACTAGGTCAACATCCTATAGAGGAGGTTTAGTCAAAGCTGAATATGATTACGGCTATCGATTTTAAGATTTATTTTACAAGTGAGTGGGTACCAAGCTGCTCAGTAAGTTATGTGTCACAAAGTTTAGACACCAAGTACATATATTTATGTATATGTACTTACTAACAAAATACGTGTTGTAGGACAGTTTCTTCTTGTAAAATAAATTTGCTAAAAACCGAGCTAACTCAGACCGGTGGGCGTACAGCTAACAACATTATCTGGTTCAGACCACTAGATCCACCTACTCCATGCTGGTTTATAAGTATTTACATTGGAAGGGCACCCGCTATCAAGAAATCTTTTAACTTTGTTGTGGTGTCCTACTACTGCACATTCTAAGGAGGATTGTCTGTCGAGACGTCCAGTAAGATGGTTGAATGAACCAAGGTGCTGCCGTTGCCCGTTCCAAAGGGCTGGATGCCAGAAAACTTTCTTACATCCTGGTGCAACTGAGGTATACATTGCGACAGTGATAACGATGACTTTGGTAATAAGAAAGGAGGAAGAGATACCCATGCTAACGGATAATACCATTTCAAAAATAACAGTGTATACACAAAGTAACTATAATGATAATCATAAAAATATTGTTTTATTTAACGGGTGTCATTCTGGCAGAGTTCGAAAGCGACGCAATCTGCAAGACGGACTGCTTTGGCGTTGTATACACTGGGAATGTGGTAGGATACTAGATCCATCTGATACATATTCGAAGAAAGAAAATATTTTGTAGGTCAAGTTTAACAAACCTTGCGACTTCAAACCTCCTTCATTGCATAAACAAGCAACAGCTGTTTTGTTATTTGATTGCAGGCGTTTTAAAAATAGATAGTAAGTTCGGACCTTGCTCTTAAAAATTTCAGGATTACAAGAAGCTGCAGTATTCATGTTCGAATGCAAATTTTATTCTGCAACCAGCCAATACTCTGACAACTCCATGTTGTCTCTTAAAGCACCCATGCTAATATCTAAAGCATTTCGTTACAATAATTTGTGCGCAAAGAGGGAAGAGTATTTAGGAATAACTTCATAAATGATTAAACCACCAAATTATTGTTTAGATTCAGAGAGACAAAAATATGGATTGTGGTAAATACCCAACCTTTATAATGAATAATACGGCTACCGAGTTGAATTTTCCCTAAGGGATGACGAAACTTGCGAAATGCATCACCTCCATTATCCATCATGCACATCATGGCTTTGAAAGTTGACACGTTTCAAAGTGCCATTTTCTATCTATTTGCTATAAGATGGCTGTCTTTATCTAGCAACATTTTCTCGGAGATAAACTTATTGTTTAGCTAAGGATTCTATATGACGCTCAGGCATAGTACGGATTTTAAGAAATTTACTTCCCAACCTATATATTTCAGCACATTCAGCGTTATGGCAACGTGTTCTTTTAGAAGAATGAGTCTAGAATAATATTTGTAACAAATAATCGTCTTGCTACATACCTATACCTACACCAGAAGTCTGATTCCGTTTTTGGATGAGCATCTGTACCCATCTACTTTCCAGACGTTTAGGGTTATGATGCAGAGTTTAGCTCGAAGAGCAGACTACTCATTTCTATTACTTCTTGGCGGTACAAAAGACATAGAAACCATCTGCGGATTTCGTTAATTGGTACGTGAAAGTAGGTACCTACCATCCATGAGAGATCTATTATTGCAAGACAATTGTTTGGCTGCAAGAATGATAAGGTTTTGTGAACATTGATCAATCTGAATAGTGTCAATACAAAACGGATCTAGCAATCTCAGAAGGAATATTAGTTTATAGACACGCTGTTTCGGTAACTGCCACAATATGAAACGGAGAGATGGTCATTTTCTCTGTTAGAGCCGACATTATCATTTAGTAGGTTGCCTGCCTGCTGTTGTATAGATGGAAGGGCAGGTTGATTCAGAATGGGATACGGGACTTACCTACCAACCCAAAATAATCTTGAGAACGTAACTGGTGCGCCCATTTCTATACGTTTTTTACCGATCTAGCTGGCCGGCGCGGCGTGGGAAAAACTCGGTGAGTCAATATTTCCAGTTATTTCTCCTATCCCGGTGGGATGAGGGAGAAAGGTGTCGCCCATTTCTATACGTTTTTTACCGATCTAGCTGGCCGGCGCGGCGTGGGAAAAACTCGGTGAGTCAATATTTCCAGTTATTTCTCCTATCCCGGTGGGATGAGGGAGAAAGGTGTCTGTAACGTGTACCTCTTTGCGCTGCTTGACGGTCATTATTCCGACGACCTCTTGTTGAGGTTGTTAATGTGAGGCGGACTCTACCCCGAAAGGGCCTGTTAGAGTTCATAGCGCTATGAGGTTTGAGTCAAATTCTGATTTTAATGACTTCTAGAATGTACTCGCAGTAAGCGCAGTATTTAGACCAGACTGCGTAGCAGGAGCGTGGTCATTCGAAAGAGGCCAAATATTACCATAAAATAAAATCTAAAGAAACCGCGAGTTTATCAGCTTCTTATCAATTACTGCATGAAGGTATTATTCGTAAAAAACTTTTATGTAAGATCTTTTACTGTAGGACAACATTGGAATGTTGAAAAACTTTAGCTCTGTGGCCGAAAACCAACTGAAGAGCACCATTCAAGATTTTTGACATTATCTCCGGTTACAGATATATCTTTGACCCTCTTATGGATTTATACCCTCTTTTATCCCCTCATAGTTTAGGTCAGGGTTAACATTGTCTAAGATAAAAAATCAAAGTTCTCTTTGTTTTACGAGCGTAATAAACGCCGCAAATGCTAAGTATATCAGAATTGTGAGATACCAGGCGTGCGAGATGTATCAAATCGCTTAACTTTCTCGTTAGGCTGTTCAATTAAACCGAGGGTATGACGAAACTATTTTTTCGAATGAACTAATAATCTGCTGTTCGCATTCGTTTAATCTTTGAACGCTTTTTCAATTGAAATACAATGAAGAAGTTTATCAGGGTTCCTTAACTTCTTTCCAATTGAAAGAGAGAATTGGAGTTTCAATTTTTTACAGCCATCGTAACCATCGTGGCTGTCATTGTACAAGTTACCGCTAACATCATCATCAATACAAACATAGGTATGATAATTTTAACCTTTGGGACTAAAATTGCATTGTCCACTAGCGAGCTTTGATTTAGGTTCACTTTGACTGCAATCAGTTTATCAGATATATATTCTGAGAATGTGTAAGATGTCTACGTTTGTTGCGTCGATGACGACAATAACGTTTAGGAGAGGACATGTTAGAACTACCTACTACCTTGATGGCTCAAGGTCATCATTTTTAGATGAGAATCGTAAAGGCAATTTATTCTGTCACTTCTGATTCTCATATGCCTTAGATCCAAAATGAATCGTTATAGTTACTTAAATCCAGGTCTTTTTTGCACGTGAGCTAGATAAATAGTTAATTTGAATCTGAAAATAAGCTTATTCTACTTAAGTCGTATGCTGTAATAAAATATAGGTCTACCCTCCATGAAAATAAAAACAAGAATAAATGAATAAGATGATTTCAGAAAAGGCGATGAACTCCACTAAAACAACATGAAAACCATAAAAATCGATAATATCGAACGGTAGATAAGAATAAGTAGGTATAAGATGGTCTTAAATAAAAAGGCGATGAACTTCATAAGTACACACACGAAAAAACATAAAATCAATAATATCGAACGGTAACACCGTTATATTTTCAGCGAACGATCAGCAAGCTCTTAAACGAAACACGAAATTTATAGGTACCTTCAACATTCGACAATTCCTGTCGTGGAGGAAATAACTGTTGGAAAATCAAATATATACGGGACTAAGGTACTAACTGCACTGCTGTTCAAACACAATTTCAAATTACTTTCACTAAATTCAACACAAAATCATTGTAAAATGAACTGATGAAGATAAAAAGTTTATGAAGGTAGATTAGTAAACTTTTTTGTGGAATTTTGTGATGTAACAAGAAGATGTAATCGAAGAGATCGATTGGACCCTTGTACAAAATAACAAATTATTAGAATTTGATAAAGAATTAAAGAATATTTGTATTATACATTAGCACTTACCAGTGCACGTCTGTTCGAAGCGAAAACAACAACGTCAATGAGGAACAAATCGACTGTCATGGAACAGTCGCTGCCTGTGTGGTGGTGTGTGTGTGTGTGCGAAAAGGAAGGCGATACGCATTACTTTGGTAGGAAAAAGACAAAAGAAGCGCAAAACGATAGCTATATCTCTATATATATATTGGACTTTGGATCACGGTACAGTCTTTTAATACTCCTAGGGGCCTTTATACAAGTAACATATGCAAAAAAAAACATTTTGTAATTTTTGTCTGTCTGTCTGTCTGTCTGTCTGTTGTCCGGCTTTCACGCAAAAACTACTGGACGGATTTTGATGAAACTTTTTTTGTTATATAGCTATTAGTTCTCGGCAACTTAAAGGCTATAATTTATTTTGAAGATTGGAATACCAGATGTGAAACTATCTGTCTCCCAGCGAAGCGGGCACGGGTCAGCTAGTTTTGAATAAATTTACGATTTTGTAATCGATTTAGAAACGTCAAGCTAAATTGAATCAACGTGTAAATTTGTGTTGACTAAAATGACACTTGGTTGTGTCAAATATGCGAAATAAAATAGAGAAACGGCTAAAATATCACATGTTTTAGGACTGTCATTTTGATGTGACTCTAATTTAGACTTTAATGTAAAAGGAATAAGATCGATCGTTTTTTTACGAAATTTTAAGTTTAGCTTGGACACAACAGAATCGCCACCATTATAATGGTGAAAGAATATTTGAAATTGGTCCAGTAGTTTTCGAGTTTATTCGTTACAAACATACAAATAATACAAATTTTTCCTCTTTATAATATTGTTATAGATAGTATAGATAAAGGCTCGGCTTCTATTATGATAGGTACCTAGGTACGCAACAAATATTTTTCGTGCCCATATGAAACTCTAACCCTCGTATTCAAGAACGACACTATGAGAACACGCACCCACAGTGGACGAAATCTTTTTTCATAAACATCAGTTTTTGTGTTGAGCGGCACTATGGCGCACGCTACCGTGTGCTTTTAGAGCTCAACTTTGGCTAGAGGCACACGACAATGTGCCTCTAGTCACAATATGCAGTGTCGCACAACACATAAAGTGATTTTTATGAAAAAAGATTTCGTCCACTGTGGGTGAGTGTTCTCATAGTGTCGTTCTTGAATACGAGGGTTAGAGTTTCATATGGGCACGAAAAATATTTGTTGCGTACCTAGGTACCTATCATAATAGAATAATATATGAGAACGATACAAGCTCGGATGCTCGCGTTCGCAGAAGCTACCTTCTACAGCAATGCAAATGTCCCCTGGGTGGTGCTAAACGAGCTCAAATACTAACAAAATAGGCGAAAAGAAAACCAGCGTTCAGAAATAAACACGAATACAAATCTCTAGATTTAGTATTTTCAGCAACCTTTGAATAATGATAGAACCTTTTTAACCGACAAAAAATGAAGGTTTCTAATTCCACACATACCTATTATATTTTTGTATTGCTTTTTTATGTTGATCGCGCATATCTTTTTACCTGGTTATCTGAATTCGATGATTTTTTTTATTAAAGAATAGTCTAAAGTTAGTTTCGTTTAAATAATATTTATGTAAGGAAGACTTACATAAATATTTCTTCAATAAAAAAAATCATTGAACTCAAATCACCAGTTAAAAAGATATGCGCGATCAACATAAAAAGGCAATATAAAAATATAATAGGTATGTGTGGTATTAGAATGTAATGGTTCGTTCATAAAACTTTAAAAAAATATCGTCTCTTGATTTGTTGATTGATCAAAACTTTTTCATCGGTTTTCCTTTTAAAACGTAATTAGTCTTACCAAGTCATAACAAGACAGGAAGGCATCGTATCATCATCATACAGCAAGGCACTAGTGCTGCCTGCGTCTCTCGAAGTCAGCTCCACGTCCAACAATCTCTCGATAATGGTTCGTTCACTGGCCACCCAGCTTAAGCCGTCCAGGGCCTAAAAGGGATGTGTAAAATTCTTATAAAGCCGATTAAAATGGGTAAACGATACACAATTTATAACGTAATCCCCAAGTACGGTAAGGTAGAAATCCTTTCACATCCTTGGGCTCATCCTAGAAATGTAGGTAGATAGGTTCTTATATCCAAACATTACATTTAGTACATGCCCATATTTTGTAGAAGCTAGCATTGATATAACGTGACAGGTTGCAAGGCCATCGTAGCTTATAAGAATACTTACTGGTTTATTTTACCTGTCTACATTTTTCGAGTAGATTTAATGCACGGGGCCGGCACGGCACGGACGGTTGTTTTACCGTACCTACATTACTACGTCGGTATCGCGTAGGGACATTTTACCGCGTGTCTGAATACATTTAGATTTAAGAAGGTACTGATAAAACAAAATCAGGCCGCAAAAAGGGCCAAGTTAAATTCAGACAGCCATCAAACAAACTCACTCTTTCAAAGAATGCAGCGAGGAATCGCGACAGCAACGCTTGTCTCGATTCGGCTTCTCCCA
This sequence comes from Hydriomena furcata, assembly GCA_912999785.1. NCBI lineage: Eukaryota > Metazoa > Arthropoda > Insecta > Lepidoptera > Geometridae > Hydriomena > Hydriomena furcata. Next base: position 10,592,263 of record OU538837.1, read on the forward strand.
AAACTCCTGTTTAAAAAAATACATCATGATTAAACGAGAACAGATAACCGGGTTAAAAAGGACTTATCTTGAACTAGCTCTAGCTTCAGCCCATGATTCCGCTCGACTGGTACCCGTATGAAATGTAGTATAAATGGTATTCCAGATCAAGAACTATATTTTCTAAGTTTAATTCTAATCGGATGAATTTGTGTTTAGTTATTGTTATTTTTATTATTTTTTATTGTTGACGTACTTGAGTAGTACTTTTAATAATTATTCTTGTTTGAGCCTTCACCTTGTTCGATTGGCATCACACTGGAGCTCTACATAGCTTTAAGAAAAGGATCATTAAAAAAAAGGTAGACCCCAAGCCGTGTTTGTTGCCAGATTCTTCTAGGCTTGGTCGCGTGGAATCGGCGTAGCTTCACCTAGTTCCTTAGACGTTTCAAAGTGATCCTTGTGATTTTATTGAAATAAATGATTTTTGAATTTGAATTTGATGTACGGATCGGGTAATACAAACTCTCAAACGATTTACCTACATCATATTTATTTTATGTTCGTACCTACACTGTTATCTTGGAAAGTGAGGTTAAGCGTCCACTAGGTTGAAAAGCATGATGAAATAAGAGCATCCGTTTAAAGTAACGTTAGAAACGTGCTCCTGAAATGCAATGCTTTTATGTTGGCTAAAGTAAACAATTTTAAATTCAACTTAAAATTATCAACAGAATCTAAACAAGAATTTCTCTTGAAATCGGAAATCTATTATCGCTACAAAGACACTGTAAAACTGGGGCAGGTTAAATATTTATCGGTAACACAGAGTTATTTAATAAATAAATCTTCGCAAACGAAGTAACTTGCGTTTACTAGTCCACTACTAAAGGTAGAGTTACAATGTTTACCCCAATGACCCACATACCGTGCCCAGCTGCCGACAAGTCCAGGAACACCGCTCTGAAAGAAATAAAGCCCGTGAAATACAAGCCGTGCAGCTGCTTGTTTAGCTCGCTTAATTAACTTGGTGATCGCATTGCTTAGCTCGCTAATAAAACTGACGGCGTTGTCTTTAACGTGCACATGGCCGCCGAATACACGCATCAACTTTGAGAGTGTACATTTTTTTGTCAAAAGTATTGCATTAATTATTATACTAGTAAGTTATAAATATAAATAAATAAATATTGGCGGACTTTACACACAACACTATCTAGCCCCAAACTAAGCAAAGCTTGTACTATGGGAACCAGATAACTGATAGGATACTTATATACTTTTTTTTTGTAAATACATACTTATTAAACATAGTAACACCCAGACACAGAACAAACATCTATGTTCATCACACATATGTTTGCCCTGGGTGGGGATCGAACCCACAACCTACAGCGTAGAAGGCAGAGTTACTACCAACTAAGCTGTGAGGCCAGTTGTAGGTATAATTTGAAACTACTATTCATTAAACTTACTCTCAATACTCAGGTATTGGTTCTACGATGGAAATGTTCGCCAGTTAATTTAAGTCAATGACCTCGACAAATCTCTTAAACGTAGAATAAGTTAAAACGAATAAGTAGGTATGGTTATTTACTAATTAGTAATTATAATTATTATCTTACCTTAATTGAGGGACGCAAGCTACGCGACAAGTCGCAAGCGGTCCAGCAATTGATCGCGCTTCTTTGCAATCATCGTTCCTGCAATATTAAAACATTTTTAAAGCCATATTTTTTCTTCTCTCTACTGTTTATAAAATCATATCGAAATCTGAGACAAAAAGCTCCAAATAAGCACCTCCCATGCACATAATGAGCGTAATATTCCTCCTGAAATACTATCAGCGATAACCCCACTCCAGTGCAGATTTTTGGAAGGGTAGTCACATGGGAATATAGGAATCTCTCCTTTATCCAACTGGTCAGTATAACTATGCCATAGGAGGACCACCATGCTATAGATACGACGGCCCATTTGTACCCGTCGTTTTGTGGTAGGAGCGACTTCCACGAAGACATCAGCTGGGAAAAACAGAAAAGATAAGTTTAAGTAATTAAATATTACAAAGAATACCTAGAACTGACTTGGTGCAACAGGCTATTTCTTAGTTCTTAAGGCCCTGTATGTCGACGATTGCTCTTTTTCGAAACGAAAAAAGAAATACTTCTGAACATGCCACATCTCCTATTTTTATAAATATATTACTTCAGGTTCCTACCTGAAGTAACCACCTAAGTATTTCTTTTTTCGTTTCGAAAAAGAGCAATCGTCGACATACAGGGCCTTAAAAGGACGTGTTCTTTCATGTTGTTTTGAAGATTCCGTAATTACTGTTTAATTTATCATACACGATACACTATGCCACTTAGGTGGCAGCCGAATTCATGTGAAAAGATAAGGCATGTTGGACACGAGTTTACTACTTACATGCAGAATAAAAAGTGCTAACGTGACGGTAAAACCCGGCGAAGCCCTCCTCACGGCTTGCATAAGACTCCATTCTCTGGCTAAGATTGTCGCCTTCCAACCTTCATTTTCTACAAGAGATTCTGCAAATTGTTTATCGAGTCAAGTTTAAAATTATGCAGCCAACTTGTGATGGAGTTATCAGACTTTCCGATGATATTTTATGGACTAGAGATAGTTATAGGTTAGGTGTACACTAGGCGAATAGATACTTAAATAAATAAATAAATATTGGTCATCTAGCCCAAAACTAAGCAAAGCTTGTACTATGGGAACTACATAACTGATAGAAGATGTACACTGGAGGAAAATATTTGTATACCCTTTTAAAAGACACCCCAATTTAGTTGTACAATAAAAATGACAACTTGAATAAGCCCATAAAGAAAAATTCATAAACAAGTAGCATATACGAATTCATAGAGCTTATATGGAACATTTTGGCATGTAGTGAAATTCCCCGATGTTAGCACTTAGTTTAATAAAGTAGGTACCGTATTGACCGGTTTTACGTTACCCCACACCGACCAATGGATTGTTATATTCCTCAGAAATTGTCTAATTCATAAGAACTTAAAGCTCTCTCTGAGCAATAAATTATTGTTGATTACTTTTAGTTTATATATTAAGAAGGATAAGGCAAGCTAAAATTATTGCTCCGAAATTCTATCGCCATTAGGTACACATCTACATTAGGCGCGACCAAGTCACGTATGCATATTAGACAAAGCAATTATAACGACTCACCTTTCACGGGAGGGTTATACTCCGCCCAGTCCAAAAAGAATATGTCACAAGTGCACTGTTTCCAGTTTATCCAAGCCACTTTCACTGCCTATAAAAAAATATTACTTTCTTATAAAGTTTATGCTCAGCTGTTTAAAAATAGCAACATGACTGTAATCCTTAAGTACGGTAGACATCTACTCAGATCAAATCGCTCGAATTCTTGGAGATGATTAAAAGGGTAGACAGAGGCACGTCAAAACATTAAACATTTGGCACGTGGTCACATTTTCCAGTAGTTAGACAAGACAAGGTATCAGTTTATCACCGCTTGTATAAGAATGCTATAAAAAAATATTGGAAAACCATCTACGTAGAAAACAGAGTGAAGTAGTTCTCGTTTATTACCTTTAATCCGACAGCGGAGTAGAGAAAAGCCTTGATTATCCGCTCCTCGGAATGAGACAAAGGTAACGTCATTCCAAGTGTCCCGGCTTCGGCAGCCAGTGCGTGCAGGGTGGAAAAGAGAGCTGCCTACAACAAGGAAAAATATGGGATACTTTAGCGCTGTGCTATGGTGTTGATAAAATAGTTTACACGTAGCATGGTGCTACGGCGTAGCACAAGTTATAATATTACATAGTATTTTCTAAAGAGGACTACGCTTCGTAGCACCGTGCTACGGATGGCGTAGCAAATAAATCTGTTTGCTTGAGACTATTTACTCTATTCATCCTCTCACTCTAGTGTCCTGAAATTCATTATATTATGCGCCAAATCAATGTTAGATTTGACTCTAACTATTTTTAGATGTTTTTAACAAGTCAATCATCTAGCCGTTTAACGCATAATTGCAAGCCTATTTATGCTTTTAAGCTAAAAAATTTAAGAGTTCAGAAGGATTTTAATGTAAAATATAAAAAACAAGAAACAGGCGAGCTATTTAAAGACTATAAACGATTTATCATCGATCGATTTAGCATCCCCAAGATCTTGTTGGCATTGCTGATCCGTTGAGCCAGACAAGAGCCAGCTAAGGGCATAATTACACGATCATGATTAGAATGAACTTACAAAATAAAGAGTATCTGCAATGCATCCAGCCAGGAGCGGCACCACTGTAAGTTGGAGACCACCTCTACGCAGTGTGCCGCGCCACTGCGCTTGAGCAAACAACGTGAGGAAGGCACCTAGCGCTCCGCCCCATATCTGACAAAAATAATCACCGCTTTATCACAAGCTCGTGCATACATTGTGTGTGTGTTTGTGTGTATCTTAATCCCCACCAGCTGTGACTCGCCAGTAGGGATTATAAAACAAATGAAAAAAGCATATTCTATTATTGTTAGTTAGTTTAATAATTGTCCACCGTTCAGCTCTGACACGCTATTAGGGATTATGAAACAATACAAAAAATGGTCATAGTCCCCACTACAGGATATTTGATGAAGTATCAAATTATGTGTATTGATTAGAATTCTCCACTAGGTAAAAAAAACCCTTAGTTTTTTTAGAGGTGAAAAGCAAGTGTTGTTCATATGTTTTGGTTCAAACCTCAAGTCCTCGTATAACGCCAGCATTGGGCATTGCATGCTCTATCGTCAGGGTCGTGACAACATTGTCCTCATGCATCTTCTTGGTTGCATATTGAGCCTCCACTGAGGTGGTGATACGCAGTGAGCCATTTACATGTTTAACTCTTTCAAGACTGCGAAGAATAGTAAACGACTGATAGCGTTGGTCCATCTTTTTGCATGGTAGGCATCATTAGATAAAATAATATGAGTTTATAGAGTACTAGCTGACCCGTGCCCGCTTCGCTGTGCGTAAGACATTTCTAATACCATCGTTGACTTTTTTGTAGACGTTTTTAAGGTGTACAATACTGTAGTACATTATTTTAATATATCTCGTGGGGTTCAGCCAGCATTTGCAATGTAAGCGCAAAAAAATGTGTTTATTTACGACATCACATTAGAAACCTCTAAAATTATCAGTGTTTCTCTACTATATTATGCATGTATTATACATATAAACCTGCCTCTTGAATCACTCTATTTATTAAAAAAAACCGCATCAAAATCTGTTGTGTAGTTTTAAAGATATAAGCAAACATACATACATACATACATACCTATTACATACAGACGCGGGAAGCGGAAAGCGACTTTGCTTTATACTATGTAGTGATGGGTAATGGAAGTAGACACTCGAATTATTTGCAATTTTTTTAGATAGCAATTTAATTATCTATATAAATTTGTCAAAACAATATTTTTAGAAGAAATGTATGACTGAACGCCTGGGACTGAATGCCGCGTTTGGCATTGAGTTGTTTTCATTTTACAGTAATGTGGTAAGACGAGATGACATGACTAGTTAATATGATGACGTATGGAATGACATTCAACATACGAACTTGAACATAAGACTCACCGCTGATATATGCGTTTATGCAACCGGCCTCTATGTAAATAAATAAATATTGGCGGACTTTACACACAGCGTCATCTAGCCCCAAACTAAGCAAAGCTTTTACTATGAGAACCAGATAACTGATAGCTTACTTGATTATATACTGATGTACCTACACATAGTAGTAAATACAATATACGAAGATGATCGCATAAAAAAGCTACTCTAGACTTTTATTATCTATACATACATATGTATAATAAAACTGTAGAAGAGTTCAATTCTGTACATTGAATAAAAACTAAAAAGGGGTCTTCATAGGGGTCTTCATACAAGTAACACAAGCCAAAAAATTACATTTTGAATTTTTTGTCTGTCTGTCTGTCTGTCTGTCTGTTGTCTGGCTTTCACGCAAAAACTACTGGACGGATTTTGATGAAACTTTTTTTGTTATGTAGCTATTAGTCATCGGCAACATATAGGCTATAATTTATTTTGAAGATGGGAATAGAGATGTGAAACTATCTGTCGACCAGCGAAGCGGGCACTGGTCAGCTAGTGGTTAATATAAGTATTAGAATACCAATAGCTCATCGCGAACCTGTAGAATGTTTAATAACGATGCCTCGGGCTCGGTAATCAACTATAATTTTTATTAACTTGAAAAATATGGCTGGCTTATGAAGTAATTTATTTTTGCTTTTATTAAAAGCGCTTGATATTAACGTGCAAGCCGGCTGTTAACCATAACAATCAATTTTATATATTAAAATACGTTTCTATGTAAATATGTTTCATCGAATAGTTGTTATGGTAACAGATGGTTACATTAACAACTTGTATAACCATGTTGTGCGACACTGCATAGTGTGACTAGAGGCACATTGTCGTGTGCCTCTAGCCAAAGTTGAGCTCTAAAGGCACACGGTAGCGTGCGCCATAGTGCCGCTCAACACATAAAGTGATGTTTATGAAAAAATATTTCGTCCACTGTGGGTGCGTGTTCTCATAGTGTCGTTCTTGAATACGAGGGTTAAGTATTGGTGAACCTAAGTGTTAGCTTATAAGTTCACTTAGTAAATAGACGTACGTAATCTATGGTAAGTCGTAAAAAATTTGAAATATGAATCAAGAAGCAAATTCAACTTTTTAATTTATTTTAGTTATGTCGTCACAATCAGTTTATTTAATTTGTGAATTTATTGTAATATTGATATTTACATATCGAACGTTTAATTTACTTGCGTCGGTAAGATGAATATCCTCGAACATAACATAATATGAATATCCTAGGTATTCAACTTTACATTCACTTACCGGATTCGTAACAGTAGTGTGCGCAGGTAAATTGTGTTTGTGATGTTAGATGTGGTTGATATTGAGTTGTGAACGATAAAGTATCGCTTGAAGTAGCTTGATATCCAAGTTCCTCTCTAGAAAGCAAAAATACAATTTAAAGCTACTTATTTAACTTTATAGGCATTTATAACCTTCACAACTCCGATAATAATTAAATACTCTACACTGCATTCATTAAGTTAAAAAGAATAGTTTTTCCAGTTCGTGCTTAGTGCCTATATCAATCAGATAAGTACCCTGTTTAGATATCTTCAAGAATCTACGCGTCTCGAGATCTGTGAACATATCTTCCGTACTTGGGGATTGCAGTCGTAATCCTATATTTTTTTATAAACTAGCATGACTCTACATATTTTATTTACCTGCACGTTATAACCATTTGGTTTTCTAAGTAATACCGGTAAAGGCCTGTACTCCCCACTGACGTACAAAAAAGGTGCTAAAGTTTCGTTCCAATCTGATGAAAAATTTGCAAGATTCATCTGACAGTCTAATCTGAAAAGATTAATGTAAAATTACAATACAACATTATGAAATCTATTTAAATAAAATGAATTGCCGCATGTATGAAAGATCATCACTTGAGAACGGCTCGACTGATTTAGCTGATTGATTTGAATTGTTCGTAAATTGTCAGGAAATGGTTTGATTATGAGAAAATTTTGGTAAATCGACCGGAAAGTTGTGAAATTCGATAAAAACTGAAAGTGCTTTTTTCCATGGGATTATGGAAATTTGGTCAGGACGTCTGTCGGGTCAGCTTGTTTTTTTTATAAAGTCGTCTGTAAAGTGAAGACTTACGATAATGGCTTTCCAATCTTCACATTTAGTGGCAACTGACATTGGTTAAATTGTTCATGTGTGTTGTGGAGAAACCTCATCCCTCCATCAAAGGTGTAGATAGCTAATGCCAAAAAAATATTGTCCTGAAAAAAGTATGCATTTATACCTCCAGATTACAAAACATAAACATATCCTATTAGTATTCCATTTTTTGGCTATAATGTATATCTACTTTTTTACATCTAAATTTAACGCTTAAAAATACAACAATAGAGTTACCTTGCCACGACGTCGAGTTATGATCATCTCGCCTGGTTTTGTATCACTTGGTGATGGGATTATTATAAGTGACGGAAGACCTGCCAAAGAAAATGCTCAGAAAACTCTATTTACTTAAGAAGTCTACAAGAACTAGGTGCTACGAACTCGTTTCAAGTTTAACCTACCTTTGGGAATAGTTAGTTTAGGTTGCACCCAAAGTCGACAAGGTCCACCAAGATCTTTTGAGTAGAAATTCTTGACGCATAAGTTGGCCAAAGTGCGGCACTCTCGTATATTATTTTGCTGAAAAAAGAGAATAATATATGAAAACCGTATTAAAATCAGATTTTTTGTTAGATAGTTTGAGTTCTGCTTAGATAATTTGTGCTAAAATCTATTGAGCTTTATGAAAACTAAAAACTTCGGTAACAAAAAGTATATACGTATCTTCACCCACTGCTGGGTACGGACTTTAGACTTAAAATTCCGTGCAAATTGTTACTTACAGTGCACAAATATTCGTGCTTCACAATGTCAAGTAGTTCCAGTGGATGGAGTAGCTTCTCTTCATACTTTGGCCTAGCGTTTACATAAGCCTTCGGTATGCAAACACCTCTCACCACCACCTGATTTCTATTACAAATGCAGGAGTCGCATCTAACGCATGTATTGTCTTGCACCCTGTAGCCTCGAGCGCATTTCACGCAAAGTACTTCTTTCATTGGAGATCCGTCTAAATTTTGAGTCACTGAAATATGATGGCTTTTTAAATTGAGGGCGGAATGCGGGCAGAGGTAGATCCTCAACCACTCGTAGATGGAATGAGCACACTAGCAAGTTTACAAAAACAAACTGTCCACTCCAATACACCAGAGACGCTCGGATCATGAACTACACTACCTAACTAATTCTACGTACTTCGGTCACGAACCACAAAGACCTATTTATGAGCTTTTAACGTTTCATTGAAGGGAAAATGAAAAAGAAAATCTCCTAAAATAGAAACAAAGCCATCGAGCTCATTGACAGTAGGCATACAACACATAAAGAGACATATTTCTAAAGAAATAAAATAATACGAAGAGCTTGTAAGTATGAATAAGCGTATTTTACAATAATAATGTTGTACTAATGAAAATACTTATTGCTTGTATTGACCAGGGGTTTTGAGAAGCCCTAAACACAATTTATATTAATGTAAAGCTTTTCTGTACAAAGCTTCACATCAATTGTGTTTTTCTGTCTCAATAAAACAATTCCTTCAAACCATTCTCCGCGTTTCGTTTGTATTGTGTTGTGATTGTGCAAACGGTCTTCTGAGGAACATAAAGCGTATTTAATTTGTAATATAAAGTTTTATGTTCCTACTAGGTACTGTGAGTACAAAAATGTTTCGGAACCAACTGAACATTTGTATTTTGTTTGTATGTAGGATTTATTTTGGTCGCTTTTGTCTCTAACGTGTATTCCGCTTTTTACCTATAGGTACTTTTATATAAATACTAACTTACATTATTCTGTTATTCTGAGTTTTACCTACTACAACATCCAAGGTAAGATTTTTTTTTAGAATAAAACGGGGAGGTAAATAAACATACTAGTAGATATACTACTACTTACTACAAAACAAATATTTTGTGTGATTACCATACATGTTTGTTCTGTGTTTGGAAGTAATGCCTAATGTATAATATGTACCTATTTACAAAAATAAGTATTCTTTCAGATATCTAGTTCTTATAGTTACAAGCTTTATGCTTATCTTATTGCTAGATGAACTTGAGATGTAAACCAATATAAAAAAAATCTTAAAGTAATTACCAGAAATAAAGTCAATCGGGCATTTCCTGCAGACGAATCTTCCCGAGTTGTTCTGACATTTCCGTGGCACACACGACGTCCCATCAGAAGTCACGATCTGAGTTGCGTTGCAGGGTCTGCAGCTGTTGGAGCTGGATGGAACGCTGTGTTCCTCACAGGTACAGCCGAAACCTAGTCGTCTTTTAATTAATGGGTCGTCATCTCGTACGTATTTTAGAGTGTTCCCTCTACCACGTATCGCAATGATGCCTACATATGTCGTTGTTTCGTATTAAAATGCAGATTTGATCGCGATACGTGCAGTGGAACGCAGGTGAGAGTCGTTATAGTGAGAAGATGGTTTTTCCATATTTATATTTTATTTTATTAATGGTTTTTTTATTGTGGTCGAATTTTCAGCACCTCCACCTACTTATCTACTTACGTAATTTAACAACCAGTTAGTGGACGCAACGTTGTTTTTCCTCACTGCTCGAGCGAGAGATAAATGTGCTCATAAATCTAAGACCGTACCGGGATTCGTAGTCGGCTCTCTTTATATATATTACGTTCTTATCAGTCGGTTATTTTTTTAGACTTTGGGCCTATTGACTCAGTTGGTAGCTGTGACGTCTGCGCTGTAGTTTCATGCCTTATCTACCTTGGTAAAAAAATCAAGAAGTAGATATCGCTACTAAAATATTTATTGTTTTCTTGATCAGTCCCAACACAACGCTTAGAGATTCCCATTCCCCGTTAGAAGTTCCCAAAGTGGGATGACGTCAGGCAGAGGTGGCCGGATGTTAAAAACTTTTTTATAACATGTTTTTTCTACTTGTGCCGACCCCACATGGAATGAGATAAGGATATATATCGATCGCTAATCGAATTCGAACATGGTCGACTAGCTGGCTGGTACGAAAATTTTGGGTAAGTATAATTTAAAAATAAATATTTAATTACCGTCTAAAGATCTGACCATGGAATTATTGGTAGAACAAGTCAGACACGTCATAGAACCGGAATCGTAGAACTGTTCCTGGTTGCAACTGCTGGGTAACTCCAGCCCACATCCTCCAGCGAACATGATCAGAAGTAATGAAAAACTCGTCATATTGAAGTTACTCTGCAAGTTTTATAGAAGTAGGTCATACATACTTATATTATAATGTGAATAGAGAAAATATTAATTAGTTACATTGCAGCAAAAGAGTATTAGTAGGTATTGTAGGTACCTACCAATGCATAACACATTTGTAAACAAGCAAACACTAACTTATTTGTTCACGTTATACATAAGTGGAAGTGGTCACTTCTACTTCACTACCGACGGGCACAATTCCGTAATTGCCCAAACACTATGACGTCATTAACGAGATTAACCGAAATCAGGTTACCTTCTAATGCAAAACAAAAGAGAAAGACCGACTGTTTTGAGGAATCAAGAACGGTTCTTTTGTTTTGATTAAACTATGGCTGTTGCTTAGCAACGCGTCAACAAGCAACCGGGTTCTATTTACCCCATAGATTTATCTTGCTATAGGTATACGCTCTATCTACCGACTGAAGTCAAATAGAGGGGTTAGAATTGTGAATGTAATGATGCATAGGTATCTAAAATCATATATCCTTGTGATATTATAAATCCGAAGGTTTGTAGGATGTTTGTATGTATGCTCAATCACGCCCTCTAATATTATTTATATTGTTCAAAGCCTCGTCCGGGTAAGTAGGTACCTACCACCATCATACTTACTTCTGCCGCCAAACAGCATTGATGTGTTTCGTTTTGACGCGTAGCCTATGATAATACTTAGTGAGCCTACCCGAGTAAGAATGAAAATGTTAGAAACACATTATTTTAAAATTAGGAAAAATAAAAAGAAACTGTCTTTTATTGAGGTAGGTACTATGATTGTCTACTATTTATGTAAAAAATATCTGTTTAATATTTTTGGCTTTAGGGAAAAAAATAAAAAAGTTGTTTTTAAGAGCTACAAATATTTTCGAATAATAAATTTATCTAGAAAGTTTTACCAATCGTCTTATTTTATTTGGACAAATAAAATCCTAAAGTTATCTATGCCATAAAATCAAACTGTATCTTTAGCAAATATTGAAAAAAACACGATCATAGAAAAACCGGCCAAGTGCGAGTCAGACTCGCGCATGTAGGGTTCCGTAAAAATCTATAAAAAAACGGCAAAAAACACGTTTGTTGTATGGGAGCCCTACTTAAATATTTATTTTATTCTGTTTTTAGTATTTTTTGTTATAGCGGCAACAGAAATACATCATCTGTAAAAATTTCAAGTGTCTAGCTATCACGGTTCATGAGATACAGCCCTGTGACAGACAGACGGACAGACGGACAGCGAAGTCAAGTAATAGGGTCCCGTTTTTACCCTTTGGGTACGGAACCCTAAAAAGGTAGAATGAGGAACTTTAAAAAATTATGTGCGTCTAATAAATATTACCGATCGATCATTCCCAAAAAAAATGAGAATGCAATTAGGTAATTCATCATTCGTATAGGTAAATCATCAGTTTATCGTTTCCACATCAACCTAGAAATATACTAACAAGACCTAAAAGGCAAAAAACCCCCCATAAATCACCCACCTAACCACTATCTGCTTTAAAAAGCTGCACATCGATCAAAACCGAATGCCGACTGAAGTAAAAAAGCTCGGACAAAGGCGTGATTTATGAACCAGCTTTATCACACCACACTACTGCCTTGACGGATTATCATGGTACATTTCGCTAATACGAGTAATATGCGGTAAACAGACCGTGGACGATCCAGTTAGGTCTCATTGCATGGAGACTAGCATTGTCATTTGATATACTTCAGAAAGGTATTTTTAATGTTACTCCAAATAAATCTTCAAGTTGTATAGTCTCAGTCATGCTATTCTTTAGCCAGTTGATCACAATTTTCTTGTGTGTAAAATTGCTATTTGCAAAATTGCATGTCCCACGCGATAATAATGCGACACAAGAAGAAATCATAAGATGCGCTATTGAAATAGCGAATTCAAACTTTAGATTCCGCAAAGAAACAATTATTTTGTACAAAGATGTGGAAATTAATTTGGTTAATATGTTTATTCATTCGTACAAAGGAACGGTAATGGTGGAAAGCAAAGATGCAGAGCTGACCAGGCAGGTGGTAGTTATAGTGGAATCCTTTCAAAGTTTCATGAAGATTTTGGGAAAACTCAAGCCAGATCTAAGAGGAAAATCACTACTCAACGGTGGAGCGAAGTTTTTAATCTTGCTTTTCTTCAATAGAAAGAAGATTGAGAAAATAAACAGCATCTTATGGAATTACTATGTGACAGAAGTAGTAATAGTCACTAAGAGTAATGGGACCAACATTCTCCTATACACCTACTTTCCGTATAAGAATCACTTGAATTGCCGAAATACTGAACCTACTTTTATTGGCATGTGGAATAAAACATTGAAGCTAAATAATCTTTATCCAGACAAGATGCGGAACATGAAAGAATGTCCTCTTTATATCTCTACCAGCAAAATCAAAAGTCCTCTCACAGAAAAGAAGATTCCTCTCGAAATCATCAAGAAATCAATAGTCAAATTTCTGAGGGACATCATGAATTTCACTCCTATTGTGTCCGTAAAAGACTACATCAGCATTGATTCCGTAAGAGCCAGAAATTGGTCTGATTCACTAAGCGATGTGATTGCAGGAGTCGCAAACATTTCCACGTGCACCATTCCGTTAGGTATTGACAAGCTGGGACTTCTCGACTATTCCACACCGTACTATAGAATGCGATTATTGTGGCTCGCTCCTCCTATAACTCCGGGCCCAGGGTGGTGGAGACTGCTTTCTCCTTTAAACGGTTACTTGTGGTTGATACTACTTATCACAACCTTTTTCGTCAACTGTCTCCCTTTCGCAATGAAAATTACCCCTATCAAAAGATTTTGCTGGCGGTACTTGAGAAACGCGACCAAACTTCGAGGAACTGTGTTCAGAATATGGGGAGTTATGATGGGACAACCTGTTTACTTAGCACCAAAAAGATTCAGAGATTTTTACATAATCGGCTTGTGGATTTGGTTCACGTTCGTCGTGCGAAGTGCGTACCAGAGCGTTCTGATCGGAGCTCTGAAAACCGACACTATTGAAGGTAACTACGCTAATTTGAGAGAAGCTATCAGTGCTGGTTACAAAATCGGCGGTCGTTCTGGAATTTCTTCTCATTTTGAATACGATCCGTTGATCAAGGAACGGTTTAAAGTAATAGCGGAGGCTGATTTCGATGACCTTTTTAATGAGATTCTCGAAGGAAAGAAGAAATTTGTTCTGGCTACGTCAGTTGAATACGCGTTTGCTTTTTGTATTGCCCAGGGAAAGAATGATAAGGAATGCGGGCATGTGCTGCCTGATTCGATCCTGTCATTGCCTCTGGTTATTTGGATGAAGGAACATTCGCCATATAAGAGACCTCTATCCATCTGGCTTCCGAGACTTATCGAGAGCGGTTTGCTGGAAAGGAACGTTGAGTTTACGGGCGCTCATTGCTGTCAAATATCTTCGGATCCTACGCCATTGACTGACCACCAAATAATCAGTTGTATGCTTGTTTTGTTTCTCGGCTACCTTGTGTCTTTTGCAGTATTTATTATAGAAGTGTTTAGAATTAAAACTATAGAGTACAGAATGGATAAAAGGACACCGTATATTAACTAGGTTAAAAAAACGAGTTATTTAATTTGAGTATTTATTTAGACGACGATTATTACAAAATATATTTTTTGTTTCTGTTATCTATCACTGGTTAATTGACCTAATACAAAACTAATTTACTTATAAATAGATATTTTACGCACAAATTGATATAGTTTTTATTTTAAATAACATCCATATAAAAATAGGTAATAGCAACTAGGTAGAGCCGTTATCATAATAGGTTTCTAAAAAGACTAACTAGAATTTCATCAAAGCTACTAATTTATACAAAACTACTGTAATAGTAATTGAAGACTGTAAAGTGGAAGTAACTACATGAATTCTGCTTCACAGAAATATAATATAAATAAAATAAATAGGATCACGACTGTAGTCTCCAAGTACGGTAGACATCCTCTCAGATCTCTAGACGCTTAGATCCTTTGAAGATGTCTAGTGGGGGTAGTCAAAGGCAAGTCCAAACATTATATTTGGCTCATGCCCACATTTTCCATTAGTTAGCATTCCATACGTGACAGATTGCATTCCCATCGCCGCTTATGAGAATACTAACTGGTTTCCTCACGATGTTTTCCTTCACCGTTTTGAGCACGTGTTTTTGATACGCATATAAATCTTTCAAACAGAAAAATCCATAGATGCACGCCGGTATTCGAACCCACGACCATCAGACTGAAAGTCGAGGTACCTCTTACTCGGCCAACACAGCTTTTCAGAACACGGCACAGAAATATCGAATTATAATTTTATTCATAGCATGTTTACTAACTCGAAAAAGATATTTATGCTTTATAACTTCACAAAATATTTATCAAGTTCATTAAGAATTTCTGTTCACTAGTAAATTATTCAGATTTCATTAAAGACCGTCGTTTAGTCGCCGTCGCTTGTAAAATGTAAATGTTATGACTATATAGTCGTTAAGTCCAAGCACGGGTAAGTGAATAAAATTAACAAGAAACTTGATGCGTTGGATTCATAGTTTTGTAAGTTCGTGTTGCTATATCTTCATTACAGCTTGTCACAACAAAAATATTGAATACAAATATAAATCCACTAGCAGACCCGGCCACGCGTTGCTGTGTCAACAGATATCGCCATTTGTTAGAATCTTTTGAAACTAACAGATAATTGTGACTGTCAGATAATAAACAAATAATTTGCAATAAAATAATATTGCGACTATAAATTGAGATGTAAGCTATCCTATCTTTCAAGTTGGATCACACTGCACACGGTGTGCAAAGTTTGATTAAAATCGGTTCAGTAGTTTAGGAGTCAATCGCGGACAAACAACGTGACGCGTAATTTATATATAATTAAGAAGATTAAAATTTACTTCAAATAAAAACATGCACCTACTCGTAATTATAAAAGTACAGTTATAATTTTACCTCCTGTTTTAGTACAAATCCAAATAGTAATAATTAGTAAGTTATAGAATATAAAGAACAAACATGTATATTTACAGCTACCTGCCTTTTGCGCTGTAGGCGAATCTCACCAAGTAAAACATTTGTGTGATAAACATAGATTTTTGTCCTGTATCTGGGTGTTATAACTTATTACTCGTAACTACAAGTATTTTAATTACATTAAAATAATAGTTTATGTACATAAATATTATATCAGTAATCTGCTTTCCATAGTATAATCTTAGCTTATATGGTGCTGTGTGAAATGTTCATCAATACTTATGCTAGTAAGTATATGAATATTTATTATTTTATTATATAATTAAACACTGTTTTCTTTCAAGTTTATATGACAATCATTATATTAACATAATAAGACGTACTTAATAAGGAAGGACACGTAGTTGCGTATATTATTTCACAAAAAGCAAACTTACTAATACGTAGGTATATTTAATTTACAACATGGAAAACTACAATATTTTTTTTCGTAACTTAACCTAATAATCAAATAATAAACATCATCAAAACTTCAGAACTCCAAAAGTCTTCGCTTCTAAGGCTTTCTCCCACTACAAGAAAACCCCAATTTTTCATAGTCTCCCCACGATGTCATTCCATCTATTTTACTAGCCTTTCTTATCAGCTTTCAGTCCAATTCATCCTAGATTATGATCTCATGGCATCATGCAGTGAGCGTCGGCGGCTCCACAACTAAATAAGGAACTTGTAACGCTATGGGCTGTGGTAATGCAGAAAAGAGTATAGGGTACTGTGGGGGAGGTTGGGGCCCTTGGCTGACTAACCTAGCCTCGGGTTCCGAGCAATGTAGTAGCCAATGGGTGAGCATTCGACCACGGCCTTTGAGTTCGACATCGCCGCGGCGCTCGACGACGAATGTACCCCATTGCTCGAGGAGAGCACGTGTGCTTTCGCTCAGGTGGATACGGAGAGCTGTAAATGAAATGATGTCTCTGGAAATGGTCGAATTTGTCACCTAATTCTATATGAAGTGTGTTTAGAACTGCACTGAATTCTAGACGTAGAATGTTCTATGCATTTTAAATCCTAGCCAGCTAAGAATCCTGAAAGGCGCAGGACTTTTATGAATATCACTGGTTCTTTTTCGGCCACCCTAAGTTAAGTTAGGTGGTTCTAGCACTAGGAAAATAATGTCCACATTCGATTGTGGGTCGTTGAAAATTTGGTATTAGTCTAGTAATCTCTATATAGGATAATGGTGATTTCTTTAAATTACTTTCCTTTAGTTCGAGAGCATAACATTTTGAAACTACATTTTGTGCACGATTGTTATTAAAACTAAAAACAAATTAAATAAATAAATAGGATAATCACGACTGTAATCCCCAAGTACAGTAGACATACATTCAAATCTCATAGCGCTTAGAACTACTAACATTCAATAGCCATGGAAAACTTACGTTGTCCAGTTGACTCCATTCGGCTGGCAGTGTTGACTGTGTCTCCGAAAAGGCAGTAATGCGGCATCTTAACACCAACCACTCCCGCGCAAACTGGTCCCGAGTGAACTCCCACACGAACCTTTTACATCGAAAAAGGTATTTGTGAACAGCTATTTATAAAATATCGAAACCATGCTCGGTATCATTATATTGTATTATCATCAAAGTAAGGACACAAGCTAAACCTTCGCGCATTAGACAGGCATTATATAGAGGATGTTTTAAAAGGAAAAAAGACCAGGCTGGAAGAAAGATATTTTGAAAAAGGAATTCATCAATGAGAAAATGTAATCTATATCTATACTAATTATAAAGAGGAAAGATTTGATTGTTTGCATCGAATAGGCTCCGAAAGTACTGGACCGATTTGAAAAATTCTTTTACTATTTAAATCCTACATTATCCCTGATGAACATAGGCTAGATAATATTTTCAAAAACGTTAGTTATTTTCTATCCGTATGAAAACTTCGATAATGTAACCCAACGTGTGGAAAAAAAACCTTATATCGCGTACGCTGCAGAAATAATTGACAATAGAGCAAAGTGATGTACTACAGTTATAGAAAACATCAATATCTACAAAAAAGTCTGTGATACCATTATGTCTAGCTATCGGGGATACGTATGAAAACTTCGATAATGTAACCCAAGGTGTAAAAAAATTACACATAAAATCATTATTACACCCGACTGCTAGTGTTGAATAATAGAATAGAGGTAGAAGAAGAAATGAATGTACTTGAAATATGTTTGAGAAAGGTCTGAATAAAAAAAGTTGAAAAGCAATATTAAATTGATGTTTCTTTTGCAAACCTCAAGTCGATGCGTAGGACGGTGTCGTACCACGAAGCTGCGTACCGCTTCGACTATAGCCAGCGCCATGAGACATATCTCTCGCGCGTGAAGATCGCCGTTTCTTTCCGGTAGGCCTGATACTACCATGTACGCATCGCCTATTGTTTCCACCTGAACAAATAGCTCATGTTACATAGCATGTTCCAGAAGATGATTATTATGATTGATATTGTTTTTAAGTAGTTATCTATACTAATATTATAAAGAGGAAAAATTTGATTGTTTGTTTGTTTGTTTGCATCGAATAGGCTCCGAAACTACTAAACCGATTTGAAAAATTCTTTCACCATTATAATCCTACATTATCCCTGAAGATGATTATTATGATTGATATTGTTTTTAAGTAGTTATCTATACTAATATTATAAAGAGGAAAAATTTGATTGTTTGTTTGTTTGTTTGCATCGAATAGGCTCCGAAACTACTAAACCGATTTGAAAAATTCTTTCACCATTATAATCCTACATTATCACATGAACATAGGCTATAGTATATTTTCAAAAATGATAGGGATCCGTATGAAAACTTCGATAATGTAACCCAACGTGTGAAAAAAATAGCAAATAAAATCCTTATATCGCGTACGCTGTAAAAATTATTGACAATAGAGCAAAGTGATGTACTACAGTTTTATAGAGGACATCAATATCTACAAAAAATTATGTGATACCATATGTCTAACTATTAGGGATCCCTATTAAAACTTCGATAATGTAACCCTAGGTGTAAAAAAATTTGCCATAAAATCTTTATTACACCCGTGCGACGCCGGGACGGACTGCTAGTATTATATAATCTAATTTATGTACTGAATATGAAAGTTTTTATAACTTTGATCTCATGTTTCTCTTTCTCTTTTTATTTTTTTAAGTTGCTCATGCTATTAATGTGCATTTATGTATAATTGTTTTTAATTAGATGTATTATGTGATTTTTCCGTAGGACGCCCTAAATAAATAAATAAGATATTTTTATAACAATCAGGCAATTATTACTCATGTAATTCTATAGCTACTCCAAGGTAGTAGCGTATGTGAATCCGTCTGAGCCGTTTCGGTCTAATGGATTTTTTTTTCGATTTTTGATTAGGTCGTAGGTTTGAATCCCGGTCGTGCACCAATGGCCTTATTCGCAAAATGAATTATTGCATTATTTTGCTTTTATTATCAGATATTTCTCGTTCATTAAGCGATCTATTTACAGATGAAGGTCGCAAGCCTTTTTAAATCATAATGACATTGACATTAGCAAAATTGCGCCAACCCTAGCCACAGATGCTACATACATATAAATAAGTTCATCATTCTATAGCTACAGGTAATCCTACCTTGTATACATCATAAAATCCGATGATCCTATCGAAAGTGCTGTACAAATCGTTGAGCAGGTCAACAACCTGCATCGGCGTAGAAGCGGCACATAGCTCGGTGAAGCCGACGATGTCACTGAAGTAGACTGTCACACACTCGAAGCTTTCCGGCTGAACCACCTCGCCTGCCATCAACTGTTGGGCTACTGGTCTGCACATAAAACACATGTTTCTGACCAAATAAAAACAAAACTCAACAACTGATATTCTGTTCCATTAGATATTATTAATATTCCTTTTCTATTTCTATTCGAAAAACGCATAAGAAAAATATGAAATGCAAGGTAAAAGCTCAAGGTAAAGAAAGGTCAAGGTGAGGATCAAATACACCCTAATAATCTTATTATTAGGGTGTATTTAATTAAACTACTCTCGAAAACTGAAACGCTCAGGTCGTTCAAGTGATAGTCGAAACGATGTTAGTTAAAGTAGGCTTGATACAACTGTCGCGATATATCGTTTATCGGTTTGCGGAGTAGAACCCCAAACCATGCAGAGAAAAAGAAAGTACTAATATTTACAGATGTGGTAAATTATTTAACTACATTTTTTTTACACATATCGTCATCTAGCCTTAAACTAAGCAAAGATTGTACTATGGGGACCAGATAACTGATAGAATACTTATATACTATTGTTTTTAATACATACTTATCTTATTATACATAATAACACCCAGACACAGAACAAACATCTATGTTTTATCACACAAATATTTGCCCTGGGCGGGGATCGAACCTACAACCTACAGCGCAGAAGGCAGAGTTACCATCAACTGAGCTGCGAGCCCAGTTCATTATTCAGTAACTTTCCAAAATACTGAATTATATCTACTTAAGATTTTTTCTACGGTATTTCGCGGCAATATTTGCCTTCTTTACGGTATCAATAACATAATTTACCCTAATGTAAATATGGTTACGAATCAGTAGACGGATTGACGATAGCTCATATCCTAATATCATCCTTACCAAAATTAAGGTATTTTGGCTTTATTTTGGTTCTTTTACCGTACGAAGGGAACGCTGTTATAAATATTCATACAAAAATCCTATGTGTATTTACGGATGTGTATGATTCCATTACCGTAGCAGTTTGTGCTCGAGGAAAAGGATTTTGGAAGAATCAAGATTGATGGAGCTACTTCAATTTAGAACATACGTAGATAAAATATTACATAATAACTAGGAAAATTGGTTCTGATTAATTTTACGAAATTCGTAATGTGATTTAGTTCAACGTGTAAATTGATGTTGACATACGACACTTAAAGCCTATGCATACCGCGTTTTTTAAACGCACCGTCAACGCGCGTTTCTTGCTATACAGACGCGACGCGATACGCACGCGAGTCAGACGCAAGGCTGCGTTCGACTTGTGTGCAGAGGCGCTTAGATACATAAATTATGCGAAATAAAATAGAAAAATAACTCAAATATCCAAAATGTATGACAAATTCAAATTCAAAAATCATTTATTTCAATAATATCACAAGGATCACTTTGAAACGTCTTAGGAACTAGGTGAAGCTACGCCGATTCCACGCGATCAAGCCTAGAAGAATTAGGCAACAAACACGGCTTGGGGTCTACCTTTTATTTTAATTATCCTTTCCTTGCTATGTAGAGCTCCAGTGTGATGCCAATCGAACAAGGTGAAGGCTCAAATGAGAATAATAATTAAAAGACACCAAATTTAAGGTATACTCTAATTTAGACTTCAACTTAAACTAAATAAGAACGTTCCTGTTTGAAGTCATGATGAATTCTAAAACAAACCTTGGTAGAACCTGATACAGCAACTCCTCAGACCTCCGCTTCTCCAAAGACAATTGTTCAGTCTTCTCCTCCACCAAGGACTCGAGATTGTTCGCGTACTGTTCCATGCGACGTAGCAGATCATCCATGAGGTTATCGCAGTAACCCCTATAAAATTGACAAAATGTGGGCAAGTGTCAAATGTAATGTTTAGACGTGAAATGACTACCCTCTTTAGATATTCAAGCGCCTGGAGTTCTTAAATGATGTGCTTACTATACTTATTTTATTTTGTTTTATAATTTACTACAAGGGCTCATGTTGTTACCATATTTATTTAAATACCTATAATACCTTAATGTACACATGAAAGCAATAAAAGAACTTTGACTTTGACTTTAGTACAGTCGTGATATTCTTTTTCAATAAAGAAATATGTTGAGAATTGCGTCGAATCTTATGATATGCGGATTTCTGGAAATAACATTCCGGTTATCCATGGCTTGATGGTTCGAAAAGCTTCTTATCTCAGGATATTTTGTTATTATAGTTGTTAAT
Source organism: Hydriomena furcata (assembly GCA_912999785.1). Lineage (NCBI taxonomy): Eukaryota > Metazoa > Arthropoda > Insecta > Lepidoptera > Geometridae > Hydriomena > Hydriomena furcata. Next base: position 10,614,224 of record OU538837.1, read on the forward strand.
TTAGAATGTAGTTCAAAAACATAAGCAGATACGCGATAAACCCTCTCATTAGTTAATCGTGGACGTCCCTGAGCATACTGAACGAAACTACGAGTATTGAGATAAAATTAGACCGGTATACCTTCGTGATAAATTTGCGCTACGGGAGCTACTACGAGCTACTATCTAGTTTTACGAGTACCTACGCAAAAGTGGCCTAGCTCGCGTTAATATATGGTAACCCGAGATAAGGTAGTTCGAATGAGTTAGTGGTCAACTCCGGGGACTGAGTTTTTAGACCGCGCCGAAGGCCACCGTCGTGGTTTAACGACTTTTATCGCCGGGATCAACCTTTGCCCTCCGAAGATCGGAAAAGATCGGCTACTAACGGTTCTCACATTCCTATCTCAAAGAAAAGTTTTATTTGATTACTCGGGGCATTCTGTTTCCCGAATCAGGACAGTGCGATTTGGTTGGCTCAAACAGTTACTTCCAAATAGTTGCACCTACGGTGTTTAATGTTGTCTTATAAATAAAACTCAGTTTGGCTAACTGAGTGGTCTTGAATCGGGGGAGTGGCTGAATTGAATTCTAAAAACGTTTTCCAAGGACTCAAAGATGTTTTAATAATTGAATACATTTAAAAACGCCGTTTCTTATTCTAATACGCAATGTTTTCGTATGAATAAAAACATCAAAGAATTATTCAAATATATGTATTAAGGAAACTGTGTTTTTTACTAAGAGATGTTGAGATATTTACTTTAGTATATTCAGTACTTTCTACTAATATTATAAATCCGAAAGTTTGTGAGGATGTTTGGATGTTTGCGCCTCAATCACACTAAACGGATTAGGATTAACATAAACTTTTTATTTAGGTAAATAGCGAGCAAAGTCGCTGGCGGACGCTGGTCTAAAATATAAACTTGTTGTCCCCTCGCAGGCAACTGTGCTAACTGTAGGTATATTGTACGCACTTAATAGAATACTCACAGAACACCGTTAAAAGACATGAAGGTACTGGTATATTCTGAAGCTAACTCGGAATATAATAATAATAATAAAACCTTTTATTAATCCATTAAATAATCTATAAACTAGACTAAACTTATTACTAAACATGCTTTACCTATAATATGGCAATATGTTTTTTTTTGTATAATTAGTATTGATTGATAAATTTTCTTTATTATGAGCCATATGCTTGTTTAAATAATATACAATATAATAATTTAGTACAATATTCATGCATATTAGTTTTTCTTTTTTCTTAACATTGTAATTTAGCCATTACTTATTTATTAACTAATATTTTATTTTGTTTACTATGTTATTATTTATTTTATACAGCAAATTAATGTTATCTTTGATTGTATTTTATTTGATTATATTATACTAGCGACCCGCCCCGGCTTCGCACGGGTAGCATGTTATTATACATATAAACCTTCCTCCTGAATCATTCTATCTATTAAAAAAAACCGCATCAAAATCCGTTGTGTAGTTTTAAAGATATAAGCAAACATACATACAGACGCGGGAAGCGGAAAGCGACTTTGCTTTATAATATGTAGTGATGTATTAGATAGGTATATTATATAGTATATTTATTCATTTATTGTTATTCAAGGATCTCTGTCCGAGTAAAGGCCTCCTCCAGATTGTGCCATGCTTCCTCGGAATATTTATGTAACTTTAAACACCGATGAGTGTTTTAAATTATCCAACTTAAACTAAAAACATGGCTAATGTTGTGTTGTGACCACACTATCGCGAACTATTCGCATTGTGCGAGAGATGTAGCTATATCGTCACGGGACGCAATACGCAATCATTCGCCGAATCGCGACAATGTAACCACAGCATCATAAATTAAGGTTAACTAGCAGAGATGTAAGAAAACATGTGTTAGAAATAATCGTTTATACTATCAGTTGTTACAGAGATTCTGATATCTGATATAGATATCTGATTTTAGAAGAGTGCTTAAGTTCTCCAACTAGTTTCCAAAGTTCAAGGTTTTGTTTTCTTATTGGCTGAGCTAAATGGAAAGATAAGACATATTTTCCTTAAAGAATGTTTTGGGTTAGCTTAGGAATACACCGTACTCCGGGAGTGTAAAAGGATTTCTTCGCGTGATAACTTCAGGAGAACTCATTTGGGGGTACATTCCGGGATTTTCGAGTAATGAATATTTAAGTGCCTATGGATAATTATATTTCCGGAGATGTTCAAGGCCTTTTTATTGCCTCGATGTAAGACGCGACGGAATTACTTGGTAATTGTATGAATTCTTTAGAATAGGCTCACTTAAATTAATCTTCAACCACGGTAGACATCTCCTCAGCCAGTCATTTATAACAGAAAATCTTTTGATAACGTGCGTTATTTTGTGACAAAGAACTGAAATAAATATAAATAAAAATATAAATAAATAGGATCACGAGTGTTATCCCCAAGTACGGTAGACATCCTCTCAGATATCCAGGCGCTTAGATCCTTTGAAAATGTCTAGAGGGGGTAATCAGAGGCACGTCCGAAAATTATATTTGGCACATGCCCACATTTTGCAGTAGTTAGCATACGAAATTATATCTAAAATAAAAGAACTGGTATTATTTTTGCAAGAAACTATTCAACACATAGTTTTTTTGATCTTTATATTGGCTTAGGCTTGTATTTACACGGATAACACAGACCTGAAAACCATGGAATGAATGAAAGTGACAAATGCTAAAAGAAAAATCAAAATCAAGTAACAAATGATTCAATATAAACAAGCATTGTTGTGCAGAGTGGCAACATTACGTTTTATGAAATGAAAAGAATGGAGTTCTTTTACTTACTGCGTACATATTCGTAGTTGACACATATTTGTCTGGGAAAAAGGTTTTTTCAGACGTTGCGAAGGAGTTATTATAATTCATCAAGTGAATGTTACAGCAAAAGAGATTTGGTACATGAGTTATAATGTGTTTTTTGTAAAGACGATACGAGAAAGGAAATAATGATGTGATCGTTACAAAAACATACACATAAATCGTAATAATGAAGCTGATTCATGGCAATGACGAAAATTAAATAAAGATAGAGCTGCAATAGTCACGGTACGGTCACAAAGCTCGCACGACGACGTTTGCTAGCTCATATTTATAACTCATTTTCAGTTTTAGGTGACTTACGAACAGGTTTTTTCTAAAAAATAAAATAGGATCACGACTGTAATCCCCAATTACGGTAAACATCATTTCAGATCTGGATCTAGGCGCTCAGATCCTTGAAGATATTTAAAGAGCCTAGTCAGAGGCACGTCTACCGTCGCAGTAGTAAGCATTTCACAGTAGTTAAGTTTGTTCTAGCGCGGGTTTATTTAATTATATAAACATAGAGTTTTGTTCTCCTATAAATGGCCATAACCAACTAATTCAGAAATGACTGCCCTTTCTTAACCCCTTACTTAAAAACTTGTACAATACTATTTATGACTCACTTAATGTAGTTCGCGTTGATAGCATCGAACGATGGCCTCTCATCAGGTGACTCGACCCAGCACTTGGCTGCCAGCTCCAGCAATTCCACTGCGGCCCCACCCCCTCCCCCCGCGGTGACTTCACTCACCCCCACTGTTGGACGAAAGGAGGGTGACTCGCGCGCGCACACCCGGGACACTATTTCTAAGAACAATAGACAAGTTAATTGCTTCGAACGGGTTGGAAATAATAATCTCGCTCATTCTATGCTATCATTATCGGCCCTAACTTAGTAAAACGCGATTTCGACATTATCGAAACGATTTGACGATTGACAGCGTTCCGATATCATTGGCTAAACTGCACTCGTAAGGTGAGTATCTATACGTACGGAGTACATTCTGACATATCAATTTAACGCGGAGCTGTTCGAAGCTGTGCGGAGCGGACCAATGACAGCGCTCAAATATTCGAGTTTCAAAATACCGAGCGCTGTGTTTGGTCCACTCCGCACAGCTTAGCGCAGCTCCGCAAAGCTCCGCACAGATCCGCTTAGGTAAAAACTCAAACTTGCGAATCGTCGTCTGTCAGGAATATATGATGTCAATTGTTAAAAGTAATATCGGTCGTTCTATCATTCAACATATAGTCGGAAACGATGTGACGTTTGTCCCGATACATCGTTGATCGTTTTCAAGAGTAGACCCTCTGGTTACGACGAATAATCGCATTGTGTCACTATATTCGTGTGGCGTATACGGCTACTATTGTCACTAAGCACAATCGTCCGCTATAGTCCGATAATGCATTAGACTGCTATAACTTTTTATTATCCTAACAGTGCTACGCCGATCTGCTACACACTGTGTGATACTTGCTACGAAAATTATATATGTTGGTAATCACGCAGTAACGGCTGAAGCGATCTGAATGGAACTCGAAACAGATATATTTCGAGACTTGGAAAAGTATATAGAGCACCTGTATTCGGGCACGAGCGTAGCTGCGGGCGGAAGCTAGTCAATACTGAAAATAACAAAACAACCGATGTGGCGTGCGTGGTTCCATATAAATTTAATGTATGATCACTTTATTCTAATTAAAAATGTGTCGAAACATTTTTTGAATAACCTTTAGCTATTTTAGTCTAAAAATTGTTTATTAGTAAGAATAAGCCAACTGGGTAGTTTCATATAATTTTGGTTAGGATAATAATAGATTAAAATAACAAATCTTTCACATTTGAAATCAGTTCGTTATAGTTTTAAATTTGTAATATAACGAATCAATATAAATAAACTATTAAAACAAAATGCATCTGATTATTTGACAATTGATCTTTTAATTGTACAATCAGCTGCAGAAGTTAATAACTTTTATGAAATTCGGAAACTATTTAATTCCAGAGCTGATGACAATTTTGAACTAATTTTATTACTAACTAGCTGACCCGTGCCCGTTTCGCTGTGCGTAAGACATTTCTAATACCATCGTTGACTTTTTTGTAGACGTTTTTAAGGTGTACAATACTGTAGTACATTATTCTGATATATCTCGTGGGGTTCAGCCAGCATTGTCAATTTAAGCGCAAAAAAATGTGTTTATTTACGACATCACATTAGAAACCTCTAAAATTATCAGTGTTTCTCTACTATATTATGCATGTATTATACATATAAACCTTCCTCCTGAATCACTATATCTATTAAAAAAAACCGCATCAAAATCCGTTGTGTAGTTTTAAAGATATAAGCAAACATACATACATACATACATACATATTACATACAGACGCGGGAAGCGGAAAGCGACTTTGCTTTATACTATGTAGTGATATAAAAGTATTCAGAAAACTTTAATGCTTAGGGCCTGTTTCACCATCTTCAAGTAAAGTCCTAAGTAATAGCTTACTTAGGACTTACTCGACGATTACCAAAAATTAACGTACCATTTGACATTTGATAGTTTTGACACTTTCATACATTAATTTAGCGCTAACTGGAAAATAACTAATCGACTATTTGAAGATGATGAAACAGGCCCTTAGTTAAGGCCCGGCTCACACCCACACACGTATTTCAATGATTTTCAGGTACCGATTTAAAAACCAGGAATCACTATTGTGAGGATATAATGATACAAAATTACTGATAATATATTCATCTTTAATAGTAGATAATAAAAACTGGCCAGTTCTATACAACATTTTCAAAAAAATACGTTTTTACCGTCGCAAGAACCGCTGAAAATGTCGAAAAATGGGGTCTGGTTAGGTACCAATATCTTTAGACCCACAGCATATTTTTATTTGAAAATAATACGAAATTGTAGATTTTATATTTCTCTATACCGCGTGGCATTATCTTGTTTTCAAATAATTTACTTTTTCATTTATGAACAATATAAAATGCAATAAAACTTATCCATACATTTTTTCCATACAAAACTCACATTCACCTCAAGTCGGCACGTCAGTCAGCGCTCAGACGCGCTCGGGGAAGCACGTCCACGTCACATTTTTCTTCGAATTTAGGGGAAGTCTGACATAACCGGATACTGGGGTAAAATAGTGGACATGCAAGACTAATGATAACATTTGTATAATATATTGCCTTGACGAATTTGGTGCAAGCCACACAGATGAAGGTTAGGTACAATGCATGAGTTGTAAGGGCTGGGCTCATGTACACTGTACAGACTATGAAAGAGTTGGATGATTTTTTTGTAGAAGATGCGTTACATCGAGTTACGTTTCGAAACAGTATGATAATAGTTTACGGTTTTACCTTTTTGCATACGTCGCGTTGGAGCAAAATCGAAATAAGCAGATGTTTCGTATTTGATTGTTATTTTAATAAAAATATTAAATTTCAGAAAAATGTGAACCTGTTTGTGTCCCTAATTAGTCCTACTAAATAAATATAAATAATGATTTGATACATTTCTGTTTTGAAATGAAAGTTCTAAAAAGGTACCATGACCCTTAGTACGGTTTTAACTCGGCCTCCCCTATATTACCAAGCGTGTTTTTTTATACATGGATGGAAAAAATTGATACTTTATCTGAACAAAATGCGAAAAATTACCTGAATTTTCGATTACGAATATAATTTATATTTATTATCTATCTACATTTAATATTATAAATCTGATTTGTTTGTGCGGATGTTAGGTATGTTTGGATGTTTGTACCTCAATCAGACTTAAACGACTAAACGGATGAAATTGAAATTTGCTGTCGATGTAAATATACCCCTAGCTTATAAATATGCTATTTTTAATTTAAAAACATCCCCAAAACTATAAAAAGACTCCGAGTGCTGGTGTGCAACAAATCTAGCATTAATCAATTTTGACGACTGATGAATGACTGACGAATGATACGATACGCATTGAACCAAGAATGTTGAACCTTCTAAAAAGGTCGGTATTTGTTATTAACAAGGCAAGGTTTATCTGGGGGCACGGTAGTGCCCTCGCCAAGTAAAGCAAAAAAGCGGCACAGTCGTACCATCCTTTTCTCGAAACAGTTCAGGTCATTTTTTGGACAGACAGACAGACATTGAAATCTCACAACTTTTTACGATAGAAGAACTGAGTTGCGTTGCGAGAATTGGCTTTTTATTTTAATTTTTACAAGTTGTTTTTGATGGCATATACTTAAGTTGTACATGATGCAAATAATTAAATATTAAAAAAATAATAAAGTGTCCTGAAAAATTGTTTAATTTGAAATACTGAAAGTGCTCTTTAGTGTTTCGTAGTTTACAAAAAACCCTTATAGTTTTGCCATTTCCGTCCATTCGTCCGCAGCTTAGCTCAGATACTCTTAATACTAGAAAGCTGTAATTTGGCATGAATATACTAGTCACGCCGACAATGTGGTAGAAATAAATATATATTTTCAGATGTTTTTTTTTCTCGCATACTCTCCATGTCTTTGGATAGGTCTTAAAAAGTATTGCGGGTTTGTGATGTCATTTAGTATAAATACAATGGAAAATAATATGAATTTGTAAAAAGAGCAGCTGGTCATCTCTTTTTCTGGAAAGAAAATATTATGGAAGATTATTTAGTAAAATTTTACAATAACTGTTTAATTCCAGAACTTGTTGACCCTCGCTACGCGCTGTCTATGGATCTTCGAGATCATAGCTCGCACACAATATTCAAAAGCATACCTACATATTTTATCAGTATTTCACTTTCAAAACTTTCTGTGAGTGGTACTCGAAACGTTGACGGTGCCGTCATCGATTTCAGATGACAATAAGTTTTTTTATTAAAAATATATTTTTTAAATCAAGCTTTTGTAAATTCTTGTGCTCTAGTTCTCGTCAAGATAAAAATAACGAGCCCAAACGCGACGTGGTTATGTTGTGTAGTTGAGGAGTTCCGATGGCTACATCCGACCTCCATCATCAGACCAGGTATATAGATATGCAAAGTTTTGCCTCAATTCGACTATTTAGTGAAGAGTTCCGTTGAACAGCTCATGACTCCATCATCAGATCAGCTCGCTGTCACCATATTATGTATGCAAAATTTCAGCTCAATCGATTGGGGATAACTGCTTAAAATTAAGTTGCAAGATTACACCTTATCAAACATAGATACATAAATATGTACATAAACTGCAAGTTAAATAAGAGCTTATAAAAAACGATACTTACCGTTTTGTCATAATGTATTTTATTAGTAGGTATAGGTACCTAACAAATATTTTTTGCACAGTCAAATATTAGTAACTGTGTAGTAGCACTTTACGATTTGTAACCTGTCTTATAATATATATTAATTTTTTCTATATTTATTTTCTTTTTGTCAAGTGCAACCTATAAAATTATTAAGTACATACCTACCTATACAAATATGACATACCTATTGCACCAAATATTTTCAAGTATCAAGACTAGTTATTTAGTCTTGGCAAATGAAGTGTGAAGTAGCTTCAATGTGTGCGTTTGCACTATTCGTAGTGTGCGGCCACAGAATACGGAAAAGTACAAAAAATGCGAGCTGTCATATTTGAAACAGCCGCCTTAAACAAAAGTTATAAAATATAAAACCATTTGGAAACTTTGTCATAATCTACATTTTATGCTGAGTGTACATACTGAGACATACTGAAATTGCTACATAAATATTTTCAAACGCTCGCTTGTACTGACCCTTATTGCTCAAAGCTGAAGTGTAGTGGTGGAACGGGCCAGCTCTCAGCACAATCTCTTCAAGTATGATGCCAAAACTGTACACATCTCCTTTGAGTGAAGCTACCGATCCAGGGTAAATGCTCCCAGACACCAGCTCTGGTGCAGTCCATAGCAATTCTACGAAGATAATGAAAATAACATTAATAACACAACCAAACGGATTTGTATGAACCTTGGACTGTACATAGCTTATGTCTTGGAATAGCATATAAATTACTTTTTATCTAGATACCACGGCACGGCCGAAGCTAGTAAAACTGTAAATCCTTCCACTTATTGTAACACCTTCCTTATACTTCTGTGATACATTAAGCTTACAAACACAGTAAAATACCTCCTGATATTATACCTACATTTTATATCTCATAAACACACTGTAAATCTTTCCACTTATTGTATCACCATCCTTATACTTTTGTGATACAATAAGTTTACGCACACTGTAAAATACCTCCAGATTTTATACCTACATTTTATATCTCATAAACACACTGTAAATCTTTCCACTTATTATATCACCATCCTTATACTTTTGTGATACAATAAGTTTACGCACGCTTTAATATACCTCCTGATTGTATACCTACATTTTATATCTCTTAGACACCTTGTATTTTAGGACGCATACAATATTTTTTTGAGAAGAGTTGTACTTACCAAACTAACTAACGCATAGAAACTAACTAGTACTTGTACCTAACATTGAAACATTCAACTTGCTAACATAATTAAAATATTAAATCACCCTCAAATAAGATCAATGCTTCAATTAATTTACTTTGTAGTTCACGTGTATGTGTAATTAAGCAACGTATGTTCGTTCATTAGAGATTAATAGACATATTTACTAAACGAAAACATATCATATTTCTTTATTTATTTGTAAAAACTACTTTTCGAGTTTAAAAGCCGTGTTGGCGGAGTGGGAGTTACCTTAACTCGAATATCGGCGTGCATCATTGGATTATTCTGTTCGAAAAATCTATATGTGCATAAAACGTGCTCAAAACAGTGAAGGAAAACATCGTGTAGAAACCATGTTAGTATTCGTATGGCGATGGGCTTGCAACCTGTCAAGTATGGATTGCTAACTATGTACTTCAAAATGTGGGCATGTGCCTAATATAATGTTTCGACGTGCCTCTGACTAACCCCTCTAGACATCTTCAAAGGATCTAAGCGCCAGGAGATCTGAGAGGGGATGTCTACAGTAGTTGGGGATTACAGTCGTGATTCTATTTTTTTTATTTTCGACTCTCGGTCTCTTAATGTGAGAGCTAGTGTTTAAATTTAATATCCCTAGCTAGTCTACTGAAAACTTACTTATCCTCTTAGAATAGACAAGCTTCTCGGGACAAAGGGCCTTCTCTGAGAGCTTGTATACTTCCATGGTATAAAACATCGACCATATAGCCCAATAGACGCCTAATGACTTTATTTCTTCAAACAAAAAAATCTGTCAAAACGTGAGGTTTGCAGGTCAGGGGGAGCGGTAAAAAATGCATTCTGATTGATCGGTTCAATATCACGGTCCACCGCGGGGCGCGTCGTGAACCGCGCTCGGTGGTTTACACAGGATATGTAACCCATATGTGTTGTCTGACAGTGTTTGCCTTGCATGAGGAGTCTAGGCTGTGTACAGAGTACCTGTTTAATCTGTCCGTTTAGTCAATTAAGCAAAAGGGTAATGTTTTGAAAACAATGACATCAGTTATTTATGACGAGATATACATGCTTAGGTACTACTGCAAAATATGGTCTTGTTCTAAATATACCTAACGTTTGGACATGCCTCTGACTAACCCCTTTAGAAATCTTCAAGGATTTAAGTGCTTGGAGATCTAAAAGGGTGGACTATCGTACTTGGGATTACAGTCGTGATTTTTTTTAATACTATAAGGGAAAATAACATTTCTATTAAAGGTTTTCCTTATTGACCAATACACCTTTTTTCCTATTACATTAGCATATAGATTCTCTTACGTTCTCGAATTAGAATTTAGTCTATTGCGTTTTGGTCCGTTTTGAAATTACAAAAAAAAACATTAGTTTTTGTGACCCGACATTGCGCGGCATTCGAGCGCGGCAGCCGCGCGCGTCAAGCCGCGCTATGATTAGACGACGGCCGCGCGGCAGCCGCGAGCTACTTGCTACAGTCTAAACTAGCCACGCGGCAAACTTGTGTCCTGCGAATTCCGCGCTATGTCTGGTCACACCTTTATAGTAAGCAGATGTTTGACCTTGCATTATTGTTTGCTTCACGGAATGTACGAGATTATACAAAGTTGTGTTCTACTTTAGTTTAGTTGGTCTAATTTAGGTTAATTTGTTGCAAACTTAAGCTAACAAAGGAATGCAGAAGTTTTGTTCATTACATGTTAATATAACATCGCTATCTATTGCAAAATGTGGGTATTGTGCCAAAACGTAATATTTAGACGTGTTTCTGACTACCCCTTTAGACATCATCAAAGATCTAAGCGCCTTGAGACCTGAGAGTATGTCTATCGTACTTGGGGATTACAGTCTCAATCCTAAATATATGTATAGATGAAATAAAACACTAATCAGTGTAATCTATTATATGTAAATAAAATGTATATAAATTTATAACTAAAGAACGGCTGAACCGATTTGGCTGAAAATTGGTGGTAGCTTAGAACCAGGAGACGGACATAGGATACGGGAAAACAACATTCTAGAGCGATACGTTCGCCGGATTAGCTAGTAACAATATAAAAATATCATAATTTTTGTCATCATGTCATCTTTCACATAGTCCATCCAACTTTTCTTTGGCCTACCTCTAGTTTTCCATCCATCTACTTTCATTACTATCATATTAGAAAGAAATAAATAAACATCGAGACAGAACTTTAAATTAAACCTAACTAACATATATGTACTATAAAAAAATAGGATCACGACTGTAATCCCCAAGTACGGCAGACAATGTTTCTCAGATCTCCAGACGCTTAGACCTTTTGAAGATACCTAGTGGGGGTAGTCAGAGGCACGTCCGAACATTATATTTGGCACATGCCCACATTTTGCAGTAGTTAGCATTCCATACGTGACAGGTTGCAAGCCATCGCCGCTTATTAGAATACTACCTGGTTTCCTCACGATGTTTTCCTTCACCGTTTTGAGCATGTGTTTTTGATGCGCATATAAATTTTTCGAACAGAAAAATCCATTGATGCACGCCGGGATTCGAACCCACGACCTTCAGATTTAAAGTCGAGGTACCTTCCACTCGGCCAACACGGTTCTAACTACTATACATTTACTTTATTTGAGATTATTTAACTGAGTATACTCGTAAGTTGTTCCGTTTGTATTCAGGTGAAAGCAAAGGAAGGAAATAGTCCTTGCTTTTAAAAATAGTTTCACTCTTTGATTAAAACCTTGAAGGCTGCAACTTGATATCAACGAGTGAGATCAAGGATTTAGCAAGATAACAAGAGATTCAAATCCGTTCGGATTAACAGATATCCAGCCCTGGATAATGTAATCCGAGGAGTCTCAGTTTTTAATCAAAAGTTTTGCAACAAATTGTCGAGATTTAATGAGTTTCTAGATCTCAAAGTAACTAGACATAGCTTCTCTCAGTAACATTAATATTAAGTATCCACTTAGGAACTATAGTACAATAATGTTCAATAATATTTTTTTTTACGAAAGACTACGCAACTGACATGAACAAAGTAATTGCGAAATTAAATAAAACCGGCCAAGTTCGAGTCGGACTCGAGCACGAAGGGTTCCGTACCATTATCTACAAAAAACGGCAAAAAAACAAACACATTTGTTGTATGGGAGCCCCAATTAAATATTTATTTCATTCTGTTTTTAGTATCTGTTGTTATAGCGGCATCAGAAATACATCTGTGGATATTTCAACTGTCTAGCTATCGCGGTTTATGAGATACAGCCCTGTGACAGACAGACGGACAGCGAAGTCTTAGTAATAGGGTCCCGTTTTTACCCTTTGGGTACGGAACCCTAAAAATCACATTACTTCTTTTTACTTTCCGACTGTTTTGAAACCAAATTAAATGCAATGTCACAAAAATTCACGTTCAACTTTCTTTCAAGATTTTACCTATTTTCTCACACAATGAAAATAAGGCGAATGGTAACTGCCGTCACCTTCTGATATAAATCTATTGAAACTGGAGTTTTATATCTGCACCTTTAGGCTGGGTCTCAAAAGAACGATCGTAAATTCACCTACAACTCCAGCTTCATTCACTACGAATGTTTACGCTGCGAACTCTAATCTGAAATTACGAAGAAACTCTTCAAAATTTCCAATTCGCTAACATTTTTTATAAAATAATAAAGTGAGAGATTGTGTAAATTACTTGTTAACAGTTTTAATAAGGATGTTGGAGTTTAAGTGATCGCAAAAGTTTATTAAACATAATAAGAAAAGATGGATTCAAAATAATGAAAGATTGACGTAATCATTTAAAGTTGATGGATGTAGAATAAAGGCAGGCAAATAAAAATGGATGTACTCGTACTGTGTGGAAGATGGCATAGGTATAAAAGGACAAAAAAGATACAAGGACAAGACAAAAGGACAAGAAAGATACATGTTGTGCCGATCTCTCATAATGTAATAATTTAAAGCTATTACTTACTGTAATAATAAGTGTCATCTTTGATCAGATCAGTCGGTGTGCAGAGCGTATTGAGTCCGTAGTCCGATATTTTGAGGACGAACCGTCCGTCGATGAGGCAGTTGGAAGATCGAAGCTTGCCGTGCGCGCCCAACCCACCATGTAAGTAGCACATGCCCTGTAGGAAAATATTTGAGTTGAAGAAATTTACTAGTGTTCTTATACATGTCAAATTCAAATTCAAAAATCATTATTTCAATAAAATCACAATCATCATCTGAAACGTCTTAGGAACTAGGTGAAGCTACGCCGATTCCACGCGACCAAGCTTAGAAAAATCAGGCAATAAACACGGCTTGGGGTCTACCTTTTTTTATGATCCTTTCCTGATATGTAGAGCTCCAGTGTGTTGCCAATGGAACAAGGTGAAGGCTCAAACAAGAATAATAATTAAAAGTACCTACTACTCGAGTACGTACAACAATAAAAAAATAACTAAAGAGCTTTAGCACAAATTCAAAAAGCAGCAGACGCTACACTGTCAAGTATAGGCAGTGCCAAATGCAATGTTTGAATGAAATTACATCTTCAAGGATCTGAGCTTCTTGAGATTTGAGTCGTGATTCTATTTCAAATAATATTATATTCAAGAAATTTATTCACAAAGAAAACTGATTAGAGTCACTTACATGAGAAACAAACGGAATGTGAACGTTCAATTCTCTACCCGGATAAGACGGAAAAAGTGATAAAACTTGAAAACCATCAAACTTATAAAGAAACTGTCTGTAATTTACTTAGCTAGTATGATTATCTAACGAATTATATAAAGTGAAATGTTTAGCTATTCATAGTTTTGATTAAAAACGAAACTAGTGTTTTTGAAGAGCCAACTTTGGAAAATAAATCTATCGAGAAAAGTTTCACCAATCGTGTTTCTGTCTATAAAATTTATCTATAATTTCATTTTGAAGTAATATCTTTATCGTGAAAAGTTTCTGCTATTATGTTTTCAGCTTAATAGAAATCTAGGTAGGAACCTGAAGTAATATATTTATAAAAATAGGAGATGTGGCTTGTTCAAAAGTATTTATTTTTTCGTTTCGAAAAAGAGCAATCGTCGACATACAGGGCCTTAAGTCACGGTTGTATTTCCCTTATATTTTACGATGTAATAATGTATTTTACAAAATAAATTATTAGAAACAAATATAAACTCGCGAGTCTGCCTAATACAAGAAGATGATAAAGGGAAGAATTCCTTTAGGTTTATTATTATATTATTTGGTAAAGTACGAAAGAAAAATACGATAGCGAATAGAAGGATTAGGGCAAGGAGAATGGCAATTTGGCCTTATGTACATAAATACGAATAACGAATAATATTCGTATAAAATTCACAAGTTAGCTACCAGGTAAAAATATTAAATACACAGGATTAATAGTTCAAGGAGCTTACCACAAGTTAGTTTTTAGGGTTGGAAACGGGACCCTATTACTAAGACTTCGCTTTCCGTCTGTCCATCTGTCCGTCTGTCCGTCTGTCTGTCACAGGGCTGTATCTCATGAACCGTGATAGCTAGATAGTTGACATTTTCATAGATTATGTATTTCTGTTGCTAATAAAATAAATAATTATGTGGGGCTCCCATACAACAAACGTGTTTTTTTTAATCGTTTTTATAGATAATGGTACGGAGCCCTTCGTGCGCGAGCCCGACTCGCTCTTGACCGGTTTTTTTTATTATATTAAGAACTTATGGTAAGGCCTCAGGTATAAATTAGCGGAGATGCGCAAACTAGGACTAAAAGCCTGTATCTTGGGTCTCAGAAGTACGAGTTGCCATTATGAGTGTAAGATAATAATTCCGCCGGGTGAAATCCAGCGTAGCATGTGTTTGTCAAATTTAAACAAAATTTCATACAAGTGTAAAGTATCATACCTGGCAGATACGATTATTGTTTGTACGAGTATTTGTGTTCGTGTTTGTGTGTGAGTGTAAAATCGTGACAAATGATTTTAATTTTTCCATCGATGAATGTCTCATAAAATTAACGCTTAGTAAAGAATGCGTTTTAACTGATACATTTCGTGCAGTTTTAAAGTGTGTTTTTACAGCTAAACCTATTACTCACTTTAAGCACTACACTATCTCGTGACCGTGACATTAAGCTTAAATGCATTTACAGACTAAGCGTTTTTCGGTTGGCATTTGCATTTTGTTAAAAGTGTGAGACCAAAAATCCTAATATCATAAATGCGAAAGTTTGAGAGGATATTTAAATGTTAAGATGAAATTTACTGCAGATGTAGAATGTTATCTGAATTAAAAAATAGGGGTGTTTTTAATCCGAAAACATTTTGAAAATGATAAAAACACGCAAAAAGGATGATTTGGGTGTAGATGGCGCTCGCGTGCAAAAAATCAGACATCAGTGTTGACATCAGCCGTCATAGGAACGTGAATTTCTCTATGTGTCAGCTAGTAAGTTTAAATGCCGAAAATACACCCAATCTCTAAGAAGTAGAACAAAATATAAATCCCAGATAAACAGATCATCGTACCAGACCAAATATCAAATTTATTAACGTTTGTTAGGAAATCACGTCATTTAGTGAACATTTTCTGCCGTTATGGCAACGAACACGTACGGAAAAGTCAGACAAACTTTCTGATTAAAATACATTTCTCATTCTAATAAACTCGGTGCTTTCTTAGGTAAGAAAGCAACTTGTACAACTCAATCGGGTTTGCTTGAAGTCTGGTGTCTCCTTTCATACACTAATCTTATAAAGAGAGAGAGAGATCGAGATCGAGAGAGATCTTATAAGAAAAAAAATTATATTTGTTTGTAATGGGTAAAACTAAAAAACGAATGGACCAATTTTAAAAAGTCATGCACTTATCAAAAGCTGCATTATCAGGGAGTAACATATGCCCAATCTGCAATGGCGAGTATCTCCGGGTTATTGTCATTTTTATGATAAACAAAGCTTGTAATTTTCTATATCTTGGACATAAATGTCGCGTGTTCTATTTTAAGATCGCAAAGCTCTTTGCGGTTTTTATTACGTTAGTATTTTAATTTCTACCGGTATTGTCAATTACAAAATAGCTCAGAATTTCCCATGAGACCATACGAGTATGTGGGAAACCGCCGTTATAAATAATTACACATTTAAATTAAATAAAAGGTTAACACCTAAATACCTTAAGCGTTTTGGTGAAATGTGTTCTTTTAGAGGATATTATGATGGAAATATGCTGTGCATTAGGTTCTGACTGGATATAAACAGTGGTTGATTTTAGTAATGTCATCATAAATATTCAAATTCTCATTGGTGAGTACGATTTTTCTACTCTCTTATGCTGGGGCCACACTATCTGGCTACTGGGCGTTGCGAGAGATGTGTAGCTATAAGATTCGTCACGCTAATATTCACGATTACCGATAATGTAGTCACAGCATTATAGATAGGTAGGAACATATATGGCAATATAATCGAACACCTAAAGGACAAAAGTTTATTTAAATACAACTGTATATGATAACATAGACTTTGTAGATACCTGTTCTTTTCATCAGAATACATTATTTGAATACCTTACCTGCACAATATCATGAACCAACGAAGTTCTGAAGTTCCAGTCAAGCTGTAGTTCATCATTAGCCAGGACATCCTTCAAGGACCCCTTAGGGCAGTACTCTGTCAGTACAAACACTAGTGGGCAGTCGACACAAGCTCCGATGAACCGGGCCGTGTTTTCGTGAGACACGTTGCGAGCCTGTGAAGTAAATAATAATATTTACTGTAATATGTAATATGAAGCAGTGCTGTCCAAAGTAGAGTTAGTAACTCCTAATGTGTTTACCCATGAAGTTAGAACACATATTTTTATGCCACCAATAAACTTTTACCGTTTTGAGCACGTGTTTATATGCATAGGTAGGTATATATTTTTTCGAATAGAAAAATCCAATGAACACAAAATCTTCTTATCGAAATTCGAATAGTCGGTTCCTCTAGGAAACGTGCCTATATTTCATCGTTTCGTGGCTTATCGTCGGTTAGCTACACAAAAAGCACCGAATATAAGGTTACCTACTCAGTATGTGGTTTTTGTTATAACCTAGAACAGAAGAAATATACCTAAACGACGGCTTAAGAGAAACTCCCATTTTTCGTCGGTTAAAAATACATAAAAAAATAATAATAATAAAAATTCGTAAAAGCGTTCAAAATTTCTTAGTCTGGAACAAAAATATTGCGATAAATGGTATAAGCATATAAAAATATGAAATTTTGTGTGTAGGCCTACATTATTCATATTCAAAGGGTGTGAAACATTTATGGATTCGAGTCGTAACATTTTAATGATCTCTCAAGGCATTTGTTGGTTGACTGAACTCACAGTCCAGTACGTAGTTCTCTGCCTTTTACGCGTGGGTAGGTTGAGGGTTCGATTTCCACTACAGGACACACACTACAGACAGCAAAACGTGGAAATTCCCTTTGCGGAATCACGTTATTGATACGAGTATTATAAATTGAAAAATATATGTTCTAGACATTACGATGAAAACAATTGTTAGTAAAAACTAAACAACCTGTTGAATATAGGAAAGCAATCCAAAATATACGAGTATGAACAATGTTAACAAAAATAAATTCAGCCAAAATATATGGACGCGATAGAAATTTTATACATAAAAGTTTAACCCTAGTACTTACCTGTTTAATTTCCCCCAGCAGTTTTTTATTCAGATCCAGTTTCTTCCTATGAATTTTCTTGACTGCCACTCTGTTCCCCTTGTAGAGTCCAACCGTGAACGATGTTAGGTTTAGCGCAGCGCTGACGTTTGTAGGGGCGCTCACACTGCCACGAGTGCTCCAACCGAGGGATAGCTAAAGAACAAGATATTCTCAATTTCTGTTAATCTAAAATTCCGTTTAGCATATGCTATGACCCTCGACCTTTCTTCCTTTTTTCTTCAAAGGATAGAAAAAGAAAACCCAAATACTGAGAATCATATTTGCGCACTGTAAACCGGCTTTTGGAACAATAGGGTGTATTCAGATCAGCTAAATGAAATATCGAAAACGTGAGAGGAAGATTTTAAATAGATATTTTCGCATTTTTATTAGAATTCTCTACCAAGAGATATGTAATGTTCGAATTAGGTTTCTATTTTGCATGGTATTCGATAAAATGTCAGTAACATCCATAAACTTTTAGTATATTAGCATTTTCTATTCATTTAATATGGATTCCTTTGATACATCATGCATAAACTTATTAATTACCTACTATAGAGCCTACAAACTTACCTACCTAATTGCTGCAAAAAACAGTTCGATATGAAACAGTACACTAGCTTTGTCCAATTACAATGCATCAATAAGTAATTCCAATTAATTAACAGTAAGGTGTGGAATTGAAGTGGAAGCTCAATGCCGTTTTATTTTCTGTTTTAATGTTATTGTTGCACCATTTATTTACCTACTAGCGACCCGCCCCGGCTTCGCACGGGTAGCATGTTATTATACATATAAACCTTCCTCCTGAATCACTCTATCTATTAAAAAAAACCGCATCAAAATCCGTTGTGTAGTTTTAAAGATATAAGCAAACATACATACATACATACAGACGCGGGAAGCGGAAAGCGACTTTGCTTTATACTATGTAGTGATAAAGGATCCATATTTCAGATATTAACAAAAGTGAAATAGAGACTCATTATAGGGATTGGAATGGATTATCCAAACAAGTAAATCAACACTAATTGAGGTAAAGTTTGTTTGTGATTTTGCAAGTTTGGATGTAAGAGGTAATGTTCAGAACCACTGATTAGATTTTGAAAATTATTTCACTAATAGGAAGTTACATTATGCCTAAGCTAAATTATCTACAGGCAATTTTTAGCAAAATATGTCAAAATGGAGACGACGCTTTAGGGCTTGCGCCCACATAGCGACTTTTCCGCGACCGCATGTTCGCTACGACCAGCATTTTGTACACTAAATTTCATTATACGCATACCACGCTACATAGACTAGCCTACCAACCCTTGTTAGCCGCGGTCGCGGTCTACGGTACAACGGACCCGTGGCATAACGTGGGTTGACAAAATATGAGCAATTTCATTCAATAATTACAATCTCACTATCCACTGATTCAATAAATAAAGAAGAAACGCAACGCAATCTGAAAGAAGCCATTAAATTTATCACAAACTCGATAACAGCGCAGTTAAAGCAAGTTATTGCAGGGACCGGCCAAGAAGGCTATAATTCTTTTTAATTTGATTTGTGTGACCATGACCAGCCGCTTGGACGAGAACTTTCTAACAAGGTGTAGTTTTTTCTAGAAAGTTCTAAGAGAGATTCAACTCTATGCAACAAGAGCTAAATAGGCACCTCAGTACGACGGCAAATAAATCTCAATCCCAACGTTTTATGTTAAAGTTTAGGTATGAAAATTGAGTTTTTCAAAATATTTTGTTACCAACATTTAAACAGATGCGAGCGAAGAATTACTCAATATATTTCCTGAAGGGAAAGTCAGG
Source organism: Hydriomena furcata (assembly GCA_912999785.1). Classification (NCBI taxonomy): domain Eukaryota; kingdom Metazoa; phylum Arthropoda; class Insecta; order Lepidoptera; family Geometridae; genus Hydriomena; species Hydriomena furcata. The sequence continues at coordinate 10,634,090 of OU538837.1, forward strand.
AATAGGTCTGGTGAGAATTAAAACATGGTATAATGTGAGAGTTCAGGTCATATAATATGATTAAGGCGCTCCCAGTCGACGATTGTTTTTGTTCGAAACGAAAAAATAAATACTTGTGAACAAGCCACATCTCCTATTTTATAATGTATAGTATATGTGAATAAAGATGTACCCATCTTTAATCACTTCGATAAATAATCCTACCGACCGCTGCAATGACGACAAACACACGTCGGCGCGTGGTCCGCCTTAGCTTTTAGAATAAATTAATGATATAAATTATGTAGAATTACTTATCAAAAATCTATTCTAATAGAAATCTAGATCTACATATTACCTATCTTTAACAATAAATCACAAGTTGATTTTAATAGTAGGTATATAAAATATTTCGATCATAAATTCTAAAACGTATCATTTTGAAATAATATCTTTATCGTGAAAAGTTTCTGCTATTATGTTTTCAGCTTAATAGAAATTTAGGTAGGAACCTGAAGTAATCAATACATAGTATAAAGCAAAGTCGCTTTCCGCTTCCCGCGTCTGTATGTCTGTATGTATGTTTGCTTATATCTTTAAAACTACACAACGGATTTTGATGCGGTTTTTTTTAATAGATAGAGTGATTCAGGAGGAAGGTTTATATGTATAATAACATGCTACCCGTGCGAAGCCGGGGCGGGTCGCTAGTATACTTATAAAAATAGGAGATGTGGCTTGTTCATAAGTATTTCTTTTTTCGTTTCGAAAAAGAGCAATCAGCGACAGGGAGCCCCTTAAAACAAAAAAGAGCAAGTATTGCAATAACTTCCTCTAAACTTGATTTATGTGAACAGCTTAACTAAATTTAAATGTTTATCATCTGAAGTTTTCAACAATAGGCGAAATTGTTAAAAAACTTGCGGAAATTATTCCCCTCTTTCCCCTCCAACCAAAAATCTATCACGTGGTAATAGGTATCCACCTACTACAACAAAACAAATGATATTTACATATGAGCAAATCATTATGGACCAAAAAGCGACGTAAATTTTGATTGATCGCGATATTGACGTCAGAGAGTTTGAGCGTTCGGAGAACATGATCTACATACATATCGTTATTATCTTTCAGAATAATCTTACATCACTGTATGTTTATTGAGAATATGTTATTTTACTGCGAGATACCGCTCACTCGGCTATTTGTAATCAGAATTATACCTAGTAGGGGACGACGAAGGTTTTCTCACAACAGAAGGACCGTCGTTATGTATGTATTTTTATGGGTACTTTAAAAATATTTTTCACGTTTCTCTACCTCTGTTTACTTCTCATTTAAGCAAAATATGAAGGGAACATTATGAATATACGAGTAGATACTTAGTATTACTGGTTATGTAAACCTAGTTTGCACAAATGCAATCACAACTAAGGACTTCATTATACACTCAATCAGACGTACGAATAAATTGAACTGACTGAAAATATCGTATAATTATAGTGATTGATTAATCGTATGTAGAATATCATTCCATATTCGTATGTAGATTTATCCAGTCATTTGTCATTAATGACTAAAGTCATTTAAATTTTCAACTTTGCAAAACGATGATGGATGGTTTTAATTCGGTTGATGCTAAAATATTAAACATACTATTGATTAATGAAATAGGTTCAGACTGTAATTCCCAAGTAGAGAGGATGTCTACCGAGACATCCTCTCAGATCTCCATGCGCTCAGATAACCGAAGATGTTCAAAGAGAGTAGTCAAAGGCACGCCCAAACAATACATTTGATGCCCGCATTTTACAGTAGTTAGCATTTCGTACGTGACATGTTGCAAGCCCATGATATGGGTAAGATAGGAGTGACTGATGAGATGACGGCTGATAGAGGAAAATGGAAGAAGTATACATGTTGTCCCGACCCCACTTAAGTGGGATAAGGGCAGGACGATGATGATGATGTTGCAAGCCCATCGCCGCTTAGTTAATTTTTATAAATAAATAAGATTAATAACATTACCTTCAAAACTTCATTGATGCTGTGAAGAGCTGGACTTGCTCCTAATCCCGTGCCCACTTCGACTAGAACCTCTTCGGGTCTAACGCGCCACGCCATGTTATTCAGTTCTGCGTCTATTCGCGCTTGCCTGAGATCACATACTTTTAATAAGTAAACATTATACTTTACCACCTGCTTCAGAGCATCGAGCTGCTATAATATAAGAAGTACGTAATTACGTATTGTAAGTACATATCTACGGAACGATTGACAAGGACTGTATAATATAAGTAAATGCTTTTTGATTGAGCGAGCGAAACAATTTGGACAAATTGGCATTGTGATATTTACGAGTATCTTACGAATTGTTAATCCAATTCTTATGAAAATAAAATGTCTAGAAAACAAAATATAATTTGATTGAGGTGGGGGTTTTTCAATAACGGTTTCGGAGATATGAAGGGCTAAGGGAGTGAAGAAAATATCAGGTCCTGTCACATAAAAGTGTTTTTTTTCCCGACTGCCCAATAAGGAGGTACCTATATACGTTTGAACTTGTATCGGACATATATGTCAGATGCTTTAACTCATAATGTAGTCGAAATATCATGCTTGATGGATTTTGTTAAACGAAGTGTCATTGGTTTTGTCTTAATCACGAGAATGACATTTAATTTGATTATAAAGTGTACTTCTACACCATGCGACGAACATGATATCCTTAAAATTTGTTTTTCTCAGTGAAGCGTGAGTACCTATATGATCGTGCGTGATGATATTATGTTTTGAGATATCTACTTGTGCGCACGTTTATAATTTTAATAAATACATATCTTTATACATGATCCCACTTTACTTGTATGTAACTTATGTACTTATGTTGTAACCATGTCTAATTGTCCGCAAAAAGAAAAAAAAATCTAATATACCTACTACTGTTTTTGAATAGTGTATTTAAGTATAATACTGTACTTCAAAAATATTTAGTTACAAATAAATGATTATTATTATTATTACTTACTCTTTTATTATAAAGAGATCACAACACAGTCTAGTCTTACTAATATAATTTACGGTAAGATAATAACAATCACTACTAAAAATAAATAGTATCTCCCCAAGTACGGTATACATCCTATCAGATCTCCAGACGCTTAGATCCTTTGAAGATGTCTAGATAGATGGAAGATGTCAGAGGCACGTCCAAACATTATGTTTGGCACATGTCCACATTTTGCAGTAGTCAGCATTCCATACGTGACAGGTTGCAAGCCCATCGCCGCTTATAAGAATACTAACTGGTTTCCTCACGATGTTTTATAAATTTTCGAACAGAAAAATCCATTGATGCACGCCGAGATTCGAACCCACGACCTTCAGATTGAATGTCGAGATACCTCCCACTCGGCCAACACGGCTTTTACTAAAAATTAAGTCATAATATTACTATAGTTACTCATCTAAGTTGGTTGTTTAATGTACACCACGTATAGTATAATACCTTCCTTCAAATATTACATTTGACGTTACGAGCGGTTGGTATATTTTATGATACGCGGATTTCACAGAAAATCCTTTCAACCGTTTATTCTCATGTGAGACAAACGCTCTATAATATCACGCACTTTGCATAGAAAATATGGTAGCAAGTGGTGATAGACCACTCTGTACAACGGCTTGATTAACTACTTATTTGTTTAGTGTTTCCCATCAAGTTTGCATAAACATACATTTTGCTATTTGTAGTGCAAAGGCCTATTATATTCGTATTTATTTTGAAAGAAAAATAAACAAATACATGAAAAATATCATCATAATGATTATTTAGAACCTATCTACAAGCTACCGCCTGCAGCTTTACCCGCGTGGTGCCTCTATAGAAATTAGCCTAACTTCAAGTTTCATCCTTCAAATGGGTACCTATATGCTGTGGTTGAAACACAAACATCCATACAAACTTTCGCTTTATAATATTAGTATGAAAACCGGGCTTACAAGGGCTTAAAAAAAGTTATAAGCAAATATTAAAAGCAAAAGAAGTTCATTCGATTCATCATTCTCTTACACACCTAACATGATAAAAACATGTGTTTATAACAACTATCTGCAGCTCATACCTTTTAAATGGTTTCTTAGAGATAGGTCCAGTCAAAAAGTACAGTAAAGTAAACTACATATTCATTTAGACCCTAGTATTGTTCCAAAGTAAGATGAAAATATAGTAAAAACCACTTACTTGTATGCGACACAGGCCGCTGTCACGGCGAATGTGAGAAATATAGCGAGGCCGGTAAAACAATAAATTATAACCGTTTGGGCCTCTGTCCAAAGTACATAGCAGCATGAAAAAAGTGGACAAAATATACGTATATAGAGGTACTTTATCACAATTACATTTGGTACTAAATGACGCGTGTTTTAGAAAAGTTTCTAGATATTTCAAAATATATTTAATCAAAAATATTAGGGAGCGCTTTTCGTAGTACCTCGCTTTGTTTTAATGAATCGGTCCCAAGGGGACACTCAATTTTGTTTAACCTCTCATTGTACTCCCGATGTATGTGCACATATTTCAGAAAAATATAACATACTTTATGATTTTTTGCAGCTAAGGATGTCCATATTTAAACATTGGTCAACTTCAACGTAAATTGCTTCTTAATTATGAATTTTAGACTTTATATTTTTTACAATATCAGAATACAGGATTTGCAGTGTGTCTCAACATTAAATGTATTTTCTGTATACAATGCAAGCAGGTAATTACATAAATTGAATCGTAATATACGTACGAGTCATTGAAACAAAGCTACTTAAAAAACTTATCATCTTGATCCCTGGAATATTGGTGGACGTTACACAATATACAGGCCGATATGTAGTATATATTCGTAAGTCAAGAGTGATATACGAGTACCTACGCTATCCTTATCACAAAAGGATAGTTTTCTACGAACCAAACGAAACCGCTCGGAGCTTGGCCCAACTGTTCTAGCGCGCACTATGAGTAAAACCACATTCTGTTATTGACCTCAGGTTCTACCTGAAAGAAATTCCGGCTTATATAGCTTGAGCATTTGCTTGTAGCTCTTTTTATTTATCAAGGTTAGCCTACAGTCCCGTCAAAATAGACATAAAAACAGTGATCAAATAACAAAGAAATCAATATTCCTAAGATATTGCCGTTTTAAAAGTTCCAAAGGTTCCAAAGTTGGTAGTAAATCCTTCAACTTTTAGAACGGCGATATCATAAGAATGGTGCTTCTTATAAAAAAACGCATTAGGATTATTTTTGTAGATAATTTTATGATCTACTATTTTTGTTTGGGCTATATTTTTGAATTACTTTTTTAGCGCACATGGGATTAATGGGGACTTTTGTCATTTTATTTCTACTGGTGTTCCCAAGAAATTTAGCTCTTCCGGAGTTCTTGTTAATTAAAATATATATTTTGACCGGACTACTAGTTTGATATTTCCTTAGCACATAGCTTATCATCATTGGCTTATGTGGAGACCCCTCTGACGTATAAGTAGCAATCCTGTAAAACATAACAGATTGTGTTTCACCTACCTCCTTGGCACTTAGGGTCGGTCCCCAGGAACCCGCAGCGCGGTGTGTCTGGTGGCGGGCCGCGGCGCCCTCCAGGCCAATGTATCGCCTTACCACTGACAGGTTTGTAGCTCATGTTGAGGCCGTGGTAGAAGGCTACCACCTGTAAGGGTCAAAGAACGAAGACAAGTAAGGATGCCAATTAGATGGCGGACGGCCATAAATTAGTAGGTATGAGGAAAAAAAGGAGGGTTCAAATCTCATAAGGTCAATACAATCATAGTAAGATTGTGGATCACATACATAGCCCGAACCAGCATTAGGATAGGATCCTTTTGTCGTTGGGACCGTTGTTTTTTTTTAACTATGCAAACATTTATCCGCTGAAAGAGTCGAACTCACATCTTTTCTTATGTTTCATTCAGCGTCACGCACGCATCCTTTCAAAATAATGAGAAAAACAATTCCTTGTGCAAAAAATATTACGTGGAAATGCATTTGCGGAAATGCGATTTTGATATCACTCTTTATGAAACAGAACGAGATGAGTGAGGACTTAGTTTTAGTCAAAGTGTTCTGTTACCAACAAAATTGGCACTAATGTTTTCCAATCTTTAAAAAAACCATTGAAAACAATATAACAAAAACTTTATATTTCAATAACTTCGCTTTCGCTTCAACGGGCTTCAATATCTGATAACCATCAGAACAAAATGTTTGCAATCTTTTCTACAAGACCCTTCAAATATTTGAACGAACACAAAAGACTCGAGAACCCTAAGCTTAGAAACGACCTGCTTTATTATACCTACGAGGGGTTTTATGGTGGTAATTTATTTATTCAAGGTCATATTAGGCTAGGGTACTACAAACCGGCGTTTTATTGTGCAAATGAACTGATAATCGGAATTTGTTTTAAACTATTGGAAGCCCTCGCGACTTCGTTCACGTGAAGTTTTTTTAAACAGTCTCAATCCTCGCTGTACCCCCTTAGGGGTTGAATTTCGGGAATACATTTCTTAGTGCACCCGTATACACCAAAAGGAATACACCCTCCAAATTACAAAGTCTAGGACCAGCGGTTTAGGCTATGTGTGGATAAATCAGTCAGTCAGTAACGCAAGAGTTTTAGCTAGCTTATAACCTAACTTGTAATCTAAAAAACCTATCCTTACTTTATAATCATCTAAAATCATTTGTACATACCATAAGTTAAGGTTATACTTTTTACTTATCATAAGTTAAGGTAAATTAAAATAAATAGGGTCACGACTGTAATCCCCAAGTACGGTAGAAATCCTCTCAGATCTCCAGGCGCTTAGATCCTTTGAAGATGTCTAGTGGGGGTAGGTAGAGGCACGTCTAAACATTATATTTGGCACATGCCCACATTTTGCAGTAGTTAGCATTCCATACGTGACAGGTTGCAAGCCCATCACCGCTTATAAGAATACTAACTGGTTTCCTCACGATGTTTTCCTTCACCGTTTGAGCACGTGTTTTGATGCGCATATACATTTTTCGAACAGAAAAATCCATTGATGCACGCCAGGATTCGAACCCACGACCTTCGAAATCGAAAAAAGTCGAGGTACCTCCCACTAGGCCAAGTAGGCTTATAGTATAGTAGGCTTATATGTGTGAAATGAATACATTCAGGCCAATATTTATGATATTTTTAAGTCATGACCACACGCGCTATTGTACGAGGCAACGTTCAAAAGCTTTACGAGTATGTGAAAGTGACACTTTTACAGTCATTTAGCGAGGCTCGGTTCAAATGGACCGATATTTCCGGACGAAATCAAAACAAAAAGGATCGCACAACCATCAATACTTATTGAGATAGAGATGTTTTCCTTGTTCATGTCTTATTACCTCAATATTTATAGATGCGAAAACTGCTCTTGCTCTTTTGTGTTTACAACGAAGAAGATCAAATATCTTATTGAATCCTCTAAGTTTCATTTAGATTTTTTTCTCTTAAAATTACTGAAGACTGACATTATTTTTATCGCAATTGCAGACAAATTTATTTTTGTTCTTTTTTTCCCCCTTCAATATTACTCGTGTCTTAGGACTACAAGCGTTAATTTCCAAAAGCTACTAGCTTACAGCCGCAGCATTAATTGCGTGATACCTGGATAAGAAGTAGTTACTATTCCAGGGCACAGGCATAAACATTTTCACAAACTGTCAGATTTAAAATATTAGTAAGAGGATGAAAGTACACTCTATCAACAGACGACAGCACTCCTAAATCTACTGCATTCTCCGGCGGTATCGGAATTTGAGTCCACTCTATCAACAGACGACAGCACTTCTATTTCTACTGGATTTTCCTACCCATAAAGGAATTTGAGTCCACTATATCAACATACGACAGCAATCCTAGGCATATCTACTGCATCCCCCGGACTATATCAGAATTTGAGTCCACTCTATCAACTGACGACATCACTCGGTATATTTACTGCATTCCTCAAGGCGGGTGGTACCTATAGGAATATGATGTACTTAATTCATAGGTACCTCAAACTTTCCCGTGACAGGGTCTAGATCCAAAATAGCGTAATCAGCGTCCCTATCGCCGACCGCGTCGATTCGCACGTGACCTGTTATACCTGTAACAAAATGTTAAATTGTCAACAGACAAATCACTACATAATATAAAGCAAAGTCGCTTTCCGCTTCCCGCGTTTGTATGTAATATGTAATATGTATGTATGTATGTTTGCTTATATCTTTAAAACTACACAACGGATTTTGATGCGGTTTTTTTTTATAAATAGAGTGATTCAAGAGGAAGGTTTATATGTATAATACATGCATAATATAGTAGAGAAACACTGATAATTTTAGAGGTTTCTAATGTGATGTCGTAAATAAACACATTTTTTTGCGTTTACATTGCAAATGCTGGCTGAACCCCACGAGATATATCAAAATAATGTACTACAGTATTGTATACCTTAAAAACGTCTACAAAAAAGTCCACGATGGTATTAGAAATGTCTTACGCACAGCGAAGCGGGCACGGGTCAGCTAGTTTTCTATTAAAAGAAATAGTCGTAACATTTTTCGTCTTATTTTTTTATATACGCGTGTGTAGGTATTATTTTTTTAATACGAAGTCGAGTATAGACGCTCAAAAATTTATGGGTTATAGCGGCCATGTTGTTAAAGCAACGTATGACCCTCAAGGTCGACAGAGTCATCGAAGTTTAGACCTCTAAAATAAATGCCACAAACAAACAGGTAGTTCCAACGACTACTAGTATGTATCAATTAGTAACAATCTGATCCTGAGCTCCTAATATGACTATAAACACCAAGCTCTTGCTTATACGAGTATATTTATTTTTATTGGTCCTCCTGCTCCATTTACATCAGAATTTTAACATAACAAACTTTACAGGTTCTACCTACTAATTAATTGCTTCCACGTGTAATAAAAATACCAAAGCCCACACCGACAAGAGAATAGAAATAACATGTGCAGAACACCTACCTTGATTCTGATAAAATATGAAACCCACAATCTAATAATAGTAACCCTTTCATTTCAAGTACTTTTCTATCTAGACTAAATTATCATAAGATAAAATAGAACAAAGTTTTCTATAAATAGGACCTGTGGGTTTAAATAATGCAGCGAACTTCAAGAATTTGTAAGTGATCTCGAAAGTAAAGCACGGTAAAGTTGAATCTTCAGAGAATTACTTAGACGAATTATCTAGTTCGTCTGAGTTATTTCTTGCGTAACAACCAAGATATTCTTTACAAACTTCGATACCTTCTGTTCCATCTTTATATAAAGACCAGTTGTCCCGCGACAGAAATTCTCCTGTCAAAATTTAAATAATTGCATAGTATTAAAGAGCATATACACATATACACTAAATTGCAAGTAATTGGTTTTTATTAATTGACGATAAATTTATCTCTTAAATATCCTCTCAAAATTCCAAACTAGCATTAGGTTTAAGCTGAAACATTTAAGGTGATAAGTGAAATTGTTGACGTTTTGTATGGGCTGAGTCTACCCGGATAAGACGGAAAAAGTGATAAAACTGCATTATCTCGAAAACCATCAAATTTAAAAAGAAACTGTCTGTAATTTATTTATCTAGTATGATTATCTTACGAATTACATAAAAATAAACTGTTTAGCTATTCATAGCTTTGATTAGAAACGAAACTAGTGTTTTTGAAGAGCCAACTTTGGAAAATAAATCTATCGAGAAAAGATTCACCAATCGTGTTTCTGTCTGTAATTTATCTAGATTATATCCTTAAGTTATCTTTGTCATGAAAAACAAAACTGTATGTTTTGCGGTTATTGAGAAAAAACGATTCTGCATTCATCAAAAACATTTATTACTCGCCTTAAGTCGGGAATTTGCCTTTTATATATATAGATAGAAGATAGGACTCACCATGGAAGTCCCGTCCCCACATCCGCTTAGTAATGTTCCGGCCATCGCGTATGTCCCCGCCTTCAGTCAAAGTCTCGTTCAATGCCATCCCCAGGAGATAAACACCATCGTAGAATGCTCCGATAAAGAAATTCACCTGTCAATGAAGAAGAGTTGATTTTGTTGGATTTACATATGATTTACTTGTATAGAATCAACGTTTTTGGAATTGCAAATGTCTATATTTATGAAGATACTTCTTGCGTCCTAAGGTTTAAATCACAAAACATACTTTTTATCAGAGAAAATAGCAAATCTATTGCAGTAAAAGAATTTTCAGAAATGAATTGAACCGTTCCGGAAAATTAACTACGTTAAAACTTGCAAAAACACATATACATTTCTATGAGAAATCAAAAAAATAGAACTGCAAGGCAAGATTGAGTACCTTTTTTATTTTGAATAAAAAAATATTAATAGTATATTATGCAACTAGTGAATAAAGGACGGATTTAAAGCGAGGGCCGTAGATGAGTCACGAGCAAGTGAAGGATTCTAATGATTGATTCACGAGCGCAGCGAGTGATTCAACTGTTAGAATCCTGAACGACGCGAGTGATTCATGGCCCTCGATATAAATTCGTACTTTATTCAGGAGTTGCATACTATACTTTATACCATGACTACGAGAATATTTATTTAATCTAATGCCAAACTCCTTGTCGCAAATATCGACCAATCAAATCTCGAGAATTTATTTGCACCAAAGAGTTTTGAATTTCGAATCTCAGCGCAAGGAGTTTGTGTAAGCATTAAAATTGAGACCGGATATATTTTGTGTTCCAAATTCAAACACCAAAATAGTGAATAAAAACAAAACAGTGAATAAAAGGCCTTTTTATTCACTGTTTTGCGTGAATAAAATAAGCTTTTTAAAGTAGGTATGGTATAAAGAATGTTTCGACGAACAGCAAAATCAAAATGATAAAAAACAACCGATCAGATATCAATTAAATTTTCATTTCTCAATGTACATGTATACGGGTTTAATCTATTCAGTAAAAAAAACATCATTGTCGTTCTAAATGTAAACTTCATACAAACTAATAAAAACTTGAAGAACTAAAAGAGTAAAACTTCTTAGAATCTGCAAAAGCTTCTAGAAAATTCCGTACAAACCTCCTCCCCATCCGAGAAAGTGTAGTTATAATGCTGCCTAGCCCTTGTCCGCACTGTGTCAGCAAACTCATCGAACCTATCTCCAGTAGGTAATTTCAATGAGACCCTGAGTAGAGCTTCATAGGCGACTCTTGCTGCAGCGTCACGATTATCGCCTGCTGCCCATCCTGTCTCACCCCAATATCCACCCTAAAAAATGGTTCACGTATTTAATATTCCAAATTTCCAATATTCGTCGTGTCAATGTTTTTTAAAGGTAATCTGTCAATGACCACACATCTGGCAATGGCTTGAACTATACTGGTATTGAAACAAAAGTGGCTATGTTCTTTCCAGAGTTCAAACAGCATAACGATGAAAAACGCTAATCCTTTAATTCTAATCGAAAACCTAAATATGAATTTTAATATTCCTAAATTAAGACGGTAATCCCCTAATACGGTAGAAATCCTCTCGGATTTCTATGCTGGTCCATTATCACGGCCTGCAGTATAGTAGCCTTGAAAATATAAAAAGAACCAGCGTAGTTGAAGAAGTCAGTACTCTTTGCAAGGCCACCTTCATGTCCAATCGACACAATCACTATACATCATGATTCTACAATCGTTGTCTGAATAACAAATTCAATTGACTAAATCAATTTATTACAATAAGCACACAAACTGCATTCTATTAGGTAGTTACTGAGATCAAACTGTAATGTAAGGTCGTTCGTGACTCGGGTACCAACTTACAATGAAGTTCAGAGCACAAAGTAGCTATACCTGGTAGGTGCCCCAGGAGTGAGATGTTTATCACCAACTTTGTTCAACTTTTTTCACAAAACTTCACAGAACAAATTTATAAGTACCCTAAAAACAGCTATCTAGTTAGTTCACTAATCCAGAGGCTACAGTAACCTGTATAAAACAGCTGTTCTTACGAGTGTGTTGAAATAAGTTTGTAATAGCTTCGTATTCAAGGAAACTTAAACAAAAAAACCGGCCAAGTGCGAGTCGGACTCGCGCACGAAGGGTTCCGTACTATTATCAAAACGGCAAAAAAATCACGTTTGTTGTACGGGAGACTCACTTAAATATTTATTTTATGCTGTTTTTAGAGAAATACATCATCTGTGAAAATTTTAACTGTCTAGCTATCACGGTTCACGAGATGCAGCCTAGTAACAGACAGACGGACAGCGGTGTCTTAGTAGTCCCGTTTTTTACCCTTTAGGTACGGAACCCTAGAAACATAAAAAATAATTCATAATATCTCGTAACCTACCTATTTACCTAACTAAGTAGTTAGCATTCCACACGTGACAGGTTGCAAGCCCGTCGCCGCTTTCAAGAATACAAACAGGTTTCCTCACGATGTTTTCAAACACGTTTAGGTACATTTTTCGAACAGAAATATCCATTGATGCATAGCCAGGATTCGAACTCGAAATCACCTAGAAATATCTACAAGTACCTATTTACCTAACTAAACTAAACTCTAAAACTAAATTCAATAATTCAATTTCAAACTTTATTCGATCATGTGAAGTACCACCTATTTACCGACTTATTTTACTGATAGTGGTAAAATAGCGCCACCTGCCAGCGGAATTGCAAACCTCTTTCATCTTACCTCTCAAACCCCGAGCGGTCGCATGAGACCGCGAAGAGTACCTATACTAACGTAGTAACATAAAATGAAACTAGATGGCGCTAGAATGCGAAAATCACGTTTGTTGTATGGGAGCCCCCCTTAAATATTTATTTTATTCTGTTTTTAGTATTTGTTGTTAGAGCAGCAATAGAAATACATAATCTGTGAAAATTTCAACTGTCTAGCTATCGTGGTTCATGAGATACAGCCCTGTGACAAACAGACAGAAGGACAGACAGACGGACAGACAGACGGACAGACAGACGGACAGACAGACGGACAGACAGACGGACAGACAGACGGACAGACAGACGGACAGACAAACGGACAGACAGACGGACAGACAGACGGACAGACAGACGGACAGACAGACGGACAGACAGACGGACAGACAGACGGACAGACAGACGGACAGACAGACGGACAGCGAAGTCTTAGTAATAGGGTTCCGATTTTACCCTTTGGGTACGGAACCCTAAAAAAACTAAAGGCTGTACAGTACAAGACGTAGGTCGTCATAGCTTTGATGTCTTGAGGCACCCTGTATGGTTTCAAGTTCGTTCTCGTACAATACAGAACTTCAGTGTTCGAAGCTCACAGATTAAATAAACAAGTTGATTGAAAGGCGACGCGCGGCGGCGCTGCCCTGAATTAATCCAGCGGATTCCAGCGGCTAACGAGATAATTGTTGACGGCCGATCCTTTACACGTGGAGCACCCGATAACAATAGTTAGTATTGTTTTGTTTGTATACATTTTGAAAGAAGGTTTTTTTTATGATAGATTGTTTTTAAGATAGCCCGTCTTATCAGGTCTATAGGTATAAAAAACCAAAATGTTTTAATATCACCTTTGTAGCATACGCATCCAGCCGAAATAGCACGGATGGCTTTCTGCTACTCTGGGAAGACCACCGGTGGTGATCTGACGATTATTCCCTATTTGAAGGACGATATTCAAAGTTTAGACCAGCCTTACACAGTAAAGATATATGCAATGTACATACCTCGGACTGCAACCAGCCTCGAATAGCTTCCAACGGTTTCTGGAGATGATGATGCAGGGATGTTCTTGGGGTAGATGGCAAAGATCACACGCGCACTCGCAGAGAATTGGATAAGATATCCCGGTAATTAACGCGGCGCGTGCGTTGCGGTTCGTGTTCACGACGAGAAGCTCAGTTCATAACTGATGAACTGTCACAGCTGTCACTCCAAGCTTTGACGGTTTATGTACTTGCATGACAACCAAATGATGGTGTCTCGATACTACTGTCAGCTAGCTTAGAGAGACTTTGAATATCGTTGAATGAAAGAGATGAATGAATAATTGTGTAGGATGGATACGCTACGTTTCTAAGGGAACGAAACATCCCGCCCACCAAAATACCTATGGTATTTTCTAGTTAAAAAAAGACTTCACAAGAACGATAAAGTTAGGTATGACGATATGATGAGAGAGGACGATAGTAAAGAGAATTCAACTAGGATAAGAGTTACCTACACTACGATTTGCTTAAAACTAATATTTGTATAGATTAAGTGTAAACTAGTCCTCGAGAGGTAGAGGACATAGTTTTACTAATGGACGATTGAGTGTATGGTTGTTCGCATTTTTTACGGTTGCACTCCGAGCTATTCCGTCGTCACCGCGTTGAAGAGCGACCACTCTTGCAAGGGTCCAATGTAATGGAGCGCGGTTGTCGTCTTTGATTATCACCATCGAACCGATCGATAAAGGTTTCGAATCTTTGGTCCATTTGGCACGTTGCGTTAGAGAATTTAGATATTCGGTTTTCCATCTGGACCAGAAGTTCTGTTGAAAGGCTTGTAACATCTGCCACCGAGGAAGTCGTTTTATATTGATGTTAGAGATATCGTCCTCGGGAACAGCTGTTAACGGTTCTAAGGTTAGGAAATGACCTGGCGTCAAACATGATAGGTCGTTCGGGTCGGAGCTGATTGGATACAGAGGTCTTGAATTTAAGATAGCTTCGATTTGAACGAAAAGGGTCGTAAGCTCTTCAAAAGTTAGGACCTGATCACCTACAACGCGATATAAATGAGATTTAGCTGCTTTGATTTGAATTTCCCAGACACCACCAAAATGCGGGGCGCCAGGGGGGTTGAATTTGAACTCAATTTTTTCTGCACGAGTAGCTTGCTGCATTAAAGGATTTAGTTGGTTTTTCGCTCCCACAAAATTCGTCCCGCAATGAATCCGCAATGAATCCGTCCCGCGTGAATAACGTTACAGCGGCCGCGACGTCCGACAAAACGTCTAAGAGCAGCGATGAACCCTTCAGTTGATAGCGTCGATACAACTTCTAAATGGACCGCTTTGGTCGCTAAACAGACAAATAAGCATAAATATGCCTTATCCATCTTAGCGCCACGATGCGAACCTAATTTTATGCGAAACGGTCCGCCTAGATCTACGCCTACTATCGAAAACGGTTTGATTTGATTGACCCGGTATGAGGGAAGATCGCTCATGTAGGGCTGTAACGGTTGCGGGTTTGTTCGAAAACACTGAATGCATTTTGATAAGCGGCGACGGATGGTACGTTTAGCAGCGATAATCCAGAATTGCTGAAGAAGTAAAAAATGTGTGGTGTTTACACCTGGGTGCAAAAAATTTCGATGAATGGAGTCGATTATTAAGAACGTTAGTGAATGTTCAGAAGGTAAAAAGGCAGGATGTTTATGTTCGTATTCTAGACCTGATCGAGAAATCCTGCCGCCCACCCTGAGCACTCCTTGGTCGTCAAGAAAAGGATTAAGTTTGCGGAAAGGTTTAGGTAAAACCTTCTTCATTTGAAGATTAGAAATTTCTTCTGAAAAGGTAATGGTTTGAACGTATTTGACGAGATGCATTAGGGCGTGATGACGTTCTACGTTATTGAGATACACCTTGCGATTCGCTTGGTTGGGATAACGCGAGTTGTTAATGAAACGACGGATATACGACAGTACATTAACGAGTTTTGATAACGAAGAGAAACGAGTCAGCAAGTTTCCGATAATGGAAGGGTCATCCTCTACGCCTGTGTCGATTTGACCAGTTACTAAAACTACGGCTTTGCGTTCTTCCGCTTTGACGATCACCTCATCGTCGTGATTTATGCTGTCTGAATCTAACGGCCAAGAAGAATGATCTTTAGCTAACCAACAAGGCCCCGCCCACCATAGAGAATTGTGCCGAATTTCACAAGGAAGTTGTCCCCGCGAGCAGATGTCGGCAGGATTATCTCCAGAAGAAACGTGATGCCAACTGTCGGTAGGGGTAAGTTCTTGGATTTGACTTACGCGATTGGCAACGAATGTGACCCAGCGAGATGACGGGGAGCGTAACCATGAGAGCACGACGGTCGAGTCTGACCATAGATAGACCGCGTCGATTTTGATTCGATTGAGGTAAGTGTCGCGCACGAATTGATATAATTCGGATAAGAGAACTGCCGCGCATAGCTCTAGCCGGGGCAATGAGATACGTTTGAGAGGGGCTACTCGAGCCTTTGAACAGACAAGGTAGACATGGGCTGCACCATCCTTATCAGTGATGCGTAAATATATAACAGCACCATACGCTACCTCAGAGCTATCACAAAACCCGTGCAGCTCACACGATACGGATTCAGAGCAAGTTAATTTGCGAGGAATTCGAAGATCAGTCAACTGTGGAAGCTGATCTTTATAAGTTGTCCATGTACGGATGACCTCATCAGGTGGCGTTTGGTCCCATCCAATACCGAGAATCCATAACTTTTGGATGTACGATTTGATTTGTATTGTAATGGGCGATAAGAAGCCTAATGGGTCGAAAACTCTAGCAAGTTCGCTGAGAATGGAACGTTTTGTACAAGGACGATCTGAAGGTTTAATTTCAAAGAAAAACGCATCTATTACTGGATCCCATTTGAGGCCCAGGACCTTCAGCGTTGAGGGTTCAGAATTGTCAAGGGAAACCGCACCTGTCAAACAGTCTTGACGAGGAAGATCCGATAGAAGCTGCTCATTATTGCTAACCCATTTTCGAAGTTGAAAACCACCGAGTTTGAAAAGAGTGATAAGTTGGGTTTTTGCCGTTTGGGCGGCTTCAAGCGAGCTACATCCCGAGGCTACGTCATCGATATATACGTCAGATAAGATGATATTCTTCGCAATCGGATATTTATCCCCTTCGTCCTCGGCCAGTTGTCGCAGAGTGCGACATGCAAGAAAAGGAGAAGAAGAAACACCATAGGTGACAGTGTTCAGACGATATTCTTGAAGAGGTTCGACGGGGGAAGCCCTCCAAAAAATACGCTGATAGTCACGGTGCGTAGGAAGTGTGAGAATTTGTCTGTACATCTGCTTAGCGTCTGACATATATACGATGCTGTGCTCCCTGAAACGCAGAAGGATCTTCAGAATGTTGGGTTGTAATTTTGGACCGGTGAGTTGAGTATCGTTAAGAGAACGTGAGTGAGAATCTTTAGCAGAGGCGTCAAACACAACGCGAAGACGAGTGGTGGCTGAATCTGGACGCAGCACACAGTGATGTGGGATATAGTACTTGCCCAGGCTGAGCTCATCTACCGGAACCAATGACATGTGACCAGTCTCTAGATAGTCTGACATAAAGTCTGCGTATTGTCGATGTAAGTCGGGATCACGAGATAGTCTACGTTCGATAGCATGGAATCGTCGCAATGCAACTTCACGAGAGCCGTGAAATGTGGGTTCTGAGTTTTCTTTGAATGGTAGACACACCATGTATCGTCCGGATGAATCGCGAGAATGTTCGGATTGAAACTTTTGTTCGCAAAGCGTTTCATCCGGGGTCAAAACCGAAGCTTGCGGCATGAGATCGAGTTCCCAGAAGCGTTGAACCAAAGAGTTCAACTCGATATCGATGTCTGATGACGTGTGAATTAGCGTGTTAGAAGCTAAACGAGTTTTGCCTAAGAGAAGCCAACCAAAGATAGAGTTGAAAGCGGTAGGTTGGTTGGAATGTCCCTTGACATGTTGATGGAGAAGCGAGTCAGCAAAAACATCTGCGGCGAACAATAAATCGATAGGTCCCGGAATGTCAAACCCAGGATCCGCTAACTGTAGTGAGCTGACATGTGACCATCCCGATGTGTTTAGTTTGGCGATAGATTGATCGCCACATATTGTTGTAATCACATGTAGGTCTAAATTAAACAAGACTTTATTATTTGTACCTACCGCACACGTGACGTTACCGAGAATGGACGTTGCTGTTTCTCCGAGTCCGCTTACGCTGACGTTAGCTTGAGCAACGTTTAAGTTTAAGCGTTTAATCGCTGATGCAGTGATAAAATTACTCTGACTTCCGGTGTCAAATAAAGCACGGAACGATTGCATCGCGCCGGATGCATCTTTGACTTGCACGACGGCGGTCGCTAGCAAAACGGTCGTGTGTGTGGGTGACCTTGAAACCAAAGACGATACGGTTGGATTCGATTCGATAGAGTTATCGCGATGGAGTAAGGTGTGATGTTTCCGTTTGCACGTGCGACATGAAAATATTGATTTGCAGTCTTTTAATTGATGGTTCGGCCTAAGACAGTTGAAGCACCAGAGTTTGTCAGTAGCCACTTTAATTCGATCGTCAAACGATTTTTTAAGAAATTCTGAGCAGGCTGCTATTGAGTGAAGCTCACCACAGAATGAGCATTTGCTTGTATACGGACCGGAAGATGTACTTCCGGTTGGTTGCTGATCGTTAGAGGGCGTCACCACCGCCGGTGCATGTGGTGCGGCCGCGACGAGCGCATGCGATGTGTTATTACGTTTAGTTTGCGGCTGTGCCGCCGAGGTGTTGGACTTTTGCGAAAGTTTAGGTTTGGTCGGTTCGATAAAATGTGTATCGCGCAACAATGCCTCACACTTTGATTGTAAAAATGTTTTTAACTGTGTGTAGGTAGGCAGCTCCACGTCCGTATGTTTTTCTTCAAAGTCCCGCCGCAATTTAGTGTCAAGTTTTGATAAGATATGATACACTAGAATAAAATCCCACTGACCGGTCGGTAATTTGAGCGTTTTTAAAATACTTAAGTTTTCTTCGAGAAGGTCAAGTGATTTTCTAAACTCATGAGCGTCATTACATTTAAGGTCTACATTTAAAATGTCTCGCCAACACGTAAACGCTAGGTCACGCTTATTCTGATAGCGCGCAGTGAGCGCATCATACGCGTCTCGATAATATTCGTGAGTTTTAGGGAACGGTTTAACCACAGTTAACGCATCGCCGCTGAGAGATGATGAGAGATAATGAAACTTCTCGGTATCGGTAATAGAGGTCGAATTGTGTATCAGCGCATTAAAAGTATCGAAGTACTCGGGCCATTTTTTTATGTCCCCACTGAAAGTCGGAAGTCCGATTTTCGGTAACCGGATGTTCGAAGAACTTCCGCCTCCGCCGTGAAAATGAGTTGATTCGCTTCTAGTTAGGTTGCGATTAATAGATAACACTCGGTAGTACATATCATCAAAGCGTTCCTGAATTGTATTATCTTCATTTTCAGGATCGTCAAGAACCTCCTGAATAGTGAAATGAGCGTCCTCAAAATTAGCGGCAATTTGTTTCACAGTTTGGTGATACGATAAAAACAAATCCAGTTGAGTAGGATCATTTGCAGCTAAAATACCTACTTCTAAGGCCTTAGTCAAACGATTATATGCGATAGTACGTTTTCTACGCAAAGACGGTAAATCTTGAGCGGTGTACTCGATCTCGATAGATTTTGACTTAGAGTTTTTTAGCATACTTAGTTTACGAGGATGTTTACCGAGGGTCGGCATTGTTTATAAATGATGATGATAAGGAATGATCGATTATTCGAGCGAGAGGTTACATACAAGTTAGGTACTGTGTAGGTACGTGCCTAAACAGAAACGGTGAATACGTAAAATATTTTCTTCAAGTGAAAAATAGTTATAATAATAATATAATGTGAAATTAGTAAAAGTAGAAGCACGCTTAAGATACATATATGGTCGTAAGCCACGGAAATGTATTCCTTAGGCACTTATATTTATGACGAATAGATAACGATTTATTGACCTCGACTTGTGAATGCAATACCTACGAAGGAACACGAAAACAAAGTTGTAGAAGTTCCTCGATCACTTTCGCAGTATACGATACTAGTACTAACTATGAAGTAATCTGTTCATTCGCTTCGTACAGAAATATTCATAAGAGCTACGCTCGGCTGCGGCGAGCCCGGTTAAAACATTCCAAACTACCCTAAGTTTAGGAATGTGAGAAAGAAAAATATGAGTGATTTGACGAGTTACGATTTTATTTAAATTTGTGAAATATGACCTTGATATGAAAGATTTTTAATGATTTTGAATGAATGATTTTGTAAATCGATACGATGTTTGATAGAAATAATGCGAGTGAGGATAAAACCAATGCTGCGTTATAGATGTGATTGATAGCACGATTTTAGCATCACCGGCAATAAGTCTGCGTTTATTCGATGACGATTTATTACGATAAAAACAAAGTATTGAGATCCCTGTTCGATGGTGATAGCTCACACACAGTGGATAACGTTATTCGATGATTAAATACGATATTGCAGTAATCCTGATGGCACGGAATAACTTAGAATGCGATAATTAGGTACCTATAATTTTCATAAAATAATAGATCGATTTTGATAATCTAAGCTAGCCATGTTTTAACCAGAAATACCACAAGAAAAGATGGCGATTTACGTTAAACGATTTCGAAAATGGAAGTTCCCTGGTTTCGGCACCAAAAAGAATGTAGCATACGCATCCAGCCGAAATAGCACGGATGGCTTTCTGCTACTCTGGGAAGACCACCGGTGGTGATCTGACGATTATTCCCTATTTGAAGGACGATATTCAAAGTTTAGACCAGCCTTACACAGTAAAGATATATGCAATGTACATACCTCGGACTGCAACCAGCCTCGAATAGCTTCCAACGGTTTCTGGAGATGATGATGCAGGGATGTTCTTGGGGTAGATGGCAAAGATCACACGCGCACTCGCAGAGAATTGGATAAGATATCCCGGTAATTAACGCGGCGCGTGCGTTGCGGTTCGTGTTCACGACGAGAAGCTCAGTTCATAACTGATGAACTGTCACAGCTGTCACTCCAAGCTTTGACGGTTTATGTACTTGCATGACAACCAAATGATGGTGTCTCGATACTGCTGTCAGCTAGCTTAGAGAGACTTTGAATATCGTTGAATGAAAGAGATGAATGAATAATTGTGTAGGATGGATACGCTACGTTTCTAAGGGAACGAAACAACCTTAATGGCAATTTCTGAAAATTAATGATAATTATGGCGTATCCCTGTCACACACAATGTCTCAGGTAAAATTATACACATCAACACATCTTTGGTTTGGCTGAAACATTACGTGCCGAATAAGATTTCGTTGGTATGTTGCTTCCATAATTATAATGGATTTTGTAGAAAATAATAGAAATAGGCTCTCGAGTCTCGACTGTAATCTCAAAACATAGTAGACATCCTTGAAAATGTCTACGGGATAAATTACGTTTGAACTGCTCAAATATATCGCTTAACAAAACAATGAAACAGCGAAATGCGAATTGAAATATTGAAACAAAGAAAGTGTGTAGGTTATTTTGATATCTTATCCAACTGTTGCTGGTACATATTTTATTATTTATAAGAGTATAATGAAACACAAAAGTATAAAGTATATTAGAAAAAGGAAACAATTACCTGAAATATCTCAACGTCGAGAAATGCCCAGTCGCCGCGCGTCATTCCGAGAGCATGAGCCGCGAGAAGGAACTCGCGTACCAACGAGCCTCGCACGCTTAGAATCACAACTGCCAACCAAACAATAATATAACATTAAATAAACAACTTTAAGTTTCAACGTAAACCTAGAAGTTTAAATAAAGTAAAGTTGACTCGAAAACTCGTAACTTCAGGTTTTAACGATTGTGTAAGACATCTATCTATACATCGATGATAAAAGAAAATATAACCTGACATATTTTTTTTAATTATCACTCGCCAAACATTATTTTATATGGTAGAAAAAAAAAACAGTATTAAGCCTACCTTACGTATAAATAATTGTATAGAAAGGTCAATAATAAATATCGTTGAAGATCATGTTCCAAATGAAAATAAGCGAGTAGTAACGTCTGTCTCATAAAAACACTTCTCTGCGAGAGGCGAAAAGCCAATGTCATACTAGTTTTTTGATTACTATCGGGTGGCGGTAGGGTGACCGCCCAAACTGACATGACACCCCATCAAACTGATCTAACTCAAGATCTCTTTATATTCCCTTGAAAATGGAAAATGGCAGATATTATTAGGATTATTTACATCATGAAATACCCAATTAATAAAATACTGCTGCCTGGCAGCCACATTTTACCATTTTTTCATAACCAAATAAAACTAACTACGCAATATTCCACAAGTGTCAATAAAAATAACGAAACTCAGAGGGCCTACTTATTTGTGTGCACACACAATCAATCGTGTAAACACAGCACACGTTAGCGCGTTGTGAACAAAATACAAACACAGCCTCATTGTTACAAGCACGTTGTAACCAATTGTAAACAGGAAGTAACAGTTCATTGGTTCCTTTATGGTGATGACTGTACTTTGCATGGAATTTAACATAACCATTACATTTTAAAACCAACCATTTACACTTTTTAAGAAATATGGGAATAACTCGCGTAAAAAAAAACTGTCGATGTAGGCACCGACAATGTTTCAAAGTTTCTCATAATGGTTAGTAAAACTCAAACCGTCTCATTAATAAACGTAGACTAGCGCAGGATTAAATTTAGTCCAACGCTTACGTTTGGACTAGTTGAATTCAATATTAATAAACGAGGATTAGAAATGGAGTTGCTTACATTAAGCTGGTATTAACAAGTCTTGGTGTAACCTCAGATGATCTTTGGATAAGTAAATTTTTATTAATAGCACCGACTAAGTTTTGAAAGTGAAATAACCCAGCTTTTTATAAGTTTAAGGGTTGTGTACTTTTAAATTCAATACTTTCAAACCTACCCTTAAAAATTAATCTACTTTCGTTATAAAACAGTGAGTTCGTTTATAAATAATAATTTTATAAACGAACTCATTCGTTTACATAATAACTATAAATCGCAACGGAACCCTTTCAATGCAAGGCTGGCGCTACTTGCCAATTATTTTATAAAATCGTATTTACACGAGCAATGCCTTGAAATGCAATTTGTACCTATTTCTGAAGCAGAGAAAATAAAAGAAACAACCGGCGTGGAATCAATTTACTTTCAATTACTCGCAATTCGCTGAGCGCTTGACTTTGAACTTCCCATCTGAAGGATTCACGGACTATCACGCTATTTTATTGGAAGTTTATAGACTTTTTCTCTTTTGTTCTAGCTTATACATTCATAATTGAGAAAGCTTTTTAACTAGCCTATTACAACATAAAATTTATCAGTACCGTCTTCTATAACGTCACGCTTCCCTTATTACTTCCCTTACGAGTAGAATGTGTATTCAAAAGTGGTGCCAAAACACAAAGAGTTTATGAGACGGATGAATTCAAAATAGTAAGTATAAAAGCATAATGTGCAATGAAAAGCTAGAATGGGAACATATAAAAGATGAAGTCGAAATAGAAAATGATGTACTCGCCTCTAGCATACATGCTGACGTCTCGAAGCAGAGCTTCGCAAGATTCACGCTCGTTACCGTCTAACTCGCGGACTGCTTTCAATACGCCTTCCTTTCTGAGGCCCCATTCCAAACTCTTTCCTAAAAATCAAAAAGGGATTAAGCCTATACAAAAGTGTGCATATACAACTATAGGTAGTCTGTTATTCTGTAGATAGTGAGCAGGAACGTGTCTAATTGAGCTCTGTAGGCGGAGCTATTGATACAAACTTTACCTATCCAAGAGTTCGATACTAGTCACTTACTAGTTCTGACTCTACACGATGATTCCCGATTTCGTAAAGCAACACACCCAGACCAGCAACAAATATTTACAGATATGCAAACATTTATCCCGTCGCAGGGATCGACCTCGCTTTTTGCATCTCAACAGGGCAATCTCCAGTCACCACCTTCCGCCACCTTCAGTACCTATTCTTACAGAAATAGGCAATAGCATAACATCTAAAGTTCTTGGTCTAAACTTGAATAAACTTAGACTAAACTTCAAATTGTTATTTGTCCAATATAGAATTTTGTGATACCATTTTATTTGAAAATAACAAATGGAACGGACCTTTTTTTTCAATTCAATACTTTCGTGAAAATTAGTTTAGTCCGGTTTAGTTACATTTCAAGAGTTTTTATGTTTTTTATGTTATTAGATTTGCCGATAAAACGAGTGTTTGAAATACATAAAGGGTCAAGGGTATACCCTTGACCTCTTATAAGGTTAAAAGATTATCTTGTCTGCCTTCCGATTTCCACAGCGTTAAAATAGCAATCACTAAAATCCGCACCAAACACTTGTCTTAATATATTTTGAAACACATCAATCAATCAACGATAACAGGTTGGTTCAACGATAACTTAAATGTGTGTGTAGCGCTTAATATCGTCCAAACCGCAGTCACGCACACAAAAGCGCGTGTCTTGTCTATACACATCACAACTACAAGTACTGCTCGTTCTCTTTTCGTTAGATAGAACAACTGTACCTAGTAACAAACACCTGCGTCCTTTGAAACAGTTTTTCGTAAATATTTATTAGATTATTCTAAAGTATAATTCATGTGTTACTACAATGTTCTATCAATTATTCGTTGTTCCATGCAACCCTCATCACTCATGATACCCAGCATTTTTCATCTCTTATGCTATTTTTGCTTTATACCAATAAAGCTAAGACAAAATCTTCCCTTGTTACCTTTACTTACGTACCTTGCAGATATATAATAATATATGTACAATAATAATATATAGTATTGAATTGTAAGAAAACTGTTAATCATAGCCCCTATATTACCAAAAACAATAAATAAATAAATCTTTTGTTTATTGCCAAAAATTAAGTTGGTATTATTTTTCTATTGTTCAAAAGCAAAGCATAAACTTAAAAACCGGCCAAGTGCGAGTGGGACTCGCGCACGAAGGCTTCCGTACCATTATCTATAAAAACGGCAAAAAAATCATGTTTGTAGTTTGGGAGCCCCCCTTAAATATTTATTTTATTCTGTTTTTAGTATTTGTTGTTAAAGCAGCAACAGAAATACATAATCTGTGAAAATTTCAACTGTCTAGCTATCATCGTTCATGAGATACACTCTGTGACAGACAGACGGACAGCGAAGTCTTAGTAATAGGGTCCCGTTTTTACCCCTTGGGTACGGAACCCTAAAAACGGCAATAGCTGGTGTTGGGTAAGTTTAACGTTCTTTATTTATTTCGTCGACTAAACTATAATAAATGTTAAACCTCTTACGAATGAAAGTGGAGGATTCACGATCTAGAAGTATGTTAATTGCCAGTTAAAGTTACAAGTACTGTGCATGCAAGTTTCAACATGACTAAGTACTAATCAGGAAAAGAAGTCCTAGTCTTTTTAGACGTATAGAAGGTTTTATTGACTAGTAAGACAATTCAATTTTATGCTATTGAATGCGATTTCGAATGTATCGAGTAGGTATTCTTCGTTTATGAAATCGATAAAATTCAATCGTTACTTTTACTTGTCATTCAAGTTTCTTTGGAAGTCTTATCAATATTTTACTTGAAGATCGCATAAAAAGTCCATAAATATGTGAAAGTCTAAACTCATGTACATTAATTAACATAAAGTTCATCTACAGTACGGTCGGCGGATCTTGGCTTACGTGAAGTGAGTCATATGCCCGAAAAATAGTTTCGTGTGTATTTTAAATCATATTTTAAGTGCCTGATCTGTAACCTATAATCTCGATATGGAAGAGCGAGGTCTTCTAACACAAGTATTTATTACATAAAAGAAGGCCCCAACCTAGTGATAGATTCATGTAATTTTGGGTACAGAAATAAATAATTTAGATTTTTTGATTTGTGTCACTGCATAAGGTCAAAAATTGTTTGCCGTGCAGCCAAACAGCTAACTTCACGTAAGCCAAGAGCCGCCGGCAGTACTGTACGAGTAGGTGATTTTAGGAATCGCACATAAAGTATCATAACAAGGACTTTAATAGGGTGAGAGCGCTGGTTGTGGGCATTTTAACAGATTTTTGTAATAAACGGTTTATATTGAAAAAATGGTTAAAACGACGATTTTTAAACAACATAGAATAGAGTATTTATCTATCTCTTAGGTTTAGCAAAGGTTTTGTAACAGGCGATAATTATTTATTAATTATTCATATTTATAGACAAAACGAGAAATGTATATCGCATCACAACTGCCACTAATCAAAACGGACCAAAGACAAAGAATTGTATTAACTATAGATTAAACAAGTTGGTTTTCTATCCTTAGTTATTGACTGCCAAAATTGAAAATGACCAAAACCGGGATAAGCACCACAACCGGGTCCTTGGCTCTGTTAATGAAACAACCCGTGCAAACTGGAGCGGATGTGATCAAATAACTGGAACTTTACGAGTATAAACAAACATTCATAGACCCATGAAACACTATAGGATTTTCTATGCTCATAAATCTTTTGTGATAATTTAAATACAGTGGTGATTGTCTTCACAAAATAACATATAGACACACATTTATTAAAGCTCTAATATAAATAATAAATAAATAAATAAATATTGGCAGACTTTACACACAACACCATCTAGCCCCAAACTAAGCAAAGCTTGTACTATTGGAACCAGATAACTGATAGAATACTTATTTACTTTTTTTTTTGTAAATACATACATAATATACATAGTAACACCCAGACACAGAACAAACATCTATGTTCATCACACAAATGTTTGCCCTGGGTGGGGATTGAACCCACAACCTACAGCGTAGAAGGCAGAGTTACTACCAACTAAGCTGTGAGGTCAGTCAATAATAAAGAAAGTTCTTGTCTGGTAAAGCAAGATCAAAGAAAATAAGCCATGCGAGTATAATCGTAAATAGCCGAACACGTACGATGTATTCGGCGAATTTCGGTGTAAATTACGAGACGAAAATTACAGGTTATGATTATGTGTCTACTCTTTGCTTACCAATTTGTATCGTTCATATAATACTCGTATCTAGAATAGAACTAATATGCAACTAGTTTCCGGCTACTGATATGGCATATCGCCGACAAAGAGAGAGTGATTAGTCTTCACTCAATTATTTTAGCAAATTTAACAGCTTTCATGATAAAGCCAACGCTTTTCAAAACCAAATTTCATCACACTCCTTTGTTCCACGATGTGCCATGACAATAGCAACCTTCTACTCTATGCTTAGTATAGCTTCGCAATTCACGATGACATGGTGCTTTTGCGAGCAAAGACCTTCTTATAACAAAATTAAATTCTACTTGACATGTTTTTTCTTATACCAAAAAGGTTAACCTAAAATTAGACGAATCACAGTTTCAATGAATCGAAAATCTAGACCGAACTTGACTACATCGATACTTATTTATATTTTAATGCAAATTATCTTAAGTTCAAAGTAAGCAAATTGGTTAATTAATGAGGGAATGTATTTTGGACTACGGTTTTTGGTTTTAACTTTTTATAGCGTCATTTGACAGTGATAAT
Source organism: Hydriomena furcata (assembly GCA_912999785.1). Lineage (NCBI taxonomy): Eukaryota > Metazoa > Arthropoda > Insecta > Lepidoptera > Geometridae > Hydriomena > Hydriomena furcata. Next base: position 10,661,587 of record OU538837.1, read on the forward strand.
TGAGGATAATTTGAGACCCAGTGAACAATGGTGACAGTAAAAAATTTTTTATAAATTAATATTCATATTCACTTCAATAAAATCACAAGTGTCACTTTCAAAAGGGATTCCACGCGACCGAGTCTAGAAGAATCAAGACAAAACGGCTTGGAACGTGTAATTGTTTTAAGTCCAGTGGGGAGGTAGGGGAGCATTGGGCACTTTTTTAACATAAGTAGCAATAAAACTGTTATTTTTTATCATAATCAAATTTTCGTTTCTTATATCTAAAGCACACATATTTGACTCAAATTACTCTTATGAATTGTTATCTAACTACAATCAGTCTCCGAGTAATACGTAATTTTTTGAACCTCGAAACAAGTGCCAAACCTATGTGGTAGGGAGAAACGAGCAATCCCGAGGGAGGTTCGGGCACTGTGTTTAATAGGCCCTACTTTTGCACAATTACCTTAATTTTATACACTTTAATTAAGAAAACCTACAATAGTGACTTACCGACAGTAAGGGAGAACAGGTCAGATTTGTCCAGCAGCAAAGCGACGTGCGTCCATCCGAACCGCTCAAACACGCTGGTAAACACCCGAGGAAGTCGACATTGACAGTATGACATTCTCGTCAATGTAGGATACTTTCCCTTATCGTTGAAAAGTGTTTGTGGCTAGAACAAATGTTTTAGTCAGCAAGAAATGTTAAAATGTTAAAAAAAACTAGCAGGATAATGATTTATTCAGAGTCAATAAAAGAACAAAAAAGAAGAAGAAGAATCACTATTAAATTAAACAATAATCATTTAAATTTGTTATGAATAAAATTTCGTAGAATAAGTAAAATACATACAAAAAAGTGACAGCTGAAATAAGAACCTCCTCGGTTGAAAAAGGACATAAGATGTAAAAATAATTTATATTTAATGCCTATTTTTATTATATGAACGCTTCTGTATAGAATAAAAAAACCGGCCAAGTGCGAGTCGGATTCGCGCACGAAGGGTTCCGTACCATTATCTATAAAAATCATGTTTGTTGTATGGGAGCCCCCCTTAAATATTTATTTTATTCTGTTTTTAGTATTTGTTGTTAGAGCAGCTACAGAAATACATAATTTGTGAAAATTTCAACTGTCTAGCTATCACGGTTCATGAGATACGGCCCTGTGACAGACAGACGGACGGACAGACAGACAGACAGACGGACAGCGAAGTCTTAGTAATAGGGTTCCGTTTTTACCCTTTGGGTACGGAACCCTAAAAAAGGGTTATACCTCAAACCAACATAACGGAAACTGAAAGAAAAAATGTATTCTCCGAAATTATTTATAACTGTATCTATCCTATTTATTACGAGTATGTTTTGTTTATAGAGACCCGTGTTTGCCTAGTGGAAGGTGCCTTTGACTATTTCTCCCTAAGGCATCTTCAAGAATCTAAGCGCCTGGAGGTCTGAGAGGATATCTACCGTACTTGGGCATAACAATCGTATACCTATTTTTCTTTTCTTTTTTGCATCTGTGTACTTACCCTAGTTCCTACGCGTAGGTTCCGAAGTCTGTGCATTCGACTGACTACACTCGCCGGCGCGGCCAATTCCCCTTCGGATGGTGGCTGAGAAATCATTCAAGATATACATACATATATTTATCATTAGATTAGACTAGCCTACCCGTTACAGACGTTGTCCTGTCAAATTTCATTAATCATATAGAAAAGACTGAATGTTTTTAATCTGTGATGTCAGATTTGTTGCACACCAGCGCCATCTATACAGAAATCATTCCTTTTGAGTTTTTTTATCATTTTGGGGATGTTCATTATATTTTAAAGTAGTCTATTATTTATTCGGGCATTATATCTATATCTACAGCAAATTTCAACTTAATCCGTTTTGTTGTTTAGGCCTGATTGAGTAACAAACATACATACAAACTCACAAACTTTCACATTTGTAATATTATAAATATAAGGATATTATATTAGATATTTTTTTTAACATGGTATGTTAATTAACTACTGCAAATTGGGAATGTGCCAAATGTAAAAGCTTTGACGTGCCTCGTGATACTTTTTAACATCTTCGAAAGATCTGAGCGCCTTGAGATCTGAGAGGATGACTACCTTACTTGTGGATAACAGTCGTGATCTCAAATATAATATCAATATTTAGCTAATACTTTCCATGACGATACTTTCGTATGCTATAAACAGTATAACTGTATAAGTTATAATTTATTTCTGAATACGAATGTCGTAAATGTCTACGAGTACCCATTGAGAACAGCACATATTATCAAATGCTCAAAATTGCGATCTATAACACAAAACGTATGGACCACGAAAAAGTTAATATTGAAAAAGTTCATTGTACAAACTATAGGCAATAACGAGTGATTAGAAGTTAAACTCCTAAACATTACCTGCGACAAACAAATATATTAATTTATATTTCAAACGGGTAATTATCGCGTTATTACCTTTTTATTTACCCAGACGTTTCGTTTGTGTTATAATGAAATCGTAGTCGTGGGAAGACCAGAGATCACTGTAGTCTGTAGACGACACAATAAACACCCGTTTGAAATATATATCTCTGATCGCGAAAGTACCTCGTTTAAAAAGACTACAAACTAATAAGCACAGTCGTTTTTTAACTATAAATACTGCTAATAAGACTGTATATTCTACAAGTAGTTTCAAAACTGCATAAAACACTCGTTTATGACCAAAGTAACATAAATAGAAGAAGAAAAGATGCGCTGATTCCACCAATAAGAACTACGTTTGCTAGAAACCAGTATGTTAGACAATCGGCTTATATCTATAATCGGGTTAATAAAAGCTTGAATATCTATCCGCAAACATATTATGATTCAAGAAAAGTTTTGATAGGTTGGTTGAAAACAAAAACGTATGATGAGACGGAAGCATTCTTGCAAATTATATCATAGAACACAAACACACACACACACACACACACACACACACACACACACACACACACACTTAATATTTATTATCACTAATTACCTACTTAATTATTTATGGTTACTACTAAATAATTTTCTGCGTTGTGTAACTTACACTGTTTAACTTAATTAGATTCTTTTATATTATATTATATCTTAAGTGCCTGATCTGTAACCTACAATCTCGATATGGAAGAGCGAGGTCTTCTAACACAAGTATTTATTACTTAAAAGAAGGCCTCAACCTAGTGATAGATTTATGTAATTTTGGGTACAGAAATAAATTTTTTTTTTTTTTTTGCTAATTACCACGTCTTTTCTTGTATTGCTGACGTTTCGAGACAATTCAGATGCTCTTCATCATGAGCATCGCCCGCGACCGCAATCAACGGCAGATCGGCGAATACTCTACACACAGTCGTTTTCTAATTATTTGGAATATTAATTAATATGTCTGCTTATACATATACGAGTACATACTCAAATGATAGAGCCCTCCTATTATTCGAACTTCAGTTCTACACGCGTTACTATTGTCTATTTTATGCTCCAGGCTTGGGAGCGCGACAAGTAAATATTAAACAAAACCTTCGCCGAGGGTAATCAGTTTTCCACGAACAATATAACTAAGGTCGTACTAGTATGTATTTACAATGTTAAGTACCAACGTCAAGTGGATATTTCGCAAACAAAAATATTGTATGGAACTTTACGATCTATAGTTTTACCAAATTATCTGATGAGATTAGTTTTATTATTGCAGAGATATGCTGTATTATTGTAGGTACTAAACAATATATTATACCAAACTAGCGGCCCGCCCCGGCTTCGCACGGGTTTAATACATATAAACCTTCCTCCTGAATCACTCTATCTATTAAAAAAAACCGCATCAAAATCCGTTGTGTAGTTTTAAAGATATAAGCATTCATACAGACGCGGGAAGCGGGAAGCGACTTTGCTTTATACTATGTAGTGATATAGAGTCAAAGACCCGGTTGTGGTGCCTACCCCGGTTTTAGTCATTTTCAATTTTAGCAGTCAGTAACTAAGCATAGCAAACAAACTAGTTTAATCTATAGATAATACAATTCTCTGTCTATGCTCCGTTTTGATTAGTGACAGTTGTGATGCGTTATACCATATACCTCTAGACTTGATTGACCATAACTAAATATCTCCCGTTTTGTCTATTTAAATATGAATAATTAATAAATAAATACCGCCTATTACAAAACCTTTGCTTAATCTAAGATATAGATAAAGACTATATTCTATGTTGTTTAAAAAACGTCGTTTTAATCATTTTTTCAATATAAACCGGTTATTTGCAAATTAAAATGCCCACAACCAGCGCTCTGACTATACCTGATTTCGCCATTAGGGTTAAAATGCCAGTTGCTCCATCATGTTAATTTGTGAATTTTCGTGACAGTTTTTAATTGAAATCTGTCCCTGACACTGTTTAAGGTTAACCGTAATCAAGTTTAAGTAGGGACGGTCTGGTATGAAATCCACCCTTAAATATGTAAACAAAAAAGGTTAGAGTAGATAGAAGCATAAGTGCCTAGTACCAAATACATAGTTATCCATGATGACTAGACATAGCCCCGGGAAAAATTTCGTTTAGCCCCGACGAAAAACGGTTTCGTGAAGACGCGCCCTAAACAATCAAAGTTCCCTTTCACACCTATAAATATAGGGAATGAGTCCCGATCTAACCCTCCAATAGACTTAAACCAACAATAGGCACCACCATTTGTCTCACACGCACGCACATAAACTGTGGTCGTCGGTAGCTGGCTCATTACACTTCAATCCAATACCATTTGGTCCGTCAATGCCAAGTTCAACTGGGGATTCCTGTTCAAGCTTTTATGTTGATTTGTTTGTACCCTTGACTTGACCAATGTGGCACACAGTTTTCATACAAAGCGGCGACCGTTATTATACATACAAAAAGCTAATAAAAGCGAAGTTAACTCTGTTACCTTACACAAACTAAATAATTAATTAAAAAAAAGTCAAATGTCAACGTATATAACAAAATAAAAAATAAAAAAACTTCAGTCTCTGAAGGATATTATAAACTCGTACTAAACAATAATACAGATGAAACATAAATTGAGAACAGATTATACCCAGACTCATATTCCTTCATTACAACTCGTACTTTTGTAAGTTTTTTGTTGTAGTCTGTGTTTTGCAAATACTCGTTAATTATTGTATTGCTATATTATGGCCGTAATGACGGTTTCCGCTTTTGAAACAACCAGAGTATTAGATAGAGGGAACGTCTATTCCAATGGTGACATGTTCTATACAGAGTTGTTTATAGAATGTGCTGAATATATGAAATAAATTTGTTTATTTCAACAATCTCTGCGAGAGGATTTCGATTCCAATTTCATGTTTGTTTTGATAAACAAACAAACAACTCCAACTCACGTTCTAATTGCACATTAGGACATAATATCAGGCATAAGGATAGGCACTGGAAAACGCGACACAGTTTAACACTAATGCATTTTTCAGAGTTCATATATGAACTACTACTAAACTATATTTTTTATTCATTACTGAAATAAATAAAAGAAATCAAGCTGCAATTCGTAGGCTATTTGATGTCGAATAGAAATCATGCTAACGCTACCAAAATTAAACGTTTGAGTAAGAAATTTAGAAAATCTTAAATTATTCAAATTCTTTCAAAAACTCTTTGATAAATTTGATAATCCTTTTGCCTTCTGTTAGGAGAGATTTTAAAGTAGGGTTATACGTAAATTCACGGAGCTGGAATAAGCGTCAATTTAGACTAGGTTTTATAGATATGTCTTTATACTGTGATATTAGTAAGTGAATGTGGTAGAAGTCTTTGATTCCTCTGGAGTTGAAGTTGAAATCATTCTTATTTTAATGTTTAGAAAACATAATGTTTGCGAAGAAAATGTAGTTACCTCTCAAGTCTTTAAGAGAACTCAAAATAAACCATATGATTTGACAAAAAAAACGTTTCAAATTGATTCTTGTGATTTTATTGGAATAAATATCCTTTGACTTTGAAATAACTAAATCTTATCAGCAAACACTTTTGTTTTACCGTACTGAATCTGAGTAATATAAGCAAAAAAACATGACTTCCACGCTTTACAAAATAATATTGCGTGTTTGGTTTATACTCTGTCTAAAAGTACCATTATCTTGCTGCGATGTCTAAAACCGCGTTCAGCTGTCCCCGATGTAGAGGTCATAAAATAGTAGAAACTCGTATTTAGCTTTTAATTTAAACGCTCCATTCCTGAGGGAACTATTCGTTCGTGGATTACTGTAATCATTATCATTAGTAAGCCACGCTATCTAGCATTTTGGATTAGTATAATTGTTCCAGACGTTACCGAAACTACGTTTCCTGGAGGTCTGAGATTGGAGGATTTACAGTCGTGAGCCTATTTATATCCTATTATCTTTTGCTACACAAACTAGGTATCCTAAATTTGAATACACGTATAGAAATTAAATAAATTAAACTATTTATTTGCTTATGTACAATTGTACACAGTATGGTTGCAAAAAGTTCTAAGTATATATTGGTATCACATACTTAAAAAAAACAATACAATATATAAGTCAGAATTTAACTTTCATACGTACACAGATTGTACGAGTATAACTGGGTTTTTATGAATCTCCTACAACATAAATAAATACTCGTAGATGCTACGTGAATACGTGCTACGCCTACGTAGACAGGCTACGGCGTAGCACGCTCGTAGAATACGTTAGTCGTTCTGTTTTTAGTGTTTATCACTTCTAACTGAATCATTTATTGCTACCTTGAACATTAAACACTATCTAGGTAGTACATTCAATTGAATCGTTGTCCGTTCATATAAAAACACAAGGTGCGATATATATTTTCTTAGTTACTATAATACGCTCTAAGTGGCAATATAAGGGTATGAAAGCCTGGAGATCAAAGATAATGTCTACCGTACTTGGGGGATTACAATCGTAATCATATTTTTTTGATTTCTTTTTAATACATGTATATAAACTGTTACATAATCTAACTTTTGCAATACAAAGCATTCTAACAAAAGTATATTTCATTAGAGCTCCAAGACAAACAATAAAAATATGCTTTTGACTCATAAAAGCAAATACTAGTTACATAAAGCTCAATAATAACAGCTCGGGAACTTTACAAACACATTCAAATATGTTGGAACATCTCAAAACAAATATTTCTAGATATTCACATCTCTACTGCCATACAAATAATAACATGGATTTAAAACATCCAGAACAGACTAGAATGACTTTTAAGGACCTCTTTCCCTAAAATAAAAGCCATTTTAGTCTGTTCTAGATTCTATACCCAACTGTATGTTTCTACGAGCCATTGGTGATAATGATATTCCTCCATACATCACAATTTCATGAAATGAGCTAGTTATCCCCTTAACGCGTCGGACTCTTAGGTATGTGAGACAGAAACGTTAAGCTTTTATTTCACCCCTAAGAATTCGCATAATTCACTTAGTACCAATAAATGTTAAGGCACAAAGTCATCTATTTTCGGAATATATAGTTAAAAAATATGCAGAATTTTTAATTTTAGTTCATTATGTTAATTTCCTTCTGTGTAAAAATTGGGCATGAGCCAATTGTAATATTTGACGTGCCTATGCCTTTAGACATCTTTAATGGTTTGATCTGAGTTTCTAAGTCTACCTTGCTTACGGACCACAATGATGACAGTGGTGATATTTCTTAAATTACGTACTATCCTGTTAAGTGGCTTGAAGAACACCTGAGACTATAGCCCAGTTTAAAATTATCTTGGATACCGGTTGGCACAATTTTATCATGGAGCGTACTCTACTTTCTTTTTGTAAGAAGTCGTTATTTTTGCCCGTGATGCCATCTTGTTTTGACCATTGACATCGGAGTAGACTTTAAAAAGTTCAACTTTTCACAGATCAAATTTGCCTAGGAGTCCAAGGCAACTTTGATCGGCCGCTAATATCTAACTAAGCTTTGAAAACTGTTGCAACAAAGCAACTACCAAATATTTCTGTAAGTTCATTTTGATCAAACAGTATTATGATACACATATGTGAAAATCAATCACGGAAACCTAATGGAAATATTGTGGGTATAAGCTGGTAATGACGACTAAAGGTCACTAAGGGAGGAGTTATTATAAGAAATATTTTTATTATGCCAGAGTCATTTACTGATATAACATGATCCAAGCATAATCCATCGAATGATTCGTAGGACGTGTATCAATAAATGACTATCGAATTAGAAGCAATGACAAGACAAAATAACCAACTGTATTATATAAGTTTTTAGAACAGTTCAGCGGCATATTGGTGTTTCCCGGGTATATTTTTCGTATACTTTATTGATTTTCCGAACGTTTTGACTATCACTACATAGTATAAAGCAAAGTCGCTTTCCGCTTCCCGCGACTGTATGTCTGTATGTATGTTTGCTTATATCTTTAAAACTACACAACGGATTTTGATGCGGTTTTTTTTTATAAACAGAGTGATTCAAGAGGAAGGTTTATATGTATAATACATGCATAATATAGTAGAGAAACACTGATAATTTTAGAGGTTTCTAATGTGATGTCGTAAATAAACACATTTTTTTGCGCTTACATTGCAAATGCTGGCTGAACCCCACGAGATATATCAAAATAATGTACTACAGTATTGTATACCTTAAAAACGTCTACAAAAAAGTCCACGATGGTATTAGAAATGTCTTACGCACAGCGAAGCGGGCACGGGTCAGCTAGTGTTATATAATACACTCAGATATGTTATAGCAGCATTGCAAGAAAAGCAGCATAACATTAAAAGTGAAAAACATTGTATAACAAAATATGTGTGTGTAAAGCCGCGCATAAATGTGCGCTTAGGACAACAATTTTGATCGCGAGAAAGCCTCATAAAAAGTTTAGACAATGTATACCAGTGCAATAACCATAAATATAGTATCTTACTATCCGTCTTACAATAACATTTTTTACAGTTTACGTAATTGGTACGGCCTTATTGTTCGTTCGTCATGTCCCGGCCCTTTCTTTCTTGGTTTTCATATAAATAAAGGTTGGAACCAGGATGGAAAATGGTAGCCCTTTTTTAAGGCGACTTACTTGATCGCCCATTCCGGTGATGATAGGCGTGTTCCAATAGGCTGCCAATCTGGCCACAGGCTCGAGTGCGAACGCGCACGCGGGGCCCACGAACGCGATGACGTCATCTTTGAAGTGCATGTCTGCCGCCAAACCTGGCGCTAGGGCTCCGGAACATGTTGGGTAACTGTGAAAAAGTATTTATATAGTAAACAGTAGGAGCATTTTTTCACGAGCCGCGAAACAATAAAACACAGTGACGTTACCAAGCGAGCTATGAACTGTTTTCTCACGAAACCAATAACAGCAAGATAGACACACGTTATGCGAACGATTTAGAGCTAGTTCTAGCATATACTTTATTATAATTTGCTTATTAGTTTTAGAAAAAGCTATTCAAAAAAATAATTCATAATTTAAGGCGGCTGTTTCAAATATGACAGCTCGCATTTTTTGTACTTTTCCGTATTCTGTGGCCGCACACTACGAATAGTGCAAACGCACACATTGAAGCTACTTCACACTTCATTTACCAAGACTAAATAACTAGTCTTGATACTTGAAAATATTTGGTGCAATAGGTATGTCATATTTGTATAGGTAGGTATGTACTTAATAATTTTATAGGTTGCACTTGACAAAAAGAAAATAAATATAGAAAAAATTAATATATATTATAAGACAGGTTACAAATCGTAAAGTGCTACTACACAGTTACTAATATTTGACTGTGCAAAAAATATTTGTTAGGTACCTACTAATAAAATACATTATGACAAAACGGTAAGTATCGTTTTTTTATAAGCTCTTATTTAACTTGCAGTTTATGTACATATTTATGTATCTATGTTTGATAAGGTGTAATCTTGCAACTTAATTTTAAGCAGTTATCCCCAATCGATTGAGCTGAAATTTTGCATACATAATATGGTGACAGCGAGCTGATCTGATGATGGAGTCAGGAGCTGTTCAACGGAACTCTTCACTAAATAGTCGAATTGAGGCAAAACTTTGCATATCTATATACCTGGTCTGATGATGGAGGTCGGATGTAGCCATCGGAACTCCTCAACTACACAACATAACCACGTCGCGTTTGGGCTCGTTATTTTTATCTTGACGAGAACTAGAGCACAAGAATTTACAAAAGCTTGATTTAAAAAATATATTTTTAATAAAAAAACTTATTGTCATCTAAAATCGATGACGGCACCGTCAACGTTTTGAAAGTGAAATACTGATAAAATATGTAGGTATGCTTTTGAATATTGTGTGCGAGCTATGATCTCGAACATCCATAGACAGCGCGTAGCGAGGGTCAACAAGTTCTGGAATTAAACAGTTATTGTAAAATTTTACTAAATAATCTTCCATAATATTTTCTTTCCAGAAAAAGAGATGACCAGCTGCTCTTTTTACAAATTCATATTTTCCATTGTATTTATACTAAATGACATCACAAACCCGCAATACTTTTTAAGACCTATCCAAAGACATGGAGAGAGTATGCGAGAAAAAAAAAACATCTGAAAATATATATTTATTTCTACCACATTGTCGGCGTGACTAGTATATTCATGCCAAATTACAGCTTTCTAGTATTAAGAGTATCTGAGCTAAGCTGCGGACGAATGGACGGAAATGGCAAAACTATAAGGTTTTTTTGTAAACTACGAAACACTAAAGAGCACTTTCAGTATTTCGAATTAAACAATTTTTCAGGACACTTTATTATTTTTTTAATATTTAATTATTTGCATCATGTACAACTTAAGTATATGTCATCAAAAACAACTTGTAAAAATTAAAATAAAAAGCCAATTCTCGCAACGCAACTCAGTTCTTCTATCGTAAAAAGTTGTGAGATTTCAATGTCTGTCTGTCTGTCTGTCCAAAAAATGACCTGAACTGTTTCGAGAAAAGGATGGTACGACTGTGCCGCTTTTTTGCTTAACTTGGCGGGGGCACTACCGTGCCCCCAGATAAACCTTGCCTTGATAATAACAAATACCGACCTTTTTAGAAGGTTCAACATTTTTGGTTCAATGCGTATCGTATCATTCGTCAGTCATTCATCAGTCGTCAAAATTGATTAATGCTAGATTTGTTGCACACCAGCACTCGGAGTCTTTTTATAGTTTTGGGGATGTTTTTAAATTAAAAATAGCATATTTATAAGCTAGGGGTATATTTACATCGACAGCAAATTTCAATTTCATCCGTTTAGTCGTTTAAGTCTGATTGAGGTACAAACATCCAAACATACCTAACATCCGCACAAACAAATCAGATTTATAATATTAAATGTAGATAGATAATAAATATAAATTATATTCGTAATCGAAAATTCAGGTAATTTTTCGCATTTTGTTCAGATAAAGTATCAATTTTTTCCATCCATGTATAAAAAAACACGCTTGGTAATATAGGGGAGGCCGGGTTAAAACCGTACTAAGGGTCATGGTACCTTTTTAGAACTTTCATTTCAAAACAGAAATGTATCAAATCATTATTTATATTTATTTAGTAGGACTAATTAGGGACACAAACAGGTTCACATTTTTCTGAAATTTAATATTTTTATTAAAATAACAATCAAATACGAAACATCTGCTTATTTCGATTTTGCTCCAACGCGACGTATGCAAAAAGGTAAAACCGTAAACTATTATCATACTGTTTCGAAACGTAACTCGATGTAACGCATCTTCTACAAAAAATCATCCAACTCTTTCATAGTCTGTACAGTGTACATGAGCCCAGCCCTTACAACTCATGCATTGTACCTAACCTTCATCTGTGTGGCTTGCACCAAATTCGTCAAGGCAATATATTATACAAATGTTATCATTAGTTTTGCATGTCCACTATTTTACCCCAGTATCCGGTTATGTCAGACTTCCCCTAAATTCGAAGAAAAATGTGACGTGGACGTGCTTCCCCGAGCGCGTCTGAGCGCTGACTGACGTGCCGACTTGAGGTGAATGTGAGTTTTGTATGGAAAAAATGTATGGATAAGTTTTATTGCATTTTATATTGTTCATAAATGAAAAAGTAAATTATTTGAAAACAAGATAATGCCACGCGGTATAGAGAAATATAAAATCTACAATTTCGTATTATTTTCAAATAAAAATATGCTGTGGGTCTAAAGATATTGGTACCTAACCAGACCCCATTTTTCGACATTTTCAGCGGTTCTTGCGACGGTAAAAACGTATTTTTTTGAAAATGTTGTATAGAACTGGCCAGTTTTTATTATCTACTATTAAAGATGAATATATTATCAGTAATTTTGTATCATTATATCCTCACAATTGTGATTCCTGGTTTTTAAATCGGTACCTGAAAATCATTGAAATACGTGTGTGGGTGTGAGCCGGGCCTTAATAAGACATACCCGTAAGTATCTACGTAGTTAAAAAAATTAAAGTAACTTCAGGCGAATAATTACAAGACGAGAAGAACATAAAATAAACTTAATTACTGTCTGCGAGAATAAAAAATCTCGTCTAGAGACTGACGGATCAGCAACCTCTACAATATGCATTCAAGGTACCTACCTACCTCGTATAGTTCAACAAAACTTGAAATACCAACCAAAAACGTTTCTTCAGCAGTAATCACTGTATGCTTTAGAAAACGATCTTCAAAGCAAATATGTTTTCAAATAGCTGTGATAAGTGTTCTATCTAGAGTTTTCTGACAAATTTGTGTTTGTTTTTAATCATGTTTTTAAAATCTTACTGCTAATAATATGTAAATACAAAATTTGTGCGTTTGTATGTATGTGTTTCGATCACGTCGAAACAGTAAAACCGATCCCACCAAAAACATTCTGTAAAAAACTAGCCAAGTCTCGATGGAGCTGCTTGTTTATCTCTAAAAAGTAATGAAATCTAGACAAAGTCGTGTCAAGTCTGAGGTTCTTTACTGCGATTTCTTTATTATTATAGAATGTTGTGTGACTTGGCCGTTGAACATTCTTTATACGTTAGTGGGTACAAGTCAATTTTGTTTACACGTAATGTTATATCTGTTGTAACTACCTATGTTTGTTAAGCGAGATAATAGCCAATACAGGTATTGGTAATTGGACGCTAGTGTCTTATTTTAGGCTGTTGTTGATCGTGCAACACATGCATTCAGCATTGACAATGCTGACTTCTGCAGTCTTCTTTTTGGAGCGTCAAATCGACCACCGATCTAACATAAAATAGACGTATTTTTTATACTGTTTGTTTCAGGCTCGCCTTTACATAAGTATTATTGAAATACACAGCTTTATCAAGCCTACAATTGACTGGTTATTGAATCAACGTTTTCTAAGTGGCAATTTTCCATCGTTAATGGGTAGCGGTTCTGGCGACAGATTGGTGCAATGGTGTCACGGAGCACCTGGTTTTGTACCCTTGTGTACTCTTCAACGGCCAAGTCACATAACATTCTATAATAATAAAGAAATCGCAGTAAAGAACCTCAGACTTGACACGACTTTGTCTAGATTTCATTACTTTTTAGAGATAAACAAGCAGCTCCATCGAGACTTGGCTAGTTTTTTACAGAATGTTTTTGGTGTGATTTCACTTCTTTTTGTAGAAACGTGGGCTTATTGATTTATTTTATTAGATTTTCTTATTTGACACAGTTTTTTTTCTTTTTATGAGTAGTTTTTTTATTATAAAAACAAATCGTAAGCGCGTTTAAAATACAGTAGCGCCATCTAGCGACGTGTGCGGGTATCACCGCCACTCTTAATCCAATGCATTATACTTTGATCAAATTTTGAGCGAAATTAATATTTTAGTTTATTTATTTTGTTAATTTGTTTATTCAATTTGTGTAATGTTCGAGTAGAATAAAGTTAATCGTTCGACTATTTCTTCTTGTAAACTTGTAAGTATAAGTAAGTATAAATGCCAGTCTAGTCTTATCCAGAGTTTTCCTTTAATTTTATATTGCGGTTATATCCGGCGTCGCACGGATGTAATAATGATATTATAGGTATTTTTTTTACACCTTGGGTTACATTATCGAATTTTTCATAAGGATCCCTAATAAATCTTTTAGTATCGCAGACTTTTTTTGTAGATATTGATGCCCTCTTTAAAACTGTAGTACATCACTTTGCTCTATTGTCAACAATTTCCGCAGAGTACGCGATATAAGGATTTTATTGGATTTTTTTCACACGTTGGGTTACATTATCGAAGTTTTCATACGGATCCCTAATAGTGAGACATATGGTATTGCATACTTTTTTGTAGATATTGATGTCCTCTTTAAAACTGTAGTACATCACTTTGCTCTATTGTCAACAATTTCAGCAGCAAACGCAATATAAGGATTTTTTTTTAATTTTTTCACACTTTGGATTACATTATCGATGTTTTCATACGGATCCCTAATATTTTTGAAAATATACTATAGCCTATGTTCATCAGGGATAATGTAGAATTCTAATGGTGAAAGAATTTTTCAAATCGGTCCAGTAGTTGAATATTTTTTGTAAAGGCGGTATGTCGATCTCTAATAGTTTGGTTAGCCTCTTGTGTTTTCTTATCAGGGTCACCAGGTACTCCAGATCTTCGATTATCCTAGTTTTTATGGTTTTCCCTTTATGTGGCCATTAAACCCTAACTCTGTACCAAATTTCAGCTCTCTGAGTTTATGGGAAGTACTAGTTCTATTCTGATGATCATGAGTGAGTGAGTGAGTGAGTGAGTGAGTGAGTGTCTGTCTAAAATGCGAAACTTTGCTTTCGCTTAACTTCGTAACTAAATGACCTACAGACTTGAAATTTTGGATTTTAAGTATGTGATTATGGCTTACTGGATGACGAAAATTTCAGCGTTCTGGTCTTATCCAGAGGTTCTCAAATAGGGGCCTGAAAATGCGGCGAAATGGTTCCAGTAAAGGATGGTACGGCAGTGTTTGCTTCGCGCTCGACTTGGCGGGGGCACTGCCCTGCCCCCAAATTTGTATAAAATTTGGAATAAGATAGTCCGCGATCTAGAATAGCATCGAACGCCACGCGAGAAACGCCGCGATTAGCTAGTAATTTTAAGTTTTTATAGGGAATATTTTCTACCACCGAAAATACTATGAAAAAATGTAGATGCCTTGGTTCTCTGACCCTCGTATTCAAGAACGACACTATGAGAACATGCACCCACAGTGGACGAAATCTTTTTTCATAAACATCACTTTATGTGTTACTAGCGAGACCGCCCCGGCTTCGCACGGGTAGCATGTTATTATACATATAAACCTTCCTCCTGAATCACTCTATCTATTAAAAAAAACCGCATCAAAATTGTGTAGTTTTAAAGATATAAGCAAACATACATACATACGCGGGAAGCGGAAAGCGACTTTGCTTTATAATATGTAGTGAAGCGGCACTATGGTGCACACTACCGTGTGCCTTTAGAGCTCAACTTTGGCTAGAGGCACACGACAATGTGCCTCTAGTCACACTATGCAGTGTCGCACAACACATAAAGTGATTTTTATGAAAAAAGATTTCGTCCACTGTGGGTGCGTGTTCTCATAGTGTCGTTCTTGAATACGAGGGTTAGTGTTGTCACACTATGTTCTCGTAGAAATATTAACTGTTAACCAAGTGCATAACTGGTATATAAAACTGACTGTTTTAATAGGACGGTTTTATAGCCCTAAGTTTAGAGCTATCATTAAACACAATATCTGTCAGTACCCAGTCGTAGTAGAATTTATGGATGATAATGGAACTACGAGTATGAATTGAATTATAGATAACTTCCATATTCACTATGATAATATTATTATAGTCTCGGTGGCGTAGCAGACGATTATTATTATTTATTATGTATGTGACTGTTAGTTGTTACTTTATATAGCTTCTTATTTATTTATTGAGAAAAGTCTGTCAATAATCTTAGATTGCGAGACATAATACAGGCGTACGACGTATGAGTAGGTCATCTACAGGTCTATGCAGTACCGCGTAGGCTATATTGTATTGTATTGGTAGATAATTTGCAGTTATAACCGTTTGTAAGTAAGTAAATTACAAGAATGGAGAACAAAATAAATGTTTGTGTGCAATATATTTTAAATATTGACAACGAAATAAGCGCGCCCGACTCACCTTCACACTGCTCTATCACACTGGTGTTACGGTTAGGAAATAATTTTACTAACCACCACATTGTTATTCAAGCAGTGTGACAGGTAAGAAAACTGTTTCCTAATCTTCATATTAGTGTGAACTATAGGAAACCAGTTTCCTTATCTTAACACTACTAACACAAATTATAATTAAAACCTATTTTCTACATGTATTACCTGGCCACTTCACTTTCGTATTTCCTTGATAAACAAAATATTATTTATGTTTGTCAAAGTCCATATGAAAAGTTTTCTGCTCTATTAATATTTACAAAAAGTACAATGGATTTACAAATAATTAATAGAAATGGTGGCCATGTGTTATTGTATGAAGGGCGTCAATATCATAAACAAAAACTTTACCGTAATGGGAGCATTATTTGGTACTGCAGCGAAAGACGGAAGGCATTAAAATGTACTGGATCTGTGACCACATTAGTAAGTAGCCAAACCGAAGTATAACCACATAGTTTATTTTTTTCAAACTTTCGCGTTTACAACACATATTTAGATGTAGGTAACTGTACCTCAGATGATAATAACCCGTGCTATGTTGTCCTATTATAACATAACGATCTTTGTGTAGGAAGCCTGATGAACGTAACGCATACAATTTTTAATTATTATAGGATGAGCGACCAGTGAAAGAAGTGCAACACGTAAATGAATGTAAGCCAAACTTAGCACAAAACGAGATCGCTGTTTGTATTGATAGCATGAAAAAACAGGCGAGTACATCATTTGAATCAATGCCCAGCATATACAAAGATTGTATGAAACCTATCATAGACACAGGATTGCCAATGGTTGCAAGCGTTACTTCATTTAATAGTCTAAAATGCAGTTTATATTCGGCAAGAAAAGAATCACAACAAGTAAAACGAACAATTTTTAAAGATAAAAATGATATTGAAGTGCCTGCATGTTTCAGAGACATGTTATTAGCTGAATACAGATACGATGGGTCAGTGATATTATTATTTTGCTTGGAAGAAATAAGACAAATTCTATGCGAGATAAAAGAATGTTTTGGTGACGGCACTTTCAGTGTTGCACCACTGCCTTTTATACAATTATATGTTATTATAGGAGATATCGACAGTTCATCAGAAACAATAAACACGCTTCCTATATTTTACGCACTCATGACTGACAAAAAAGAGTCTTCGTATTTGGCTTTATTTCATCTTATAAAAGCGACATGTCCGCATTTTAAACCGATTAAATTTCACGCTGACTTTGAAATTGGAATGAGTAATGCTTTGAAACAAGTCTTTGCAAACATAGAAATAAAAAAATGTTTTTACCATTTCTGCAAAAGTTTATGGCGTAAAGCAAAAGAAATCGGCTTGAAATCGAAATTGCAACGCCGTATTGTAGGATTGTGTACCGCACTATCACTGTTGCCGGCAAATCAAATTCAAGATGGTTGGAATTACATTTTGTCAGCTTGTGAACCCAGCAATCCAAAGATAAGCACATTTGTAAAATATATGAATGTAACATGGCTTAAAAATTTTAATTTTATAAATGAACGGTGTACTTACCAGGAGCGTCATCGAACAAATAATGTATGTGAAAATTGGAACTCACAAATTAACAAAAAAGTGCACAAAAATTATGTAACAATAGCTAAATTGCTTTCGGCCTTAAAAGAAGATGCTACAAAGTTACACTGTTGTGCAAATAATAGGAAACAAACAGAAATAGATAGGGACAATTTTATTAGAAACACGCAAATGCAGCTGATACAAGAAACTATTACTATTGGCCATTTTTTGGAAATCCTCCGCTGATGCAACTCAAGCTAATTGATCAGCCTCAAATTTAAATATATTTTTTGATTTTAAAAATTTAAATAAATTGTTACATGTAAATTGTAAAAATAAATTGATCGCAGAGCACTTATAAATTAAATAAATTGAACTTTAAACTATTTTTTAAGAGAACAAATTACCTATTTGTTAAGCTATGTTAAAATATAAGACCAAATGAATGATTTATGGAATCGTTTTCTTTTTTGTTTATTTTTTGTTTTTTTTACAAATAAAAGCAATGTGAAGGTTAGTACATATCAGTGGTAGGAACGTTAGTAAAAAGACACTTATATCCAAACAGTGTAAGGGTGAGGAAATCTTATTTTTACCCTTCACACTAGTGTTGTAGTTAGTAAAATTATTTCCTAACCGTAACACCAGTGTGATAGAGCAGTGTGAAGGTGAGTCGGGCGCGGAAATAAGTTGTTCTTCATAAACTCTTTCCGCTAAAGTTAACGCTTATTAAGACTTTAATTCGAGTTAGACGAGTTAAGGTGATAAGTTAAATTTTTGACGTTTTGTATGGGCTGAGTCTACCCGGATAAGACGGAAAAAGTGATAAAAATGCATTATCTCGAAAACCATCAAATATAAAAAGAAACTGTCTGTAATTTATTTAGCTAGTATGATTATCTTACGAATTATATAAAAATAAACTGTTTAGCTATTCATAGCTTTGATTAGAAACGAAACTAGTGTTTTTGAAGAGCCAACTTTGGAAAATAAATCTATCGAGAAAAGATTCACCAATCGTGTTTCTGTCTGTAATTTATCTAGATTATATCCTTAAGTTATCTTTGTCATGAAAAACAAAACTGTATGTTTTGCTGTTATTGAGAAAAAACGATTCTGCATTCATCAAAAACATTTATTACTCGCCTTAATTTAAAAAGTTGCATACACCTAACCGCAGATAAAAACGACAAGAACCTACTCCTATTATGTACTTGTATAAACTCGAAGCATTCGTGATACATTTCGCCTTCAATCTTTCCTTACTTTTGTGAGTGCTTGTACAGTTTTTATACCTACTCTTTGCAAATGTTAAACGAGGAAAGCTCTTTATATCCTTCCTACGAAAAGTAATTTCAAGTTCAATAGAGTAATCAACTAATATATTATTATCTGTACCACGTTCCATAATCAGAGATCTTTTTTGTAAACAAACAACCGACGAAAAAAGAAAGTTCTCAATTCGACGCGTAGGTAAATATATATATTTTGTTGCTTTATTTATGTATGACAGCGCATATCTGTCATTTTTATTTTTTCTTTTTAAAGCATCAACAGCATTAGATAAAGTCATAACTCAAAAATAAATGCCTACCTATTTATTTTGTTAGAAGAAATCCGCCTGGATAAGACTACGCAAAACAATTTCCGCTGTTTTTAATAGACTTCAAAAACAGGAGGAGATTCTCAATTCGGGAGAAGATTTCATTTATGTACATCAATCACTACGTTACAGCTGGTCCGATTACATTGGTTTTTCACTATCTTGTAGAAGGAGACTCCGATGTAGTCCCATATAAGTTTAAGCTATTTATGCTGTGCTCCGATTACATTTTAACTTTTCACTATCTTGTAGAAGAAGACTCCGATGTTGTACCATATAAGTTTAAGCGATTTATGCTGGTTTTGCAAAAAACAAAATCATCACAGGATATCAAAATTTTACTATTTATAATTGAAGTCAAAACCCTCACAGTTAGTTAGCTATACCAAATTAACATCTCTCTAGCTTATATTATACAGACAGATATAAACTGGAGTGGAATGATAACAATAAATAAAGTTCCGACTTTTCCAAATTTGATACCGGAACATATAAAAAACTATAAAAATTCCAAAGACCTAGCCGATCTCATAGCTGAGCAAAAACCAACCGACTAATCATAAAAGATTTTGTATACAAATTTTTGTGTTTTGTGATTTTAGTGAATTAGGTTAGCTGGATACTGGTCGCTAGAAGATTACGAAGCAAAAAATGCCGCAGAACAAAGTAAAGCTCAAAAACTCATTAAAATCAGAATAATCATTTAAGAGGACGTTAAGTGGGAAACCCAAGGGATTTCCCACTGGATTTTCCCAATTCCTTCATTCATTTTAACCTCAAAGGGAAAGCTATAGATTGTTAGTTTAAGAGAATGTAATAACATTTTGACAAAGCCATTTAAAGTGATCCGCTTGTAGTTTTTAATTAAAAACCGGCCAAGTGCGAGTCGGACTCGCACACGTAGGGTTCCATACCATTATCTATAAAAAAACGGCAAAAAAAACACGTTTGTTGTATGGGAGCCCCACTTAAATATTTATTTTATACTGTTTTTAGTATTTGTTGTTATTTCAAAATTCGTGGTTCAAAAAGGGGTTTTTTTTCGAGTTTTATTTTTATTTTCTTTGAATCAGCTCGAGTATAGTTTCCTTATACTGTCCTTGATTTATGATACGCACGACACAGGTATAAATCGTAATGTGGTAAAGAACTCTTGTTTTTATGTTTATTTTACTACTAGATGGGGCTCTACATGGTCTAACCGATGATGATGTTAATGTTATAAATATATCCACTGCACACCGGAAATGAGTTTCTACCGCATCCGGTGCTCGCATTCTTGATATTTACAACACAATTCAAATAGTAGCAGAGTTGAAAGCTAATTACTGTTTAAATAATCTATACATATAATAAAACTGTAGAAGAGTTCAATTCTGTACATTGAATAAAAACTAAAAAAAATACTCCTAGGGGCCTTTATAAAAGTAACACAAACCAAAAAAAAACATTTTGAAATTTTTGTCTGTCTGTCTGTCGGTTATCCGGCTTTCACGCAAAAACTACTGGACGGATTTTGGTGAAACTTCTTTTGTTATGTAGCTATTAGTCCTCGGCAACATATAGGCTATAATTTATTTTGAAGATTGGAATACCAGATGTGAAACTATCTGTCCCCCAGCGAAGCGGGCACGGGTCAGCTAGATTAATAATATTAGAGACGGGTAATGCGTCGATTTTAACTTTATCTCAATGTCAGTCAATATTTTTGTGAAATAAAAAGAAGCCGGATTTCATAATCTTCTATTAAATCTGAAGCTGCATCATTAGTAGCAAAAGTATGTAACGCAAATCCTGCACTACCTTTTTTTTCAGGCGTAATATCAAATGTAATTTGTGGACGTACCTCTGACTATCCCGTTTAGACATCTTCAAGGATCTGAGCGCCTGCAGATCTGAGAGGATGTCTGCCGTACTTGGGTATAGTCGTGATCGTAGTCTTCGTCGTATACTTCTAGTCGTATACTATTGTTTTCTACCCGAAAAATTTAATCACATTTACGAGTACGAGTTTATTCAGATATCTCGTAAAGCATTCAACAGAAACATGTCACAAATACCACCCTGAACTGATAAATTATAAGTAAAGGTAGATTAGCTTACCTTCCTTGTACTTTTTGAAGCTCAACCCCGTGATGAGCCAGGAACTTCTCGTTCACCTTGTCCAGGGCCAGGTCCACTGCTGGGCCACACCGCTCCAGGTCGAAGGGGGAGTCTATTTGCGAAGCCATCAGCACGCCGACATTATACACTGTTTTACTTTTAGTCGACCCAGACAAAAGCGGTGTTAGAAGAAAAATGTAGAATGTGATGAAAGACATTTTTCATGCCGATTTTTAAAACACTTGAATTTGAAATTTGGCTCTAGAAGTAATGAATCTAGTAAATATAGAACTTAGAATTATCCAACAGACTTTGTTCTCACTTGTTAACTACGAAGTTTTCCAACTAAACTTGCTAATAGGATAAACAAACAATTCGTCTAAGTTTCTTTTCCGTTACCACATTCACTAGTCCCTTTCAAATTGGGAAATTACTTTATAAAATGAGAAAACTTTGTGAACGAATGCGGGAAAATCGACTGAAAAGACGCGTCCGCGCGCCGCTACAGTTTCATGAACACTGACGACTCGAGACAACGAGACATTGGAACTGAATCCCCAGCTAAGAAACCTCCGACTTTGATAGAATGGTCGAGATTAACCCGGACAGATTATATAAAAGAGTAGCCAGGGTACGTGAAATTCAGACAGCAACAAGTCTGCTAGTTCCCGCCTTTTCAAGCCATTAATCCTGGATGAAGGGCGTCACGAATTACATAAAAATTGTCACTTGATTTTCGCGCGCGTAACACCTGAATAAAAGTTATGTACCTAATTTCAGATAACTTTATTCCGAATTAAATCCTGATCGGTTTAGCCGCAACGCGTGATTGAGCCACTTTGGTAGGTACAATGTCTAATAATAATATATACCTACAAACTTTCGCGTTTTAAATTTCAATATTGATGTTCATGAAATTGATATAGCGATGATGGATAGAAACGAGTTGAGAAAACATAAAAGTACAAAGTTAATGGACAGAAGATTTAAAATATTAGGTAAAAAAAAACAGAGTTTTCGGATAAACTGTGGCTTGCCATTAATATTAAGTAGGTATAATTGGCCTTTTAATAAAGACGCTCTCTTTTCTATTTTAAAGAATATTTTATGGTATTATGTATGAAATATAACGTCGTTCAATGTCCACTGCGGCTTTGCTTGGTGGCATGTATTCTGGAGTACCAATTTTTGATGACTTTACCGCATAAATTTGTCTGAATTTGCTGGATAGTGTTCGTTCTGTCGACTCAGAGAACATCAAGTGTTTACGTTTTATTCGCGTAAACCTGTGATTTAAGTTAGAAACACATCGTAGATACGAATATTGTGTGGTGAAAATAAATCATTTTTGTATTCCATTCTTATAAAGTGAATTTCTTCACCTTCTCAATGGAATTGACCCGACAGACATTGTCCTGTCCAAACTTCAATAATCCCATAGCACTTTCAGTTTTCCGGACAAATTTTCTAATTGTCCCAACTCCAATAATCCCATAGCACTTTCAGTTTTCCGGACCACTTTTCCAATTTTTCTTTCGCTAAAAACCTTTTTCCTCAAAAGTTTATATATTCCTAAGACGTATATTAGCAAGTTATATAAGTTGCCGAGTTATCGCTATAACCTATGCCCCTAAAGCTCTTCACAAAATCTGTCAGTTTATTATCTCTGCATCGAAATCTCTTTTCTTTACGGCTGTCACACATGGTTCATATTATTTTTTACTACCTGACCCGTGCCCGCTTCGCTGTGCGTAAGACATTTCTAATACCATCGTTGACTTTTTTGTAGACGTTTTTAAGGTGTACAATACTGTAGTACATTATTTTGATATATCTCGTGGGGTTCAGACAGCATTTGCAATGTAAGCGCAAAAAAATGTGTTCTGAGAAAATTCTGCAGTATTCGACATATTCGTCTCTTAAATGATGCGCCTAGCACTCGACTCATTGCAAAATGGGTTGAGAAGTTTGAAGAGACTGGGTCAACTCTGGAGAAACCAAAATCTGGGCGGCCAAGAACATCAAGAACAGCCGAAAACGTGGACAGTGTTACTCAGTCTATTCGAGATGATCCAAACCTCTCGATTCGGAAGCGTGCTGTTGCTTTAAATGTGCACAGATCTTCATTATGCCGCATTTTACACAAAGATTTAAAGCTGCACCCGTACAAAATTCAGTTGGTGCAAGAACTGAAGCCTCAAGATGCTGGTCAGAGGCTTGACTTTGTAAATCAGATGATTGAGCGCTTTCCAACGTTCACCAACATCTTGTTTTCCGATGAAGCCCATTTTCACCTGAATGGGCATGTAAACAAGCAAAATTGTCGTTACTGGAGTGCAACCAATCCAAAACAAAAACATCAGAAACCGCTACATTCACCCAAAGTCACCGTATGGGCAGCGATGTCGGCGCGAGGAATTATCGGCCCTTACTTTTTTGAAGATGGAAGGGGACGCACGCTCACAGTGAATTCAGAGCGTTATGTGGAGATGTTAGACGAGTTTTTCGTGCCCCAACTGCAAAACTTTCCTGGTTACAACCAAAGAACATGGTTCCAGCAGGATGGAGCAACTTCACACACGTCCAACAGATCTCTGCCTCGAGTTCGAGAAATTTTTCCGAACAAATTAATCTCCAGGCGAGGTGACATAAATTGGCCTCCACGGAGTCCCGATTTAACACCTATGGATTTTTTCCTGTGGGGTTATGTCAAATCAAAAGTTTACGCTAATAAACCGACTTCCCTGGCACAATTAAAAGAAAATATCCGTCATGAAATGGCAGCCATCACGGAGACTACCTGCCGAGCTGTCATAGGCAACTTTAGTGCCCGACTAAATGAATGCCGAGAGCGCAACGGTTTAAATTTGGACGATGTTATTTTTAAAAAATAAATTCCCAAACAGTGTACTTCAATATATAATAAACATTTTTTCAATAAAGCTAAGACTTTTCTTTTAAAAAAAGATTTAAATGTGAACTTTCTTTTGAGACACCTGTTACTATGTAGTGATTGTAGAACCATACTGTTATGGTGCAACTTTTATGTGCATTAAGATGGGTCTCTCTACGCCCCAGCTCCGCGCACTCCGTCCATACACTTCGCCAATATAAAATGCATTTCAACTTATTACAATACGATGACAGGCCTCGCAGCCCAGTTGGTCTACTACCAGCACTTGAGTTGTGGGTTCGATCCCCACCCAGAAAAAACATTTGTATGATTAACATAGATGTTTGTTCTGTATCTGGTGGTATCTGGGCCAATGTCGTAACAGGTTGTATAGGAAGTATAGGACGTCAAGGCACCACGAACCTCTAGGAATGGAGTTCCTACAGGCGCAGAGATGATACTGCGACGTGGCGCGTCCCCAGGTTGCGGATAGGGGTTAACCGGTGTACCAATAGCGCTCGTGCGAGCGATGTTGGCACACCGGCGCGGACAAAACACGAAGATAGGGAGGTCGAGGGAAGGAAGGCTTCTCCGCGCGTCCCTTTGACTGAGCAAAGGGAGCAAAGGGCGCAGTGGATGAAGTCGGGCAGAGGAAAGGAGTTCCTACTCTGCCGGGAGGGTGGGCAGGCTTGGTAGCCGCCCAACACCGCTCTTTTAAGAGCGGTGAAGACGTGGGGGTAGGGGACCCAGTTGGGCCTGCCCTGACAGGTAGGTGTCGGGTTGTCGTAGACTTCCCGACATCACCTGCCCCTATTTATAGGGGCGGAGAGAGGAGGCGGACTTGCCCGTCGGGGAGACCGGAGCGCCACGCCGGTCAGGCCCCGTGCGGGTGAGGGAGAGGACGCTAAACCTCTTTAAAAAATGGCATAGGAAGAAAACCTCTTTAAAAAATTACACCTGGGAGGAGATCGGTTTTCCCCACCCGATCTGGACCCGTGGGGGCGGTGAGGCCTCGGTCCCGCTCTGACAGGTGGGTGCTGGGTTGTGGGACAACCCGGCGACACCTGCCCTCCTAGCGGGGGCGGAGAGAGGAAGAAAACCTCTATAAAAAATTACGGGATGGAGGCGGCGGTTTGACTGCCGTTACTAGCGACCTTCGTTAGTAGCGGCAGACTTCCGTGGCCTGCCCCAGGAGGGGCGAGAGGAAGAAAACCTCTGATAAAAAATAACGGGATGGAGGCTGCGGTTTGGCTGCCGATACGAGCGATCTCGTTGGTAGCGGCAGACTTCCGCGGCCTGCCCCATGAGGGGCGAGAGGTAGCCCCTACCAAAGGGGACTTTCGGGTCCGTGGGTGGTCGGAACAGGGGTTCTGGCTGCTCGTAAGCGGATCCGGGATGGCGGCGGTACTTTTTGGCAAGTGCCGTCGTGAGCCCCGCGTACGCATGCGCGTATGCGGGTTCCGGGCGTGGCTGTGGGTGCCATTGCCGGGACAGTGCTCTTGGCAAAATGCGAGAGGGGCACCGGTGCGTTCCGTAGGAGATCCCGGAGCCCCTTGACATGCATTGAGGCCGGCCAACGTGGTGGTTTTAGTCGGTACGAGTCCGACATACCCTTCTTTCTCCCCTGAGGAAGAAGGGACCCATGAGGGTTTCCCCACGTAAAAAAAAAAAAAAAAAAAAAAAAAAAAAAGGACGTCAAGGCAGGCAAAAGCGCCGGCGTTGACGAACTTCCATCAAGATTGGCACAAGACCGTAAATGGCGGAACTCCACGAGGAGGCCTATTGCCCAGATGTGGGACAGTATAATCTAATCAAAAAAAAAAGTGACAACTTTGGTGGCGTGGCGAGCTCTTTCAAATGTGCGAGTTCGTTCCTCACTTTGGGACGAAAGTTTAGTCTGTTTATCTATTTTAGAAAGTTTATCTATTTATATTCTTTCCAGGTCTAGCTGACATAAAATCATCAAACAAAAGCTTCTCCTTATTCTTAACATAGAGACAATTGAAATACAGCATCAAACCCTAACTGACTTGAACATCACTTTGACTTCGAACTGTTTGTTTGAGCACCCGTATTTAATCAATTGACATGACTTGCGAAACACAATGTTGGTTGATGTCACATCTCTTGAACACTGGGTTAAGACGCTGCCAGTCGACGATTATTTTTGTTCGAAACGAAAAAAGAAATACTTGTGAACAAGCCACATCTCCTATTTTATAATGTATAGTATATGTGAATAAAGATGTACCCATCTTTAATCACTTCCATAAATAATCCTACCGACCGCTGCAATGACGACAAACACACGTCCGCGCGTGGTCCGCCTTAGCTTTTCGAATAAATAAATGATATAAATTATGTATAATTACTTATCAAAAATCTATCCTAATAGAAATCTAGATCTTCATATTACCTATATTTAACAATAAATCACAAGTTGATTTTAATAGTAGGTATATAAAATATTTCGATCATAAATTCTAAAACGTATCATTTTGAAATAATATCTTTATCGTGAAAAGTTTCTGCTATTATGTTTTCAGCTTAATAGAAATCTAGGTAGGAAACTGAAGTAATATACTTATAAAAATAGGAGATGTGGCTTGTTCAGAAGTATTACTTTTTTCGTTCCGAAAAAGAGCAATCGTCGACTGGCAGCCCCTTAAAGGTCTTTCAATTTCAGTCGTAATATTATTTCATATGACAAGAGCGTTCTAAACCTTTATGTATCTTGCTTGGTGTGTATTGTTTTATTATCGTTTTAATATCAAACCAGATCGAATTCGATCACACTAATGTTTTACATGCGAGAGTTTCGATGTTTATTTATTACTCAATATCGTCATAACTGCTTAACCAATTTCAACAAAATATGGTTTATAGATAGAGCATGACCGCAATTTAAATACAGGATACTTTTTATTTCAGTACTACGTGAGCTAAGTCGTGCGATAAAACTTATTTTAAATCGATTTATATACCGGACCATAACGGAATCGCGATAAAAAAAAAATCGGCTAGAAGCGATTCGCATAATCAGGATTTCGAGCGTGAATTATTTTACTGGGGTGCTTGTTTGTGGCGAGAGGGTTAATCTTTGGAAAACTTTGTGGAGAAATTGTAGGGGAAATTATCAAAAGGGTTAAATACCAATATAAAGAGCAATTTCTGAAACATGACATTTAATTCAACAAAACCACTACACACTGCTAACAATATACTCAACGTAATAATGACACATCTGAAATGTACTATTTGGTGTTATAAATTATTATGCATAACAAAATAGGTATCAATAAATATAAATACATATATTCCGTATAACGAAAATTACAACACTTAAATATATTTTGTAAAACTTTGTACAATAAAAACGCGAAATATATTATTGTTCAAATCACCTACTTAGGGGGTTTATAATAATATATTCTCTTAACGACTAATCTATTGGAATATAATAATGAAATACAATTTGCAAGCGTCAATTTAAAATACATATTTCTACGATTTTCATTAACCATCTAATAAGGTACATTAATAATACATACATCTACGTTAGTAAAAGAACAATGTTGTATAATTATATAGTTCAGTATGAAATTAATAAAATTATACTTTACTAAATTATGTAAAATATAAAACACCATACACATATAATATAATGCAATAACCGCAATCAAACACTTATGCTACAGATCTATAAAAAACTTAGTCCAGTTTTACTGATCAATACAACCCAGCTAACATAAGTTGAAACCATCCTAATAAGTGCGAAAGTTTGTGAGTTTGTTTGTATGTTTGTGCCTCAATCAGGCCTAACCGAGAAAACGGATTAAGATAAAACTTTATGTAGATGTAGTTATAATACCAGAATAAAACATAGATGTATTTATTATCCGAAAAACATCCCTAAAATGTAAAAAACGCAAAAGGTCTGATTTGGGTATGGATGGCGCTGGTGTGCAATCTGACAAAATCTGACATTAGTGTTAACATCAATCGTCATAGCAACGTGCGTTACTCTATGCAATTATTGATTTCTTTTTCGTCTTATCCGGTTAGACTCAGCCCATACAAAAAACCAAACATTTCACATATCATTCACAGACTACCTTCTAGACGTGGTCTGGAGCTAGTCAGCTTTGAAATTCACTGGTACTGTAGTACATTGATACATATATCATGTTATTTATCAGAGAATATATTAGCATTTATAAGACAAGTAAATGCTACTTTTTGAAAAAATACGGTCTTGAGTTAAATTATCTGGGTTGTAAAGGGACGTTATAATAATTATAACAACTCAATACTAATCAATAACGAGGATTGGTTCCAAACGACATTAATACTACATACATACAGCTATACCAAATTGTTGGGCAATACGATAAAATTGATCAACTCTGTGATTTGTTTGTTTGTGAATCAGCGACTAACATTCAAACAAAATAACAGAATACCAAAAAAACTGATCGTGTTATGTTCGACCAAAAAAAATAATTACTTAGTTATTGAATAATATCGCACAGTAGGTATTCTAAAGTGGCAGGTCGCCCATAAATGAACACCAACCTATGAAAGATACCGTCAAATCAAATCTTATTAATATTTTATAGAGAGAGTGCTAATTTTGTGAGTTTTTACGTATACATAGGGTAATAAACACGGCAACTATTTGAAAAATTCTTACACCATTTGAAAGGTACATTATTCCGAATGAACATAGGCTACTTTTTAACTGGGTACCACATGAACGAAGCCGCGCACAGAAGCTAGTGTTTGATGAAGTGAACAAAATAAGGGCCTGTTTCACCATCTTCAAGTAAAGTGTTGATTTGTTACTTTCCAGTTAGCTTTAAATTAATATATGAAAGTGTCAATACTATCAAATGTCAAATGGTACGCTCATTTTTGGTAATCGCCGAGTAGCTTACTTAGGACTTTACTTGAAGATGGTGAAACAGGCCCTAAGATAAATTTTATCAATTGCCCGAAACAGTCAAAATACAAAGACAAACATCTAGAAACATCTACGTGAAATAATAATGACTAGAGTTAGATAAATTTAAGCTACAGCTAAATTAATGTTACGATGATGAAAATGCAGTGAAGGATATTGTACTTTACAAACATTGTATAAACGTTTAGAGCTACGTAAGATTAGATGGTTAGTTTTAATAGGATAGTAAAGGAAAAATATGAATTATTAAATACATTTCTACTAGTAATACATTGGTTCTTCAGATAAAGACGAAGTCTTACGAAACAACGCAAGATTCGCAAGGAGATAGCGATAATGACCGGTAATGGATCAAAAAAAGTTACCAATTTGATTTTTCTTGTTTTTTTTGGTAGTAATCGATCAAGATGTTAGATGATAGTGTTAGCATCCAGACGCCATCTTTGTCATATTCTTATCAAAAGAACCAATATTTCACTGCTTTTATATTTATTACAATAATGGGAAATAACCCTAGTTTGACACCGCCATCATTTAATGGTAATATAATTTAATGGTAATATAATGACACACTGCTATGCCGCGTCATAAAATCGCAAACATTTTCGAATCGATTGCTGGAAACACGTCATTTGAAAAATATTTGATTTTTTTGATGCTATTTGGTCCGCTGAATAAAAATAATCTTAAAAAGATAATTATTTTGTAAGAACTATTAAAACTGTTTCCGGTGAAATTAAAAGCCCCAAGGCGGTAACAAGCTCGTACAATTCTCCGATTCAAACATGACATTGTGACATGACAAAACATGACAATTTCAAGTGTTTCCAACAATGGATTCGAGCGAACCACACGAATACCGTACACTGTAACCACTACACTAAAATTTGTGCGTATCGTATTATAATTATATAAACTTCACACATCTCACAAAACTAATGGGTCAATACACCGATTAAACCTCAGGCTGTGCGTGAAATTGGTTGATTTACAAAATGATTGACATTGAGCACAAAAACATTACATGTCAACTTGTCCTACGTGCTACATGCTACGTGCGTTGTAATTAAAAATACCATCAATTTCTGCACCCCTATTCTCCTCTTTAGAATGAGAATTTTCAACATCTTTGAGCGCGTAAGCTCTATAAGAGCGCGCCAGCGCAGCGCCTAATTTAAATTTTAGGCTTTGTAGTTTTGATGATTAAGTATTAGGAATATTACTTTGTCGTATTTATGATAAAGATTCAAAATTGTCCTTTCGATTTAAATTAATAATGCAATTTTGGTATGAAATGTCCTTCTTAGAAGGAAAAAGGTATTTTTCATATTTGACTTAATTTTTTTTACAACATATAAACATAAATAGATTTGCCATCTATTGTATTGTATTGTTGAGTTATTTTTGTTTGTAAAGACTGACATATAAATATAGGTAGAGTGCTGAGATTCAAGTTCATCAGTTAATCAAATTGTAAACCATCCCAATCCACAATCCAACTAGATACGAATAATATACATCATACGTACTTAGATTACCATACAAATATATTATTTATATTTTTAAATATTTATTGCTGTCTCTGTCGCACAGAGTAACAAGAGCTCGATTGATCTCACTTACATTACCTAATTGTACTCAAAGGTTTACGCAACGGGTAACTATGCTTTGGTTATACATTAAAATGGCGATTATAAATACTATTCCGTATCCCTACAAGGTCCCCTATAATCTCGTTTAGCGGCATAAATTACATTTCATTACCGTGCCACGGGATTTACTCGTGTGACAAAAAGTGGCAGGTCGTGTGGTATGATTTCAAATTTGGCCAAATCCAAAAAAAACTGATTATTTGAGGATAACAATGTTCTCAATATTGTAATGCTTTTCAAAAGCATCTAAATCCACGTAAGTCTATAAAAACCGGTACAGCAATACGGGACAGCCAATCAGCTTCGAGCATTTGGTATGAAGGTGTCGGCCATATTGTTTTCTTTTCATTTCAAGATATTCTTTAAACTGATTTTCGTCCGGTACTAGACAAAAGTATAAATAGGATTTGGCTAATATTGAAATCAAGCCATTTATTTGTAAAGAAGTAAAAATGCCGGTTCTTTTGTGCTATTTGGTCGTTTGTTTTCACTGAAAAACTTATGTCAATAAAACAATTGTTAAGGGTGTAAATAATGAGAAGTCCCATGTCACGGATATAGAGTATGGACCCTTAAAAATACTATACTACGTGTACTTGTATAATTAAGCTAACATTAAAACTTCTAAATAAGAGAAAAAATAAGCAAAACTTTTACATTATTATTGCTTTTCATGGGAATAATATCGCGGAAGACTGATTCTAGTTTACACGTTCGGTCGGATCACACTATTCACATTATGTATATCTAAGTAAATAAGGCCGGTAAATAAATATACAAAAATATATAACGTTATTTGCACAACTATATACTATTCCGATTTATACTACGGAGTAATTAGTGATGTGTAATCATAATATCTATAATAATACATAATATTCTTGTGACATCAATTATCATTTATACATGGAAATAGGAAAAGTAGTAAATAGATAGATATTTTTCCAAGATACATACAAGTAAATACTAATAGATAAAGTTAATTAAAAGTATATAACATTTAAGATTTAGTTTTTTGTCAACATGTACAGTCATTGACGATTTTTTCAGAATTCAGATACTATTTGTTAATAATGTCAAATTTGAATACATTTTAGTGCTAATATAAAGTATTAAAAACACTATTCGTTTTATTACTTTTTGTAATAAAACACAATAGTTATACATTGGCTGTATCTATAAGTAGGTTTAAAAATAATATACATAGAAAAAGATGAGACTTGGATACAAGATATGAGTACTTACAATAACATTTTTATAGGTATAACCTACCTAGTTTGTTTTTTATGAAAAGGGAACGTGAATCGTAATGGATGGAGTAGGCACAACTACTATCTAGGGTAGGCCTTTGAACTACACTAGTCTTATATAGGATACTACATACTAATAAAATAATAGGAATTGTTTAGAGGTAGAGGACCAAGGTAGGGTTGCGTTGGATTAATGTTTCTGACCCAAATTCACCAATTTTAACCAGTTTTTGTTTGCTCCAACAAGCACATATTTAGTGAACTTGGGCTTTTTAGTATGGCAAGGATTTTACTAAATGCATTGAATTTATGGCAACTAAATAATATTTCATACTATGTGTGTTCACAAAAGGATGTCACTCAGGTTATATAAATCTACTTCGGACCACACTTTAACCAACAGTTTGTTTGTTTGGACACCAAATAGGTCTTAGACACTTTTTTAAAACATGTTTAAGTATAATATTAGTGTCTAAGTCAATTTATAAAATGACTTAATATACTTTAATAAAGAGTACAGAATTTATGACGTTTACCGAAGAACATATTGAGGTAGAATAGGAAGTTAGGATGTTTTATCACACGCAATTTAGATAAAATCTTTTTTCTTCGATGATAATAATTGCTTTTTACAATTTAAAAGGGGTCAATTTAGAATCAATCTATCGGCTTTTAGGCCTCTTTTCGAATAATAGGCGCATTCCAAAAAGCAATTTTAAGACATACAACACCAATTTTTTTTTTACCTTACACAAAAGTTCAAATTTTTCCAAATCCATTAGGCAATTTTACCATCAAACGCACAAGACAATGCAAAAACCTTACACAAGCTTTCTTAAGCTTGTTGAACACCAACAGCTAAAAATTTCGTTACAACATACATATTCCATACTTTACCAACTTTACCGTGACAGCGAATTTTGTGTTTTATATTCTTAAACAGCTGTTTTTTGACTTTTAAGATGTTGAAGTTCAAAGAGCTTACTCGGTTAAGGAGCGGAGTGCTGTCGACGCCTGCGTCTGAAGACGAGCGCGAAAATGCTGCGCAAGCGACGCCATCTACGCCGGCCGCCACCAGTCGAAATTCCCGTGCCCATTATCGATGCCTGGAAGAGAATAGGATGAGATAAATAAACAATTGTGTGAACCGATGACCGCTAGTAGTATTTCCATTTGGTGTCAGATTTTAGGGTACAGGGAAACTTCTTTTTTGATTTATAAGGAAAACCAACAGTTAAACCTAATTAAAATTCCCTTTTTATTGATCGATCGCCGCTCATAGAGAAATATTGTCATTTTTGACACTAATTATGTTCACTTTTATAACATTATTTATACCCTTAGCTAGGGTATTTGTTCTAGGCATATTGTAGAACTAACTTTAACACCCAAAAACTTACAATATTTTTAGTATTTTAGCATAGAAAATAAGTTCCAGTAAAATCACGTCTATGGCGCTACATTTTACACCTAGGATAAATCTTTTCCTTAAGGTGCTCGTGCTAGACCAGGTGAATACAACCTCGCTGACCGAGAAACAGTGTCTCGACAACATAGTAACATGTAAAAAAATTAAATGAAATAGAATCACAACTTTAATCCCCAAGTCTCCAAGTACGGAAGACATCCTCTCAGCTTAGATCTCCAGGCGCTTAGATTCTTGAACAGGTCTAAAGCGGGTAGTCAGAGGCACGTCTAAACATTAGGTGTTATAATGTTTTATATTTATATATTTACTAGCTGACCCGTGCCCGCTTCGCTGTGCGTAAGACATTTCTAATACCATCGTGGACTTTTTTGTAGACGTTTTTAAGGTGTACAATACTGTAGTACATTATTTTGATATATCTCGTGGGGTTCAGCCAGCATTTGCAATGTAAGCGCAAAAAATGTGTTTATTTACGACATCACATTAGAAACCTCTAAAATTATCAGTGTCTCTCTACTATATTATGCATGTATTATACATATAAACCTTCCTCTTGAATCACTCTATTCATTAAAAAAAACCGCATCAAAATCCGTTGTGTAGTTTTAAAGATATAAGCATACATACATACGCGGGAAGCGGAAAGCGAATTTGCTTTATACTATGTAGTGACAAAAAAAAGTACATAAGTATTCTATCAGTATCTAAATCCCATAGTACCTACAAGCTTTGCTTAGTTTGGGGTCAGATGGCACTGTGTGATAATGTCCACCAATATTTATTTATTATTTATTACATTTTGCATATGCCCACATTTTACAGTATAGCTACATATAAAGACATATTATACCTGTCTCTGCCTCTCGAGTCGGCGTATTTCCCGGATGAGCGCGTGGAATGCATCGTCAACGAAATGCCTCAGCGCTGCTGACGTCTCGAAGAATGGACACCCTAGCTGTGTGGCCAGGGCTTTACCTTCATCAGTGCTCACCTAAAAAGTTATAATCGTTGATTTGAAATAGGACACATAGGCTCAGGATATCAAGTTCATTCATAAGTAGGATAAGAGTAAAAAGAGAATTCATTGTTTTTATTTTAATTAAATAAATCAATGTCTTTAATAGAGACCAACACTTTGCACTTAATAAACATTGACTATTGCACTTTTACACAGGTTTAAAAAATCACCTGTTTAAAATCATAACAATTCAAATTGAAATACTCATCACATAGGTGAGTGATAGAAGAGTCCTCATAGAGGAGTGACTAAGGCAAGTGGTGCAGTATAAATTCCAATGATAAACAAAAGTTTTATACATTTGCTAATATTTGTTCTGGGTCTGGGCATTGTGGTTCTTGGAGATCCTGATGCTCACAACACAGGGAATCGTAGTGTAGGGTCAGACTTTATATATACAGGGTGTCCGGTAATTAATGGATAACCCCGCAGGTACTTGTGGGGGGGCAAGGGGGCAACTCAGAAATTTAAAACTACATGAAGTAGGCATGTTTTTTAAGCTGTGGGCCACCCCGGTCTCCATACGTTTTTTTTATACCACAGGTGCTCAAACTTTATCAAAAAAAATCGCGTACAGTTATTTTTATTTTCAAGTGTTAGAAAAAAACAAACAGTTGTGGCTAGGAATAATTTGTGATGCGCCATAGCAAGGCCAATTATCCACGGTTATTTGCAGAGAAAATCAATTCGTTATCATTGAATTTGTAGCCGTAGTGTTCAAAAGCTTGAACAAAGGTATCAAATTTAGGACTTTGAAAAAAAAATTAAAAATTCTTAGACCGTTGCAGATAGATTTATTTTGAATTTTTTTCTGAGTTGCCCCCTTGCCCCCCCACAAGTACCTGCGGGGTTATCCATTAATTACCGGACACCCTGTATATATGAGTATATATTAATATCTTATGTACATTAAAGTTAAACATAATGAGTGTTTGATTTTTTCTCTAGTAATAATTTTTCACTCACTTGTCTACACCTCGGTGCCAAATCCAGTTTGTTGCCGACTAGTACCAGCGGCAGGGTCTCAGTGGGTCTAGCTTGTGCCAGCAGCCGTCTATACTCGGCGGCCGCACGAAATGACCGTCTGTCTGTGACCGAGTAGCAGAGCACAAAGCCTTCGCCACAGCGCATGTACTGTTCACGCATTGCTGTGAATTCCACCTATAAGAAGAATGGTAAGCAATGTTTAACTTATAAATATATGCGGATTTTACACAAAGCGCCATCTAGCCCCTAACTAAGCTAATTAATTGATTTAAGATTATTATCGATTTAAGATTTAGTGGAATCTCTCACAACTTCTTTCGCATGAATTTATTTCTAGATAGACCTCAACCCCCACGGGAACTTCTACTAGACTTCTCCTTAGTTGTATTTCAGGAATTATTTTCTTACCTATACACCAAAAGAAATAAACCCACCTAATTTTGTTTGGACCAGTGGTTTAGGCTGTGCTGAAACTTTTGTATTACTGACAGACTGACCTAGTCAGTCAGTAATACAAAAGTTTTATTAATTTTGATGTCAGAAATGTCATCTTTAGTTTTATGAGGTTTTGTAGGTGTAGGTGTCTTACTTAACATTTACTAGAGAATAGAATTTAGATACAAAGAACTATCATGCCTATGATATTCCTCAATTCAAGTTCTCATCTACAATCTACTAGTTCTTCAATTAATACTAAGAACCGGCACTGGAAAGCGCTACAGTTTTTATATTAATGCATTTTCCAGTGTTCATATAGTTTTTATTCACATGTACTTTTGTTCACTAAAATAAATAAATACTATTATTTATCCTTTACTACTATTTAATGCATTACCTGTCCAGCTGTGTCCAAAATATCAAGCAGGGCGGGTTCTCCATCTATTACAGCTTGTTGCTGGTATGAATCCTCTGAAAACATTATCTACATTACCATCAACTCCTTACACAATAAGGAAAACAGATGGAATGTTGTATTATTTCCTTATAGATTATTTACATTCTATATCAAATGGTATTAATTCATGGTCACTTTGTTTTGTTTATTTACATAGTACGTTACTATTACTATCGTATCCTACCTATAGTAGGGTCATGGTAGTCTAAGAAGCTGTGACTGACGAATTGCAGCGTGACGGCAGACTTGCCGACGCCCCCGTCGCCCAAGACCACCACTTTGTAGACTCGGAGGCCGCGCGACGTACCCGCAGCCTCGCCCGCCATGCCGCCGCATGCCTGGCGGCCTCTATCAGCGCCCGAGCCGCGCCCGCGGCTCCCTTTACTCGCCCGCACCCATCGCCCGCCGCACAGACCCCCGCCCAGCACTAACACCACACTGCTAACTTGCGCAACGAAACACTACCACCTTTTATAGACGAAACACATTTTGGTACTATTTATTTGTAAAAATTTAGATTCAATAAAAAATCGACAGCTGATTGAAGTGAAGGCTAGCTATTGACATTTTTGATAGTTTCGTTTGTGCCGCTATGTTGGTGGCGATGTCAAATCAATGATCTAGTTCGCTGGATGTGGCCTTGTCGTAATTAGCAAACAGATCAATCACTTAGATAAAGGTAGAACTACACTTAACGCGTTGGCACTCCCGGCAAGATTTATTTTTCATTACTGTCAATTATTTAAACATGTCATATATGTCAATGTCAGTGTCAGTGTCTCAAGTGTCATTGGTTTGTTTTGTTAGTGATTTTTCTTCCCAGTTCCCCTAAAATAATTTAAAACTTTGTAAAAATGGCTCACATCCAATTTGTAGATGAATTAGTCCGCGAGTACCTAATGTACAGAGGCTTTACATCTACCGTCAAAGCCTTTGATACCGATCTAAAGGCAGATAAAGACAAGGGATTCAGAGTGGACAAAATAGTGGAGCAAATCGTGCATTACATTAATATTTCTGATCTTAACGGCCTCAAAGAATATTGGACACACCTCGACTGCTTAGTATTCTCAAAGCTAGAAGTTCATGTTCAACCAGGTTTGTTGAAAATCACAAAACAAACAACCTTCCAGAAAACAAGCGTCTGTGTCCCTGCTTCTACATTATTAGTTATATTTTCTAAACTTATTCTGTATTTCCACAGCTGTACGTAAAATAGAATACAGCCTGTACAAGTTGTATCTGGTAACAGCTTCTCAGAGCACTGGTGGGGTGCGCAATGACAAAGTTGCTGAATTCCTGTCCAAAATGTTACCAGAACTACAAGGGCAAAGTGAATGGAGGGATTGGTTCAGTGAGTATTTTTGAATGTGTTGCTGGAAATATCTTCAAAATAAACTTTGATATTAATGTCCTGAACATGCCTAAAATCACAATTTAAATCTTATTTTAAACTTAAAAAAATAAAATAAATAGGATCACAAAAGTAATCTCCAAGTACGGTGGACATCCTCTCAGATCTCCAGGTGCTCAGATAATAAAAAATTGCCTAAAGGGGTTAGTCTAAGGTACGTCCAAATGTTACATTTAAATCTTGTCTGTCTGCATTACGTGTTGATTAAATTTTTTTTGCTTTGCCGTAGTACTAAAATATTTTTTACTGCCCATTAGTGCTGCCCTATGTCCAGAAACCAGAAGAAAACCCATCCTTCAGTCTATACTTCACCCGAGTGTGGCAGGACAGTGTTCTGGTATCCCTGCACAATTTGTTGGCAACCGTGTTCCAGTGTATGCCACAACCAACCCTAGCCAGCTATGAGAGTGAAGCTAATCTTGTGAAACGATTACAGGATAAACTTGCTGCTGTTACCGGAAAGGTAACTATACTTTTTATTAAAAACTTTGATCAATATGAATTACTAGCTTCCGCCCGGGTGGTACCTGGATAAAAAGTAGCCTATGTGTTATTCTGATGTATACAACCCGGTCAGAATATCTGTGCACCTCGCTGGAATGCGGCGCCTCTCCCGCTCTCTCTCTCTCCCGCCTCGCCCGTACCCATGACGTCACGAGGTCAGGTGCACAGATATTGTGACCGGGTTGTACATATATACGTTTCATCTACATCCATTTAGTAGTTTTTGCGTGGAAGAGTAACAAACACATCCATCCTCACAAACTTTCGCATTTATAATATTAGTAAGATTTTAACAATAGAATATCTGAATATCACAATAGTATATAGTGATATCTCTTGAAGGTTTGATTTTTTCGACTGTGG
This sequence comes from Hydriomena furcata, assembly GCA_912999785.1. Classification (NCBI taxonomy): domain Eukaryota; kingdom Metazoa; phylum Arthropoda; class Insecta; order Lepidoptera; family Geometridae; genus Hydriomena; species Hydriomena furcata. The sequence continues at coordinate 10,700,478 of OU538837.1, forward strand.
CGAAATTTATGTAGAGATAGTTTAAAGTCTTGGGACGGACAAAGGCTACTAATTTACAATTATTTTTTTAATTTTTCTGGAAATTGAATGACAAAATCTTCAAAAATCTATTTCCTGAATCGATGCGAACGAAGTCGACAGTAAAAATCTAGTTTGCTATAAAGTACCTATACCTATATAATTTCTTTATTCACAGACTCAACCGCAACCAGTCGAAAAGACATCGCCAATCGGTCACCAATCGCGCCTCTCCCAGTATTCCGAACGTCTCAGTGGGCCCTTGCCTTTAGTTGACGATTTCAGCGCAGTTCCCTCGGAGCAGTTAGACAATGGCGTGAGAGAAGCGAAGGGCTTGAGAGGGCTACTACGCCAAATGGGAGGCAGCCCTGTCATGGGTAGAAAAGGGTCGCGATCTCATAGTCAAAACTGATAGTAGTAAAGAAGTATATTTTTAATAAAATATACCTAGGAAAATAAACCAAGCTTTTGTAAAAATGTGAAAATGTCCTGGTAATTAAGGGGCTCCCAGTCGCTGATTGCTCTTTTTCGAAACGAAAAAAGAAATACTTCTGAACAAGCCACATCTCCTATTTTTATAAGTATATTACTTCAGGTTCCTACCTAGATTTCTATTAAGCTGAAAACATAATAGCAGAAACTTTTCACGATAAAGATATTATTTCAAAATGATACGTTTTAGAATTTATGATCGAAATATTTTATATACCTACTATTAAAATCAACTTGTGATTTATTGTTAAAGATAGGTAATATGTAGATCTAGATTTCTATTAGAATAGATTTTTGATAAGTAATTATACATAATTTATTCGAAAAGCTAAGGCGGACCACGCGCCGACGTGTGTTTGTCGTCATTGCAGCGGTCGGTAGGATTATTTATCGAAGTGATTAAAGATGGGTACATCTTTATTCACATACACTTTACATTATAAAATAGGAGATGTGGCTTGTTCACAAGTATTTCTTTTTTCATTACGAACAAAAACAATCGTCGACTGGGAGCGCCTTAATAGACAATATGATGGTAACTACTAAAATCAAAAACAAAAAATGTAATAAATGAAAGGCAAATTAAGAGAACTACTAATCAATCGGGCATTCGTTACTACATTTTCTTGGCTATCATCATTTAAAGGAAGTGTCTCTTAAAATGTAAATGTGTATAAAAACATTCCTTAGATAATTTTAGGTAGTATTAAAAATTCAAATGTATTGACAAGTATCTCATACTGTAATTGTATTGTAAGTTATCATTAATAATATAGAAATAAACTATTTTGTTAGTATCAAGCTGTTTATCTTTGTAGCTATAAGAGCATAAATATAAAATACATTCAATACTATTTGGTTCATACTTTTTGAAATAATTTGTGTGACTTTTAAAAGTCTTATCATTAGTCAATAAGTCAATTTTGCTAACGCCGGTCAGCCCCGTGTTTTTCTAAAAAAATATGATGTTCTAAATTCCTAGTAAAAAAAATATCTGTGAAACAAAATGGCATTCTCCCACGGGTTCCAAGCCGATGCTGGCAATAAGGCGAAACGCCGGAACCGGATGTGGTACCAGGAGAACATTATGAAAGTGTTGGAGGCTTGCAAGGAGAAGCAAGTGCGCGAGGTCGATGCCTCGATAGCGATGGCTGAGGAACTGCTGAGGGTAAAGCTAATATTCGGTCTTGTTTTTTTATATGCGACCATCTAGCTTTCATGGGCCCCATCCACATAATAACTACCTTACTCGAACTCAAGTTTTATTCATAGAAATCACAGGGATAGGATCATTTAAAATCTATTTGAATTGACGCCTGTTTTTCGCCGATCTATCTTCGTTATAACTACAGACTGAAGATAGGGTACCTAGTGGGTACTTTGTACCTAACACATATATTAACTAGTAAAACAAAACCTTTCAATTACTAATTAAATGAAATACTCATCATTTTCTAGTTACCTTTCTAGGTACCTAAGTTATACACTCAAAATGAGAGAAAACAGAAGCCGTATTCACAAATAGCGCGACGCGTTTGAAATTATAGCCGAGGTAACCACAGAAATAGGTAAAATTAATTCCCCATCGAACAATTCAGATCCTAGACGAGCCTGTAGCGAAGCACGTGGATGTACCCTTGCGGGAGCTGGTACCGGCCGAAGACGACAGTCTGATGAAGCCGATCGAACCCGAAGTCTTAGACCTGCTGTACAAAAGCACGGAGAAAGGGGCCGGCGAAAAGTACTTCAAGGCGAGGAATAAGAAGGCGCCAGAGGATAAGTAGGGCTTTTGCTTTGTTAACCTATCCTCATAGATCAGTAGCTCACTAATATCTCTGCCTTTTGTTGTGGATTCGAATCCCATCCGGGACAACTTTGAATTCCGTGCATATTAACACGTGATCAGAACGTTGAAGGAAAATATCGTGAGAATATTAGTTAATAGGTATTCTTATAAGCGGCGATGCGCTTGCAACCTGTCAAGTATGCTAACTAATGCAAAATGTGGCCTGTAAATAGATATTTTCAGAAATTCTGTCATTTTGTAGATCAAGGAACAATGACGCAACTCTGCGAACTAGCTTCCTTTCAATCCTTATGCAAAGGTTATAGATATCTACCAACAGGGGGTATAACGGCAAGATAAAAATATCCTAACTAGAAGATCCATGTGGAGTGGTTCGAGTCTTTTTAATTTTCCTTCTAGATTCTTCTTCCGAATATCTTCGAATTGGGACTACGGTTGGCAGCAGAAGCAATCCAGAGTACGGGCTCGCGACGTGAACCGCGGCCGTTGCGCGATCTTAAAAGCCACATTCTACAGGAAAAATAACTTGGCGCCCGATCCCATCTATTACGCCCAACCATCCGGAGGCGAAGTGGGAATATGCAGCGAGTATTCCTGCTTTTTTAACTAATTCGGTATAACATTCGAGTTACCTATCTAACACTACCTATGATATGATTTTAACTAGGAATACGGCGATTTTCCACATTTTATCTTGTATTTATAAAGATGCTTATGATGAAGAGCATCTGAATTAGGTATCTCAAAACATCAGCAATACAAGGTGCCTACCACGTGGCAATTAGCCGTAATTCTAGTTAAGATGATTAACAACCACAATCGTTTTAATTATATAACGACCTAGTATGTCATAGATTTCCGGTTCTGCAATTAAATAAATGGTCAATAAATACACAAAGTTATAGCAAAAAACATATTTTATAATTTTTATTATTTACAATAATTCAACTTTTATTTACATATTAACAACAGCAAGTGTACCCCCTTTGCTAAGGCCACATCGAACTGTTCGAAAGGGAATCTATTACAATAGTGAACGGATTAATGTTACGCCGCCAAACGCCCATTCTATAACCATATCTGTTCAATGGGTGGATTCGTGAATCAAATGGTATCATTCCTATAAATAATGCGCCCAGACTTGCAACAAGTAACTTGAAAAACAAGATAAGCCAGCCCCCCCCTTATCTTCGTATAGCGTTGTCAATTTCGCACTGCGAGTAGTATTGTTGAATATTACTTTAAGAGCTCGAGGTACAGCATTTGGAGTATACTAATATGGTGACCTAACTGTTTGACACTCATGAAGAAAATAGCTAGGCAACTCAAAAAACTTTCACAGTTGCCAAAAGTCTGAGCGCACCTATAGAAGACATGTAAAATTTTAACAAATATTGTGGCTAAAACATAATATCCACCCATTGAAAACAATCAAACAATATTCAAATGCTACTTTTAAAATTAATTAACCAGCAAATTTTCAACAACATTCGCTCATTACCTAAATATATTTGCTACAAAAATAAAAATTATTATAATAAATATGAGAGGGTTTGTTCATTTTCGAAATCAATATTAATTTATATACAATCTAATTTACTTATCAGTCGTCGAAACCGCCCTTTTTAGTAATTTATTTTTGTTATGTAATTGTGCAAATAATTATAATTGCTTAAATATATTATAATTAGTCATCATTGCCACCAACATACATTATAATTTTTAAGTTTAGTTTAACATTGAAGGATCTCGCTTAATCCAGCGTTTGAAGAAAAATATATAATTTTCTATTAAGTAGACAAAACATGCAAAAACAACAAAGAATTTGCAATAAAACATACTGAACTAGTTATTCAGAGTTCTCACATAAACACAACTTCGAACATACGTTTATCCCGGTACTGAGGTGACAATTCAAATCCCACTTAAGTAATAAAGTTTTGGGATATTATATGTTTATGAATTTCCTCAAGTACAGGTTAAACACTGTTTAATATTAACACAACTTTTATCATACTGTAACATTTTTGTGTGAATCATAAACATATCAGCTTTAAAAATACAGCTATATCAATTGTATAGTTCTATACTGAACTAAAGCAGTGTAAACAAAAACCATGACAAATAATAAAATTATTCACTTGACACTTGACTTTTAAAATGCATCTTGAATGAGACAATTCTCTAGAGTTAATTTGTTTATTGAATGCAGTTTGTTAATTTTAATTAGATCATGATATGATTATATTCAAGACTGAACCGAGATAATCATTCATACCATTTCTCAACATAGAAAATAGTTTAAAACTGAGTTTCTTGATATGAATTTATTGTCATCACTTATAAATGGTATTTGAATGTAACTCAACAAAACAAACACCAAATAAAACAGCTGAAAATGCATCTTAGAGCCTGTGCACACCACGTTTTTTAGCGATACAGACGCGATACGCACGCGAGTCAAACGCAGCCTGTAAGTGTGGAACTTTGCACACCAGTCTAAATTCAAACACGCGTTTGAATCGATACATATTGCATACGCGCGTGTTTATCGATACAAACGACAACAAACTGTTATTTTACCTTGTGGTGTGCACAGGCCTTTACTCTTGCTTAGATCTCTCTTAATGTCATCTTATCTATAACATTTGATCTATCTCTTCATGGATGCAATCCACTCACAATTTTAATACACATTGCAGTTATTAATAACTTATTTTTAAAATCCCATTCAATAATTTTCCATGGTTTCCATCGCAAAACCAACTGACGTTTGACGACACCACACAAAAGCAGCTTACTAAATTCTCACAGCACAGTCATTTATTTTTCATCCCACCATCTCGGAAAGAGTATTTTTGCTCTTCAATATCTGAGTGCAAAAGCCGTTTTTATTCTCTAGAGGATAAAGTAAATTGAATTTAGAACATCGTGTGCACTAAGTTTGTGAATTAAAAAAATCATTAAACCTATTTACTGCTACCTCTATGGTGCCGAATATATCATACAACTTTTTTTTAATTTGTTAAAAACTCAGACTCGGAACCTTCTTGGTGTTCTTTTTTCAATTTGCTTTGTACGCGGTTCTTTACGCGGCATTTTTTCACGTCATTATTAAGATTATTCTGTAATACTTACCTGTCATAAATGTAGTAGTTAATACCTAAACTGAAATAAAAGCGCTTCAGCCACTTTGGTAACTAACTGATTCGTAACCAGCTACGTAAAAACAATTTTCTTCGCTGTTTCGTAATCAGTTACTAATAAACACTTATTTTCCGTTTTATTTTCCCTTATTTTCCCTCGCTAACGCTCAGGATTCTAATTTTGAATCACTCGCTGCGCTCGTGATTCAATTTTAGAATCCTTCGCTTGCTCGGTCATCAAAATTGAACACGCGGTTAAAAAGCAACTTTGCACTCAAGTATAACAAATAACTATTACAAAACAAAACGTTTTGTTGATTTGGTTTGGTTCCTCATAAGACCCTTCAGGATCACTGGTTTACGATATTAGGTTCGCAACAAAATAGGAAGAGATTATGGAGAATTAAGTTGTATTGTTGGAATATGTTTACTAGCCACTGCACAAATTTCTTTCACAATACACAAATTTCTTTGTTGTATTTTGTTGTTAGTATTCTGAAGATTAACATTGAAGAAAAAAGTTCTTTGTTATGTCATAATTGTTAATGTTTTCTGTGTACAATAAAGTATTTGAAAGCTTTAAACAACAACTTTTAACTTAACTTTTAACAAATTTTGTGATGTGTAGACTGTGCTGGGCAGAGTTTTTAGCAAGTTTAAAAGCAATTGATAATAATAATAAATATTCGGTACCCTAAAGTTTACCTGACTTAAATTAGCTGTGAAAATGTTATAATGATTGGATGAGTGTAATGTACAAAATGATCTGTAAAAAAAAATGATGGCGCTAAAGCCGTTTAGTTATGTAGGGTCACAGTTGATTTCTGAACATACTCCGGGGGCGACAAACTCACGCACTCACATCACTGTCACATTATACACTGTCAATGTTTTTCATCACCATCAACTCCGAGCCACATTTGGACGCATAAACTGGATGCTGTTGTCTTAGCTCACCGGTATAGAGTCAAGTGATCTTGTATACTTGTGTAAGTATTGTCAAATCGTAGTACAGTTAAAAATATGTCTATAGCAACCAAGCACTACGATTTAATGCATCGTTTGTACGATCAATAGTACAATAACTTTTCACTTCTCTTGATCGCCCAAACAAACGAACTTACCCAAGTAAGTTAGATTTTCGACTGAATACCGAGTGTAATAAACGTAAGACTGCACAACCATGATCGAAGGCATAGTACAGAGTAACTCATACAATCTTCAGTCACAATGAACTCGCGTTCATTTGCACTCCTATCTCGTGTGTCTTCCGCGTTTTTTTAGCTTCTGTTCTTCTACCAATACAGCAATTACGAATGTACCTTCGCACTTCCACCATAAGTTCATATAGCTGTGCTATGGCCTATCAGTCCGGGATATAAGAATACTAGCTTCCACCCTCGGCTGGCTCGCATCTGGATAAAAAGTAGCCCATATGCTATTCTGAAGCACGTTTGAGCCACTAACTTCCAAACATCCTCATTAACTTTCGGATTTATAATAGCAGGATTGATCAAACATGCGTTATGCGTTCACTTTGCACCACTGTAGCATAGTAGCATCTAGCATGTGTCCGTTGTGGCTTAGTGGTCGATATTCGACTACGTGGGATGAGCTGGTGGAGGAGGCAATGCTGGTGGAGGCCCACTCGTCCATTGCACCAAAGCGTGTTGAGGCATTTGTGTGGCCGCGAAGTGATCCTTCAGCAGCGCTTGCGAGAAGTTGCAGTGCATCTGGTAAGCATCGTTTTCACGCTCGCTGTCGCCCGCCAGCCGGTATAAGTCTGGAAGAAATTAAATTATATTTGACACAAACCCAGACGGAAGACAAAAGAGAAACTTCATACCTCCAAGGGAACCCTATTAATATGCCTCTGCTGTCTGTCTGTTACATTTATCTCTTGAACGGAAATAAGTAAATACCTGAAATTTTCACAGAACATACAAAAAAACCTCTTTCGAGGTATTTCTACGTCTTTCTTTCAGCGTTCTATATCGCTCGGTTGTACGAAACGCCACGTGTGCGAGCCTGACTCGCACTTGCCCGGTTTTTATATCTTTTACGAAGTAAGATTAAGTAAGACAACGGAAGATTAAGCTTACCTTTGAGTATGGCAGAGGCCCACAGTTGGACATGCACGTCGGGTATCTTGCTTGCCAACTGCATGGCGGGAGTTACCATGTTCATCGACTCGCGGGAATTATTGATGGAGAGGAATATGTGTCCCAGCAGCACCAGTGAACAGGACGTGAGTCGGTTCAAGTCTTCCGCATTCGCCATTTTCAGCGTCTCTCGCAGGTATCGCCTGCAACACCGCATGATTAATAAAACTTTCTGGAGGTAGCACGTTGCGCATGCGCATGCTGGTAGCACGCACTTACACCTACAACCTTATTGCGTTAATATCGATCTTCAACCGTAGATGTTCATTTGGTCACAGCTTTATCATACTAACTATTTATTATTGAACCATTCACTATATTCTAAGATTATATAATAGTTACTACGGAAAATTAATGAATTAATTCGACACGTAAATAATTAACGTTACCACATTAAGCGGTCATATACGTCAACTAAATCGGACAATGAAATGTATAAGCTTTTCAAAAGCTTGCAATATCACTACATAGTATAAAGCATTCCGCTTCCCGCGTCTGTATGTATGTATGTATGTTTGCTTATATCTTTAAAACTACACAACGGATTTTGATGCGGTTTTTTTAATAGATAGAGTGATTCAGGAGGAAGGTTTATATGTATAATAACATGCTACCCGTGCGAAGCCGGGGCGGGTCGCTAGTAGAAAATAAAACTGATAAAAACTTACTTGGCTTCGTTGTACCGCGCTTGGAAAAATGCTTGTAGTCCTAACACGTAGTATGAAGCGGCGCGGAGGCCGTGCGCGTATGGAGGCAAAGCTTCAGGTCTCACCTGGAATAAAATATTTTAATTAAATAGGATCACGAATGTAAATAAGTGTTTAAAACGGTGAAGGAAATATAAATAATAAGAAATAAATATTGGCGGACGTTACACACAACACTCTAACTCCAAACCAAGCAAAGCTTGTACTATGGGAACCAGATAACTGATAGAATACTTTATACTTTTTTTTTTTGTAAATACATACTTATTATAAATAGTAACACCCAGACACAGAACAAACATCTATGTTCATCACACAAATGTTTGCCCTGGGTGGGGATCGAACCCACAACCTACAGCGTAGAAGGCAGAGTTACTACCAACTAAGCTTGCAACTTGTCACGTATGGAATGCTAACTACTGCAAAATGTGGGTATTGTTGTTCCAAATATAATGTTCGGACGTGGCTTTGACTACATCCTTTAGACATAAAGGTACAAACATTACATTTGGCAGTGTTCGCGAACACATTAAAATGCTGCACATTAAAACACGTTGTATTGAACTTAATAATATAGTTCGTAGAGACAGTGACCTACCTGCTCCATAAGTTGCGCTAGCTCGTTATCTCTTCGCCCCCGCAGGTATACGATCGCTAGATTCAATTTCGCGAACATCCATAAATCTCTCTCTTGTGACATCTAAAAATAAACATAGTTAATTGAATGAACTATTATGTTATATATGGAGATCTACTCTTGAAAACGATCAACGATATATCGGAAAAAACGACACAGAGTTTTTTTTCTTATTCTTTCCAGAACTCGCCCGGTACCAGGTTATCGTTGAGTTTTGGGACATCCTGTATAGGCTATTTTTTTATTCTGATTAAAAGTAGTAGATCATTTTGGGCACCACGCATGACGAATTGTGATAACATGTATGTATTTAAAACTAGCCGACCCGTGACAGACGTTGTCATGTCAAATTTTAATAATCGCATAGAAAAAAGCAATTTACTACTAAATGTTTTTAGTCTGTGATGTCAGATTTGTTACACATCAACGCCATCTATACCAGAATTATTATTTTTGCGTTTTTTTATCATTTAGGGGTGGTTTTCCCCCTTTATTTATTCTGTTTTTTATCTACATACTACAGCAAATTTCATCTGAATCCGTTTTGTCGTTAATTTTTGGGAACAAACATAGCAGCCTTATCACAAACTTTCGCATTTATAATATTATTAGGATTAGGTTTTTAACTTTCTCACTTGTTACACATTAAAAGTCTTTTACGCTAGTCTAGTATATTCCTTTGTTGAGGCAACTCACGTGTATAGAAGTAAGGAACTGAGACTCTGCCTGCTCCATGCAATTCATGGACATGGCGTAGAGGCCTAGAAGACAGTGCAGTTGTGGAGTGTGGGCCGCTGCAGTCTGAGCTGAAATATTCATTAGAATAATCAATTAATTGATAAAAATTATACTTAACATAGTGTTGAAATATTATTATTGATAACATTTATTATATCAATTGCCGTGCTTAAGGGTGCGTTTCCAGTGATGCTAATCTGTGAGTAGACAGTGAATTGACCAATCACAGTGCTCGAAATAGTTAACACAAAAATTTCAAACGCTGTGATTTAATGATTCGATTTTATTCGACTTTATCAATGAAACTGAATGAAATGAAAAATCGTGAAACAATGGAACTCCTTACATTATAATATTAATTAAAAATAAATATTCTAATATATAAAATTTCCATGTCACAATGTTAGTTACCGTACTCCTCCGAAACGGCTTGACCGATTCTCATGAAATTTTGTGAGCATATTGAGTAGGTCTGAGAATCGACCAACATCTATTTTTCATACCCCTAAGTGATAAGGGTGGCGTAAAGATCGGGAAAAACGGAAAGTGCTTTTTTCTGTGGGATTATTGACATTTGACAGGACAACGTCTGTCGGGACAGCTAGTACATATATATATATATAGTCAACTGTCACAGACAGAGTTACTTTAGCATTTATAATATTAGTTTAATAAAGATGCATTTGGCTTACGTGAAGGCGCAGAATGCAACAGATCTGCGGCTCGAGCGATTTCGACAAGCGCATGCGCCTTTCCACCGGCTACAAGTCGACATAACGCCGCATGTTCGACAAGTGCCATTCGCAATCGCCACGCGAGGCCAGCTCCGCTGCGGCCGCATACGCCACCGTACGATGCCGTGCTCACAGCTGTACTTTTGTCTTCGCAGCTGTTCGCTGTAACAAAAGGAAAATCAAATTTAAAAAACAAAAAACTTGAGAGGTGTCAAGGGACACCCGGATGGAACGAAGTTCTCATAAAATAACGTGGGACAAGGGAAGGGGAATCAACTTTGACTTCGACTTCGACCTCGACCTCGACCTCCACCTCGACCTCGACCTCGACCTCCACCTCGACCTTGACCTCCACCTCCACCTCGACCTCGACCTCGACCTCCACCTCCATCTCGACCTCCACTTCCACCTCGACCTCGACCAATTAATAGATATACTATAGCAAAAAAGTGTCGTGACAACTTTTCGTGACAACTTTTCGTAAGAATTTTTTCCGTCTGGCCCCCTTTCACAACGCGCGATAAGGAACTTCGTTCCAAAAACAGTTCAGTTTTATGTTTCTTTTTGGAGTTCCATACCCAAAGGGAAAAAACGGGACCTTGTTACTAAGACTTCGCTGTCCGTCTATCCTTCTGCCCGTCTGTCTGTCACAGGGCTGTGATAGCTAGACATAGATGATGATGTATTTCTGTTGCTGATATAACAACAAATACTAAAAACAGAATAAAATAAATATTTAAGTGGGGCTCCCATACAACAAAACGTGTTTTTTTCCCCGTTTTATAGATAATGGTACAGAACCCTTCGTGCGCGTGTCCGACTCGCACTTAGCCGGTTTTGTTTTTACGTCATCGTATCGTACAAAAACACAAACAAATATTATTGGAAGAGCGATTTGGAGCAACTATTCAGTTTCAGGTTTTTTTTACATCTAACTCTATACTAATAAAACAAAATCGGGTTAGTTACACAGAATAGCATAGTTTGAATGGTTTGAAGCTAGATGGCACTGTAAGTTAGTGTCCACCAAATTTATTATTATTTGAAAATAAAGAAAAAAATAATAATAAGTGGTAAGTCCCCTTATCGACTTACATGTTAGCTTGTCGATCTGCGCAAGCGCCTTCTCCGTGTACTTATGCGCCTTGTCCATATAGCCTGCTTGCGCGGAATGCATCACAGTGACGAGGTATACCAGCACGTACAATTGTTGTCGCGAAAGCCACACGAATGACTCCCCACCGGCAACGTTCCCGCATACAGCTGCAAAATAAATGCTTTCATTATATATTACCGTTATGATATAATTCTAAGTACTAATTTTATATAGAGCCGTGTTGGTCGAGTGGGAGGTTACTCGACTTTCAATCTGAAGGTCGTGGGTTCGAATCCCGGGATTTTTCTGTTCGAAAAATTTATATGCGCATCAAAAACACGTGCTCACAATGGTGAAGGAAAACATCGTGAGGAAACCAGTTAGTATTCATGAAAGCGGCGATGGGCTTGCAACCTTTCACGTATGGAATTCTAACTACAGCAAAATGAGCCCACATTTATGTGCCAAATGTTTTATTTTATTTTATGTCCAAATATAATTTTCAAAGGATCTAAGCGTCAGGAGATCAGAGAGAATGTCTACCGTACTTGGGGATTACAGTCGTGATACTATTTAACTTTTTATTTATATATCCGAAAGTTTGTGAGGATGTTTTTACCTCATTTAATCACTACCAAACGGATTTGTTTTCGTTTTTGTCCTGTCTACACCTACACCAGCTATATTTGATTTTGAATATAGTGAATTGACTCACCATCATCATCAGGCCACGTTGGCGCCATAATGGTCTGTATGCTCTGCTGCAGTTGTTTGAGACAAGGCTTCACACTCTTCACCTGACCCGCCATTAGATAGTGACACACCTGGATAAAATAAATTAACTTTCTACAACCCAATGAGGTTTATACCAGAGGTTCCGAACAAAGCCATGTTTTTCGGTTTTCGGTCAACCCTGCCAGTAGCTTGTTGACCCGAAAAAATTATGTGTTTGATTGATACGAAAGAATACACCACAATTAAATTCAGACGCAGAGTATAGCGTCATAGGTTAAAATTTTGCTCGAGCGAAATTTGGAAATAACTTTTTTCGCTTATTCTTGCGATTGCCACGCTGAGAAATCGCTACTTTTAATAAAAAAAAATTATGTATTTGTGTGTAAAATAAACTTTTCTCGGGTCATCAAGCTAGCTGTGCAGGGCTGTTTCTAGCCTAAAGTGCGCCATAATCTGACGATAGGCGCCTTCAGAAAAACCTCGGAGCCCCCGAAGGCTCCGGAGTAGCCGAGATTTTGAGGGTCACAAAGGGTGCGGGCGCCGGCACCAAGCACCTCTTGCGACCCTAAAAATCTCTGCTACTTAGGAGCCCATAGCAACAATGTAATATCCTACTTCCTACTAATATTATAAATGAGAAAGTTTGTGAGTGTGTGTGTGTTTGTTACTCTTTCACGCAAAAACTACTGAACGTATCAAAATGAAACTTCACAGTAATATAGCATAAACATCAGAATAACACATAGGCTACTTTTTATCCAGGTACCACCCGTGCGAAGCCGGGGTGAGCAGCTAGTAAATTCATAATAGTAGGTAGTGATAGCACTTATTTCACTGCGTTTATTAATAACCTTGCGTTAAAATGACTTCATTGCACTCCATTGTCCAGACGACAGGCTTAATGGTAACTATGAAGGTTGCTGTAATACCAACGCTAATAATTGAATAGCTAATTCGTTAGAAGTCGAGACGAAAAGATGATTTATAATGTAGATGAGTAATATTAATTGATCATTTTGATGTCATTGAGGAACTTTTTCATTAAACAGACATAATTTTTAAATTTTAATTTAGTTTTGTAAATTATTTTTTATTTTGTATTTTCAGGGAGAAAATTATGAAACAAATGAAAATTACATGAAATAAGACATGTTATATTTTTCGTAATTTTAGAAATATCATGCATGTGCAATATTTTTGCAAGTATTTAAGCATCATATTTCTATTTTCTATATAGTATATAGAAATAAATCCCAAAATAATAAATAAGAAACTATTTAGATTTGTTATTGTTTATGCTAATAAATAATGTATTCATCATCATCATCCTATAGTAGTCCACTGCTGGACATAGGTATTTGCCAAGACGCGGCACTGAGCCCTGTCTTTGGCTATTCTCATCCATCCCTTTCCGGCGACATCTCAAGGTCGCCGCTCCACCTGGCCGGAGGGCGTCATAATAATGTATATTTGTATGGTTATTTACCTGTAGTACAAGGAAGTACACTTTGAGGTATTCTTTCTGATGTGGACTACCCACCCACGTGTCAACAAGGTGCCCCGCTTGGTTGAGCAATGGTAACACTTCTTGAATCTTTTTGTCTATTAACAATAACTGTAAACAAAGAAAAAAAATTGTTATACACATAATATAATTATATTAAGAGTGAAACATGGGGGGAGAATCATCGGTGGTGGGGGACTCCACTTTAATACCAATTGATTTAACCCCCATGTATGTTCTGCAATATTTAAAAGTTATTTAGATTTTTCATGATCATATTTTTGGCTAAACCACTTTAGTCACTTTGAGCAAAAACCATAAATAAATAAAATAATAATATATTTACATACATAAAATAATAAAAAATACTATAACCTACTATTTTTTTTTTTTCGATTTTTTTTCTTCAAACTTGATATCTCAAAAACGATGCAGTATATGGAAAATTAACCCTATAAATCTTGTTGTACTAGTGCCAAGGTAAAGTTTAAACTTGAATAGTCCAAGTGCTAGAAAATCAATATGTTTTCTTTGTGTCTGACTACTAAAAAATTTATGATTCTGAGTACTGCAAACAGAATAACAAGGTCTCATAATGTCAGGACAGGTATAAGTAAAATAATAATAATGATTTTTAAAGTAAATGTTCAATGTCAGCACTATTTCTAGCAATACAAAGCTGCATCTTTTTACAAGCCTGCGGAAATTATTCATCTTGATCTTTTATCTTGGTTTGCATTGGTTAAGTTCTAGTGGTAGTTGTTCAATAGTGGTATAATCATTTTTGTACATCAAATCCTTGGGGATTATTATAATCAAATGATAGGTAAATCCTATCTGGCAAGCATGGAAGTCAGGCCATCAACATATTTTTAAACTCTTTTACACTCCACAACAACACAATACATGATAACTTTTGTATGACTTAATCATTTATTTTAATTACAACAGTTTGATTAATGAAATAATGATTATAAGTAAATATAATATATGATTATAGTAGTCTGGAATGCACTTACCATTACCCTACTAAGTAAGAACAGTACTCTTGTATATGCCGCATTCGAGATCTGTGCATAGTCCACCCCCACACCGAGTAAACTACTTGCCACTTCATATTCCCGTTCTGTTGCATGGATTTGCTAAAATAAATACATGGCATTTTTAAGGTGTTTCATATTACTAAAAATGGTATGTTTAGATAGTTAGAAGGTAAGGTAGTAAGGTGTTTGTAAATGGGACCATGGGAAGAGAAAGATCTCAGTGCACATGCATGGACCAAATTATGATGTTTTGGAAAAAATCCAGGACAAAATTACTCCTAGTAATGCATCAAGCAGGCGGTATTTCAGGATTGTAGCAAATGGAAAAAAGTTATCTCCATCTATCCTTCCAGGAAACAGGCCTGATTTTATTATGTATTATTTTCTAAATAATATTATTAAATGAGGTATTCATTGAAGAAATACTTAATCAAGACTATCTAAGGAAAAAAATGATTTTAAGTAAGTTATTTTTGTGTCTAACAATAACAAACAAGTAGATGCATTTAACAACAACAAATTATATTTTTGTAAAGATTCTTCAAATAAGGCTTTGAAAGCTCAGGAAAGAAAACTAGTTTTATGTAATACTTACTGCTAATTGGAATATAAGTCTACAGTGCCAGTAAACACTATGTTGTGACAATTCTATTGCCTTCCTTAGAACAGGTTTTGCATGTTGAGGCTGGCCTTGCTGCTCAAATAGATCTGCTAGGACACTGGCGGCCTCAAACTTTACGTCATCGAAGCCGTTGATCGTCTGTGAGAGGCACCACTGCAACCATAACACTGTTTATTAGTCGAATGACCCACTTCATCATCATTGTTTACATACTTTTTGAAAGTTTTCTACAGCATTCCCACCACAAATCGAAAGAAACCCAATTGGGCCCTGATTACACTGAAACCCGGTAGTCCGGTACGTACTCTCCACACTGAACTAGACAAATAACAGTAAAAAAACTTACACTCTGTTCCAAATGCGTTCTCGCCAAGTCGATGTTTTTGGTGTGTGTCAAGAGTATATTTCCAAGTTGTAAATGTGTCCGGGCCTCGACCCTTTGTGGAGGTTTGAAATTAAACACGGCTTGTAAACACTGGATACAACTTTTTATGTCAGGAGGATTCGATGTGCGGAAATGTTCCGCTAAACCAAGTAAAGAAATATACCAAGCGTCCTGCGTTGACGCCATTTTGACATTTCTGCTTTGGAGGGAACAGTGTTTCCAGCTCCCACAGAGTACTTCTACCATGCCACAGACTAAAACCCCGATCTTATTTCTACCAAAAATTACTACTACTTTAGTGTGCGCAGCCTTTCTTTGCCTTGGCCTTTAACCCTTAAATGCATATTAACGTAAAACTGCCACATACCACTAACACGGCTACCAAATCATTATTATGAGCGCAACGCATACTGTTGTAGAATTACAACTATCAGGACAATATATTTTAAGCACCTTTTTTCTTTCGCGTCTGTCAAATGCCATCTTGACACTCACAAAGCATTGACTGTCGGAAATTTGTAGCAGGTGAAAATTGGAATAGTGTTTTTGGAGTAAATAGTTGATTTTCGAATGTAAATAAGTGCATTTTTTTTATTTTATTGTATTAATTCATCTTCTTTTCGGTACAGTAATTGGTTAGGACAATAGCATTCTAATGTCTCCCTGCATTAGAATGTACAAGTATACAAGATATATTTTTTTCAAGAGGTCAGAATAAATCATGCGTTTAAGGGTTAAATTAAGTGCAGTGCCACCTGTTGTCGAGTAGCAGAAAAACAATCATAAGTAGTGTTCAACAGATGTCACTATGCTAAAAAGATAATTCCCATTTCTTCGAAAGATTTTATGACCATGGAACGTAGAACTATGGGGGGCATTTTGTAAATAAAAAACCAGCCAAGTGCGAGTCGGACTCGCGCACGAAGGGTTCCATACTATTATCAAAACGGCAAAAAAATCACGTTTGTTGTACGGGAGTCCCACTTAAATATTTTTTTTTTGCTGTTTTTAGAGAAATACATCATCTGTGAAAATTTGAACTGTCTAGCTATCACGGTTCACGAGATACAGCCTGGTGACAGACAGATGGACAGCGGTGTCTTAGTAGTCCCGTTTTTTACCCTTTAGGTACGGAACCCTAAAAACATAAAAAATGATTCATAATATCTCGTAACCTACCTATTTACCTAACTACGTAGTTAGCATTCCACACGTGACAGGTTACAAGCCCGTCGCCGCTTTCAAGAATACTAACAGGTTTCCTCACGATGTTTTCCTTCACCGTTTTAAACACGTGTAACGCGCATGTACATTTTTCGAACAGAAATATCCATTGATGCACGGCCAGGATTCGAACTCGAAATTAATAATATCTACCTAGGTACCTAACTACATGAATTCAATTTCAAACTTTTTAGTCGATCATGTGAAGTACCACCTATTTACCGATAGTGGTAAAATAGCGCCACCTGCCAACGGAATTGCAAACATCTTACATCTTAACGAGCGGTCGCATGAGACTGCGAAAAGTACCTATAATAACGTAGTAACATCAAATGAAACTAGATGGCGCTAAAATGCGAAAATCACGTTTGTTGTATGGGAGCCCCCTTAAATATTTATTTTGTTTTTAGTATTTGTTGTTAGAGCAGCAATAGAAATACATAATCTGTCTGTCTAGCTATTATGGTTCATGAGATACAGCCCTGTGACAGACGGACAGCGAAGTCTTAGTATTAGGGTCCCGTTTTTACCCTTTGGGTACGGAACCCTAAAAACATGACTATCATGTTATGATATTCATACCATAAACCTACGCATTTTAGGCACCTCTACCTATATGAAATATGTAGAGGCTTGAGCATGAACCACTTTACTAACTTTTTGTATAGTAAAAGTGTTTTGGCATTTGGACGATACGATAGTGGTTCATGCTAATTGACAACCCTCCAGATTAGGTACCTATTCTCTAACATTAGGTATTGCATTCAGCATCATAACATGATATTCATGTTTTTAACAAAATAGCCCTGCTGCTGTTTCGATACCTGCCTAAAGCAGTACAAAAATCCATCTATGCTTTGTAACACCTTAGGTTTATCTACTTTGTAATACCCATACTGGGTGGTTATCTGTTATTAGAATAATAATTGAGTCAACCCTATCATGTTTGTCTACTTAAAATAAAACGTGAATTAGAATTATTTAGTAATTTATTCATCAATAGTTAGTGACCCACTGTTGATGTCATCAATTAGATCATGGGGTGGCCTGCCATCAATGGTGCATCCAACAGATTGTGCAGTTCCAAGAATTTCCCTGACAGTTCCGGAGAGGTCACGGGCCATGGACCTGGGCTTCATCACCTTAGCGATAGTGATGACATCTTCTAATGTGATATTGCCATTGTGCTTAACTGAAAGTAGAAAAACACAATGTTTAAGTGGTAAATTAAATTATTGAAATTTTCGATCTAGATTTTAATTCATTGAAAATAATGTGAATCATATAAATTATATTATAGGGTGATGGTTGAGCAGCAAATTTTTAATGTTAAACTATTATTGGATAATTTATAAAGCAAATATAGAACAGTATGGTCGGCGAATTTGCCATAGCAGTTTAGCCGAGCAGCAGACCATTTTCAACCTTATGCAGTGACACAAGACCATTTTAACCATTTTGTCACACAGCAAACTTCATGAATGCCTAGATCCACCAACCATTCTGTACATTGTCACTTTTTAGTCACAAAATGTTGCATTTGGATGAATGTACTAAAAAATACTTACTGTTCTTCTGCTTCTTCCTGTCACGTGGAGGCTCTTTCAGGGCTCTGATGATAAGGGCAGCAGCAGAGGGCACCACTGAGATCTGGGCTTGCCTGTTCTGCACAATCAGCTGGACTGTGATCTTCAAACCCTTCCAGTCTCCGGTGGCTTTGGCAATATCATCACCAACCTTTTTTGGGGACTGTGGCATAAAAGAATGTTAGTATCGGTAGAAAAAATATTAAATTTCCTAAATTTCAATTGCACTGAAGTGATAAACATTTCATTTTCATTACCATAATAACCTGAATACATTGTTTCTACTACAACACTGATTTTTAATAATTGCATTTTAGGTCATTACCAGACTTGAGAAGTATGAAGCTCACTGCTGTTTAGTTTGTATGCAAGCCATCAATGCTGAATGATAATCATTAAAAATTGTCCACAAGAAGTTCATTAATTTATCTGAGAAATATTTGAATTTTAATAATTATATTTTAAAATCTCTTCTAGTGAATAATGGAATTATCATATACGCTGCAATTACTCACACAAAGAACACTGATCCCCATCTTAGTTGTAAACTCGAAATATTTCTACCTGGACTCAACCTCGAAACCATGTGTTGGTAGTTTTAGATGATAAAATGACCAGTCAAATAAGGTACCTCGAGATGTACCATGAGCATTCTTCGACAGCTTCTGAACAACATTTGCGTGTAATGTTTCTAAGCTTTTCGTGACATTAGAGTCGAGGTTACAACTAAGAATATGGGGATGAATAACCTAGGAAAAAAGCATGGCAGTCACATGGCCTGGTCCGCGACTCCTTATTGGACATTCGGAGTAGCCGCGACAGGGAACTTAATCCTGAGTCGCGGGTTCCTTCCATCCGCCACCCGGAAGGACGCGCCTGGTAGGGAGGCACCCCCCAAGATCATTCAATCATCATAGGAGAGGTAATCAGACAAGCATCCACATATTTAATTTTGACTTTTAGATTTCTCTATTTCTATTACACGAGAGAAATTGTTGGGATGTAGTTAAGAGAGTTCGATAAAATAATGAATAAACATCTGATTACTTCTGTTATTTGTTAATACGGGATATAATCCTGATACTAACTTTATTATTGAAATTGCGACTGCCATGAGCAAATTTTAGGTTATGAAAATGTTTTCTTTTTTTTAAGCTTACCAGACCAAGGGGACCGATTTTAGGAGCCAAGGATGATGTGGCACCAACTTCTCCACCAATGCATCTCAAGTTCACTGCAAAATACACGTTAAATGAAGAAAACTATCACCGGTGACATAGATCTTTCATGTACACTATTCAAGTCACTTACCGATTTTAACTTCGTTAGGATCGAACTTAGGCGGCATTTTGCTAAGTTTTTACAATAATAAATTGCAAAATTAATTAAACACCAAGAAGATTAACTTGGATAAAATACGCGAACCGCCACCGGAACGTTTTACAACGCGGACAGTTCACTGAAAAAGAATGAATTTTGGGGAAACGTCAAACGTCTTGCTAGTTGCTAGCTTTGCTTGTCAAATGTCACGTCTGTCAAAAATAAAAAAAACCATTGGCAATAATCATATGCTCTTTGGCAATAATCTACAGAAAATAAGAGACCAAATAGTTTTCCTTTTATTCTCAAATACCTAATGGCAGAGCCACACTTATTAGTAGTAGTAGTCTATTAGTATACCTAGTACACAAGCAGTATAAATGGACACATCATAATCACCACCATTTCTTAGCGTTCCAAACAAGTGTATTAAAATATAACAACGTGTTTTTTAGTTTTATTATTAAATGTTTTACTCTTTTGGGTCATGACCCTGGGCCCGTGGGGAAAAAGTTCAAAATTACATCAGAGCGTCTACGTCTGGTCGAAACCAGTCGAAACGACCGACGACGCATGCATGCATGATCCGAATTTCGGAGCTTTCGGATTCCGAAAGCTGGCTCATAGTTGACAATTGACATTGCCATCCCTGTACCCGGGCACTGGGTTGGCAGCACTGGTCATACATATACATGTAATATGTCAAAATAATGTCAAATGTCAAACAAACAATCATCGAATGACGATGGTTGGTTGTGGGTTGTGATGTGATTGATATTTTAGAGAAATAGTGTAATTGCTGTTGGGTTTTTCACGAATTTTCGTATTGTAAAACAGTTATACGTGTTATTCATTATAAATAAACAAATTCTATCATTATGGCTAACGACGAAGTTATGCTGAAGCAGTATCTCTCAAAATATAAACACCGTGAATTCACTTGTCGGGAGATAATGAGCTTGATTCAATGTTATAACAGCCTAACCTACCGTCTCGAGGGCTTTGTCTTCAACTCAGGTAGTAGAAAAGAACTGCTCAACATCGAAGGTACAATTCCAGTCAACTACAAAGGAGCTTTCTACAACATTCCCATCGGAATTTGGCTAATGGATACTCATCCTCAAAACGCCCCATTGGCTTTCGTGAAACCAACAAAGGACATGTCTATCAAAATATCGAAGTACGTGGACAACAATGGTAAAGTTTATCTGCCTTATCTTCACGAATGGGCTCCGAATAGCTCTACATTACAGAACCTTGTCCAGTGTATGATAGTGGCGTTTGGTGAGCTGCCTCCTGTTTATTCGAAGCCGCGGAACGAGTCTAGAGTTCCGTATCCTGTGAATTCCTTCATGCCACAGCCAGCAGGTTACCCGTATCCACAAGTTACGCCACAGCAGGGCTATCCTGGGCCTGCACCTTACCCTGCAGCCTCTAACTTGCCCTATCCGAATTTTGGATCTCCTTATCCTGGGCCTGTGAGCACTAATGGTGGGATGCCATACATGCCTCAACCCCCATCTTCAACCACTCCTTACCCTGGACCAGCTGCTGGATACACACCCACCCCGGACTTGGCAGGTGGCACTATAACAGAGGAGCACATCAAAGCTTCCCTTCTCTCTGCTGTTGAAGATAAACTGAGGAGACGCCTCAAAGAACAAGCACAGCAGTCAAATGCAGAGCTGGAGACACTGCGCCGGACTCAGCAGGAGCTACGCGAGGGCAAGGGAAGACTAGAAGACATTTTGTCTAGGTTACAAAGAGAACGAGCAGAGTTGGATAAGAATGTAGCTTTACTGCAGGAGAAAGAGAAGGAATTGCAGGCAGCAGTGGAGAAACTGGGTGAACAAGAGGGAGTCGATGTTGATGAAGCTGTTGTGACCACAGCCCCACTGTATTCTCAGCTCCTCAGTGCCTTTGCTGAGGAAGCAACTCTTGAAGATGCTATGTACTACATGGGGGAGGCTTTACGCAAAGAGGTTATTGATCTGGATACATTTTTGAAGCAAGTACGCTCTTTGGCACGTCGTCAGTTCACATTGCGGGCTCTAATGCACAAATGCAGGCAGAAGGCCCAGCTCGCATGCTAGTCAGACCACCAAACAAACAATGCTATAAGAATTTGCTGTGATTTTTGATGGCTGACTCTTATCATTGTGCTATGCATTTGAAACAGTTTTATGTGAATATCAAAATTATAACTATAGATTTTGACACGGGTCTTTATCACGTAATTACCTTTAATTTACTTTCCCGACGTTTCGGAAAAGAACTGTGGCCGAACGTGTCAAAGAACATATTGCAGCTGTCAAAAATCGCCAGGTATACAAGTCAGCGATCGCGGAGCATTTAGTGGATTCGGGTCCGTCTCACTGGATTGAACTACATGATCCAAAAGTTTTGTCAAGTGAACGCCATTACTACAAGAGAATAGTCCGGGAAGCTATTGAAATTAAAAAGTACCCAAATTTTAATCGCGAAGACGGCTTTAGACTCTCTTCTTCATGGAATCCTGTGGTCACTATGTGTGGGTGTCGCGATAGACCATCTCAGTGCGTGGATCTCAGATCAAGAAAAAAGGTTTTTTTCTTGATCTGAGGCGTGGATACAGTCAGTGTGGTGTGTCGTAATGTGAACATGGACATTTCTATTTCTAAAGACCAAGTGAGGGTAGTTTCTTCAACTGTCTCCGCTTCTCGACGGTAGCTCCGAGTACTCCAGTCTGCCCGCGACCATGGTTATTGTAACATAGCCGAAACGTCGGGAAAGTAAATTAAAGGTAATTACGTGATAAAGACCCGTGTCAAAATCTATAGTTATGTCTACTAATCACGATAGTTTGAAAAATAATATCAAAATTATGTTATATTTAATCTAATTTTATGCTTCATTATAATAAATGTTTAATTTTATTTTTTTATTACATAGTAGTACAAAAGTTGTAATGTTCATGCACTAGTATAGTTGTGGAAATCTGCACATTGGCAAAGTTAGATTATTTTAATAATTAAAAATTGATTTTGATGTCATTGTTGCTACACAAAATTCAATGAACTTAGCAGCCCCATCATAGATAAACTTATTATGTTGTATGACAATCATTATGTTGTCCCATTATACCTACCGAAGCTTCTTGATCACAAAACACTCAGTACACTTACTATTGAGCTCTTATCTTTGCAAATAAATGCTTGTGTAACTTGTTATCTGCATATGACTTGTGTAAACACAGCATATTTACTAGCTTTGTTCTAATTACATTTTGTTTCAAACAATTAGGTATCTAAATTCGGTCAGAATATATTAGAATAATAATAAACAACACAATAAGATGACTATAATGGTTAAATGTGATTATAATGCATAAATTTTGTACCATAATCTTTGAATATAGGAGTTGAAATTTGTTAGCTCACGGTTGAATTTGTATATTGTTAGCTTTTTAAAATGTAGTTGTATCTGGAGTTCCCAGTATCTAATTGTAAGAATCATAATATAATCTTGTATTCTCTAATTGGGTTTAAAAATCATTGTCAGCATGCGAGACAGAGACACTGATATAAATTCTGTTGTTGCAATTTCCTAAACTTACCTGATTTGATAGCGCTAAAATCATACCTGTCTTTGTTTTTATTATCTATACATAGTATAAAGCAAAGTCGCTTTCCGCTTCCCGCGTATGTGTATGTATGTTTGCTTATATCTTTAAAACTACACAACGGATTTTGATGCGGTTTTTTTTTAATGGATAGAGTGATTCAGGAGGAAGGTTTATATGTATAATAACATGCTACCCGTGCGAAGCCGGGGCGGGTCGCTAGTTATCTATAAGAAAGGGACAACTACATTTTTAGTGCAGTAAATCTTAGTTATTTAGGATAATGCAACAATTTCAATTGACATAATTGTGCAAAGGAAATTATCATTATATACTCATTTAACGGATAGGTACTCGGACGACTGTTAATTCTAGTAAGCATGCATAGGCTATGTAGGCTGTCAAAACGTGAAATGATTTGTTAATGTACATTTTAACCGGCTGGTACGCATTCTTATCGCGTGATCGATTTGACTGCAACACACTAGGTCAGTCTGAACGAAGACAGTCGTTTTGGTCGAGTCGGTCTGAACGAAGTTTTTAATTTTAGTGAGGTACGACTAGCACGAGTAACTGCCTTTTCCTTATTATATATTTTAGAAATGACTGCGCATCTTTATACCAGACAGTTTTTAGAGTACGCACCGCAATAGAAGTCCCGCAGACTCAGCGCGCTGGTCTTCGAAATTCTGAGTTAGGCCGCAGGATTTTTTTGCGGCGCGGACTAGTAGGTGTCTGTCGTTTCTTTATGATCGCATCCTCAAACTAATAAGCTTTTTTCGAAGTGTGTTCTAAGAGCTTTATTACGAGTCCCTTTGTTCAGGGTTAGTGAACAGCTTAGGATTTCGTGTCCCAATTGTAAACTGCTTATACAAACTTTGTTTACTTGTGTCAAATAAATTGTAATGTAGGTACATGCACTGTATATTTTCAAACTACCTACCTACACACTTATACCAATTTTAAATGTGGAGTAAATTTAAAATATACCTAAGTTATGTAGTATTTATGGGCAGGGTTGAGTAGGTAGGTACCTATACCTATCTAGTTAAAATCATTAAAGGGAATAGGTACCTATTATGGCGCGATCGAGTAGTTTTCTATTACCTTATGAGCGATATGATCTACGAGATTTTTTTACGAATTGTTTTCTTTCAATTTATGTAGTGTTATGTTATGTATTTTAATATTATGACGAATGTAAATAAGTTTTTCATTTCACTCGTATATGATGTCGGCTGACTGATATTGTCACAATAAATATGGAAATTATATCAAAATGATGTTTTATTTTAGAACCGAATAATCTATGTACTGACTGGCCTCACAGCTTAGTTAGTTGTTGCTACTTTTTGCGGTGTAGGTTGTGGGTTCGATTACCACCCATGACAGCAAACATTTGTGAACAATATTTTGTTGTCTGGTCTGGGTGAAAGGAAAATAATATGATTAAATCTATATGTAAAAGATTTTTTTAATTGATCTAGTAGTTTTATAGTTTATCCATTATCCCCACTTAAATATATATTTTATTCTGTTTTTAGTATTTGTTGTTATAGCGGCAACAGAAATACATAATCTGTGAAAATTTAAACTGTCTAGCTATCACGGTTCATGAGACAGACAGACGGACAGCGAAGTCTTAGTAATAGGGTCCCGTTTTTACCCTTTGGGTACGGAACCCTAAAAAATAGGCTATTCCAATAAAAAAGCCAGAAACCGTGCAAACGTTTATTAAAAAAGTAAGCTTAGCTTAGCGTAAATAAATAAAATGCTTGTATTGCGCGGGAATGCAGTTCGCGTAAATAAATTGTTTCAGCTTCATTTCTTCTCTTTCTTGCCCTTCTTAGCTGCCGCGGCGGCTGCCTCGACATCGATCGGGGCTGGCTTCACAAACGGAATCAGATCTTGGTATTGTTCGGGCATCCAAAGTTTCAGGGCTTCAGGCACCTGGTGATAAAATTACATCAGTATTGTGGGCATATGTCAAATTATGTAATGTTTGGACATGCCTCTGACTAACCCTTTTAGAATCTTACCGCGAAGAGATCTGAGTAGGTGTCTACCGTACTTGAAGATTACAGTCATCTATAATATAAAAATAAGTCTGGTTTTCCTTCCTGACGCTATAACTCCAGAACGCACGAACCGATTTCGACGGTTTTGCATTCGTTGGAAAGGTCTCGGGCTCCGTGAGGTTTATAGCAAAATTCAGGAAAAATTTCAAGAGAAAAGCAGGAAAACAGGAACCGGAACGGGAACGGGAACTTAACACAGCATTTGTTAATTCTAAAGCGATACGAAGTTAGCCGCGTCAGCTTGTCCTATATATTTTTTATTTATTTTTTTAAAAGCATAAATGACCTCACCATTAATACGGAATTTACGGCTAATCTAGTGATTCACTGTTAAGGGGCTCCCAGTCGACGATTACTCTTTTTCGAAACGAAAAAAGAAATACTTCTGAACAAGCCACATCTCCTATTTTTATAAGTATATTACTTCAGGTTCCTACCTAGATTTCTATTAAGCTGAAAAAATAATAGCAGAAACTTTTCACGATAAAGATATTATTTCAAAATGATACGTTTTAGAATTTATGATCGAAATATTTTATATACCTACTATTAAAATCAACTTGTGATTTATTGTTAAAGATAGGTAATATGTAGATCTAGATTTCTATTAGAATAGATTTTTGATAAGTAATTATACATAATTTATATCATTAATTTATTCGAAAAGCTAAGGCGTTTGTCGTCATTGCAGCGGTCGGTAGGATTATTTATCGAAGTGATTAAAGATGGGTACATCTTTATTCACATATACTATACATTATAAAATAGGAGATGTGGCTTGTTCAGAAGTATTTCTTTTTTCGTTTCGAACAAAAACAATCGTCGACTGGGAGCGCCTTAATGAATAATTAACAGTGAACGAGTTTTTCTATATAATTTCTATGAATGATAAAACATCTCACTTAGACATTTCATTCTCAATGCTTCATTCTAATTCCACTTTCATAGGAAAGAGATTTATTTTATCGTTCGGTAACTGGATACAAGGTATGATAAAAAACCGGCCAAGTGCGAGTCGGACTCGCGCACGAAGGGTACCATTATCTATAACAACGGCAAAAAAAAACATGTTTGTTGTATGGGAGCCCCCTTCAATATTTATTTTATTTTGTTTTTAGTATTTGTTGTTAGAGCAGCAACAGAAATACATAATCTGTGAAAATTTCACTTGTCTAGCTATCACGGTTCATGAGATACAGCCCTGTGACAGACAGACAGACAGACAGACGGACGGACGGACGGACGGACAGACAGACAGACAGACAGACAGACAGACGGACTGCGAAGTCTCAGTAATGGGGTTTCGATTTTACTCTTTGGGTACGGAACCCTAAAAAAACATATTCTATAAGCTATGTATATTCCAAGTTTCATCCGAATCCGTTTGGTTGTTTGGTTGTTTGTGATTGAGCTCCAAACATTCAAACAAACAAACATCCCCACGAAATCCTTACCTTGATGCCTAGTTCGGTCTGGTTGACCTCTAAAACAGCGCAGATGACGCGAGTGGTTGCGCACATAGTAGCGTTCAACATGTGTACGTACTCTGTAGCAGCATTCATCTTCTTTGTCTGCCCGTATCTGAAAAAAAATAATATATATATTATTATTTTATCAAAGCCGTGTGGGCTGTGTGTGAGGTACCTCGACTTTCAATCTGTAGGTCGTGGGTTCGAATCTCGGCGTGCATCAATGGATTTTTCTGTTCGAAAAATGTATATGCGCATCAAAACACGTGTTTAAAACGGTGAAGGAAAACATCGTGAGGAAACAAGTTAGTATTCTTGTAAGCGGCGATGGGCTTGCAACCTGTCACGTATGGAATGCTAACTACTGCAAAATGTGGGCATGTGCCAAATATAATGTTTGGACGTACCTCTGACTACCCCCATAAGACATATTCAAAGGATCTAAGCGTCTGGAGATCTGTGAGGATGTCTACCGTGCTTGGGGATTACATTCGTGATCCTTTTTATTTTATTTTATCAAAACTCAGAAAGGGTACAGCGGTGTCGAGTCTGTTGCATTTTGCTAAACTAACCAACTTTGAAAATGCTTAAATTAAAGCAGCCCTTGTTTTTTTGGAACGAAGTTCCTTATCGCGCGTTGTGAAAGGGGGCTAGACGGAAAAAAATCTTACGAAAAGTTGTCACGAAAAGTTGTCACGACACACACTTTTTTGCTATAGTATATCTATTAATATATATATCTATTAATTGTGTCGAGGTCGAGGTCGAGGTGGAAGTGGAGGTCGAGATGGAGGTGGAGGTCGAGGTCGAGGTCGAGGTGGAGGTGGAGGTTGAGGTGGAGGTTGAGGTGGAGGTCGAGGTCGAGGTCGAGGTCGAGGTCGAAGTCGAAGTCGAAGTCGAAGTCAAAGTTGATTCCCCTTCCCTTGTCCCACGTTATTTTGTGAGAACTTCGTTCCATCCGGGTGTCCCTTGACACCTCTCAAGTTTTTTTATCTACAAGAAAGGGATGGCTACATTTAGGCTAACGCAACAGAAGTAAAGATTGAATGTGCCTATAACAGTTAGTCAAATCCAATAAACCAAAAATCATGACAAATTGATCCAGCCGTTCTTGAGTTATAAATTGTGTAACTAAAACGACTTTGTTTTAAATATAAGTGTATAATACATACATAAAGTCACGCCTGTTTCTGGGGTAGGCAGATACCACGGCTTTCCACTTTGTCATTATTTTAGTAACTACACTAACCTGACCAGCAACCTCCTCGCCTGGTACTCCAAACAGTTGCTGCAAGACACGAGCTCGCGGAAAGCCCCCGACCCTGGGAACCAAGCTTCCAAATCCAACTTCTTGGCTGCAGCATGGTTCAACGCTCCAGAAACGATGTTCACCACCCGGTATGGGATTCCGAGGAGCTGGTAGAACTCCTCAGCGTTGGTGATCATCTCCTCCATCATTATCCAGGAGGCGTTGTCGTGGGGTGACGTCAGCACGAATTGTTCGATCTGAAAGAAAAAATAAGTTTTCTGTTAAAAAAGTATATATATATTTTGTAAATCAGAGTATTTACTAAGGAGTTCCGTTGTGAGTGTCCGTTGAACAGCTCCTGACTACATCATCAGATCAGCTCGCTGTCACCATATTATTGCATTGTCACCGAAGTTACATAAGTATGCAAAATTTCAGATCAATCTGTTGGGGATAATTGCATCAAAATAGAGTTGCAAGATTCCACCTTAACAAACATAGTAACATACATACATTGCAAATTAAATAAAAGCTTGTAATAAACAGGATCACAACTGTATTCCCCAAGACACAGACACACTCGGATCAATCTGAAGGTCGTTATATCAATAACACAAATATTTGTATATTGTGCGAGTTAGTTTTGAGATATCTTAGCATTTGTATGTTTTTGTGTCAGTTATTTTACTAAGAACTTTAAATAATAATTATATAGGAAATATTACAAGAATCACTCAAATTCAAATATTATGTGGGTTATAAAAGAACCAGCCGAATAATAGTTACCCAATTTTTTGTAACTTTATCAACTTTTAGGGTTCCGTATCTGATTAAAAAACTAAACCTAAAAAACTAAGTTATAGGATCACTTTCGAGCCTATTTTCTCTTAAAGCAATGGACGAAATTAGTTAAAAATTGTTATATAATAGTCATACCTTTTCAAACTGATGCACTCGGAAGATGCCGCGCGTATCACGGCCGTGTGAGCCAACTTCCTGTCGGAAACACGTTGACAGACCAGCGTATCTGGAATTAATATATTGAAAGTCAGCATATCAATGCGGACCGCCAATTTACTAAGAACCGTAGAGAATAGCAAATGAAAATGATAAAGACCCGTGTCAAAATCAAATGTTACTTAACGGCCTTTTAGTGATCGGACGGCAGTACTACAGGTAAACTACAGTTTTTGTCATTTAAGTGTGTGTCATGTAATTTAAGTTTTGCTGCAGAACCCTGATTTTTGATACCCGACTCGCACTTGGCCGATTGTGAACAAACTCACCGAATAGGCAATGAAGCTTCAGGCAGCCACTCGTCCCTATGGTACGCGGCTATTGGTTGTTCCGAAGTGGCAATAAGATATTTCTCTTCAACAACAGTATCCCCCTTATTCTCGGAACCTTTTCCGACTACCTTGTAGAGTTCTTCGTCGAATTGCGCCAGTTGAGCCACTTCTTGCATCACCTATAAAGAAAGGATATAAAGTAAGACTGGCCTCACAGCTCAGTTGGTAGTAACTCTGCCTTCTGCGCTGTAGGTTGAGGGTTCGATCCCCACCCAGGGCAAACATTTGTGTGATAAACATAGATGTTTGTTCTGTGTCTGGGTGTTAATACGTATAATAAGTATGTATTTACAAAAATAAAAGTATATAAGTATTCTATCAGTTATCTGGTTCCCATAGTACAAGCTTTGCTTAGTTTGGGGCTAGATGGCGCTGTGTGTAAAGTTCACCAATATTTATTTATTTATAAGTTCTGGGGAATTATTTTACTGACTGTAATCCCAAATTACGGTAGATATCTCTTCAGATCTCTAAGCGCTTAGATCCTTGTAGATGCCTAAACGGGGTGGTCATAGGCACATTCAAATATTACATTCAGCACATGCCCACATTTTCCAGTAGATGGCATTTCATATAAATGATAGATTTTCTTTGATTTCGTGATACATCATACTACTGGGCCAAAGGGTAGATTAGAGTAGTTTTTAGCTAGAATAAAACCCCCTTCGAAGAGGTATTAAAAAGAGAGTTCATAAATAATGTCTCATAACAATATTGTTTATAGTTTTTCATATCATCAACTTACCTCTTTCCTCATAAAGAAAGGCGTATAAAGCGGCGTGTAACCTTTCTTCAGCAGTATCCTCAAAGAGAGTTGGATCAGTGCCTGTTCTAGAAACACGGCGGCGCCTTTCAGGTAGTACCCACGACCGCCAGCCACGGCTGTGCCTCTTTCACCATCCATACCTGAAAAACATAATTTTAATTAATATAATTAATAATAATCATCCTAGCCGATTTCGGCTACAGAAACATAAGCTTCATTTGTTTGTTGTTTTTTTATTTTATTTTTTTTATATTATATTATGTGATTTGTTGTTTGATGAAAACACATTAATGTCAGGCAATAAGGGTGGCGGTCAAGGGTGAGTGTAAATCTACGAGGAGCTGGGCGGAGCTGCGCTAGGCTGTGCGGAGCGGACCAATGACAACGCTCAAATATTCGAATTTTAAAATGTCGAGGGCTGTGTTTGGTCCGCTCCACGTAGGTGGATATTCACTCTAAGAATGTTTCACATCTACACCATTTAAGCAATTACGACCGAATTTTGGTAGCCTCTTTACTGTCTTCCTTCCTCTTACTCTTTAAAAAAGTACATACACAATGCGAACATTTGGATGTTTGTTAATCAATCATGTGATAACGGCTGAAATAATAAGTAGAAACTTCAAGTAAAAAATTAACTCAAGTGAGACCCAGAAATATTTTAACAAGGTTTTCTTTTAAATGGAGGTGTATTAATGTACTACTACAAGTATATTACTTGTATACTAACTGAAAAATTATATAACTTTTTATTGTTAAGCTTTATGTCTTTATCTTTTATTTACTCAAGTGTGTAATGTGTCTTAACAATTGACCATTGTACATGCTCATAATTAAGAGTATTGAAATATAAAAAACATGTTTGATACAAACTCACAAACTTTCGTAATATTTGTAGGATTAGTAAGATTTTAATAGAATGTCATAATACTTTTCTTTTTCCACTTATTGTGGGGTCGGCACAACATGTCAACAAACATGTTGAGATTTGGCTTATGTTTCACAACTGGCCGTCTGCCTGACATCAAACCTCTTTGAGTTGTATATATTATTAGTAGCTTTTACCCGCGTCTTCGTCCGCGTAGATCCAGGAAATCAATTTTTGGCGACATTATTGTAAAACATTGAAATTCCAGAAAATCAAAAGTAAATTTTGGGGAAAAAAGTAGCTTAGGTCTATATGAAGACTTTAAGCTGTCTAAAAATGAAATTTCATAAAAATCGGCCCAGCGGTTTGGCCCTGATATCGGCACAGACAGACAGATAGAGTTACTTTCGCGTTTATAATAATTATCTATACATATTTAATAAAACTGTAGAAAGTTCAATTCTTTACATTGAATAAAAACTAAAAAAAAATACTCCTAGGGGCCTTTATACAAATAACACAAGCCAAAAAAAACATTTTGAATTTTTTGTCTGTCTGTCTGTTGTCCGGCTTTTACGCAAAAACTACGGGACGGATTTTGATGAAACTTTTTTTGTTATGTAGCTATTAGTCCTCAGCAACATATAGGCTATTATTTATTTTGAAGATTTTAATACCAGGTGTGAAGCTATCTGTCCCCCAGCGAAGCGGGCACGGGTCAGCTATAATTAATAAACTATTGATTTAGGATGTCATAAACTCACCATCAATCATACAAATAAGATCAACATGGGAGTATTTAGTTCTGAATGCACAGTCTCCGTGTGTCCTCTCCACCTTGTTATGATCCTCATCATCATCCACAGGTACTGATGAGTGAAGGTGGTTTCCCACTTCTCTGAGTGCAGCCGAGCGAGCTTTCTCTGCCAAAAGCAGACCTTGCTCATTCTTAGTTATTGCTTCATCTATTAGTATTCTGACCTGGAATCAAATAAAAAATATTTTAGCAGAACACTATAAAAAAAAGAAGCCTTTACCCTGCAGCGGTACAATATACAATAAAATAAATAGATAAATTTATTTATGTTAAAATAATTGAATTTTAACAGAATATTTATTTAAGTTGCACTTTTTATCCTCGAAGTAGGCCTTTGAAGTTTAAATTGAAGAATATACATACAAATATTTGGTTTTTCCATTACCAAATAGCCATCTTACTGGTGTAGTTTCGTTGTCCCCGGTGACCGTGTCCCCGTCAACGGGGACAACGGGAATTCATTTTTACAATTAAAAATACTTCCCGTTGTCCCCGTTGAAAAAGTGAAATAAATTTAGGCCCGGTGTCCCCGGTGTGTACTTCGCAAAATCAAAAGGAGTCGACGTCTTTTTTTAATGTGATCGGAATAATGTGAAATATCATATAGAGTATCAATTTCATAAAGTAATTTATGTTTAGTATGGTTTTTAAACTATAACTACAGAAATAAAAATCTTTATGATAGCTTGTTACTATGATAAAAAATGGCTACAAAACTAAAGCACATATAACATTCTTTTTTGAGACGCTATCATTAGCTTATTCTAAATCCCATTCCAGAATACGGTTTTGACAAATAAAAGCTAGTGACTGGAATTATATCGTTGTTATGTGAACGTAATGGTGATGTTAGTGAAAGTTTTAATGATACTCATTTAAGTACTTACAATTTTTTATTTCTACCAAAAATATGCAAGCAGGCACATAGGATGTGAAAAAAGTTGTGTTTGTTCCAATAAATTATATACTTTTTTACCTACCTTTATTTTTGATGTACCTACTTAATTATTATTATTATTATTATTATTTTTTACAATTGTTAATAACAATGTCACAAGCGTTTCAGGCGGGTCCTTCTAGATGAATTAAAATATATAAACAGTAAGGGCAGTACAATACTTTTACGTGCTGGATACCAGTTTACGAAGAAGGAAACGTATTAAAACGGAGTGAATAAAAACCCTGAAAGGTCTTTAAAAAATATTGTGGGTTTGGGAAAACAACTTTTTGATTGAGATCCGTTTGTGAAATATTAAGTGTTCGCTCCTAAAAGCAAAACTATTGGTTTTGGAGGCGTGAAAAAATTCACGGTAGGTATAGGTAGTAGTGCATATAATAAACTATCATAGCTAAGTAGCCTTTACAAGTTCACGAGTAATAGTCGTAGTAGTCGACTAACTTATAAAATGTACTTGAAGATGGAATACTCAACTTTTTCAGTAGAAATAACATTAAAAATCTCATACTATAACGTTGTTAACTGTGTAAAATACGAAACCCCACATTGCGCATGGCCCGACACGCAATTGGCTGGTTTTTATTTAAAATACTTCACTATGTTTGTAATAATTGTATATACTTACCATGTTGATTCAAACAATTCAAACAAATTTTATTTGTGTCGATTTACATTATATCATTAAAATCGTGTTATTTTTTTGTTTTGTGTTGATTTTGTAATAGTAATAAATAATTGTGTTACATAATTATATTTGTTTACACAAATATTTTATGTGTTAAATAGTTAAT
Source organism: Hydriomena furcata (assembly GCA_912999785.1). Lineage (NCBI taxonomy): Eukaryota > Metazoa > Arthropoda > Insecta > Lepidoptera > Geometridae > Hydriomena > Hydriomena furcata. The sequence continues at coordinate 10,734,380 of OU538837.1, forward strand.
TGATTATGTTTTTTATGTTGATTCTGTGATATTAATAAATAAAAACCACATTTTGATACTTATTTATATTGTAACATCTAAGTTTTGTTTTTTTACCTGATATTTAAACCCAATTATGTAAATATAATATTTGTTCCATTAAATTTTCAAGCCCACACAACTTGAAAGAAACGTATGATAGATTTAAAATCATAAAGATTTTTATTTCTGTAGTTATAGTTTAAAAACCATACTAAACATAAATTACTTTATGAAATTGATATTCATAATGATATTTCACATTATTCCGATCACATTAAAAAAAGACGTCGACTCCTTTTGATTTTGCGAAGTACACACCGGGGACACCGGGCCTAAATTTATTTCACTTTTACAACGGGGACAGAGACCGGGGACAACGGGAAGTATTTTTAATTGCAAAAATGATTTCCCGTTGTCCCCGTTGACGGGGACACGGTCACCGGGGACAACGAAACTACACCATCTTACTAGGCTATTTGGTAATGGAAAAACCAAATATTTGTATGTATATTCTTCAATTTAAACTTAAAGGCCTACTTCGAGGATAAAAAGTGCGACTTAAATAAATATTCTGTTAAAATTCAATTATTTTTAAACTTATTTAAAATTTTACAAATCATATTATTAAAAAAATTTAGTTATTAGACATAAATGAAAACTAGGTTTGAAAAGATGTAAAGTTCAAGTACTTAATTGATTGGTAAAATACAAAGTTATTATCAGTTAAACCTAATCAAGCAGACGTATACAAACATGGTCCATTCTCATGTGATTTGTTGTGAATGGTTTGAACAACAAACTCTATGAACTAATTTGTACACCATTCCACAATAAAGGTGGAACTTCTTGTTACTCACTTAGGATGACATTGCAGAGGTGATGCAATAATTTTGTTAAAAGTTAAATAATATCTATTGTATGACATATTCAACTATTGCCAGATTTAAATGACTAAAATGGGAGACAAACATTTTATCTAATAAAATACATGTATAATGAGAAAGGTGACCTAGGTAAGAAAGGAGTGATTTAAGAGATGATGGCTGATATAGGGAAATGGAAGAAAAGTACATGTGACAATCTTACTTTTAAATACCTATCGTTGTAGAAAGAATTTCCATATTTTTTTTTATTAATTGAATTAATAGTGAGGTAATGGCAGGAAGTAGATGATGATATACTGGTTTAGCTACTCACTTTGTAAGTATTAAATTGCAGCCTTTTGAAAATCTCCAACACATTTTTATGAATTAAAAGTTAAAACTAAATAGAAAGTAAAGGAATTAGTAATTATATCTGTGTTCCAGAAGTTCTTAATTACCTTTTTTATTTGATTTACAGTCAGGGGTTTCAGATTATCACCAGTCAGATTGATGAGGTTATCGGCGACTTCGGCCGGCACCGGCTGGTCTTCCGGACCCTGTGGCTCCTTGCTTTTCATCTTCAAACCAATTTCTTTACTGCACACATTCTTCAGCTTGTTCAGGTTGTCCGCATCATGCCGCAGTCTTCTCCAAAGAGTATCTTGGTCCACAACTGTATCGACGAGAGCAACATCTTTGTATCGTTTGCGTTGGTTTTCACGGATTTTGTCTGGATCGCCGTCTTTATCGGCGCGGAACAGGTCTAGGTCGAGAACCATGGTGATATACTATACGGAACGTGGCTTTGTCCTAAGGAAAAATTTAACGCGAAAAAAGGAAAGGCAGGCAGCTGGCAGCAACGTTGTAGTCAACACACGCGACAGACACTGACACTGACACAGACAGATTGGTTGATGTGAAATGTTTCGTTCAAAATCTCCAACTAACAAACAGTTTTAAAACGAACACGAAAAATAACATTATAACTTACGATGATGATAATTAAATACTGTGTGAATAAACTCAAAGAACTAAAAGTATATCAGAAGTTTATATTTTAATTTTACCTGGATTTTGGAATAAAATTATCGAGTTCTTGTAGTCAAAATGTTTTTTTTTTCTTGATGAGGATTTATTCTTTGGGTCTAGTTGGTTTTATTTCACGTATGTCAACATCGCGTGCATTCTGTCAGATGCATAGTGTAAAGTAATTATACGTCAGATGAACAAACGATCGTCGGCCCTCTTTTGCGATCATTTTGTTCCAACTTTTATTTATTTGTATAAATTATGTGGCTTTTGTCGGATGTTAGCTGAGATTGCTGAATCTTACTAAACCTCCTACAAACTGTAAGTTTAATTTAATTGCTATACCTACACATACATTGCTAAAAATATGTCGCACAATTCCTTGTTTACACGTCTTCGGTATTGGTTTCCTCGATCTATTTACAAAGGGGTGGATTATTGCGATTATGAATACCGGCTGATACTTTCTCATATCTATCATTTAGTATTAAATGGACGACTGGGTGTATAGATACGTATATTGTGCATTTTTTTTACATTGCAAAGAGCTGTAACCCACTTGTTAATTAGTTCTGAACATTAGTTCTGATTTATAAAACTCGTTTTTTTTACTATTTATGTTGCAGGCAATGTCAAGATGATTCCCATAAAAGATAACCAGGATGTTGTGTCGTTTCTCGTCACTAAACACTCTTGGAAAGGGAAATATAAGAGAGTGTTTTCCGTGGGTACCCATGGGATCACTACATACAACCCGGACCGTCTGGAGGTGACGAATAAGTGGCTGTATGCCGATGTAATCACTATCGCCTCAGCCAAGCATTCCAATTCTGTAGCGAACCATGACTTCACCTTGGTTATGAAGAAAGATAAGAAAGTGGATTCTATGAAATTTTCATCAGAACACAAATGTCTTATCCTAACGGAGGCTTTTAAGTACAGGCATTTGTTTGCTGAAAAACCTAAGGATATTTTTGTGAGTATATGGGCCATTGCAATGTCATATTGGCAGTATTGATAAGCAATTACTGTTATTCATATTACATTTGACAATAATAGACAAAAATGTTTTCTATTAGAGATACCAAGCCTACAAACATCACTGGAGTGGGACCCGCCTTCCTATTGTCCTGGAAGTAGGACCATGTGCATTAGACCAGCTGGACCCATCTACTCATACCCTACTAGCTAGCTACCCTTACTGTGACATTCAGGGTGTTCTCCCAGGTATTGTATTTAAACTTATTTTAATTTTGAAGCCTTCTATTAATCTCTGTTAACTACAATACCTTACAAGTTGTAAAACTCAATTAGAAGTATCTATAGATTTCTTAACCAACTTCTAAAAACATGTAACAACATATCATGGTTATTTTCAATTTAATATACAGAATATTTAAAAAATCTACAAGAACCAATTGAGCTATTCTAAAGATTGGTGTAAACTATCTATAGGTAGCTCAACTGATCCAGATCATTACCAGTCGAAGCAAAGCTGATACGTTTTGTTCAATGCAATCAGCTTCATAGATTCAATAATATGTTATTAATACTATGTACTATTTTTATTTCAGTGAGAGATGTCTCCGGAGGCTTTGTGCTTGCCGTTGGAGGGTATAGTAGATTGCATCTCTTTTCCAATGCCATGGACCATCAGATAATAATAAACAAAATGATGGAGATGTGTAACCTGATACTGAGCATCAGTATCAAAGTGCTGTCAACGCAAATAACTTCTGACGACTACCATGATCAGAGATTTGGGAAGTACAGGTGAGAATTTATAAAGTACAATGAATAATGCACATTGTAAGAGCTAACTCTTACATTGTGCATGTGTCTTACATGTGTCAAGATCTAAGCCTTGACTTGGTAAGACTGGATAAGAAGTGAAGCCTTTTGATTAACAGCAAGTAAAATGAATGATATTGTACAGTGTACAGTAGGTACTACAACTGGAGTTAATAATTATCATGTTTCTGAATTAAAACAATATTATGCTACCAATATCTGGCTGTTCCACTCCTCGTCAGTCACTAACGAGCTTAAAATTTCCAAGGCACATAATTTAAATCATAGTACTGTCACAAGTATAATCTTATGGTAACACCTGCATGTCGTTTTGATGGAGGAGGCTTTTGTCTAACAGTGGGTTTCTATGAGCTTTCAAGAATAAAAACCTACTATACAAAAAATCTTCAACAGTATATTTCAGAGCCATTTATGTTATATCAAGATGACTAATAGAACCAAAAAACAGGCCTAATACACAAAGTGATACATCTTATCATCATATCCAACACAAAATAGAAATGAATATGCCCCAGTATTATTAATTTAGGTAATTAATCCCATTTTACACAACAAAATGTTGCATCATCAATCGTTTTAAATCTGTATGTTAAAATGTTTGTGTATGTTTAAATTTGAATGACACTTGAAAATCTTGAAATACTTGAAATATTATGCAGGACACTTTTCCTGGTACCACGCAAACAAAGTTGCGGGCAAAAGCTATTAATTAAACACATTGTTTAACAATGCTTTCTACTAGCTGTGTCCCGCGGTTTTACCCGCGAAGACTAATTTTTATCAGAATAAAAATAGCTTATAGCACTCAGTGATAACATAGTTTTCTATTATTGAAATTATTTTCAGAATTGGATCAGTAGTTCTGGAAATTACCTCTTGCATCCAAATTCACAAATAAACTTTTTACCTCTATTTTATTATTGTAGATGAGTCACACAACCTTGTTTTATCATATATGAGTATCTGGTGCTTGTGTGATGTATCATGTTCATGAATATGGTAATTGTTGCAGCTTTACTGCAATTTTTGTTTTGTTGTATAGATTTTTTCGCTTCGGTCTTTTAATGCTAGTGGGGGCCACTGGCGTTAAACCGGCTTCTGGAACACTTATAGACATTATAGACATTACTAGAATTATGATTAAACTTTATGTGCTGTGCCTCTGACTACCCCCACTAGACATATTCAAAGGATCTAAGCGCCCAGAGGATTACAGTAGTGAATATATTTTTTTTTTATAAAGTCTTACAGTTTGTACTAGTAACTGATGACTTTTTAGAATTTGGAAATTATATGCTTGGATGCAACAGCTAAACTGATTAGTTGAAACTTGGAACAGATGGTTAGTGACCTGGAATAGTTAATATCTAGTTACTACGCGAGTGTAACCGCGAGAGCAAACTAGTACTCGTACATAATATAGTTACCACAATAAATAGATAACGTGGAACATTCTATTTCCTGTTTTAAAATGAATTCCATTTAAGGGGCTCCCAGTCGACGATTGCTCTTTTTCCAAACGAAAAATAAAATACTTCTGAACAAGCCACATCTCCTATTTTTATAAGTATATTACTTCAGGTTCCTACCTACATTTCTATTAAGCTGAAAACATAATAGCAGAATCTTTTCACGATAAAAATATTATTTCTAAATGATACGTTTTAGAATTTATGATCGAAATATTTTATATACCTACTATTAAAATCAACTTGTGATTTATTGTTAAAGATAGGTAATATGTAGATCTACAATTCTATTAGAATAGATTTTTGATAAGTAATTATACATAATTTATATCATTAATTTATTCGAAAAGCTAAGGCGGAGCACGCATCGCCCATGGCTCAGTCAGTAGTCAGTACCCCTGTGACTACTGTCAGAGACAGACGTGTGTTTGACGTCATTGCAGCGGTCGGAAAGATTATTTACGAATTGAAAAAAGATGGGTAATATTTCAAAAAAAAAAAAACAAAAAGAGATAATGGTTACGTACCCTAAGAAAACATGCTAAAAATATAAGAGAAATAAAACAGTAAGTAAACCTTCCTATTTTATCAATTTTACCTATCTACGTTATCTTTGATAATCTTGTGAAAAATATTAGGCAAAGAAAACAGTAAGTACTTACATAACTACATACTTTATCATACATACATACATTTATACATAAAATCACGCCTGTTTCCCAAAGGGGTAGGCAGAGATCACGGCTTTTCACTTGCTACGATCCTGACATACTTCTTTAGCATTCACTCTCATCACATTCCTCATGCATGCTCGTCGGTTTAGAGTACTCTTGACCCGGCTTTTTTTCAAAACGTTTCCAATATGGTCCAGGAAAATACGCCGAGGTCTTCCTCTTCCAACGCTCCCTTTCACACTCGCCTTATATACCTGTTTTGTCAATATCTTTCTTATTCATTCTCTCCACATGCCCAAACCATCTAATCATCCCTTTCTCAATCCTCTTTCACTTCACAACGTTTTCTTGGATAAATTGTAGGGAAAAATTCTGGAAAAAATCTGGAACGACCAGTCGGATTTGCGTATAACTTTCTCGAAGGATGATAGTTCAGCATCATCACTAACACTTCTAACCATAGCAAAACCCGCAGTTGAACAAAATAGGTACGTATGAATAATAATATATTCAGCGGGTTATATAAATCCCAAGATTTTAGTAAGAATCGGTTCAATGATCCTGTCATTTTTGTTACATAATGTTCAAAGAACATGGCGCATACATAACAGACTACGTTTTGGTGGCTGATTGTGTTCTAATAGGTATATTACCTATTACCCGCCACTCTGTGACACAGAGCAGAGTCCCGCCAACCGCCGAACACGCAAGTTTTTTAAAAAAATTACTTTGACAGACAAAGAGTTTTTACTTCCTATTCTACCAAGGAGTATTAATGCCACCTGCTTTATTACGTAGGGATAGTTCATCACTACATAGTACCTATAAAACAAAGTCGCTTTCTCTGTCCCTATATCCCTATGTATGCTTAAATCTTTAAAACTACGCAAAGGATTTTGATGCGGTTTTTTTTATTGATAGAGTGATTCATGAGGAAGGTTTTTATGTATAATACATGCTTAATATAGTAGAGAAATACTGATAATTTTAGAGGTTTCTAATGTGATGTCGTAAATAAACACATTTTTTGCGCTTACATTGCAAACGCTGGCTGAACCCCGCGAGATATATCGAAATAATGTACCTACACCTGTACTACAGTAATTGTAAACGTCTACAAAAAAGTCCGCGATGGTATTTTACGCACAGCGAAGCGGGCACGGGTCAGCTAGTTGATTTATAGTTTTTATTTATTTCGAGTTTTACTTAGAGATACTGTCAGATAATTTATGATCACGCGACTATTATTGTAGGTATACCTACTATCACAAATAAGAAATGCTTAGGTACTTCTGCTCCTCGTTGGCCTTGCGTCAAACAAGGTGGAATATAAATAATGACATTAGCCTACAATCATACCTTTGTGAAAAAATATCAATAAATCTACGATCGTACAATAATTATAAAAAAATATGGCATAGCACAGAAAATATTTATTTTTAGGGTTCCGTACCAAAAGGGTAAAATCGGAACCCTATTACTAAGACTTCGCTGTCCGTCTGTCTGTCACAGGGCTGTACCTCCTCATATGTCTGAACAATGCACATCTTGCACAGCACAGTATACTTCAATGCGAGTCTCGCAACCTACAGTTAGTTTACCAATTGAAGTACCACTAGTGCAGGATACTCAGTCTCTGGTAAGGCAGCCAAGACCCTGTCGACAGACCCAGAAGACTGTACTATATTCGGACAAGTTAGGCGTAGGAATGGGTTTGTTGCTCAGTGATCAATTGAGGCAGACGGTTAGTAGACGGGTAGTAGTAATTTTATTAGTAGTCTTTCATTGACAAGAGATACATTGTACTGTAGTAGACATAGCAAATCAGTTATTTTATTGCTAAATTGTTAGCAGTTAATATTTTTGATCCTATTATAGCAATTATCATAATTTAACATTGTCATCGGAACTTGACAAGAATGCAAAGTTTTTACTTATACGATTTTTTTACAAAGGAGTTCCGTTGTGAGTGTCTGTGAACAGATTCTGACTTCATCATCAGAACAGCTCGCTGTCACCATATTATTGTATTGTGACCAGAACTAAAAGATGCAAAATCTCAGCTCAATCGGAAATGGTCGAAAAATAACTTGCAATTATTGAAAGTTACAAAAAAACAAACAAACATTATACTAACAGTGCTAGTCGATAATAAAACTTGTACAAAAGGACAGTTTTTATTCTGGGAAAAATAAGTTGTGGATTTTTACCATCATATTAAAAACTAGTGACCCGCCCGGGCTTCGCACGGGTGCAATGCTGATACTAAATATACTACAGAATGTCTTTATATAAAACGTTTTTTTTTCACAGCTTTTTTGTCATTAGACAATTATTGATGATTTCTTTTTTTCTCGAACGTTCGCGACCGGCCGAACTGCGCGTTTGACGCCTAGCTGCTAGGCCGGTCGCGAACGTTCGAGAATGTTTGTTTTACGAAGCTACTCGCTAGGTGACTCGCTAGCCTCTAGGTACCAAGCAAGCCGCCTGCCTGTGCATTCGCGTTTTTAATTAGGGATGACTGAGAGTGTTATAAACGTAAGAGTAGACAAATATAATCAGAAAGCTTCGAACTGCTAAGCTATCGGGAGTTACACGTGTTATTGTGAGTCAACCATAAAAGATAAACATATGCTGTCGTGGGATATTTTTTATATAATTTTAAGGAGAACATTTCCGTCATACATGATTTCTGTGTAGCTTTAACCATTAAGGTTGCACACGCGATGGAAGCTTAAAAAATGGAGTAACTTCTCCCGTTTTCCCAACATTTTCCTTCACTGCTCTGCTCCTATTGATTGCAGCGTGATAAAAAGTATACTATAACCAGCTCAGGAGTATGAAAAATAATTGTACCAAGTTTCGTTAAAATCCGTCGAGTAGTTTTTGTTTCTATAACGGTTATACAGACAGACAGACAGACAGACAGACAGACAGACAGACAGACAGACAGACAAAAATTTTACTGATTGCATTTTTGACATCAGTATCGATCCCTAATCACCCCCTGATAGTTATTTTGGAAATATATTTCATGTACAGAATTGACCTCTCTACAGATTTATTATAAGTATAGATAGATAGATTATTCAAACGCTAGAGCTTGGGCTGCGACACAGATTGGAAAATAGTTATTACGAGCGGTGGACTACATGTTTCAAAGCGGCATTGCCGCTCTGTGCTTTTGCGTCACGCGGCTACAGGCAACGTTGCCAGCTCTCCAAGCGGGAGAGAGCTTATGACAGTTATTGGGATTTCTGGATATATGCAATTTTCGTAAAATTGACTTCCCTTGACTTTTCGATTGGTCGACATTTTTGTCGGTTTTTTTTTAGTTTTTAACGTAGGGTGAGAGCGATGGTTGTGGGCACTATAACAACATTTTGAATTTCAAATAAACGGTTTATATTGAAAAACTGATTATAACGACGATTTTTAAACAACATAGAGTAGCAAGGGTTTTTTAACAGCGATATTTATTTATTAATTATTCATATTTAAGTAAATAGACAAAACGGGAAATATTTAGTTGTGATCAATCAAATCTAGAGGTATAACGCATCACAACTGTCACTAATCAAAACAGGCCATATACAAAGAATTGTATTAACTATAGATTTACTATATATATATATATATATACTACTATATACTATAGATCCTACCCGGGCTGCGAGCGCCCGCACTGCGCCTGCGACAGTTACAGCCGCACCTTCAGCACCTGCATCTTTTCGCATGGACATTGGCCAAGAATACGATAACGTCACGCAACGCGCGAAGCCCCGAAGCCAATGCCACTGCCTCTCTGCTGACATTATCCGTGAAATTATAAGGGAGGAACTAGACAGGAAATTCACTTCACAAGTCAAAGACATTCAATCTAAATTGTCTATAATAGAAGTTTCTCTTCGATCTTACCCGTCGCGTACACCAGATGGAGCAGCTATCCCGTGCTGAAAATTTGGAGATACAGTGCATCGCACTTTGATCGTAAATAAAAGTGCGTATTTCCGACCGAAGGTTTTTAAAAACGCGGGCGGGCGGTCTCTAGCCGATGACGTCACACCCCGTCACGACCGCGATCGCGACGCTCAGTTTTGTTTCGATCGTAATATCTTCTGAATGGAATGTCCGATTAATAAAAAAGCTGACCAATATCAGACATGATAACCATACCTTCGTATTAATCCATATCCAAATAAATCATTTCATATTGAAAACTGTTTCAATACCAATATACCTATAACTTTTTGAATTACTCAAATCGGACATTCCATTCAGAAGATATTACGATCGACACAAAACTAAGCGCCGAGACCCGCGTCGCGGTCGCGGTCGTGACGATGTGATGTCATAGTGTAAGCGCTAATCTTAGAAATTCAAAAACCGGCCAAGTGCGAATCGGACTCGCGCACGAAGGGTTCCGTACCATTATCTATAAAAAACAGCAAATAAACACGTTTGTTGTATGGGAGCCCCATTTAGATATTTATTTTATTCTGTTTACATACATAATCTGTGAAAATTTCAACTGTCTAGCTATCACGGTTCATGAGATACAGCCCTGTGACAGACAGACAGACGGACAGCGAAGTCTTAGTAATAGGGTCCCGTTTTTACCCTTTGGGTACGGAACCCTAAAAAAGGGCTTCAACTTCTCGTCGTTATAAGTATAGGTACCGCCTATCATGTTTTACAATTCATTTTTGTTTGAGTTCCGGTGTAAAAACATGAAGATATGGTTTTGTTTAGGAAACAATCTAAAATAAATTTAAAACCAATATAGCATTGAATACTGACCATTAATTAAAAATTTTTAGGAGTGACTACAATATTCACTTCATTCTGGGATGTTCCCAAAGATTCTCCGGAGAAAGCTGTGTTACTTATAAGGAAAACTGAAACTATTCAATGAAAACAAGCCTGGTGGAACAGCTGGATAATAGAAATTAGTTTGTAAACATGAAAATAAACCAGAATATTGATTATTAACACTTTATTACTTCATTTCCTTTCTAATCACATAAAGTTATCATCGCTTCTCATGGTTTTTTACAGCCAGCTAAGTAGGTAGGTATACCGGATTGAGACAATGTAGGTTGTAGGGTTTTTGTTATCCAATCTAAGTTATGTTTCAGAGTATAATAGAAGCACAATAATATAACAATATCATACATATTATAAAAACACAAAAAGTCAGAGCTCTTTCTTCTTGGTGCTTCCCTATGTAGACTATTTTTGTTCAAAAGCCCGATGAATACATCCATAAACTTTCTATAGACCCGGAGCACATAATATGACTTGAAGTTTGTATGATTATAAATCGCAATAAAGTAAATTCCACTGCCTGCAAAGTGAACCCAGAAGACAGTGGAGCAGTACCACGCTGATTACGAGTTTCTTCTCCGCGACAGTGAATCCTTCGTCGACCTTCTGCGAGCCACGGGCTGCCCTCGACCGGCAGACAGTTGAGGCTGGCGGGACACCCAGCGCGTAACTCTTCTTCTGCTCGCTTGGCTTGTGAAACGGTCTCAATATTCGCGTCATTTATTTATGCTGACCGGTGTTGTATGTATGGCATTGGTTGACTCCTCCGCGCCAAGGATTTGCGTTTTGCACTGACTTTGACATAGGTACATATAAAATGCCGGCTCTGTTTACATAAACATTTGTTCTACTTTTTTTTTATGGAGTCTGTAGTCAGTGTTACCATATTTACCGTTCCGACTTGGCAAATAGAAAATAGAGTTGGACGAGATGCCCAGACAACATTTATTTGCTGTATTTATTTGGTTATTTCATTGATTGCATGTACACAAAGTTTTTGTCTTTGAAAACCCTTAAAAAAACATCCTGATTTGCCGCGGCGCGCACCTGATTAACTGACATTGACATAACACATTCCAAGTTTTTATAGTTCATCTGTCAAATCGGCATGTACCTAGCGCACTGACCTCTATTGTATAATAGAGGTCAGTGACCTAGCGAGTTGAGTAGTCACGTATGGAATGCGTAACTACTGCAAAATGTGGGCATGTGCCAAATATAATGTTTGGCCGTGCCTCTCACTACCCCCACCAGATAGTAAAGCCTATTACCAGCCTACGTAGGTACCAGAAACGCGATCTCATAAAAACTGTCGATAATATTTACGATAAGCATACGCCATCTAGAGCTTGCCGTTGTCAACTGTCAGTGTCGTTTCGGCCGCGGTTTTCAGAGCTTACCGCGCCTTAACTATCAAATAAATAAATAAATAAATAAATATTGGTGGACATTATCACACTGCGCCATCTAGCTCCAAACTAATCAAAGCTTGTAATATGGGATATAATATAATACGTAATATGGGAACTAGATAACTGATAGAATACTTATATACTTTTTTTTGTAAATACATACATATGATACTTAATAACACCCAGACACAGAACAAACATCTATGTTCATCACACAAATATTTGTCCTGGGTGGGGATCGAACCCACAACCTACAGCGCAGAAGGCAGAGCTACTACCAACTGAGCTGTGAGTCCAGTCTCATAAAATGTTCATATGGTTTAAACACAGCAACTGTATTTCTATAGTAGACAAAAGACCTTTGATCTATTAATTTGCTGCAGACGTCATTCGTACATGAAGTATTTGTTGTCGCATTATGGTCGACTAGCTTCCGCCCGCGACTTCGCTCGCTTGGTAACTGGATAAAAAGTATCCTGTATGCTATACCAGAACATAAGCTATGTGTATTCCAAGTGTCGTCTAAATCCGTTTGGTTGTTTGAGGCACAAATGTAAAGACATACAAACATCTTCACAAACTTTCGGATTTATATTAGTAAGATTCTAGGCATCTAGACTATCTTCGTTACATGACTTTCATACCTCCGTATGTCATGAATTAAAACCGGCCAAGTGCGAGTCGGACTCGCGCACGAAGGGTTCCGTACCATTATCTATAAAAACGGCAAAAAAATCATGTTTGTTGTATGGGAGCCCCCCTTAAATATTTATTTTATTCTGTTTTTAGTATTTGTTGTTAGAGCAGCCACAGAAATACATAATCTGTGAAAATTTCAACTGTCTAGCTATCACGGTTCATGAGATACAGCCCTGTGACAGACACAGACAGACGGACGGACAGACAGACGGACAGACAGACAGACGGACAGCGAAGTCTTAGTAATAGGGTTCCGTTTTTACGCCGATTCCACGCGACCAAGCCTAGAAGAATCAGGCAACAAACACGGCTTGGGGTCTACGTTTTTTTTAATGATCCTTTCCTTAATGCTATGTAGATCTTCAGTGTGGTGCCAATCGAACGAGGTGAAGGCTCAAACAAGAATAATAATTAAAAGTACCTACTACTCAAGTACGTACAGTCGTACACATACAACAAAAAAAAAAAACTAAAGAGCTAATGGTCGAAATTTGTCTGCCATTAACTCCACGTAAGCCAAGATCCGTCGACCTTACTGTAATTTACTGAAAGAGTAATTGACTCTGCTGCTGGCTTGAACATTGAATTCGTTTTAAAAAATGAAAATATTTTTTCGCCAGTGGAGATCAGCATCAGACATCGATGAGCGAGTTCATAGTACACAAGGTGAACCCCGCGCGTCATATGGAGCCGATGCGTCGTACTCTGTGCCTCTCAGACACCTGCATACTAGAACGAGACCCTCAAACATACTCTGTAAGTTTGTACTGTACACAATTTTTTTTTTTTTTTTTTTACCATAATGTGCGTGTTGGATTTTAGACTTAGATTTCCCGGTTTGATTTCCACGGCGGGATTAATGCATGTTCTGTCGATATTTGGTCTGAGTTTAGGTGTTGTGGTACCAATGGTACTCGTAGTTTTTGTTACCCACGACACAGGGAATCCTAAAGCTGGGTCAGGATTATGTATGTATGTGACTCGTTGGATGATATTTTAATATATTTTTCAGAAAAAGGCAACAATTTGTATTAATGACGAAAACACAACCGTTCATACAAAATTTGTTGAATTAAATTGTTTCATTATACAGCGTATCTTGGTTTCTTGAAATTAAAGTGCATTTTTAATTTCCAGGTTGTATGTCTCCGGCCTCTTAGCGATGTGTTCGCGTTAGTGAGGGATCCTGATCATCCACAGAAGTTTTCCATAGAATACCTGAACGGACAATCGCGCACTTATTTGGCTGGAGAAAGGTAAATTTACTTGTAGTTTTAGAGACGCAGCAGCGTGTCCAGCCAAGTTCAAAGAGAAAGGAACTTATGACGCAACGCTGTGTGTAATATTAAAGTCGAATCTGTAGCTTGAATTATTATGTTCTTGTAACTAAAATCTTAATTTTCTACACAGAACTTGGCACCAATATGTTATCACCAACTGCTGTCACTTCAACTTTGCTGTGTTATGTACTTACACAACATCTTTTCAACTGTAGCATGTTAGGAGATTTATTGATAAAAAAAAAAGCAAACTTTATTTTAATCGAACAGTCGTTTGTTTTTATGTTTTTTGTAGAATTGTGAAATTGTGTCGCTATTGTATTGAGTTAGTGATGTTATGTACTCTCCACAGGGACGCATTACTGGCTTCGCTACTAGATGGCGTGCGATCTGCAGGACAAAGAGACGCTCACGTGAGATCTACACCTACTCCGAGGGGATATCGACTCGGGCCGTTGCACCAATCAGTTGATGAGGAGACAGAGTCTAATCATCTCAGGTATTAACATAAAAAATACTTTAATTTCATAACCTATCTAAGAAAAAAATTATGGGTGACATCTTTCCAGGCAGTCACATCTTGGAAAATGTTTAAAGGGGTAGTCAGACGATCAAATGTCTTACGATTCGTGACTATCGTTGCTATCTATAAGCCCATCCTAGTTTTTTTTAGCATTGTCCGCGTGGTACCCGGCTATAAAGAGTCCCTATATTTAAATCGAATCTCTTTTTCATTTTTATTATAAGATTATATTGTTTTGCAGGTTATTCCAAAATCCGGTGGGAATGTCGCGTGCAGAAGTGATAGAGAGATTCAATTCTAATATCGGCTACAGCGGTCTCATTTACTCAGTCAGTCAAGACGTAAGAACTCTTTGTTTTTTATGCATGTCCTAACTTTCACTATCCATACAAAACACATTTAAGCATCATTTAACAGCATTTGTTTGTTGAAAATATTTATATTCTGAATGTTTATGAAGACTCATTTTGAAATAGTAAAACAGTGTTTTTTTAGGGTTTCGTAGTTCGTACCTAATGGGTAAAAACGGGACCCTTATTACTAAGACTTCGCTGTCCTGAAATTGTTTGCGCTTTTAAAAATATACCTACTGTAGGCTCCTATGTGCAATCATTTAAAACGCAATATATAAACATTATTTTTGTAGTGAAATCTGTGTTTGAAAATTCTTAAGTAATACTTAAAGTAATATTAGATAATTACGCAGTCATGGTAGATGAGACACTTATGACTGACATATTCGTGTAGTTATTAGGTCTTACTAGGTACTTTTAGATACACTTGTAGCTATTATCGACATTATTTTCTGATTGTGATATTGTTTTACGCTTTTGTGCTTTTATTTTTGTTGCATTATGCCTTTTGCCAAACGGGTAAAACAAAACAGTAATTAATTAAATAAATAACGGTAATACCTACCCACACTAGGATTCCCTGTGTAATATAAACTAATCCGACCCGGAACAAATGTTGAGATATTTGTCTCGCTGCGGGAATCTAAGTCTCACCTCTTTTATCTCAGTCGCCCACTAAGGCCATCGAATTAATGAGACAGATATAAAAATGAATTTGAATAAAACATGGAAGAAAAGCATACCTGAGTTGTATGTCACTCCTCTTTCGTATGAACGCTTTTAATGTG
The DNA here is from genome assembly GCA_912999785.1 of Hydriomena furcata. Taxonomy (NCBI): domain Eukaryota; kingdom Metazoa; phylum Arthropoda; class Insecta; order Lepidoptera; family Geometridae; genus Hydriomena; species Hydriomena furcata. The sequence continues at coordinate 10,750,130 of OU538837.1, forward strand.
TTAGAATGAAACAAATTATGTTTTCATCAGTCAGGTCGTCAAACTGTTCCGTACTAGGGACCTATATGCAGGGCCTGGTAAGATCTGGGTTCCATGTTTTCTTTTAAAAACACTGCTTAGCAAAAAAGTATATTATAGTACAGTTTTTACATCCGTCGCCTAGTTTGTTTTTTTTACCCGATTGGCTAAAGTGTTGTTTTTTTTGAGCGATTAAAGTTATTTTCTGTGCCTTGTAGGCGGTCCCCCTGTTGTGGCTGTTTCTAACGTGGGATCTTGTAAGTCCCTTACAATTATTCTTTTGTTTCGTTCCTCTTTCGCTTTTGGTAAGAATTAGTAATAGTAGGTATGCAGGGGGGCATTGGCCGATTCTACAGCTTAAGCCAATTATTTTGTTGGTGTGCGGTTGCAACCATGGAAAATTAGTTTACTTAATTAGATTTAATTTTATCTGTGTTTGCATTTGTCATTTGTGTAATGTATATAATCAAATAAGCCATCTGTAATTAACTTATCATATAATTTATAATTATGTAAATGTTTAAAAAGGATGAATAATAATATCAGTAAACATATTCCTGTTCAATCTGTATAAATAACTGGAACACATTATGGTGTCGATTCTATTTAGTATTTTCTGACGCTAAACTACAATGGTTACTGTCCTTTTCTATTATACTTTTAGCTCTGTCAAAAGTTTAGCTTCAGAGAATGAGGGTGCGTTTTCACTGAGCAGAGCTGTGCGAAGCAGACCGTGAATTGACCAATCACAGTGCTCTAAATAGTTGACCCAAAAAGGTCAAGCGCTGTGATTGGTCAACTCACGATCCGCTCCGCTTCAGTGGAAACCCACTCTGATGCAAAGAATAGATTAGGCTATATCTATGATTGATTTCAACAGCGCCTTTTTGCGGAAAACAAGGAGAAACTCATCATAGGAGCGTTGAGTGCTTTGGTGAACAGTTCGCCTACGGCAAATCTACCACCGCGCGAGTTGGAAGCGCAGTTCCATGCGCTGAGGCGGCTGTGTGCCAGCAAAGTTGGCTTCGCTGCCTTCACTACGTTACCTGGGTGAGAAATTTATAGTTTTTTTGTGTGAATTAAAATGGCCCTTGTAAAACCACGTCTTTCTGATACTGGACTACTTAATTATACTCATTAGTACTAGACTCCTAGACTCACCTATATGTTTAATGACCGCGCTAAGGATTGCTCAACTTATCTGATCTTTTAAGAACTATTTAGGATGGTTTTCTGACGTGCGTATGTTTGTCAATAGTATAATTAGACTAGTGTTTCTCTAGAGAATGTTGAGACGCGTAAAGTTTTTCGAGGGTATGTTTTAGACTGGTGTATCCCTAGATGTGTTTGGCACGATGCAGATGATATTATAAAGATTGATAGACTGATAATCCTTACTAATATATAAATGCGAAATCAACTCTGTTTGTTTGTTACCTCTTCACGCCTAGACCGCTACACTGATGTCAATAAAATTCACCAAGAAGATAGCGTGAATCTTGGGGAAGGACATTGGGTTACCTTTAACACCGCGCTAGCTAGTATGATATATACAAATATATAGGTATATGAGGGCGCGATACGATTATTGGTGTGGTGTCCAGGTTCCGCGAGTGGGTGGGAGGTGGAGTGGTGGGTGCATTGCGACGCGGTGGTGCTGCCTGTGCCCCCGCGGCGCTTGACGCCGTGTGTGCACTCATGCAGCCAATGCACCAGGAGCCCGACCTTCGCCAGGAGCAGCTGAACAAGGCCAGCATGCTGTCCTCGCCAGCGTTCCTCGACTCGCTGCTCTCCATGTGGGCGGACCACGTGGTAAGACCCCTAATTTGTGTTATCCAATAGACTGGTAATAAATGATTGATATCGGGTGTTATGAGTATAATCTACTATATATCTACTATATAAAAGAAAGTCGGATTTGTTACAACACTTATAACTCAAGAACGGCTGAACCGATTTGGCTGAAAATTGGTAGCTTAGAAGCAGGAGACGGACATAGGATACTTTTTAACAGGAACAGGAACTTAACACGACATTTGTTAATTAGGCGTAAGCGATACGAAATTCGCCGGGTTAGCTTGTGTATTATAAGTATGTATGTAATTATTCTATCAGTTTTCTGGTTAACTTTGCTCAGTTTGGGGCTAGATGGCACTGTATAAATTTTCTACAAATATTTAATTATTAAGTTTATATTGCGCCAAAAAATACTATTCTATGAGCATTTCCTAGTCTACCTTTTTTGAAACACAGAATAAGTTATATGCTATTGCTATCTTCATGGAAACTGCAGTTTGTGCTTCTCAAAATATACGATGAGTATGTAGTTTCTTATCACCTTTATCTTTAGATCTTTTCAACAAAGTCTCATTCTTTTTGTTGGGTTTTAAGGCTGTTAAAATAAAACTAAATCTATTCACCGATTTAAATAAAACTGGCTTATTGTTGAAACTGCTTGATAACTACAGATACATTGATGTGTTACAGACAGCGGGAAGCGGCGCGCTAGTAGTAGCGGCCATGTTGGATTTCCTCACTTTCGCTTTATGCGTGCCGTACAGTGAAACCACAGATGGAAAGCAATTCGACCAACTGCTTGAAATGGTGGCCAATAAAGGACGAGTGCTCTTCAAACTTTTTGAGGTAACTATCTAAACAGAAACATTTTTTTTTTCAGCAGTTGTTAGTTTGACGGTAGTTGTAAGTGTGATGTATGAGAGAGAGAGAGAGAGAGATATTTAGTAAAGCGATAGAAAGGATTAGGAGAAACTTTCCGATGAAGCTTATATCCGAAGGGTCGCTAAATAAGTTTTTAGTTCTATAACATTATCTTGACTTGATAATTATGATTATTTAATGCTAGCTAAGAAAGAATACAGATTTTTTATTTATTCATGCGGAAGTCGTGTTAGCGTGCGGAAATCCCGGCGTGCATCAATGGATTTTTCTGTTCGAAAATTTATATGCGCATCAAAAACACGTGCTTACAACGGTGAAGGAAAACATCGCGAGGAAACCAGTTAGTGTTCTTATAAGCGGCGATGGGCTTGCAACCTGTCACGTATGGAATGTTAACTAATGCAAAATGTGGGCATGTGCCAAATATAATGTTTGGACGTGCCTCAGACTATTCCCACTAGACATCTTCAAAGGATCTAAGCGTCTGGAGATCTGAGAGGATGTCTACCGTACTTGGGGATGACAGCCATGATCCTATTTTTTATTTACTTATCTATGGAAGTATATAATTTTTCTTTCCCGCAGCACCCATCAATGGCCATAGTAAAAGGTGCCGGTTTGGTAATGCGAGCGTTGGTCGAAGAAGGCGGCGCTAGCGTCGGTTCTCGCATGCAAGCGTTGGCTTTAGCTGAAGCGGCATTACCAAGACACTTACTGACGGCATTGTATGCCGCAGCAGCTGATGGAACCAAGTTACATCGGCGGCATTTGGCGAGGCATCTTGTCGCGTTGTGGCTGGTCGACCATGCGCCGGCGCATAACCTGCTAAAGCGAACCATGGTATGTTATGTTCTATTCATACTTGTATGTCATGACAAATTAGAATATGCTTTGTCTTACCGTGAGTAGTTTAAGCTCGTTCACAATACATGGTACATACTAGGTAATTTTCATTGAGGTCAGTGGCACGGTGGGTGGGACAAAATCGGGTTCGATTCCCGCGGCAAGACAGATGTTTGCATGATCGCCCAATTCTTCGTCTTGGTTCCTGGTTATGTCTGACAATCATGACTAACATAATTATTATGTTGTAGCATCATAAAGTAGGAAGGAAGATGATTATGATGAATAGTGGCAAATGAACAGATATATATATATATATATAAAACAGAGTCGTGTTTGTTACACCATTTATAACGGCTGCAAAGTTTTTTTATGATTGTTAGATTTATTTTACGAATAATCTTAATTAAAACGCCCGTGCGAAACCGGGGGGGGGGGGGGGGGGGGGGGGGGGGAAGCTAGTTATATTATAAACAAGCTAACCCGGCGAACTTCGTATCGCTTTAGAATTAAGTCCCGTTCCCGTTCCCGTTAAAAAATCAAAAAATACAGCCATTAGTTTATTCGCCCTTTTTAAATAGTTTACACAAAATACATTTCTGAACGCATGCATAAATGTCAATCATTACTTACAGTATTTGACAGGATGGACAACAAATGTTTGATATATGTACTAAACCAATGAACATTTATTGAAAACTAGCTGACCCGTGCCCGCTTCGCTGTGCGTAAGACATTTCTAATACCATCGTGGACTTTTTTGTAGACGTTTTTAAGGTATACAATACTGTAGTACATTATTTTGATATATCTCTTCAGCCAGCATTTGCAATGTAAGCGCAAAAAAATGTGTTTATTTACGACATCACATTAGAAACCTCTAAAATTATCAGTGTTTCTCTACTATATTATGCATGTATTATACATATAAACCTTCCTCTTGAATCACTGTATTTATAAAAAAAAACCGCATCAAAATCCGTTGTGTAGTTTTAAAGATATAAGCAAACATACATACATACATATTACATATTACAACATACGCGGGAAGCGGAAAGCGACTTTGCTTTATACTATGTAGTGATGATTCATCTTTCATAATTATGTATTCGTCGAGTTTTCATTGTTTTTAGATGTATTCTGCTATTCGGGGAGGAGTCAAATCCAACGAATCAAAAACCATGAAAATTGGTCCAGCTGATCTCGAGTTATAAGTGTTGTAACAAACCCGTCTTTCTTTTATATAGTAGATTGTCACAAATTTGAATAATTACCAGTGGTCAATTACTTTAGCCATCAGGTCTGCTGGCGTTCCTCGAATCGACGGAAGTCCCCCCGGCGGCAGTGTTAGAAGAAGACCGCTTGCAAGAGCGAGACAACCTGCAGCTCGCGCAGGCAACGCTTAAGCAACGCTCACCGCACATAGAGGCTATCGAGCGGCAACTCAAGTACGTCGAGAAACATATTGAGGTAATACTCTATTATTTCTATTTCTATTTATAGACTATAACTATATTTTTTACTTATATTGTAAATATGGTAGCACCTGATTGAACATTATTGTAGATGGAGCTAGCGGAGCTTAACCGATAAAAATATTTCATCTGATCAATATTTTGGTAGTGGTGTTGAATCGTAGATGGTTGTAAGATTGTCTGTAACGACCGTCTGAAAGCCGGATTCGAATCCACGACCCTCGGATCGGATGTCGAGCTATCTACCACAAGGTCAACATGACACGAAACTGTCCTAACAATAACGCGTCCACCAATTTCCACGGATTCAGGCCAGACCAAAATCGTTGACAATATTGTCAAAGTGTGTAGTCCCCGAGTATGGTAAAAATCTTTTCAAAACTCCGGGCGCTCAGATCCTTGAAGATGACTAAAGAGGCTAGTCAGAGGCACGTCCAAATATTACATTTGGCATGTGCCCACATTTTGCCCTAGTTAGATAGTTTTGGACTCGGGAAGCTCGAGATGTTTTCTGTCAACAAACATATTCCTATTTATTCCAGCATTACGCCCAAGTAGCACTCCAACACTGGATGCAACGCTCGAGTCGCGCTCCCTCCACAGAGAAACGCGACGCGACGCAACGCCCCGTCGTGTTGAGAAGACGTCGCGAACGCCTCAAGTCTACCGCTAACTGGCCCATGTTCTACTACCAGTTCCACAGGGACCACGCGCTACCTAACCTCATATGGAACCATACGGTAAGTAACTAAAATTGTGTCAATGGTTGCTTGTGATCAGCTTAGTAATGGTCGTCCTATGTCTACAAATTAGTACTCTTATAAACCAACGTCCTAACTGCAACCTCTATGAATAACGCAGTAACAGTGAACTTATAAAGAATCTATACAAAATATCTTTACAGACTCGAAAGAGATCTAATAAAAGAAAGAAAGAAACCAGCAAAAAATAAATATCAATTATCCTATCCTAATCCTATTAATATTATAAATGCGAAAGTTTGTGAGTTTGTATGTTTGTTTGTTCCTCAATCAGGCCTAAACGACAAAACGGGTTAAGTTGAAATTTGCTGTAGATGTAGATATAATGCCCGAATAAATAATAGACTACTTAAAAAAATTAAAAACATCCTCAAATCGATAAAAAAAACGCAAAAGGTATAATTTCTGTATAGATGGCGCTGGTGTGCAACAAATCTGACATCACAGACTAAAAACATTCAGTCTTTTATATTGATTATTGAAATTTGACAGGACAACGTCTGTCACGGTTCGGCTATGAGATAATTATTAAATAAGTTGCCAAAAAACGATTACGAAGTAAATTTAAATCTACTTTAACAAAATAATGGACTTAGGTACTACATTTTGCTATTTGATGCTGCAGAACATTGTTTGACTTGTTGCCATTGTCTCCATTAGCTGCGTTCATCGTTAGCATGAACGCATAACTTTTTCAAACGCTCGCTTCGTCCACCAGTACCATTGACCTTTTAAAATTACCTTCCTAGACACGTGAAGAACTCCGTAACGCTTTAGAGAACGAACTACGAGCGTTCACATCAGACCGTGAGGTTGCTGGCAATATGCTCACATCATGGAATCATGCGGAACTAGAAGTGCATTACCAGTGTCTTCAAAACGAGGTCAAAATCGGAGATTACTACTTGAGGATATTGCTGGAACAGCGGGATAATGACGACAGTCCTATTAGGAAATCGTAAGTCAACCTTTTTACTCAACCTACTGGCCAGTGACCCACGGATGTAAAATAAAAAAAAAATTTGGTTCTAAATTCAAAATGCTTTGAAGTTTTTGAATAATTTGTTTTAGAATGTAGGATTCTTCTAGAATAGGCGGGTTTTCTACCGAAATTTTCATTCAATATATCGTTTAAAAAATGTCGTTTAATTTCCATACAATATGGAAAAATATTGGAATTTTCATCTCTTATTTCGATTTATTGAATGACACTTACTTTTGTTAGTGACTTGTCGGCTATTTATCTTTTTATTAATTATCGGGATATGATGGATGACATTAATTTATGTTTTAGATATGAATTCTTCAATGACCTGTATCACCGTTTTCTCTCTACGCCCAAAGTTGAGATGAAGTGCATGTGTCTTCAAGCAATGACGATTGTGTACGGACGGTACTACGAGGATATAGGACCATTTGCGGATACCAAGTATATTGTACAGATGTTAGATAGGGTAAGAAACTATTCAACTTCTGAGAAAAATCTAACTAAAATTCATTTTTTTTGGCTAGATGGCGCTGTTCACCAATATTTATTTATGCTGAGAATATTTTTTGTCATTTATCGCAGTCAGCCAATCAGAACTTTTTGTAATGTCTGCTTTAATACAATTATGTTTGTTTCAGACCTGTGATAGAATGGAAAGAGATAGACTTGTACAGTTTTTAGCGAAATTAATTTTACACAGAAGAAACGTTAGCGAGATATTGGAATGGAACGGTATTAGGTGAGCATGCATTCTTTTACCTCCATTAACCATGAAAATCAGCTATGACTATGGCCAAAAGCGTCATTTTCAAACGACGTTTTAACTTTATTTATTTTTAATTTTTCTGAGTATGTTTAGTGTTAAATAGTCAATGTGAAACCCCTGTGAATGATCACATGGAGTTATAGACTTCTTGCTGCACCCTCTTAGGGACTAAATTTCAAAAATTCCTTCTCATAATGCACCTCTACACACCAAAAGAAATACACCCCTAATTTCAAGTTTCTAGGCTGTGCGTTGATAGATCAGTTTGTAACGCAAGAGTTCTATGATGTAGATAACCTCTTTTGTAAATTTTCAGAATTCTAGTAGAGCTAATGACTCTAGCGCACTTGCACACCTCCCGTGCCACAGTTCCGGCTCAAAGCAACGTCATCGAAGCTGGTACAGCGACTACTAGCGGTGATCGCGAGTGGTACTACAATCTGGAACAAGGAACTTTACTGCAGCGAAAGGGACCTGTTACCTTCCAACAGGTATACCTTCGTTTCAAACTCTAATTCTCTAGTACTTTCGTAGTAGAGAACTTCTTCCCTACTTTTGTTTAGAACTCTGTTTTTAAAGTGTGAAATTGGTAATGTCTCTGGCAATCACGGCAAAACAGTTCGTTTCGATCCTTTGTTAATGACTCTTAATTCTTGCCAAGTTCTAAACTAGATGGCGCTACTAAAAGTCATATTGCATTTAGAGGCCATACTGCAAGGTCCTAAAGTAATATCAAAACAATTATACTCGCGGTGCGAAAGTGTCAACGCTATACGAGTTAGTATTGCGTTGTCACTTTCACACTGTGAGTAATATTGTTTTGATATTCCTTTTGAGCTTGTGGTACGGCCCCAAGTGTCGCATTTCGAACTTCGTGTATTAAATAATTTCATAACATTCCAGCTTAAAGATCTCTATAAATCCGGTGAGATAAACAACAAGACAAAATGCTGGGCTAACAGTATGGAAGGTTGGCGGGCAGTTGGTAGTGTGCCTCAGTTGAAATGGACTTTGCTTGCGCGAGGGACAGCGGTTATGGACGAAAGCGCTTTGGCTGCGACTGTACTGGACTTGCTGATCACATGCTCCAGATATTATCCTAGCAGGTGAGAGTTTCGAACTAGGTGGTACATATATGAGATATTTGCAAATTGAGGTGTTCTACTAAATTAAATAAAAAAGAAATAGAATAACTAGAATACTCGCAATGTTTACATGATTTTACTAAATTGAGATAATAAGTAAAATTCAAAAGTATAATGAGGTGTTATTTTCAGAGATGAAGAAGAGTGTGTGATAAGACCACTGCCGAAAGTGAAGCGTTTGTTATCGGAGCCGGCTTGCTTGGCGCACGTCGTTCAATTGCTGCTCACTTTCGATCCTATACTTGTTGAAAAGGTAAGTAAAGTGCTATACAGAATACAAATTAGTAATACATCCTGTATTACTCCTAAAAACTGTAGCTTGACCAATTATCTATTCAAATCATCATCACCATTATCATCATCTGCCTGCCCTACCGACTCCGCTTGAGTGGGATAGACTCAAGTGGGGTCGGCACAACATATTTCTCTCTTCCATACTCCCAATAATATTGACAAAACTATGAAACAATCCAAATAGAATCAGTTTAAAATTCGGAGTCTCCAGTTATTTTACCCCGACAAATATTTATTGCGGAACCTACCTTGTTACGACGTTTCTGAAAAGGGTCGCTCTATGGAAGGGCCACAACTGTATCTGTTAGATGCTAACATTTCTATTATTATTTCAACCCTAATTCCTGCTTTGATTATATTTAACTCTTATAAAAGACTTATTAGATTCCTAAGACGTCTTTTATTTGCAGGTAGCAACCCTACTATACGAAGTTATGCAAGATAACCCAGAAATATCAAAGTTATACCTGACGGGAGTATTCTACTTCATGCTATTATACACTGGATCGAACTTACTGCCGATCGCGAGGTTCCTACGTGTCACCCATATGAAGCAAGCTTTCAGAGCAGATCAGGTAATTCTATATACATCCTAATAATATTATAAATGCGAAAGTTTGTGAGTTTGTATGTATGTTTGTTCCTCAATCAGGCCTAAACGACAAAACGGATAAATTGAAATTTGCTGTAGATGTAGATATATGCCCGAATAAATAATAGACTACTTTAAAATATGAAAAACATCCTAAAAACGATAAAAAAACGCAAAAGGGATGATTTCTGTATAGATGGCGCTGGTGTGCAACAAATCTGACATCACAGACTAAAAACAACCAGTCTTTTCTATTCGATTATTGAAATTTGAGATTATTTAACATTAAATGACGATTACTTCTAGATTTTCACCCTGAGTGTACTAATAACATTATTATTACTAATGAAGATTAAAGACAAATTTTTGATACTTTAAGTTACATTATTGCAAGTTTCGTGGGGATCTCAATTTTTTTGAAAACGAAATGTAGCCTATGTTACTCGCTGATAATGTAGCTTTTGATAGGGGAAGTAATTTTAAAAAATGGCCCAAAAGTTTTTTAGTTTATCCGGTACAAACAAAAATACTAATTTTACCTCTATCTAATAGTAGTGTAGATAAATAAAGGCTGTAGATATTTATATAATTTCTTTCAGACTTCCTCAGACATAATGCAACGATCGATCCTAGGCCAGCTGCTTCCTGAAGCGATGGTCTGCTACTTGGAGAATCACGGTTCAGATAAATTCGCTCAAATATTCCTTGGTGAATGGGATACACCTGAGGCTATTTGGAACTCCGAAATGAGGTACAATACGATTACCTTTCCAACTGTTATGGTCCAATGACATTTCAAAGTCCTTGTATCGGAGCAAGTTCCTGTACATACATACAAATACAAAGAGGCTCTTTTAAAACAATCGTGATTAGTACACATAACTATACATTTTTACATGGGTCTTCGAATGAATGAAAATGGTTTATTGTACACCAATCATTAAAAAAACAATGACAGACAGTTTAACAAAACTAAAATTGGAGGTCTTATCACTGAAAAGCGACCTCTTCCAGACCACCTTAGTGATATAAAAAACTTGCTTGTACATACATCCATAAATAAATAGATAGATAAATCACGCCTATTTCCCAATCGAGGATTGATCTATCAGAGACCACGGCTTTGCTGAGTTCCTGACATACCATACTTCATTCACTCTCATCATTCATTCATATGTGTTTGTTTCAGACGAATGCTAATAATGAAAGTGTCCGCCCACATCGGGGAGTTCACCCCCCGACTGCGAGCCCACATCGCTGCCCGCTACCCTTACCTCGCCATCCCCGCAGTGTGCTACCCTCAGCTGCAACACGAGCTGTTCTGCAGCATGTTCTACTTGCGGCACTTGTGCGACACAGTGGCCTTCCCTGCTTGGCCAATACCCGAGCCGGTAACTATATTATATGAAAAAAAAATACATAGAACGACTGTAATCCCCAAGTATGGTAGACATCCTCTACGATCCTTCAAGATGCCTAAAAGAGGTAGTCAGGTGCACATCCAAACATTACGTTTTGGCACATGGGCCAAATTTTTGCAGTAGTTAGCATTCCATATGTGACGGAGATGGTTACAAGCCTATATTCTTCGACCTAGTACCTCGACCTTCAGATTGAATGCGAGATACCTTCCACTAGGCCAACATGGTTCTTACGGAGTTGAGATGGAAACTGACTATTTCAATGATTTATTTACAATAATAAACTGACAAAAAATCAAATATCCACCAGTTTTTTTTGTGCAGATTGTTAGTCATACTTCTACTTCCAGGTACGTCTCCTTAAAGATGTGCTGGAAGCGTGGCGCCGCGAAGTAGAGAAGAAACCAACGTCTATGACAGTGAGCTCGGCTTACGAAGCCCTAGGGCTCGGCGAGGGAACTCACGACGAGGCGACTGTTCGCAAGGCGTACTACCGGCTGGCTCAGCAGCACCATCCTGACAAGAATCCGGAAGGACGGGTCAGTACTTGAAGCTATTAAAAGACATCATAGATCATTAATTTTTGTATAAAAAAAACTATGTCATCACTACATAGTATAAAGCAAAGCTTTCGCTTTCCGCTTCCCACGTTTGTATGTATGTATGTTTGATGCGGATTTTGATGCGGTTTTTTTTAATAGATAGAGTGATTCAGGAGGAAGGTTTATATGTATAATACATGCATAATATAGTAGAGAAACACTGATAATTTTAGAGGTTTCTAATGTGATGTCGTAAATAAACACATTTTTTTGCGCTTACATTGCAAATGCTGGCTGAACCCCACGAGATATATCAAAATAATGTACTACAGTATTGTACACCTTAAAAACGTCTACAAAAAAGTCCACGATGGTATTTGAAATGTCTTACGCACAGCGAAGCGGGCACGGGTCAGCTAGTTAAAGAATATGACTGGCCTCATAGCTCACTGCGAGGTAGTATCTCTGCCTTCTGCGCCGTGTGGATACCCACCCAGGGCGAACATTTGTGTGATGTACATATATGTTTCTTCTGTGTCTGGGCTTATGTATTTACTCCATGAAGGTGTCATGTAGTCAGAGGCACGTCCAAACATTTTTCAGTAACGAGCCTTGAGAATAGTGTAAATATGTCACCTACATGGATAATTAAGCTCGGACTATACTTTTACATTTTCCTCAGGATCGCTTCGAAGCTGTGAACCAAGCCTACGAGTTTCTATGCAGCCGCAACGTTTGGAGCGGCGACGGTCCCAACACCAATAACATCGTTCTGATTCTACGAACACAGACTATTCTCTTCCAGAGATATTCAGATGGTGAGAACCTTTTGCACTCCCAAATGTAGGGTATTAGATTTCCATCAAATATTCACACCTTATAAAATTTTGATGTAACAAAGTTTTACAACCCCGAAAAAAATTACGTGATGATAATTAGGTAGCAGAAACTACTAGTAACATAACATCTATAGAGTTAAAACTATCGTGGTTGTTAATCATTTTAAATAGGATATAATATATTATAGATTCTTTTAATAGAGTATTCGATCGCGGTCGCGAACGATGCTCATGATGAAGAGCATCTGAGTTGTCTCGAAACGTCAGTAATACAAGAAAAAACGTGGTAGTTAGCCGTATTTCTATTTAAAATACTAGTAACATGTTAACCACAACACCCGGGACAATTTTTTCTTGTGAATCTATCACATTACACATCTGAATGATAGCTAATTTAAAACCAGCTTGGCTAGACTGACAATCAATGTATAATTTAGTTCACAAAAAAAAGTTCCTATGTATTTAAGTGTTAGATCAGTCATCTGGTCAATAGTTCAAGCTTTGCTTAGTTCGGGGCTAGATGGCTGTATGAAATGTCTACGAACATTTATTTATTTGTTTCAGTTCTCTCCCCCTACAAGTACGCGGGATACCCGCAACTATTGCGAACTGCGCGGTTAGAAGTGGAAGCGGAACAATTATTCGCGGATAGAGACGCACCTGCATTACTACCCGCGGCTTGTGAATTAGCGCACGCTACCGTCAAATGTTCTGCATTGAACGCGGAGGAGCTTCGAAGAGAAGGCGGGTTGGAAGTGAGTTTTAAGTCGTGTTGGACGATTTTCAAACTTAAGTTCGCGAGTTCCCTGGATTAAGGCGCTCCCAGTCGACGATTGTTTTTGTTCGAAACGAAAAAATAAATACTTGTGTCTTTATCGTGAAAAGTTTCTGCTATTATGTTTTCAGCTTAATATAAATCTAGGTAGGAACCTAAAGTAATCACTACATAGTATAAAGCAAAGTCGCTTCCCGCTTCCCGCGTATGTATGTATGTTTGCTTATATCTTTAAAACTACACAACGGATTTTGATGTGGTTTTTTTTAATAGATAGAGTGATTCAGGAGGAAGGTTTATATGTATAATAACATGCTACCCGTGCGAAGCCGGGGCGGGTCGCTAGTATACTTATAAAAATAGGAGATGTGGCTTGTTCAGAAGTATTTCTTTTTTCGTTTTGAAAAAGAGCAATCAGCGAGCAGACAGCGAGCCCCTTAATGGATTTATCAGAAATCATCGTGTGGAATCAGTTAGTATTCTTATAAACGGCAATGGGTTTCTAACCGTCTGTTTATGGAATGCTAGCTACTTCAAAATGTAGTTCCAAATGTGATGTTTATGCGGTGGCGATGTTTCCAGATAAGGATTTGAGTGCCTGGAGATCTGAGAAGATGTCTACCGTACTTATGGATAAATCGTGATCCTATTTAATTTAACCTCCGACGCAAATAGAAGGGTGTTATAAGTTGGGTGGCAGCGTATCTTCAAAACGAATAGAACGATTCTGATGCATTTTTTTGTTTGAAAGCTGATGCGATCAAGACGGGAGGGATACTTAAGACGCTGCCAGTCGACGATTATTTTTGTTCGAAACGAAAAAAGAAATACTTGTGAACAAGCCACATCTCCTATTTTATAATGTATAGGATATGTGAATAAAGATGTACCCATCTTTAATCACTTCGATAAATAATCCTACCGACCGCTGCAATGATAACAAACACACGTCCGCGCGTGGTCCGCCTTAGCTTTTCGAATAAATTAATGATATAAATTATGTATAATTACTTATCAAAAATCTATCCTAATAGAAATCTAGATCTACATATTACCTATCTTTAACAATAAATCACAAGTTGATTTTAATAGTAGGTATATAAAATATTTCGATCATAAATTCTAAAACGTATCATTTTGAAATAATATTTTTATCGTGAAAAGTTTCTGCTATTATGTTTTCAGCTTAATAGAAATCTAGGTAGGAACCTGAAGTAATCACTACATAGTATAAAGCAAATTCGCTTTCCGCTTCCCGCGTCTGTATGTAATATGTATGTATGTATGTATGTATGTTTGCTTATATCTTTAAAACTACACAACGGATTTTGATGCGTTTTTTTTTAATAAATAGAGTGATTCAAGAGGATGGTTTATATGTATAATACATGCATTATATAGTAGAGAAACACTGATAATTTTAGAGGTTTCTAATGTGATGTCGTAAATAAACACATTTTTTTGCGCTTACATTGCAAATGCTGGCTGAACCCCACGAGATATATCAAAATAATGTACTACAGTATTGTACACCTTAAAAACGTCTACAAAAGAGTCCACGATGGTATTAGAAATGTCTTACGCACAGCGAAGCGGGCACGGGTCAGCTAGTATACTTATAAAAATAGGAGATGTGGCTTGTTCAGAAGTATTTCTTTTTTCGTTTCGAAAAAGAGCAATCAGCGACTGGCAGCCTCTTAAGATACTTCTACTGGTCTGATCTATTCAAAATGTAACCTGTGACTTCAGAGACGGTTTTTTTTTAAACTTTTTTTAATGATTGTGTCCAGGTTCTCCACCAAGCGCTCTCTCGCTGCGTGGGAGTACTCTCTCGCCAATCGCGTCCTGGCGACGTATGTGCGGCTGTGTGCGCACATGTGGCGCGCAGCTTCGCAGTCGCATGCGCGTTCGAGCAATGTCGCGCTGTCGCCGCTGATATGCCCGCGCTGTGCGCTGACATAGTGCCGCTACTCAAAAACCAGGTAATTATGATTTTGATTTTATGAGCTAGCTTCCGCTAGCGATCTCACTCGTGTAGATAAAAAGTAACCTAATTGATATTTCACGACATAACCTATGTATTTTTAATGTATTAGATATTATTCTATCTTCTTTATCGCCTTATCCCACGTCCTCGTGGGGTCGGCACAAAATGTAGATGTTGCAAATGTTTTGGGGTGTTTTACAACCGGCCGCCTGCCTGACGTCAACCCTCCTTGGGAATATAAGCACTAAGTTTATGAATAAAGATTTATTTATTCCAAATTGTATCCAAACTTTATTTATTTTGAAGATTTTATGTTACCCCTTTTTCTAGCACCTCGGAGACACAGCTTGCGCGGGCGCAGAGGCGGTGGCCGCTCTATCTTCTGAGGCTAAATGTCGCTCTCAGTTAGCTCGTGCTGGCGCCATACATGCCTTGCTGCCCGCCGCACTGCAGTACGACTACACGCTGACAGAGTCCGGAATAGACAGTGACGCACAGGCTAGCAAACAGGTATCTACCAAAAACTATCCTGCATAGAATAAATTGTTACTTTTCTTAACACAAAGAAAAATAAGCTCACAGCTGTAATCTAAAAACTCAAAAATATCGATCCTTGACTTTTCGATTGGTTCAAACTTTTTCGACTATTTTATTTTTAGTTTTTATAACGTAATTATAGAAAATAAAGGGTTAGGTGAACGAAATAGTATCTCTTTTCTTGTAATTTTGTTCTCTTCTTAACATTACTACGCGAGAATTTCAACATTTTCTAAAGTGACATGCCCACTAAGCAGATGTTTCCACCATATTTATGAAAATCTTGTACCAATTAAAAAAAAAACAACTAAAGATGTATAACATCAACAGGAAATAGCAAACCAACTGGCGAAACAGTGTGTGATAGCCTTAGCAGCTATCTACGGACCGCACGAGGAACAAACTCCCGATGACACGAGAATAAGAGACGCACTACATACACTCCTAACTCCATATCTATGCGGACGACTCGCGGAACCTGATCAGCATGAGGTGAGGCTATAGCCTGACTATACCGTGGTCAACTAATTAGGGACATGCAAGATAGTGAAGAACAATAACCGGTTATGTACATACAAATATAAAACCCTATTGATTTCTCAGTAACTATTATTTGCATAATTTGGTCCGATTATTATGCTTTAAATGGCTGTAAATAAAAGAATAAATAAATAGAAAAAAGTATTTAATATCAAAGGTTGAACATGTATTCAATTTTAAGGTATAATTCTGTAGCTGGACATTTAATTAAGGACAGTAAACTATAATGAAAAATAGAGTTAAACAAAACTAATAATCTGCAGTATTATAATATCTTTAACAGCTCCATTTTATTACGTGTAAAATCAGTACCCAGTAGCAAAACCTTTGTTAGTAAATACCGCTTGACACCGATGTGGCATAGACATTATCACTTTCTGGCATGTTTCGACAGGAATGTTTGCCCATGCCTCACAAAAAGCTTCATTAAGTTCATCTAAAGTTGTGGTACGATAAGTGGCTACTTTTTTCTTGATTTCGTGCCAAAGGTGCTCGATTGGGTTAAGGTCCGGGCTATTTGCTGGCCAATCTAGCACCGATACTGACTGACTGGTAAGAAACGACTTGACTGAACGGGCGGTATGTTTCGGGTCGTTATCATGCTGAAACGTCCATATAATAGGGAGATGCTCCTCAGCATAGGGAAGCATCGTTTCCTCCAATATTGCCTTGTATTGATGTTGGTCTAAGTTACCCTGAACTTTCCTCACAGGTCCCACTCCACGTCCAGAAAATGAACCCCACATTTTAATGTTTCCACCGCCATGTTTCACCTGCTTTTTTGTGAATCTTGGATTCATTTCCGCTTTTACTGGACGCCGTACGTATTGCCTTCCATCTGAAGAAATCAAATTAACCTTGGTCTCGTCAGAGAATAATACATGTTGCCATTGGGCGTAGGTCCAATGTCCATATTTACGTGCAAACGCCAAACGAGCATTTCTATGTTCTTTCTTCAACAACGGTACTTTGCGAGCCACTCTTCCGAACAACCCTGCTTCTACCAGACGTCGTCGAACGGTCCTCGCTGAGACACCAGCTCTTTCGTCTGTCCCAAACACTTCGTGTTTAATTAAAATAGAGCCTAGAAACGGATCTTTCTTAGCTAACCTGGTTATCATTCTATCTTCTTGCGGAGTTGTTTTTCTCGATCTTTTTGTTCTGGGCACATTTAAATCTGTGTTATTGCGTCTGACATGTTGCACTGCATTGTATACCATAGTTTTTGAACAATTTAAATGTTCTGCTATCCTTCGGTATGGCCAACCATGCTCGACAACAAACTTCATGATAATTTTTCGTAGTGTTGGATCGCAACTTTTATTTTTACCCATTTTTCTTCAAAATATTTTTCAAAACTTAAAATAAATATCGGGATTGCCGCCAAAACTACCACGAAACAATAAGAGAAGAAGTAAAAAAGTATTGAGATTCAAATTTTGAAAATAGAACGCAATATCTCAGTGTCCCTAATTAAATGGCCAGCCAGCATTATTTGAACAAATAGCACTACGATAATCTATCAGCTATACTGTAAAGAGGTTTAATGTTTAAGAAGTTGTTATTGTTTGTATAATCGGGCACATAAATGACTAATTATACTTACATGTAAGAGATATGGAATATGGTTTAGACTCGTTGGAAAATAAAAAATAAATTCACAATTCGGTTTAACCAAAGAGTGTCCCTAATTAGTTGACCACGACTGTATATATATATATATATATATATATATATATATATATATATATATATATATATATATATATATATATATATATATATATATATATATATATATACACACTGGCTATTACTATATATTACTGGCTATACTTTATATTGACTGGCCTCACAGCTCATTTGGTATAGATAATCTGCCTTCTACGCTGTTGGTTGTGGGCTCGATTTCTACCAAGGACAAACATTTGTGTGATGAACCTAGATGTTTGTTCTGTGTTTGCGTGTTGTAATGTACTAGCTTTCGCTAAAAAGTATCCTAAATCCTCCAAAAAGTTTCATCCAAATCCGTTTAGTAGTGATTAAAAAAAACATATAAACATCCTCACAAACTTTCGGATTTATAATATTAGTTATCTGGTTTCCAAAGCAAAAGCTTTCCTTAGCTTGTGGTTAGATGGCGCTGAGGGAAATGTCCAATATTTAATTATTTCCCTCATCCCACACTATGTTCCAAAGTTCTAGATTTTTTCGGCGTATTATTTCTACCATCTTTTCCACAGCTCTTAAAAACCCTAACATCCAACTGGCGGACGCCTTACCTTGTCTGGGACAACAGCACTCGCGCGGAACTCAAAGATATGTTGCGCAACAGTCGTGCAACAGGCGACGAGGACGGTCCGTTAGTCGAACAGTTCGCATTCACTGCCCACGAGGGCCTATTGGCAGTGGGAAATGTTTATATACAGATATATAATGAACAGCCTGAGTTCACTATAGAGGTAAGAATCATCTATATTTTAGATCAAACTTGTTACAAAAACGATAGAAAATAAATAATTTATTAAAAAAAATAACTCAGTTAATCAAAGCTGTGTAAATATAAAGTACACGAGTAGTACTTTTAATTATCGTTCGATCCTGGTTCGATCGGCACCACACTGGAGCTCTACATAGCATTACAAAGGATCATTAAAAAAAAGGTAGACCCCAAGCCGTGTTTGTTGCCTGATTCTTCTAGGCTTGGTCGCGAGG
This sequence comes from Hydriomena furcata, assembly GCA_912999785.1. Taxonomy (NCBI): domain Eukaryota; kingdom Metazoa; phylum Arthropoda; class Insecta; order Lepidoptera; family Geometridae; genus Hydriomena; species Hydriomena furcata. Next base: position 10,769,047 of record OU538837.1, read on the forward strand.
AATCGGCGTAGCTTCACTTAGTTCCTAAGACGTTTCAAAGTGATCCTTGTGATTTTATTGAAATAAATGATTTTTAATTTGAATAACAAATTAAGTAAACTAATCTGTAGATTATAAACTAGTAGGATAGGAAATTGTTAGGTCATAAGTAAGTTATGATGATGATGAAGTAAGGTGAATGTATTTTTTGAATGCTAAATTAGTTTTTTTAAGGCCCTGTATGTCGACGATTGCTCTTTTTCCAAACGAAAAATAAAATACTTCTGAGCAAGCCACATCTCCTATTTTTATAAGTATATTACTTCAGGTTCCTACCTACATTTCTATTAAGCTGAAAACATAATAGCAGAAACTTTTCACGATAAAAATATTATTTCTAAATGATACGTTTTAGAATTTATGATCGAAATATTTTATATACCTACTATTAAAATCAACTTGTGATTTATTGTTAAAGATAGGTAATATGTAGATCTACAATTCTATTAGAATAGATTTTTGATAAGTAATTATACATAATTTATATCATTAATTTATTCGAAAAGCTAAGGCGGAGCACGCATCGCCCATGGCTTAGTCAGTAGTCAGTACCCCTGTGACTACTGTCAGAGACAGACGTGTGTTTGACGTCATTGCAGCGGTCGGAAAGATTATTTACGAATTGAAAAAAGATGGGTAATATTTCAAAAAAAAAAAAACAAAAAGAGATAATGGTTACGTACCCTAAGAAAACATGCTAAAAATATAAGAGAAATAAAACAGTAAGTAAACCTTCCTATTTTATCAATTTTACCTATCTACGTTATCTTTGATAATCTTGTGAAAAATATTAGGCAAAGAAAACAGTAAGTACTTACATAACTACATACTTTATCATACATACATACATTTATACATAAAATCACGCCTGTTTCCCAAAGGGGTAGGCAGAGATCACGGCTTTTCACTTGCTACGATCCTGACATACTTCTTTAGCATTCACTCTCATCACATTCCTCATGCATGCTCGTCGGTTTAGAGTACTCTTGACCCGGCTTTTTTTCAAAACGTTTCCAATATGGTCCAGGAAAATACGCCGAGGTCTTCCTCTTCCAACGCTCCCTTTCACACTCGCCTTATATACCTGTTTTGTCAATATCTTTCTTCATTCATTCTCTCCACATGCCCAAACCATCTAATCATCCCTTTCTCAATCCTCTTTCACTTCACAACGTTTTCTTGGATAAATTGTAGGGAAAAATTCTGGAAAAAATCTGGAACGACTTGTCGGATTTTCGTATAACTTTCTCGAAGGATGATAGTTCAGCATCATCACTAACACTTCTAACCATAGCAAAACCCGCAGTTGAACAAAATAGGTACGTATGAATAATAATATATTCAGCGGGTTATATAAATCCCAAGATTTTAGTAAGAATCGGTTCAATGATCCTGTCATTTTTGTTACATAATGTTCAAAGAACATGGCGCATACATAACAGACTACGTTTTGGTGGCTGATTGTGTTCTAATAGGTATATTACCTATTACCCGCCACTCTGTGACACAGAGCATAGTCCCGCCAACCGCCGAACACGCAAGTTTTTTAAAAAAATTACTTTGACAGACAAAGAGTTTTTACTTCCTATTCTACCAAGGAGTATTAATGCCACCTGCTTTATTACGTAGGGATAGTTCATCACTACATAGTACCTATAAAACAAAGTCGCTTTCTCTGTCCCTATATCCCTATGTATGCTTAAATCTTTAAAACTACGCAAAGGATTTTGATGCGGTTTTTTTTTATTGATAGAGTGATTCATGAGGAAGGTTTTTATGTATAATACATGCTTAATATAGTAGAGAAATACTGATAATTTTAGAGGTTTCTAATGTGATGTCGTAAATAAACACATTTTTTGCGCTTACATTGCAAACGCTGGCTGAACCCCGCGAGATATATCAAAATAATGTACCTACACAGTCGCTGCTTAAATACTAAACGGTCATATTTCAAAATTTCTGTTTTTTCAGAAGAGCCAATCAAAGTTTTAAAAAAATATTTTTTTAATTTCTGAGAAATTTTTATTTTTATTAGTTATGAGTTTTGGATCACTAGAAGCGTAATTTTAAGCTGTATCTATCTATATTTTTCGTTTTGCTGTAACTTTAACCTATTGGCGTAAAATACCACATGTGTCCCTTTTGCATTTAAAAAAATATTTAAACGTAAATTAAAGTTATCGATAAAAGGCCACATATTATACAAAAATAAGAGTTTTCTTTAGATTTTTCCTTCACTTCTTCGTCTGATGTAAAAAACCTATTAATAAAACAAATATTATACAATATCGAAAGCATGCTAATATTTTCTTTTGATAATACTAAAAATAATTCGCTATTTATTTAAAAAACCAAAAACTATTTTTATACAAAGTTATTGGGGCAAAATAAGAGGTAATTTAATGTTGATCTCTAAACTGAGTTCAACATTATTACTAGCTACACAAAAATAATAATAAAGTCACTATAAAGGCTTCATAAATCTATTTAACTACAAGTATATAAGTGTTTAATAATTAATAAAACTATATATTTTCTGCTAAATCTGTCTTTCTAAAAATCAATGAGTACCTAAATCACAACCCAGTTGTTATTAACTCAAACATATTAATCACTTCGTCATCTTTATAATTTCAGCCATAGAACATTCCATTGCTAAACATTAGCCTTCTTCGTAAAATCAATTCTAATGATCTATTTCGTGCAGTGTGCACCCAATGCCTCCCAGCAACCTTTATCAGGTCATCTTTCCATTCATTCTACCCAACGACCATCAGTTCTTTAAGCCATGTACCTACCCCGCTCACAGCCGCGTCAACTAGCTACTCCTCTTGGGTATGTCGGTGACTTTAGTTCGTATACGGATATAATAACATCTCCGTCTAACGCTTCTCTTCAAAGAAATCGCTTTCGTACACTGCTCCTGCACCCGGACTGACACGGTGGCGTTGTTGTACAAGCATTTCAACACTACAATGTATTGGTAGTCAATACGGCACCGCTGGAATAACCATAGCTTTACACAGGTTTCCACTGAATTAAATTATTTTTCGTAGTCTACAAACGCTAAACATAACGACCGATTATTAGATAGATTATTATCTCTATTAATAAGCTTATAAATTTAGCGTATTACATCGCTTTAAATTATGTTAATATTTTCTTAATAAGTTCTTTGATTATTTCAAATTTGTTTTATCTTGAATAGTAGGTACAGTAATTTCCAACAGTAAGAGATTCCAAGTCAAAAATGTCGCCATGTTTAATTTTTTTGACATAATAACCAAGAAATGGCATTTATGTCTTATAAATTATATTAGAATTCACGTAAAAATAATATTCTACGCAAACGCATTTCGAAATGTGGTACTTATGTATAAAAAGCAATATTTTAACGAACTAAAATTATTATTCAAAACAAACGCATTTGAAATGTGTATAGAAAACAATATTGTACTAATATACATTTTATATTCAAAGCCGACGCATTCTAAAATGTGGCACCTTTGTTTAATAAATAGTATTATACATACGTTTATTTTATACTCGATACGGACACATTCTAAAAAATGGCACTTTTGAATATAAATTTTAATTAAAAAACCGGTAGTTTTTTGAAATGTGGCCCTTTTGCATATAAGCTATGTGCGCTTCTGTCAAAAATCAAGTCGCAATTGATAAAATGGCAGTTTAGCTCTGAAGTTTGCCTGCAAAGTGCAAAAATGCTAAACAGACACTTGTATGTTTTAGTTATTTATAGTGCTATAATTAAAAGGATCAAATTTTTATTATATAAAATGACCATTTTAGATCACGTTTTTGCACTAAAAACGATTTTCACATTTTTTGATTTGTGACACTTTAGTATTTAAGCAGCGACCTGTACTACAATTGTAAACGTCTACAAAAACGTCTGACTTCATCATCAGAACAGCTCGCTGTCACCATATTATTGTATTGTGACCAGAACTAAAAGATGCAAAATCTCAGCTCAATCGGAAATGGTCGAAAAATAACTTGCAATTATTGAAAGTTACAAAAAAACAAACAAACATTATACTAACAGTGCTAGTCGATAATAAAACTTGTACAAAAGGACAGTTTTTATTCTGGGAAAAATAAGTTGTGGATTTTTACCATCATATTAAAAATTATTCAAACGCTAGAGCTTGGGCTGCGACACAGATTGGAAAATAGTTATTACGAGCGGTGGACTACATGTTTCAAAGCGGCGTTGTCGCTCTGTGCTTTTGCGTCACGCGGCTACAGGCGACGTTGCCAGCTCTCCAAGCGGGAGAGAGCTTATGACAGTTATTGGGATTTCTGGATATATGCAATTTTCGTAAAATTGACTTCCCTTGACTTTTCGATTGGTCGATACATTTTTGTCGGTTTTTTTTTTAGTTTTTAACGTAGGGTGAGAGCGATGGTTGTGGGCACTATAACAACATTTTGAATTTCAAATAAACGGTTTATATTGAAAAACTGATTATAACGACGATTTTTAAACAACATAGAATAGCAAGGGTTTTTTAACAGCGATATTTATTTATTAATTATTCATATTTAAGTAAATAGACAAAACGGGAAATATTTAGTTGTGATCAATCAAATCTAGAGGTATAACGCATCACAACTATCACTAATCAAAACAAGCCATATACAAAGAATTGTATTAACTATAGATTTACTATATATATATATATATATACTACTATATACTATAGAGCCTACCCGGGCTGCGAGCGCCCGCACTGCGCCTGCGACAGTTACAGCCGCACCTTCAGCACCTGCATCTTTTCGCATGGACATTGGCCAAGAATACGATAACGTCACGCAACGCGCGAAGCCCCGAAGCCAATGCCACTGCCTCTCTGCTGACATTATCCGTGAAATTATAAGGGAGGAACTAGACAGGAAATTCACTTCAGTTTTGTTTCGATCGTAATATCTTCTGAATGGAATGTCCGATTAATAAAAAAGCTGACCAATATCAGACATGATAACCATACCTTCGTATAAATCCTTATCCAAATAAATCATTTCATATTGAAAACTGTTTCAATACCAATATACCTATAACTTTTTGAATTACTCAAATCGGACATTCCATTCAGAAGATATTACGATCGACACAAAACTAAGCGCCGTGACCCGCGTCGCGGTCGCGGTCGTGACGATGTGACGTCATAGTGTAAGCGCTAATCTTAGAAATTCAAAAACCGGCCAAGTGCGAATCGGACTCGCGCACGAAGGGTTCCGTACCATTATCTATAAAAAACAGCAAATAAACACGTTTGTTGTATGGGAGCCCCATTTAGATATTTATTTTATTCTGTTTTTAGTATTTGTTGTTATAGCGGCAACCGAAATACATAATCTGTGAAAATTTCAACTGTCTAGCTATCACGGTTCATGAGATACAGCCCTGTGACAGACAGACGGACAGACGGACAGCGAAGTCTTAGTAATAGGGTCCCGTTTTTACCCTTTGGGTACGGAACCCTAAAAAAGGGCTTCAACTTCTCGTCGTTATAAGTATAGGTACCGCCTATCATGTTTTACAATTCATTTTTGTTTGAGTTCCGGTGTAAAAACATGAAGATATGGTTTTGTTTAGGAAACAATCTAAAATAAATTTAAAACCAATATAGCATTGAATACTGACCATTAATTAAAAATTTTTAGGAGTGACTACAATATTCACTTCATTCTGGGATGTTCCCAAAGATTCTCCGGAGAAAGCTGTGTTACTTATAAGGAAAACTGAAACTATTCAATGAAAACAAGCCTGGTGGAACAGCTGGATAATAGAAATTAGTTTGTAAACATGAAAATAAACCAGAATATTGATTATTAACACTTTATTACTTCATTTCCTTTCTAATCACATAAAGTTATCATCGCTTCTCATGTTTTTTTACAGCCAGCTAAGTAGGTAGGTATACCGGATTGAGACAATGTAGGTTGTAGGGTTTTTTTATCCAATCTAAGTTATGTTTCAGAGTATAATAGAAGCACAATAATATAACAATATCATACATATTATAAAAACACAAAAAGTCAGAGCTCTTTTTTCTTGGTGCTTCCCTATGTAGACTATTTTTGTTCAAAAGCCCGATGAATACATCCATAAACTTTCTATAGACACGGAGCACATAATATGACTTGAAGTTTGTATGATTATAAATCGCAATAAAGTAAATTCCACTGCCTGCAAAGTGAACCCAGAAGACAGTGGAGCAGTACCACGCTGATTACGAGTTTCTTCTCCGCGACAGTGAATCCTTCGTCGACCTTCTGCAAGCCACGGGCTGCCCTCGACCGGCAGACAGTTGAGGCTGGCGGGACACCCAGCGCGTAACTCTTCTTCTGCTCGCTTGGCTTGTGAAACGGTCTCAATATTCGCGTCATTTATTTATGCTGACCGGTGTTGTATGTATGGCATTGGTTGACTCCGCCGCGCCAAGGATTTGCGTTTTGCACTGACTTTGACATAGGTACATATAAAATGCCGGCTCTGTTTACATAAACATTTGTTCTACTTTTTTTTTTATGGAGTCTGTAGTCAGTGTTACCATATTTACCGTTCCGACTTGGCAAATAGAAAATAGAGTTGGACGAGATGCCCAGACAACATTTATTTGCTGTATTTATTTGGTTATTTCATTGATTGCATGTACACAAAGTTTTTGTCTTTGAAAACCCATAAAAAAACATCCTGATTTGCCGCGGCGCGCACCTGATTAACTGACATTGACATAACACATTCCAAGTTTTTATAGTTCATCTGTCAAATCGGCATGTACCTAGCGTACTGACCTCTATTGTATAATAGAGGTCAGTGACCTAGCGAGTTGAGTAGTCACGTATGGAATGCGTAACTACTGCAAAATGTGGGCATGTGCCAAATATAATGTTTGGCCGTGCCTCTAACTACCCCCACCAGATAGTAAAGCCTATTACCAGCCTACGTAGGTACCAGAAACGCGATCTCATAAAAACTGTCGATAATATTTACGATAAGCATACGCCATCTAGAGCTTGCCGTTGTCAACTGTCAGTGTCGTTTCGGCCGCGGTTTTCAGAACTTACCGCGCCTTAATGGTTTTGGCATCTAGAAACAAAAGGTTAATTCTAAGTTAATCCAAAAGCACCTTGTAAAATGTTAGACATAGCTATAGACCGATTTTTTTATTAGAAAGCTGTAGTTAGCTTATTAAAACATTTATGCATTTACAGAATCCCCAACAATTAATATTAGACCTACTAAAGTTCGTGCAAGAGCAAACCATACTAGATATGACGAAGGAACGCGTCGAGCACATCACAATGGCGCTCAATGCGCTCGCCAATGTTGTCACCAAGAATCCTGGTATGTTGAATCTATACACTTCTTACCTTGCTTTGCTTAATACATATAATACAAGAAAAATAAGAGAACTACAAAACATCTAGTCGTTTTGAAAACCCTCTTGCAAAACGAGCTTGCAGATGCATATAAGGTTTTTTTTCATAAGAATAAACTCATTAACAAAAGAAAACACTACAATAGACTATATAATCATGACCAATATAACTACATACAATAATACTATTATGCAAATGTATTGTAATTAGTATAGTTATAAAAATTAAATGTCAAAATGTCGGTAGTTTTAAAACACTTGCCTTTTCGAATTACACAACATACTAAGCTCAACTGGAATTGGCATGAAGTGCAAGTGAGTCGGTATGCAAGAAGATATTTCATTTCCAATGCAAGTATCTAAACACTCATGTACACTTTTGTTTCAGGCGCTGAAATCCAATGCATAGGCCAATTCGGTCTCATATTCGGTCTCCTATCTGCGCGCGCGCATCCTCCACTACAGGACGCGGCTCTTCGCTGCGTGTGCGCAGGCGCAGGTAGTCGGGAATGCGTCGAAGACATCGCTGCTAGTGCCGTGTTGGGGCATTTATTGGCTATGTTGGCGGAGAGGCCGCCGAGGGCCAACGTGTTGGAGGTTTTGGCTGCGTTGTTGCCGAACACAGCGCTCTGCAAAGAAGCGTTAGCCAAGGGTTAGTTTCCTCTGCCTTTACATTCGACTGGTCTTAGCTGGTAGTAGCTCTGCCTTCTGCGCTCTAGGTTGTGGGTTCGAACCCCATCCAGGATTAACATTTACTTATGTTTTTTCTTTGTCTGGTTGTATGTAAAATTGTATATTATAAAAAAACATTTTAATAAGTATTATTTTAGTTATCTGGCCCCCATAGTACAAGCTTTGCTTGGTTTCTGGCTAGATGGCGCTTAGTGAATTTTTTACCAATATTATTTTTTTTTAATTTTTTTTTATTTATATTTACCTCAATAAACCTCTAGTTTGCTGGCTGGCTCGCATCGCGTAGGCACAATTCACATAGCGTCATTCACTTTTAATAATCTTAGTAGACTCATAACTTTAGCTCTAACAATAGCTCCATAGCTGAGTTATAAAGTAAACTAATCCATATTTATCTTTATTGCAGGAGCTGTGATATATCTTCTAGATTTATTCTGTAATAGTAAGTTGCCTGAGACGAGAGAAGCGGCCGTCGAGCTACTAGCCCGAATGATGGCCGATAAACTACACGGACCCAAGGTTATTATTTTATTTTACACTAATGAAGATTATATGCGAATTTTTAATACCTTAGGTTACATTATTGCACATTACGTATCGATATTTTTGGCTTAGCTCCCAAAAATATGTCTGCCTGGACAAAAGAAGCCCATATGCTTTGGGTAATAAATTATATATGTACCTAGTTCAATTTATCATGAAAGCCTGGTTATGGCTGGTTGTAAAACAAAAATCTAAACACACTCAAAAACATGCGAATTTGTTAAAATTTAAAACTGTTATTCGTTGATATCACAAGGAACATTTTAAATCATCAGAACTGTATTAAAATTTACTGTTCTTCGCATCCAATATGATATTAAAATGGATGTAATCAACAGGTCCGTCTGACGATATCCCGCTACATTCCCGGTGTGTTCGGCGAGGCGATGCGCGAGTCTGGTCCCGCGAGCGCAGTGCACATGTTTGACGCGCAGCACGAACATCCCGAACTTGTTTGGAGCGAAGCGCAGCGACGCAGCCTTGCCAGTCACATCGCTCAGATCAGGGACAGGTGACTAGCTTCTTATATGAACATACACACATAGATACACACACAAATACATACAAACACATACACAAATAAATACAAGCACACACACACACACACGACAGATGAACATTAGGAAGATTTAATTTCAATACTCTCTCAGATTAATCAGTAAAAAAAAAATGTTTTGTACCAGTAATCACAGATATCCGACCACGGGGCCATACTATAATCTCTAAAGTAAGACTAAAGCAGTATTACTCGCGGTGCGAAAGTGACAATGCCATACGTGTTCGTATAGCGTTGTCACTTTCGTAGAACTGTTTTAGGCTTAATTAAGAGATTGTAGGCCCCTGTTCCATTCATAATGTATTCTGCCGTCCTATTACTATACACTAGCTCCCTCCAAAATAGAGTCAGCCATGAAGAAATCAAATCGACCATCAGATGCTTAACTTTTTGCTGGTCACAGTTATATATATTACTAACTTTGTTCAGAAACATGCTCTGAACAAATTAAATCTACCATCAGATGTTCAATTGAATTGCGTCATAGCTAACAAAAATAGTAGAATGTCCCGGGAAAAAATGTAGATGTGCCCTTTTATATAGGACTAGCGACCCGCCTCGACTTCGCACGGGTTTAATACATATAAACCTTCCTCCTGAATCACTCTATCTATAAAAAAAAACCGCATCAAAATCCGTTGTGTAGTTTTAAAGATATAAGCATACATACAGACGCGGGAAGCGGGAAGCGACTTTGCTTTATACTATTATACTATGTAGTGATTTTAACATGGTATGATAATGAATCTATCCTAAAATAATACAAAATAACCGGGTTTTATATTCGCAGACTCCAAACCAACCAGCTCCGAGACGCGAACATAACGTTCGAGGACCGCGAGACGCTCGAGCGAGCGTCCGCCGGCGAGCAATGCTGGGCGCCGCCCGGCGAGGTGGTCGTGGGCGGAGTATACCTCAAGCTGTATCTGCAGAACCCGCATTGGAATCTGCGGAGCCCTAAGAAGTTCCTGCAGGAGCTGCTCACTGAAACACTCGCGGCTATCAACAAGGATTCTACAGAGGTTGGTTAAGTTAAAAGACATAGTTGACTGGCTTCACAGCTCAGTTGGTAGTAACTCTGCCTTCTGCTCTGTAGGTTGTGGATTCGATCGCCACCCAGGGCAAATATTTGTGTGGTGAACATAGATGTTAGTTCTGTGTTTGGGTGTTAGTATTTATCATATGTATGTATTTACATAAAAAAGTATGTAAGTATTATATCAGTTATCTAGTTCCCATAGTACAAGCTTTGCTTAGTTTGGGGCTAGATGGCGCTGTGTGTAAAGTCCACCAATATTTATTTATTTATTTATAGTTCAGTTGGTAGTAGCTCTGCCTTTTACGGTGTAGGTTCAATTACCACCCAAAACAAACATTTGTAAGGTGAACATAGATGTTTTCTGGGTGTTATAATTTACTTGCGGTCTCACCCGCGTTTATCCTGTTCCCATAGAAAATTTATTTTTTTCTCCATAAGAATCTTCCCCGTACTTCAACAAATATTTAATAAAAAGTATCAAAATTTATTCAGCCGTTTAAGAGTATATTACGGACATAAGTATTTTTTTGTGTTTTATGTATGTATATAAATAAATATGTATATTATTTTGTATAATTTATTGTTATCCATTCTAGTAATGACCATTCTCGAACAGAACATAACCTATAATTTGTACGTACTCGAAACTGCTATATATATTTGAAATGATTAATGTATTATTGCAGGGTAGTAGAGGGGAAGTGTGCGCGCAAGCATTGGCCACACTACTGCGCGCCCGGCCGGCGTTAGGCGAGGTTTGCGCACAACTAGGCGAGTTGCCGCGGCTGACGCGACTTCTGCCCACTTGCCCACGTTTGGCCGTTCCAGTGCTAGCTGCATTGGCTGACACTCAGGTAATAAAATAATCTCGTGTACATACAACTGTGCTCTATTGTCAACAATTTCCGCAGCGTACGCGATATAAGGATTTTTTTTTCACACGTTGGGTTACATTATCGAATTTTTCATACGGATCCCTAACGTTTTTGAAAATATCCTTTAGCCTATGTTCATCAGGGATAATGTAGGATTAAAATAGTAAAATAATTTTTCAAATCGGTCCAGTAGTTTCGGAGCCTATTCGATGCAAACGAACAATCAAATCTTTCCTCTTTATAATATTAGTATAGATTGTATCTCCTATATCAACGCACTTCTTACAAACGTTATAATCATCAGACCATCAGCCCAGTTCGGTCGGTTTTATCAGTTTCAATTTGAGAAATTTATTTACAGGGCGAAACTTTGCTTACGTGTAGCCGTTTGGTTCCGAGGCTGACAATTTTTGACCTTATAACACACTAGCGACCCGCCCCGGCTTCGCACGGGTAGCATGTTATTATACATATAAACCTTCCTCCTGAATTCCTCTATCTATTAAAAAAAACCGCATCAAAATCCGTTGTGTAGTTTTAAAGATATAAGCAAACATACATACAGACATACAGACGCGGGAAGCGGAAAGCGACTTTGCTTTATACTATGTAGTGATAACCAAAATTAATTTGCAGTCATACGGCTAACTTCACGTAAGCAAAGATCCACTGTCAGTACTGTACAAATGGCGTTTCTATGAGCTATAATATTGCTTAAGCAATTACAAATTACTGTATATAACTTTTAATATTTTCTTGCAGACGTGTGTAAGCGCGCTAGCACAGACTGACGTCATGTCAGGCTTGAAGACAGCTGTCAAAACCTGCAGAGAGGTGGTTGGCAGCGCGTGTCAAGCTCTCGCCGCTATATTTAGCAGCTCCGTCAACACGGATCGACTGGTTTTACAGGTATATTATATTTTATGTACACAGTCATCGTTATATTTTATGTATTTTATGTCACAGTCGATATATTTTATGTACATCATCTATAATTATGATTAAAATTGAGTTTCAAAATCACTTACATTCTTTGTTTAAGTAATTTTGATTACATGGGTAGCCAAAGTGTGAATACTGCGATGACGAGCGATAGGGGAGTATGGAAGAAACATTGTTGTACCAACTCGACTTGAGTAGGATTAAGAGAGATGATGATGATGATGATGATTACATTATTTATCTTGCAGGCACTCGAAACTGATCTCATCGGCGAACTCTTATCCCTCCTGGAGAGCCGCCTCGACGGACAGACAGCAGCGCACTTAGTTAGCGCCTTAAAGGCCATGGCCAATTCCACCACGCACGGGGAGAGGGTGAAAGGCGTCCTCGCGGGTAGCAGGGTGTGGGAACAATATGCAGCGCAGAGGCACGATCTGTTCATTGCCTCTACGCCTCAGCATCAACTCACAGGTTAATTATAACTTCAAATCTCAAGTGTCATCGTATCTGACTGGCATCACAGCTCAGTTGGTAGTAACTCTGCCTTCTGCGCTGTAGGTTGTGGGTTCGATTCCTACCCAGGGTAAACATTTGTACGATGAACATAGATGTTTGTTATGTGTGTTAATATGTATAATAAGTACGTATATACAAAAACAAGTATATTAAGTATTTTATCAGTTATCTAGTTCCTATAGTACAAGCTTTGCTTTGTTTGGGGCTAGATAGCGCTGTGTGTAAAATCCGCCAATATTTATTTATTTAAGCTCTGTGACAAGCTTTAGAACTTGTTTTAATAAATTGATCAAGTAGTATTCTATGTTTCATCCAAATCCGTTTGGTCGCGATTGCACCAAATGTTCTCACAAACTTTCGGACCAAAGAGTTGACGTCAGGCAGGCGGCCGTGTAAAACATAAGCCAAATCCTCTTCGCAACATGTTATGCCGACCCAATATTAAGTGGGAAAAGGAGAAAATAAAAACGATGAGTAAGATTACATATATTCAAATTCAAATTCAAAAATCATTTATTTCAATAAAATCACAAGGATCACTTTGAAACGTCTTAGGAACTAGGTGAAGCTACGCCGATTCCACGCGACCAAGCCTAGAAGAATCAGGCAACAAACACGGCTGGGGTCTATCTTTTTTTTAATGATACTTTCCTTAATGCTATGTAGAGCTCCAGTGTGGTGCCAATCGAACAAGGTGAAGGCTCAAACAAGAATAATAATTAAAAGTACCTACTACTCAAGTACGTACAACAATAAAAAAATATTCTTCTACAGGACCGATCCCACACTCTGCAGGCTACCTAACCGCTCCGCCATCCAACATCCCCGCGCAGCCGCCGCCGATCGACTGACGCAGATCCACGCTGACCCGAGTCGCCAGCTAACCCCGACTCAAACCCGCTGAAGGCTACTTCAAGGTAACAACTACTTACATGTATTTTAGGCCGGTAAGTGAATTTACGTTTGAATTGTGGTAAATATAAGGGAATATGAGCAAAGAGTCAGGTTTATCTATGAGTATTTGATAAATATAGGTACTTAAGGGTTTCGGTAAGGGTTCCTAGATGGCGTCACGCCAAACGCAAACGACTTCGACGTAGTACCAGCTTTTAGAGTTTATATAAACGGCTACTATATATGGTATTTGGTAAACCGAAAGTAATTATGGAGGTGTTGCCATGCGATAGTTTTCCTCAAAAGTAATAACAAGATTTCGAGTGATTTTCAAAAAAAATATGTCTAAATTTAACTATAGATTTTGACACGGGTCTTTATCACGTAATTACCTTTAATTTACTTTCCCGACGTTACGCTATGCTACAATAGCCATGGCATTACGTGATAAAGACCCGTGTCAAAATCTATAGTTATGTCTACTAATCACGATAGTTTGAAAAATAATATGTCCAAATTACCGTGACACGTAGGACATAGGTTCTATCAGGGAAAACTAGCATATGACCCAACACCTCAAAAATCCTATCGGGTCATTCGCCAAACACCTTGTAATGGTATTTGACAATCATCGAATATCGTAACCCGTTTCGTAAATGATAACTTAATTAATTTATCATGATAGTTTGTATCTTAAAACGAAACATATGTAACGATGTATCGTTTATCGTTTTGCAGAGTAGACCCCCTGACTCCACGTATTCCATTAAGCTTAAGCACGAATCTAAACTGACTAAGTTTAGTTCTGGAATACGATCTAAATACCACAATTTCAAAGCTATACTAAAACATAAATTCACTTATCTTTATTTTAAACAGAGTATTTACACAATGTGGCTGTTAAACCAAGTTCTGTTAAATGTGGCTGAAAATCTGATATTTACTACTAGATTATTGTCTTGGATAAGAGTTGAAATATTTTATGTCAAAAACAAAAATTAAATTATATTTTAAATAATATAATAGCAATACCAGTGAGGCAGTAGATAGTTATAAAAGTATTAGCAGCCAAAGTTTTGGTGGGGTTATGTAAAAGTTATGTCATGTAGAGATAAACCGAGTTATACATTAAATACGAACACTCTTGGAATAGTTGACGAGTGCATAGGTAAATACAACAAACTATATAATATTGTAGTATTACGGGCGGTCTTATTACTGGGAGCGTTGTTTTCCAGACAGCCTTAGTAAATCCACAACAGTTGTACATGTTCTACTTTGTGTGTGAGTAACTATACCAAGAGTACTCGTATTTCTGGTTTATTAATAAGCTAAGAATGACTATAATAAACGTTATAATAATTTCGCTTGTTAGCATACTAGGTTCTGAGGTTTTAATCATAATTTCGGGAACAAAATGATAAAAAAAAGACAGTGACGATGCGGCCTCGAATGGGGACCAACTATCGTATTGTGTAACTGGTGATCGCAATTGGATTCAACTGTCAAATTACCATTCTTAAATTACTCAATGGGGATTTGACAGTATCCCCGAATTGCAAAGAATGAGTGCGCCTACCTTCAAGCTTCATTGTGTCCGAGTTTTTATGTTGAATTTTGTTGGATCTCGAACTATGAAAGGCAAACTGTAAAGTCATCCTAATGCTTTTGCACACTTAGGCCAATCATTATATTACTATAAGTCTAGGTCAATAATATTACTACATTTTTAATTAACTAGCTGCCCGCCCCGTCTTCGCACGGGTGTAATGAAGATTATAGGCAAATTGTTGATATCTTACTTATATTATTGCATTTTTCGTGGCGATCTCTAATTTTTTTGAAAGTAAAATTTGGCCTACTCGCTTATAATGTAGCTCTTGATAGGTGAAATATTTTTTTTTAATTTGGCCAGTATATTTTTACATTACAAACAAACATACTTACAAAAAAACTAAAATACATTTTTCTCCTGATAATATTAGTGTAGAGTGAATGGGAACAAAACACATCAAAATCGCCAATTTGTGACAGAAAGTTTGAACTAAGAGTGCAAAAGTCATGAACGATGGAATAAGTTTTTCTATCGGTAAAGTTCCCACTTTTATAAACCTTTGGACGCCTTTTTCGTTTGCAAGTAAATGTTGTATGAAACAAAATACAGCGATAAAAATACACTTTGAGTACATGACAAGTTTTATTAAATGATGTATACAATTATTATTTTGTAAGTAGGCTTTCTTGCCATATTATTTTTCGTCTCGAGACTGAAATAGAAATTTAGTTTTTATTGAAATGGAATTTCTTCTACTTTTTGGCGTAGACAATACAATACTGCATCACTTCATAAATAATGTTCAACTAAACATAACTTTGAATAAATAAATACTTACAGAAATATTTACATTCAATTCACATCATATCATGTAGAGTCAGAGCTAGAAAACACAGTTTTCATGTATATTATTATAATCAAGATTATTCCGTTCTTATGAATTTATGTTACTGCGGATGACAATGTTAATGAAAAGAAAATGTGTATTATAAACAAAACTGTCAACTTATTACTAGCTACAAATGGGCGCACTGCATCCCAACTGTGGAGTCTTTTCCCTGTTATTTTAAAAGCCAGTTAACCATCAACAAAAGATGAACATAGCATTAACTCTTTTCTGATTCTATTCTTTGAAGAACATAAATTATGTCGAGTAAACCGAATTTTAGGACGCGACACCTCCAGACAAGTGTTCGTCGCCGTAAATAAAATAAATTTCGTTCAACAATAGTCACTTATCTGGAGATGTTGGTATAAAGGTAGATTTATATTAGACCGGGGCGTGCCGTGTTCGGGCCGGGCCGGAGCCTTTATTTAGTGGACGGGCCCGGACGGGACACGGATCAGGCACTGTTTAATAATGTATGTATATTGTATCAATGTGTATAAATGTGTCCGGGCCACGTACACGGCACGGCCGGGTCTAATATAAATCTACCCTTACTAATATCATAAGATTTACTTACTTTTTAAGTTGTTGCTCTCGTGTTATGCTCATGAAATAATCGAGTTCGTCCTTATTGTATATATTATTATAGGGAATGATTTTAACCACTGAATGGTGTATGCGTCTTTTATACTTTACTAGTATTCGCCGGTTTCACTCTATTCCCGCATAAAAAGTAGGCTTCATGGTATGACAGGTTACTAACTATAACTCCAAACTTCTTCCAAAGCGATGCAGCCGGTAAATTCGAGTGTTTTATTTAAAACTAGCGACCCGCCCCGGCTTCGCACGGGTTTAATACATATAAACCTTCCTCCTGAATCACTCTATCTATTAAAAAAAACCGCATCAAAATCCGTTGTGTAGTTTTAAAGATATAAGCAAACATACATACATACATACAGACGCGGGAAGCGGAAAGCGACTTTTTATTTAAAATAATATGAAACATAAATGGTGTTTTC
This sequence comes from Hydriomena furcata, assembly GCA_912999785.1. Lineage (NCBI taxonomy): Eukaryota > Metazoa > Arthropoda > Insecta > Lepidoptera > Geometridae > Hydriomena > Hydriomena furcata. Next base: position 10,786,022 of record OU538837.1, read on the forward strand.
ATGGATAAGAAACTCCTAAGCAATGGTTAGTCAGACCAAAGCATACAAGATCATTCTGGCATATATTTTTGTATACCAAAAGTTCGATTATGTACGCGTAGAATCGATTATTTTTATATGTCAGTAAAGTTGCACCATGCATTTTCAATGTCAGTATGTCCGAAAAGTAGATTGTCTGTATAAAAACTGTAATCCGTAAGTACGGTAGAGATGTCTAAAGAAGGCAGTAGTAGAATAGGCATGTCCTAACATTAGATTTGGCATATGCCCATATTTTGCAGTAGTTAGCATTCCATACGCAACATATATGATAATAATAAATAAATTTTACACAGCGTCATCTAGGCCCAAACTAAGCAAAGCTTGTATTAAGGGAACCAGATAACTGATAGAATACTTACACACTTTTTTTGTTAACACTTATTAAACGTTGTAATACTCGAAACACAGAACAAACATCTACGTTCATTACACAAATGTTTGGTAGTAGCTTTGCCTTCTGCGCTGTAGGCCGTGGGCTCGATTCCCACACAGGATATACACTCGTGTGATGAACATAGATGTTTGTTCTGTGTCTAGGTGATATTCTCAAAAACCGACGAGGCTGATATAATAACCCTCGAACTACGCTTAACGTTTTTGTGCTAAGTTATACTTGTGTTTATAATTTCTTTATGTAATGTCGACTATTTTTTTAAGGGAGCTCTGAGCGTCCATTAGCCCAATTGATTTTTAAATATGTATATTACAAATAAATATGCAGAAAAGAAGACCGTCATATTGTAGTACATCAGATGACATATTCTACCTACGAGTATTTAAAGCCAAAATCTTCTTAATTATAAATTACGCGTCACATTGTTTGTACGCGATGGACTCCTAAACTACTTAACCGATTTTAATCAAACTTGGCACACCGTGTGCATTTTGTTCCAACTTGAAAGAGGATAGTTTACATCTCAATTTATAGTCGCAATATTATTTTATTGCAAACTGTTGACACAGCAACGCGTGGCCGGGTCTTCTAGTATATTTTAAAATCAATTGGCGCCACTGGACGCTCTAAGTCCCACTAATAAGTAACAGTGTAAAGTATAAAATTCGCAATGGATGTCAACGAATGGAAGGCTGAGGCATCCGTGCGCAGAGCAAAGTGATGATATTGGATATTTTTATATTTAGCGCTAAGTTATATCAATGTAATATATACCTATAGAGTTAATATAATTTGAAATTATTCCCTGTGTATTATTTGTCTCCATAACCTTAGGGACTAACCCCCGTATTCAGGAACGACACTAAGAGAACACGCACCCACAGTGGACGAAATCTTTTTTCATAAACATCACTTTATGTATTGAGCGACACTATGGCGCACACTACCGTGTACCTCTAGAGCACAACTTTGGCTAGAGGAACACGACAGTTTGTCTCTAGTCACACTATGCAGTGTAGCACAACACATAAAGTGATGTTTATGAAAAAAGATTTAATCCACTGTGGGTGCGTGTTCTCAGTGTCGTTTCTGAATACGAGGGTAAGAGCGTATAGAAACGATAGGTTACATCGTACTTGTTGGTGAAATCAGGCATTCGTTACAAAGATTTATATAGACTATTTTGTTGGTGCCAGACTCCACAAAAACTAAACGACATCCATCTCGTTCTGTTTAATATAGATTAAAAGAGACAGTATTTTTAGAGATATCAGAATATATTTTTTAGTTTTCACCATAGTTTTAATCACACTGAGATTCTCTGAGAGTATTTTAAATAAAATATAGTTTAAAATAACTAAAAAAACATGCTTTTATTGCTAATCGAACTAAAAACTAGAAAATAATATTTGATGACAAAGAGTTTAATATATCTGTAGTAGAAGATGAAACAATCAATCATATTGAATCACCTCAAAACAAAATTATAGTAAAATTTAAGTTATTAACACAATAATTCAATTCAGAGTAAAAAGAGTGGGGTGATTTGTTATTAAATAAAAAACCAAATACGACTTTTACAGCTTAATTTTAATAGGAAAATATTTTAGGTACAAAGTTCCATTAGTACATGATCTATTTACAATGTTATTTTTAAAAATATAAAGTTTTTCAGAAAACTTTATAATCTAACACTTTGTTAAACAATTCTTACACCCTGTATTCGTTACTAACCAACTAGCGTTACATTATTATCATTTTCAATGATTAGTCAGGTACAGTCTTATACAAATATCATTTATAAAATCATCAAATCATTATAAGGGTCAGCGCAGACAGACGTAATAGCGGCGAAATGAATTGAAGGCAGAACAAGCTGAACACATGTAAGCATGTACCATCCTAACAATTTTGTAAATGTGAAAGTTTGTGAGTTTGTATGTATGTTCCTCAATCAGGCCTAAACGACAAAACGGATTAAGTTGAAATTTGCTGTAGATTTAGATATAATGCCCGAATAAATAATAAACTACTTTAAAATATGAAAAACATCCCCAAAACGATATAAAAACGCAAAAGGGATGATTTCTGTATAGATGACAAATAGACAAATCTGACATCACAGACTAAAAACATTCAGTCTTTTCTATTCGGTTATTGAAATTTGACAGGACAACTATAACTAAACACTGTTATTTTTGTTTATGACCTGTTGTTCTGAAGTGTTTTTGTTGTTAAATATATATATTTTTATCTTTACTAACTTGTACTTAGATCATGAATCGCGCTATACAATGCATTCTTTTGACGATTGTATCTACAATGTAATTTGCTTTTTTGATTTTCTAATATTAGAATCGTACAGAAGCAAAAAAATATTGTTATAGCGAATTAAATCGCACTTGGAGGCTCAAAGGTCTAGTTACTTGCTATCGGTGACTACTTGTCACTCTGTCCGTCTGCGCTGACTTTTAGTTCATGACCCGAAAAAAGTTTATTTTGCAGAAGTATTGACAGAAACTTATTTTTTCGTGTTAAAAGCAACAATCTACTTTTTTGAGCATGGTAATCGCAAGAATGAACGAAAAAAGTTATTTCTTAACTTGCCTCGATCAAAATTTAACGTCTACGACGCTATATTCTTCATCCAAATTTAATCGTTCTTTCGTAGAATAAAACCGGCCAAGTGCGATTCGGACTCGCGCACGAAGGATTCCGTACCATTATCTATAAAAACGGCAAAAAAATCATGTTTGTTGTATGGGAGCCCCACTTAAATATTTATTTTATACTGTTTTTAGAGCAGCCACAGAAATACATCTGTGAAAATTTCAACTGTCTAGCTATCACGGTTCATGGGATACTGCCCTGTGACAGACAGACGGACAGCGAAGTCTTAGTAATAGGGTTCCGTTTTCCCTTCGGGTACGGAACCCTAAAAATCAATTTCTCGGGTCAACAAGCTAGGCCTGCTGAGCTATCAAAAGCTCACATTTCTTCTCCTCGGTTCCTTCCAAAGCGTTTCCGATGATGGTGATGATCTTCAACAATGATGGTCAAGCCGGAGCTTTGGCCAGCGTCACAGGTGGCGAAGTATAGTGATTGTGGTTGCCTTGTACTGCCTTCAGAGGGCGCTCGTAGGTTTCTCTGTTCCACGCGCGTTTGCCTCTGTTAACATATTAATAATAAATAAATATTTGTGGACTTAATACAGCGCCATCTAGCCTTAGACTAAGCAAAGCTTGTACTATGAGAACTGGATAACTGACAGAATACTTATATATGAGTACCTTTGTTCACACACGTTCACACTTTTATCAACATGTTGTGTTAAGGATTTAGCTTATGTTTTACAACCGGCCACCTGCCTCACGTCAACCCTTAAATAAATATACATGTCGAATTGAGAACCTCTTCTTTTTTCGTCGGTTAAAAGCATGTATCTTCACGTACCGCATAATCATTTTGAAGTATCTCTGTGCTTTCGGCGTGGCCGGCGCTTCGTCGTCCAACTCGAGACATAAATACTCGTCTGCGGACGCACTGTTTAGTAGCTCGTCCAATCTTTGGTGCAGTTCCGCAAAAGTTGGCCTTTCTCTTGGGTGAGCTCGCCAGCAACACAGCATTAGTTCATACCTGGAAACGAACATTATTACGTTAGGTTCATACCTGGAAGTAAGTAGGTAGTAGCTGGTACTAGGTACAATAAGACAATAACAATCATTTATTCTCGACTTTCAATCTGAAGGCCGTGGGTTCGAATCCCGGCGTGCATCGATGGATTTTTCTGTTCGAAAAATGTATATGCGCATCAAAAAACACGTGTTAAAACGGTGAAGGAAAACATCGTGAGGAAACCAGTTAGTATTCTTATAAGCGGCGATGGGCTTGCAACCTGTCACGTATGGAATGCCAACTACTGCAAAATGTGGGCATGTGCCAAATATAATGTTAGGACGTGCCTCTGACTACCCCCACTAGACATCTTTAAAGGATCTAAGCGTCTGGAGATCTGAGAGGATGACTACCGTACTAGGGGATTACAGTCGTGATCCTATTTTTTATTTTTATTTATTTACATAAGCCGTTTTGGCCGAGTGGGAGGTACATCGACTTTCAATTCGAAGGTCGTGGAAGATCCCAGACGGGCATTTAAGGATTTTTCCAATTAAATAGAATCACGACTATAACCTAAGCACGCTAGGCACCACCTCAGATCTGCAGGCGCTCAGTTAATCGAAGATGTCTAAAAGGGGTGGTCAGAGGTACGTCCACATTTGGCGCATGCCTACATTATGCAGTTTGGGTTACACCGGAATATTTGGCGAAGATAAAAAATAGAAAGAGATGTGAAATTACTTACAACTGTTTACTGCAGTTAGAAGGCCGCGGCATCCGATAACCAGCACGCAACAATCTAGGAAGTCTTGCTGCTGGAACCTCGGGATACGGAGCCCCGCCTACTGTAACCACTTCCCACACTACCACTCCAAATGACCACCTGTGAGACCAAAAAAGTTAAGGTTACAGTTTGTCAAAGTATTAATGATGCATGATTGTGCTAAGATTTTTAGTTATTTTTTTTAAATCAATCTATATACTTAATTACAATAAATCTTAGCAATTGTTCATTCGGGAATTGTTTTTCGAGAAACTTTCCGCAAACGGATATTGGTTTTTTAAAGTATTATGAAAGAACTATATTAGTTCTTTACTCGTCAATAAATACAATTTAAAATTTTAACTTTAGACTATTCTCTCCACAATAAAAAAAAATCATCCAAATCGAATCACCAGGTAAAATACATAAAATATACAATATGTTATACATAAAAAAGAAAAAACCGGCCAAGTGCTAGTCGGACTCGCGCACGAAGGGTTCCGTACCATTATCTATAAAAACGTCAAAAAATCATGTTAGTTGTATGGGAGCCCCCCTTAAATATTTATTTTATTCTGTTTTTAGTATTTGTTGTTAGAGCAGCCACAGAAATACATAATCTGTGAAAATTTCAACTGTCTAGCTATCACGGTTCATGAGATACAGCCCTGTGACAGACAGACAGACAGACGGACAGACAGACAGACGGACAGCGAAGTCTTAGTAATAGGGTTCCGTTTTTACCCTTTGGGTACGGAGCCCTAAAAACAAAGTTTATATGCGTCAAATTGACAACTCCCTTTTCGTCGATTAAAAAACTTACACATCACTCTGCGAGGTGTAAATCCGTCTCGTCAGCGATTCTGGCGCCATCCACTTAACGGGCATCTTTCCATTACCCTTCTGCTTATACTGATTCTCCTCATAAACATCCCTCGAGAGTCCAAAATCGGCTATCTTCAGCGTCCTATCACCTGTTACTAGAACATTCCTCGCTGCTAAATCCCTATGAATCAATCTGTTCGTCGCTAAGAACTCCATTCCCATAGCGATCTGTCGGCAGAAGGACAGCAAGTCTAGAGATGTTAGATCAGAGTCGCACATGCCTTGGAGATCGTACATTTTGTTGACAACCAGTCTAGAATGTTCTCTTTGGATCTTGCATTTGAATAGGTCGTTGCGATAATCCGTTTCGATGTTGTTGTTGTAGTATTTAGCGTTGCGCTTCGATACCATTACGTCCCAGGAAAATCTGGAATTTATAAATAGGATCACGACTGTAATACTCTCAAGTACCTACATTAGACGAAGTTGTTTAATGTAGAAGTCAAATGTAATGTTTGGATGTGCCTCTGACCAGCCCGTTTAGTCATCTTCAAAGATCTTAGCGCCTGGAGATCTGAGTGAATGATGAAATCTATGTTAAGGGTAGAAGGGGCAAAAACCTAACGAGTTCTGTATTTATTCAGTAAAATTATAAGACGTGTAAACTTAAATCTAGTTTAGAAGATTTAAACATTGCAGTAAACTCCTGAAGAATAATAGATAGATAGATAAACCAATAATACTTCATTATACACCAGAAATCCTAATAATATTATAAATGTGAAAGTTTGTGAGTTTGTATGTATGTTTGTTCCTCAATCAGGCCTAAACGACGAAACGGATTAAGTTGAAATTGATTGTGGTGTTCCCGATCAATCCATGCCACACCTGCACTAGGGATGATCTCAACGGGGCTACAGATAGAGCGGTCGTGGTGGCGACCTACTATTCGAAAACAATTTAAAAACAATAAAAAATAATATGAAGCATCGACACGAAAAGAAGAAGAAGAAGTTGAAATTTGCTGTAGATGTAGATATAATTCCCGAATAAATAATAGGCTACTTTAAAATATCTCCAAAACGATAAAAAAACGCAAAAGGGGGGATTTCTGTATAGATGGCGCTGGTGTGCAACAAATCTGACATGACAGACTAAAAACATTCAGTCTTTTCTATTCAATTATTGAAATTTGACAGGACAATGTCTGTCACGGGTCGGCTAGTAAACAATAAAAACATTAAACAAATAATTATCTCTTAAAAGTGATTTCTTTCAATCAAATAATAAATAATAGGTACCTTAAGAAGCTGAGTAGATCCCCCCGGGCGCAATACTCCGCAATGATGAGAGGCCTCTTCCTGCTGCAGCACCCCACGAGACTCACCACGTGGGGGTGCGCCCCCACACTCTTCATCAGCTCCATCTCCAAGCGGAAGGCTCGCACCTCGTCAAGAGAGGGGAAATCTGATAAGGATAATTTTTGTGAGCATTTATATTGTATACTAGCGACCCGCCCCGGCTTCGCACGGGTAGCATGTTATTATACATATAAACCTTCCTCCTGAATCACTCTATCTATAAAAAAAAACCGCATCAAAATCCGTTGTGTAGTTTTAAAGATATAAGCAAACATACATACGCGGGAAGCGGAAAGCGACTTTGCTTTATACTATGTAGTGATGATACTAGCTGTCCCGACAGACGTTGTACTGTCAAATTTCATTAATCCCATAGAAATAAGCTCTTTTCCCCCCCCGAATTTTCCAATTTTATGGTTGGATTTCCAAAATTTTGTTACATGCATACATCTTAATAATATTATAAATGTGAATATTTGTGAGTTTGTATGTATGTTTGTTCCTCAATCAGGCCTAAACGACAAAATGGATTAAGTTGAAATTTGCTGTAGATGTAGATATACTGCCCGAATAAATAATAGACTACTTTAAAATATGAAAAACATCCCCAAAATGATAAAGTACGCAAAAGGGATGATTTCTGTATAGATTGCGCTGGTGTGCAACAAATCTAAACAACACAAGACTAAACACATTCAGTCTTTTCTATTCGATTATTGAAATTTGACAGGACAACGTCTGTCACGGGTCGGCTAGTATAGTATATGTATGTATGCATATTTGTCGGTTTATAGAGTCTTTTTTGACCCTAAAAATCGCGCCTGTTTCCAAGAGGGTTGGGCAGAGAACACGGCTTTCCACTTGCCACGATCCTGACATACTTAATTTGATAATTTTTAGGGTTCCGTACCCAAAGGGTAAAAACGGGACCCTATTACTAAGACTTCGCTGTCCGTCTGTCTGTCTGTCTGTCTGTCTGTCTGTCCGTCTGTCTGTCACAGGGCTGTATCTCCATGAACCGTAATAGCTAGACAGTTGAAATTTTCACAGAATATGTATTTCTGTAGCTGCTATAACAACAAATACTAAAAACAGAATAAAATAAATATATAAGGGTGGCTCCCATACAACAAACGTGATTTTTATAGATAATGGTACGGAACCCTTCGTGCGCGAGTCCGACTCGCACTTGACCGGGTTTTTTTTGTAAATAATCACAGATGATCATGACTAATATCCCAGTAATAGCTAACCTTTCAACATCTTCACAGCGACTTCTTTCCCGGTAGGTGCCAAGCTTCCTCTCCTCACGACTCCGAATGCCCCTTCGCCTACAACCTCATGTAGAAGTAACCTCTCTGACTTCACCTCCCACTGGTCCTCACAGCACTCAGTCTCAAGAGATTCTAGGCCTTCGTCTAATGGCTTGCTTTCTTGACCCTGGCCATGGAAATAATATCAATTACACATTTTGCTTAAAATCATCAGAATTTGAAAAAAAAAAATAGGTAGACATCCTCTCAGATCTTCAGACGCTTAGATCCTTTGAAGATGTCTAGTGGGTGTAGTCAGAGGCACGTCCAAACTTTATATTTGGCACATGCCCACATTTTGCAGTAGTTAGCATTCCATACGTGACAGGTTGCAAGCCCATCGCCGCTTATAAGAACACTAACTGGTTTCCTCACGATGTTTTCCTTCACCGTTGTAAGCACGTGTTGATGCGCATATAAATTTTCGAACAGAAAAATTTATTAATGCACACCGGGATTCGAACCCACGACCTTCTGATTGAAAGTCGAGGTATATCCCACTCGGCCAACACGGCTTTTGTTCAGACTTTGGTTCAGACAAATCAACTTGAATTAAAACCCCAGTAGAGTAGAAGGGGGTATGACCGACCCCGGTAGCCGTCTTTCTACGCCACTTTGAAAGAACTTAGTATCTAGTTAGATACCATTTATTTCATTAAGGATCCTGTTATCTTATTAGTTACCTACTTATTTTGCAAGTTACTAACATGTTTTCTCTATTTTTTTGACCTGGGCCTTATTTAAGGATTAAAAATACTAATATTATTCCAGGTTACATACTATATCTGTTCATCATATCAGGTTTATTGCCTTATTTCCACTGTTTACCAAAATTTAAACCAATAACTTATCATTAGACGATTTCTGACAGCTATACTATTCAAGTTTCATCCAAATCCGTTTGTCCGTGATTGAGCCACAAACATCCGAATATCCTCACCAAACTTTCGGATTTATGATATTAGAATGATATGGGTACAGGTCATACGTATCATTATCTTCTTATATATTACTAGCTGACCCGTGCCCGCTTCGCTGTGCGTAAGACATTTCTAATACCATCGTGGACTTTTTTGTAGACGTTTTTAAGGTGTACAATACTGTAGTACATTATTTTGATATATCTCGTGGGGTTCAGCCAGCATTTGCAATGTAAGCGCAAAAAAATGTGTTTATTTACGACATCACATTAGAAACCTCTAAAATTATCAGTGTTTCTCTACTAAATTATGCATGTATTATACATATAAACCTTCCTCCTGAATCACTCTATCTATTAAAAAAAACCGCATCAAAATCCGTTTTGTAGTTTTAAAGTTAAGGAAACATACATACATACATACATACGCGGGAAACGGAAAGCGACTTTGCTTTATACTATGTAGTGATAAAACAAAGTAGTGTTAGTTTAGTCACACCATTTAGAACTAAACCATTTAGAATTTAGAAAAATCCTAGCTGCTTGCCAAACATATCAAAAATATGCCTATAGTCTTCATTAGTACAATTCGTATGAAGCTGGGGCGAGCAGCTAGTGTAGTATGTAACCTACCTGTGGTTTTCGCTTATCAAAGATCCTTCTAAGCAGTCTCAGACAGCAGAGCCCTAACGCGAGCAGACCCAGTCCCACTCCGCCCCACGCTCCCCCCGTAGCCCCCGCCCAGCGCCACTGCGGCTTGGCTGGAAATTTTGAAAAAGACATTGTGATATTTACATCTAGGCATTTACACCGTTGTAAGTATTTACAACTTATCATAAAATTAATTATAAGAAGGTATTCTTTTTAATTTTTATGGTTCCGTATCTCAAAAAGAAAAAAATGGAACCTTTTAAAATCACTTGAGCGTCTTTCCGTCCGTCCCTCCATCATCTCCCCCCCCCCCCTTATTTCCTAACCAACTAGGTTAGTAAGAATACAAAAAATTGTTCTTTATCTATAAATTACATGAAAACCTACAAGAAGTTTGTACGGAAATTGATTTTATTGATTGATTTTAATTATTTTTAGCAGTCGCGTTTTATGTTTTTATAATATTTTGTTTATTAGACTCATAACGAATGTAATATTTACCAGGGAACATAGCTCTTGCGTAGTTGTGTGCTTTGTAGATGCCCTTGAAAGCATAGATGGACGCGTTGTAAATACCTTTACCCGTCACATCCGTAAATGTTACTTCCGTTGCATTCTGAAATAAAGGCTAAATTACACCACCATTTTTATATTACCAAAAAACAAACGGATAATTTAGAAAGGGTAAGAGATTGGAATTCCTTTTCTTCCCAAAATTTTCTATTGATTTTCTGAATCTACGCAAACGAAGTCGCGCGTCAAAGTTAGTTTTTAAGGTTCCGTACCCAAAGGGTAAAACGGAACGGTAAGTAAATATATAAGTGGGGCTCCCATGCAACAAACGTGTTTTTTTTGCCGTTTTTATATATAATGTAATTTTATATATACGGAACCCTTCGTGCGCGAGTCCAACTCGCACTTGGCCGGTTTTATATATTGATATTATCTACCACTGGTGTTCAGGTAGGTACTTACACCAGGTACCACCAAGGTGGTAATTTCATCGGTCCTCAATGTGATGTTGTACCTCTCCGGCATAACACGAGGCTTCGCCCACCCCACTCGGACTTGCCAATCCTCACCATTTTCCACCGCTTCAATCGAAATGTTTGTTGGAATCTCTGGAATCTCTGGGTTTGATTCTGTAAGATTAAAAATTATATTTAAAAAATTAAATTCATTTATTAAGTCAGACATACATAGGGTTTCTGATTTCTCGAGTTATTTTCGTTCTCGAGGCACGAGAATTCTCGACGCCAAATTCTCGAGTCTTCTCGAGTCTCGAGGCATTCAAAGAAAACTTATAATAGGTGCTAAAATTTGAAGGAAACTCAAAATAATGACGAAACAAACGTATTGTTATTGCCCCCAACTGCACTTACATAAAATAAACTAAACTCTAAAATTGATCACGGCCCTGTATGTCGACGATTGCTCTTTTTCGAAACGAAAAAAAGAAAACTTCTGAACAAGCCACATCTCCTATTTTTATAAATATATTACTTCAGGTTCCTACCTAGATTTCTATTAAGCTGAAAACATAATAGCAGAAACTTTTCACTATAAAGATATTATTTCAAAATGATACGTTTTAGAATTTACGATCGAAATACTTTGATACCTACTATTAAGATCAACTTGTGATTTATTGTTAAAGATAGGTAATATGTAGATCTAGATTTCTACTAGAATAGGTTTTTGATAAGTAATTATACATAATTTACATCATTAATTTATTCGAAAAGCAAAGGCGGACCACGCGCCGCCCATGGTGCCCCGTCTGTTTGTCGTCATTGCAGCGGTCGGTAGGATTATTTATCGAAGTGATTAAAGATGGGTACATCTTTATTCACATATACTTACTATACATTATAAAATAGGAGATGTGGCTTGTTCAGAAGTATTTCTTTTTTCGTTTCGAAAAAGAGCAATCGTCGACATACAGGACCTTAATACGTTTATACTTATAAGAATTAGGAACACTAAAACACTGCGAGTGCGATATGTCATGTAAATCTGAATCTGTCTAGATACGAGTATTTAACAATATTAACATCAGTTATTCAAAATAAACAATAAAAATAAAAAATTATAACCGGTCAAGTGAGAGTCGGACTCGCGCACAAATGGTTCCGTACCATTAACTATAAATAGGGTCCCGTTTTTACGTGCCTCGAGAATTTCTCGAGGCACGGTTTTTTTTTCTCGTCTCGAACCAAGGCAGATTTCTCGAGTTTTCTCGAGTTCGAGAATTCTCGAGCAGAAACCCTAGACACACAGTGGTCCATTATTTGTTAGTATTATTGTCTTAAAAACTATGTTATTTATAAAATGTAAGCACAATATAGGTACAAGAGATAGGTAGTGTAATTGAAAGCCTTCACTCGTAACTCGTATCCCGACCAAGCATATTCTGGCGGGAGAATCTACCTGGTCAGGACCCGAATAAAAGCCTTCATTACTGTTACTGGCATGTCATACCGCCGATCGGGAATGATACAGCTCAGTTGGTAGTAACTCTGCTTGCTCTGTAGGTTGTTGGGTTCGATTCCCACCCAGGGCAAATATTTGTGTGATGAACATGAACATTTATATGTTTGTTCTGTATCTGGGTGTTATAATATACCTACTAAATTTACAAAAAAAAGGATATTAGTATTCTAACAAGCCGTGTTGGCCGAGTGGGAGGTACCTCGACTTTCAATCTGAAGGGTTCGAATCCCGGCATGCATCAATGGATTATTCTGTTCCAAAAATTTATATGCGTATCAAAAACACGTGCTCAAAACGGTGAAGGAAACCAATTAGTATTCTTATAGGTAAGCGGCTTGCAACTTGTCACGTATAGAATGCTATGCAAAATGTGGTCATGTGCCAAATATAATGTTTGGACGTGCCTCTGACTACTCCCACTAGACATCTTCAAAGGATCTTAGCGTCTGGAGATCTGAGAGGTAGGTTTAAGGTATATTACCGTTAAGTTTCATTTTAATCCGTTCAGTAGTTTTTGCGTGAAAGAGTAACAAAAACAAACACACAACCACTCACAAACTATCGCATTTATAACTAGCAGACCCACGACAGACGTTGTCCTGTCAAATTTCAATAGTCGAATTGAAAAGACTGAATGTTTTTGTCTGTTGTTTAGTCTGTGATGTCAGATTTGTTGCACACCAGCGCCATCTATACAGAAATCATCCCTTTTGCGTTTTTTTATCGTTTTAAGGATGGTTTTTCATATTTTAAAGTAGTCTATTATTTATTCGGGCATAATATCTACATCTACAGCAAATTTCAAATTAATCCGTTTTGACGTTTAGGCCGGCCTTTACAAAAAGGGAATAGTCAGAAGCACAGAGGATAGTTTGGGGTTTATTTGTATAGAGATGATACCTTTGGGTGTGACGTATTTAAACTTGGTGGTTCCGTGCATGCCTGTCACTCGGACTTGGCAAATATCGTTCAGATAAAGTTTGTCAAATTTCACCTTATTTACATTACCAGCCTGTAAAATATTTTTAAGATTAATATTAGACATAAGAGTGCCTTAGAGTGTTATACTTAAACAAGTGATAAAAATAAAAACCGGCCAAGTGCGAGTTGGACTCGCACACGAAGGGTTCCGTACCATTATCTATAAAAACGCAAAAAAAAAAACATATTTGTTGTATGGGAGCCCCCCTTAAATATTTATTTTATTCTGTTTTTAGTATTTGTTGTTATAGCAGCAACAGAAATACATATTCTGTAAAAATTTCAACTGCCTAGCCATCACGGTCATGAGATACAGCCCTATGGCAGACAGACAGACGGACAGCGAAGTCTTAGTAATAGGGTCCCGTTTTTACCCTTTGGGTACGGAACCCTAATAAAGAGCAAATTTAATTCCACAAGGTTACATTTACCTTTATGTCTTTTCTTCTAACTCCTCCCTTGCTACAAAAGTTTTTGATTTCAAAACAAAATTCCGCATCTGAAATAACAGAAAAATAATGTCGGTGAATATCAAGAGATCTTGGAACAAATCAAATAGGATTACGAATGTAATCCCCAAGCAAGATAGGCATCCTCTCAGATCTCCAAGCGCCGAGATCCTTAAAGATGTCTTATGAGGGTAGGTGAGACTTGAGTAGGTAGCACTAGTAGTAGTAGTATAGTAGGTACTTTTCATTATTATTCTTGTTTGAGCCTTCATCTTGTTCGATTGGCACCACACTGGAGCTCTACATAGCATTATGGAAAGGATCATTAAAAAAAATGTAGACCCCAAGCCGTGTTTGTTGCCTGATTCTTCTAGGCTTGGTCGCGTGGAATCGGCGTAGCTTCACCTAGTTCCTAAGACGTTTCAAAGTGATCCTTGTGAATGATTTTTGAATTTGAATTTGAATTTGGTAGTTACATTTATTGCAAGCCCCCATTGAATGAATGGAAGAAGAACACATGTTGTTTTTAGTATTTGTTGTTATAGCAGCAACAGAAATACATATTCTGTAAAAATTTCAACTGCCTAGCCATCACGGTCATGAGATACAGCCCTATGGCAGACAGACAGACGGACAGCGAAGTCTTAGTAATAGGGTCCCGTTTTTACCCTTTGGGTACGGAACCCTAATAAAGAGCAAATTTAATTCCACAAGGTTACATTTACCTTTATGTCTTTTCTTCTAACTCCTCCCTTGCTACAAAAGTTTTTGATTTCAAAACAAAATTCCGCATCTGAAATAACAGAAAAATAATGTCGGTGAATATCAAGAGATCTTGGAACAAATCAAATAGGATTACGAATGTAATCCCCAAGCAAGATAGGCATCCTCTCAGATCTCCAAGCGCCGAGATCCTTAAAGATGTCTTATGAGGGTAGGTGAGACTTGAGTAGGTAGCACTAGTAGTAGTAGTATAGTAGGTACTTTTCATTATTATTCTTGTTTGAGCCTTCATCTTGTTCGATTGGCACCACACTGGAGCTCTACATAGCATTATGGAAAGGATCATTAAAAAAAATGTAGACCCCAAGCCGTGTTTGTTGCCTGATTCTTCTAGGCTTGGTCGCGTGGAATCGGCGTAGCTTCACCTAGTTCCTAAGACGTTTCAAAGTGATCCTTGTGAATGATTTTTGAATTTGAATTTGAATTTGGTAGTTACATTTATTGCAAGCCCCCATTGAATGAATGGAAGAAGAACACATGTTGTTTCGACCCCACTTAAGTAGATTAGTAATGGGATGAAGGCAGGAAGATTATCATTTTTAGGGTTCCGTACCCAAAGGGTAAAAACGGGACCCTATTACTAAGACTTCGCTATCCGTCTGTGCGTCTGTCTGTTACAGGGCTGTATCTCATGAACCGTGATAGCTAGACAAGTAGTTGAAATTTTCACTGATGATATATTTTTGTTGACGTTATAACAACAAATACTAAAAACAGAATAAATTAAATGTTGAACCTGGAACTCTTCGTGCGCGAGTCCGACTCGCACTTGGCCGGTTTTTTTTGTAACTAAATATTTTTTGAAGAACAGTATTATACCTAGACACTAGTCAAAACAGTAATACCAACTTAATAAGTTTGTGAATTAGAAGATACATTTGTGGACAATTAGACATAGAACAAAAATAATTATAAAATAAATTAGTGGTTTGCTAGCCCCCACACTAGGATACCCTATGTTGTAAGATGATGATGATGATAGCCTGCATGCTCACCATCGGTTTTGTTCCACGTGACTACCACATCAACTCTCCCACGAGCCCCACTGTTTAAAAACTGTATTTGCACGTCATAGCTCCTATATTCTCCGTTCCATGCCTGCACTTTGGTTTGCCCGTGCCACAGACCCGGGCGGCCATCTTTGTCTAGAGTGGTAGAGAAGATTACGTGGTTGGCGGACGGCGTGGAAACGAATATTTTAGCGTCATTTGTTCCTGGTTTGATTATGCTGTAGTTTATCTGAAAATAATGCGGTTTTTTTAATATATAAAGGCTAAACTACCAACTAGGGAAGTAGGATATAGATACTTCTCCAGTTAACTACAATCCTACAAATTGTTAAAAAACACAAATCCGAAAGTTACAAAAAAAAATTGCTACTTAAACAACTTAGATACTAAGTAGATACACAGAAATAATGAATTTACAAGCCAAGAGTTTATGGAGAGGTGGTTAAAACATTTGATGTATCTAACAATCCCCACACTAGGCAGAGCCTACTGTATCGTGGGGTCCTGGATACGGTTGACAGTAAATATGTATTGGCCTCAGCCGACCGACAGTTTAGATAGATATAATTATTTTTTTAGTTTTGTTCCTTAAATAAATTAAGTACTTATGCAATAAAAAAAATAAAAATATATATTTAAGTAACAAAATATTATATTGTTACTTAAAGGTTGTTGAGGATGTTTGGATTTTTGTGGCTCAATCACGCCAAAACAGATTTAAATTAAACTTGGAATATACATAGCCTATGGAAAACCATACAGGATATTTTTTATCCAGGTACCACGCAAGCCGCTGGCAAAAGCTAGTATATTATAAATGCGGCAAAGTTTGTAAAGATGTATGTTTGTTACTCAATCGCGCTGTAGCCACTGAACTGATTTGGATGAAGCTTAGAATCGATATAATTCTTGACCTGGAATAGCGTATAGAGTACTTTTTATCTAGATACCCATACCACGCGAGCGAAGCTGCATGCGGAAGCTAGTATTATACAATCCATAAGGTTTTATCGGAATTAATTCTCTATAGGTGCCTACTCGTAACAAAACTCATTTTAAATTCCAGCTTAGATATTCGTATAGGTAATTCAAACCCGCGTTTGTCGTTTTTATACATATTTTCAAAAGAAATATTTGTCCAAAGAGGAGATGATAAAAACGATTTCACTTTACGTTATTCCGCCTATCGTCTGCGTTAAAAACCCGCATTGAAACATGCGCTCGAAAGTCTCACTTCCAACGACATAAGAGAATTGATATTGATATTTTTTAAGTGCCTGTAACCTATAATCTCGATATGGAAGAGCGAGGTCTTCTAACACAAGTATTTATTACTTAAAAGAAGGCCCCAACCTAGTGATAGATTTATATAATTTTGGGTACATAAATATTTTAAATATAATATATATATATCGGCGCGAAGGCGTTATCTGATCAAAATAACAAAATCAACACGCAACAAAACACCACGTGTAACTTAAATTCTAGTTTAATCAGTTAAACCAACGTCTAAAATCATGATTTCATTAATGGTTTATTGATTCTTAGTCAAATCGGTTTTTAAGTTAAGTTTTAAGTTTTAGTTAAGTTAATGATTGTTAAATGATTGTTAATTTGATTATTTTAAACCTCCGAAAATTATTAAACTAAAATGTGCTTCACTTTTTTGTAAAAAGTACGGCTCACTATCTTGAAAGCAATTTTCACACTCATTGCGCAAGATGTTTTGACGGTAGTGAGTTTTACTATAAATACGGACGAACGACTGGGCTCGACTCATTCCAGTTCGAGCCGTCGGACCGTTCGGACCTCCTCAAGACATTGAAGAATAAATTGGAAGTACACTACTTGAAGTTTTTCTTATTCCACCATGAGCGACCATCAGGATGATGATGAAAGTGATGTCAGCACTGCTGACGTCACACTTTTTAAAAATCGTCCTGGGGTAGCTCCTTCGTCATCAGAAGTGGGATCAGGATTCAGAAACCATTCCGATCCAAACCACTTCCTCATCAGCTCAACTTGTACCACAAGTTGACATCGGATCAGCACAACATGTGCAGTTACCCTCACCACACTCATCACCACATCCACAGCTTGGTATGCCAAGCCTGTGCTCCTCCATGGGCGGTGTACCGCCACATTTCGTCGTGCAAATGTTGGAGATGAATTGCACTTCTCACAGAGTTACAGGGGTAGCTCCACTCACACTTATCACTCGACGAAAACACTGCGCTCCACCCGAACTAATGAACCTGGTCAATATCGATGAGCAAACTGTCGATATTGAAGCGCTTACAAGACACGTACAACAAAAGATGTCTCAAACAGCTGAACAAGACAGACAGCGTTTTAAGCAACGCAAAGCGAAAGTGCGCCACTTTGAAAGGGGTGATTACGTGCTTATCAAAAACAACCCTCGTAACCAAACTTCTTTAGAAATTAAATTCAGTGAACCTTTTGAGATTTACAGAATCCTGGAGAACGATCGTTACCTGGTCAAGCGGGCCGTCGGTAGAGGACGACCATGAAAAGTTGCCCATGATCAACTCCGTCGCGCCCCTCAACCTGGCGATCAAGAGACCGTATCGGCAGAGGATGCTAATCCACCAGCTCCTACAAACGAGTCCGTGCCTTCTACCTCGCGTGTTGCGCTGCCTGAGCATCCAGCAACACTAGAGTCTAGCAATCAAGAAACAGACTAATAAACATGTGAGTTCCACAAATTTAATACCTACTCTCTAAAACCTCTGTGTAACATAACACAGCATCCCATTTCCATTAGAACCTCTGTGTCCACGGCGAATAGAAGCGCCCAGGGCACAGTATCATTACATACTAATTTCATTAACCTACGAGAACCTACGAGAACCTACAAAATTCTACGAGACCCTACGAGAACCTACAAAATTCTACGAGACCCTACGAGAACCTACAAAATTCTACGAGATCTCTCGAGACCTAAAATTTCCTCGAGTACATTCTATAAGTATAAACCTTTCTCAAAAAGCAAATGCCTAGTATAACAAGCTGGACAACTCGTTGGAGTTGTTTACAGATATCAAACTCAAAAGAAAAACAATCTCATTGTTTCAGATTTATAAGAACAGGCTGGTGCAGAGCGCGCACCGCCTGTCAGAATGGCCGTATCGGCGCGAAGGCGTTATCTGATCAAAATAACAAAATCAACACGCAACAAAACACCACGTGTAACTTAAATTCTAGTTTAATCAGTTAAACCAACGTCTAAAATCATGATTTCATTAATGGTTTATTGATTCTTAGTCAAATCGGTTTTTAAGTTAAGTTTTAAGTTTTAGTTAAGTTAATGATTGTTAAATGATTGTTAATTTGATTATTTTAAACCTCCGAAAATTATTAAACTAAAATGTGCTTCACTTTTTTGTAAAAAGTACGGCTCACTATCTTGAAAGCAATTTTCACACTCATTGCGCAAGATGTTTTGACGGTAGTGAGTTTTACTATAAATACGGACGAACGACTGGGCTCGACTCATTCCAGTTCGAGCCGTCGGACCGTTCGGACCTCCTCAAGACATTGAAGAATAAATTGGAAGTACACTACTTGAAGTTTTTCTTATTCCACCATGAGCGACCATCAGGATGATGATGAAAGTGATGTCAGCACTGCTGACGTCACACTTTTTAAAAATCGTCCTGGGGTAGCTCCTTCGTCATATATATATTTAGATATGTTAGCACGTACCTACAAATAAATATTGGTGGTCTTTACACACAGCGTTGTCTAGCCCCAAACTAAGCAAAGCCTGTACTATGGGAACCAGATAACTGATAGAATAATTACATATCATAATCATTTTTTTCATTTCAATTTTTCATACTTTTTTTTGTAAATATCTGTATTTACAAAAAAATTATGATAAATACATAATATACATATTAAGACCCAGACTCGGAACAAGCATCTATATTCATCACAAAAATGTTTATCCTGGGTGGGAATCGAACCCACAACCTACAGCGCAGAAGGCAGAGCTACTACTAACCAAGCTGTGAGACCAGTCAATGTAAATATACTAGCTTATTGCGACATACAATGTTCGTTCGTGCTTAAAAATATAGGAACTTAGAACTTACTTAGAAGTACTAAGTGCTAAAATAAAGTGCGCGACGGGCTTCTGATAAAACTATCGACATGAAAATCAACTGGTGAACGTATATTACGACTAGCCTCACCGCTCAGTTAGCAGTAACTCTGCCCTCTACGCTGTAGGTTGTGGGTTTTATTCCCACCAAGAACAAACATTTATGTGATGAACATAGATGTTTGTTCTATGGGTGTTATAATGTATCATAAGTATCAAGTATGTAGTTGTACGCTGCCGTCCGATCACTAAAACGCCGTTAAGTAAGCGGTCATCATGGTCTGCCCCGCGACCGTGGTTATTGTAACATAGCCGAAACGTCGGGAAAGTAAATTAAAGGTAATTACGTGATAAAGACCCGTGTCAAAATCAAATGTTACTTAACGGCGTTTTAGTGATCGGACGGCAGTACGTATTTAATAATTACGATAAAAAAAACTGAATAGAGAACCGACCAATCGAAAAGTCAAGGGACAATATTAGTTCTTTGAGTTTTATGAAGAAACTATTAGTCCGACATGAATATAATGAGAAATTGAGCAACAACAAATTGAGCTATTCTCCACATGATAGAAAATCATCGAGATCGGATCGCCAGGTAAAAAGATATGCGCGGTTGTTAATGAACATAAAAAATATAACACCTAGAATTAAGAACCTCCTTATTTTTCGTCAGTTAAAAAAATTTCCACCAATTTAAAAGGTCGAGTGTACGAAATGCGAATAACCCTATAAAAGTACTTACGGTGTAATTTTCCTCTGAAGTCTCTGGTATGAGGACCACCAGCTGCCAGCTGTTCGACGGCGTCAGCTGGAGCTCCAGGTTCCTTTCAGATCTACATTGCACTGTCACTTCTGTTTTATGAGCAAGATCATTAACTGGACCTGTGGTAACAGTGAAAATGGTAAAAACTACAAATAAATAAATATTCTTCTATAATAAAGAAAAGAAAAATATTGTGCACACGCTTTGCCAGTAGACATGTAGGTAAAATATACATATAATAATTAAAATGCAAAAAACAATATAAAATTACAAAACCACATTAAAAACATTAAAAAAACAGATCTTAATAAACATTTTCTAGTAAGCCATATCTGCAGTTTCGTCTTAAATTTTTCTATGATGCTTTTTATTTGATGAGGGTATTTTATTACCTTTCTATTAGTTCTAATAGATTTATAATGTCTAATAGATATTATTTAGATGTGTTTTGATCAAACAGTTTTGAAAGGACAGGATATAATAGAATAATAGGCACGCTTCTCATAAAAGGTATTGTTAGTATAAACAATCTTCCGCTTCGAATCCCGCTCGTGCAAAAGTCTATTTACCATGCGATTTTACCTATGCTTAATTTGATAGTGCTCTCAAACGATGAAGGGAAAACAACAAAAAGTTCGGACATGTGCACGAAAGGACATAGTGAGTGCATTTAGTATATTCAGAATAATCGTGCCTCAATTTGGTCATCCGGAAAGACCAAAGGACCAAAGAATCTCTACTATATAAAAGAAAGTCGGGTTTATTACAACACTTATAACTCAAGAACGGCTGAACCGATTTGGCTGAAAATTGGTGGGGAGGTAGCTTAAAACGGAAGGAGACAGGAGACGAACATAGGATACTTTTAACGGGAACGGGAACGGGAGTTAATTCTAAAGCGATACGAAGTTCGCCGGCTTAGCTTGTTAAAAAATATAAAAGATAATAACTTACTCCAAAAGTTTTCTTGACAAGCTGTTTGTGATGTCTGAAACAATTTCAAGTAGAGTATGAACATCTTCGTAACATTTTTTATGATTTATATCTATCTATCGTATCTAAATAATATAATGTTTATAGAATAACTCCTAAATGACCAACAAATGACAGTCAGCATATGATTGCGCAAGTTTCGATGTAATAAGTTTTAATTAGTTTCTATTTGAAACCGGTAAACTATCTATATACAATCATGTCAAAAACTATTCTACTTTCAATCAAACTGACAGATAATCGTAAAGCCGCTATAATTACCGGTTTTAAATAGTAGCTGATTGCAACAAATCTTTGTTGAATTATCATCTAGTTTTTAATTTGGCTGTAAAAGTATGAGATGCTATTATAGTTGATGGTGCTGTACTGTTTTTTTGATTAGTTTGCCCAAAGGGCAGGCTTCTTCCACCATACCGCCTAATCCGACGTTTTACTTGTGTTGTAGTAAGTAGGTATAGTGTGTTGTACAGTTATTTTTGTTTTTGGAAAAATAAGTTTACTTACCTACTTTTTTATGCTCGAAATAAAGAGTGTAGTCGCAGCTTTTAATTTGGGTGTCTGCGTCGTTCTTCATTTGTTTACAAACGTCAAGGAGGTCGATTCGGATTGAATCATAGGCATTGCTAGCTTGTTTGTCAACATGCATACTGAAATGGATGTGACTAGTTCCTGGAGTGAGGTATGAATGGTCACAGTTTACCACCTTTAGTGTTGGTCAGTCAGAATCATCAGGGGGGCTAGCACGAATCACTATCGTATCGACATCGTATTATCCAAAGGTCAAAACTGACTTATTACTTTGTAAAAATGACAGTTTTGACATAATTTGGACGACTATTTTTTATTTTTAGTCTAAAAGATGTTTAGGTATTTAGCTATGAAAGAGACTATAGCTTCAGGTTCCATGTAATTTTGGTTAGGATTTTATTAAAATTTTCTGCGTTTCAAAGAACACAATTCTTCAAATTTGAAGTCTGTTTTTTGTATACAAAAATATTCGGCCAACTTTTGTTAAGAGAATTGGTCTAATCGTGCAGTTTTTAAACTAAATAGCTATAGTGGGGTACAAGTACCTAGGTATCGTACCTACTTCTAGCTACCTACACACGACCGGCATAAAAATAGCTCGTGACTACGAAAAGGCTCTTTAATTATTAATTCATAATTGCGACGGATATGTATAAATTTAAGCGCATTGTATTAATTAAAAACAAATTTATTTTTTGCCTTCACGTAACTTACACCAATGTGCGTTTTAAAAATGAAATATGATCACGACTCCCCAAGTATCTAGGGTAGACATCTTCTACGATCTCCATGCGCTCAGATCCTTAAAGGTGTCTAATGGGGATCAGAGGTCAGTCAGAGGCACGTCAAACATTATATTTGCCACATGCCATCATTTTGCAGTAGCTAACATACCATACGTGACAGATAACAAGCTTTTCTCCGCCTATATGAATACTAACTGGTTTCCTCACGATATTTTCCTTCAACGTTTCGAGCACGTGTTTTTAATGCGCATATAATTTTTTTCAAACAGAAAAATCCTCTATTCACGCCCCTATTCGAACCCACGACCTTCTCAATAAAAGTCGAGGTACCTCCCACTC
Source organism: Hydriomena furcata (assembly GCA_912999785.1). Taxonomy (NCBI): domain Eukaryota; kingdom Metazoa; phylum Arthropoda; class Insecta; order Lepidoptera; family Geometridae; genus Hydriomena; species Hydriomena furcata. The sequence goes on from OU538837.1 coordinate 10,809,122, forward strand.
GGCCAACACGGCTTCTTGCGTTTTAGCACGCCATTAATAGCGATTATTGGGTATTTGGGCGATGACTGCATCAATAAATCAATTCAACTATTCGTTACTTTAGAGATTTCGACTAAATACCTATCTGATGCATTCGTGTTATGGATTTGTGGCATTTAGGCATTTGAACCTGTTATGGATGGATTTTCGTAGCACGCGTTATTGTAAATTTATAAGCAAACTGGATTTGTTGTAGACTCCACGTGTTTCAATTTGTGCTTTTACGCGATATCTAAGTATTTGTTATGAACGGACGAAACCTTTTATTGTAGGTACATATACCTTGTGAAGAATATCTCTTTGTGAAGGGGATCGTCTGGGGTACTACTACTACCATGCCTATTTCTGCCGCCAAGCAACATTATTAAGTTCTTGTATTTAGGGTATAGTAGCATCGAATGGCACCTGTAATCTGTATGCTAGTAGAACGCGTTCTGGTTATTCGTGACCTACGAGATAGTGTTTCGTTATAGGCGCCGGTTGATGCTTGCATGGCTATCTGCTTGTTCAGGTAGGTAGGTAGTAGAATAATTATGAGTTATAAGCTTAAAAATAAAAAATATAGTAATAACATGGGTCTATACTTCTTTAACAGCGATTGAACGGTTCCCATCTGAATGTTTTGCAACCGAGAAAAGTGGTTAAAGTTCTGTCATTACTCATTACCGTTTAAAAAAAAATCACGAGTTTTCACTGTTTTACATAACCAATTGGTAGGTAGGTACTTACTTTTTATCTTTGTTTAGAAACAGCTGCCACTTATGGTGTACAATATTTCGGTTTATTGATTGTGTGATATCGGTCGTGCCTTTTAATGTTTCGATGTTTGGCTGGATTGCGTAAACCTAATCGTTATTGCATGACTAAAAATAGGTAAGTAAATATTTTATCCACAAATTGCATATGTATTGTATTTAAGGATTATTTTTGTGACGTGCTATCCTTTTTTTTAGTATTAAGTAATGAGAAAATGTGTTTGTTGGTTTTATGTTTGTCTTTCACGCAACAACGGAGCACCGGATATGATTTTTTTAGAGATAGTTAATGGGTCAGACTGACAATTATTTAATCCGGATAGGTACATAGTATATACCATACCACGCGTGCAGAATCGCATGAAAGCATTTCGGTAAAAAAAAAACAGTTTTGACTCTCATTAGGTTTCGAAACAGGTACCTGTTTCGTGGGGTATCAAAAACTAGGAATAATCACGACACCAAGAACCAAAAAAAAATTGCAGGTCATGCATATACTTATCCCGCTGCGTGTATCAAACCCACAACCGTTGACAAAATTAAGCAACCCCAAGAAGTTTGGATAATGAAGACGTTACTAAGACTTTAAATTCTCGATAGGCTGACGTTATTTTTTTTTTTGACGTAGGTAGTAAGTTTTTCTGATGCATACTCAGATGATTATAGCTAGTTCCGTTCAGCACAAAATGTTTAATGGGAAGGTACATTATATAATAATAAAATTAATATCAAAGATTAAGGCATGTATCTAAAATCTTATAACTAGGATACTTACCTATCTTATACCATAGTTTAAAATAAATATAAAAAAAACTCACCTTATTTTCCAGCACAGACACAAATTCTTCGCAGACACTGGCCGCTAATAATTCTATTTGTTTTCTATCCCCGGGCAATTGCTTTTTAAAATTATCTAACACCGTTCTCGCATTAACCAAACTCAAAATTATCGAAAGCTCTACTAGAATATGAACATTTTTGACCAACATTGTGGGAGTGTTCAAAACTAAATTATGTCTGTGAACAGTTTTCACGCCGGAAAATGTGAGCGTTCCGAACACACCGCCCTTCCGCTTATAACTGGAGCGGTTGAGAAGCACCTAAGCTTTAGCGCGCAGGGTGCTGCAGTGAAGCTTCCTTCATAATGAAGTGGCTCTGCGCTTGTCACATTTATTTTATTCATCGATGATTTTTTGCAAAGTTCCGAAGGGGGCTAACTTTAGGTACCAACTTATATAAGTAAGTGCGGTGCCGCGCAGCGGGTAGACTGATCAGCGAGACATGAGAAGCGAGTTCGTTTAGGTTAGGCTTAATTATTTTGCTTATATTCAAACTATCCTGATTAGTAGCTAGACATAACTATAGATTTTTACACGGGTCTTTATCATTTTTTTTTAGTTTGCCCGCGACCATAGCTTTTGTAACATAGTCGAAACGTCGTGAAAATAAATTAGGTAATTAGGATGAGAGCGCTGGTTGTGGGCATTTTAACAACATTTTAATTTTTAAAATACCTAAACAGTTTTTTTTAGGTATTTTAAAAATTAAGGGTATTTTTAATACCTAACAATCAAAACGGACTATAGACAAAGAATTGCATTAACTATAGACTTTAAACAAGTTTGTTTGCAATGCTTAGTTATTGACTGCCAAAATTGAAAATGCCCAAAGCCGGGGTAGGTACCTACCACAACCGGATCTATAACCCGTGTAAAAATCTATAGTTAGGTTAGACCTAAGTTATATGAACTACGAATATGCGTGGCTGGTCTATGTGTTTCTGATATGCATGACTCGGGGAATCTCAGTAACTACGTAGGGTCATCATTTGATTGATGTATGTTGTATGTACCTACAGTCATCTCTACCTATACCAAATAATTTATCTAACCAACCTACTAGATACATTTTATTTTATACCTAATTAATTCGTTCCATTTTTATTTCTCACTAGTGAGTCTGTAGTCTTCTGGTTTCTCTCTAAAATATAGAGTAGGAACAATAAATACTCATATATATTTTTGCATCTAAATAATTATTAATTTAAATATTTAATTAAATAAGACACTCAAACACAACAAAAAGTACCATAGCACAATTTTGTTATGCGAACTTTACGTATTCCAGTGTTCATCCATAGAAATGCAAGAATACCAACGCTTCGATATCTTATCCTCACTACATAGTATAAAGCAAAGTCGCTTTCCGCTTCCCGCGTCTGTATGTATGTATGTATGTTTGCTTATATCTTTAAAACTACACAACGGATTTTGATGCGGTTTTTTTTTAATAGATAGAGTGATTCAGGAGGAAGGTTTATATGTATTAAACCCGTGCGAAGCCGGGGCGGGTCGCTAGTAATATATATAAATTACGCGTCACGTTGTTTGTCCTCGATGGACTCCTAATCAACTTAGTCGATTTTAATCAAACTTTGCAGACTGTGTGCAGATTGACCCAACTTGAAAGGTAGGATAGCTTACATCTCAAATTATAGTCGCAATATATTGTATTGCAAACCGTTGACACAGCAACGCGTGGCCGGGTCTGCTAGTTCTTTTATAAAACTTTTCGAAGCGTATTTTGTGAATTTTACGAGTTTTTTTTTAATAACATGTGAATGATTTCAGTGCGCTTTCGGAAAATGTTTCGCCTGTAAAGTTCGAACATGTTTTAAGCCCGTACCATAAGTGAAACCTACTCTTCTAGGCACGAAACTATAACATCACTAGTGTCTCGCCCGAGGCTTCGCTCGCGTAGTACCTGGGAGTCTGCTCGCGAAACAAAAACGGAAAATCTTAACAATATTCGTATCAAAGTTCGTTTCGACTATAGTTTGAACTGATTTGTAAGTAGAATTACGAAAATCGAAGATTGTCAAAAGTAATTACGGCCGTTCAATCGTGTAAATATAGTCGAAAGGATTAACTTTGATACGAATATTGTTACGATATTTCGTTTTCTGTTCGCGTGTAGATTAAAAGTGGCATTTGCTATTCAATGGTCGCGATTGAGGCACAAACATCCAGACATACTCACAAACTTTCGGATGTATAACATTAGTATAGGATCAGTAAGATGTCTGGTGCGTTTGTTACTAAAAGAACAGAAGAGAAGAAGAGCTATAAGCTCTATCATCAACGTAAATTAAACGAAAATACTTACTATAAGGACTTTGAACCCAAAATTCTTAAAACTTAAGTAAGCGATGATTCATTTTATTGCGATTTAGTAGTAAATCTTATGAAATCTCGTCCCGAGACGTCTTTCCGAATACTGATTAAAACACACGTGTTAGTGTACTATGTAAATTGTAGTTCAAAATTCATTAAAGTCGGTTAAAAAACTAAAGAATGTTACCCTATTGAATAAATTAAATACCCAGTACCTTTGCGAGCCAACCTGTTTCTTAACCGACAATCGTAAACTGGGAGATGTATGTGCGAAAAATGCATTATTATTAAATAAAAAAAATATTAAGATCACAATTGTAGGAATCCCCAAGTACGGTAGACATCCTCTCAGATCTCCAGGCGCTCAGATCCATGAAGATGTTCAAAGGAGGTAATCAAAGGTACGTAAGTATATACAATTGGCACGTGCCCACATTTTATAGTGTTAGCATTCCATACGTGACAGGTTACAAGCCCATTGACTCTTATAAGAATACTAATTGGTTTCCTCACGAAGTTTTCCTTCTCCGTTTTGAGCATGTGGCACTTTTTCGAGAGAAATACCTATACATTTGCGGATGACCGGGATTCAAACTCCGATCTTCGGATCGAAAGTCACCTCCCCTAAGCCAAGACAACTTTATTTCTAGTTGTTTTAAAACGTCACAAAACTCTTAGAGAGTCTAAAAATATTTATTTAAATAAATACTCTTAATAAATGAATAAATTTAAATAAATCATTTTTTTTTTTAAATAAATTTAATGATTTGATGACGCACGCGCGTACCGATTAATTGTTATTTAAGAATCCAATTTTCCTATTAGTAAGTAATCACAAAATGGTAACATTTTGCAATTCATTAATTAATACGCAATAATTTTATTAATCTTTAAAATAATATAAATCTGAAAATTTGTAAGAACATGCCGATCTACCGTTGATCGTGGTTGCGGGTGGTGCTCATGATGAAGAGCATCAGAATTGTCTCAAAACGTCAGCAATACAAGAAAATTACGTGGTAATTAGCCGTATTTATATTAAAAATGGTTGTGAGAATGTTTGTACCTATGATGTTTGTATGTTTGATCAATCACGCCCTAACGACGAAACAGATGGAATAGGTATATGTAGCTTATGTCTATATAGAATACTTTTATCAAGGTACAACGCAAGCGAAGCAGCGGGCGGAAGCTAGTAGCAATAATAAACAGATATATCATAACAAGTTGTACAAAGTAGCTTTTTTAATCGAAGAAAAACGGAGAAGGTTCTCAAGTCAACGCGTATATTTTTTTTTATGTATGAACTGACCCCGCATAACTTTTTACGGAAAAGTCCGATTTTGTTAATTCTTTTTTTATTCTAAAGGGTTTATTTTTTATATAAATTTTTTATTTAAATTTTGTATGTGTCTAACTTCCTAAATTCTAACCGTAAGGGTAGGAAAGCAAGGGTTGATTGTTGGTCACATTTTTTGATTGGTCGGAACATTTTCTACAGTTTTCTTTTTAGTTTTATAAACGTAATTATTATACCCACAGCGTCATACAATTTACCTACGTATCCAATGCCCCACTCAAAAACACGTTAACCCCAACAGTAACAGATGACGGTTGTATAAAAACGCCAAATATAATCGTAAACTTTCTTATGTACCTTTCACACTTTGCCAAATAAGTAGGTTGGTATTACATGCGTAACAGCAGCGGTCATTACTCTACTGAACCCATTAGCCGTGGAGTTTATCTCGCTTTATCACCCAATAGGAGTTTTACCTTTTAGAGTTTTTACAAGCTTTTATTTGTACATTTTTGTCACCACACCGGAGCTCTACATTACGAAAAGGATAGGGACCCAAGCCGTGTTTGTTGCCTGATTCCTCTAGGCTTAGTCGCGAGAAGGCGTAGCTACACCTAGCTCCTAAGACTTTTCAAAGTGATCCTTGTGATTTTATTAAAATAAATCCTTAAAACCTTTTGACTTTGTCGTATTTATATAGTGTATTGGGAGAAATTATATTGTCACGAAAGACAAAATTTTTGTTAAACACGAATTTTCTTATTATATTCACGTTAAGAACAGGATTCAGGTCCTAAGGATTTAATAAGAGCATGTAAAAAAAAATTAAGCAAAAAAAATATCAAGCAGTGTATTTCTTAAAATGCCAGAAAACAGTTATATTTCGCTTTTACTCTCTTTTACTATTTCGAGTTTCAAGATGGCTGACGTGAGGCAGGCGGCCGATTGTAAAACATAAGCCAAATCCTTTCGCAACATGTTTGTGAACATGTTGTGCCGACCCCACATTAAGTGGTAAAAAGAGAAGAAAATTATGAAGACTTGAATGAACGTGACTCTGCTGAAGATCTTTGATACCTACCCGATAACTTAATATTGTGTAAACGATTTAGTTACCTTTATCCATTCCCAGCTGTGACAAATGATGATGATTAAATTGCCTGGTACCTAACCCTGAAACGTGGTTGAGTTTCCGGTGTTGTAATAGTTGATATTATTTAATTTTGATGTTTATTTTTTCCATTCGTAATTTAGATTTCATTCAGAAGCTAATTTAATAACTAAGTATTATCTAATGTCAAACCAATGTTGCATCATAAACAAAACAGCATTTAATAATTTATTTATTTTTTATTTTTTGACATCAGCTAAACTGTTTTAAATAAATATTACTTGATATTAGGTACATAATTATAATAGCCTGAAAAGTGTTTGTTGTAGATAACTCTGTTTGTGCTGTAGTAATACTTTTTCATTTTTGTAAGCACTTTGTCGACTTATTATACTATTTCTTTGCCTTTTCGTTGGAGATGAAATGCCGAGCATTTACGATTGTGCCTTCACGCATTCACGTTCATATAAATAAAGCAAATACCTACGCCCATTAAAAGCAATCAAAATAAAATAGTAGCAGGTGCATAGTTTCGAGGAATTTAAAATAGATAGGTAAATGAGTGACCTACGTTTGTAGATCATAGTTTTTCATTATAGCATAAACTTGCAAGTCTAGTGCGGCAACGGCGAAAGGTCGTTGTTCTTAAAAATTCGCAGACGGGTCCCCTTCACACCTGGGCGACTTGGAGTTGAGAACGAGGGTCACCTTGCGGTGTCCCACTCCGCACACTCGCGAGCAAAAGATTAAAGCGTGCTACGGCTTGTAACCTCGATTGTACAAGTTCATTAACGTGACGAAGATGCCGCCAGAATGCAGTTACCTTCAACTTGAAAGCATTACCTTACTGCTTCATGGAAATGTAGTTTTGGATAAGGTGTTATTTTATGTACGGGCAAGGTAAAATACGAAGGCTAGGCTAGGCTACTACGGAATCATTTCCACATATTCACTCTGTTTTAAGGAGTTAAGGGCTAAAGCTCTTGGTAGAGCAATTATCGAAAAAAGGACCAACGCGTTGATTTTTTCTCACGTTGCAACGTGAGAAAAATCGTCAGAAATAGTACGCGCAATATTTCATTCTGTTTTACGTCAGTATAATACTTAGAATTCGAAATAGAGCTTTTTTAGAATAATAAAACGAGGCAACCCAAAAAAACAGCGAATTTGAAAGTAATAGGTAGGTAAGTGAATAATTTAATAAATTAATGTCACAAAATTAAATTTAAATGTTGAAATTGCATATAGGAGACGACCTCAACATTTTCAACTAAGATCATGATCTATCATGAACTCAAATAGCACATATGCTTATTTCGTATTCTTATATAACCACTTATGTACAAACATACTAAATATTCGACCGATCACCGCTGAATGGTAACAAAAACTTTTGCATTTTGAAATGGTAATATCAGAATGCTTGACGCGAGATAGAATAAATAAAGGTGTTGTTTGGCTACTCGTGTATTAATGCAGAGATGTTTCTTACATGGTTTAGGTATATCCTACTCGAATGTGAATGAAATGTTATATAGTGGACTCTCTGAAGATCAATGTCCTACTCTGATAGCAAGAGTTGTGAAGTTATTTAGCTCTAACGCCTAAATTTCAAGAAGATGTCGAAGACGACATTTATATCTCAGCTTCAGAAAACACAATGTGTGTATTGCATGCCTAACCTAGCAGGACACGGCGTAGTTAGACAAGGTGGCAATAATAGATGTGAAAAACCGTTGTTGGATGATATAAAGCAAAATGATTGAACACATCGCCAAGTCGGTCCGTGATGAATAATACATAAGTGTTTGTCCCCGATAAATGCTGAAAGATCGTTTCGAATTTTGAATTGTCTGGCTTGAATTTAACTTGCAATGTGTCCCGCCTATTTTTTTAGTAAGCGTTCTGACATTGTACTCGTATAATGATGGAAATAAGCTCTGGAAAGCACTCTCTACCACGATCCCTTCACAGTTAGTCACTTGTTAAAAATGGGATACAAAAAGCGGGCGTAATGCAGAGGCAATCTGCCAGATTGCCTCTGCCCGCTGGCTCGGCCAACCCGAGTGTAATTAATGTAATTGGTGTCCATCCTTGTTAATTAAAGTAAAACAAATAAATGATGGTGGCTGGCGTTCGACATGAACAACACAAAACTATCCTTTAAAAACAACTTTCACCTATCAAAGTATAGTGATCAAAAAAAGTGAAAAGAGTGTGTGTGAGAGAGAGAGAGAGAGAGAGAGAGAGAGAGATAGAGAGAGAAAACCCCATGAAAACTGTAACGTAGCGTAAGTAGGGAGAAGGCAACCCACACAGAATAGTTTAGTACCTATCCCAGGAGTTACCGACTTGTAATTCCAGCCTGGACACTTGAAGCTTTGGAAAATATCCCTTTAAACACCAATGAAAGTGAAACTACCTACATGGGGTTTATGCTGAAAAATATCATAATAATAGTAAAACCGAATTTTAAATGCCTTTTGCTTATTCGGCGGGCACTGGGCACTCCCGCCCATCAAACCGAATAGTATCAATGAACTTCCAACAGGTTATTTGATATAAATTGGAAACTATTTTTATGTAAACTAAAAAAAATATACGAACAATGTAAAAAGACGTGTCAATGGCTTGGTACAACAAAACCTTTCGACTGAGTGCCTTCGCGACGAAACAAAATATTTGAGATTCTGAAGTCTGTGGAGGGAACCTAAGGAGTTCCACTCCAGAGACGGTCGCAGCCTTCCACATACAATCGGAGTTCTACGAATGCTCCGTGAGTTGTGGTTGAAACTTTCTTGATATCGGACAGTTAGACGAGCATATTTATTCATTATCATCTGGCCTCACAGCTGATCCTCACAATTTTCATATAATATAATATAATATGATTTGTGCAATGCCATGTGGCCTTTTCAGACCCCCAGATGGAGACTCTTGAAAAAAAAAAAACTATAAATATAAATAAATAGATAATTATACATAGAATACATAAAAATATAGTTACATAGGAACTACTAACATATAGTTTTCGCTAAGATAATGACCGGATGCTGTACAACCTGTACCTGCTACTTAGGCACCTTTTATTTTAAAGGTCAATTGAAATAGCACCGAACTCTTAACTACCTATGTCATTTATTTTATTTCTTCATTTGATGATAAACGAGATGGTAGGTAAGGTACCTACGATATCACATTCTTCAGAGGGGCGTCTACCCTGTTTTCAACCGACGAACAAAAGAGGTTCTCAATTCGAAGCATAAGTTGCTTTTTTAGGGTTCCGTATTATGTTTGACAGCGCAATATATTTTTACCTGGTGATCCGATTTTGATGATTTATTTTCTATTGCGTCTAGAATAGTCCAAAGTTGGTATCATTTTAATTAAATTTATCTAGGACGAATATTCGTCACTTGAATTCTCTACTTTCGTCGGTTTTCTTTTTAGTTTTTAAAACGTATTTATTATCTTCTTGCCCGTATACTGTATCTAATAAACTCATAATCTATCAAAACTTCATAATGAATCGAATCATTGTCCGATGTCTTCATCCACATTATATTTTTTACGTGATTAACTACCCGTTTTGACATTATATCCATCCCGTACTGTTATTAATCATTTTCAAGAATTTAGTGTCCGATTCGATGTATCTAAATCGGGCTATCATGACGTCCATTAAAATGGTTGAGCTGTTGCCCGGTCGAGGGCCTGACAAACATTTCCGCAAGTAGGTAGAAGTTTTTTTTTTTATACGAGGGCAGCGCTCTTGCTTCCTTGGTACCTACTTGGCACGTACCTACACTGATACAACCTTCGGAGGTGTTTCATCACTAGGATCGGTCGTTGAACTACGATGATTTCGTGATAATAGTAATGTTTTTGAATTAATTAGGCGCTACGAATAATTCGTAGCAAAAAACGTAGAGTTGACTGCTCAGTAAGTACAGTACGTACCTAAAGCTAAAGCAGGATGTGAAGTACGCGTAGTAATGTTAGAGGGTCAAAATCCATAGTACGACATAATGTCCTAGCATTATGTATTATGTATCATCAGATCACAAGATATTTAAAAAATATTAAAGTTACACAACTGTATACATCTAGTACGGTAGATCTGCAGGCGCTTGACCCTTGGAAAACACAATTTCACAAAGCGCCATCTAGCCTCAAACTATGCAAAGCCTGTATTATGTAAACCAGATAAGCGATACTAGCTAGATTGTAGGTACTACGGACTTCTTTCCTAGAAAAAATTGCTTTATGCTCGTAAAACTCTCAAGTTCCGCATCAAAACATAAGTTACAAAATAGTCGGCATAAACTAAGTCATTTCCGTTTTATATTTCTCCTATTCTGGCCCCTCATAAATAAAAATACGAAATTCAAGAATAGGTGACAAACAAGACGCACAACATTGATAAAATCACGCCACACTAAATAGCGAAAATCGGATAAATATAATGTACCTGCCTAATTAAAAATACCAAATAAATAACTCTACATACTCCATCTAGTGATCGATCACGTCATGATAGTTTGGCGCCAAAATTCCGCGCAAAAAATTGCAAAAAAATCGTCCGAACGACCGTGACTCCGACCCGCAAAAAAGCGCGGTGCTGAGATGATAAGTATTATTGAACTCATGGATTGAGAGTAGGTAGCTAGGTACCCCGATATGTATATGCTAGCGACGTATAATGAATACACTGTTCGACGTATAAATTGATCATGTTGCCTTTCAGTAAAGGTCGTAGATCGCGGCAAGGTCTTCGAAAACAGTCATGCATCGCAATTTGTTTTTTATTAAAGCAAGTTATTCAATAAACAACTTTTTTTATTTGTGTGAATATCAGGATGTGGGCTCTAGTACGCGTCGATCCTAGGTGAGACGTACTTTTTGTCGCCGGTTAGCTTGCCGCTAGCTATCTGCCGGTTCCTTTCATTGCGAAGGGCCTAGAAGCAAATAGAGCTTTATTTATTAACAGACGTAGGATAACACGTTCAACTCTAGAAACTTTCAAAGGGTTTTGTTGTTTCTTTATAAAACCTCCTATGTAGGTATAGGTATAGTTGTAGAAGAAAGTTAGACCTACAATCAATAGAAGGGGCCTACTAAATAAGAAAGTAATTTTGCAAATTATCATCATCTTAGGATGGTGAAAAGCGTGAAAAGATCTGTATGGAGCTGCTGTAGCTCTACATAGCATTAAGCAAAGGATAATTAAAAAAGGTAGCCGTGTTTGTTGCCTAATTCTTCTAGGCTTGGTCGCGTGGAATAGGCGTAGCTTCACCTAGTTCCTAAGACGTTTCAAAGTGATCCTTGTGATTTTATTAAAATAAATGATATTTGAATTTATGATTTTTTTTATTCGCTGGACTTATAAACTTGAAATAATTAATTAGCAAATTAAATAATTTAAATAATTATATATTTATAAGGTGCAATAAAGTGTCAACGTTTGTACAACAAAACGTCCCTTATCAGAAGATGTAACGGGGTGTCAAAGTTAAAAGTTAGACAATCAGTGGTTTTTTTTTGTATTTTGACTTCGTTTGAATATAACGTTTTCATCTTCAAAATTTCTTAATACCTAGTAGTATCTAGGTACCTGTTTTGTCGGGACAAGCCACGATATGGCTTCAGACTTCATAGTCATTAAATCTATACTTTATGGTTCAAATAAAGCATCTTATGAAATACTCAATAGAAAACCCTTTAAAAATATCTTACTATAAAGTCTGTGTTATGCCAAAGTGCCTTCAGTTTTGGAATAGCAATTCTCAAGAACAAACGACATTTTCGTCAGGCGCTATATTAGATTAGAAAGAATATAATGGCAGAGTTGCACTCTCAGTCAAATGTTACTGAAAATCTGGGTGTATAGGTACCCTAGTATTAAATAAATGATTTTAAAAAGATTTTGCTTACCATAAATCGCTTGAATTGTAGCAGTGTTTTCTGGCACTCATTGAAGTCTATAATAAATGCTTGGCATTTTTTAATTCCTCTATCTAGTCCATAGGCCTCCATGCAATCCATCATTTGCATCTCTTCAGCAGAACATTTACCAAGCAACTGATGTGATATCATTCCACCAGTTATGTCAGTAAATGGCGAACGGAAAAATGGCGATATAGAGTAGGGCATTGTAGAAAATTATATTTTTTCCCTTTTAAAATCAAAATACAGATTCACCACAAAATAACACTGTGACCGTGAAGCATCATTTGATGGTGATATATTGACAGCTACATAAATCTATGATGACAGCATAGACTTTAGTTTCAAATTATATAGCTGGTTGCAAACTTGACTTTTTAGTAAAAACTTTTTAAGATTTTTTTGTCATAAAAAAATAAATTCAGAATCGTTTTTTAGGTTGAATCTAAATAAAACAAAGGAATGTTATGTACATAAACTCAACTTTTATAAATAACTATTTTATTTTACAGGAAATTATAATTTAACAGATTGCAGTATAAATACATAATTAGTATGCATCAATTTTGGGGCTCACATATTTCTTGTCACCAGTAAGTTTTCCTTCCGAAATCTGCTTGTTTCTTTCAGCCCTCATTGCCTGTTAAAAACAAAATTAGATTGGTTATAAAAATCATTTATTTCAGGCACAAGTAAGTACACAGTGCCTACACTCATATTGCATAAAGTATTATAAAATATAAATAAAAAGACAAAAAGGCAAAATGCCATTAAAAGATTATAAATATGATTCCAAGAAACAGTATGCTTACATTATAAATGATAGAAGTTTTATCTATTCATAGTCTGATGACTCACTCACTTTTCTTTGTTCTTAATTGTTTTATTAGATTTACTTACAATATATTGAACCGTGGGGATTTATAGAACTTTTTTTAAGAAATTAAGTTATAATCAATCCTAGGATTATGTCAATTAATAAGTATTTTTGAGTTTTGTAATAGACTTATCAGCATGTTAGATAAAGTTAGAAAATTCTTTATTGCACAATTCAAGAATACATACATAGGCAAACCTATTGCCAGTCAGCATTTTCTTCCAGCTAACCTTTGTGTAATTTGGAAAGGAAATGGTAGTACTTTTGTGCATGTTGGCTTTGCTCTGAGTAGAATTTAATAAGGTTGAGATATAAAGATATAATGATCAATGGCAATATTTGACAGTAATTAGGGTGTTAGATGCATGTAAAGGCAAATCTCAGCCCATTGATGCATACATAATTAATTGTCATTTGCTGCTACAAGATTCAATAAGATTGATAGAATATTTTATTGACAATCATTTACATCATTTCGGACTAATATTAATTGGTACGCACCTAAGTACCTATACAAATCAAATTGCAATATTCACTTACCGCAAATCGTTTGAACTGTAACAACGAAGTTTGGCATTCCTTGAAGTCGTGAAGAAGAGAAGTGCACTTCCTAAGTCCGCGGTCAAGACCATAGGCTTCCAGGCAGTCCATGTACCTGGCTTCTTCCTTCTGGCACTCGCCCAACAACTGGTGGGATATCATACCACCAGTGATGTCGGTGAACGGGGAACGAAGAAACGGAGAAATGGACATTGTTTACTCCTGAAAGGTAAAGGTTTGAGGTTACGAAATTACGTAAACAAATAACTAGAACGGAACTAACTATTAATAAAATATCAATTGTTATTTAATAAGGTCTGAATGATAATAAAAAAAGTAGAGTGATTAGCGCTAATACAGCTGTGTAATGTAAATACCTGTAAGGATTTGAAATTAGAATTGCCAAGAAAAACAATCGAAACTAATCGAAAGTTGTTATAACAAAACCAAGATTTGACAATGACAGATGACGGGACTGACAGTTTATTTGTTTCCGTTTGGGAGCTCTTTCGTTTCCTTTCCATATCTTTCTATGATGATCTGTCTTTCGTGATTACATTTTTTTCAAATGTATATCTCTAGATACTCTAGAATAGTTAATTTTATTTGACAAAAACTTGGAGGTTGTATTTTACACACTATCAGTGAAAATAAAAAAGCTGTAGGTAATGTTTCAATCCACGCAGAGATATCTGTAAAAAACGTTCCTATTCACTAATTTGTACAATTATTTTTTCTCTCTATCAGCACAGCAGTCAAAGAGCCGTCCCTAGTCAAGTGTCGTGTCAAGAAGTCAAAAAAAAACCCAAATACAAACAGCTGATGGATGTCGGTCGTGGTCGGCTTACTTTACTCGTTGCTATTCTATTATTTGCTAAGTTTTAACTTCCGAATAAAATCTAAGACAAATTTCTCTAGGATTTTCATAAAATGGAACAGTGGATTCAAGAGGGTCTGTCTAGAATATTAGACTTTGAAGTTCCAGACGATCTTATAAAGTAAGAACTACATAATTTGTTAAAGCAGGCAGCTGTGTCTGTATTGCATTGTGTTCCAGCCAATTTGTGTAATAACTATGTTTCTAGTTTACGATTTAGTTGTGTGCCATTACACCCATGAGATATTAATATCTTCTCCAGGTTTATTTTGTCAATTCACAATGAGGGAGAGCTCAATGAGTACATGAGAACATTACTGGACTTTGACAACAACCAGCACAAGAATTTCTTTTTGGAACTTGCGAAAAGAAAGTTTCCCAACAAAGGTATGTCTTTGCAATGATATTGAATTAACACAAAAAAGTAAGTTTGTCTGGTGTGTGTAAGTTGACTACTTGTCATAACACACTTGTACCTACTTTTTTATTATCAGATAATGTCTAACTATGCAAGAGCATGTCATAATAATTTAATGGGATTGCTTACCAATTTCAAGATATTTCACAATATTAGGTAAATTCAAATTCAAAAGGCATTTATTTCAATAAAATCACAAGGGTGATCCTTTGAAACGTCTTAGGAGCTAGGTGAAGCTACGCCTGTTCCCCGCGACCAAGCCTGTAGGATCAGGCAACCTGTAATTTGACATAAAAGTAGGTAAGTGACTAAGTACTTAAACATGTTTGGATTATTCAGGGGGTACTTTGCCAAAGCAGCAAAAGAAGAAGATATCAAAGAACAAGGGACAGCAAGAAGCAAGTGCCGACATACAGCCACCTCCACCCACAGAAACTAGTAATGAATCGGAGAAGAATAAGAAGAAAACTAAATATGTCAACTTGTACTCCCAGGAGGGGAAGAATGCCCAAGTTGTGCTGTTAAAAGGTATATATCCTAGTGTGGCGGCTAGTAATCCACTTGTTCACTTTCTTTCTTGTTACCTACCTACTTTTTGCAATGTACCTATCCTTGAGGTACCTAGTTATGTTATGCTGCACGAACTTGCTCTCTAGTTTTAAGTTAACTACTTACCTACATAACCAGTGTACCTATACCTACCTACTAACTTGTGATTACTACTAATCTACCTAGTGCATACATAAAATACTGTTCAGAAAATATTTAGTAACAAATGATTATTATGTGTTGGCTAACATACTCTTAGTCCACATTAGGGCTGGTTTCTCTGGTAAAATTGATGAAGGGAGTCTATCAAGAACACTACGGAACCAAAATGGTGAGACAACAACAAGGGTTCTCTAAAAATTGATTTAATAAAACTAGCAGACTGAAGAAATGGTGGTGCAACCACCTCAATGCCTTTTAGAAAGACGACATGAAGTGGCATGAATTGTAATACAATGCTGTAATTTTTAATACACAAATGCACATGTTAAGTTGAGAACTATGAATTAAGGTGTAAATATACAAATGACTTTTTGTTAAAGGGCGGCATCGCTGTGACTGCCAGGCTGCCAAGCATGATCTTGTCAACAACTGTGTGCAATGCGGCCGCATCATCTGCAGCCAAGAAGGCTCGGGGCCTTGCCTCTTCTGTGGAAATTTGGTAAGAATCTGTTTTATTTAACCTTTGTATTCAATTATTTACATTTAAAACTTTTTGACTGGCCTCACAGATCAGTTGATAGTTATAGTTGATCCCCACCCAGGACAAATATTTGTGTGATGAATTGAACATTAGATGTTTGTTCTGTGTCTGGATGGGTGTTATAATGTATTTTATTTATGTATTAAAAAAAAAGTAAGGATTTGATATTCTATCACTAATCTGGTTCCCATAGTACAAGCTTAGCTTAGTTTGAGGCTAGATGGCTATGTGTCAAATGTCTACCATATTTATTTATTTGTTTATTTAAATTGCACTATGCTACTTACTTTATTACAGGTATGCACCCCACAAGAGCAAAGGGAAATTAATGCGAAGACGAAAGCAAGTGCCAAGTTGATGGAGTCACTGTTGGAACGGAATCGCCCAGTGGGATGGGAAAACGCGCTTCTACATCGAAATAAGCTGCTGGAGTATGACAGGACCAGGTATAAGAAAAATCTAAATATATAAAACTCTTGCGTTACTGACTGACTGTCTGACTGACTGCAGCACTCAACGCACAGCCTAAATCACTGGTTCTAGGTTTATCGTTGCAAGCCCGTCGCCGCATACAAGAATACTTAAAATCGTTTGTTGTAGAATGTATGATGAAATGTATGATGTCAATTTGTCAAGAGTAATGCCGGTCGTTCCATCGTTAAAACTTTAAAATATAGTCGGAAACGATATGACGTTGTCCCGATATACCGTTAATCGTTTTCAAGAGTAGATCCCCAGATTCTTACAAAAAACTTGATCAACAGTGAGCGCCGTACAAAAGTGACAGACGACGACAGTGATTACTTCAACGCGAACAGCGTGTGGCTGAACGCGAACGAGAAGGAGAAACTGGAGAAGTACCAGAAGTCACTTCATGAGAAGAAGCACGCGTCGCGTCTGACCAAGAAGATGACCTTTGACTTTGCAGGTATGAAATCATTTTCCTGCCTTGGTGCCTTACCACAAGCTCTTAAAGTAATCTAAAGCCTAATATTATTAGAAATGCAAATGTTTGTATGTCAATCAAATGTATGCCTCAGAATGGATTAAGATGAAATTTGCTGTAGATGTAGATTGTTACCTAGAATCAAAATTAGGTATGTTTATAATCCGAAAAACATCTTCTCAAAATGATAAAATGACGCAAAAGAGATGATATGGGTATTAGATGGCGTTGGTGTGCAAAAAATCTGACATCAGATTTGACGACTTAAATATTTCAGTCGTCATAGCAACGCGTTCTACTAAAAATGTTGAACCTACTAAGAAGGTCGGCAGTCGGTATTCTAAATTTATTTTATTAGGACAAGGTTTATAGAGGGGAAGTTGTTTCAAAAGTTGTAAATTCGGAAAAACTAAGTGCATTCATAAAGAATGCGATTATTGTTTGAACAGGACAACGTCTGTCGCGGGTATAATATTATAAATGCGAAAGTAATAAATAAGTCTTCTTAAACAAAAAAAAACAGTTAAAAAGAAAAGTTAAGTTAAAGCTCCACTGACCAATGTCAATGTCAACGTCAATGTCAATTATCGCAGGTCGTCAAATAGTGGAAGACAAGACGATCGACTACGAAGTCGACGAGGATAAGATCCGCGAGATGACAACTGGCCCGAGTGGGGGGAAACTTTTGCAGCCCGACTTGTACATCGGAGTGCCGAGCGACCGAGATGTTGCTCCGGGTGTTAATGCACCACTGTTGCAGGTACCTAGATACTCGTACATACCTATCTGAGACGAGTGCGTATGTATACGAAATTGACGAAAATGGTTGATTAAAACAACGGATTGAAGCAATTGCCGGGAAAATTTTAAGTGATCAATCAAGGTTAATTCATCAATCAAATTCAATTGATTCAATGTTGTGTCAATTGTGTCTATTGATTAATTCCATGTACTATTAATCGCTCACCGGCGCGGGCGGCGTAACTTTGTCAAATTGTAAAGCTATTTAAAATAGCTACTTATACCTATTTTATTTTAACGTCAGTTGTTTTGTAATATTATATGTATTGCTCATATTCAGTTACGTTTTTATTCCCAAAGAGAGCTGACCTTAAGAAGGCGGCTGGTTGTAAAATATAAGCAAAATCCTCTTCGTAACATGTTGTACCGACCCCACATTAAGGAGAAGAAAATTATGATTCAGTTTTTAAATAGAACAATTAATCATCAAACATCGGTATGCAAAATACATCTATATATCAATGTGTTTCTAAAATTATAAAACTTTTGAACTCTTTTTGAAGTTCGACCCATCAGTGGAAAGCCAAGGTTACGTGTCAGCAGTGAAGACAGTAGGGCTGTCACACAACCCTCGCGTCCAAGACACGGAGTTACAAGAGATGAGCGACACGGGCCGTTGTCTCTCCATGCATCAACCCTGGGCGTCGCTGCTGGTCGAAGGCATCAAGATGTAAGTCTTATTTCTATTTCGCTAAATTTATTATGTATAGCTGATATATATTGTTCTCACAGCTCAGCTGGTAGTAACTCTGCCTCTTGCGCTGTGGGTTCGATTCCCACCAAGAATAAACATTTGTGTGATGAACATAATTATGATGTTTGTTTTGTGTCTGGGTGTTATAATGTATTATCCGCTCAAAACACCTTGTTGTCAAAAGACAACAGTCAAAGCGCGTCTGAAAGCACCGTGGCGACTATAGACAACAATTTTAAATTTTCGCGGTCTCCCGCTGCCTCTTTCGACAAATCCATCTATCCTGCTTTCTCTAATTAGAATCTCGTAAGAAACGATTTGCCATCCTTTTCGCACTGAATTGACCTTCATTTACATGTGCACCAACCTAATAATCAGTTCAAACGGTTGACAGAAAAAAAAAAGAAAAAGTTTGTCTAGATAGAAACCTCCATTCAAACAAATATTGTATTGTTCTATATTATCTTGTAAATAACTATTTTTGTACTATTTAATGTTTTGTTTTGTGTTTTTCTGCTTCATATTGAATGTATTAACTCATATAATACATCTTAAACATAGGATATCCTTTCATTTTTAAATTATAAATCATTGTATTCCTAAAAGTATATTTTTTCAGAACTTCGAAGTTCTGAATTATTACATTGCGTAATCTGCCTTCACTTAATACAAATAATGTGTCATTCGAAGCATTAGCTCAACCGTAACAATAAACCTTAGAACAAGTAGGGTCTAATTTCAATGAGCAGAGTCTTGTTTAGTTTTGAACTGCGCGAAGACTCATCCCGCGCCGTCATCAAAAAAAACGGTCGGCGTGTGGTGTTCCTAGGGGTACGGCGCGCGGGAGGCAAGTGCGTCAAGCGGTTATAATAATTGTATATTATATATGTTTGTATTTACAACAAAAAGTTATCTAGTTTTCATAGTACATGCTTTGCTTACTTTACGGCAAAAATATATACAGTCGTGGTCAACTAATTAGGGACATGCAAGATAGTGAAGAACAATAACCGGTTATGTACATACAAATATAAAACCCTATTGATTTCTCAGTAACTATTATTTGCATAATTTGGTCCGATTATTATGCTTTAAATGGCTGTAAATAAAAGAATAAATAAATAGAAAAAAGTATTTAATATCAAAGGTTGAACATGTATTAAATTTTAAGGTATAATTCTGTAGCTGGACATTTAATTAAGGACAGTAAACTATAATGAAAAATAGAGTTAAACAAAACTAATAATCTGCAGTATTATAATATCTTAAACAGCTCCATTTTATTACGTGTAAAATCAGTACCCAGTAGCAAAACCTTTGTTAGTAATTACCGCTTGACACCGATGTGGCATAGACATTATCAGTTTCTGGCATGTTTCGACAGGAATGTTTGCCCATGCCTCACAAAAAGCTTCATTAAGTTCGTCTAAAGTTGTGGTACCATAAGTGGCTACTTTTTTCTTGATTTCGTGCCAAAGGTGCTCGATTGGGTTAAGGTCCGGGCTATTTGCTGGCCAATCTAGCACCGATACTGACTGACTGGTAAGAAACGACTTGACTGAACGGGCGGTATGTTTCGGGTCGTTATCATGCTGAAACGTCCATATAATAGGGAGATGCTCCTCAGCATAGGGAAGCATCGTTTCCTCCAATATTGCCTTGTATTGATGTTGGTCTAAGTTACCCTGAACTTTCCTCACAGGTCCCACTCCACGTCCAGAAAATGAACCCCACATTTTAATGTTTCCACCGCCATGTTTCACCTGCTTTTTTGTGAATCTTGGATTCATTTCCGCTTTTACTGGACGCCGTACGTATTGCCTTCCATCTGAAGAAATCAAATTAACCTTGGTCTCGTCAGAGAATAATAAATGTTGTCATTGGGCGTAGGTCCAATGTCCATATTTACGTGCAAACGCCAAACGAGCATTTCTATGTTCTTTCTTCAACAACGGTACTTTGCGAGCCACTCTTCCGAACAACCCTGCTTCTACCAGACGTCGTCGAACGGTCCTCGCTGAGACACCAGCTCTTTCGTCTGTCCCAAACACTTCGTGTTTAATTAAAATAGAGCCTAGAAACGGATCTTTCTTAGCTAACCTGGTTATCATTCTATCTTCTTGCGGAGTTGTTTTTCTCGATCTTTTTGTTCTGGGCACATTTAAATCTGTGTTATTGCGTCTGACATGTTGCACTGCATTGTATACCATAGTTTTTGAACAATTTAAATGTTCTGCTATCCTTCGGTATGGCCAACCATGCTCGACAACAAACTTCATGATAATTTTTCGTAGTGTTGGATCGCAACTTTTATTTTTACCCATTTTTCTTCAAAATATTTTTCAAAACTTAAAATAAATATCGGGATTGCCGCCAAAACTACCACGAAACAATAAGAGAAGAAGTAAAAAAGTATTGAGATTCAAATTTTGAAAATAGAACGCAATATCTCAGTGTCCCTAATTAAATGGCCAGCCAGCATTATTTGAACAAATAGCACTACGATAATCTATCAGCTATACTGTAAAGAGGTTTAATGTTTAAGAAGTTGTTATTGTTTGTATAATCGGGCACATAAATGACTAATTATACTTACATGTAAGAGATATGGAATATGGTTTAGACTCGTTGGAAAATAAAAAATAAATTCACAATTCGGTTTAACCAAAGAGTGTCCCTAATTTGTTGACCACGACTGTATATCACAGTGCTACTTCGATAAAGTCTCTTCTGAATTACCGAGTATTTAGTAATCCAGAGATCTTTTGCATATGTATCTTATCTTTACTTACTTTAGTAATAGTTGTTGTAGAAGGTTAGTAATAGTTGGCCTAGATGTGAGCCCTGAGAAACACCTTATGAAAATGTGACGTAGTGGGATTCTCTGTATCGTTTATTGTCTCTTTATTTGTATTTAAGAGATATGTAAATGGTGGAGTTAATTTTCCACCCAACCACTTAGCTCTGCTCTGGTTAAAATGTCATAGTGAACACGATCGAAAGCTTTTTCGAAAACTATTATGATCAAAATTAAACAGTGAAGGGAAAAATATCGAGGAAACTAGTTTGTATTCATGTAAGCGACGATTGGCTTCAACTTTTCACGTATGAGTATGAAATGCTAACTACTGCAAATCGTATGCCCAATGTAATGTTTGCCTGACTTGACGTTCCTCTAACTACTTCCTTTAGACATCTTCAAGGATCTGAGCGCCTGGAGGTCTGAAAGGATGTCTACCGTAGGTACTTGAGAATTAAAATCGTGATCCTATTTTTTTATTTCAAAATATTAGAGGTAAACTCCAAATCAGCTTAATTGATTTATTAACTCATTGATAACGCTATCACAATAATAATAATGGCTCATTATTTTAAAATATTATGATAAACTGTAACTGCTAGGTATTAAAAATAATACTAAAATTCAGTGTACGCATCGCTAGTAACAACAGTACAATACTGTTCTAAAGTATAACTTTAACAATCAGTTAATAATGTACTAAAAAAAACATCGAAGAACCCGAAAACGCAACCTAATAGGAAGTCGCATTCCTGAAAATAGAACTCTTCGTGTTTCCTGAAAAAAATATCTATCAGATCCACGAGAACACCCATAAATAGCAATCCATACGACTCTGACTACGGCCGAAAACATATCAGATGAACCTGAAAAAGAAGTGAATCGGAAGATTTTGGCGATTCTATTTTGAAAACAGATCTCTCTGTGATATAAAGGTATTTATCGGATCCATGAAAATATTCAACAACAGAACCTATACGCCACCAACAATGAATACGTCCGCATCAGCGATTGTAATAACTTATTGGAACACAACCGAGTATCCTGAAAACTCAACTGATATGGACTACGATGACTACGATGATAATGATTTAGATGAATGGTATATGGTTTTAAGCACAATATTCTTCTTATACTCAGTCTTTGTCTCTCTTTTATCTCTCTTCACTCTTCTATTCGGCGTGATATCATGGATTCGAGTTTCAAAATGGCGTTCGTTCAAAAACTATGTCTATATTAACGTTATATTCTGCTATACCACAGCAAACTTTTTGTTATACGTATACATTTTTGGAACAGATGAGAACCTCTATGACGTAATATCTTTGGTAATGTTTTATTTCGTCAACGCTTCTTCATGTTGGTTACTGATCGCCTCTACATTGATCTATATGGATATCGTTGTGGTTTTCAGCACTACAGTAACGCGTAAAATGTTAAAATGTAACGTTTTCTCTTGGGGTGTTCCGTTGCTGCTGGCGATTTTGCAATACTTCACTGATTCCGATTTAATCCTGGATTTTTTAGAAGATCGATTTCTATTCGCCGGTTTACTTTTGATGATCAATTTCTGTCTGTATGTGAGAGTATTATGCAGTTTGCTAAGCGCTGGCATGACTGGCTCGTATCGATATTGCCAAAAAGTTCAAATAGCTACTTTTACATTCATGTTGAGTGGTGGTCCCATGTTGATAGTAGCACTGCTCTCTCCTAATATTAATTATAATGGAGATGACCCAATTACCGAATTCGCATTGTATTCGGTTTTGCTGCCTTCCCTACATACTATCACTATCTACGTTAGTTTTTTGATGTTAAAGTCTAATCGGGTGATATGGCGAAAGCTGCGTTCGACTGTGCGTACATACTGGTAATTAAATCTAGTTAAAATAGGTTACAATAAATCTTTTTAAGAGTTTATTTGAGTTTTATTGATGTTAAACTTCTACTCCAACCCTCTACTAAAAAAAATAACGAAAAATATTAGTTTTTGGTAGCTACAGTTGCGCATAACTGTAGCTACCAAAAACTAATATTTTTCGTAATTTTTTTAATTCATCTCTGTAATTTTAGTCTATATATCTGTCCTATATATCTACACGACCAATGTCGATCCGATTGATCTAGGGCCGTACTATAATCTCTAAAGTAAGACTAGTGCAGTATTACTCGGTGTAATACTGCTCTAGTCCAGGCCTTTTTTCGTGATTGATTGAGACAACTGAGCTCTTTTACTATAAATACGGCTAATTACCACGTTGTTTCTTGTGTTGCTGACATTTCGAGACAATTCAGATGCTCTTCATCATGAACATCGTCCGCGACCGCGATCAACGGTAGATCGGCGAAATTTCAATTCATTGTAAAAAGAGATGAAATTATTGCAGGCACGAAGGTAGGACCTGGTACACGAGCCATCGCGGCCGGCTTTGGATCGCGTCTACCGTGAAGCCTCCGGACCAGGATGTCGTCAGAGCCCTGGAGAACCAATATAGAGTCCTATATCCTGGTGAGAATCTATACATCTTTCTAATATATAAAACAAGCTGACCCGCGAACTTCGTATCGCTTTAGAATTAACAAATGTTGTCTTAAGTTCCCGTTCCCGTTCCCTTAAAGATTTCAACTTTTGCTGATGCATTTTAAATGATGTTAGGAACACACCTACATTACTTAGACAACAGTGAACTTTATACAATAGCAATAAAGCTCAAATTGACTCTACGTTTTAGTTAGAAAACTTATGTATGGGAAAAAGAATAGGGCTGTTTTTAGGGTTTTTCGGCAATTATTCGAATTTTTCTCGCCGTAAAAACCATCCTTGAACTTCAAGGAACATTTAAAAAAAAGAATTGGCCAAATTGGTCCAGGCGTTGTTGAGTTATGCGCTTACCAACACATTTTGCGATTCATTTTTATATATAAGATTCTCGTGTCACTGTTTTTGTAACCAATCTCCTCCGAAACGGCTTGACCGATTTTATGATTTTTTTAATGTATTGTCAGCATGTCTGAGAATAGGTCGTAGGGTATTTTTTATACCCCTTAGTGATAAGGGTGGCGTAAAGTTCGGGAAAAACTAAAAGTGTATTTTTCTGTGGGATTAATTTATTACCAGACCATAATAAACATTTAATTTTGGGCAATGCAATATATGCGTCAATGTGCTGTCTTATCGCTAAAAAACTAATATCCAAACCTTCGCATATATAATGATAATTTGATTGCTCTAGATAAGAACTTCAAATTTCCTACATTCTATCCGACCGGCTGCCTCCTGGGCTGCGTCAATGTAGACGACTGCCTGCCTCAAGAGGAATATGAGAAGAAGTAAGCTTTTTATGATATTTACTTTGATTTTTAGGGTTCTATTCATCGATCCGAACAACAAAATGATACTATAAGCCTTATAGTATCATTTTGTATAGCGGTACCCTTATACAGGTGTAGTATATGGGTACCGCTTTTATTTTTGAGTTACAGAACCCTACAAATTTAATGGTGTTCGTCGGTAAGCGCATTAAAGCCGCGGTACAAAGAGAATAGGCAGATACCATTCAATAGCAATTACATGCATACATATAATGTCGTCGGAAAGGTCTATTCGATTTAACTTCTTAATAGTTTTTCGATGGGCTTGCAACCTGTCACGTATGGAATGCTAACTACTGCAAAATGTGGGTATGTGCCAAATATGTTTGGACGTGCCTCTGACTACCCCCACTAGACATCTTCAAAGGATCTAAGCGTCTGAAGATCTGAGAGGATGTCTACCGTACTTGGGGATTACAGTCGTGATCCTATTTATTTTTTTTATTTTTGGAGATGTAATAATATGTGACAGGTAGAATGTAATATTATGTGACAGGCAGATAGCGGATATTTTACAAAAGCTTGTTTTGAAAAATGATTTTCAAAAGAAAACTTTTTATTTTCAGATACCCGGGAGGTGAAAGTGACAGTCCTTATGTCTTCATTTGCTCAAACCCTGTCAGTTTAAGATTACGGTTTCCGATCAAAGGGCAGCACAAGATTTGTGAGTATACCATTGTATAGCTACTTTTGTACCTAACTGTAGATCTATACACCGATTTTTTTCACGTAATTACCATTAGTTTTTTTTTTGCCAACGTTGCGACTATATTTCAATAGCCAGTAAGGCCTCACAGCTCAGTTGGTAGTAGCTTTATTTATTTATTTATTTGCATCATGTACATGTAATACATTGTATAAATAGGGTAAGTAGTATTAGTACATGGGTCCTGTTAGGACATAGCTAAAAAAATTGATTGGAAGAGATTAGTGTTTAGCAATAAGGCCGCCTTACACTTTTTTATTAATTGTTTTTGTGTCCTTTTTCTGATGTTGAACAGGACGCAAAAACTTGATTATATTCTCTTTTCGAATAAATGTTTTTTATATCTAATCAGTTGGAAAATATTTTCAGATCCCTTGGAGAAGCCTATACACTACGCTGCCCAAAAATCCATTCAACAAATGGCAAAAATACATGCGCAACAAGCGAATGCTGCTTAAAGTTTGTTTTTATATTAATTTGTATTATATTTTCAACTTATTATAAAATAAACAGCAAAATTTTAAGAAATATTTTTATTTACACAACTAATTACTAAAATATAAATACATCGAGTTTTGCTTCCATACATCTCTGCACACATTCAAACAAGTTATACAAAATGTTATAAATTAGTTCTTATCATTAAATAATTAAAAACTAAATGAGCACCAATATTAAAATAAGAGAAACAGTCATTAAATGCCACTAGAGTGGTGAATACTATTATATACTTTTGAATTACTATACAGGATGTATTAAAACACTTCCGAAAACTGAACTGAACCCACTAATCCCAATATTCTTAGTTGTAACCTCGACTCTACCTTGACTCTACTCTAACTCTTTCGAGGCCTCTCGAAAAGTACCTCATGTTTGGTATCTTAAATTAAATTAAAAATATTTTTTCCGAAATCCTATATTTTTGGCAATACTACAGGTAAATGCCGCTAATTCAATGAATCTAAAATGATACTTAATAATGTATCACTAATGTATGAAAATAGTAATTTACATTCAAGCAACCTGATTTTGTAAAAGTGTCAAATTATGAAGATGTAAAATTTGCCACTTTTTCATCAAGGTGCATGTTTTGAACATCCAGTTTCAGTTTTTGGGAGTTTCCTTTATGCTCTGTATACTCATAATACTAATCATTACACTCGTGGACTTTAAAATATCGCCATTGATATAATAATACTTGATAGCCTCTTTTTGACACGAAAGACCTAAGGAAGTTGCTTTGGCAGTAGAAAAGATTTGGTTTTGTTTTTAAAACTAGCAGGAACATTACGTTTCCTTCTTCTGGTTCAACTGAGGGAAGAAGGCTTCTATGGGAAGGATCGGGTCATCAGTTGCTATAGTAAAGTAGTTCGGTATTCTTCTACTATTCGATGACACGGACTTGAACATCCCAGGCTTGTTGTAATCCTTACTAGCAGCCAAAGTTAAATCAGACACTCGTTTAGAATGCTCGAACAAATGCTCGATGGGGTCATGGTGTTTCTTGTCAGCTATCTTCATTATAGCACTTTCTGATCTTATTCTTTCGGATGTAATATCCTTTGGGTCGTAGATTGTTGTTTCTGTTACGGAAATGTCTTGAACCGACTCTCCGATTTCAGAATCCTTGATCTTCTTCCTAAGAGGACGTTTAGCGAGAACTGTTGGCAATGCTTCGGTTGATTCATCCATTGGCTTCGTTCGCCGGTTACCATTTCGTATGCGAGCGGATATTTTTGTTGTGCTTTCTACTTCTGTTGATATTGTCTGTCTCTGTCTTATATTTGGTCTGACGTAGTATTCTCTCTCATTCTCGCTTGCTTCTAAGTTTTGTTTGTGTCGGGGGTCCTTAGGCGTGAACTTTTTTCTTTCTGTAGTGGTTTCGCTATCGCTTTCAGTGAATGGAATCCTTCTTTGGGGAAATCTTATTTTAGGTGTGTTTTCCTCTGGCTTTTCAGTGGTAGTGGTAGAACCTAATCTGCTTTTGTAGTCCTTAACGCTGAATTTTGGTCTGTTATATTTGTTGCGGAGTCTAGGTCTCGGAACTCTGCCACTGCTTGAGGTGCTTTCAAGCCGCGGAGCGTAGGTTGTAACTTCGTTATTGTCACTGTCCGTTGTTGTTTCCCTGTAATGGTTGGTTACTGGTTCCAGTTTGGCTTCAATGGGTTTCACATCTTTGTGAAATGCGAATTCTAAATCTAAGTCCGTTCCCGCAGTAGTTTTCAGTCCATCATTTAGATTTACGGCCACATCGCTTGTTGGAGTGTCTTTTTCGTCTTGCTTATGGGTGTAGTCAGGAGTTTCATACGGAGCCGAGGTTGATCGGAACTGTTGTCGATTTGCAATCTTCATGATCTGTGACTCCTTACTCGCTTCGTAAATTTTTATACTTGGGGTTGCATCAGTAGTTTCGTATCTTCTCGCAGTAGTTTCGTATCTCTCTGCTGGAGTCGTGGTTACTAAACGACGGTGTGCTAGTTTCTTCTTTATGATAGGTGGTGTAGAAACTGTGACTGTGGGCAAAGCACTCGTTGTTGGATCTGTGGTAACGCTTGTAGTGGCCGAAGCGGATTGTAGTTTTCCATTTGTCGTTGGCCTGACTCTAGGTTTGATAGTGTGTATTTCATCAGCTTCCGTCGGACCCTGTGTTGTTTGAGACGACGACGTAGCGCGAGTGCTGGGTTCCTCTTTGTTACGGTTCAACTGAGCTAGTGTAGGGCGTCGTCTGCGAACCTTTGTCCTCTTGCGGATCCTATCTTTTTCAAAGGTTGATGGTTCTGGAGTGCTTGGGCGCTTAAAATGTTTGTATGGTGGTAGAGTGGGTAAAGCCTCGACTGGTTCGTCACTAGCTACAGTGCTAGCTGTCGTCGTCTCCTGAGTGCCAAGTCTTGTACTCTCCGTAGTTGGCTTCTTCTTGCGTCTCGGAACATGAATGTCGTCGTACGAAGACGTCGACACTTTATACGTGTAGTAGTCTTTGAGCTTGTGCTGGCCGATAGGTTCGAAGTCGTCGCCGAGAGGCCGCCTGCTTTGAGATTCGACTTGTCCGTCGTAGCTCAAAGAGTTATCATATACCTTCTCGGCTTCGGTCACAATGGCGTACTGTTCGGGAAGGGCTGGTAGTGGTGTCGGGTTTTGTAAACTATAATCGGTGTACTCTTGTTTTTGTGGTACTTCTTCAGTAGACTTTGTATCGTACGGCTGTGATGTCAGTGACCAAGGTGCGGGTGTCGAATGCGTGAAGAACTCGGAATCGGTAGCCTCAGTTACTTCATAAGTTGGTAGTTTCGTGCCGTCTGATTCGGGTCTACTAGGTGGGTCTGCGTACTGTTGAGTTATCTGCTGGTTACCTCCAGCAGGAACATTATCATGTATCTTATGTTTCTTATCAAAATTGTAGTTTATATTCTGCTGATCATAATAGTTCTGATTCTGTCCAATGTTTTGAGCTTGGAAGCTGTATTCGTAGACATTATTTGCTGTTGTCTGCAGCGGATTGTACGTTGTTGCAATAATCTTATTAAAATTGTTGTTATGGTACTTTGAGAAGGGGTCTTGCGGGCTTGGTTTGAAAGAGTCTTTGGCTCCTTCATTAGGGTCTATCTTTGGCGGTGTCGACACTTTTGTGTTAGGAACCGGGGTGTTCTTAAAGTCACTAAATGTGGTACTGTATTGGAACTGGTTTGGTGTGGTCTGGAGTCGTGGAGTTGTGGTGCTATAGACGAAAGGCGTTGTCTTGTAGTTGGGTGAGTAGCTGAAGGAATTGAAGATAGTTTGCTTGGTAGGGTGTTGCGGAAAGTATGTAGGTTTCGTTGATGGGAATTGGAATTGGTTTCCTCCTTTCACGGTCTGCAGCCCCAAATTTCCAAATGAACCTGGAAATTAAAGTTTTATTACAAGTTTATAAGCAAATCTAAGATGCCGTTAAGGGTAGGCTGGCTGCGTTATGAGATATTTTCATTTACAACGTTTACAGGTTGTAAAAAATAGCCTTGGTGTAA
The DNA here is from genome assembly GCA_912999785.1 of Hydriomena furcata. Taxonomy (NCBI): domain Eukaryota; kingdom Metazoa; phylum Arthropoda; class Insecta; order Lepidoptera; family Geometridae; genus Hydriomena; species Hydriomena furcata. The sequence goes on from OU538837.1 coordinate 10,838,730, forward strand.
AAGTCTTTACCTAAAATACTTGGAGGCAATGCAGCATCATGAAAAGCGTACTGCCCGTAGGGATTATAGATCTGGTTCTGCAGTCCCAAGCTCTGCTGTACTCCTAAGCTTTGCTGCTGAGCTGTTTTCACCTGCTGACTGACAGATTGCGAAGCTGTATCACTATCAGGAAGTTTATAAACCTCCTGTTTGTAAATCTCAGTTCCACCCGACTGATTCTTTGTTTCTGTTGGCCTTGCGTAGGATTCTACAGGTTTACCAAAGATATCCAACGGCTTGCTTGTCTGGTATTGGCCGAATTGTAAAGGCTGTGTGCTTGTCAGCTGTTGTAACACGTTATTCTGTGGTTGCTGTTGCTTGAATTTGTTTTGGGGATATTTCTGGAAGACTGGTCTCGCCGCGTACGGGTTGTGGGGATTTCGGATCAAGACGCTGTCCATCGGGTAGTGTTGTGTGTGTTTGTAGTAGTTCAAGCCATTTTGGTAGTTAAATCCACTGCTTATCCCCCCATTCTGTAGATTCAATCCTCCGTTTTGCAGGAGACCGTGGTTCTGAATCGCAAACGGGTTGTGATAGCTGCTGATTGGTTGGTGCATTGGCGCTTGTGGAGGCAGTGATTTATGAGTTGTTGGGCGGTAGGATTGCGCAATGGATGTCAGTTTCGCCGCGTCTCTAGATGCGAGTGGACGTGTTGAGGACTGATAGGCGTCTAGCACAGGTACGGGGATTTTGTATTGGGGCGCGTGGAGAGGCGCGGTACCGAATGATCCGTAGAGTAAACCGCCAGATCCGACCACCGGTCGCCAGCCGCCTTTTGATACAGGCATGGTCTGAAACAGATTGTTCACATAAATCGACCTGTTTCAAATACATTATCCGTAATAATAGTATATTATGCAACTAGTGAATAAAGGACGGATTTAAAGCGAGGGCCGTAGATGAGTCACGAGCAAGTGAAGGATTCTAATGATTGAATCACGAGCGCAGCGAGTGATTCAACTGTTAGAATCCTGAACGACGCGAGTGATTCATGGCCCTCGATATAAATTCATACTTTATTCAGGAGTTGCATACTATACTTTATACCATGACTACGAGAATATTTATTTAATCTAATGCCAAACTCATTGTCGCAAATATCGACCAATCAAATCTCGAGAATTTATTTGCACCAAAGAGTTTTGAATTTCGAATCTCAGCGCAAGGAGTTTGTGTAAGCATTGAAATAGAGACCTATTGAAATATATTTTGTGTTCCAAATTCAAACACCAAAATAGTGAATAAAAACAAAACAGTGAATAAAAGGCCTTTTTATTCACTGTTTTGCGTGAATAAAATAAGCTTTTTAAAGTAGGTATGGTATAAAGTAAATTGAGTAATGGTGCTAATGAATAACCAGCAAGATGAAGTTACTACTAAACAAAAGCCAGCAGAATAATTGCCTAAATAAACTGGTATCATTATAAGCTTCATCAGTCAAACCCGCGTTATATAGTGTTGTAGTTATGACAGTTGCTCTCCAATACAAACATACGACTAATGTGGATCATACCGCTTGTGTTGCCATGATTCGTCGATGGTGGCCGCAGTGCGCTACCAGAAGCAGCAGCTGGAGTACTGCCGCAGCCAGCCATAGCCGCGTTCCTGAAACGAAAGAACATGATATCTTAATAAATGAAAATCTTACGTTACTGACTGATTGAATGAGTGACTGATTGATTGATTGACTGATTGACTGATTGACTGATTGACTTATTGACTGATTGACTGATTGACTGACTGATCTATCAAAACACAGCCTATACCACTGGTTCTACTGAAATTTAGAGGCTTCGTAATTGCTTAACTTCTTTTCTGTGTTTTGACAGTTGAAGGCCGATTATGATTTTCAGTGAGAAAGCAGAAATAACATCGGAAACAATCACATCACAATTACAACAGATCATCTCAAAAGAGTACCTAAAGAACTTCATCGTGCTAATAATTCATGACTCGAAACATTTCCATCCTTCTTTCATTTAGCGAGTTATTCATAACAAATGCTTTCCTAGGTTAAGCGGATGACTTAGTTTCTTTAACCGATAGGTCACGATGTTTGAAATGTTTATTCTAAAAACATCATTAGAGTTGCTTTTATCTAGATAGATTCTTTGATAGCAAGCGCAAGTCAGCGTAAATGTAATGCTCATTAACTTTATGCATTGAGATTTTCTTGTGGTTTAAAAGAGAATGTACATATCATAGTTTGAAATTCAAATACCATCTACCTATGTATCTACATATAAGTACCTCTACTTATAGTCATCTATATGGGTACCAAGATTTACACACGTCATCTTGGTGACTAGGTTACTTATTACATTCACTTACGATTTTTCAAATCACACCGATAATATATTTTATTGCTGTACATACTTGGTTAGTACTTTTAATTATTATTCTTGTTTGAGCCTTCACCGTGTTCGATCGGCACCGCACTGGAGCTCTACATAGCATTAAGGAAAGGATCATTGAAAAAAATGATAGGCCCCTAGCCGTGTTTGTTGTCTGATTCTTCTAGACTTGGTCGCGAGGAACAAGCGTAGCTTCACTTAGTTCCTAAGACGTTTCAAAGTGATTTTGTTGAAATAAATACCTTTTGAATTTGAATAAATGCGAAAGTTTGGATGTTTGTTTGCCAACTTGACTATCTCTCTCTAAATTTGTCTCTCTAACGCCATTAAGAGCATTGGTCATTATTGAGGTTTGATTGAGCCAAAATTGAATAATGATTCAATTATTTTTCACGTGTGACCATGCCCGTTGAGTCGGGTCAATAGAAATTCTCCGAAAACAATTGTCTACTTACGAAACTAACTTATTACTAGAGGTTTCATCAGGGTCAGACTTTCTACCGGCCCCTGATTATCGGTTTACTATGAAAGCCTCCAAATTTGTCGTATCATCAACTGCAATCAATTTTGATTACACACTTGTTACTGTATCCTCCTGAGAAAGTTAGTGCTGTAAATAGGTATGTTTTGTAAGCGAACCTGCGACATTAAGTGATAATTGACATAATAACTAAATTTCCATTTATTACTGTTACAGCAATACAAATTTAACTGCTCGAGAGATAGAACAACTATACCTATAGGTAAGTTAATTATTAAGGCTGCTGATCATAAACAGTAAACGCAAAAAATATCTCGTCGGTAGGTCTGGCGTGGTTCAATTCCCACGGCGAGACAAATGTTTTATGATCTGCGAATATTTGATCAGGGTCTGGGTGTTGTGGTACTATGACACTCGCAGTTTCTGATACCCTCAATACAGATAATCCTAATGTTAGGTTAGAAAGTATGCGATTCTTGGTTGTTCGTAAAAGCTGTGTGTATTCGTAATTGTGCCTGTTTCACCAGCTTCAAATTTCCTATGAAGCAAAATAAATCTTGTGGGCAGAAAAAAATTAACTCACTCTAGAAATTTTTGTCACTCTTATATGAACTCAAAGACGATTTCTCCTATTTAATCCCCAACTTATATGTAACGATCACATAATGATGAAAGACAATGAATCCTTCTTTGATGTACCTCAATATCATTTTATTTTACTAGTACCAAGTTTTCTTTTCGAGAGTCGTAAAGAGCATACAAATCGCTACAAACATCAGGTTTGTAGAGCAGAACCGCCATCGCCAGGCACCGCGACTGTTCCCACGCCTTGGGCATCGCTGTCTAACTTTGGTGAATAAAAACGAAAACAATTTTCATCTAACCTTGCCCATGATTGTCTCAACACGGTTAGATAGCTGGTTTTTGAAATATCGATCTAAACATGTGTTATTAAAAAAGCCGGTTTACCGCAAAGGTTGTTTCTTGGTATTTGGTTTTTCTCACTTTCTATACTTTGAAGAAAAAGGGGAGAAAAGAAAGCCTACAAACTACATTTCGATTGTAAGTACTCGTATATGTTGCAAGTTGCTAAAAACACCTAGCAGACAGACTAAAGACGACTGCTGATAGACTAAAAAACTGGTCTGATAATAAAACTTGAAGGTATTCCAAGGTACCTAGTCATTGAAAACATAATTTCAAGAAAAAAATTACAGCTCCTTAGCCAAATAATTAATGATACCAACATAATTGATTTCATTCTTATACGTACTTGAGTAGTAGGTACTTTTAACTTTTAATTATTATTCTTGTTTGAGCCTTCACCTTGTTCGATTGGCACCACACTGGAGCTCTACATAGCATTAAGGAAAGGATCATAAAAAAAAAGGTAGACCCCAAGCCGTGTTTGTTGCCTGATTCTTCTAGGCTTGGTCGCGTGGAATCGGCGTAGCTTCACCTAGTTCCTAAGACGTTTCAAAGTGATCCTTGTGATTTTATTGAAATAAATGATTTTTGAATTTGAATTTGAATTTGAATTCAATAGAAATGTAGCGCGTTGAAGTCTTTTGTATGAATGACTCTAGGTGACGAGAAATGGTTAGGTACAAATTCAAATTCATATTGTTTATTGTATTTTATGTTGTTACAATGTTGGTACAACTTTAGTGTGTTGTAATAAAAAAACCGGCCAAGTGCGAGACGGACTCGCGCACGAAGGGTTCCGTACCATTATCTATAAAAACGGCAAAAAAATCATGTTTGTTGTATGGGAGCCCCTCTTAAATATTTATTTTATTCTGTTGTTAGAGCAGCAACAGAAATAAATAATCTGTGAAAATTTCAACAGTCTAGCTATCATGGTTCATGAGATACAGCCCTGTGACAGACAGACGGACAGCGAAGTCTTAGTAATAGGGTCATGTTTTTACCCTTTGGGTACGGAACCCTAAAAATACCATATTTTTTAACGTTACCTATGTTATGTGTTCCTAAATGTTGTAAAGAAATATCAGTTCGTGCTCAAATTGTTTCAATTGGATTACTTAAGTTGACGTAAAATACAGTTTAACTTTTATTTCTAGACATGCATTGAGTCAATTTGCGAGGAAAATGGTAGAAACGCACAGTAATTGTGGTGTAGTATCACTTTCCAGGTAGAGTAGTTGCGTGTGTTGCAGTATAAACAGCATAATTCAGATTTTTGTGCCCACTATTACATTTAACATTTCCCTCTGAGTCAACATTTTAATTATATATTTTCAAAAAGATAACTAAATACGAGTAGATTGAATAGTTACAATAGTATTTATTTCACATCACATTTTAAATTCTCGAGTACGGTCATTGAGCTTAATGTACTACGTACTAGAGGAGCTATCCAAGCCAAATAAATTGCTCAATTTTCAATTATTAAAGCCAAAGTCCGCTTGCAGCGTAAAATAAATATTTATATGGCTAAACGAAACATTGAAACGTAAAGCGCTGACCGCTGAATGGCTTAAATTACTTTCAATCAAAAAGGTCGTAAGCGCCACGAAAAACACGTTCGCGCGTCACAGGCGTTAGACTCGGACTGAGTCCACTGTGGTCCAGGGACCGCAAGGCGCACCGCAAATTATTACTTTGTGGTGTCATCTCTAGTACGTAGTACATTAAGCTCAATGAGTACGGTAGGGATATCTTCACAGATCTCCAGGCAATCAGATCCTTGAATAAAGGGCAGCCAGTAGCCTAAAGGGTAATTACACGTGAACATTACATTTTGTAGTAGGTAGTTTGCAAGTCCATCGTTATAAAAACTAACCATTTAAGGGCAAAGTCAATAAATTTAGGTATCTATCTACTACCTACACTTATTGATTAATGTATCGACATCTATACTAGAATTAAATTGAATCGGGACAAGAATATTTTTTTCACTATTCTAAGAAAATCCAAGAAGAAAAATTATACCAGTCAGTGCTTAGATCTATAATTTCGGTTGTAGAAAATTGTACTCTTTCTTGGTGAAGCTACGCCTGTTCCGCGACTAAGCCTAGAAGAATCGCCTGATTCTTGCCTAAAACACACGGCTATATATAAATTACTTAGAACCATTATCTTCTAAGTAATTTATATATAGACCAAACACGTTCTTTGAACATACGAGTAGGTATACAAATATATACTATTAGGTATAGGTACTTATTTTCACTGTCGGACATCACGTATGAAAAACTTTAACTGCGGTCACACAACTCGCACTTAATGCTGTCCGATTTGACATGTTATGAATTGTAATGTTTCGTATTTCTTTTGTTGTTTTTATACCTACATTAATTTGTAATTTAAATGTTATAGAAGAAAGTTACGTTATCACACGAATTCTTTAAGTGTGAGAAATTATATATATATAAATAGGTGCATAAACAGTGAATAGTTACTTTTAAAAGTGTACAGATTAGGTATTCTCTAACATTAGTTATTGCATTCAACATCATAAAATGATATTCATGTTTTTTACAAAATAAATCAGTAGATCTTGTAAATTAAATAAAAACATTACTACAAATAAACACCCAACAGGATATAACCCTGGCCTTGGACTCCCTGGGTACTATGATTTCAATGATGCTGCTAGAGTAACAGATCATGCAAACATTTATGCCGCCGTGGGTATCAAACCCGTACCATTTGAGCCTCAACTCAATCGCCCGCCACGCCGCCGAGGTCGTCACTATAAATAATAGAGTCATACTTCCGTTTATAAATCTAGAAGCATTCCATATCTTTTTATGGTCGCACATTTATGTGACTACGTTTGTATGTATTTTATAGGCAATGAAAGCGAAAGTGGATAACATTGTTGCATAAAACATGGTGTCACACCTTCCTCATGGTGTGTTATATCAACTTATAATAGTATAAGCGACCATTGGCTATTCTGAACCGGTTTTAGAGAGTATATCATGGGAAGGTAGATCTATATCTATATCTATGGTTGATCCTCTCTTTTTTCAACCGACGTTAAAAGGAACTTCTCTGTTCGATGCGTTTGAATTTTGTTTTTTTTTATGTATGACCGCGCATATTTTTACCAACTTTTATTTAACTTGCAATTTAAGTATGTAACTAAAGATTTTGACACGGGTATTTAGTTAAATGTCTACTAATCACGATAGTTTGAAAAATAATGTATGTAGTAACTATATTTGATAAGGTGGAATCTAGCAACTGAATTTTGAAGCAGTTATCTCCAACCGATTGAGCTGAAATTTTGCATACATAAGTAACTTCGCTGACAATGCAATAATATGGTCCATCATCAGACAGCGAGCTAATCTGATGATGGAGTTAGGAGCTGTTGAACAGACACTCACAACGTAACTCCTTAGTAAATACTCTGATTGAGTAAAAAGTTTGCATTCTTGTCAAGTTCCAGTGACATGACGTGCTAGATGGTTTGAATGATTTTACAAAAGCTTGTCATTGAAAAATATTTTTCAACTTACCTGGTGATTTGATTTGGATGTGTAGACTGTATTGTACAGTCTAATTTAAAATTGTGTTTAGGTAGGACTTAGTTCCTTTATTAAAACTAAAAAAAAACGAATATCGTCTCTTGACTTTTCGATTAGACGAAACATTTTAGTCGGTTTTCTTGTTAGTTTTAAAACTTAATTATTTTGACTATCATTTCGATTCGTGGCAGAAGTCCACATGCGTTTCAGTAGGTGTACCTTAGCTCTTTAGCCTAGCCTACTAGCTAGCTAGACACTTTTTATAAGACACGTAGGTAATAAGTAATCAATTGCTTCGCATTAGAGAGCCTAAAGAAAGTGAAAATGACATACTCGTATGCTCGATACAATAATAAAAATACTGTCGTCAGTAGTCAGAGTACTTATTATCATATACCTACATATAAATATGTAAGGTGCAAAAGCGTCACTGTCCAAGTGTTTGGATGCAAATCTTACACTGTCCAACGCTGAGATGCAAAACTAATACTGTCCTGTCATAAATTTTAAATTTTCTGTGTCAATGCGCTTGTTTGCATGGTTTGAGTGTTTTATATAGATACTAAAATAATCTATGATCTCAGATAAATCAGTTATCTGATAATTTTAAGTCTCTTTAAACGTAAAACAGTTTTTACTATAATAGGCAAAAAAAAAATCTTGGACAGTGGCGCTTTTGCTTTTAGCCCCCTCTGTCCGAGTCAATTACTGAGTAATATTATATAATATTACATACTTATAAATTAATAATATTTTTAGGGTTCCGTACCCTAAGGGTAAAAACTGGACTCTATTACTAAGACTTCGTTTTCCGTCACAAGGATGTATCTCATGAATCGTGATAGTTAGATAGTTGACATTTTAACAGATTATGTATTTCTGTTGCCGCTATAACAACAAATACTAAAAACATAATAAAAAAATATATTTATGTGGCTCCCATATAACAAACTGTTTTTTATAGATAAGCGATCCGACTCGCCCTTAGCCGGTTTTTATTTATATATTGGACTTTTTTAAATATGCTTTATTTTCGTTCAATGCAAAAATGAGTAAGTTTAGAAAAAAACAGTAGGTATTCATTGAACTTAATGTACTACGTACTAGAGATGACACCACAAAGTAATAATTTGCGGTGCGCCTTGCGGTCCCTGGACCACAGTGGACTCAGTCCGAGTCTAACGCCTGTGACGCGCGAACGTGTTTTTCGTGGCGCTTACGACCTTTTTGATTGAAAGTAACTTAAGCCATTCAGCGGTCAGCGCTTTACGTTTCAATGTTTCGTTTAGCCATATAAATATTTATTTTACGCTGCAAGCGGACTTTGGCTTTAATAATTGAAAATTGAGCAATTTATTTGGCTTGGATAGCTCCTCTAGTACGTAGTACATTAAGCTCAATGTAGGTATTGTATTTGATGGCATGGTACATTAGAAATCGACTCAGATTTTCAAATGCCCATTTACAGGTAGGTACTTTGTGATCGAAGTAGCGTACGGAAGCTAGTTCATCTGAATGCCATTGACAATGGTTTTCCGTATAGATACAATCGCTATCAGACATCTGAGTGTACAATGGCGAATCATGTCAGCACGATGCGTAACGTCACGGCTATGCGCACGCGCACCGGGAGTTATGGCCCTAATCTTTGATTTGTTTCATTATTTGTAGATCATCATCAGCCCGCAGCCTTATTGTCTAACTGAAATGGTAATTGGAGTAACACAATGGGAATTTGACAGGAAGCTGATTCCTATTACCAATCAGTTGAATTAGACAATAAAGCTGCCGAGTTAAGGCGCTCCCAGTCGACGATTGTTTTTGTTCGAAACGAAAAAAGAAATACTTCTGAACAAGCCACATCTCCTATTTTATAATGTATAGTATATGTGAATAAAGATGTACCCATCTTTAATCACTTCGATACATAATCCTACCGACCGCTGCAATGACGACAAACACACGTCACGCGTGGTCCGCAGTAGCTTTTCGAATAAATTAAGGATATAAATTATGTATAATTAATTATCAAAAATCTATTCTAATAGAAATCTAGATCTACATATTACCTATCTGTAACAATAAATCACAAGTTGATTTTAATAGTAGTTATATAAAATATTTCGATCATAAATTCTAAAACGTATCATTTTGAAATAATATCTTTATCGTAAAAAGTTTCTGCTATTATGTTTTCAGCTTAATAGAAATCTAGGTAGGAACCTGAAGTAATAACTTATAAAAATAGGAGATGTGGCTTGTTCAGAAGTATTTCTTTTTTCGTTTCGAAAAAGAGCAATCGTCGACTGGGAGCCCCTTAAGCTTATTTCAAAGTTCCTAACACTACTGAAACACCTTAGTAAATTTATTCATGCTGATTTTAAAAGATGGCCGAGAATGGGTAGTCTCTCTGACTACCCATTCACGGCCATCTTTGAATCAGAAATGGGTAGTCAGAGGGACTACCCATACCCATTCACAATTTCAAGGATCATAGCGCCTGGACATCTAATAGTAGGTATGTGGGTTACAGTTTTGATCAAATCGTTTTAGCTGTAGTTTTTGTTCCAATATCAAACTGTCCATCATCATATCAGCAAGCCAAGCATATTGACCCGAGAAATTGATTTCTCTACGAAAGAATACACAAGCATTAAATTTGGACGTAGAATATAGCGGTAAGAAATATCTTTTTACGTTATTTTTTTCCAACAAACAACATTCCCGTTTTTACCCTTTGGGTACGGAACCCTATTACTAAGACTTTGCTGTCCGTCTGTCCGTCTGTCTGTCACAGGGCTGTATCTCATGAAACGTGATAGATAGTTGAAATTTTCACAGATTATGTATTTCTGTTGCCGCTATAACAACAAATACAAAAACAGCATAAAATAAATATTTAAGTGGGGCTCCCGTACAACAAACGTGATTTTTTTCCGTTTTGTACAGATAATAATAGTACGGAATCCTTCGTGCGCGAGTTCGACTCGCACTTGGCTGGTTATTACAATTGCCATGCTCAAAAAGTAATAAAATTGTGCATATTTCTGTAAAAAACTTTTTTCAGGCTTTCGAGTTACTGTTATCCGAGATACTTGTATTTGCTTTTTAAAAAAAGATAAAAATTGATAAAAATTGTAGAAAAGTTTAATGACACGAAAATAAAATATTAGATTTATGTTCTCATTGGGAATTGAGTTAGGACTGACACCTGGGATCTAGGAACAAGGGAAGGAAATATAGCTGACGTAGGAACGACGCTGAAAGGTCATCAGATTTAGGAACGAAGGATAGTATATAACAGTACGTATACGTAGGCTGGTAAAAAATAAATACTAATAAGCAACTGTATGTGGGATGCTCTGCAAAAGTTGTTTGTCACGAACACGTGAACATTTGCCACATAACGCATGCATTTCTACATCTTCTGGTGGTTGAACGGTCCCGGGTTCTGTTCGTGCTGCTCCCTCGACCGTGTCACGTTTCACTACAGCTATTCGCCGAGAAAACACCACATTTTTACTCGTATCTCGCTCGAGAGCACACCGCTTTCCGAGCTAAGTTAAAATGCACCCAATACTACAGAAAATAAAAGTAGATTCCCTCAGATTATCGATTGGACACGTGAATGGTATTCGAATGTTAATCGGCAGGTCGCTGATCGGATTTTGCTGTCATTTGTCGGTTGTTTATGCAAATTTTGTTTAATTAAACTGTTCACGCCTGACACCTGTTCTCTTTTATGTTGAATTCAAATTCAAATTCAAATTCAAAAATCATTTATTTCAATAAAATCACAAGGATCACTTTGAAACGTCTTAGGAACTAGGTGAAGCTACGCCGATTCCACGCGACCAAGCCTAGAAGAATCAGGCAACAAACACGGCTTGGGGTCTACCTTTTTTTTTATGATCCTTTCCTTAATGCTATGTAGAGCTCCAGTGTGGTGCCAATCGAACAAGGTGAAGGCTCAAACAAGAATAATAATTAAAAGTTAAAAGTACCTACTACTCAAGTACGTAGGTACAGCAATAAAAAAAAATAACTAAAGAGCTTCAGCACAAATTCAAAAAGCAACACACGCTACACTTGATTTAGAATTAAAACTTACAGATAAAATAACTATTTGCTTAAAAATAATTAAAGTAGACAAATGTTACACAAAATGAAATTAAGTACCTAAATCAATATTTAGCTGTCGAGTGGCAGAGCGACATCAGGCCACGAGGATTTATCATTTATATAATCATCTACAGTATAATACGCTTTGTTTATAAGATTATTCTTTATATAGGCTTTAAATCTTCTAACGGGAAGTTTTGTTGCGTTTTCTGGCAGTTTATTATAAAATAGTATACAATTCCCCATAAACGACCCCTTCACTTTTTCTAATCTAAATTTGGGTATGTACAATTTGTTCTTATTTCTTGTGTTAATACTATGTACATCACTTTTTTTTTTAAAGAAAGCCATATTCTTATGAGTATACAGTAAGTTTTCATATATATATTGTGAGATTACTGTGAGAATGTTAATTTCTTTAAATTTTTGTCTCAAAGAGTCCCGGGACTTCATTTTATAAATGGCACGTACTGCCCGTTGTTGGATTGTAATCATACAATACGTTGACACTTTCATTTTTCATTTTAGTTTAGAAAAAAAACCGCCCAAGCGCGCGTCGGGCTCGCGTACGAAGGGTTCGCACGAAGGCACATCTATAAAAAACGGCAAATAACACGTTTGTTGTATGGGAGCCCCACTTAAATATTTATTTTTATCTGTTTTTAGTATTTGTTTAGCAGCAACAGAAATTCATAATCTGTGAAAATTAAAAATGTCTAGCTATCACGGTTCATGAGATACAGCCCTGTGACAGACAGACGGACAGACTGACTGCGAAGTCTTAGTAATAGGGTTCCGTAAACCATAAAAATATAATATCGGTATTTTATTAATTGCATTGAAGATTACCTACTTAATTATATTTTATACCAAGCTTCAACTTGTTATTAAGGAATACGTTTTCATACAAACCTTTTATAGGGTTTGAAATGAACTCTAATGTCAACAAATCAAAATATTTATATAACTAGCGACCCGCCCCGGCTTCGCACGGGTAGCATGTTATTATACATATAAACCTTCCTCCTGAATCACTCTATCTATTTAAAAAAACCGCATCAAAATCCGTTGTGTAGTTTTAAAGATATAAGCAAACATACATACATACATACAGACGCGGGAAGCGGAAAGCGACTTTGCTTTATACTATGTAGTGATGCGTATTTTCACTCAAATCGCAAGCTTGCACATAACGAGCTCAACTTTCTTTTCAAAGTTAGAACATTAAAATACCTAATAAATTAACTTTACCATTATTTGTGGGAAGTGGCCACTGACCGAAGCCAATAAAATAATTAAGTAATAGATAGGATATAGAAGCGTAACTGTATACACTATTATATAAACAAACTAGCTGACCCGGCTTCGTACCGCCTATATAGCAAATCAAAATTGGTGACATACCGATCGCAGCGTCGCCTACCGGGTCCAATTGTGTTTTTATTTTAAACCATTCAGGAACCCATTGAAATATACATAATAAATTTCAACCAAATCGGTTCAGCCGTTTAGGAGGAGCTAGGTGGCAAACACACGTATAGAAGAATTAATATATACTCGTATTAAGTACACCGCGCACCATATCACCAGTGTTGGTCTACTCAAATAAACACTTTGCCGATGTCGTCGGTCAAAGTTTCGGGGATAGTAACTGTTAGTTGGAGTTTCATTTCTAGTAGGTATTTTATGTGACTGACCAACAATCAGTTCCGGTAGGGTCTAACAATCCTACTATCTTTCTTTTTGCGTGAACTTAAGGCGTTAAATTGGTCAATTTCTTAGAGAAATATTTATAACCAACAATGTTTGGAAAATAATTTCACTTGTAAGGTAGCTAGTTAAGTAAAATGTAGTTTTTTATGATTCTAGATGATATTTTATACTTACGTCAGGTGAAACTTTCTACTAACTTGCGGGACGTGTTAGTGTTCAAGACATGTTTTGATGGAGGCTTGCCCAACAGATACCCCAATCATTTAGATATCTAGAAAAACGATTTTAAAAGGCGTTAGGTAGGTATAACTATCTATTAAATAAAAATTAATCGCTGAATGTGTTGCTAAGCGTAAATCTTGAGAGCAGCTGAACCGATTTCGCTAATTCTTTTTTTGTTGTATTCGTTATTATCAGAAGGTTCTTATGGAAAAAAAATTGACAGGACGTCTGTCGGGACAGCTAGTATTTTATAAATGTAGACTATCTAGACACGCGGCAGTTTGTCCAGCCAAGTTCAAGGAAAAAGGAACTGGCGCCGTGTTATGCAGTAAATGTTTCAGAACAATCATGGGAATGCGAACCAGTTTTTAAATATTTTCATTTATAATATATAATTATATAGGATCACGACTGTAATCCCCAAGACATCCTCAGATCTCCAGGCATTCAGATCCTTGAAGATGTCTAAGGGGTTAGACAGAGGCATTTATACATTACATTTGGCTAATGCCCACATTATGAAGTAGTTAGCATTCTCAGTAGTTAGATAGTATTATGTATGATTAAATAATGATTCCGATAACTAGGGTGAGAGCGCTGGTTGTGGGCATTTTAACAACATTTTAATTTGAATGATTAAAATTGCTTTAATTGAATGATTAAAACGATTATTTTTAAACAATATAGAATAGAAGAAAGAAAGAAGAAGATAGAATAGAATAGAAGAAAAGAAGAATCTTATAATTTGTAAGAGGTAATATTTATTTATACAGGGAACTACGAAACGGTAAATATTTAGTTGTGGTCAAAAAAAGTTTAGAGGTATAACGCATCACAACTATCACTAATCAAAACGGACCATAGACAAATAATTGTATTAACTATAGATTCTAAACAAGATTGTTTGCTATGCTTAGTTATTGACTGCGAAAATTTTAAATGCCCAAAACCGGGGTAGGCACCACACCCGGTTGTGGTGCCTACCCCAGTTTTGGGCGGTCTACATCTAATCTAACTAAATGCAACTAAACTATTTCATAAAATACATAGGTAGGTACCTACTTTAACGATATAAAGTTGAGTTCATCACAGAATGTCTTTTTTCACACCTCGAATTAAACGAGTCACGCGACACAAGTAATTTTTACATTCACGCTATGTTTTCAAGTTAAATAAAACATACTTACCCTCGTATTCAAGAACGACCCTATGAGAACACGCACACACAGTTGTCGAAATCTTTTTTCATAAACATCACTTTATGTGTTGAGCGACACTATGGCGCACGCTACCGTGTGCCTTTAGAGCTCAACTTTGGCAAGAGGCACACGACAATGTGCCTCTAGTCATACTATGCAGTGTCGCACAACACATAAAGTGATGTTTATGAAAAAAGATTTCGACAACTGTGGGTGCGTTTTCTCATAGTGTCGTTCTTGAATACGAGGGTTAGTTTACTTGTGAAATTACACATGCACATTGCAACTTGGCTACGGTTAAATATTCTACTTTGATTCTAGTCTAGGTGACTCAAATAGCTATTCCAAGTAGGTTAATAGTATGTAAATACTAGCTGTCCCGACAGACATAGTCTGTTCAAATTTCAATAATCTCACAGAAATGAGCACAACCATTATCACTTAGGGGTATACAACGTAGGGTATTACGACCTATTCTCATACCTTCTCATACGTAATATACACAAAAAGTTTTATAAAAATCGGTCAAGCCGTTTCGGAGGAGTTTGGTTTCAAACACTGAGGCGAAAATAAAAAGTAAAAATATGTAAATAAGTCGAATAAGTGAGTTTTGATATAGGTTGATTAAAATGTGTGAATATATTTTGGCCTTATAAAAGACTTCAACGCGCGATTCTGGATTTTTTTACGAAAACAGTGGTTGAATTTATATATCAATGAAAACAACACAAATTGTTTGATTAGTCAAATTCAAATTAAAACATAATTTATTTCACTAAAATCACAAGGATCACTTTGAAACGTCTTAGGCACTAGGTGAAGCTACTCCGATTCCACGCGACCAAGCCTAGAAGAATCAGGCAACAAACACTTCTTGGGGTCTACCTTTTTTTTAATGATCCTTTCCTTAATGACCCCTAGACCCTTAGACCTAGTAGAACCCTAGGAACCTATATTGTAGTACACTTACTACTATTCATACAAAAAGTTTCTCAATTGCCCCACATTAGGTATTACAAATATGCATGTAAAAACATTGGTAACTTATAAAAACATTTTATGGCTTTACCCAGCTTTAATAATTTGATCACGTGAGATGGAAACATAAAACTTTGATTACGGCTTACAACAAACAGCAGTAGTAAACTGTATTATTCTGCAATACTTTGTTCTATAAACCTCAATTAATATTGTGTATTTACTTCACTAGTATTGAAATCAATAAATAATTGTAACATACTCAAAAATGGACCGGTTGGTTAACATAGGCCAAATTCTCCTTGTAACATGTTTGTCAACATCTTGTGTCGAACCCACATAAAATGGGAAAAGGAGAAAATAATGAATACAAAATAAATATATAGGCATTTACGGAACGCACTTTAGGTACATGCCTAATTGGTTGTATTAATAATAAGTACATTTATGCAACACCAAAAATAATATTACCACGTTATTTCTGGTATTGCTGACGTTTAAACAGTGCACACCCTGATTAAACAGTATAAAAGTAATAATGGACTACGCAGAATATTTATGGGAAGAGGACATTGTGAGTTTCAAGTAATTTCAATTATCTTTAAAAAACAGTGCAATGACCGCAATTACGCGGGTAGTTTCTCACGGCGCGGAGACTTTATTGTCGATCGATTGGATTCACATTGTCACAATGATGCTCGACGATTAATAGCAAAATCACTTTCATTACCTGATAGGCTAAAAAAACTGCAGTACGACGTTGTGAGAATGGAGTCTTTGCGACGACACTAAGTTTTATACACCATTGTTACCTTTGATCGATCAACGATCTCGATTTTAAGCAACAATATTTAACTATACAATAGTGTCGCTGATTACCTGATTACCCCTTTAGATATCTTTAAAGATCTCTTAGATAACCATCTGACATGTCTACCGTTAGGTACATTGAGAATTGAAATCCTGACCCAATTTAATTAGTTCTGACTTCGATTTTTTTTTATATTTTTTGTGTGAATAAGCACAAATGGGAACAGGAAGAAACTAACACGATCAAGATTATTTGGACCGTAACTCTTTTCTCCAGTTAATATTGTCCGATACTTAATATTATTGACAGTTTGTGAGGATGTTGGATGTTTGTGGTTCAATCACGCGGTAACAGATGAATCATCTTTATTGAAAAGCATAATGGTAAAGTTCTCGTTGTCTTGAAGCTCTCGTAGAATATTTTAGCCATGATCTAATCCGCAAGATTGATTGATGCATTTTGACGTTGAACCAACCTATTTTTTAAAATTTTAATTATTTTAGAAAAAAAAACTAACCCCTTAATTTTGTCATTATTTTGTCCCTCGACCTTGTCGCCTGAATGTTCTCGTACCTAGCCTTAAAACTTTGGTAGAATATTGTAGCCATGCTTAGCTATTCCGCATGATTGATCCGTAACTTTGATTTTGACACAGCCTATTTTTTTTTAATAATTTTAGAAAAAAAGACCTATCTCTGTAATTACACTTGGGAACATTATTTTGTCGTCCGACTGACACGTAGAATACGAGTCATACATGTCTCCTAGTGCAAATATGGCTAAAACATAAAAAAAGTAGTTTTAACAAAATATATGTTTTTTTAATTGTCGTTTGACTGGCTGCAATAATAGAGGACGTTCACAGTTACGAGGCAAAATATAGTTTGAAGAATAGCCCGAGTTATGACCGATTGCATTTCATTGTATGAGATAAGGTATCTGAACTCTAGTATTACATCATCTGTGACATGTCTGGTCTGTACCATGGGAAAGCTGCACTCATTGTATGGAACCATCTATAGTTACATGTAAAGTTTACTGCGTAATGAAGTTGCATCATCTATCACTATCTAATTGCTTCTTGCAATTGATTTGTCTGATCATCGCAAGAAATCGAACTAAGTTTCACTTAGGCTTATAAGTTTTTTATTATATATTTTTGCTAGGTCCTGCTTTTAATATCTGTAAACTGTATTCACTACTAATCTACCTAGAAATTCTACTACATCCTAGAGCAGCGGGGAGTGGCATTTATAAATCGAATGAACTAAATAAACACATCACAAAAACATTATGTAGGCCTAAATGTTTTTTTAGTAGGTCTGGTTGTTAAATAAAAAATAAAAAAACCTATTTCTGAGAAATAAATTAGGTTTAAGTATACTAGTTTAAATTATGAATATATTTAATAGTACTAAGATATGTCATTGTATTATATATTGCATGTAATGTTGATTTATAAGGAAATAATATGCTATTTTATTTATACAGTTGTTCTAACTCACGAAGGCGGGTTGTTCTTAAATGTGTGTGTGTGTGTGTAGCGCGCAGTATCGTTCGAGCCACATTCACGCACACAAAAGCTTGTTTCTAAACAAATCATTATTTCCTACAAGTACCTACTGCTCACTCGCCTTTGTGAGATAGAACAACTGTAGGTACTTACTCTACTTATTCATAAACATTTGTTGAGACCTAAATCAAACCCAAAACAATTGTGTTACATAACACTTGAAACCCACAGAGGTATGAAGGTGTTACTCACACCTGTGGTGCAACCCACTCTATATTCCACACTGACCGTGAACTTCGCCCAGGGTATCACTTTCCATGGACATCTACGTGGTCGGAGTAACTAACTACGAGGCGGATATGACTGGCACTTTCTTTTGTTTTTATCGTGTAGCTAGTGCAGTTATTTTTAACCGACTTAAAAAAAAAGCAGGAGGTTCTCAAGTCAGTTATATTTTGTTAACTCCGAACTCTTTGGTTGGGAGAATAATATGTACTTTCCGTTGGAAAAAAATAGGGAATAAACATTTGTATTGGACTTATGAAGTTACATGAAGTCTGTTTTGTTTTTAGTTTTCTAAACGTAATTATCTTGGTTGCGATTAAAAATGCTTCTAAATTAAGCAAATATGTGTCTTGTAAAAGCAAGTGCCGATCATTTAGGTATACATCAAGAGATATCTACCTATTCGTTCGCGTTTGCTTTGAAAGCAATGCGATAAAAAAAGTTTTTTGTTATTCTGAGCTCTAAGGTCATATTAGCAGTCGTATTCTGAGATCGGATGCGCCTTGTCTGACCACGAAGTGTCATAATCTGCGGTCGTCATTTAACGACTTCTTAGGAAGACTCTAAGGAGGAAGACTAAGGATAGTATTATTATGCTTGACCTGCAATTTTGTAAAACATACTCTTAAGTTAAACTACAGGTAACAGAATGATAGGTATCATCACGTGCATGCATAACTCGCGGTTCTCATAGAAATTAGCGCACACTTCCCACAAAGGTAAGTTACACCATCTACCAGTTACACCATAAGTGATCGTTACTCTACAAACGGTCAGTCATAAAGTTACCAAACACCTCCAAAATTAGCCCTACACTTTCCATAGAGAAAGTTCACATAAAAGGAGAACTGTGTATGAGTATGTTCATTCATTATGATAAGCATCTTTGACGATACACACTAATTCTAAGTGTACATAGTGCGATGAAATTGTAGGTTGGTACACATTATTACATTACTGAACGAAATATTAGTACTTACTTAGTAGATGGGTATTTTGTAGCTGTGTGTCTTAAATAATCTTTGTCAATGGTTGAAGTGACAGTTTTGTGTTCGTTTGATAAATAAATAAATAAATATAAATAAATATTGGCGGACTTTACACACAACACCATCTAGCCCCAAACTAAGCAAAGCTTGTACTATGAGAACCAGATAACTGATAGAATACTTATTTACTTTTTTTTGTAAATACATACATATTATACATACTCGTAGTAACACCCAGACACAGAACAAACATCCATGTTCATCACACAAATGTTTGCCCTGGGTGGGGATCGAACCCACAACCTACAGCGTTAGTATTCAGTTTAGTTCGAGTTTACTACTGTACTGACTAACTACTTATTTATTTATTAAAAACACTAAAAACGCAGGTACAGTAGGAAAAACAACAGTTTCAGTAACTACAGACAAGATTTTTTTGCCAATATCCGTTTAATTCTGGTTTGTAAACATTCGAGATAGTGGCGTAAAAATATGGCATGTTGATTAAAAAATATGGCTGGTATTTTATAAAGAGAATCAACCATGATTTATTACTTATCTAATTGACTGTGTTGACAGTCTGTTAACGTTTTAATTTGATGCTATTCGTTTAAAAGTTAAAAAAAATATGTTATGTTGAATAAAAAATATGGCTGATGTTTTAGAAAGAGAATCTACCATAGCTAAAATGTTTTATCACTTAGCAAGTCGACTGGGTTGATAGTTGACGTTTTAATTGAATGCTAGGTTATTTTTATGATCTTCGGCTTTTTCGGTTAGAAATCGTTGTCGGTCGTCAAACTTTGATTATGTAATGAAAAACCTAGACCTTCACTATCCAGTAGCTATCTGCGTAAATCGTGGGTGGGTAATTAGTGTAGGTATTTAAATCTCACTCATTAGTGTAAACTATTCATAAATGGCGTTGTAAGATATTTCTGCAAAGATCACTATCATTGAAAGAAAGTGAAACACTATAGGTAGGTAACTAATTCATTTGAATTACACTGGTTAGTTGCATGTAAATAAGATAAGATTTTTTTAACTGTGTATGAACTAAGTAAACATTTGCGTACTCGGTAGTTACCTACCTAATAGAAAGCAGAGAATAAAATGACGGAAATTAAAGCAGGTTTCGAAAATATGGGTGGTAATAAACTGGTTACATTTAATTTTGAGATCGGATGTCATTTTTTGCAAGGAAGTGTACCTAACCTACCGATGAAGATAAACAAAATAGATTCACGCTTGCAATCAGAATTTAGAGCCAAGAGAAAACAACAGGTAAATGTAAAAAAATATATTTTGGAATTCGCAACGCCAATTTACAAAAATCACCGGGATTACATAACAGAGAACTACCTATTACATAATTTGCCTACTGAGGTCAGCGACCATATACCTATTAGTTAAATTTCCAATTAAGTATTCTGTTCTGGCAATAAGTTTCACCTTAGCCAATAAGTTCCACCTAGAGATATCTGCCGACTGCAACGATCTATGATCATACCATGACCGTACCGACAAATGCGAAAATATATTCTTTAAACTGACAACTTTACTAGAGTAGCGACGCAATAGAGTTCGATTCTCGGAGCAGAACAAATATTCCTACAACTAGAATTTTGTTAAATAATAATTTCAATCAGTCATTTCGTTTCTCGTGAAATGCACCTAGGCAATACCTACCTTTAAGTAAATATTGAAGAATTGTCTTTGCTACAAAAACCTTCTTTCCGTATTTCATTTACTTACTGTTTTCAATTATGATTTGTAAATAATGAGCAGGAAAATTTTACAGAACAATAAAAGTGAAACTGGATAATCGATCACGACTTGCTTTCTACTTCTCTGACAATAATACTGAAAAGACATTGTACTTTGAGGAAGCTATCTAATGTCATAGAACATAGAAACCTGGGCAAAGTTGCAAAATTCTGAATATCTATTATAGTTCTAGATTTTATGACTATGTTTATCCTGCTTCACTTAGAGCTCAAACTTCTTCACTTATTTACGAATCATATTTGACTTTTGTTCTAAATATTCCTGTATATTTTGGTTCACTTTACACACGTTAGGTAGGTATAAGATAAATGCCTAGCTTCCAAGTTTCATAACAATTATTTTTTAATTACTTGTTTGTAGCCTATTACTTCTTGAGTGATGTGATCTCGCGTAGCACTGCATAAATCTTAGAGGTTTTAGATGCTACTAAATAACCAAATATTAAGTAAAATGGTAAATAAAATAAAAAAAAAACAAACAAATAAAAAGGTGAAAAAGGGAGCTAAATGGTTTGTAATCGTAGGTATTTTCCCTTTTTCGTATCCTAGGTCCTTATTTTCAAACCATGTTTTGGCAGCGCTTGCTTATACCTAGAGATATAGACGTAGACGTTCGCTATATAAGTATGGCTATCTGGGTAGAATCTGCTAATACAAAAACTGAAAAAGTTTATAAGTAACTGTTTAGCAAACACCGCGCCGTGATGAAAATAGGTCTAAGAAATTATATACGAGTAGGTAGGTAGGTACGATAAACCGCTTCAATATGATAATAAGTTTACATACAGCAAACAAACTTGAAGCTTCATTGAGCTCTACAAGTATAAACTATCCGTTATTTGTTAATTCTATACGCAAACAGTAATTTGCGATTCACAGTGCGCATTTAAAGCGTACACTCTCACACGATTCAATAAATCCACAGGCCTCGCCACACCGGACAGCATATCTATGCGGATTATTTTTTGTTGAAGCAAAAACATTCTGGATTTTCCAATGAAATCCAGTTTCGTGGCTTTCAATCTAGCCTTGTTTTTCACTTGTCTAAATTGCTGAGGTTCAAGAAAAACCTCGGAAAAGTAATTATATGTTTAACATTCAGTGGGGTTAGCAAAAATCACTATCGTATATATACATTGTCGATACGATAATGGTGCTAATACCATTGCTCTTAAATTCTCTTAAGACTTACGCGGTCTTGATGCGGTGCAGTAGGTACTTACGTATATTATGTTTTTTATTGAAGTAAGAGTTTAATAGCCGTCCGTCGTATGGCGACTCCTAAAGACCCAGTAAAAAGCCCTAGTTATTCTGCTCTCGTTTGAGAGAACAAGTCTAGCAAGGCAGCTTCCGGAACGAAACTCAACAGACCAACAACTATACCTACCACAGAGAACGTCAAACGTAAATACAGCTAAAGTTAATAAAAAAAAACACAGCCTTAAATGGGAAAAAACCGGCCAAGTGCGAGTCGGACTCGCGTAGGGTTCCGCGTGGCATTATCTATATAAACCGGCAAAAAAATCACGATTGTTGTATGGAATGGAAGCCCCACTTAAATATTTAGTTTATTCTGTTTTTAGTAAGTATTTGTTGTTATAGCGACATTAGAAAAACATCATCTGTGAAAATTTCAACTGTCTAGCTATCACGGTTCATAAGATACAGCCTGGTGACAGATAGACGGACAGCGGAGTCTTAGTTTTCGTCTTAGGGTCTCGTTTTTACACTTTGGATACGGAACCCTAAAAAAGATGTCTGTTAAAAAAATCTACGGTAATGTACAGTAAAGTCGTTGTCTAACACATTTTATATCCAATTAGGAAAGTAGTAATAAAATACCTGTATTTTTTTAAGAAATTTCTTACGCAATATGGAAATTATGGAAACGAACACAACACACCCTGCGTTTAAAATTATACGTAGAAAGTAAGATAGGTAAGTAGGATAGGTACATAATTTTTTGAAGCATAAAGCTTAGTTTATGTTTTCATTAAAGTGTGCTCTAAGAAATTTTATGGCTATTGTGTAGGTATTCTAGAATTATAAGATCGTGTGTATAAATGTTCGGAAAAAAAACAAATAATATAGATAAGCAATAAAAAAAATGTATAGGTCGTGCTATTTTCTGAATAATATTTTATTTTATGAATAACTAAACCATTTTCTACAAACAGTTGAAACTCCTTACCATTCATTTTAACAGCACAAAATGTCCTTGATATCATCACAGATCACAGTCTCATCACTACAATCCACGGTACGAAAGTTTCCAGTTCTTTAAGAGAAGAGTTCGAAGCTGTCACACGAATGCAGGTCGCCGGTCGACTGGCCGTCGCGGCTCGAGCCAAAGAGTGGTAAGGGGGTGTCATAATCCATGCTGGTTATGTTTCAAAAGTTATGGCAGCGAAAGTATTGCTATTGATTCACAATTCATGTAGTTGATATTATGATTACTGAGGTAGAGCACATAGTTAAACAACCAAACATTCACGTTTGTTTTTACTAAGGTAATGTTGGAGAATAATGTTTGGTAATGTATGTATGTATGTCCATTTTTTTGGCACGCTCTACAACCCAAACGACTTGACGGATATATGAGGTTTCGTCGGATTCGTCACAATTGTGAAAGAGATTTTTTAAATATGCCCCTCTCCGAAAATGGGGGGCATAATATTTTTATTGATTAATAATTTTTTAGCAGTTGGGTTTATGTTTTTATAATAATTTGTTATATTTTCGTACTTGAAGCGTAGCGTAGCTTTTGAAACATTACCCGCAAAGATCAAATAACCTTTTCAAGATTTCAAGATGAACGCGTAGAGCCTTCAAAACAACGCTGCAATGAACCGGTTCCTTACACAGGACGTTGAACCGTGCCCTTACCCTTCAAGTTATGTAATCATGGATTATCCATAACAGGTCTTTAGCAGGAACCGCAACAGGTCATTGGCAGCACAGTCTTCGGACACATCCTATCTATAGCTTCGGGAATCTACCATATAATCTAAGTTGATAGGTATAGGTAGATATGTATTCATAATGTTGAATTAGATACCTATTAGATTCTTAGAAAGTCTTATTTCGAGTAACTAAAGTGCGTTTTTCGCTTTTCGAAATAAGCAAAAAAGAATGAACGGTCAATGAATTAGCTCTGAGCGGGGAGATAATTAGCGTTCGGGTAATCAACAGAATTAATTATGTTCGTGCGTACTCTGATCGAGAATCCCGGCTTTAGAAAAGATAGAAAACAAAAGGTGTTTCGCAAGGCATACCCACCTAAACACTTCGTAGAAGTGCTGGCCCGCCCTACCGATATGATCAAACACCATTTAAGTTATAGCGAGCATTTAAATGAGTAAAGGTGCGATATTCGCATCGATAAATAAATTAATATCTATTGTGTACTTTCCTATTGATTCCTATTCAAAGCGTGCGTCGCGCATATGGGCCTGGGCGATATAATTTCACTCGTCCTATGGAAAGTATGGAAAGTGGTTTCGGAATATTTTTGGACGATTGATAATGGAAAGTAAAATTTAAGTGATGTACAAAATGAATTCAAGAAGCAATTAAATAGTGTCTTAAGTTTTATTACAATCAAATTCTCAAGAAGACTTATAATACAAGAATGACTTATAATACAATGAACAATGAAACACAACGAATGAATTTACATTCACTTTGAGGCGAGTATTATCGGTGAAATTCAGAATATTAATTACTAGCGACCCGCCCCGGCTTCGCACGGGTAGCATGTTATTATACATATAAACCTTCCTCCTGAATCACTCTATCTATTAACAACTATATCTATTAACTGCATCAAAATCCGTTGTGTAGTTTTAAAGATATAAGCAAACATACATACAGACATACAGACGCGGGAAGCGGAAAGCGACTTTGCTTTATACTATGTAGTGATTAAAAATCACTTGACTAAATATTATGACTTTTGCCACTATGGTGCTAATTAATCCGGTTAGAAATACACAAAAAAATACGATTGGGATATGACCGATATAGGGTTCTAGATAGATATACCTAGTGTCAGTATCTATGGTGTAATCCCATACTAAATCATAATTCCTGAATCATGAAAAACTTCGACCATCCCAGAGTCACGAAGGATATCATCGACGATTTCATGAATCTTGACTCCCGTATCTTTCAGGTGTTCTAATCCTTCCAACTTTAGGTTACTCTTCAAGAAGTTCAATGTATTGATTACTAAACTGTGCCTACACATGTTCATTCTCTTCTGTTCTTGGCACTTCTTTATAGTGATCCTTAAAAGCGTTAGCCAGTAGTGTACGAAAGCAAGGAATTCTGGAGTGATGTGTTGAGTGAATTGGAATTGTATTAGAGTGTGTGTCCATGGTTGGGAGGTCAGAGTAGCGACTAGTCGTGTATCGTTCTTGGAGACGATGGCGTGTTTGAAAACCGAACTGAGGGTTTTCCAGCCAGCTGATGATTGGTTTTTGGATTCCTAGGAGAAAGATAGTTAGTTCGTATGTGCTAGCAATCCTAACTTTTAAGATTAGGACAGCTTAGCGGTCACGTTATCCATACTAATATTATGTTATTGTCGACGTTATCATGGACGGCCAAACCGCTTGGCTGATTGTAACCCTGTATATGACATATCATCACAATCTTGGTCAGATTGTGATGTTAGATAGTGTAAAGTCTTGGGAGGGAAAAAGGCTTTTTACTCAAAATTTTCTTTTGATTTTGCGGAATTTCAATGTTTTACGATAAAGTCGCCAAAAAACGATTTCCTGTATCTACTAGGATGAAGTCGCGGGTAAAAGCTAGTAGTTAATAAGCACATAATCTACTATTCCACAAATGAATAAAACTTACCCTAGAACACAGCATCTGTTGAACCCTGAACATCAACGCACGCAACGCGTTACATTGCCGCTCAACCACTGGCGTATCCCCTACATCATAAGCCAAAGTCAGAGGAGACTTGACTCCGGAGTTAAGAACCATATACACCAATTGCAAAAGAGATGCCCCTCGTTCACTGTGACTGTCGCGACGAAGAGACTGGATTATTAGGTGGGTCTGTATTTCGAGGACTGATTTTGGCTGAAAAGTAACATTTATGTCTATACACAGTTACTACCTTTACATGGAAAAAATATCAAGTACCCTCGTTTTTGGTTTCTGCATAGAATTGGCTAGAAATCTAAATTTACGGTAAGGAGTACCTGATAGCCGTAACTCGTGAAGAAGTGCACCACGTAGGAAAGCAGTTGCAACGCTGCGCAGGCGACCCTTTCGTCCAAACTGTTAGTGGCAGATAGCACGCTTGGCAGAAACATCGGCCGATTTATGTAGGTAAGTAGAACTGGAAAATATTTGGCTCGTGAATAAATCTCCCAAGAATGGTAGATATTCTCCCAGAACTCCAGCACTTAGATTGAATGAATCAATGACATCTAAAAAAAAATCAGAGGCTGCCGACTTTATGTAAAAAGAGCCAGAACCGCGATTCCAACCGGACAATCATTTCAGAAGATATGAAACCAAGAGCGGTACCTATAGCGGTCAACAAGTGGTGCTAGCAACTAGCAAGCTGAGAAACTCCGGGAGAAGCCAGGGTTCGATAAGCTAAATAAATGTTTATAATGATCAATAGTTCCTGTTCTGGGTAACGAAAATTTGTAGATTCTGTTACCCACGGCACAGGGAACCCTTGAGGCTATGTGGTTTTTTAGTGATAGAAATAACCTCACCCCTATTATCATTCTGGTTGTTCGCGAGCCCCAGTAAATACAAGCTTAGTTTCAGGCACACGTATTCGAAATGATTTTTATTCTCCTTCGTATCCTCTGTGTCCTTCTTTGAGAATATCACAGCTATTAGCACTGCTGTTTTAGAACACAACGAAGGGTCTAATGTTAGGGGTATGAGCGTTGTGGCTAGGTCTAGGAGATAGCAAATGTTCGAATCTGAAATTGGTATTATTATGTAAATCTTGACGTAAACCTGTCATAATGTTGAGTTCAATGGCGTGGTAGGGGAATTTCTTGCTGAGAAAGAAGTGTGACCTGATTTGCATGATCTAAAAACTCTTGGTATGGGTCCTGGGTGTTCTAGTAGTCACTGATGAACAGAAAAGCCTTTGCTATTTTTGATATTGTTGGGTGTTAAACTTCATCCCAAGAAATGCTTCACAAAGTGTGACGACAAACTGTGAATGATGTAAATGGCACTAACCTATTTGAGTATCGCAGTCATCAATTAGCGCTTTAGAAAGCATATTAGGCAGCATTTCCCACACTAACATAGTGAACTTCTCTCTTATTTCCTCATCAGCTCCGTCCAAACACATGTGCAATGCCTCTAGACAGTTCACAACGATAGTTTTGACGGTGGAATGTACTAGAATGTTTAGAAGTATCTGCCACACTGTGGGCTCTGTTGTTAGCTCTGCTGGTAGGGTGTCCTCGAATTTGAGCCATTGGGATATCTATAATTTTGTGATAATTTTGACAGTCGGTAAGCTATAACTGTCTAAATTCTCTCTCCAGATATGGCTACTAGATCATACTAACTTGCAATACTTTAACATGCCGCTGACTTAAACTTTTATACTTCTTCTACCAGCATAGTTTTTTTTTTCAAATAATTAATTAAAACTCCACCCAGTTTGCGAGTTTGAGTACTTGCTGGCAATGCGAGTGATCATTATAAAGAGCATCTGAATTGAAACTGTAGCAATACAAGTTGAAAAGTGGTAATTACCTAGCTAGACTGTAATAACTCACCACATGAAACTTAACATAGTTAGAGATCCGCTGTGAAGTGAAAGCCCACAGCAGAATGGCAGGGTTGTGCGTGTAGTAGACGGAGGGTTCCGGTTGCAACATGCCAACTAGGCAGTCCGTTGCCTTTTCTAAGTACACCCTCTCGTCTAGAGACTTTAGTGAACCGTTTGATATAGTTGACATCTAGAAGCGGGTTTAGAATTATAATGCCCAAGCACTGGAGATCTCCTTCAGATCTTCAGGTGCTCAGATCCTTGAAGATATCAGTGTCTCATGTCAGTGGCACGTCCAAACAAAACAATTATAAATGTGTACACTTTTTGCTGTAGTTAATATTCCATAGGTATATGACATCCCATCGAAAAAAGTATATAGAGGTCACTAAAATTCAAATAAGGGATTTAAAAAAAAAACTCAAAATTGTTTTTTCGGAAGAAAACAATACGAAAGACATAGCGAAATCAGTATTGAGAAATTCTTACAGCAAAAACCAGCCAAAGAGCTTTAATGATGTATGGAGGTGGTTTAAAGGATCTCGGGAGCCTCAGGATATGTTCCACCAAGAAAGGCAGTAGTGGAGCGGTGGCTTCTTCGGGGCTAAAAATAAAACACTTAACTTGAACATTATGGAAGAAAGAGAGAGAGAGAGAATTAAGAGTTTCTAAAATAAATAGGGTTTGGGCGATTGTGCACTACAAGGAATTTTACTGTCCGAACATCCGATTTTTTACGGTCCGAAGTGGCATGAAAAAAACGGATGATTGGCTTGTGCACTTGTCCGTCTTTACTCGGATGATACGCCTCAGTTTAGGGTAGCTCTGTCTTTGAAACTACACGCCTCGCACGCGAAATTACTCTGAACGATGAGTTTCCGCCCGCTCATGAAAACCGCTCCGGAATGGGGAAAAGTAAAATGTCGGACGGTAAAATTACGTATAAGTGCACAAACTAGTATATACATTATATGGCGTGCCATATCGGACCGTAAAAAATCGGACTGCCGGACAGTAAAATTCCTTGTAGTGCACAATCGCCCTTTGTGTTGTTATGATAAACATACTCAGTTTGATTGGAGTATTTCTTAACTATAGATTTTGACACGGGTCTTTATCACGTAATTACCTTTAATTTACAATAGCCATGGTCGCGGGCAGACCATGTGCCGGGCGGCAAGAGTCTGCCCGCGACCATGTCTAGTTATGTCATCTATAGTTATGTCTACTAATCACGATAGTTAGAAAAATAATAGAGTATTTCTTGCCTAACTTAGGCACTAAGCAGGCTTATAGTGAGGCTAATAACTACCGGTCTGAATGAAACGTTATGTTTATGTCATCACTACATAGTATAAAGCAAAGTCACTTTCCGCTTCCCGCGTCTGTATGTCTGTATGTATGTTTGCTTATATCTTTAAAACTACACAACGGATTTTGATGCGGTTTTTTTTAATAGATAGAGTGATTCAGGAGGAAGGTTTATATGTATTAAACCCGTGCGAAGCCGGGGCGGGTCGCTAGTAGATAATACAACGCACTTATCTATTCCAACTGAACGCTATATGCGTCCTAGAAAGATAAGCGTAAGGGTATTACTGATTTTGGAGTTTAAGACCTAACAAGCAAAATTGAATAAAATATCGTTGCTTCATACTTTTCTGAAGACTGGCAGTAGAAGTAGATGTAGATCAGTAAACTGTACGGCTGGCCTTTTTGAAAATGCGTCCCTATGGACTGTGGCTTCTCTATACCATATTGCAACTCTACTAAGCCCATCTGAAAATAATTAGAAACTTCAAACTGTCCTTTGCAGATACTGTCTTTAGAATAAGACAAGTAAATAAATAAAAAGTGGCCAAGAGCGAGTCGGACTCGTGCACGAAGGGTTCCGTACCATTATCTATAAAAAACGGCAAAAAAAATACGTATGGGAGCCTATAATATTTATTCAGTTAGTTAGTAGTTCATGAGATACAGCCTTGTGACAGACAGGCGGACAGACGGTCAGCAAAGTCTTAGAAATAGGGTCCTGTTTTTACCTTTTGGGTACGGAACCCTAATAATGAAATACGATGTAATATGTAGATGGTAGACATTCCTTCCAGGCAGAAAGGCACATCCAAATAAAACTGGTTTTGAACACAACTTTAGTATAATAGCCACATGAAAATCTTCAAGTTTAGGTCCCTGAAGATAATCTAAGAGGGGGTGAACAGAGGCATATCCACATAGCATATTTAGTTCAAACTGGTTCTCAACTGAACTGGTTTCGAACATGACAATATAGGCTAGACTATATAGCTATATGTATTCTACATTACTTCAGATATTCAGGCAGGGTTTACTTCATTAAAGTTTGATGTATTTGGACACGCAACATGCTTCCCTCACCCACCTTAATAAATTGACTTACATGAATATCATTGGCACAAGTGCCTTGAGAAAAAGTGTTATCCACATCGAGGTATTTGTTAGCTAAAACTTTGAGGAGCTCTCCGAGCACTAATGTGCTTGCTTTACGAACTGATGTGTCGTTTCTGAAAACATTTTATTGTCGTTCACATTGTAGAGTAAAAAAAAAACAATTATAATTAATTAATTAATAGGATCACGACTGTAATCCCTAAATACGGTAAAAATTCTCTCAGATCTCCAGGAGCTTAGATCCTTTGAAGATGTCTAGTGGGGGTAGTCAGAGGCACGTCCAAACATTATATTTGGCACATGCCCACATTTTGCAGTTATACTAAAGATAAGTTAAAACTAATCTAAAGATTATACTAAAGATTATTAAAAATAATCTAGGAACTAGATAACGGATAGAATACAAACGCATTTTTTTTGTAAATACGTACTTACAACACGTTAACACACAAACATCTATGTTCATCACACAAAATACTTGTCCTGGGTGGGGGTCGAACCTACAACCTACCTTAAGATCTGAACTTGCGGCAGCATCACCAGGTATCCTCGATTGAACAGCATGTCACAGAAATCTGGCAACACCTCAGCACTGCTGCTCTCGTAGAAAAAGTTTAGAAGGAACTTTAGGAATATTCCGTATTCATCCGTGGCTATTTGGTTTTGGTGTTCCTGGATAATGTGGTTGATATACTCATAACTAAATACATATTAAGAAAAATAAAAAAATAAATAGAATCACGACTGTAATCCCCAAGTACGGTAGTCATCCTCTAAAATGGATGGCACATGCCAGGCCACATGGCCTTAAGCTTATTCACCATCTTTATTCACATATACTATACATTATAAAATCGGAGATGTGGTTTGTTCAGAAGTATTTTTTTTTTCGTTTCTAAAAAGAGCAATCGTCAACATACAGGGCCTTAACGGAACTCCGCGTAAGTGGAAACTCACCCTTAGGCAGATGAAATATTTGCATTGTGAAATTATTAAAAAGTCCAAAATGGCACAAGCGCGTTGATATCTTTTCTAAAGGCTACGAGGTGCTACGACCGCTACGAAATGCTACAAGTCTACGACTAAGTATCAATCAATCTAAAAATGACTCAGAAAACAAAAATAAGCCCTAGTTATTATTAAACTGTAAAGGTGTGACCAGGACACAAGTTTGCCGCGTGACTAGTTTAAACAAATGATAAATGTACATGCGGCGGCTGTCGTTCAATCATAGCGCGGCTATAAACGCGCGGCTGCCGTGCTCAAATGCCGCGCTTTGTCTGGTCACATCCTAAAAGTACTTAACAAAGAAAGTTTTTTTGAAGTTGAAGCAGATTGATCACCAGTTTTGTTAGACAACAGCCCGGGGTTGAGGTAGTCTTAAAAATAACCAATGACCATTTAGCAGAGGCTCTTCACGCAAATGTTACAAAAGGAATCCCAAAGCTAGAAGACATCATCTCAGATACAAAAGGCGGTAAATAGAGGGATGCCCATTGCCTATATTTTGCAGTTATCAGAATTCCGTATGTTACAGATTGCAAGCCTAAAGGTGTGACCAGATATTGCGCGGCAATCAAGCGCGGCAAATATGCCATGCGAACGAACAATAACACCGTACTTGCACCGAACAAATCTTGCCGCGCGCGGCTGCTGCGCTCGATTGCCGCGCAATGTTTGGTCACACCTTTAGAATACTGACTGACTATGTAAAAGCAGCTCTTAGCGTACCTTTGTGAACGCAACAATATCAAAAACCATTTGTTTCAAAGCACCGGCCATATCATCTGCACTTTGTTTGAGCGTGTGCATCTCTTGCTCGTCTGATAAAATTGATTGGACGAAGTCTATCTTTTTTTCCGTGTGGCAGAACAGTTTTATGAGGCTGAAAGAAATTATTTAAATAATTGCCACCCAGGCGTGGCAATTATAGTACTTGTACGTAGTGTACTTGTAGTGATTTCCGATGCTCACCCATCGATGTGTGAATATCAGAAGCCTGCTGAAGCAGTTTACCTACCTGGGGCCGTATCACAAGCTCAAAAGCAACATTAAAACAATATTACTCATGGTGCGAAAGTGTCAAGACAATACGAACTCGTATAGCGTCACTTTCACACCGCGAGTAATTTTGTTTTGATATTACTTTAGGACCTTGTGGTACAATCCCTATAGATTGTTTCAACGGTCTTTTTATAGCTCAACAGTTGCTTGTATATTTTATATATTGTACCTATCTACTATCGATCTAGAAGTAGGTATCTACCAATTCCTATTCCTCGATCACGCTCAGTCAACAGTAAAGATTGAGACAGTAATTTTGTGATTATGTGTTTTTATATAATGAAAATTTTGAAACCTACAGAAAAAACAGAAAAAAACATAATTAATTTGGTAGCACACAATTTTACAAACAGTAAACTCACCTCAAAGAGCTTATTCCAAGCTGACACATCACGACGTAGAGCATTCCAGAAGTTCCATTATCACCAACCAGCATCGAATGGTTTAGCGCACCCATCAGTAATTCAAACCATCTCTTAATCACTTCCACCAAAGGATTGGCAGTGCCACCTTAACGGGAGATTGGGAAATGAAATAGGATCGTGGCTGTAATACCCAAGTATGGTAGACATCCTCTCAGATCCTTGAAGATGTCTAAAAGGGGTTCACGTCCAAACATTATATTTGGCACTTGCCCACATTTGGCAGTAGTGAGCATTCCATACGTAACAGGTTGCAAGCCTGCTTATAAGAATATGTACTAACTGGTTTCCTCACGATGTTTTCCTTCACTGTTTTAATATGGGTCCAGCCGTTTCCAGACATAGTGTACATTCTTAATTATAATTAGATTCTATATGTAATGAATAAAGATTTTATTATTTTTAGGGTTCCGTACCCAAAGGGTAAAAATGGGACTCTATTACTAAGACTTCGCCGTTCGTCTATCCGTCTGCCCGTCTGTCTGTCACAGGGCTGTATCTCATGAACCGTGATAGCTAGACAGTTGAAATTTTCACAGATTATGTATTTCTATTGACGCTATAACAACAAATACTAAAAACAGAATAAAATAAAAATATTTAGGTTGGGCTTCCATACAACAAACGTGATTTTTTTACCGATTTTTGGCTGTTTTTTTTATTATACTTTCATCGTCCTTATTATCGAGTAGTCATAGATAAATAAATACAAACATTTGCATAAAGTAGTCTATACCTAGTTGCCTTTACAATTACCTTTTATAGTCAAACTCTCTGGCTGGTAGGCAATCAGTGCATCAAGCACTAAAGCGCCTGATAGAATACTGTTCTGGTTGTTATGGATTTGAGTGGCTAAGGAGTTGAGACAGGCGAAGAGCTGTACAGCGCTGTAAGCGCTTTGATTGGACAACGGTGGAGTAGTTTTGTAGGCGGTTATGCTGGAATTCGGAAGTGCTGAGAAATGGTGTCTTAGTAATCTAACTACTGGATTATGATCGGTCTTATGCATTTAAAAACTGTTTTTAGGGTTCCGTACCCAAAGGGTAAAAACCGGACCCTATTACTAAGACTCCGCTGTCCGTCTGTCTGTCACAGGGCTGTATCTAATGAACCGTGATAGCTAGACAGTTGATTCTTTTTTACAGATTATGTAATTTTCTGTTAACGCTTAAAAACAGAATAAAATAAAAAAACAAAAAACGTGTTTTTTTGCCGTTTTTTTATAGATGTGTGCGCGAGTCCGACTCGCACTTGGCCGGTTTTTTTTAAGGACTTGGTCAGTGTTTTAATATACATACATACTTACCAAAGCGTTCCCAAAGCGTTTCAAAATGACCTTTCTGATTTATTGAATTTTTACCCTTTGACTTTGAGTATGTAGCATATAAAACTACGAAAATACGGTTTCTTATCAAAAATATTCGTAGGTGTTTGCTTATACTACTACCACTAAAGCTTTATTATAGTGTGCATTATTAGGTATGTAGGTCTGTAGATATAAGTAGACTAAAATCTAGAGGAGATACCGTTTCCACTGATGCTGAGCTATGCACAGCGGATCGTGAATTGACCAATCACAGCTCGAAATAATTGACCCAAAAATGTCGAGTGCTGTGATTGGTCAATTCACGGTCCGCTCCAAGTTCTGTGTCAGTGACTCAGTGAAAACCCACCCAAAGCCGATGGCCCACCCTGCAATGAAACAGAACTCGAGTATATAGGTTGTCTGGAAGAGATCGCGTTTAGCGATAAGGCCGCCCATTGTACATTTTGTTTGTTTTTTACCTACTATTTGTTTTCTCTATATTTGAGTTTTTTTTTCAATAAAAGTGTTTATTTATCTTATATCTATCTATATATCAACAAATAGACCTCACCCGTTTAGCAAATCGCAAAGGAAATGCATGCAAGCGTCAACAGCAGTGATAGGCCCGCTGCCCGCATAGTGGGCCAAAGCCCTAAGCACAGCCGCCATCGCATGCGCCGCGTGTTCCTCTACGAAAAATCTCCGAGAGCGCCATAGGAGGCGCAATGAACTTATTATGGACCTAAGACAAGTGTTATGAAACAATGAAAATGAAATGGTAGGCGCAGGCTGTCAGAATCGCGTGTAAACATGCCCACACTTTTCAATAATTAACATTTCATACGTGACAGGTTGCAAACCCATCGCGGCATATAAGAATCTAACTGGTTTCCTCGCGATGTTTTAGGACTAATAATAATTCGAAAGTTTGGATGTTTGTTTGCTACACAACACAATCACATCGTAATGGAAATTAATCGTACCATTGTAATGAATAGATTTTTATTACTTTATCTATAATAATTTAAAAATAGCATACTTTTTATCATGATAAATAAGTTGCCAGAAATTTATTTTACGAGCAAATTACATATTAATTTCTTAAAAATCTTACATAAAAAGTGTAAAGTCCAAATTAGAGGTAGCTTCGCAAAGAAACACAGTTATGTCGTTATCCAGTAAATATTCAATCATACGCGCCCTCTCTTCAGAGTTAATGTTGTAGCGGCTTACAACTTCAATCAAATACCCGCAGGCCTTGCTTTGGGCTGTAGTATCTCGCGAAGTTAGTAATCTTTTAATATCTGATAGGGCATTTTGGCTTCCACTGGGGTTGTAGGTTCGATTGAAATTAGAATTGACTAAACTATACATTTTTCATTTCGTGTGACAATGACAAACAACATAAACTCGAAAATTGCAGAAGAGAAAGAAATTGAGAACAATAAATTTCCCGCCTATTACAGAGACTGCACATCCGGTTGACTGACTAGTGTTGCTAATTGCTAACTACTGCATGCAAGAATCTTTGATTGTAACCACAGAACATAGAAGAAGAGTGTTTTGTAACAATGTATTGACCGATAAGACTTGACATTGACAAATACCAAATTATGACTTATTGAGGCTTTGATTTGTCAAAATACTGTTATTTTTTTGTATAAATCAAAGTCAGGTCAGCAATCAATCAAAGTAATATTTTATTTATTCAATTTCAATCCTGTACTGTCCTGTCTGGCTGGTTGCTGTTGCTGTGCTGTGCTTGCTTGTGTTTTGCGAACGATATTCGTTCGCGTTTTATTTTTGTACGTTTTCTCTAGACGGTTGTTTTTTTATAACTTGTTAACTTTGCTAAGTTTGTCTCTCGTGGTGTACCTGCATATCAAAAACAATGGTACGTAATTTTAGAATTGGTTAGAAGTGCGCAAACCGAGCATCATCAATGCATGGTTCTTTATCCTGCGTTGTGGAAGTCTTCATTGATATGTTTATTTCTTGCAGTCGGTGGTAGAGTTTATGAAGGATTTACCGTCATATGACGAGCACAACTTCACACTGTTCAATACTGACCATGGAATTCGAAATTGTTCGAAAAGGCCGTCAATATACTTGCCCACTGAAGACATACCTTCAGAGCAGAGTTGAGTATACTTTACAATAAGTTTTTTTTGTTAATCCTCTTTTCATTTATCAAGACGTTATCATGTAGTTCTGTTTTTCTAAGGTGTTCAAGTTCAGTATGCAATAAGTTCATAAAAAGTGTGTCCCTAATAAATATGTTTTCCATTACAGTAATAGTGACAGAAAAAACAAACATATTACTGAGATATCTACACCAACAATGGGAGAAAAAGGTACATCTTTTGCTTGTTTTTCTAATCTGTAAATAGTATTAATTAAGCTCCTCTAATGAGGTTGAGCTACCTATAAAC
This sequence comes from Hydriomena furcata, assembly GCA_912999785.1. NCBI lineage: Eukaryota > Metazoa > Arthropoda > Insecta > Lepidoptera > Geometridae > Hydriomena > Hydriomena furcata. Next base: position 10,875,151 of record OU538837.1, read on the forward strand.
TATTTGCATCGGTCTTTAGATAGCCTAATTGTGTGTTTTATAAAAATTATCTGTAATATATTAATTAGATGTTATTTATCTGTAAATAAAGATTGTAGAATAACACTTTGGCTAAGACATCTGTGGCCTGAGCACAAACCACTATCGTATCGACAATGTGTGCCAAAAAATGCCAAAACTGACACATTTACTATACATAAAGCGGCAGTTTTGACTCTTTGATATGTTGTCGATACAACAGTGTTTCTTGCTAACCCTGTAACATGTAATGCATTTGTTAAAGGAAACTGAACTGTGTTTCCTGAGATGGACATGAGAGCTAGAATTATCTAAAAAAATAAAATAAAACAAATATAAAAAACCGATAAGAAACCAACTAAACAGAATAGCCCCAGACTGTCAATGTATTGATTAGTTTAAAGTTTGTATAATCTAATATATAAATTTCCCTTGTCACAGTGTTTGTAAGCAAATTCCTCTAAAACGGCTTGATCGATTTTTATGAAATTTTTGTGTATAATTGGTAGGTCTCAGAATAGGTCGTAGGGTATTTTAGATAACCCTAAGTGATAAGGGTGGCGTAAAGTTCGGAAATAACTGAAAGTGCATTTTTCTGCGGGATTATTGAAATTTGAGGACAATGTATGTCGGGACAGCTAGTAACAATAATAATTTTTATTTTTTCAGAACAACTCTCCAAAGAAGCGTGATCAGAGCCATATGGAACAGAACGGAGAGGAACGACCTCGCAAAAGGCCCTGTATTATTACCCCACTAAATTGAAAGCAATACAGTCATAAGTTAATTTGTGCTTAAGTTATTGTCCTTACAAATAAATGTATAGCCGTAGAATAAGTGATTTGTTTCTTGCACTATTCAAATGCGGCGGCGACGGGCATGTAACCTGTCTATGTGTGGAATACTAACTACTGCAAGATGTGGGTATGTGCCCAATGTAATGTTTGGTTGTGCCTCTGACTAACCCCTTTAGACATCTACAAAGATCTGAGAGAATTTCTACAGCTCATTGATTATGTAAGTTTTGTTGCAATCATTGTCAGTCAGCTTGTTTTTGAAACTAGTAAATATGGCAGCTTTGTTATCCATTTACTGAAGTTGCTAGCTCTAGAGCTACTAGAACCATTTTTAGGGTTCCGTACCCAAAGGGTAAAAACGGAACCCTATTACTAAGACTTCGCTGTCCGTCTGTCTGTCTGTCTGTCCGTCTGTCTGTCACATAGACATAGCTAGACAGTTGAAATTTTCACAGATTATGTATTTCTGTGGCTGCTCTAACAACAAATACTAAAAATAGAATAAAATAAATATTTAAGGGGGGCTCCCATACAACAAACATGATTTTTTGCCGTTTTTATAGATAATGGTACGGAACCCTTCGTGCGCGAGTCCGACTCGCACTTGGCCGGTTTTTAATATGAAGGTTTCTATTGTAGTTTAGCGGTTTCATATTAGAAACTGATTGAAATGAATTACAACAGTTACGTAATCAAGGGGCAGTTGAAAGAGACAATAGAATTATAGTTCTTTGGTTATACATTTATTTGTGAAGCCTATAGTATTAATAAAAGTGAATGGCAATTTTGATTTTAAATTATACATAAATCAAATCGAAACACTTTAGTTTCATAGATATTGGTTTAGCAAAAGTGCCATGCCACTGAGATCTTTGAAATGGAACTTGAATTTGTAAAGTTTTACAGGTTTTTTTTTTTAAATTTGAATATGATTGTATTCATTCCATTTTGTTTGTTTCGTTCAGAATAAACCGTTTCTTAAAAAATGGTTATTTATAGGTATGTAAGTTTATCACCCTGTTTTCGGTAGATACCTACCTACTCATATGCAAAGTTGTAAAGACAAGTCCTAGTACAGTTGTTCTATCTCACGAAGGTGAGCAGTACTTGTAGTTGTGATGTGTATTGACACGCGCTTTTGTGTGCGTGGCTGACACTAAGCTCTCCCGAGGTTACACACACCAAAACAATGTGTCATGTGCATCTACATGCACAATTCGACCAACCCGCCTTCATGAGATAGAACAACTGAATGTGTTGAAAATAAGCCATATATTCACGGTAAACAATACTTGAGGAAGTTTGTTGTTGAAGCATGCTTCTGTATTATTGTCAGAAATGCGTTGTAGTGTTCCTGATGAATGATTGTTTATGTTAAGACACGGATACACTAGGGAACATTTTGACGCTCAGCGTCATGATGCCCCCAATTTGATGTGACGTGGGACATGTTGCTTACTACAACATGAGTTCCACAACATTGCCCCATTCACATAGTCGTGGAGAAATAGAAATATCCTTAAATTTGTCCCCAAGGCCCCAAGCGTATCTGTGGTTTAAACATTATTCCCATCAACAATATTGCTGAAAAAGTTTACCATGAATGTCATAAACATGATGTAAACTAAACATAAACACTATCCTAGAATAGGAATATTAGGAATGATGAGCGAGTGAAAAGGTGGTTAAATGAACCTTGGTCTGTCTTCTTACTAATTCTGTTTTCTTATGTAAAAAGATAGTATATTATTTAAGGGCTTATATTTAGCACAGATAAACACATAGACAACAGCAATAGACTTGTTCCATTTCATCAATATTATATGAGTTCAGTTTTCTATTATTAATAGGTTTTAAAAATAGTAGAATGATTGTTGTGATCATGTATTGAATTGATTTTATGACCCTCTTAAGCAAGTTATATAAATACAAACAATGTCCGTCCCTGCCAAACTTTATGCATATATTATCTCTAATGCACTCATTGACAGTTTTGTATGGTTTTGTTAACTAAATGTTTGGTGTAGATGGGCATAGATATATTTAAACAAAATACAAAACCACAGATTGTAATTAATGATGAAGTAGTAAGTCATATTTTTTTTTATTTATATAATAATTCCTAAGCTCACCACTGACACTAAAAACTTGAATATGTTACTGAGAACATGCTAAGCCTTAAGCCTAAAAACTTGCCCTATCCTTAACAAATGCTAAAACACATGTCTGTCAGCAGTAGACAAAGTTCATACATAACTCTCTAAAATGCACTAATAAGCTCAAACTCTTACATCTCTATACATCTCTCTAGCTAGACAGACTTAGCCATATCATTTTATATGGAAATATCTCTAAGTGTGTCCTAAAAACTTAAGTTTAGTGCAGACAAGTATTAGCAATATAATGTTGTATGGAAATATCTTCGATAAGTGTTCTAAAAAGTTAAGGCGCTGCCAGTTCCTATAACCGCGGCAGAAACGACCAAGACAGTTAACAACGGCAAGCTCTAGATGGCGTATGCGTATCGTAAATATTAACGACAGTTTTTATGAGATTGCGTTGCTGGTACCTACGTAGGCAAGTAATAGGGGTAGCTTTACCCACTCCTCATAACCATTTTCCGTGATCCGCCTTTGCTTTTCGAATAAATTAATGATATAAATTATGTATAATTACTTATCAAAAACCTATTCTAGTAGAAATCTAGATCTACATATTACCTAACTTTAACAATAAATCACAAGTTGATCTTAATAGTAGGTACCTATCAAAGTATTTCGATCATAAATTCTAAAACGTATCATTTTGAAATAATATCTTTATCGTGAAAAGTTTCTGCTATTATGTTTTATCTAGGTAGGAACCTGAAGTAATATATTTATAAAATAGGAGATGTGGCTTGTTTAGAAGAAGTATTTCTTTTTTCGTTTCGAAAAAGAGCAATCGTCGACATACAGGGCCTTAAGCGTGATCTTAAAGTTCAATTCAATTCAATTCTTTTTCTCTGGCTGCTGTGACAGATTGTCACAATTCTGCCAAGATCTTAAAGTTTGGTGCTGACAGCCAAGAGTTGACTAAAGATGACAGGGACAGAGTTTAAATCAAAGTACTAAGTAACCTCTATCCATAGTAATGGGCTAGCCTCGGATCAAGTATGAACATTTTAGGATTTCAATGTTAATGTAGTACCTACCTACCTTGTAGATTGTAGGTTCATATTAAGTATCCACATCAACAAAAGTAACAAAATGGGTAGTGTAACAAGCTTTGCCTACTGATCTATTGGTGTTCAATAATGCCATATTTATTTTATATATATTTTATTCAATTCAATATATTAATTAATTATTGTGCGTAAGTAGTCACCTGAAGGAGCTTCATCCAACTTTGTAGGTAAAATATTTTGAAGGGTCAAATCAGAACATGTTTTAGACTAGATTATCAGTTAATTTTAAAGCCAGAATGATGGTGGTAATTTATGTATAATGTACCTATCTCAAGGATCACTGATGAATAAATGTTATTTACAGTATGAATAATATGGTTGTTTGATTTATTTAAAATATAGTATAGGGCTACCTACATATAAATAAATAAAATTACATTTGGCACATGCCTCCTGCTGACAGGAGATAGCATTTAATTTAGCCGAACCCACGACCTTCGGATTGAAAGTTTAGTCTCACTTGGCAACACAACTCTTTAGGTTAGGCCAACAGGTATACATTTACATTAGTTAAATAAGGATTTGTCTCTGTATGACCTTTAAATACTAAATTACTAATCTAGTCTTAATCCCTAGTTAGAGAGACCTTTACAGAAAAGAATTTTCCTTACCAATCTGGGAATGTTGTGGAGCACAATAAGTAGTATGCATAAAATAAAATGATTAGAATATTTATTTACTGTACCTACCAAAACAAATTCGCTTTTTAGGGTGGTTTTCACTAAAATTTACAAATGTTTTCGATGAAACAAATATAAACGACATTCTGTCTAGCTTTTTAATTATTTTTGGGATGGATCCATGCCTTGTTAGAACTACAAAAATGGTATTATAAAATAAAACTGCATAATATTGACTGAAAAATAACTTTATTCTAATATTAATTATACTTAGTTCACAATATGCAGAAACTTTCAAGCTGCAGATAATGTCAGGTCCATACCTAATGGAATTATCCTTAAGTTTTAGAAAGGTAATCTTATCTACTATTATAAACACCAAGTCACTAGATCCAATTACCTAGAAGCTTTCATATACATTAATAAAAATCTTAACTATTACATAGGTACTAGCACAGAATTTGATCAGTTTCACTTGTACAGAACAGTGTATGCAATATATTATTTATTGTGAGATGAGGCTTTATAAATTGATCTACTATCATCATAGTCAACTTCCATGCAAGTACCCTTTCTTAAATTACAACCATATTGCGATAATACAAGGAAGTGTAAAACTTAATTGAAGACAAATTTAATATTTTGCAATTATGTCTTGAGAACTTAAAACCAAACAAAATATTTCTAAATTTATCCAGCTCTAAATGTCAAATATAGTTTTAAAATGTCTTGAAACTCTTCAATTGATTTAATCCTTGGCGGGAACTTCAATGACTCGGGGCTTGTCAATGATACGAGCAGTGCGGTTACCCTTCTCAACAATCCCGATGATCCAGGCTTGGTAGCCCTCCTGCTTCTCAATGTCCTTGCAGTAAGCAGCAGCCTGCTCACGAGGCAAGCATATCAGAAGTCCTCCAGATGTCTCCGGAGCATGACCTTGAAGTAGCTGGAACATGTTTCCACATGCTTTGGCCACAGCAGCCATCTTAGCTATAACCGGAAGGTTGTGAATCACAAATGAAACCTCATTCTTCTGATGCGAAGCCAGGTTTTGGGCGTGTCCAAGAAGTCCAAATCCAGTGACATCGGTGGAGCCATGAGCATTGTATTTGTGCATCAGACGAGCAGCAATTCGGTTCAGTCTGCTCATGGAATCCATTGCCCTATGGTAAGCTTTACGGACGTCTTCTTCAGAAACCACTAACTTTATGCGGCTCCAGCGTTCAGGCTGATCCAGCCACTGGTGAGCGTTTACTGCCACCTGAGTGCCCAAGGGTTTAGTTAGAACCAGCACATCACCCATCACAGCGTTGTCCGGAACTATATATTCATTAGGTTGGCATATAGTGGTAGCAACCCCTCCAATTGTGCACCAGGGGTTGATGACGGTCTGCCCGCCGGTAACGGACGTGCCGGCTTCCAAAGCAGAGTCCTTGAAACCTCTCATGATGAGGGGGATGACGACATCGCGTTCCTTTTCAGTCATTTTGGTCGAAACGCCCAACAGCATCAGCATGTTATCACACTCCGTTACTCCCATCGCGTATAGATCGCTTAGTACGTTGGCGCAAGCAATCTTGCCCATCATGTAAGGGTCGTCGACGAGAGGATAGAAGAAGTCGGTAGTTTGCACCAAACAAAGACCTCCGTGGCGGAGCGGCGTCACCGAACAATCCAAGCCGATGCCGATGCGCGGGATCGCCACATGCATGAACTGATCATCTTGCTGGGAGTAGTCCTGCTGAAGGGACTCGACGAGCTTTCCCAGAACATCTTGAGGAACCTTACAACTTCTTCCTTTGAGATCGGCAAAGCGTGTCAAACGAAAACTTGCTTCCAAGTCGTGAGCCACCGGATCGAACGGCCGACGCAGCGCCAAAGCATTGGGGTTACCCGTCATTTCCAGTTGAGCCGCGGCTAAAGAGTCCTGCGCTACACTAGACTGATACGACATAGTACACAAAAACAATACAATAGTCCGGTTTTTCAGTGTATTTCGGGTGAAATTGCGGATACCGACACGCCGCCAAGTGACGCTTGCAAAATGGCGTCTCCTTTACAAAGAGAAAATGGCAGGAAAAAGAAACATTCTGTCGGAAGCACTTGATTGGCTGATATGCATCAAAAACATTATGTTATGGAACAGGATTGGTCAATGTTGTTGCTAAATTAGTATTTTTATATCTGATGCTGTAATCAAAACATGCTGATATTTTCGTTCGGAAATGACAAAAAATTTAAATTAGTACATGTTTGACGTAAAATATCTGGTTATTGTTATATTCGATGTTTGTTTTTAATTTATACTTCGATTTCTTTCTAATAAAGTTATTTGCATATTTAGGTTTAATTTGCCGTTTAAAATACTTTGTATTCTATATACCCTTACCATAAGGAGAAGGCACTAATATTATTATATTTTGACCATTTACATTCGTGCTTTTTAATATATCTGCAAATCAAAAGTAGCCTAGCATTGAATTGAACAATACTAATTGCTGATTGGTCGTCATACAGAAAGAAACGTCAAAATATTTTTTGAATATTCAAGGCGGTTGTATATTTTTTAGCAGAAGCAGATAGCGAGCGAGCCGACTTTCGTTCGTAGTCAACTCAATACAATACAAACATAAACTTCGAAAACTTTGGATTATTTAGTTGCAAGTTGTTTCAAAAAATGAATACTGTTATCTAATTCAATATGGGATCAACTATTTGGAAAAAAAATGAGAATGAGGCCGGTTACCCGTACTATATTGAGTAAGTTTCCAAGTTTACTTTCACTGAATGATCGCGCAGTATTTTCGTAGAAACTAAATTGAACTTTTTATTTACAGCGAGACAACAGGAGATGAGAAATATGATCACCCTGAGTTCTTAAAAATTATAGAAACATTAGAAGCTTACGATGGTATCAAGTACAACGCATACCGTGTTGCGTTTAAAAGTTATGCTCTACAAAAACAACTAAAAGGTAAAACTTAAGCTTTCTACTGATGTAAATTCCATTACTGCTTACAATTTTTGAGATTATAGTCAATCAACAATACATCAAAAATAGTGTAAATAATGGGCGGCCTTATCGCTAAAAGCAATCTCTTCCAGGCAACATTTGAAAGGACAGGATCGAACTTAATAAAAAAAACGGTGGTTCAAAATAATATAGTCTATTGACTTTTTGATTGGTCAAAACATTTTCATCAGTTATATTTTTATTTTTTAAAACAAATAAATGTTATTGCTTTTCAGTACCACCCCTCCGTCTCAGTTCAGGTGTATTCGCTCGGCACCAACTCAGCCTGTCTGAAAGCAGCCTATCACTAGACACGGCTGAGTTAGAGGCTGTTCTGGCTGATATTTACTTTGCCGCAGAGAAGGAGGGCCATTTCACTGGAGATGTGGACTTGGCTGTTGATTTGATGATCAATTTGCTGCTCAATGTTTATGATAAGTGAGTTTATACCGCTTGTTACTAAAACCTGAATCCATAAGTGAAAGTGTAGGAATTGCACTTGCACTAAATGTTAGACATTTATTTAAGACAATGCCAGTCGACAATTATTTTTGTTCAAAACGAAAAAAGAAATACTTGCGAAGAAGCCACATCTCCTATTTTATAATGTATAGTATATGTTAATAAAGATGTACCCATCTTTAATCACTTCGATAAATAATCCTACCGACCACTGCAATGACGACAAACACACGTCCGCACGTGGTCCGCCTTAGCTTTTCGAATAAATTAATGATATAAATTATGTATAATTACTTATCAAAAATCTATCCTAATAGAGATCTAGATCTACATATTACCTATCTTTAACAATAAATCACAAGTTGATTTTAATAGTAGGTATATAAAATATTTCGATCATAAATTCTAAAACGTATCATTTTGAAATAATATTTTTATCGTGAAAAGTTTCTGCTATTATGTTTACAGCTTAATAGAAATCTAGGTAGGAACCAGGTGCAGGGGTACACTCGTTAGATCTCAATATCAATATCTCATCATAACACTAGGCATACACAGTTCCATCTTCCAATGTGAATGTATAGCCATAACCGAAGCAGCCAACGCCATCAAAAGGAGAGAGATCGATGACTTCAACATACGAATCCTCTCCGACAGCATGGCAACACTCAGAGCCCTAGAGAGCCACAATTGCGACTCAAGGCTCATATACGAATGTCACCTTGCCCTAGAAAGTGCAGCTGTAGGTAACCGCGTTACACTTCAATGGATAAAGGGACATAGCGGATCACTGGGTAATGACGCCGCAGACGAACTAGCCAGGAGGGGCTCGGAAACGCAAGCGGAAGGCCCGACCCCGTTCCTGCCACTCCCTTTCTCCCAGATACGCTCCTGGATGAGGCGACAAACCCAAATCAAACACAACGAACGATGGGCACAGGCGACTGACTGCAGACAGTCAAGAGCGGCGATACTAACCACCTCGCCGCGGCTGACACGCCGCCTGTTGAACCTACGAAGACCGGACCTGAGAACCATCGTGGGCACGCTCACGGGCCACTGCCCCCTCAACAAACACTTATACAACATTGGAACCACAGACAGCCCGCTCTGCAGGGGCTGCCTAACAGAAGAAGAATCAGCTGCCCACGTAGTCCTGGAATGCGCGGGCGTCACAGCGCAACGTATACAAATCCTCGGTAACCCGAGGTCTCTTCTCGAGGCCTGTGAAGACCCCAGGAGGCTTCTGTGCTTCTGGGATGAGCTGGGCTGGCTACAGTTGTAGCTGGCTCACCCCCCCCCCCACGCATAATGGACCAACTTTGAGTCTAAATGCGGTAAAGGGAGTCCCCACAACTAACTAACAACTAACTAGGTAGGAACCTGAAGTAATATACTTATAAAAATAGGAGATGTGGCTTGTTCAGAAGTATTACTTTTTTCGTTCCGAAAAAGAGCAATCGTCGACTGGCAGCCTCTTAATGCTATTTATAAAAATAAGAAAACAGGGATGTCCCAAAACAAGATGGGAAGATGATATACCTTGGGACCATACTGAACTAGAGTTGCAGTGGACAGAGCACAATGGAGAGAGTTGGAGGAGGAGGCCTATGCCAAAAGGCACACCGAACTGCGGGACATCATATGAACTTTGTTGAACATTTCCAGTAACCAATCATTGTATCCAAAGTTTGGAAATAAACGGATTATTATTATATTTATAAAAATAGAAACAGAATTTATTTTACATCACAAAAATGACATTATAATTAATTAAATACAACCGGTATAAATTAAGAACATAAAATTGGTTGTCACTCAGCATTGAGGTAGCAACAGCAGCCAGCAAGCTGGAGCGTAACTTCTTTATTAAACGCTGCTAAAAAACTACTTGTTATTTTAAGTTGCCCCTTTATAGTTTTGTATCCATCAAGATCACCCAGCATTGTTTTATATCCTTACTAGCGACCCGCCCCGGCTTCGCACGTGTTTAATACATATAAACCTTCCTCCTGAATCACTCTATCTATTAAAAAAAACCGCATCAAAATCCGCTGTGTAGTTTTAAAGATATAAGCAAACATACATACATACATACAGACGCGGGAAGCGGAAAGCGACTGCTTTATACTATGTAGTGATGAAACAAAACATTGCCTAGCGATGTTGCTTACCTACATTATGTATTTCAGGGATAGAAAAGAGCCGATAAGAGTGCTAGCAGCCAAAACCCTGCTCATCATCCTAAGTGAGGAGCCAGCGTCGGACAAGTGGGGGGCACTAGCCAATTGCAGTGCTGACCACAACGGCTGCGTTTCTCCCAAACGGCTTGCTGCATTATTGACACATGTCACTGCTCTTTCGAAGTATTTAGGGGACAGTTGCAATCAGCAGCAGAATGATGTTGATGCTTGTTTTGAAAAGGTAGTTTCAAGTACCACTTTTGTCCTACTAATATTATAGATCAGAAAGTTTGTATGTTTATGCCTCAATCACTGCGTGACGTTTTCACGGCCAAACCGCTTGGGCGATTGTGATGAAATTTCACATAGGAATAGTTTAAAGTCTTGGAATGGACATAGGCTACTTATTTTAACCAATTTTTTAGATCTTTCATAAATTTCAATGGTTTACGATAAAGTAGTCTCATCCAACCATCTATTTCTTGAATCTACGCGGATGATATTGCGGGTACAAGCTAGTAAACTTATAAATACAACTGTTTTCCAGAGTGCTGGCATGCTAGGCCTCACATCACGCACAGTAGCTGAATGGGGCACGTACAACTGCAGTAGTACAAAATGGTTGTTGGTTGTAGAGAGAGTTATGGCCAGCAGGCAAATGAGCACTGCCACAGTTTCTTGTGCTAATTGTGCCAAACAGCTGATACAGGTATGTCTCATATACATATACATATACATCTCGATACAGGTTGATAGAAGCCACGTATACTCTAAGAGGATATTTTGTCTGTCAATCTACGTGGCGCTGCAACGTTGCAGTGTCCCGCAACATTTTAAGTGACGCGGGACACCTCGGGCGACATTTCTATACACACTGACACTGAGTAGTGTTGCTAAAAAGCTGTGTTGGCCAAGTAGGAGGTACCTCGACTTTCAATCTGAAGGTCGTGGGTTCTAGGCGTGCATCAATGAATTTTTCTGTTCGAAAAATTTATATGCGCATCTAAAACACGTGCTCAAAACGGTGAAGGAAAACATCGTGAGGAAACCAGTTAGTATTCTTATAAGCGGCGATGGGCTTGCAACCTGTCACGTATGGAATGCTAACTACTGCAAAATGTGGGCATGTGCCAAATATAATGTTTAGACGTGCCTCTGACTACCCCCACTAGACATCTTCGAAGGATCTAAGCGTCTGGAGATCTGAGAGAATGTCTACCGTACTTGGGGATTACAGTCGTGATCCTATTTTTTTTTTTACGGAGTTGTGTGGCCTTATAAAAAATAAAAAGTAAAAAATTCCACAACATTGTCTCCGAGACATTCACGTAGTTGTTGAGCGACATGTTGCCGTACATACATTTGTCCCTTGTGTATCTGTGGCTGGTCAAAGTTTGTTAAAGGTAACTGGCACTCAACTGCTTGAAAGGTAAAAATCACTACATAGTATAAAGCAAAGTCGCTTTCCGCTTCCCGCGTCTGTATGTCTGTATGTATGTTTGCTTATATCTTTAAAACTACACAACGGATTTTGATGCGGTTTTTTTTAATAGATAGAGTGATTCAGGAGGAAGGTTTATATGTATAATAACATGCTACCCGTGCGAAGCCGGGGCGGGTCGCTAGTTTATAGATAAAAGGAGCAATCGCAACTGGTCAAAAGGTCGATGCCAAAGGTCATTGTTCAGTTTTGATGTTAGCAGCTATCACATTCTTGTCATAAAGTAAACAAGTAAAGAAAATTTTCGTTATTGTTTGTGAATTGTAGTTAGTCAGCTAATAACCTATATTATGGCGATCATAAGACGAAAAGTCAAATAACAAAATGTAACAAAATCTTGAATTCTACGGAGATTTGTATTTTTTTATATCTTATTTATTATAATAAATGTATTTGTTTTCAGATGCTAAAATTCCAGTGTACAAAATGTAGTGAAGTGTATTTCTGTGAGAAATGCTACTTGTATGACAAAGATTTGACAGTCAGCGGGCACAAGAAAAGTCACGTGATTCATGAAATTATCGATGGACAGGTAACTAGCTTCAGACTTTTTAATTCGTTATTTTCCTGTAGTTGTTGAAGGTGAATTATTTAGCTATTATTAGAACGAAGCAAGCTACAACAAAAGAATGTGCTCCTGTGTGGCCTAAGATCTATTATTCCCTAAAACGCATCTCAATACTTCAACCTAGGCATTGGCCTAACGCAAGTTGACTAAAAAAGAACATGGGTAAACCATATAAGTCAAACCACTCCCTGAGATTTTGCGTGAAGGGCGTCAAAGCGAGTTTCCGCCAGTTTCCCGCGTATCACGCATCCCTGTAATCATCGCGGAAGTGGTCTAACTTAAATGGTTTTTCTATAATTTACAGACGAGACCACCGCAATGCTTGAGCTTCATCAAGGGCATGAAGCGTTTCTTCTTCTGCACAAAAACCAAGAAACGTAAAATAGTTAAACCGATGAAGACCAACAAAGATTCAGTGCGGCGCAGGAAGGAAGGAAAGCCGGCTATATTCACGTCCACTGTGGGGAAAGCTTCGGGGAATAAAGAGAGTAACCCTACTTCGATGCTGCAGGATATTATTTACCAGTTGGAGATTCAGAACCAGTGAGTTATTTTGTGTAACTTATATAGTTCCAATTCAATTACATATTGGTGACTAGTGACTAGCAGACCGTGGCTACACTCGCGTTGTATCTAAATAAAAAGTAGCTTATATGCGTAGCTTATATAGATATGAGCTATGGATGTTCTAAGTTTCATCCAAATCCGTTCAGTCGTTTGGGCGTGACAAACTTTCGGATTTATAATATTAGGATTTCGATGATTATCATAGATATTAAACATGATTAAACTTAAGACAGAAGGACCCTTAAGAACGGACTGAATAAATTAACCGACTTGGTATTACATGGATCTCATCACACAGTGGCGAGACTTGTTTTTTTTTACAAGTTATGTTTTTGATGGCATAGAAAATTTCAAAATAATAGAAATAGGTACATTTTGAAAATATGTTTTTTTTGAGCACCAAAGTAAGTGAATTATCCTTTTAAATTTCAGAGCGCTACAAGATCTCTCAAATCAGCTCAATGAAGCGACGATGTCTAACGACCAGAATCTCAAACTTAAAGTGGACGCGCATTGGAATCACATCTCTACCCAAATTAACCGGCTTAAAGCTTTGAAGGTACTTAAAATTATTTTTGGTGCTTTAATTTTGTAAGAGCCGTGTTAGCACAGTGGGAGGTACATGCCACGAATTTTATTCTAAAGATCGCGGGTTTAAACCAAAGTGGTCTACATCGACTCCTAGGAATCGACAAAAAAGGGTCCAATAAAACGAAAAAAAAATTAAGGTTCATTATGTAAATGTGGGTTAAACAATAGTTGATCTCAGTCGTAACTTAAATTGGTTAATTTTAATGAAGTAATACTTAAAGAAACGTAAATATTTCAAAGTGAGAAGGCTAAAATATACTAAACCACCTCCTTTTCAGGATAATCTATCAAACAAAACGGATCTACCGACAGAGTCGACCAAAACCGAAAAGGGCGACCGACCGCAAGCTTTCGACCTATTCAGCCCTATTTTAATCAACGAGAAACAATCTAAAGGTATGTTTGTAAATTATCTAATATATAAAATTTCCATGTCACAATGTTAGTTACCGTACTCCTCCGAAACGGCTTGACCGATTCTCATGAAATTTTGTGAGCATATTGAGTAGGTCTGAGAATCGACCAACATCTATTTTTCATACCCCTAAGTGATAAGGGTGGCGTAAAGATCGGGAAAAACGGAAAGTGCTTTTTTCTGTGGGATTATTGACATTTGACAGGACAACGTCTGTCGGGACAGCTAGTATTTATATAATTGCGAAAGTACCTATGATAAATTATATTAATTGGGTATAGTACATACACTTTATACTATTTTATTTTGTAAATATGTAGTTGCATTCATACAATGAACATAACATTTGTTATGTGTCTGGGTGTTATAATGTACTAAAAATATGTATTTACAAAAAAAAACTATAATAAGTATTTTATTACTAATCCGGTTTCCATAGCCGCTAGGCGCTGTACAAAATGACTACCAATATTGATTTATTCAACTTAAAAAAACGAATTTTTAAATATTCTTTAACTAATCTGGTTCCCATAGTATCCTTTGCTTAGATTGGAGATAGATGGCGCTATGCAAAATGTCCACCAATATTTATTTATGCAACTTTTAAGTTACAGATAGTCTGAAAGCTCAGCCTCGCGTGTTGAGTCTCGATTCTGGAAACTTCTCTGTAGTCTCCAAGAACGCAGACAGTCAAAACCTGCTCACAATGTCCGGAGACGCACTACGTCCCGTAGTCGTACACACGACATCTGATAGTATATCTACAGTGTCTATGAATGATATTAGCTCTTGGTACAATGGTAAGTAATACTCTATCTGTCTTTTGTCTGACTGTGACATTATCAAACCGCTGCGCTAGGCCGATTGTGATGTAATAGCATATAGGTTCCGTTTTTAGTGTTCCGTACCCAAAGGGTAAAAACGGGATTCTATTACTAAGACTTCGCTGTCCGTCTGTCCATCTGTCTGTCACATGGCTGTATCTCATGAACCGTAATAGCTAGACAGTTGAAATTTTCACAGATTATGTGTATTTCTGTTGCTGCTATAACAACAAATACAATATCGACAACAAATACTATAACAATTTGGTTTTTACCGAATAAAATAAATATTTAAGTAGGGCCCAGTACCACAGATGTGATTTTTTGCCGTTTTTAGGGTTCCGTACCCAAAGGGTAAAATCGGAACCCTATTACTAAGACTTCGCTGTCCGTCTGCTTCGTTACACGTGTTTATAACAGTGAAGGAAAACATCGTGAGGAAACCTGTTAGTATTCTTGAAAGCGTCGACGGGATTGCAACCTGTCACGTGTGGAATGCTAACTACGTAGTTAGGTAAATAGGTAGGTTACGAGATATTATGAATTATTTTTTATGTTTCTAGGGTTCCGTATCTAAAGGGTAAAAAACGGGACTACTAAGACACCGCTGTCCGTCTGTCTGTTACCAGGCTGTATCTCGTGAACCGTGATAGCTAGACAGTTGAAATTTTCACAGATGATGTATTTCTCTAAAATCAGCATAAAATAAATATTTAAGTGAGACTCCCGTACAACAAACGTGATTTTTTTGCCGTTTTGATAATAGTACGGAACCCTTCGTGCGCGAGTCCGACTCGCACTTGGCCGGTTTTTTATAGATAATGGTACGGAACACTTGGCCGGTTTTTTTCCGTTTGAATTTCGCTAATATCAATAATTTACGAAGTTTTACAATAAAGTCGAATCGAATCAGTACACTCTGAATCTATGCGATCGATGTCGAGGGTAAAATCTAGTTACCTATAATTATTGTATTTTATAGGTACAGACCGTGACTCCTTGGCACCTGACAAAATACTCCAAGCGTCCCAAAAACTTAAGCCACATCTAAACAAGCCGACGATAACGATAAAGCCCCCGCCAGACAGCCTCGCCGCTGAGCAGAAGTTCGCCGCTGACATCCTCAGTATGGAGAACAGCAATGACAAGATGAAGGAGTTGAACGCTGATTTGGATACTGTGCTGGATAGGCTGCATCAGATTTTGGCGAATAATTTCGCGATGGACGGTAAGTAAAAAAAAATAAATAAATAGGATCATGACGGTGATCCCCAAGTACGGTAGACATCCTCTCAGATCTCCAGACGCTTAGATCCATCGAAGATATCTAGTGGGGGTAGTCAGAGGCACGTTCAAACATTATATTTGGCACATGCCCACATTTTGCAGTAGTTAGCATTCCATACGAGACAGGTTGCAAGCCCATCGCCGCTTTGAATACTAATTGGTTTCCTCACGATGTTCTCCTTCACTATTATTAGCATTATGTTTTTGATGAAATTTTTCGAACAGAAAAATTCCTTCAGATTGAAAGTCGAGGTACCACCACTTGGCCAACACGGCTAGTAATTAAGTAATTATGTTTAATCACATGTTATATTAATTAATTCATTAAATTTTCTATAATCTCGATATGGAAGAGCGAGGTCTTCTAGTACAAGTATTAAAAGAAGGCCCCAACCTAGTCTACTACTAGGTATTTATGTAATTTTGAAGATAAATAAATCACCAGGTAAAATGTATGAAATATAATAACGATAACTATATGCGCGTCGAATTGAAACTATTATTTTTTTCTTCGGTTGATATGTTTGAATGAAATAGGATCACGACTGTAATGCCCAAGTATGGTAGACATCCGATCAGACCCTTGAATATGACTAGTCTGAGGCAAGTCCAGACATTGCATTTTACACACGCATGCCCACGTTTTGCCTTCCTTCACCGTTTTCAGCACGAGTTAATGCGCTTATACATTTTTCAAACTCACAACTTTCGGATTAAAAGTCGAGGTACCCTCCCACTAGGCCAACACGGCTATATAGCTTAATTTATTATTTCAGACTCAAGTTTTGACAACACACAGCTCCGGGAAACGGCCAACGAGATGGAAGGATTGCTGGGCACGCTCATCCGAGGCGTCGAACAACGAGCGACGCTCAACGCGACAAAAGGACATGTTTGAGTCTTAAGGTCACTTATTTTGATAAACTTTATACTTCCGTCCACCTTAACAATGGTAGCAATTCTGTTATCTCGACAATGTGTCAAAAATTTCGTAAAATATGATTGCTCTTATTCCTTTTACATTAAAGTCTAAATTAGAGAATGACAGAATGACAGTTCGTAATGTTTCGCGTAAAGTTAGTCAACATGTAAATTGGTGTTGACTAATGACACTTGGATGTGTAAAATATGCGAAATAAAATAGAGAAATAATATCCTAGGTTTTATAACTGTAATTTTCAGGTTACACTTATTAAAACTTTAAAGTAAAAGGAATAAAAGCAATCATATTTTACGAAATTTTTGTCAGATTGTCGAGACAACAAAATTGCCACTTATGGCACTGAGAGTCTGCAGATTTTGGCATGAAATCCGTTTTATTAGACCCGTGTGCCCGTTGCGGTCTGGTGGACTCGAACCTTTACCCAGGTTGTTTATATATTTCTGTTTGATGTGTGTTTTATGATTTTTTATGTGCAGTGCATATTGTGTATTTTCTTTGACGAAGAAGTCATCATGACTTAACTTCTTTTTATTCTCAATTATCTTAATATTGAATTTCCTTATCTTCTTGTGTTTTTTACTGACTTTTAAGACTCGGATGTTGTGACTTTATATTTAAAAACTTTTGTGATGTGTGTCTTATAGGGATTAATAACTTTTTCCGTCCAGAGGTGCTCAAATATTATATGATCTGACTAAAATAAAATAAATACTAGAAAAATAACATGCCATATATTTTATAAACATTTACATTATAAAAAGTCGCGTTATAAAATAAAATGTTAATTAAATTAATTATAAATTGCTACATTTCTTTTGTGCGTGTAACTTGATATTATAAGTGAAAATATAAAATATAGACATCTCTATGTATAATTAAGAATAAGCGTATGTATAAGATTAATTTTATAATGGACACTGCCATTAGATAATTTTTAATAGGTACCTAAAAACACTATCTATCGACATTTTCGACAAACTTTGTCACTAGCTGCGCCCCGGTTTCTCACGGGTATACAAATAAAGATTATAGACAAGTTTTTGACACTTTAGATTACATTATTGCAATTTTAGTTGGGATCTCAAACTTTTTGAAAGTAAAATATAACCCATGTTACTCGCTGATAATGTAGTTTTTGATAGAAGAAATAATTTTTAAAATTGATCCAATAGTTTATAATACATTACAATTGATGTCACGACATTACCAGAGCTCGTTAGTGACTGACGAGATGCACATCTTTAATCGTAGTAGTGTACGATATTGAACAATTAACCACTAAAGTAGCAATATAAATGATTTTAGCCATATACATTTTATTAAAATTGCGTTAGACAGTGTTTTCTGGTACGCGTGATCATTTATATTCATAGTTTGACGCTTATTTTCTTCAATAAATAAATAAATTGTGTGATATTGCATTGATTACTGTCAACTGTCATTTGGCAGTGTAGCCGTTATTATAAACTAGGTGCGAAGTTTATACAACTTATAAAAACTTATAAAGCAATTAGATTGCCTCGACACAACCTGATAGTACTTATTATAACGAAATATATAAAATCGTGTAAAATTATTATGAATTTACAAAATATAAAATTGTATAAAAGGTTAAAATTCTAGCTTATTATAATAAATCTTTTAGAAATAAATGGACGGGTTTCATTAACTAGCTAAAGTGAACTATGATTAACTATACATTTGGGTTAAGTTGCCATGCAAGGCTAAAAATAATATCATTGTTTCTTACAAATCATGGAATGATTAAAAATTTAGGTTTTTTTCTTTGATTATGTTGCTTCTAGACCAGTGGTCGTCAAACTGCGGGTCGCGCAACTGCTTGCGGCCCGTGGGTTTATAACCAAGGAGCGAAAGATATTTGCTCTTTGATTATAAACTTTATACCTCAAAACTCAAGGTATAAAATAACATTACCTTTATTCTCTCTAAGCTGAAAACTGGCTATGCGATTTAAGACCTAACAATCTTACAATTTAACTGATTTCCTTTGCTATAAGGCGGCCCATTGGAAGTTGCCTTCATAATTTGTAAACAAGCTACACGATAATAGACCTAACGCTGCGAGCTTACGTTATAATTTCGTTTGTTAAGGTGGCTCTGTTTAACATATATCATTATTGCAGTTATAGACCTAACGCACCCAGCGTTAAGGTCTAATTTCGTTTGCTGCTGTTGATGAGGTATTTGCAGCAGTGCGTGAGAAGGTGCTTTTCTTTCTCAGTGGATCCGTTTTGGTGGATAGCTGTAGGACCGCCGCGCTCTCGCGTGTAGATGTCCAGACCGTATTGTCCTGGAAAATAAATGAACAACTATAAAAAGAAAACACTTATTTTATGGGAGCCCCACTTTAATATTTATTTTATTCTGTGTTAGTATTTGTTGCTATAACGGCAATAAAAATATATCATCTGTGAAAATTTCAACTGTCTAGCTTTCACGGTTCATGAGATACAGCCCTGTGACAGACAGACGGACAGCGAAATCTTAGGAATAGGGTCCCGTTTTTACCTTTGGGTATGGAACCCTAAAAAAAGAAGAAAAAAATGGAATCACGATTGTAATCCCCAAGTATGGTAAACATCAAATATGTAGGCATGTGCCAAATGTAATATTTGGACGTGCCTCTAAACACCCTCTTTGGACATCTTCATGAATCTGTCTGATAGACCTACCTTCCTCAGGAAACGTGATGTAGAATGACACGATATCGTCTGTCACGTTTTGCTGCACGTATTTAGAAAGACGTTTCTCATCCACTCCATTCTTATGCAATGTTGCCATAAAGTCCGCTAGGGGGCGCGACATTCTGAACTGGATCTCTAATTCGCGGCCCGCGAATACCAACGCTTCCTGAAACAAATCAAATAATTTAATATTTATTTATTGCCGACCCGTGACTGACGTTGTCCTATCAAATTTCAATAATCGTCGTAGTCTGACTATCCCTCGTATTCAAGAACGACACTATGAGAACACGCAACCAAAGTGGACGAAATCTTTTTTCATAAAAATCACTAAGTGTTGTGCGACACTGCATAGTGTGACTAGAGGTACATTGTCGTGTGCCTTTAGCCAAAGTTGAGCTCTAAAGGCACACGGTAGCGTGCGCCATACTGCCGCTCAACACATAAAGTGATGTTTATGAAAAAAGATTTCGTCCACTGTGGGTGCGTGTTCTTATAGTGTCGTTCTTGAATACGAGGGTAAGTCTACAAACCTGATGAGTAATAGGTACAAGGCCGAAGAGCCTTGTAGCTTTGGTGGGTCCCCATTCGCCGCTCGCGCAGTCAGGCAGCGGCACCATCACAGTTTGGAGTTCCGCGCAGCAAATCTGATGAAAAACCGTTCAAAATTTACCAACAAATGCTTGCCCATGCCTGAAACTCACGTTTGAACTAGAGTCAAGATATAGTAGTAGAGAGATCAAATTCTTAGGCCGCTTAAAATCCTGTTTCTTGGATCATGCATTGCATTCATTAAAAAAACCGGCCAAGTGCGAGTCGGACACGCACACGAGTCGACATATCTATAAAAAACGGCAAAAACAAAAGTTTGTTGTATGGGATCCCCACTTAAATATTTATTTATTCTGTTTTTAGTATTTGTTGATAAAGCAGCAACAGATACAATAATCTGTGAAAATTTCACCTGTCTGGGTATCACGGTTCATGAGATACAGCCCTGTGACAGACAGACGGACAGCGAAGTCTTAGTAATAGGGTCCTGTTTTTACCCTTTGAATAGAAAACGATTTTTTTCAAACAAAAATAAATTAATAACTTCTTTGAAACAGGTATAAAAATTAGAGTTTCATGTATCCAAGACTATAATTAAAACTATTCTGGTTTTAATCATAGAAATACGGCTAATTACCACGTTTTATATTTTCGGGTATAGGCACAAATCAGATGCTCTTCAGCATCATACACTTAGAACGCGGTATTTACCAAGTTAAACCAAATTTAATCCCGTTGCAGTCGCATCACAGTTGAACTTTGGTTACTGGAATGGAAATATCTCACCTTGAATTTGCATACGCTCTTGAACTTCATGGGCTCTCCTGTGAGGTACTCTTTCGGGGTTACCGCGTTTGCGAATATATCGAGTAGGAACGCACCACTGCACGGCGCGTGAACTCTGAATGATACCAGGTTGCCTACTACAGACTGAAAAAAAAGGAAACCAATCAATATGTTTCGATGTTTTTAAGTATTATGAAGGAACTAATAATCCTGCATAAATACGATTTAAATGGTCTTTAGACTATTCTCTACAGTCTAGCTCTAGAGTCTACACTATAGAAAAAACCGACCAAGTGTGAGTCGGACTGGCGCACGCAAAGTTCACATTATTTATAAAAAACGGCAAAAAAATACGTTTGTTGTATGGGAACTCCACTTAAATATTTATTTTATTCTGTTTTTAGTATTTGTTGTTACAGCGTCAATAGAAATACAAATCTGTGAAAATTTCAACTGTCTAGCTATCACGGTTCATGAGATACAGCCCTGTGACAGACAGATGGACAAACGGGCAGCGAAGTCTTAGTAAAAGGGTCCCGTTTTTACCCTTTGGGTACGGAACCCTAAAAATCATCAACATTTTAGGTAAGTACATATAGATTCATGGATCATGGATCATATCCAAGTGCATGACTCACTTGACTGATAAACATGATGCCTTCAAGTACAAACCTGCATGACAAATCTCTTGAGGCTAACACCGTCGAAGCCATCTCCCTCCGTATCGTAGAACTTGAGGTTGTAGTGGAAGATAAGCGAACTCTGCATGTGTGCTGGCATGGCTATGCGCATAGTCGCCGCACCTGCAAGATAAATAAATAAATATTGGTGGGCATATGAGAACTAGATAACTGATAGAATACTTATATACTTTTTTTTGTAAATACATACATATGATACATAATAACACCCAGACACAGAACAAACATTTTATGTTCATCACACAAATATTTTGTCCTGAGTGGGGATCGAACGCATAACGCAAAAGGCAGAGCGACTACCAACTGAGCTGTATGGCCAGTAGAAATAAGCTTTGTAAGTCAACGCGTAATAAATAATAATAAAAAAATCTAATATTATAAAGAGAGATAAACAATTTGTTTGATTAGTCGATTGTGAAGAGAAGTCTAAACATATACCTACTCAAAGTCTACTCTAAAGTTTTGGCGCGTCTACCCCGTTTACATACCATGTTCTGTGATAGTATTCTTACCAGTGGAGTCAGTGAACATAACAGCTTTAGTATTCGGATCGCTGAAGTACAACCCGTATCTGAAGAACAGAGATCTCACGAAGGGCAGTTCTTCAAAGTCGTGGAGTGTTATTGGCGTCTTCAGGAGCTGCCAGTCAGGCTGGAGGGGGAAGAACTCGTAGATGAACTCGCGAGGGTCTGTGAGGAAGTAGTGGTCGTCGTATTCGTATCTGGAATTTGAAGAAAGGATTTTGAAATATCTTTTAAAACAAGATGGAATGGTTGGTGTATGCGATGGTATGTTTTCTTCAACACCAAAAATATAGTAGGGTCCCTAACTAATTCGTTTTTAGGGTTCCGTACCCAAAGAGTAAAAACGGGACCCTATTACTAAGACTTCGCTGTCCGTCTGTCCGTCTGTCTGTCACAGGGCTGTATCTCATGAACCGTGATAGCTAGACAGTTGAAATTTTCACAGATTATGTATTTCTGTTGCTGCTAGAACAACAAATACTAAAAACAGAATAAAATAAATATATAAGGGAGGCTCCCATACAACAAACGTGATTTTGGCATTTTTAGTGCTATCTAGTTTAATTTAATGTTGCTACGTTACTTTTAGTAAACCATAATGCCAATGAACCATAAACCAATGAAAGATGTGGCGCAATTGCGCTGGCAGGCGGCGCCACTTTACCGACTTTACAGACTTTATTCAACTCAAAAGTATAAAATTGAATGATTGAATTCATGTAGTTAACTACTACTAGGTAGATATTATTATAGATAATGGTACGGAACCCTTCGTGCGCGAGTTCGACTCGCACTTGGCCGGTTTTTAACATAATACTGTTTATGGAATTTTTATTTATTTTTTATGGATATGTTCAAGAGTTCAACAAAATTATTGAGTACTTGGTTCGCTATTATTATTATTTTCCCTGGCACTCTTTGCTTTGTCCTATCAACTCTATAATCTTTAATCCAATTCTGGTCAATAGAGCTAATATTTAACCAAGTTATAAAACCCACCTCAAACTATCACTCTTCCCACGGTTTCCGGGCTTAGGTGCGTCCTTAGCATTCACCAGATGCCTTGCACCCCAGTTGCACTGAACGAATCGCCACGCTCCAGCCACGTATACAGCATTCCAGGAGTTCCGGAACCTGTTGTCCTCGAACCGAACCCCAGGCTGGTAGCCGGCGGATTTGCTGTAACCTTTGATTACTACGCAGTGGAGACCTGCATAACTGAAATAAGAGAAAATGTAAAAGGTAAAGAACTATAATTGGAATAGATCGTAACAAAACAAACTTGGTGGAAGTAAGGCTGATTTATAAAGCGTCTGGTGGAACTTTCTACTCGCTTACAAGACACTGCTGAAGTGTTTGCTAAAATACTTTTTCTTTGCCAAAGGATATATGATACACAAAAAAAAAGCAATAAATATTGCCATTGTCGCTCACAGTAGGACATTGCGGACCTCCAATCACCATTCGCCACAAATCCCTGTATGCAACGCTAATTCATTGTATACAAGACATGTAAAAGTGGCCCATATGGAGTCAGACCCAAAGACAACCTCCACAAAACTACTCCGCCTGATTCTGACTAAAATCCTGCCTTCTGTTCAGACGCTTTATTTTTGGAGTTTACTCCTTAAGAAT
Source organism: Hydriomena furcata (assembly GCA_912999785.1). Classification (NCBI taxonomy): domain Eukaryota; kingdom Metazoa; phylum Arthropoda; class Insecta; order Lepidoptera; family Geometridae; genus Hydriomena; species Hydriomena furcata. Next base: position 10,899,069 of record OU538837.1, read on the forward strand.
CGGTTTTTGATATAAGGCGCCCGGTATGAGAAAAATGTGAGGTGTAAAATCTACTGAACGAATGACCTCGTTACGTTTTTGGTGCGCAACTTTCTAATTTGGTGTGAGCAGTGCAGCTAGATCGTGGGTAGTGTGTACCCTTACTTTGCATATACTTTATAATGCTTTCTCTCACTCTTACTGAAGGCAAAACATCTTATAGTGGGGATACGCTCTACGCACGATCTGGTAAACTCCAGTCGTGCGTCGGAGCTGACACACACAAATTTTTTTTACCTGCACAATCTCTTGAACAGTACATGGTAGCTTTCAGTCCCGTGCTTGATTCCCCTCAAAAGACCCAAGGGAGAGTCTCCTCTCAGATTGTCATCGAATTGTATGTTGTTCAGGTTCTTCACGGTGATCCACCGGAATATGGTTCGAGCTTTCTCAACATCACTTGCGCAGCGGCCTACGAGCTGTCGTACTAGGTCTGTGAAAGTTTTTTGGTCTTCTTGAGCTACCTGAAATAAGAAAGACGACGAAGCTTTAGAAAATGTAATATGGACTTCAGAATTGTGGTGTATCTCCCATGTTTTACCATTTGTGTAGTGAGTACTCCCGTATCTAAATGGGAGCATTAGTTGAAAGTGTCACTTGTTCCACTAATTCTGGTTTGTGACACAATAATCGTATTTAGTTTAACTTTGAAGCAACACGTTGAATTAGTTCTAGCTACACAAATTCCTCACGAATGCCTATAGGCAGTCGAAATCAAGCAACAAATCTGAAGCTAGAAAGACCTTCGTTTTTCTTTCATGCAACAACAATGCAGAAAAGAATGAAATGCAATGAAAAGAAACAGTCAGATGATAGTGGGGGGTAAACTGTTCATCCTGTTCCAGCTCCATTTTCTACTATTCTTCTTAAAATTAAGAGAGTAATAGAAGAGGGAGTAATCATAATCTTATATTATTTAAACGTGTTCCAGCTTGAAGGCCAAACGCTTACCGAAATAGCAATCTTATCAACATCAGTGAACTCCGCGGGGTCGGTATAAATGTGGAACTTGGACACCAGAGGAGGTTGCGGCTGCGGCGCTCTGGCCGGATATGGAGGGGCGTCCTCTCCATCCAGGAAGAGGGAAGAGCCAACCATGTACTCCGACCGACGCTCTTGAATCAGCTCCATCATCTCGTGACTTTGCTTCTCGACTAGCGCTGCTGTTGCCGCTCTGAAAAGTAAAGTTCGATTGAGTTTTGTGTTGTGGTGAAAACCGTTCTACCGTAATCTGCTGAATTACTCTTCATAGAATATGCAAAAGATTAAAATCCTAAAATAGTTGATTGTCTAAGCAGCGTACATTTGGATGCGTGACCGGGCTTCATGTCATTAAAATGTAGGTACGCTTAAATACATTTGAATTTACTGGTGGCCAAAAGGTTTAACTTTGTCCCGGAAAGCTTTGTCTACTGCCTAGATATTCTATCTGAGCTAAGGTACTTACTAGGGCATGTAAACCGATTAATCGATTAACCGAAAAACCGATTAACCGACTGATTTTAGGTCGGTTTTTTCACCGGTTTTTTTGGCAAAATAACCGGATATTCGATTTTTTCCAAATTCATTATTTTTGCATTTTTTTTATCATTTTGGCAATATTTTTCGGATTATAAACCACCCTATGTTTTTAATCGGGCATTATAATCTACATCTACAGCTAATTTCATCTTAATACGTTTTTTCGTTAAGGCCTGATTGATATTTAAACATACAAAAATCTTCACAAACTTTCGTATTTATAATATTATTAGGATTCGAGTACGAGAAAGAGTTTTAATACTACCAATTAAAAAAGTTAATTATTCTTATTCCTATATTCTTAGTTGTGACCTAGAAATATCCTCACTTAGACTCGACCTCGTAACCGTGTTTTAGTAGTTGTAGTTAATAAAATGACTTCGAGTTTGCCTCATGTCGAGGATTCCTCAACATATTTCCTCAGTGAAGAAACTGTCAACTCAAGGTATCTTGCGATCTACCTTGAGCATTCCTCGACAGCTTCTAAACGACTGTGTAACGTTTCTTTGACTTTCGTGACATTTAGAAACCACCACAGGTAATTGAGGAATTGAGAAAACTCAAAAAAATCGATTGGAATTGCAAACATGAAGTATTATTTTTCAAACTATCGTGATTAGTAGACATAACTATAGATTTAACACGGGTGTTTATCACGTAATTACCTTTAATTTATTTTCCCGACGTTTCGGCTATGTTACAATAGCCATGGTCGCGGGCAGATTGGAGAACACGGTGCTACCGTCGAGAAGCGGAGGCAGTTGACGAAACTACCCTCACTTGGTCTTCAGAAATAGAAATGTCCATGTTCGTATTACGACACACTACACTAACTGCACACTATCTATTGTATCTATTGTATCTACACACTGTGATGGTCTGTCGCGACGCCCACACATAGTAACCACAGGATTCCAAGAATTAGAGTCTATAGCCGTCTTCACGATTTAAATTTGAGTACTTCTTGATTGCAATAGCTTCCTGAACTATTATCTTATAATAATGGCGTTCACTAGACAGAACTTTTGGGTCATGTAGTTCAATCCAGTGAGACGGTCCCGAATCTACTAAGTGCTCTGCGATCGCTGACTTGTTTACCTGGCGATTTTTGACAGCTGCAATATGTTCTTTGACACGTTCGGCTATAGTTCTTTTTGTTTGCCCAATGTATGAACGGCCACTACTACAGTCTATCTTATATACACCAGGCATCTGCAAAGGTACAACATCCTTCGGAGTCCGTAACTGCTTAGCCACTAGACAACGGAGTGAAAACTGACTTAATTGAAAATCTCCTCAACACATTTCCAATTTTGTCTGACACCCTGAAGCTATTGAAATCAAGAAGTACTCAAATTTAAATCGTGAAGACGGCTATAGTCTCTAATTCTTGGAATCCTGTGGTTACTATATGTGCGCGTCGTGACAGACCATCACAGTGCGTAGATACAGTTAGTGTGGTGTGTCGTAATACGAACATGGACATTTCTATTTCTGAAGACCAAGTGTGGGTAGTTTCGTCAACTGCCTCCGCTTCTCGACGGTGGCACCGTGTTCTCCAGTCAGCCAGCGACCATGGCTATTGGAACATAGCCGAAACGTCGGGAAAATAAATTAAAGGTAATTACGTGATAAACACCCGTGTTAAAACATGAAGTACTTTTCAAGGGGCATTGGAGGGGCCTCAGAAGAGTTTGAATCAAGTTAGTTTTAAGGTTACAACTAAGAATTATGAGGTATTATTATTGTTAACTATTATGACTGATTTACCATATTTTTGCCTTTATTACTTTATTCGAGTAAGGGTGAGTTTTGAGTACATCAAAATATTTTGAAATTTAACAAGTTAATTTAATTGGTGCTTGCTTATTTGAATAATAAGTTAATTTTCATTAAAATGTATGGTTTTATTATGTCCTAAGACACCTATATAAAAAACTTGAAAAATAACCGATTAACCGGTTTAACCGGTTATTGAAAATTAAAAACCGAAAAACCCGGTTTTTCTAAACAACCCGGTTTTTACACGCCCTAGTACTTACTCATGCGGAGCTTGCTGAATTACCTTTCGTGCTCCAACATCTTTCGTGTCAGACTCTCCTTCTTCTTGTCCCGTCTTAACGTCATATTCTTCTCCAAGTCCGCGCGTTCCTGCTGATGCCGCAGCGTCAAAGCCCCGATCTCAGAGTCAGGTCTTCGCTTCTTGACTTGCATCTCTTGCTGGAATCTGTTCGTAAGCCTCTCTAGTTCGCGTTCCCATTCATCCTGTAAACATAATTAGTTTTCAGTGAATAAAAGAAATTGTGGTTGTTATTTTGGGTGCCTTCGAATAAAGCCCATTTACCAACGAATGCAGTAGTAGGAAGATTATAATTAAATAATAATTAATATGGACAGTTCAAAGAGCGAAAACTTTTGATTTTATTTCGCAGGAATACCTAATGCTTTTAGATTATATTATAATTTGTGGCTCGGTTTTGGTAATGTTTTCTTTTTTATTAACAGGCTTAAAAAATGAGATTCTTACTTGTATTTCCTCTCGTATTCTTCTGTTTTCCTCCTCTCGATGTTTGGAGAATTTTCTGTACAAATCGTCTTCCTCTTGTCGGTGTTTCATTTCTAACTTGGTTTGCTCATCTCGGTCCTGGAACAAAGTAAAACGTCTATAAAGGATTGTGTTTGAAAACGTACTTAGTGAAACCCTAAAATAATCTCGACAGGTTTTCCTGAATGTAGTAAGAAAAATGCTTTACAACTTGCTATTAGGTTGCTTCTGAAAGTATTTAAAATAAAGTAATAGCTAGTCATTAATATGTTACGTTGTAGGCCATTGCCATCTTTGAAAAAAATAGCAAAAGTACTCGTAGGTACATTGTATCATTATGCCATTAACAGTGTAATCTACGTAATTTGTTTAAATCGTTTTTTTAGTTTAGTTAGATTTAATTTGTGTTTACAGAGCTTATCAAATACTTTAATTTATCGTAAGCGGTAAATGTAAGCGGAATTATAATTCAAAGATAAATGCTACCAACTAGGACTTGCATATCTAACACAAACTTGTTTAGATATGTTCCAAAACTGACTTAAAGGTATTCAGTCAAACTGTAATTCAAACAGAAATCTTTACTGAATACATAAGGGGGGTACCAAGTAACAAGTAGGTACTAAGACCGCTATAAATCTACAAGTGCTATGTTATATGATAGAAAACGTTGCAATAAAGCATTAAACGATCTAATAGCGTTAATGTGAAACGCATCCACCCAACAACGTTTCTAATGGACGCTCCTATCATGTCTCATGGGTGCCAATCACCCATCAGACGTCCCATTAAGCTGACGACTTAAGAGTATCGCAGACTTATCAACTCTTCATCGAATTGCCATGGGCATCGCTTCGCCTCAAAGCAAATTCTTCATTAGCTTGCGATACATTGATGAATAGATTGCGTTAGTTTTTTAGCAACAGCACTAGAAAATTTTGGAAAAATAACCGAAAAATTGTAAAATTCGGGAAAAACGAAAAGCACAAAAAAGGCTTTTAGGAGATTAGTGATATTTGACAGGACAACGTCTGTAAAATGATTTCTACTATACGCCACGAGTTGAGGCGATGTTGATAGTGCCGAGCGATGTGTGCGGCAACCATTATCCATCAGTGAATCATTATAGTGTCGCCACCTGTCGAAGGTAGATGAAAGTGAAACGTACGTTCAACCGGTCGGCAGCCTTTGCTGTTTTTACAACGCTATTAAAGGTAGATCGAGATCTATCTATTGTCTTATGTTGCGGTTTTTGTTTCAATTGATTAGTTTTAGCTTGAACGAATTTATGGAATTAGTAATTACAGAGAAACATCAGAAGTGGGATGCTAGTTAAAATTATCAGAGCTATGTAGAATAGGTAATTTTAGAATGTAAGTACGGTAATAATATTATTCTCCTTTTAGGTGACAAGGTCTTTTCAAAGGCGAATTAACAGGTGTTAAATTCAAATAAACAAATTATAAAATCTGATAAGTTCCTTAATTAGATGCTATGAAACTTGTTTAAAATATTTTCTTCGTTCCACAAATAAATAAACGAACAAAGTAACAAAATTAGTACTTTGTAGTAGTGTTTGTCATGCATATATCCATTCAAGACTCACTAAGTACCGCAAGGTGTTCTCCTGAGAACATTATCCCAGAAACATAAAATTCAACTGAATTAATTCTTGCTCGCCACCAAGCGAGGTGAAATGACGTAAATAATAGTCCATTATTACAATAGAAATACATTATCATTACATACATAATACTAGTTTTTATTATCGCGAGGGTCGACGGGCGTAGAATTTGTTTTTGTAGAACTTAATCGTACAGATAACGGTATAGCATTATCGTCAGTAGCGCGCCTGCGGCTCGGCGACCGGTCGTGTATCGCTTCACACAATATACCTATCAAAATGCTAAAACTAGTCAGAGGAGCGCGCCGGCTCGCCCAATGCCGGCATAACAGCCACGCCACGATCATTGGCACAGAAATCAACCGCGCCGACCCTTATTTCCAAGAGAATAAGAACAAAATGGACGAGCTAGTCCACGAACTCCAACTGAAAACCAGCGAGGCGATCAAAGGCGGACCAGAGGACGCTGTAAAAAGGCATACGGCGAGAGGAAAACTGCTTGTGAGGGACAGGATTAACCGGTTGGTGGACGAAGGCAGCGACGTTTTGGAACTGAGTACATTAGCCGCCAATGAGCTGTACAAGGGTCAGGTCCCCAGCGCCGGCATCGTCACCGCCGTTAGCAAAGTTCACGGCCACGACTGCATGATCATCGCGAACGACTCCACAGTCAAAGGCGGAACTTACTTTCCCATCACCGTAAAGAAGCATTTGCGAGCTCAGGCAATTGCGCAAGAGTGCAGATTACCATGTATTTACCTAGTTGACTCTGGTGGCGCGCACCTTCCTGATCAAGCTGAGGTATTTCCTGATAAAGAACATTTCGGAAGAATATTTTTCAACCAAGCTAACATGTCAGCTGAGGGCATTCCGCAAATATCAGTCGTCATGGGTTCTTGCACGGCTGGCGGCGCATATATTCCTAGCATGTCGGACGAGAGTATCATAATCAAGAACCAGGGGACTATTTTCCTGGCTGGACCACCTCTACTAAAAGCGGCTACAGGTGAAACCGTATCAGCTGAAGACCTAGGCGGTGCAGACTTGCATTGCCGCCAGTCTGGAGTCACTGATCATTACGCACAAGATGATGAACATGCTTTGCATTTAGCAAGAAACGTTGTCGCTAATCTGAACTGGAACAATGAACAAAAAGCAAGGGTTCATGCATCAAAAGTGGATGAGCCTATACACAACGTTGATGATCTTCACGGCATCGTTGGTGCAAATCTGCAACGACCTTTTGATATCAGAGAAGTCGTGGCCCGGATCGTTGATGGAAGCAGATTCCACGAGTTCAAACAGCTTTACGGAGAGTCACTAGTGTGTGGTTTTGCGACTCTCTACGGCCATTCAGTTGGAATCATCGGTAATAATGGAGTATTGCAATCTGAAGGTGCTCTGAAAGGTGCTCACTTCATCCAACTCTGTGCAGCGAGAAAGATTCCATTAGTATTCTTACAGAATATCAGTGGATTTATGGTCGGCCGAGAGGCTGAAGCTGGTGGGATTGCCAAGAACGGAGCGAAAATGGTAACAGCGGTCAGTTGCTTTAAGGGTCCAAAGATTACTGTTCTGGTTGGGGGCAGTTTCGGAGCTGGGAACTACGGCATGTGTGGACGCGCGTATTCGCCTAGTTTCCTATTCATGTGGCCTAACTCTAGAATATCAGTGATGGGCGGGCCTCAAGCCGCTACTGTACTCTCAATGGTTGCACAAGAGAAGGCTAAAAGAGAAAACAGGCCTTGGACAGCTGAAGATGAGAAGAAAGTGAGAGCGCCGTTAGAGGAAATGTTTGAAAGAGAAGGACGACCTTACTACAGTACCGCAAGACTTTGGGATGATGGAATAGTTGCTCCTAAAGACACTAGGAAAGTTATTGGACTGAGTTTATCGGCTGCTTTGAACGCTCCGTTCAGAGACAGTAAATTCGGTGTGTTCAGAATGTGATAAGTTACGTGATAAAGTTGTTTATAAACTGTTATCGTGAGTTAATGCCGAGTATTTCAGATTTGTTGATAATTTATTTATCTTATCAGTGAATGATACGCTGTTGCCAAATTAAATAATGTTCATGATTTTTGTAATTAAAACACAAAAACGAGCGAATTTGATTGGTATCTGATATGGAATTGTAAGATTTAAAAAACTAATAATTCTCAAATTCCTACGGTTTTCCGCCTTTCGGATCTCCAGGTAGTGCTCAGATGTTTGAGATGTCTGAGGAGGATGTCAGAGACATGAAAACATTACATTTTTATATTAAGTTAGGAAATGTAATGATTTTAATGATGACATCACCTATCTTACGTTTTTTCCAGTTTTATCGCATGCGCTTCTTCCGAAATTATGTGCAAAAGTACCTAAATAATCTCACCTTTAGGGCTTGTTTCATCATCTTCAAGTAAAGTGTTGATTGGTTACTTTCCAGTTAGCGCTAAATTAATGTATGAAAGTGTCAAAACTACCAAAAATGTCAAATGGTACGTTCGTTTTTGGTAATCGCCGAGTAGCTTACTTATGGCGGGGTCCCACGGCCCGCGTTTTCACGCGCTAGACCGCGCCAAGGCGAACGGACGCGCCGTGGGAACGATGCATCCGTGGTGGCTCGGAACACTCTGTACGCGACGCGCCGGACGCACACAGGCGGAGCGTCATCCGGCGCGGCCCGTCGTTTTACGCGCCGTGGGACCCCGGCTTTAGGACTTTACTTGAAGATGGTGAAACAGACCCTTAGAATAATATGGGGTGTACTTACCCGTAATTTTTTTTCGTCAACTGACATACTGACATTATTGTTATCACAATTGCTGTTAAATTAGATACGATGAACTGAATACTGATTGTTTGTGAACTAAGAATGCAGGGGTCAGTATCATATGTGGAGTTCACTTTTGTAGGTACATATTCTCAGTCAGTTATGTATTTGGCAATTCCTCTCTAAAGAGAACAAATTCATTCATTTAATTGTATGCATGTATACAACATAGTTAGTACCTACGTGAATATACTGACTGGTGTTTCCACCATCATTTGAATTAGAACAATAGCGGTACAAACAGTTGCGCTATTAATATGCAAGAGATAAGTAAGTAACGTTAACCCCACTAAGGGTTCAAGTTTATAAGGATCTGTTCCACCCACTTAAACTGTCTAAGAGTAAGGTCATGAATAAAAATGATAAGAATTCTCCTAGAATCATGATTTGATTTGAATTTTAATCTTGAACTTGTCCAGGAGGTGTTTTTATTGTAGGTAGATAAGATTTTATATTTTGTTATTAAATGGAACGGTTGTGCAAGGAGTCGTTTTAATGATATTCGGGAGTTAGGAACACAGGCATACACTTACACACTAATAACATAATAGAAACCTTATTGTGTACAAAATCTCGTTGCAGACACAGAATAATTAAAGTAACACTCGATAAGCTTCAATGAAATATTATCACGATTATTAATCTCCAAGTACGGTAGACATCCTCTTAGATCTCCATGCGCCCCAATCTTTGAAGATGTCTAAATGTAATGTCTGACCACCCTCGGTCAGAGGCACGTTCAAATATAACATTTGTTACTTTTACATGCCCATATTTTTGCAGTAGCTAGTGTTCCATAGGTGACATAATAATAATCAATATAGATATATTTTATTTATTCGTAAACCCATTCGCTTTGGCGAATAAGGTCTCTCGAGTTATTAATGACCAGAATATCGGGGGCTCAGTGAGTACACTGCATCTTCTGCTTTGTAGTCACAATTCGAAGATCTTACTAGCTAAGTAGGTACCTCCTACTCCTACTAGAAATCTACCAACTCCTCGGATCTAGCAATCTGTTTCCCATTGCCGCTCCATCGACCAACTTCTGAGAAATTCTCCTGCACAAAATAGAAAATCTACATGTTCATTGCCCAGCATCTATTTACTCCGTGATACGCTTTCCACGCGAGTTGCGTACGCGCAGTTTTTCTTTGGCATTCCTCACAAGAAAATTCATTATCGGACCGGGCCGATACTATTAGCCGAGTTAATTACCGATGTATATGGTACGGACGGTGGCCCGGTTTTCAAACGGTTTTTGTTGTGGTATAGGTACCTTATTATTAGTAATTAGGTACTAATTATGATGGCAATCGCAACATCATTATGTGGAAGCATTTAATAATGTTTGGTGCTCAGAAAGGCAATGCTAAGATTCTAAAGTCTAGACTTAAGACTAGTAAACTTTCTCTAGCTTGCTTAACATGAGCAGTCTGTTGAGCATCCGATAAAACGATTCCTCATTTAATCTTTCGATTGCCATGCTTGTTTTGTTATAAGCTTGTAGCATAAGTAAGTAGATAGTACTTACCCAAGTGAAACTGGGTAGGGTACAGGTAGGTGCCTACGTATATGCTTTAACAAAGAGGCTATTGCATGAATGAACGGGGCCTTGGCACGAACCACTGTCCTATCGACAACGTATATGCCAAAACTGATACTTTTTGTATAGTAGAAGTGTCAGTTTTAGCATTTGGACGATACGTTGTCGATACGATAGTGGTACGACTCGGGCCACTGGTGATTGTAATGGAATCAGATTGTCAAATATCTGTTGTGTACCTGAATAGCACAATAGGATTTTAAGAGTTGAAGCCGATTACGATTATTATTGAACTTATGCAAGGCTCACGAACTATATCTGTTCCAAGTTTCATCTAAATCGGTTTAAACGCGTTTGAAACACAAACATTTCATCCTCCTCACGAAGTTATCACTTTATTGGAATAAGTATAGTTTCATTGTTGTGATTGCTTTGTGATTGCATTGCTATGAATTTCAAGAACAAATTTAACTATAATTCAGAGCCGGAAACACTTAAATTGTGTTCTATCATCATAAAAGCTCGCAATAACAACTAACTAACATTTTATTGACCAGAAAATAATATTATGTAACGTATAACAAGTATAATGGCTATTGTGTGGTAGAGGAAGCAAACACCTTCAGAGAAAGTTGTGATATCAATCATGTTGTTGAAGAAAGAATGAGCCATGCGTAGGTACAGTTCTAAACAGTCATTGCAATTTCTAGGTAGGTCTATCTATAATAATACTTTGTTATGGTTGCTTTGTAGTGATAGACATGGCCCTGCCAGAACATTACCAATCCTACTCATTTTATAAATCCGAAAGTTTGTGAGTATGTTTGGATGTTGTGCCTTTCACGTCATGTCAAATTTAAATAGCATTTATTTCACAAGGATCACTTTGAAACGTCTTAACTAGGTGAAGATACGCCTGTTCCTCGCGACCAAGCCTAGAAGAATCAGGTAAAAAACACGGCTTGGGGCTTATAATTTTTTTCAATGATCCTCTCCTTAATGCTAGGTAGAGCACCAGTGCGGGATCGAACACGGTGAATTATCATTCCCGAGTACGTACAACAATAAAAAAAAACCGGCCAAGTGCGAGTCGGACTCGCGCACGAAGGGTTCCGTACCATTATCTATAAAAACGGGGAAAAAATCACGTTTGTTGTATGGGAGCCCCCCTTAAATATTTATTTTATTCTGTTTTTAGTAGGTATTTGTTGTTATAGCAGCAACAGAAATACATAATCTGTGAAAATTTCAACTGTCTAGCTATCACGGTTCATGAGATACAGCCCTGTGACAGACAGACGGACAGACAGACAGACGGACAGCGAAGTCTTAGTAATAGGGTCCCGTTTTTACCCTTTGGGTACGGAACCCTAAAAATGAGCTTAAAGAGTTTCAGCACAAATTCTAAAAGCAGTTGTACCTACTGTACTGCATACCACTCAAACGACCGAACGGATTTGTATAAAACTTGGAATATAAATAGCCTATCTATGTCTGGAATATCAAATAGGCTACTTTTTATCCAGTTACCGCCGCGGGCGAAAGCTAGTATTAAATAACGCAAAAACTACTTGTATTGGATAATATTCGTTGCATAGCCAGTTTTATAACCTTTCGAATCTCATCGAAAGAGACTTTATTTATACAAATTTATTTGCATCTATTATTGCGCAATATTTACAAAATACACAAGAAGCAGTTGAGCTAACTGAAGAACGTCAAACGGTTTTAGCTCAACTGACGCTGGCGGCATACTGACATTGTTATTTTTTAATTTATTTTAAAATTAAATCTTTTTTTAAGGCACCACTTAGAATACTCGTATATGGGCTATACATAGGTATGTAAAACATAAAAGCAATAAAAGAGTGAACTTTTGACTTTTTATAACTGCAGTTCTTATGATGTCTGCGTTAATTTGAACTGGTATAAATAAGGCTACCCACATGTCTACTTAGTCAAACAATGGTAAGTACCATCATTCATGATTGCATGAGGATGAGAAGTCTATAGGCTATGTGGTCGATGTACGAAACTAATGCTAGGGCGCAACTCGAACCTACTTAGTTTCGACACATTTTGGTTGCATTTCGGCGGAAGAAACTACAGGTTCGAGTTGCGCCCTAGCATTAGTTTCGTACATCGACCACATAGCCTATAGACTTCTCATCCTCATGCAAGACGAAAACTTTCTTACAACACATTAGGCTTATACTGCTGGTATAAGAACCGGCCAATCATAATGCATTTTTTATCGCTCCCCCTGATCCGCATATTAGACAGAATTGTTTGTTAGAAGAAATGAAATCATTGATGTCTATTGGTCTATGTTGTCGAAGGTTTCGTGCTACGTCTAGCACGTGTTGGCTGGCATTATTCCTTCGCAGTGGATATACTTAAACTAGCAAGAAGGTTACCTGATTGAAATTTATGGCTTGTTGCTCAACTCCAACTAATTCCCAGGAAGGTGTTGGTTTACATAGGTTCAAGAGTTTATTAATATATGTTCTGCTAACGAGGATACTGTAGTGGTATCTTGTTAAGGATTTAATTCAAAGAAATCAGAGAACATCTTCACAAATTAAACCAGTCGGCAGGGAATGAGAAACCTAAGAAAAGTTTATAAGTTTTTCATACAGATTTAACACCGCTGCACCACTTTAGAGATTGAATTTCGAGAATTCCTTTCTTAAAACACCCACCAAAAGGAAAAACCTACATCCTACATCCTTCTCAAGTTTTTATGACCAGTAGTTTAAGCTGCGCGTTGGTAGATTAGTCAATCATTCAGCCAGTAATGCAGGAGTTTTATATATTTTGTTTACCTAGCTGGAACTTGCTCTACCAAATGTGCTACTGTATGTATCAGTGAAAACAGTATCAGGTAGAGTAGAACTACAATTTCCGATAAAGGGATAATTGAACTGAGTCACAGTAGGATGTTATTGATAGCGGATGGTCAAATGGCCTAACTGTCTATGTAGGTAGGAACTCTAGCTGGTTGCATCCTACGGACGTTGAGAGTCAGATATATCTACCTACAATAATGTAGCCGGGAGTGGACAGGAATTGCAAGTTCCGCTGAACTGTATCTTCGCTATTAGGTACGTAGGTACATAAATGTTGGTAGGTACATAATACGCTTTATAAACTTAGGCTATTTATATTGGAGTTTTGGATTTAGGGCTTGCAACCTGTCACGTGTGGAATGCTAACTACTGCAAAATGTGGGCGTGTCCCAAATTTAATGCTGATACGTGACCTCTGACTAACCCCTTTAAACATCTTCAGGGATCTGAGCGTCTGGAGATCTGAGCGGATGTATACCGTACATGGGGATAACAGTCGTAGGAACTATTTATTTCATAAAACATGCGTAATATTATTACGAGATAAAACCCGTTGAACCGCAAAAAATGCGGTTACGAATATTACGATGACCATATGATACTTCGAAGGTATTTCCCTGTTCACCAGCCACATGGTCGATCTGTTGCGTTCTGTTACGTAATCCCACTGCGATCTTAATTAACAACTTTCTATCAAGTCAACGAACGCGCCACAGATTGTATAGCATAGGTACTGTTGGACGAACGTGCGAAGTTCTTTTGCCATTAAAAAGAATAATTAAAAAGTTGGTTACGGGAACGCATTGTTCGTGGGATGATTTGGTGGACGGATAGTCGGATAAATTGATGTCCGTTTTTTTTTGTTTGTTGAATGAGTTTTACTGTGGTAGTGGCATACTTTATTCATGTTTCCACACAAGTATAAAGGCACGTTTAAAAAAAAAAACAAGTTTGACAGCAATAGCGATGACTGTCTAATGTTAATGAGGTTAGTGAAAAGGACACTCAGTGCTTAAAATACGGGGGTTAGCTCATTGGGATATATGCACTCGTAAATAAAACCATCCTGAAGAAATGACAAGATAGCAGTAGGTAACTGCAATTTTTCTGATATACCTATGTCGCTATAGTATTTTCTAACTTGCCAATCGACATAACTATTATTTGATACCTAAGTTTTTTCTATTATGTCGGTTGGGTATTTTCACTACAAACTTATTTCTATGATAAGTGAAATTTCATAACGCTATAAATTATAGCGAGACTGATAGATGGCAGGTTTCTGTCAGCTGATTTTTCTAAACTTTCAATTTAAACAAGTATGAATCATCACATCAGCTTTACGCTAACTCTAAAGTACCTAGATGGGAATAGCATAAGCAAGAAAGACGCCTTTTGAACTTTAAAAGGGTTTTTTTAGCTCCGAGAGAAACAAGGTTATAATCATCAATAAATATTATAAAAGGAGACGATGACACACTGACTGACATACATCTGCATATCCTACCGCTGGTCGTAGAAAGTTGACGTTTGAAGGGTGTATTTCATTTGGTAAAGGATCATTAAAAAAATTATTCTTCCCAAGCCGTGTTTGTTGCCTGATTCTTCTAAGCTTGGTCGCGAGAAACAGACGTAGCTTCATCTAGCTCAAAGACGTTTCAAAGCGATCCGTGTGATTTTGAAATAAAACCCCTTTGAATTGGAATTTGAATTTGAAAGGAATCCCTAAAATTCGCGAAGTTTACGTTTTGAGCGAAGTCTCGGGGGTTTCCACAAGTGACTTATAAAAAAATCGGTAAATAGTAATAATATAGCGTCGACATGCATGCTTAGTAACCATGACATCATTATGATAACAGAATAACTTCCACAGAAAACACCAAAATAAGCTCGATGAGTGTGACTCGACCCATTTCCTTCGAAAATGAACTTGTATGGCAGTCATAAATGTATTGTGTTTGCCAAAGTTGGTGGGATTACGTCATCTTCTGTTCTATAAAAATATCTTTAATGTGCAGAAAGTTAAAATGGATTCAGTTTGAATCCTATGAGCAGCGGTTCACATTGCCATAAAAAAAGTTTAGATGAAATAAAATTGTCTAAAAAAAAGTTATTATTTCTTAGGTGTGTTATTCTTAGGTGTGTTATTGTCTAAGTAAAATTTAATTTCAAAATTGGCGTAAACTGTTTTTTGAATAATATATTTGGGAGTCTGGAATTCTGATCTACCTAATTACATATCCAAAAATAAATATAACTTGGTGTACCTAAGAATTATGTACGTAATGATTTTATTGAAATAAATAGATAGCTGTACCATTTGACTTTGACTTGGTAATATCCTTGAGTGTTCACATGATAACATTTTTATTCTGGTACTAGTAATCAATCATTACGTGTCGCGGATGGTTGGTTTCGGTCAAGAGAAGGTTAATTTTGAAGTTGTAACAACAATACAAAGAAATGAGCCAGCATTACCACTGCGTTATCATGCTCCATCTGTTACTGTTGTTCTATCTCAAGGCGGGTGAGCAATACTTGTAGTTGTGATGTGTATAGACACGCGCTGTTGTGTGCGTGACTGATACTGAGCGATTCCGAGCTTACGCACACAGAAACAATGTGCCACCATCTACACACACAATAAAGAACAACCCGTCTTCGTAAAACATAACAACTGTAAAAGGCTGTAAAAGGCATCAGTGAAGTAGGTCTAGCTACTTCTGGCATTTGGCATTGAAACACTTGTAAATTCTGTCGTCGGATTTCGGAGATCACGATTTGGTGCACGAACAAGTGGCATGTTACGGATTGTTAGAGACAGTTTTCAAGGCTGAGCTATGCATATTCATGCTGGGTTTCTGAGCCCTGACTGCCAAGACTAAGATTTAATCATATACTTCAAACATTATTATCACACACATAGAAACTATGTCTGTGTTTATAAACTACAACTATTGGTCCAATCTGGCCCCTTTCTATACAAAACGATTTCGACATTATTGACGACAGCAACAGTGCTGATAATATTCGACCAAATTGTACTTATACAAAATTAAATCGTCGTATCGTCAGTCGTAGAATGTATAACGTCAATTGTCAAAAGTAATGTAGACAGGTAGACTGTTCCTTCTTCATTACATAGTATAAAGCAAAGTCGCTTTCCGCTTCCCGCGTCTGTATGTCTGTATGTATGTTTGCGTATATCTTTAAAACTACACAACGGATTTTGATGCGGTTTTTTTTAATAAATAGAGTGATTCAAGAGGAGGGTTTATATGTATAATACATGCATAATATAGTAGAGAAACACTGATAATTTTAGAGGTTTCTAATGTGATGTCGTAAATAAACACATTGTATTGCGCTTACATTGCAAATGCTGGCTGAACCCCACGAGATATATCAAAATAATGTACTACAGTATTGTACACCTTAAAAACGTCTACAAAAAAGTCAACGATGGTATTAGAAATGTCTTACGCACAGCGAAGCGGGCACGGGTCAGCTAGTTCAAAATATAGACAGAAACGATGAAGTTTGTCCTGATATGGTTGATCGTTTTCAAGAGAAGAACCCCTGTACCTAGTTGTGACGTCGTAAGCTCTGAATGGAACGATTTTAACCACACTTTGGAATTGACACGACAAATTATACAGTTTATAATCGATACTTATCAGGACGTGTCTTCGTCAGTTCGTAAACTAGCTGCCTAACACCTGTAATTGCAGCCAATGACGTGGGTGCGGTTTACCGTCGAAGAACGGGCCCGACATGGTTCGATTGCGTTTCCTACCATATTAGCCTATGCTACTTAGGCCTTGTTGGTACTAACGTGTGTCTATTGAAAACATCACTACTATAATCCCCAAATGCGGCAGACATCCTCTCAAATGTTCAGGTGCTTATATCCTTGTAAATGTCTAAATGTAGAGGCACATAATGAAGTATACATGCCTATATTTTGCTAGAACTCCATAACTGACTGGTTGCAAGCCCCTTGTCGCTTATAAGATACTAACTGGCTTCCGTACGATGTTTTCAAATGATCAGCTCAGTTGGTAGTAGCACTATCTTCTGCGCTTATGTCAAGCGTGTATGCTCACAGGAAAAACATAGATGTTTGTTCAGGATTCTAGATGAATAGAAAGTACGTTTATCTAATACAAAAAGTATTTAAATATTCTGTTTCCCAAAGTAATATAAGCTTTGTCAAAGTTAAATGGTATTTATTTTAGTAAAATCAACAAGATCACGTCTCAGGAGATATGTGAAGCTACGCCTGTTTCTCGCGACAAAGTCTAGAAGAGTCAGGCAACAATCACGACTAGACTAGACTATACTAGATGACTAGACTAGATGACACTATGTAAAATGTCCACCAATACATTTCAGCGTCAGAGAATATGTGTAGCTCCCTTGAACCTATTTGGATGACTTACCAACCTATCAACCCACATAATCAGGCGATTAATCCACTACATTATTTACTAATCCGGCGCCAAGTTTCCTAACACTTAGGTACCTACATCCTTCCTACGTAGTTCCCACACAAATTTGTACTAAACCGCTAAAAACGATGGGTATTGTAGCGATGATTCTCATTGACTATTAATTAGCCCGCAGAAGGTAGATACTTATTGTTATTCCAAATGTAGGAAGGAGTAAAATGTGGGTGTTTAGTATTATAAGGGACGAGGAATTAACAGCATTCTTATAATCGCCGATGGGTTCGCAACCTCACGTGTGGAGTACTGCAAAATGTGGGCATATGCAGAACATAATGTTTGGAAGCCCATTTGATCCACTTCGGAGTCATTCTCCACATGATAGCGAAATAAACATTGATATCGGGCCGTTACCGAGTAGGTAATCGCTGTAGGTACCTACGAGTCTACTACACAGACAAAATTGGCGGTGACAGACAGACACAAAAGTGATCCTATAAAGGTTCCGTTTTTTATCGAATGTGCAGACCCCTAAAATAACAATAGCCGATTTGATAACCCGCTTTTAATGAACTGTGTTAAAATGTAACTCATCAAGATCGTCCATAAACATAATTTTCCCAGCAATAATCAACAATGGGCTGGCAGTTCATAAATCTACCTAGTGCCTGCGCATGCGCATACCCTGGCCGTGAGAATAACGGGATAACTGTTCATTCAACAGGTAAATGACGTTTAAGCTTTTTGTTTATTTAACTGCGAATATGTGAATGTACTACGAGTAAGTTCTACGATTGTTGTTTTGCTTCGAAGATTCAATTTAAAAGATATTGGAAACGGAAAGTTACGTAATTCTTCAATGATGTTCCTACGTAGGGTCAAAGACCCAGTTGTGGTGCCTACCCCGGTTTTGGTTATTTTAAATTTTTGCCGTCAATAACTAAGCATAGCAAACAAACCTGTTTAAAATCTATTATATATAGTTGATACAATTTTTTGTCTATGATCAAAACTAAACAGTTCATTTTTAAGGGTTCCGTGCCCAAAGGGTAAAAACGGAACCCTATTAATAAGACTTCGCTGTCCGTCTGTCTGTCCGTCTGTCTGTCACAGGGCTGTATCTCATGAACCGTGATAGCTAGACAGTTGAAATTTTCACAGATGATGTATTTCTGTTGCTCTAACAACAAATACTAAAAACAGAATAAAATAAATATTTAAGAGGGGCTCCCATACAACAAACATGTTTTTTTTGGCGTTTTTATAGATAATGGTACGGAACCCTTCGTGCGCGAGTCCGACTCGCACTTGGCCGGTTTTTATATAATTCGTTAGATAATTAATCATACTAGCTAAGTAGGTAGATAGTTTCTGTTTGAGTTTGATGGTTATCTAGATTCCGTTTAGATTTTTCCGTTTTATCCGAGTAGACAATAACCGTACCTACTCGCCATCGACCACACAGCCAATAGACTTAGAATAGACTTTCAAACAACACATTAGGCTTATACTGCTGATATAACACACCGAGCGCGATTCACGACGCGCCCCGCAGCGGGCAGTGACATTGAATCGGCCAATCAGATTGCATTTTTTACAGCTCCTCCTGACCCACATACCTCACGGTTTGACAGTATTGTGTGTTTGAAGTAATGAAGCCATTAGGCGTCTAACCCTCGTATTCAAGAACGACACTATGAGAACACGCACCCACAGTGGACGAAATATTTTTTTCATAAACATCACTTTATGTGTTGAGCGGCACTCTGTCGCACACTACCGTGTGCCTTTAGAGCTCAACTTTTGATAGAGGCACACGACAATGTGCCTCTAGTCACACTGCAGTGTCGCTCAACAAAAAGTGATTTTTATGAAAAAAGATTTCGTCCACTGTGGGTGCGTGTTCTCATAGTGTCGTTCTTGAATACGAGGGTAACTCTCTCGAGAAAACTATTTCAAAGAAAGGTCAAGAAGGCACGTTATTCCAACAGTACTTTAAAATTTTGATGTTGCCAGTAATTTGTCGGTGATTTTACTTTCGACACGCAATAAAGTCTAAAAATAAAGGACTCTGGACAAATTAGGTCACCGGACCGTTTTTACAAATTGGTATTTAATTACAAACTATGCGATTCTTATTACTGACAGCTTTTGAGGATCTTGATTGGGCACTTGATAAATAGCGGAACAAAAACACAAATTTATTATAACGGAGACTCCAAAAAATAACTGGCCTCTACTGGGTTATTTGTAAAAAAAAACTATGATTATCATGTTATGATATTCATACCAATATTATTTTTTATTTATTTATTTATACTTTAATTGCACTTATAAAATAAATACAAAAAGGCGGACTTAATGCCGAGGCATTTTCTTAGTACTGAATGCCATAATACCTACGCTTTTTATGCAGTTTAGGCACCTATACCTACATAGTTTTTAGGGTTTCGTAGTCTGCAAGACAAGAAACCCCCATGTCTGTCCGTCCGTCCGTCTGTCCGCTGCTTAGCTCAGAGACTTAATTTTAACTAAATTTGATTAAGCTTTAAAGTGCCAATTTTTGTTAGAGTCGAGTGGCCCCCTCCCTACAAGCAAAACTATTGGGTTTGCGGGCGTGAAAAAAATTCACGGTAGTACTAAATATACTGAAGTTAAAAGCAAAACTGTAACAGCTAAGCAGGCGTTACAAGTTTTCGAAGAAATAATGTTTTTTTTAGTACAAATACCAAAACGAAACTCTACATTTTGCGCGAGACCCGACACGCTCTTGGCCGGTTATTTCATTTGTGTAAATAATAGTCCCATGGGACCACCCATTTAAATTATATTTATTAGGACTGACAGTTCCTTCAAAAACTTAAAAAACTAATATCTCCCTTGATTTTGCGATTGGTTGATTGACATTTTCGTCGGTTTCATTTTGACGTAATTATTATATTTTTAAGAGATCGAACAAAATTGCCTTAAGATAAAGGATCTTGGCTTTTAATTAATAGCACCTTGTACCGAAACCAAAGTACTTAGATAGGCAGGTACCTAATTGCGTAGAAACCAATTAGGTATGTACCAGTTAAGAAAATAAACATACGTTTGCTAGAGCGTTAAACAATTCTCGTAATGTTGAAGTAATCACAGATTTCCGTAACTACATAATCTCACTAATTTATAAATCCGAAAGTAGCGAGGATGTTTGGATGTTTGAGCTCGATCAGAACCAAACGGATTTAGATAAAATTTGGAATATACATAACTTATGTCTTGGAATAGTATAAAGGCTACCAATATTATAAATCCGAAAGTTTGTAAGAATGTTTTTATGTTTGTGGCTCAGTTACGCCATATCGACGGCATATCGATAAAACTTAGAATATAAAAAAAATACGATCACGACTGTTATGCCCAAGTACGGTAGACATCCTCTTGGATATACATTCGCTCAGGCAAAGGGGTTAGTCAGAGGCGTGTCCAAACATGACATTTGGCAGATGCCCACATTTTGCAGTAGTTAGCATTCCACACGTGACAAGTTGCAAGCCTGTCGCCGCTTACAAAAATACTTACTGGTTTCCTCACGATGTTTTCCTTCGTCGTGTTTAATACGCATACATGTATAAATCATAAAAAAACTTAGATTATACAGGTACAAGGAGCCAAGCCGCGGTTGGAAGCTAGTATGAGAATAAATGGTATATATAAATTATGTATGATCGTTATTGTGTCTTCAATTGGTAATCTCACTTTTACCGACCACTTTCGCTTGACCATTTGTCATTACTGACTCTGCGTGATGTACGAGTATGTACCTCAATGATTTCTAATTTATTAACGTTTTTGTTAAGATGATTAAACATTAAATGTGTTTAGTTGTGCTTATTATTTCGCTATTTTATTTAATTTTACCTACAATCTGTTTCCTCTGTACTTTGTTCTGAATGTTCTAAATGAATTTGAATTGTAAGTACGCTCAAAAAATGATTGTTTCAACTACCTCAAGGCGTTACCCCTAACCTTACTACTTTCATGTCACATCTGAAATTAAACTGAATTTCAACTTTACAAGGTAGTAACGTATTTAATTAGACTATTTAATATAATTATATATATTCTAATTGTGTTTCAGTCAAAACTCATAACCGGTCAAAAACTTTTGTCTGCTAAAATCAGTCAAAATTTATTTTGACTGAGGCGACCCCTTTGTTGCATATGATGACTAAGCGTGTTTATCCGGAACTTTTGTCACACACTTTTAACCGGAAGTAAATAAAAAGTGTTTGCAAAATCGTTTATTATAATTAATGAGCTTCTATGTAACCTTTTTCTACATACCTTTTTATATAACCCCCGGTATTATTAGTCAAAACGAGTTTTGACCAGCTAAAACTTTTGACTGTGACAAATATACAATTTATTCTCTTCATGAAGAGAACCGCATCCCATTGTTGTCCATCTTTCTTTAGATTAAATTTCTTACGTGACTCGCTATCTCTACTCTTCCATCACGTATTATAATTAGAGGGAATGAGACAGACATGTTATTATGACAATGCAAAATGTTCGAAAAGTAAAAGTCGGGCTATGTTACATACTTGCTCTCCTTAGTTTAAAAACGTGGTTAGCGGTTTGTACAGCAGACTACCGCAATGGTGCTAGGTCGCGGTCTAAACTCTTAAAATAAATGATTGGCACCTACATTAATAACTACCTGCTTATTTTGTAAAGGAGAATGGACACTTTTGTAGGTAAGTACAAAGCAACGAAAGTTTGACAAAACCTATCCCTGTGTACAGCCCAGGATCTTAAATTTTTTTAGGGGGGGCAAAAACTAAGAAATGCCGCCCCCGCCATTATTATATAAATATGATAAAGGTAAAAATAAATATAAGAGAGCGGGGGCGGCATTTTTCAGTAATCACCCCCCCCCCCCCCCTAAAAAAATGTTCGTGCCCAGTGTAGGTCAAAGTTAAGTAAATGATGAGTTGTCCATTCGTCAGTAAAGTGTGAATTTGGCAGCGATGACATTTCCATACGAACTGACAGCTAAGTGTGTCCTAGAGCTTAAAGCATTAACTTAAGGTATGGTACAGACGGTCATTATCAGTATAAAGCAAAATTCTTTTGTTGCTATAATTGTATCAATAATGTAGCGACATTTAACAAACGTAGGTGTTTACTTGCGATCTATAAGGTCAAGATGACGTCATTGACTAACCTCTACTTTAGCCTCTAAATGTATTTTTAGACTATTACCAAAAACTGAAGACACTATAAAAAAAATCCCAGCGATGCCTCGAGTGAAAACAAAATTGCATCATCATCATCATCCAATAAAAAATAGTTAATTCCGAAATTCCGAGAAATTCATCCACTTCAGCAGCTGACTGTACTATCGCCAAAAATACCTTCAGGGTGGATTTTGTTTGAAGTCATCATCATCATAATCATCATCATCTTGCCCTTACCCACTTCATGGGGGGTCTTTTAGACAAGAGATGTTGTACAAGGATTTGACTTGAAGTGTTCAGTCGGTGCTTATTACCTGTTTGTAAATGCATAGTCCATAAGAAAAGATCTTTTGTATCTAACAACTCAACGACACAATAGTAGTCGCGTTATGAATGGGTCGTCAAACCTGCAGGACGGCCTTGCGCCCACGCATCTAGTGTAGTCATCGACCACACAGCCTATAGACTCCTCATGCAAGGCGAACACTTCAAACAACACATTAGGCTATTAGGCTTATACTACTTACTTATACGTTGAGTGGTGACCTATTTTATTACCACAATGTATTTGTTCTTTTGTTTTTAAGTTATTGTTGATTTTTGATGGTACTAAAATAACCGTTTATTTATCTCTATCTTTATTTTTATTTTTATTTTTATACTGTTGGTATAAGACACCGAGCTTGAAACACGACGTGCCCCTTAGCGGGCTGTGAAATTCAAATTCAAATTCAAAAATCATTTATTTCAATAAAATCACAAGAATCACTTTGAAACGTCTTAGGAACTAGGTGAAGCTACGCCGATTCTTCGCGACCAAGCCTAGAAAAATCAGGCAAAAACACGACTTGGGGTCTACCTTTTTTTTTAAATGATCCTTTCCTTAATGCTATGTAGAGCTCCAGTGTGGTGTCGATCGAAAAAGGTGAAGAATAATAATTAATAGTACTACTCAAGTACTACAACAATAAAAAAAATAACTAAAGAGCTTCAGCAGAATTGTTTGTTTGAAGAAATGAAATAAGCATCTATTGGGCTGTGTTGTCGATGAGTGTATGCAACTTGACACCAACCGCGTTTGCGCTTTACAATGTTATTTACAGACCTGCGTATGGGCAACTAGTCCGCGACGTTTTATGGGTTTTACTTTCTTATTCAACGCCCCGCTGTACCAGGTTTTAGAAATTCCTGCTTTCTACCGTATTTGGGGATTACAATTGTTATCAGTTTCAAACTAGTATTAGGTATAGTTTATTGGATAACAAAACGGCGATCTTAATGAAATTTACAAAGAAATACTGTATTATGAGATAGGAGATAGTTTGTTTTGGGAAAATTATGACAATTAGGATTTGCGTACTCGCGAACGAATTTGCGAATAATATTACAAAATGATTGCTGCAGTTTTGTAGGTAAAATCGAGGTATGAGAACGGAACCTGAAATCCTATCGAGTCTTTAGTGACGGATTATATTACGTTAAGTCAACGTTTGAGATGCGACACGGACTTGCAACCTGTCAGGTGTGAAATGCTAACTGCAAAATATGGGCATGTGCCAAATGCAATGTTTGGACATGCCTCTAACTAACCCCTTAACACATCTTCAAATTTTATTTTTATTTCTTTATTTATTTTGAACTTAAATACACATGTACAAAACATAAAATTTAACACTGAAAATGCAGAAGTAAAAACTGTGTCGCAGTTTCCAGTGCCCGACCTAATGACGACAGGAGATCAGAGCATTCAAGAAGAAATAAATAAATAGTGAAGCTAAAGTAAAGAAAACATAAAAAAGATAAAAAACAAAAACAATGAAAATCAGATTACTTATGGACTACATGCTTATTCAAAAACGAATAAACTAGGTTTCTATCAAAGATCTGAGTGCCTTGACATCTAAGAAGATGATGTCTACCGTAATTTTAGATTACAGTCGTGATCCTATTTATATTTATTTTATTTTTATTCTATACTAGCTGACCCGTGCCCGCTTCGCTGTGCGTAAGACATTTCTAATACCATCGTGGACTTTTTTGTAGACGTTTTTAAGGTATACAATACTGTAGTACATTATTTTGATATATCTCGTGGGGTTCAGCCAGCATTTGCAATGTAAGCGCAAAAAAATGTGTTTATTTACGACATCACATTAGAAACCTCTAAAATTATCAGTGTTTCTCTACTATATTATGCATGTATTATACATATATGTATAAACCTTCCTCTTGAATCACTCTATTTATAAAAAACCGCATCAAAATCCGTTGTGTAGTTTTAAAGATATAAGCAAACATACATACTTACATACATATTACATATTACATACAGACGCGGGAAGCGGAAAGCGACTTTGCTTTATACTATGTAGTGATAGTGAAAAATCATGGTAGTTCCTCAGATCTCCAAACGTTCAGGTCTTTGAAGTGTCTACCTGAATAGCGACCTTCGGATTGAAAGTCGAGGTACTCGGCTAACACGGCTTTTCACCTAAATACTTGCAAAACATGCAACCAGTCAATTCATAGCGTGTTCTTAATCGCATGTCCATTTCTATCGATTCGTTTAGGATCACAAATGTTTTCATTCATTGATGCAATAACATTGAAATAGAGTTGTAAAAAATACTCATGCAAGCGAGTAGGTATACAACAAAAATATTTTTATTTAGAGTAGGTATACTTAAGGGGCTGTATGTCGACGATTGCTCTTTTTCGAAACGAAAAAAGAAATACTTCTGAACAAGCCACATCTCCTATTTTTATAAATATACTAGCTGTTGCCCGCGACTTCGTCCGCGTTTCCGTCGTTTTTCGTAAAAAAAGTAGCATAAGTCCTTCCTCACGGCTCAGTGGTTTTGATGTAACAGACAGATTAACTTTCGTATTTTAGTAGGGAAATATTATATGTCAATCTACAATACTGTTGAAAAATATCGCAATACGGAATCGCACAATATTATTGTAAATAGCTGTGCCCGCGACTCTGTCA
The DNA here is from genome assembly GCA_912999785.1 of Hydriomena furcata. Classification (NCBI taxonomy): domain Eukaryota; kingdom Metazoa; phylum Arthropoda; class Insecta; order Lepidoptera; family Geometridae; genus Hydriomena; species Hydriomena furcata. The sequence goes on from OU538837.1 coordinate 10,924,676, forward strand.
GCGTGTAACTCCTGTGTAAACAGTCAGTAAAGTGAGTCGTATTTTTCGTATATTCGTCTATACAGCGTCTATACTCTGTACGTCGCGCGTCGTATATTCACGAAAATTTGTGTCTGTCTGTCTGTCTGTATAACCGTTATAAAAACAAAAACTACTCGACGGATTTTAACAAAACTTGGTACAATTATCTTTCATACTCCTGAGCTGGTTATAATATACTTATCATCACTCTACAACCATTAGGAGCAGAGCAGTGAAGGGAAATGTTGGGAAAACGGGAGAATTTACTCTATTTTTAAGCTTCCGTCGCGTGTGCAACCTTAAAGCTACACAGAATGCTGATACTAAATATACCTTTATATAAAACGTTTTTTTTCACAGTTTTTTGTCATTAGACAATACATTAGATGATTTATTTTTTTGTTCAAACGCTAGTGTGAGGGCGGACTTATTTCTGGTAAGATGCTTAGCTCTCTTTAATTCGATATCGTACAGGATATTCTTAAAAATTATTAAATAATTTGACATTTGGAACAAAATGGACGAAAAATCGGACGGACACTGTATTTTCGGAAAAGTATTGATCAAAATATACCTGAAAAACCAGCCAAAGTGCGAGTCGGACTCGCGCACGAAGGCCTCCGTACCTATAAAAAACGGACAAATCAAATCACGTTTGATGTATGGCCCATACAGTATGGGAGCCCCACTTAAATATTAAATTTATTCTGTTTTTAGTATTTGTTGTTATAGCGACAACAAAAATACATAATCTGTGAAATTTTCAACTGTCTAACTATCACGGTTTATGAGATACAGCCCTGTGACAGACAGCGAAGTCATAGTAATAGGGTCCCGTTTTTACCCTTTTAACCCTAAAAACTATATGTTTTCGATGTTTTTTGGATTGATTGTAGCAATCACACTTCGTACAAACTCTGGGGTCTACAGCGAAGTCTTCTTGACCTCGTATATCGCTTAACGAACGATCACTCGACAATTAAGATTACTTCCTGGCCGGCCCATTTCAAACGTAAATATCTCGGGACCCCTTCTAGTACAATTCCTGATTTTTGGAGTACAATTCGTACAATTCCATAGATTTGTAACTGCATTTAAATTAACCCTTAACCACGGTGGGTCCAGCTGCGACACACAGTCTCACACGCCCCGCCTTTTTATACCTTCGGCCGCGAGACGCGTCAAGCGCGGCGACCGATTCTCGAACGTTCGCGACCGGCCGCACTGCGCGCTTGACGCCTAGCTGCTAGGACGGTCGCGAACGTTCGAGAATGTTCATTTTACGAAGTTACTCGCTAGGTGACTCGCTAGCCTCTAGGCACCAAGCAAGTCGCCTGCCTGTGCGTTTGCGACCTTATATACAAAAATAATCCTTGTAGCATGATACAGTATTTACGCGCGATGGCTTATTATTAACGTATTTCATGTATAACTTTGGTGTTTCTATACCGATTTCTATGATTCTTTTTTATGGAATAGATAATAATGTTAACTTTTTTAATTAGGGATGACTGAGAGTGTTATAAACGTAAGAGTAGACAAATATAATCAGAAAGCTTCGAACTGCTAAGCTATCGGGAGTTACACGTGTTATTGTGAGTCAACCATAAAAGATAGACATATGCTGTCGTGGGATATTTTTTATATAATTTTAAGGAGAACATTTCCGTCATACATGATTTCTGTGTAGCTTTAACCATTACGGTTGCACATGCGACGGAAGCTTAAAAAATGGAGTAACTTCTCCCGTTTTCCCAACATTTCCCTTCACTGCTCTGCTCCTATTGATTGTAGCGTGATGAAAAGTATACTATAACCAGCTCAGGAGTATGAAAAATAATTGTACCAAGTTTCGTTAAAATCCGTCGAGTAGTTTTTGTTTCTATAACGGTTATACAGACAGACAGACAGACAGACAGACAGACAGACAGACAAAAATTTTACTGATTGCATTTTTGGCATCAGTATCGATCCCTAATCACCCCCTGATAGTTATTTTGGAAATATATTTAATGTACAGAATTGACCTCTCTACAGATTTATTATAAGTATAGATTACTTCAGGTTCCTACCTAGATTTCTATTAAGTTGAAAACATAATAGCAGAAACTTTTCACGATAAAGATGTTATTTCAAAATGATACGTTGTAGAATTTAGGATCGAAATATTTTGATACCTACTATTAAGATCAACTTGTGATTTATTGTTAAAGATAGGTAATATGTAGATCTAGATTTCTATTAGAATAGGTTTTTGATAAGTAATTAAACATAATTTATTCGAAAAGCAAAGGCGGACAAAGAGAAAATGGTTATTGAGGGCCTATTACTTGCCTACGTAGGTACCAGCAACGCGATCTCATAAAAACTGTCGATAATATTTACGATACGCATACGCCATCTAGAGCTTGCCGTTGTTAACTGTCTTAGTCGTTTCTGCCGCGGTTTTAGGAACTGGTAGCGCCTTAAAATAAATAATAAGATCACGTAGTTCCCAGGTACGGTAGTAATTCTCTCAGTTTTCCATGCGATTAGATTGAAGATGTCAAAGGGGGTAGTCGGTGGTAAGTCCAAACATTACATTTAGCACATGCTCACATTTAGCAGTAGCTATCATTCCATACGTGACAAGTTTCAAGTAAACATCAAAAGCATTTAATGCAACTTAACGCTATTTATATGTCCAATACTTATTATTTAATATCATCAAAAAAATAACAATGGAAGTGTTAATTTTTTAAACAAAATTTCCACATTTCCGCGCTGTAGCCCACAATTTACAGCGCGGAAGGCAGAGCTACTACCAACTGAGCTGTGAGGCCAGTCAATTGCAACTCTTATAAAATTACTAGCCGTCCCGATAAGCGTTTGTCCTGTCCGAAAAAAGCTTTTCAGTTTTTCCCGAACTTTATGCAACCCATAAGGGGTATAAGAAAATACTCAACAATCTTTTCTCATACCTACTAAATATACACAAAAAATATAATAAAAATCGGTCACTTCGGAGGACTTTGGTTACAATTACTAACACAATGACACGAGAATTTTATATATAAGATTTACAAATCTGCGCTCACCCCAGAATGCTAACATTCGTCTCTTTCTAGCGTTGAATGTAGCTAAATTCCATATCAATAGGACGCCAAGTCCGGTTTTCACTGGCTAGTTACAGAGGAAAGGATTAAAGGGTGTGGCTGTAGTGCAGGCGAGTTTAATTGATTATCCTGCTTCAAAACTAAAGTCAAGACATCATAACACTGGCCTCACAGCTCAGTTGGTAGCCGGCCTTCTACGCTTTAGGTTGTGGATTCGACTACCATTGCAAACATTTGTGTGATGAACATAGATGTTTCTTCTGCGTCTGGGTGTTATAGTGTATTTATTATAAGTATGTATGTATTTACAAAAAAAAGGAGGTAGTTAAGTATAGGTAGTTATATATTTTCTCAGTTATCTAGTTCCCATAGTACAAGCTTTGCATAGTTTGGGGCTAAATGGCGTGTGTAATGTCCATTAATATTTATATATTTTATTTTAATATATATTCTTCAAATTAGACAGCAAATAATTTGTCTAATGTCAAAAATATACGGCCGTCGAAGATTGTAGGTATAAAAAAAATCGACCAAGTGCGTGTCGGGTCACGCACAATGTAGGGTTTTGTAGTTTACACAGCTAACAACGATATATCAAGTAATTTTCAATGACAAAAAAAATGATTATTTCTTCTTCGAATACATTTTATAAGTTGGTCGACTATTATGTCTATTACTCGAAATCTTGGCGTTACATGCCAAATTACAGCTTTCTAGCACTAAACGTCTCTGAGCTAAGCTGCGGACAGATGGACGGACGGACGGTCATGGCGAAACTATAAGGGTTTCTTGTATACTCGAAACCCTAAAAACGACGCGAAGAAATCGCTACTCGCTACCAGCATGGCCTCACCATTTGTCCATGCAATACTCATCCACCATACTAGGTCATAATCATGTTTAATTCAACTCATGCGCCTGCGCCGACCACTTGCAAGATTCCGAGATGTGTATAATAAGTTCTTGCTTGTTGGGATTCGTTGACGCTGAGATTGTACATTCAAATAAATAAGGATTTTTATCCAGGTCACAATTGATCTGTATAAATATGAAATTTTATAGAAATCTGTTCAGGCGTTACGAAGTGATTGAGTATCAAATGAACAAATATCCAAACATTCGCATTTATATTTTTAGTTTGATTTTCGACGAATAAAGCGGTTTCGAATCCCGATAGAGCATCAATGAATTTTTCTACCCGAAATACGAGTACGTATGCGCAAAGTAACATGTCCTTAAGAGGCTCCCAGTCGCTGATTGCTCTTTTTCGAAACGAAAAAAGAAATACTTCGGAACAAGCCACATCTCCTATTTTTATAAGTATATTACTTCAGGTTCCTACCTAGATTTCTATTAAGCTGTAAACATAATAGCAGAAGCTTTTCACGATAAAGATATTATTTCAAAATGATACGTTTTAGAATTTATGATCGAAATATTTTATATACCTACTATTAAAATCAACTTGTGATTTATTGTCAAAGATAGGTAATATGTAGATCTAGAATTCTATTAGAATAGATTTTTGATAAGTAATTATACATAATTTATATCATTAATTTATTCGAAAAGCTAAGGCGGACCACGCTCCGACGTGTGTTTGTCGTCATTGCAGCGGTCGGTAGGATTATTTATTGAAGTGATTAAAGATGGGTACATCTTTATTTACATATACTATACATTATAAAATAGGACTTGTTCACAAGTATATTTCTTTTTTCGTTTCGAACAAAAACAATCGTCGACTGGGAGCGCCTTAAAATAGCAAGAAGATTAGAAATAAGATCACGACTGGAATCCCTAAGTAGACATACTCTCAGATCTCAAGAAGAATCAATTCAATTCAAAAATAATTTATTTCAATATAATCACAAGGTGATCCTTTGAAACGTCTTAGGAACTAGGTGAAGCTACGCCGATTCCTCGCAACCAAGCCTAGAAGAATCAGGCAACAAACACGGTTTGGGGTCTACCTTTCTTTTAAAGATTCTTTCCTTAATGCTATGTAGAGCTCCAGTGTGGTGCCAATCGAACAAGGTGAAGACTCAAACAATCTCTTGAAGATGTCTAAATGGCGTAGTCAGAGGCACGTCCAAACATTATGAAGGGAAAACGACATGAAGAAATCCGCGGTTTAGTCAGCCGCGCACGTATAAACCATGTCTTCCTTTGCATAATTCCGACTAAGCTGAGAGAATGGTATGAGTTCTGGGAAAGCCTACTGTGTCTCAATCATGTCCCGGAAGTGAATTCCACCTGACACTTCTCGTATATAAATAAATACATATTGTTGGATATTATTACACAGCACCATCTAGCCCCAAACTAAGCAAAGCTTGTACTATGGGAACTAGATAACTGATAGAATACTTGTAAACTTTTTTTTTACGTGGGTGAACATCGGTGGAGCTTAGCAAATGAAATGTTTGGACGTGCCTCTGACTACCCCCTATAGAGATATTAGATTAAAATATTATGTTTATTGTACACAAAAAAATGAAAAAATAACATAAAACACAAGACACAAAAACAACTTACTTAACACTCAATAAATAAAAATAAAATAAGATATTAAATCTTATGTAGTTATGTAAAACAAATAATTAAATAAAATGTATATTGCATGTAATGTTTAGTTATGAGAAAATAAAGGCTATTTTATATTATTTTTATTTATAGTTATTATAGTACCTACCTAATCATCACTACATAGTATAAAGCAAAGTCGCTTTTCGCTTCCCGCGTCTGTATGTATGTTTGCTTATATCTTTAAAACTAAACAACGGATTTTGATGCGGTTTTTTTTAATAGATAAGAGTGATTCAGGAGGAAGGTTTATATGTATAATAACATGCTACCCGTGCGAAGCCGGGGCGGGTCGCTAGTAGTTATTATAGTACCTACCTAATCTAGAGATAAAGTACCATGCGATTATGCAAGTTTCTCGATAAAATACGATCGCGTTGAAATCTTTTGTATGGAAAGCAGAAAACGTAAATTTAATTATTTTCCTGTCCTTGTCCATATTAAGTAAACTCATTCCTTTCTTTCAATCATGCAAATACATCCTTGGCCTACTTTGACTCTTATAATCCATCCACATTTATACGTTAACCTCTTTTAGTTACACTATTCATATTTCAAAATGGCCAATTATTTTTCTACTCGATCATACAATTTGCATCAAAGTATTGCAAAAGTTGTTATCAAGAGCTACGCATAATTGCCGGATAAAATGCCAAAATTGTTACTACACAGAATATTAGGGCCAGGGGGCTTACCATGAGCTCTTAAAGTAATAATAAAACAGTACTACTCGCTTTTAATATTAGTTTAAGAGCTAGTGGTAAAGCACCAGGTTTATTGAATGGAATTTTTAATACCGAAGAAAGTTCAGACGGCTGCTACTCCGCATTATAACATTATAACTAGTGTTCACCAACTCAATAACAAACCGTTAAACAGTTGTTTACAAAGTCAAATAAATTATTTCAATAAAATCACAAGGATAACTTTGAAACGTCTTAGGAGCTAGGTGAAGCTACGCCTTGTTTCTCAACACATACTATAAGAATCATGCAATTTATATCTGTATACTTCGTACATCGAAAAGATTCAAATGTTTTCAGTAGTTAGCATTCCATACGTGACAGGTTGCAAGTCCATCGCTGCATTTAATAACCCATAAGATGATTTCCTTCACCGTTCTGAGCATGTTCAAATAGAAACAGGTTTTAATCAGAATAACCGATGATTCAAGGCTTACTGTTTATGTTGGTGAGCAAGTGTCTTAAAATGCGTTCACAGTACCAACTGTGTTTGCAATTACTACAAAACAATACTGTTACCATAAGAATTGCTCCCACCATGGATGTAACAATGGTTACATCACTCAGGAAATCTTCCCACAGTGACAAAATAAGAAATTAACTTTTTTTAAAGGGATAGTGAGTTTTAAAGACAGGTATTGCCAAAAGCATAACTTTACTATTGCATAAGATTGTCACATTAAAATGTAGTATTCTATACTATGACAGGTTGCAAGCGCATCATTGCTTTTGGAAATACTGACTGATTTATTATTATCTACCTTCACCGTTTGCGAGTGTAGATGCGTAAATTCGAATAGAAATGTTTATTAATGCAGCGGGTTCCGAGTTCACCACTTCTCACTAGGCCAATACGGATCTAGCTTGAAAATGTTCGTTATGACAAAATGTGCAATTTACTGAAACAATTTATAGAATTTTTGAAAAACTACTAAACTAATTTAGAAAATTCTTTCACCTATCAAAAGTTACATTATCAGCTCGTAACATATATGCTATATATATGTATATAAGGAATCAAAAAATTGCCTTTATTCTTCACTAGCTGACCTGTGCGTAAGACATTTCTAATACCATCGTGGACTTTTTTGTAGACGTTTTTAAGGTGTACAATACTGTAGTACATTATTTTGATATATCTCGTGGGGTTCAGCCAGCATTTGCAATGTAAGCGCAAAAAAATGTGTTTATTTACGACATCACATTAGAAACCTCTAAAATTATCAGTGTTTCTCTACTATATTATGCATGTATTATACATATAAACCTTCCTCCTGAATCACTCTATTAAAAAAAACCGCATCAAAATCCGTTGTGTAGTTTTAAAGATATAAGCAAACATACATACATACATATTACATACAGACGCGGTAAGCGGAAAGCGACTTTGCTTTATACTATGTAGTGATTAGTACACCTGTGCAAAGCCGGGACAGGCAGCTAGTGTCTAATATAAAATGTCTACAAAGCGCAGACACCGCGTTGACGTTTTAAAGTTTGGAATCTGTCGGATCTGAAATTCCATAACCTGAATCCAAAGGTGATTTCGTTGGAATGCTATCAGCGCGTTCGCGCACCCATGTTTGGACTGCTGGCTCAATTCGGATATGCCCATAACCGACGCCCAGTATAGCGGTGACGTGATAAATCGCCTGTCTGTTTGTACTTTGGCGTTTTGTTGGTTTATATAGAGTTTTCGCCTTACCCCGTTACTTTAATAAGTTTTCAACACACTTGCTCGTAAAGTGAGCCTTATTACATCGTCCTTAGGGCCATAAACCGAGCTATAACACACTCGTGCTTAATAATATTACACACTAGTGCAGTCCCTACAAAGTTAAGTTAGTACCTAACTGCAAATTATATGCGAGTAAACAGAGCATTTTCAATTTAACCGGTTAATACAGTTTTTTTTGTAACAACCAAGAGGTTTTGTGCCGTTGAAAATCCATTTACATTTTTGGAATAAATAAATGTGTGTAAATAAATTAAGCCGAAAAAAACATTTTTAATTCACAGTAATTTGTTATAAAATATTTAATTTTATCACTAAAATTATAATTTTCAAGTAGGCTGTAATGGCTTTTAAGTTATCAATCACCTTACATTAAAAAAAAACAAGCGCCATTTTGTTTGTTTCGCATTTATTGTTGCTGTGTGGTAAAACGATTTATGCAATGCATGTTTGTTTTTTCCTTGCACTTTTTCAACACACTTGTTAAAAAAGTGCGTATGAAACTTGTGAGCAACTTGCTCATTAGACACTCGGCTATTTTACGGCCTCGCCTACGGCTCGGGCTACAAACAACAGCCTCGTGTGTAATGAGCAATTTTACTCACTTGTATCATAGAATTGTTTCGTTATTCATATTTACTAGAATATGGTAGGTATCCTATATGTGAATCAAAAAACAAAGAATCATTTTAAACATAAAATCCAGTAATATTTAAATCAGTTATGGGCGGTGCTTCAATAGAATAAATCTTTTGGCTTCTTATGAACACACATCGTGGTAGGTAATTAGTTAACTGGTTGTAAACATCGGTGATGTTTTGACTACATGTTTATTTCGAAGAGATTTAGATGTTTTACTTCGAGTTTCTATGATTTATTCATCTTTATTATTTCTTATTTTATTATCCGCTCTAGAGTAAGTACTAAGTAAGCCTTTGAACCGTTTAGAATTATTTTATATATAAAATTCTGGTGACACAGTGTTTGTAAACAAACTCCTCCGAAACGGCTTGACCGATTTTTATGAAATTTGACCTGAAAGTGCTTTTTTCTGTAGTATTATTGAAATTTGACAGGACATGTCTGCTGGGACAGCTAGTACTTTTATAGATGTAGGTCCCTGTACCTGTCATGTATGGAATGCTAACTACTGCAAAAAGTGGGCGCATGTGCCAAATATTATGTTTGGACGTGCCTCTGACTACCCCCTCTAGCTATTTTCAAGGATCTAAGCGCCTGGAGATCTGAGAGGAATGTCTACCGTACTTGGTGAATACAGTCGTGAGCCTATTTATTTTTTTAAGATGTATTATTAAAGGCTTATTTTGATAAACCCACGAGACCTTTCCAAAATCATTTCAGGGCATCTGGTTCAAGCGACGTGTGGTCTGAGAGCTGGCTCCTATTTCGCACAACGGATCAGCATTGCTATACTGCCAGCATCTTGAAGACGCTTCCGATGTATAGTGATCTGGATCAGTTTAACAATCTATATATAAGCATAAACTGTTTGCAACAGACTTCATTTAAATAGACATACGGCTAGACACGTTTTTTCTTGTATTGCTGACGTTTCAAGACAATTCAGATGCTCTTCATCATGAGCATCGCCCGCGACCGCGATCATTTTAATTCTTTAACAGACTTCTTATTAGTAACTGGCTGACCCGTGCCCGCTTCGCTGGGCGACAGATAGTTTCACATCTGGTATTCCAATCATCAAAATAAATTATATCCTATATATTGCCGAGGACTAATAGCTAAATAACAAAAAAAGTTTCATCAAAATCCCGTCCAGTAGTTTTTGCGTGAAAGCCGGACAACAGACAGACAGACAAAAAATTAAAAATGTTTTTTTTTGCTTGTGTTACTTGTATAAAGGCCCCTAGGAGTATTATTTTTAGTTTTTATTCAATGTACAGAATTGAACTCTACTACAGTTTTATTAAAGATATAGATTAATCACTACATAGTATAAAGCAAAGTCGCTTTCCGCTTCCCGCGTCTGTATGTCTGTATGTATGTTTGCTTATATCTTTAAAACTACACAACGGATTTTGATGCGGTTTTTTTTTAATAGATAGAGTGATTCAGGAGGAAGGTTTATATGTATAATAACATGCTACCCGTGCGAAGCCGGGGCGGGTCGCTAGTATTTCTATAAACAAAGGTTTAGTTAATATGTTTCGCTTATAAGATTTGGTTCTGTATAAAAGCTTTGCACTCGATTTGTTATCGATTTTATATTTCCTCCGTAATCTGATATCTTCAACTACACATTCCTGTAACACACGCGATCGGTTCTACTCCGCGGCCGAGGAATGTGATAGACGAGCTGATACTGAATTGCACTGCTATTAGGTATGTGCCGTTGCACATGCACACGGTTGCATTATCTATAAATAAAAATAAATATATTACGTTTAAAAAACAAAAAACAAAACCGACTTCATGTTATAAGAGCTGCCCCCTCCGCGAGATCTAGGAGCCCTACCCCGGCTAGCCCTCCACTCGGTGTATGCCAATGAAAGAAGGGCAAGGTCTATAGTTGAAAACCACTATCAATGCCCATACATTTTGAAGGTTTCTCTCGATTCACCTGGGATCCCGTCATCAGATGCTGACTTGGAGGTAATGGTGGTCTCATTACCTCGGAAGTATAGTGTTGGGGAGGTACCCTAAAAAAATGTTTTCCAAGATTTTATTCTACGACTTTGTTGACATTACTAATATGTTTAAACATGCCAAATTACAGTTTTCTAGCACTAAGCGTCTCTAAGCTAAGCTGCGGACAGACGGACGGAAGGACATGGCGAAACTATAAGGGTTTCTTGTGGACTCGAAACCCTAAAAAGCACTTTAATAACTTATTTCGTAGCTTTACCTAGCTCATAAGACGTTTCAAAGTGATCGGTGTGATTTTATCTATATACTTATAATAAATCTGTAGAGAGGTCAATTCTGTACATGAAATATATTTCCAAAATAACTATCAGGGGATGATTAGGGATCGATACTGATGCCAAAAATGCAATCAGTAAAATTTTTGTCTGTCTGTCTGTCTGTCTGTCTGTCTGTCTGTCTGTCTGTCTGTCTGTCTGTCTGTCTGTATAACCGTTATAGAAACAAAAACTACTGGACGAATTTTAATGAAACTTGGTACAATTATTTTTCATACTCCTGAGCTGGTTATAGTATACTTTTCATCACGCTACAATCAATAGGAGCAGAGCAGTGAAGGGAAATGTTGGGAAAACGGGAGTAGTTACTGCATTTCTTAAGCTTCCGTCGCGTGTGCAACCTTAATGGTTAAAGCTACACAGAAATCATGTATGACGGAAATGTTCTCCTTAAAATTATATAAAAAATATCCCACGACAGCATATGTTTATCTTTTATGGTTGACTCACAATAACACGTGTAACTCCCGATAGCTTAGCAGTTCGAAGCTTTCTGATTATATTTGACTACTCTTACGTATATAACACTCACAGTCATCCCTAATTAAAAAAGTTTACATTATTAACTATTCCATAAAAAAGAATCATAGAAATCGGTATAGAAACACCAAAGTTATACATGAAATACGCTAATAATAAGCCATCGCGCGTGAATACTGAATCATGCTATAAGGATTATTTTTGTATATAAGGTCGCGAACGCACAGGCAGGCGGCTTGCTTAGCGCCTAGAGGCTAGCGAGTCACCTAGCGAGTAGCTTCGTAAAACGAACATTCTCGAACGTTCGCGACCGGCCTAGCAGCTAGGCGTCAAGCATGCGTCAAGCGCACAGTGCGGCCGGTCGCGAACGTTCGAGAATCGGTCGCCGCGCTCGACGCGTCTCGCGGCCGAAAGTATAAAAAGGCGGGGCGTCCGAGCGCGAGCTTCATACAATTTTTGTGTGATACTGCGCAACCGGACCCACCGTGTTTAAGGGTTACAAATCTATGGAAATGTACAAATTGTACTCCAAAAATCTGGAATTGTACTAGAAGGGGTCCCGAGATAACTTTCTAGATGTCAAACGACGCAAGGAAATATGAGCTTAACTGCTTTGACTCAACGGCACGTTTCAAGTGCACAGCGGGCGATGACGTCTGCCTCTCTCTTAAGTTACCTTAGGGTTGACCCAATAAAAAAGTTTAATTTTTTTATAAAATGGTCAATTAGTTTTTTTACAAATAGCTAAATAAATAAAAGTGTAGTAAGCGGTGTTGGTCGAGCAGGAGGTACCTCGACAATTAATTTTAAGCTCGTGGGTTCGAATCCCAGCGTGCATCAATGGATTTTTTGTAAGAAATAAAATCCAGTTAGTCCTACTTCCTACTAATATTATAAATGCGAAAGTTTGTGAGTTTGTTCGTATGTTTATGCCTCAATCAGGCCAAAACAACAAAACGGATTAAAATGAAATTTGCTGTAGATGTAGGTATAATGCTCGAATAAATCATAGACTACTTTAAAATAAGAAAAACATTCCCAAAATGATAAACAAAACGCAAGTTATACGCGGGTGAAACCGCGGGGTACAGCTAGTTGGTAATAAAATACCTTTGATTTGTAAATGAAAAGATTGCTGTCTGCATTTACAGTCATAGAACCATAACTTCCTATTCCTACCTTCTCGTATCTATAGTTTACAGAGAATTTACGGCCTCGTAAATGTTAAAGATCATCTTTTGCATTAAGCAAACCGACGAAGGGATAATAAATATTTAAACAGAGCTTTCTCTGTGCAATCATGGAGTTCAACTATGCCCGGTATCAATTATTATCTAAATGTCTCCGAGTACAAAGTGCCTTGCTATGTAAGAATCTATACAAATATTTAGAGGTATTTAGTCTATTAAAGGTTTGATAGAGTTTGATATGAATAATTACACGCCAGATTTTTTTTTCTAGTCAGGGAGGTTGAGACTCACTGACAATCGACTTAAACTGTCAAAATCCCATTGTCTTTTAACAGATTGATAGATTACGAATACCCAGGATTGACACCCAAAAAGCACCCTACGACGTATTACCTTGAATTCATCAATGAGAGGCTAGAGTCTACAGTCTACTATAAGCCTAATATGTAGTTTCACTGGCAACTATATATACCCTTCAATCAAACCGGAATACAGTTATACTGCTTGGCGAAAATGGGTAGTAGTACAGTATGACTGCCCCCGGAGACACTCCTTCACATTGTGCTCTACTATTCTTAAAAATATTATGTGCACTGCAATAATTTCATCAGACCAATACAGAAAATATCGATAAAACCACAAATTGGCTGCAATAGAACAATTGCGTATAACTACTTTGCAGTAGAAACAGTGCTGTGTTGAAACTATCTCCATCACGCGAATCTATCGATTGCAAGTAACCATGTGTTTCACAAATAGTCACAAATCGTGCCTCTGTTATGTGAAATTAATCCAAACGACATTATTTCTTTATTACTGACAAAGTATCAAGCAAATTTAAGGAGGGTCACATACGGCGAGGCCCAGTCGCTCGCGATGCCCGCGTTGAAGCGGTTCCAATATAATCCGGTGACACCTAAGTTAAGTTACGCCTGACTGCACGTGTCGATTGGCTTAATGTGTTATGAGCTATTCAAAAATAAATGCCACATCTGCCGTAGCTATGGCTCTACTTGTTCTAACTCCAAAACTTTCGCATTGGACGTAACATACACGCGTGTATTGCGTTGCGTGAATGTGTTATAGTGACGACGTAAATTTATGGCGATTAAAGAGTTTTACATTTTATCTTTCGCAGCTGTTTAAATGTTATGGGTTTTTCAGTTGTTGTCTTTAATATGTATAATTATTGTGTAATAATCGTGAAGATTAAGACTTACAGTTCATAAAACTTGGGTAAGACTGTAAAAGTTGGTTACACCGATTAGAATCTAATCTAAGATGTGTGTATTTTACAAGTTGGATCAAGGGGGTCGCTCTCCTGCTCCTAAAGAGTGGAAGCGGAATTTGTTACTACATATCTTTGTCCGTTACTATTTCTAATCTAAGATATAAAACTCACCAAATAACAATCAATGGGCTTCTCCCTCGGCCTGTGATATGCCTTTTGCAGCTCCGTCTGCTTGAGTGCGTGTGCTATGTGTAAGGCGCTTGCGTCGAACCTGCCGTACTGGTAGTCCGGTGTGTCGCGCGACATTTCGCGAGCGGGGGACGCGTGCACGCTGCCATTTGTCGCGCGGGTCGGCGATACTGAAACACCACTTTATCTTTAGATAGCTCAACTATTTCTTACGTCGTAAACGTCTGGGGGGATGCTTACCGTACCTATCTACTTGGGAATTACAGCTATAATCCTATACTTTGTTACGAATACCTTATTTTATACAATTACTATTACCCGCGACTTCGTCCGCGTAGATTCAGGAAATTGATTTTTTGGCGACTTTATTTTAATTAAAACATTAAAATTCCTGAAAATCAAAAGAAAATTTTGGGAAAACGGAACCTATGTCCGTTCCAAGACTTTAAACTATCTCTATATGAAATTTCATTACAATCGGTTTGGCGGTTTGGCTATCATAACATCACAGACAGACATACAGAGTTTCTTCCGCATCAAATAAAATTAGTACTTACATATACGAGTACAGTAGATGCAATATATAGCGCACAATAATGCAGCGCTTTGTATTTATGTTAATTTATAACTAATAACATAATTTACAATGAACCTGTACTATAAAGGCGTGGACACACGCGGTTTAATTTATAACGATGGATTTCCGGCTCGGTCCACACCGGTGCGTGCGGTGCCTAATCATTTGATTGTCCGATTTTCCGTTAGTTCGCTCCGATTGTGGCTAATAGCTGATTGAATGTCATTTAAGGTGATAAGTGAAATTTTTGACATTTTGTATGGGCTTAGTCTACCCGGATAAGACGGAAAATGTGATAAAACTGCATTATCTCGAAAACCATCAAATTTAAAAAGAAACTGTCTGTAATTTATTTAGCTAGTATGATTATCTAACGAATTATATAAAAATTAACTGTTTAGCTATTCATAGTTTTGATTAAAAACTAAACTAGTGTTTTTGAAGAGCCAACTTTGGAAAATAAATCTATAGAGAAAAGTTTCACCAATCGTGATTCTGTCTGTAATTTATCTAGATTATATCCTTAAGTTATCTTTGTCATAAAAAAACAAAACTATATGTTTTACGGTTATTGAGAAAAAACGATTCTGCATTCATCAAACACATTACTCGCCTTAATAATTATAGGACGTTAATATGATAAAAGATTGAAACGATTTGCACATGAAAACATACATATATAATGGAAACGTATTATCTGCATCCTCCTCCGTCCCAGTTGTACTTCCTATTGGGATAATGAAACTTAGATTACATATATTTAAACTTTAATATGTATTTTATTCTGTTTTTATTTGTTGTTATAGCGGCAACATAAATACATCATCTGTGAAAATGTGACAGACAGACGGACAGCGAAGTCTTATTAATAGGGTCCCATTTTTACCCTTTGGGTACGGAACCCTAAAAATCTTGCTTTGAAAACCAATTTTACGACAGGACCTACATTAACTTTTGTGTTACTGACTACTAGTCATAGAAACTTGAAATGTGGGAGTGTTTTTCTTTTGGTGTGTAAGGGTGCACTAAGAAAGGAATTCCCAAAACTCAGCCCCTATGGGGGTGCAATGTTATTGAGAGGAAAGATTTGTATTTTTGTAACGAATACACTCAAAAACTACTGGACCGATTTCAATAATTCTTTAACTATTAGAATGCTACATTATCTCTGAGTGGTATAGGCTATAATTATTACTTGAAGAAAAAAAAATGTTATCATCCATGCGAAGCCGGGACGGGCCGCTAGTATATTAAATTCTTAGCGAGAATCGGGACGTGAGTACGCCTATCAAAAGCCTCCTCTCATTATGTAGCTATAAACCTCATTAATTGTTTTATTGCTAGGTTAAGTACCTACCTACCTTCATAATACGGAATGATCTCACACAAATTGCGTGTATATTTCTCGGTTCATTCACAATTAACTCTACGATTTATTTATTAGTTTCAAGGTGGACTAGAGATTTACATTCTGATGCTGGGAGGGCATGGTATTCCTATTCCATCGAGATGAGAGAGATATTACCTACCTACTAGAGTTCTAAAGTTATATGAAAACTGCAGGCTTTTTCTGTAAAAATTGATCTTCGTTTTCGATTTTTATTACCATAGATCTGAATATTATCACCTTCCTGCCCTCATTTCACTTATGTGGGGTCGGCACAACATATGTTCATCTTCCTATCAGCCGTCTCATCACTCACTCATTTCATACCCATGTCATCTTTCACACAGACCATCTATCAACCATAGATCAGAACATCGATCGAACTTAGGGAATGCCTCCTTCATAGTAACAATTACTGAGACCTGTCAGATCTTCCAGGTGCTTTTCAAGATACATAAAAAACAAGGGCGGACTCAGCTTTGGCGTCAGGGGTCACGTGAACATGACTAGGACAAAATGTTGGCTTTAATCAGGATTTGAAGTATGCAGTAATGTAGACCATGGTTTCGTGTGATTTTGACCGAATTTTAAAATTCGAGTGTCCAAAGGCAAACAAGATACTTAATGAAATACACATTTTGCTGCGGTAACGTAACTAGTAGGTTGGATAGCTTATATTTGTGTGCGATTATGAGCCAAAAATTTAAATCTGTGTGTCCAAAGACTCCAGAGATTTGCAGGATTTTGTTAACTATGGCAAAACTTCAAAATCATTTTACAAGAGTTTTACATGGACCTGGTCCCAGCCCAGGGGGGGAGGCATCGACTATAATGTAGTCGATGGGGGGAGATCATGACCCCCATGACCCCCCCCCCCCTGGATCCGCCCTTGCTAAAGAAGGTAATCAGAAGCATTACCTTTGACACATGCTCATGCCCACATATTTGTAGAAGCTAGCATTCCATGTGACAAATTGCAAAGCCCATCGCGGTTAAAGCGCTAAAAGCGCCGAAATGGATTGTATTGCCTAGAGTGCCACATACATCAAGCGGCACTGTCAAACAAACAAACACAGCTAAATTTATTAAATATAAAAATAATAATTAGCTATATTGTCAGAGTATTATAAAGATTTATTCACGCACCTTGCGTCTATTATATCACCAGCAAACCCACGACCAAACATACTAAATTAAGTCTTAGCGACATTAAATTAAAGTTGAATGTCGCTTATTTGTATCTACAGGTAGGAATGGTGTCAACGACCCAGTGCCCACAAGTGCCATAAGTTACACACTGTTTCACTGGGTAAACCGAGTTCGTGCTTGGCTGAAATAATACGGAAAAAATAACTTGGGTACTAGGTAGTCATATTCATAATTCATTTATTGTTCTTATTTTTTTTTATGACATACATAAACTCTGCTCCAGAGAACCGGGAAATTACCGAAGAGCACGGGCCTAATACTATGTTATACAATATTTTTTTTCCCATATAGACCCCGCTGGGGCACTACAATAAGCTTACAATCTAAGTTTTATTACCTACCTTGTTATGTGCACCTATTTATCTGCGCGTGTGTCAAATAAATGTATTTAATTTCATTGCCTTTTTTTTACCTATCATTTTATATAGGTAACTAGCCGACCCGTGACAGACGTTGTCCTGTCAACTTTCAATAATCGAATAGAAAAGACTGAATGTTTCACACCAGAGCCATCTATACAGAAAACATTAGTTTTTTATCGTTTTGGGAATGTTTTTCATATTTTAAAGTAGTCTATTATTTATTCGGGCATTATATCTACATCTACAGCAAATTTCAACTTAATCCGTTTTGTCGTTTAGGCCTTATTGAGGATATGATTTTTACTATTATTTAGATATTTTACGTATTATGATTATTTATTTTAATTACAGAATAAGTGTTTATTTTGCTAGTTATTTATACCTAGGTATAGTTTATAGTTCATTGTAAACTGTTTTTTTTTTTACTCAGAACGATAATAATCGTAGTGAAGCATCGTTTCCCTGACAATCAATGACCGCTTATGAAGACCAAATAAAGGTAAATAAACAATGCCGTTGTTTGAATTCCAAATATTCAGATAAGATCAAATTGACTCTACGTTTTAGTTAGAAAATGTTTGTATGGGAAAAAAAAGAGCTGTTTTTAGGGTTTTCCTTCCCTAGACCCCCACGAACATTTCAAGACCAAGATAAGACGACTTCAATATTACGACTAAAATTCCAAAAGGAATCAGACATCCATGAACTCTAAATTCTAAGTATTGATGTGAGGTATTCAGAAGTAGGTATATAGTTATAAAAGATGCAGAAAACGACAACATTTTCTCGGCTATGGTAGCAATGCAAATCAAGCCTAACGAAGCAGACCAAGGTCTTATGTAGGTAGCACATCCAGTTTCCTCTTTCAAATTACAAAATATACAAGATATCACTTACCAAGCAAAAATAAAACGTAAGCAAATAAAATAAAATAACATCTGTGTTCACACTCAAATTCTTTACCTCTGGTTGCGTAACCGGGGTACAGCATAAAGTTACAACGATAAGGTTCGTACTCACGTGTCGAAAAATATCGTAAAATTGACCATCAGAAATTAAATGAATTAAATATTATTTTTAATTTACACCCTAGGCAACATAAATACATTTAAAGCAGGACATTGAATACTATCTTTATTGTACACCATCAGAAACATGAATACATTAAAAAACAGGATATAAAAACATGTGCATGTGCCAATTGTAATGTTTAGACGTGTATTTGACTACCCCTTTTAGTCATCTATGAGGATCTGAGCGCCAGGAGATGTAAGTAGATGTCTACCGTACTTGTGGTCTTACAGTCGTGATCCTATTTCATCCTAATTCCTAATAATATTATAAATGCGAAAGTTTGTGATAAGGCTGCTATGTTTGTTTCCTAATCACTACATAGTATAAAGCAAAGTCGCTTTCCGCTTCCCGCGTATGTATGTATGTTTGCTTATATCTTTAAAACTACACAACGGATTCTGATGCGGTTTTTTTTAATAGATAGAGTGATTCAGGAGGAAGGTTTATATGTATAATAACATGCTACCCGTGCGAAGCCGGGGCGGGTCGCTAGTCAAAAATAAACGACAAAACGGTTTAAGATGAAATTTGCTGTAGTATGTAGATAAAAAATCAGAATAAATAAATATAAAAAGATCCCCCTTATAATCCGAAAAACAACCCTAAATGATAAAAAAACGCAAAATAGATGATTTTGGTATAGATGCCATCTATACCAAATATTCGTTGGTGTGCAACAAATCTGACATCACAGACTATAAACATTTAGTCGTCATAGCAACGTAGTTTTGACTAATGAATGATACGCATTCTACCAAAATTCGTAATTTATTTTATCAGTACAAGGTTTGTAGGGAAAAAAATGGAAGCTGCCTGAAATAGCTTTTTACTACACGATTATTAAAAATTGACAGAACAACGTCTGTCACGGGTCGGCTAGTTTCATA
Organism: Hydriomena furcata; assembly: GCA_912999785.1. Lineage (NCBI taxonomy): Eukaryota > Metazoa > Arthropoda > Insecta > Lepidoptera > Geometridae > Hydriomena > Hydriomena furcata. The sequence goes on from OU538837.1 coordinate 10,944,402, forward strand.
TAAAGACTTAAGAAATAAGTGTGATTTAATCTCTACCGGGCAACATTAAAAATAATAGCTTTGTTTGACAGACTGACATTAAGTTTAGTAGGTCTGCCAAATTCTTCTAGGCTTGGTCGCGAGGAACAGACAAGCTTCACCTAGCTCCTCAGATATTATACAGTTAGCAACTATTGCAGCATTGATATATGTATACTAACATGCCTACGCTACTATAGAGCTGGTCTTCCGTGTACACACACCTTTGAAGTTGCTAAACTAGAGCGTCAATTTTGCATCTAAATATGGTGTGCGTATTGCCTAACGCTTCGGTCCTATAAGGAAATAGGACCTAATATCCTTGTTTAGGTAACTTGGTGCCACTATTTAGTAAAGCTAATGCCTGTCAGGGTAGATTAGGTATTTGAACCAATTACAGCAACCTACTGGGTACTGTTAGCAAGATTAGTTGAATGATAATTTCCGTGTTAGCCGAGTGGGACGTACCTAGAATCTGAAGGTCGTGGGTTCGAATCCCGGCGTGCTTCAATGGATTTTACGTGCTCAAAACGGTGAAGGAAAACATCGTGAGGAAACCAGTTAGTATTCTTATAAGCGGCGATGGGCTTGCAACCTATCACGAATGGAATACTAACTGCTGCAAAATGTGGACATGTGCCAAATATAATGTTTGGACGTGTCTCTGACTACCCCCACTAGACATCTTCAAATGATCTAAGTGTCTGGAGATCTGAGAGGATGTCTACCGTAATTGGGGATTACAGTCGTGATCCTAATTTTTTTTTTTTATTATAATTTCTCTTGTACAAGCTTTTATTTAACTTGCAATGTAGTAACTATGTTTGTTAAGGCGCGGTAAGGTCTGAAAACCGCGGCCGAAACGACACTGACAGTTGACAACGGCAAGCTCTAGATGGCGTATGCTTATCGTAAATATTATCGACAGTTTTTATGAGATCGCGTTTCTGGTACCTACGTAGGCTGGTAATAGGCTTTACTATCTGGTGGGGGTAGTTAGAGGCACGGCCAAACATTATATTTGGCACATGCCCACATTTTGCAGTAGTTACGCATTCCATACGTGACTACTCAACTCGCTAGGTCACTGACCTCTATTATACAATAGAGGTCAGTGCGCTAGGTACATGCCGATTTGACAGATGAACTATAAAAACTTGGAATGTGTTATGTCAATGTCAGTTAATCAGGTGCGCGCTGCGGCAAATCAGGATGTTTTTTTATGGGTTTTCAAAGACAAAAACTTTGTGTACATGCAATCAATGAAATAACCAAATAAATACAGCAAATAAATGTTGTCTGGGCCAGAGTAAGCTTAGACAACCTGCGCCACAGTCTTTCCTAACCTAAAATTGTGTTTTAAAGTTGCGTATCCAATAGTGTTTGTTTTATTTACTCATTCATTTCTGTGCAAATAAGATGGATTAATTGATGATTTGAGAGTAAGAAGAAATAGAAAAGGTTGAATCTATTAGTGAGGCGTGTAAAATTTATCAAAATTCGTAAGAATTCGTTTGAAGACTTTCAAGATGAAGAGATGAATACAGATTCAAGATGATGCAGTAAATTATCAAGCGGGAGGAGCCAGCCAACAATTTCACTTGCATGCAAACAAGTTGGTTTAGCACTTTTTTAAGCAAAGGGCTCAATGGATAAAAATGCCTTGGATTGGAACATATGTGATTGCTGGTTTTTATTAATTGTGTGGCTTCAGACAAATGATAGGAGCTATATTGCACACATATTAGAATCCCAAAAATTGCAGATGGTATTGGACAACACTGCATAAACAAGACAGGATACAGTTCAATAAATTTACAGGTAAGGTTTCAGTACCTACTACGTAAGCTTTGGTACATAATTATAATTTATTCAAACATAGGTTTCCTACCATAAAATTAAAGTCATATATATTTTATTGTTCCAGGTTGTGTCAGGTGCTAATTTGGAGATCATGAATACCTTTTGTGGCATAAATGTGCAAGGCAGCTCACATGACTCAAGAATATAATAATGAATGTTGTTTGAAACAACAATAAAATTATTTGAGCAATCAGAATTGAATGACAGACTTTTATATTATTTTCTTGTACTTCCATGTTATACCTAAGCACATTAATTTTAAATAAAAAACATCAGGCTTATGACATTTTCTTTATTTGTACACATTGTTTGGATCCTACCATAGAATTTTTTTTATAGAATTCAGAACTGAGTAGTGTGAGTAAGTATATGAAAATATCATCCTTCGCTTGTGCTCTTCATATTTTCTGTGGCTTATCAAGCTTCGAGCATGTTCATTCTGGTCCTGCAAATAACAAATAGATTAAAAATTAATATTTTAGGTAGTTTTTAAAAACATAGTCAAAATAAGTTAGTTTAACATAAGTTTAACTATTGAGATCATTTATATAACTCATTAAACCTGAAATAAGTGGTATACTTGTAACAAATATTTTAATTCGTAGGTACTAAGATAGGTTAGGTACCTACTTACTCAGTACTTAAAGAAAAACCTAGTTAAACTTACTTTTCGTGCACTTTCACGCACCATGCTTTGTTTTTTGTCCAGTTTGTATTTGTGTCCAATTATTTGATTTCAATTATTGGAGGATACTCTCTCAGAACTATGCGAAATAATTGCTGAAACAAACAATTATATTGTAAATGATACCTACGGTAGCATTCATTATACTTACCATAACAGTCAAGCTGTAAAAGTGATAGATGATAACATTATTTACCTTTTCTTAATAAAGCGAATGCGTTTTCAGTTCATTTTGAAATTTAATTAATTTTTATCAAAGTTTTCTTAGTTGTTTGTTTGCTTGTACACATATACCATAGGCAACTGTCATTCAAAACGTTGTTTGTCACTGTCCATATGTCATCATATGTCATCAATTGAGTTCACTCACCAACTCACTCTTTTTACTTTTAAATCAAGTGTGTTGCCATATAATCCCGCTGGGCATCTCGTCCAACTCTATTTTCTATTTGCCAAGTCGGAACGGTAAATATGGTAACACTGACTACAGACTCCATAAAAAAAAAGTAGAACAAATGTTTATGTAAACAGAGTAGCCATGCGCAGAATATATCCTTAAAGTGAAAAGATATATATGTGTCTTTTCATCTCAGTGAAGTATATCACTCATCTAGTTCAATAGTTCATTTAGTTCATCTAGTCCAATAGTTCGTTTAGTTCATCTAGTCCAATAGTTCGTTTAGTTCATCTAGTCCAATAGTTCGTTTAGTTCATCTAGTTCAGTTTGTCGCTTAGTTTATGCATTGAACTATCGTAATTTGCATTCATCTAGTTTATGTGGTCAACAGAGATGATTTTGTTAGGTGTTCTTTTATCTTTCCTAGTTCATCGAACTAAAATAAATAAATAATAAATAGAATCGCGACTGTAATCCCCAAGTACGGTAGGTAGAGTAGACATCCTCCCAGATCTCCAGACGCTTAAATTTCTGTAGATGTGTAAAGGTTAGTCAGAGGCGTGTCCAAACAGATAAGTAGGTAGGTAATTAAGTAATTATGGTATGATTAGTGTTCAATGTAATTTTGGTGGTTTATCGCCACAAATGTAGATGTTCCTGTACTAGGCTCAGTGTACCTACTACTTTGAAACTCTGTTTGATAGGTATTAGTATAGTTGGTATGTTCCAATAGCGAAAACCATACCACTCAACCAGTGTAACAATACAATTTTCAAATGACGTGTAGACGAAACTCACCCATAATATTTAAATTTTAATATCTTCATCTCGTTTACGCGCATGAAAGTTAGCGCGCTAGAGAGGGATGCCATTATTATTTTATGGTTCGGCACAGTAGGCACACACACATCACACACATCTTCGCGGCGAGTGTTGTCGTACTTCTCTTAAACTCATGTTATCTCTATCTATCTAGTTCGCGTATATCAGCGTGTAGTTCGCGAATGAAATGAAGTACTGAAGTACTTCAATTGAAGGAGATATAGTGAATGAATGAAGGAATACAGGTGAAGTAGTCCAATTGAAGGATTCATTCGCGAACTACACAAGGCTAAAACAGAGCCGGCATTTTATATGTACCTATGTCAAAGTCAGTGCAAAACGCAAATCCTTGGCGCGGCGGAGTCAACCAATGCCATACATACAACCAAAGAGCATATAAGTCCATACAACACCGGTCAGCATAAATAAATGACGCGAATATTGAGTCCGTTTCACAAGCCAAGCGAGCAGAAGAAGAGTTACGCGCTGGGTGTCCCGCCAGCCTCAACTGTCTGCCGGTCGAGGGCAGCCCGTGGCTCGCAGAAGGTCGACGAAGGATTCACTGTCGCGGAGAAGAAACTCGTAATCAGCGTGGTACTGCTCCACTGTCTTCTGGGTTCACTTTGCAGGCAGTGGAATTTACTTTATTGCGATATACTTGTCGCGCCTGGACCCAAACACTACCGGGAGAAGCATCATCAAATAGCAACATAATCATACAAACTTCAAGTCATATTATGTGCTCCGGGTCTATAGAAAGTTTATGGATGTATTCATCGGGCTTTTGAACAAAAATAGTCTACATAGGGAAGCACCATGAAAAAAGAGCTCTGACTTTTTGTGTTTTTATAATATGTATGATATTGTTATATTATTGTGCTTCTATTATACTCTGAAACATAACTTAGATTGGATAAAAAAAACCCTACAACCTACATTGTCTCAATCCGGTATACCTACCTACTTAGCTGGCTGTAAAAAACCATGAGAAGCGATGATAACTTTATGTGATTAGAAAGGAAATGAAGTAATAAAGTGTTAATAATCAATATTCTGGTTTATTTTCATGTTTACAAACTAATTTCTATTATCCAGCTGTTCCACCAGGCTTGTTTTCATTGAATAGTTTCAGTTTTCCTTATAAGTAACACAGCTTTCTCCGGAGAATCTTTGGGAACATCCCAGAATGAAGTGAATATTGTAGTCACTCCTAAAAATTTTTAATTAATGGTCAGTATTCAATGCTATATTGGTTTTAAATTTATTTTAGATTGTTTCCTAAACAAAACCATATCTTCATGTTTTTACACCGGAACTCAAACAAAAAAGAATTGTAAAACATGATAGGCGGTACCTATACTTATAACGACGAGAAGTTGAAGCCCTTTTTTAGGGTTCCGTACCCAAAGGGTAAAAACGGGACCCTATTACTAAGACTTCGCTGTCCGTCTGTCCGTCTGTCTGTCTGTCACAGGGCTGTATCTCATGAACCGTGATAGCTAGACAGTTGAAATTTTCACAGATTATGTATTTCGGTTGCCGCTATAACAACAAATACTAAAAACAGAATAAAATAAATATCTAAATGGGGCTCCCATACAACAAACGTGTTTATTTGCTGTTTTTTATAGATAATGGTACGGAACCCTTCGTGCGCGAGTCCGATTCGCACTTGGCCGGTTTTTGAATTTCTAAGATTAGCGCTTACACTATGACGTCACATCGTCACGACCGCGACCGCGACGCGGGTCTCGGCGCTTAGTTTTGTGTCGATCGTAATATCTTCTGAATGGAATGTCCGATTTGAGTAATTCAAAAAGTTATAGGTATATTGGTATTGAAACAGTTTTCAATATGAAATGATTTATTTGGATAAGGATTTATACGAAGGTATGGTTATCATGTCTGATATTGGTCAGCTTTTTTATTAATCGGACATTCCATTCAGAAGATATTACGATCGAAACAAAACTGAGCGTCGCGATCGCGGTCGTGACGGGGTGTGACGTCATCGGCTAGAGACCGCCCGCCCGCGTTTTTAAAAACCTTCGGTCGGAAATACGCACTTTTATTTACGATCAAAGTGCGATGCACTGTATCTGGGATGCACTGTATCTCCAAATTTTCAGCACGGGATAGCTGCTCCATCTGGTGTACGCGACGGGTAAGATCGAAGAGAAACTTCTATTATAGACAATTTAGATTGAATGTCTTTGACTTGTGAAGTGAATTTCCTGTCTAGTTCCTCCCTTATAATTTCACGGATAATGTCAGCAGAGAGGCAGTGGCATTGGCTTCGGGGCTTCGCGCGTTGCGTGACGTTATCGTATTCTTGGCCAATGTCCATGCGAAAAGATGCAGGTGCTGAAGGTGCGGCTGTAACTGTCGCAGGCGCAGTGCGGGCGCTCGCAGCCCGGGTAGGCTCTATAGTATATAGTAGTATATATATATATATATAGTAAATCTATAGTTAATACAATTCTTTGTATATGGCTTGTTTTGATTAGTGATAGTTGTGATGCGTTATACCTCTAGATTTGATTGATCACAACTAAATATTTCCCGTTTTGTCTATTTACTTAAATATGAATAATTAATAAATAAATATCGCTGTTAAAAAACCCTTGCTATTCTATGTTGTTTAAAAATCGTCGTTATAATCAGTTTTTCAATATAAACCGTTTATTTGAAATTCAAAATGTTGTTATAGTGCCCACAACCATCGCTCTCACCCTACGTTAAAAACTAAAAAAAAAACCGACAAAAATGTATCGACCAATCGAAAAGTCAAGGGAAGTCAATTTTACGAAAATTGCATATATCCAGAAATCCCAATAACTGTCATAAGCTCTCTCCCGCTTGGAGAGCTGGCAACGTCGCCTGTAGCCGCGTGACGCAAAAGCACAGAGCGGCAACGCCGCTTTGAAACATGTAGTCCACCGCTCGTAATAACTATTTTCCAATCTGTGTCGCAGCCCAAGCTCTAGCGTTTGAATAATTTTTAATATGATGGTAAAAATCCACAACTTATTTTTCCCAGAATAAAAACTGTCCTTTTGTACAAGTTTAATTATCGACTAGCTCTGTTAGTATAATGTTTGTTTGTTTTTTTGTAACTTTCAATAATTGCAAGTTATTTTTCGACCATTTCCGATTGAGCTGAGATTTTGCATCTTTTAGTTCTGGTCACAATACAATAATATGGTGACAGCGAGCTGTTCTGATGATGAAGTCAGACGTTTTTGTAGACGTTTACAATTACTGTAGTACAGGTCGCTGCTTAAATACTAAAGTGTCACAAATCAAAAAATGTGAAAATCGTTTTTAGTGCAAAAACGTGATCTAAAATGGTCATTTTATATAATAAAAATTTGATCCTTTTAATTATAGCACTATAAATAACTAAAACATACAAGTGTCTGTTTAGCATTTTTGCACTTTGCAGGCAAACTTCAGAGCTAAACTGCCATTTTATCAATTGCGACTTGATTTTTGACAGAAGCGCGCATAGCTTATATGCAAAAGGGCCACATTTCAAAAAACTACCGGTTTTTTAATTAAAATTTATATTCAAAAGTGCCATTTTTTAGAATGTGTCCGTATCGAGTATAAAATAAACGTATGTATAATACTATTTATTAAACAAAGGTGCCACATTTTAGAATGCGTCGGCTTTGAATATAAAATGTATATTAGTACAATATTCTTATACACATTTCAAATGCGTTTGTTTTGAATAATAATTTTAGTTCGTTAAAATATTGCTTTTTATACATAAGTACCACATTTCGAAATGCGTTTGCGTAGAATATTATTTTTACGTGAATTCTAATATAATTTATAAGACATAAATGCCATTTCTTGGTTATTATGTCAAAAAAATTAAACATGGCGACATTTTTGACTTGGAATCTCTTACTGTTGGAAATTACTGTACCTACTATTCAAGATAAAACAAATTTGAAATAATCAAAGAACTTATTAAGAAAATATTAACATAATTTAAAGCGATGTAATACGCTAAATTTATAAGCTTATTAATAGAGATAATAATCTATCTAATAATCGGTCGTTATGTTTAGCGTTTCTAGACTACGAAAAATAATTTAATTCAGTAGAAACCTGTGTAAAGCTATGGTTATTCCAGCGGTGCCGTATTGACTACCAATACATTGTAGTGTTGAAATGCTTGTACAACAACGCCACCGTGTCAGTCCGGGTGCAGGAGCAGTGTACGAAAGCGATTTCTTTGAAGAGAAGCGTTAGACGGAGATGTTATTATATCCGTATACGAACTAAAGTCACCGACATACCCAAGAGGAGTAGCTAGTTGACGCGGCTGTGAGCGGGGTAGGTACATGGCTTAAAGAACTGATGGTCGTTGGGTAGAATGAATGGAAAGATGACCTGATAAAGGTTGCTGGGAGGCATTGGGTGCACACTGCACGAAATAGATCATTAGAATTGATTTTACGAAGAAGGCTAATGTTTAGCAATGGAATGTTCTATGGCTGAAATTATAAAGATGACGAAGTGATTAATATGTTTGAGTTAATAACAACTGGGTTGTGATTTAGGTACTCATTGATTTTTAGAAAGACAGATTTAGCAGAAAATATATTGTTTTATTAATTATTAAACACTTATATACTTGTAGTTAAATAGATTTATGAAGCCTTTATAGTGACTTTATTATTATTTTTGTGTAGCTAGTAATAATGTTGAACTCAGTTTAGAGATCAACATTAAATTACCTCTTATTTTGCCCCAATAACTTTGTATAAAAATAGTTTTTGGTTTTTTAAATAAATAGCGAATTATTTTTAGTATTATCAAAAAAAAATATTAGCATGCTTTCGATATTGTATAATATTTGTTTTATTAATAGGTTTTTTACATCAGACGAAGAAGTGAAGGAAAAATCTAAAGAAAACTCTTATTTTTGTATAATATGTGGCCTTTTATCGATAACTTTAATTTACGTTTAAATATTTTTTTATATGCAAAAGGGACACATGTGGTATTTTACGCCAATAGGTTAAAGTTACAGCAAAACGAAAAATATAGATAGATACAGCTTAAAATTACGCTTCTAGTGATCCAAAAATTTCTCAGAAATTAAAAAAATATTTTTTTAAAACTTTGATTGGCTCTCCTGAAAAAACAGAAATTTTGAAATATGACCGTTTAGTATTTAAGCAGCGACTGTGTAGGTACATTATTTTGATATATCTCGCGGGGTTCAGCCAGCGTTTGCAATGTAAGCGCAAAAAATGTGTTTATTTACGACATCACATTAGAAACCTCTAAAATTATCAGTATTTCTCTACTATATTAAGCATGTATTATACATAAAAACCTTCCTCATGAATCACTCTATCAATAAAAAAAAACCGCATCAAAATCCTTTGCGTAGTTTTAAAGATTTAAGCATACATAGGGATATAGGGACAGAGAAAGCGACTTTGTTTTATAGGTACTATGTAGTGATGAACTATCCCTACGTAATAAAGCAGGTGGCATTAATACTCCTTGGTAGAATAGGAAGTAAAAACTCTTTGTCTGTCAAAGTAATTTTTTTAAAAAACTTGCGTGTTCGGCGGTTGGCGGGACTCTGCTCTGTGTCACAGAGTGGCGGGTAATAGGTAATATACCTATTAGAACACAATCAGCCACCAAAACGTAGTCTGTTATGTATGCGCCATGTTCTTTGAACATTATGTAACAAAAATGACAGGATCATTGAACCGATTCTTACTAAAATCTTGGGATTTATATAACCCGCTGAATATATTATTATTCATACGTACCTATTTTGTTCAACTACGGGTTTTGCTATGGTTAGAAGTGTTAGTGATGATGCTGAACTATCATCCTTCGAGAAAGTTATACGCAAATCCGACTGGTCGTTCCAGATTTTTTCCAGAATTTTTCCCTACAATTTATCCAAGAAAACGTTGTGAAGTGAAAGAGGATTGAGAAAGGGATGATTAGATGGTTTGGGCATGTGGAGAGAATGAATGAAGAAAGATATTGACAAAACAGGTATATAAGGCGAGTGTGAAAGGGAGCGTTGGAAGAGGAAGACCTCGGCGTATTTTCCTGGACCATATTGGAAACGTTTTGAAAAAAAGCCGGGTCAAGAGTACTCTAAACCGACGAGCATGCATGAGGAATGTGATGAGAGTGAATGCTAAAGAAGTATGTCAGGATCGTAGCAAGTGAAAAGCCGTGATCTCTGCCTACCCCTTTGGGAAACAGGCGTGATTTTATGTATAAATGTATGTATGTATGATAAAGTATGTAGTTATGTAAGTACTTACTGTTTTCTTTGCCTAATATTTTTCACAAGATTATCAAAGATAACGTAGATAGGTAAAATTGATAAAATAGGAAGGTTTACTTACTGTTTTATTTCTCTTATATTTTTAGCATGTTTTCTTAGGGTACGTAAGTTTACGTAACCATTATCTCTTTTTGTTTTTTTTTTTTTGAAATATTACCCATCTTTTTTCAATTCGTAAATAATCTTTCCGACCGCTGCAATGACGTCAAACACACGTCTGTCTCTGACAGTAGTCACAGGGGTACTGACTACTGACTAAGCCATGGGCGATGCGTGCTCCGCCTTAGCTTTTCGAATAAATTAATGATATAAATTATGTATAATTACTTATCAAAAATCTATTCTAATAGAATTGTAGATCTACATATTACCTATCTTTAACAATAAATCACAAGTTGATTTTAATAGTAGGTATATAAAATATTTCGATCATAAATTCTAAAACGTATCATTTAGAAATAATATTTTTATCGTGAAAAGTTTCTGCTATTATGTTTTCAGCTTAATAGAAATGTAGGTAGGAACCTGAAGTAATATACTTATAAAAAAAATAGGAGATGTGGCTTGTTCAGAAGTATTTTATTTTTCGTTTGGAAAAAGAGCAATCGTCGACTGAGAGCCCCTTAAGATGGAATCTTGCAACTCAATTTTGAAGCAGTTATCCCCAACCGTTTAAACTGAAATTTCGCATACTTATGTAACTTTGGTGACAATGCAATAATATGTTTTTTTTTTTTTTTTTTTTTTTTTTTCTCCGTGCTACCTGCCTACTCGAGAAGGCGCTTACATTCTAGGGTTTCTCCGCATGGGGATGGGGATATCTGTTTTCTCTTCTGTACTGATTCGAGTCTTTCGTTTCCTATTATATATTTTACTTATTCATACTTGTTTTTCATACATACTTATTTCCTATATATCTTGTCTATTTATATTCCTCTCATTATCTCGTTCCTTCTAACTAGTTTTCCACTTTTATTCTGTTTCTCTTGTTCTACTTTCTCCTACTTGGGATCTATCGAAGGGGGGTGGTAAGGCTTTATTTAATTTTTCTTCTTCTTACTTTCTAACATGATTTCTCTTATTTTCTAGTTCATTTTTACACTTGCTATCCTTATTTACTAATTCATATCTTATCTCTATATATCTTTCTTTCTTATTTCTTAAACTTACTTACTAGACAATCTTGTTACTAAAATATTGTATGCAATTAAATATTATGCAATAATATGTTGACAGTGAACTGATTTGATGATGAAGTCAGGAGCTGTTCAACAGACACTCACAATGGAACTCGTAGTAAATACTTCGAGCGAGGATAAACTTTGCATACTTGTCAAGTTCTGATGACAATGTTATATGATGTGACAGGTGATAGCGCGCCGGTGCCGGTGCATTGTTAAATATGTTTCAACAGAAAACTTATTAATAGTGTAATTTTGCTGTAACAAATTACTTTGATATACCTACTACTTTTTCGGTAAATAATTTTTAATCAATTATTGTATTATTATTCAAATTAATAATTATTTGGGTAGGTATAATCCTTTTTACACAATAATTGGCAATGCGAGCAGGGTAGCGCGCGCGTTATGGTCCACTCACCCTGAAGAAGATTCTCTAGATGAATCGAAACATTGTCGGTGTCCTCATTGACAATTTATCATTTACGTGAGTAATTTCCCGTTGTTGTAATAATGTGTAGTACAACTCACGAAAGTTTTGAAAGTGAAATAATTGGTATGTAATGTCGTATTAAGAAAATATGTTTTTTTTATCACTTGGATGCAGAACAAGCATAGTACAACTTGGTATAATAACACTATAAAAATTTAGTGAGTAGGTAGGTATGTAGGTAAGTAAAATAATGATGTTTGTCTTAGCTGACATAACTTAAGCATCTTAAAACTAATTATGTCCTCTATATGTAGGTTATCTTTTTAAGTTTTATTTTGTTTACTCACTTTATCAATCAAAGAATATTGCTGACTGTACCTGGTATAAATCCTTGTAGGCACCTGTTAGTACCTAGTGTCTATTAGTAGGTTATACCGGTTATATCTAGTATTGAATACCAGAATGACGAGGAAATAAATTCTTACCATATTCAAGGAGGTTGCATAAATAACTAATATTAACTTTTATTTATGTAACGATTTTTTATCAGTGTATAATTTATTCCTATATAGATGTTATTTAATTCATCTTAGAACATTCGATTTGACATTTTATTTCTTTTACTATTATTTATCAGACTGATTGGTGGAACGAAGCTAGACGAGCTTGGAAGAGAATGGTAGAGACATTTGCCCAGCTGGGACAATATAGGTTAAAAAAAAAGTTGATTTATTTGCCATTTCATATCAGTCTCTATGAAATGGTAACTTCTGTAAAAATGTCGGCATGAGCCAATGTAATGTTGGAATGTGCCTCAGATTTTAGAAATTTTCATATCTATCTACGGACATAAGAACAATTAATTAAATTTTCACCATAATAGGTACCTACTTAAAACAAAAACCCTTAAAAAAACCAGCTAAATACTTTATTTTATGGTTATAAAAAACACATTAAAAAAATTAATAATAAAATAATGATAGGATCACGACTGTAATCCCCATGTACTATAGATATCCTCTCAGATCTCCTGGCGCTTAGATCCTTTGCAGATGTCTAGAGGTCACGTCCAAACATTATATTTGGCACATGCTTACATTTTGCAGTAGTTTAGCATTCCATACGAGACAGGTTGCAAGCTAATCGTGTAATCGCTGCTTATAAGAATACTAACTGGTTTCCTTACGATGTTTTCCTTCACCGTTTTGAGCACGTGTTTTTGATGCATAAATTATATGCATCAATCGATCGGCGCTCAACACATATTATATACTTAGATAACGTGTAGATCACAAATATGTACACAAATTGCGCCCTACAATACGCCTTGCGTTTGCCAACTTGCAGCATATCTACAGGTTGTTAAGTCTCATGTGTCTGCAATTTCACCGGCGACCATACCCTTAAAACCGGAACATAGCAATGCTGTTTGGCGTCAGATATTGGTATGATATTATGAAATACTTTGAAATTGCCAATGAAATGCTAAATACTACAAAACGTATGTACCAAATGTATTCTATATTCTATTCATGTCTCGATTAAATAATGTAAACGATCAAGTACACGTATATTTTTATAATTCTCAACAAAATTTTAATAGGTTTTTTATTTAGTTTTATATTCTTTTATATTGAACATCTTTCTCTTATTGTTACTTTAGACTATTAAGTTACCTTTTATATATTATGTTTATAGATATATATTTTTAAGTTGTTAAAAACTCTTCGCATGCTGTGGTACCTACCCTATAATTGCGGGAGCACTTTGCTTTAACTTTTTGTATTACTTTTTCTTGAATGTGAATGTGTACACCTGTGTTGGGTATCCTTTTTAATAAATAAATAAATACTTGGATGTCCAAATATAATGATTGGACGTGCCGCTGATTACTCTTTAGACATTTAAAACGATAAGCGCACGAAGATCTGACATCGTCTGATGTTTGCCTTATGTACCCATGATAGACAGCCTCTCAGATCGCCATGGGGATAAAATCGTGTCGTGATCCAAATGTTTTTACAAGAGCATCACTTTCAAAAAAATATATATTGGTGGACATTATCACACAGCGCCATCTATCCTCGAACTAAGCAAAGTTTGTACTATGGGAACTAGATAACTGATAGAATACTTTCTTTTTTTTGACAATTTACATACACACTTTACAAAACAAACATCTATGTTTATTACACAAATATTTGCCCTGGGTGGGGAACTGGGGATCGAACTCACAACCTACAGCGCAGAAGGCAGAGCTACTACCAACTGAGCTGTGAGCGGAGTGAAGGTAAGTTGGACTAAGGGTATTTTACATTCAGTCGGAAATGGATACGCATGAATGAAGCAAACGTGTTATTATCAGACCTCGTTAATTATTGACCACAGACAAACATAAGCTTTGGGTGTCCTGCAAAGTTGTTAACCGTTTTATGCACGTTTACGACGGCCGTAAAAACGACTGGACCATTTTAATTGCACTATTCCTTCATGCCTTTATATCATTTAATCATGTCAATGCGCAACTTGTAAATTACCAATTGTAATGTCAACTAGTGAAATTATCCCGCTGTACGCTGGGGTTGAATTTTGGGAATTTCTTTCTTAGTGTACTCCTAATATTAAAAGAAAGGCTTCAAATTTCAAGTTTTAGGGCCAATGGTTTAGTGTAGGAAGTCAGTCAAAGTTTTTTTTATAATTTAGATTAATTATCATTTCGGGAGCATTTTAATACTTTTGTGATTAGAACTGAGTCTAAAGGGAGTAGTCAGAGGGTTTGGCACATGCTGTAAGCATGCAATAGTTAGCATTCCATACGTGAAGGTTGCAAGCCAATAGCCGCTTATAAGAATACTAACTAGTTTCTTCAACGTTTTAAGCACGTGTTAATGCGCGCGCATATCAATTTTTTAATAGAAAAATACTTATACACGACTGGACTGAAATTTAAATTAGTTGAATTGCTGCATATATAGTACTATTTATATATTCATAGAGTAAGTTTATTCGTTAGTTATTAGGATTAAGATTCATATTATTCATATTCATTTATTTATTGCTCCAGTTGGTTACAATGATCGTAAGGTATCACAGAGTTTCTCAACGTGGACCCCACTAGGGCACTACAATAATCTATTAATCTACGATAATATATATTGATAAGAGTGTAATGCCCATCTGCACCTAAATTTAAGATCAACCTAACCTTTAAGACACACTTAACGATGTCAATTCGATACACAAACTGTTTATAGTCGGGTATAATTGTTATTTACCTGTATGAAAATATCTAGCTACATTTCTCGAACGTAAAAAAAGTTTGAGATCATAAATTATGATTTTGACGACCACACCTCTAATTACGACTGTCAAGTAACGCCAGCCGCTTTCTTGAGCACATGTGTTATCGGAGTGTATTGAGACTACGAAGTCTTATCCAAACACTCACTTTCTAACATAAGAAACTCATCACTGGGACCGACCAAACAGCAAATACCTTAGAAAAACATAATATCCGAAGTTCACAGGTCCCATGTACCTACCATTAGGTCACTGGGCTGCGAAGATTGGAATGCAGGCAGTTGTTTTGCAACAAGTTCTTGCATCCCGTTCACTCGAGATCAAGCCATCACTTAGTGCAGCTCGCAATGTAAACTAAGCTTTATTGAGCTGGCTTAAGGTTTAAAATGATGACAAATAACGGCGAAAATATTGTGGTAAGCTTATTATTTTTCTAATTTTAACCCTATGAGGCTGTGGTTTGTGTGTTTTTAACCTGGTAAGTAACTACCTAACGGACACGATTGGTTTTTTGTAAGATATTCGTAGATTAGTTTCAGAAATGGTTCCTAACCAAAAACTAAAACAATATTTTAATTTATTAGCGACTAGTTTGCCGCCCGCGACTTCGCTCACGTAGTACTTAGATATAAAGTAAGTAGCTTATTTACTATTCCAGGACATGGATACCTTCAATCATAAATTATTAATGTGTTTGATTGATATTGGCTGATATTATGACTTAGATAAATTTCATCATGATTGATAGAAAATATCACAGGACCAAGAAAAATGGAAAGTGTCGGGGGAGGTCTTTGCCTAGCAGTGGGACAGTATAGGATATATCAATAAAAGACAATCTGATCATTAGTCGTACATAACATTTTACTGAGAAAACACAATGTTAACTTAAAATAATATTTAAAAAAACCTGTTTTTCAAATCTATATATTTCGAAATCTCGCAAGTATCAGTTGCCGTCAGTCAAAGGTAAACTGACGTTTGAATGAGCGTGTAAGTACGCTTAATAAATGTTTATTGTGTCACCTGTCACGCATGGAATACCAACTAACTGCAAAATGTGGGCATGTTCCAAATAACGTTGGCATGTGCTTCTTACTACCCTCTTAAGACATCTTTAACAATCTGAGCGTCTTTACAATAATAAATAAATAATAAATAAATGTTGGTGGACATTTCACACAGCGCCATCTAGCCCCAAACTAAGTAAAGCTTGGACTATGGGAACAGATAACTGATAGAATACATATAGGTATACGTTTTTTTTTTGTAAATACATACTTATTATACATAACACCCAGACAGAGAACAAACCTCTATATTCATCACACAAAAGTTTATCCCGGGTGGGGATCGAACCCACAACCTACAGCGCAGAAGGCAGAGCTACTACCAACTGAGCTGTGAATTAATCTTGATTCTATTTCATTTAATCTTTCCCGATGTCACGTCACCCGAAGACTTCAAGACCTATAGAGCCTCCGGACCTTTGGCTTCGACAGAATATGTATATAAGTTCACAATACATATATGACTTAAGATTTTTTTACAAACATTTTCGTTATAACGGATTTGGGTATGTACAAGTGCGGCCGTTGCGGTCCCGTTAGCTTCTGATTGTATCAATGTAATTAACGGTAAAACACTTTTTGTGTCTAAATGGATGCTAAGTAGGTAGTTTTGAGGATTATAGATGGTACTGTCCTTGCTATACTTAGTATTTTGTTATTCAAATGAGTCGGGTATTTAGCACTTAATAGTGACTTATTACCAATGTATGCTAAGTATCGTTTTATTTATGTAAATATTAGAAAAATGCGATAAAATTTGATTGTAGATCACCTTCGAATCCAATAAAAATACCAGTAATTGCCAACTGTTTTTCTTTATATTACTTGGGGATGTTTTGTTTTTTTACGATTTTTTATACGCAGTTGAGCGGGAGAACTGTGTTGAAAGATGATGATGATTAAGTCGATGAAAGAGTCAACTAAAGACTTCGTGTATTTTTGTCTATGGAAAAAGTTTTTAGTTGAAGACGCCGCATACTAAACTTAAAATACTGACACCACGAAGGAGGTCCTCTTAGTTGCATGAGTTGAACTTAAAATACTTGCCTACATCAAAATTTTACATCAAAAATGTTGATGTAGGTATGGTATAAAATGGAAGGAAAAAAAAATGGAGGATAAGTAAGTTTTTTAAATTCCTCTCAAATTTTTGCTTGGGAAGAAGTTTCAAACTTAGTTATGTATTTACTTACGTTCAGTGTCATGACTGTTCCGTGCCAGTCCGCGTATCTGCTCGTTGACGTAGTTGTTGCTTTTGGGCACATTCAACGCGCTGCGAATACCCACAGACGAGTTGTCGAGATGCCCCGGCCCGATCTTGGGCACGTGACTCGAGCAGTACACCTCCTTGTCTTCTGTCCAGTGTTGGTTGTTGTAGTATGTCTGGAAGGAAATAATCGTTTTTAGTATCACTACATCACTACATAGTATAAAGCAAAGTCGCTTTCCGCTTCCCGCGTCTGTATGTATGTTTGCTTATATCTTTAAAACTACACAACGGATTTAGGAGGAAGGTTTATTTGTATTAAACCCGTGCGAAGCCGGGGCGGGTCGCTAGTAAATTATAAAATAAAAAAATCTAAATAAATAGGATCACGACTGTAATCCCCAAGTACGATAGACATCCTCTCAGATCTCCAGGCGCTTAGATCCTTTGAAGATGTCTAGTGGGGGTAGTCAAAGGCACGTCTTAACATTATATTTGGCACATGACCACATTTTGCAGTAGTTAGCATTCCATACGTAACAGATTGCAAGCCCATCGCCGCTTATAAGAATACTAACTGGTTTCCTCACGATGTTTTCCTTCACCGTTTCGAGCACGTGTTGTTGATGCGCATATAAATTTTTCGAACAGAAAAATCCATTGATACACGCCGGGATTCGAACCCACCTTCGAAATGAAAGTCGAGATACCTCCCACTCGGTCAACACGGCTTGAAAAATATACAATTAAATATTGCCTCACAAAATTAAAAGTATGACTCAAATACCATATGATCCGTTACATGATTCACCTTTATTTACACGCCGTGTAAATGACAACAATGAGCCGTATGTACCTACCTACCTGCTCGTAAAACATGCGGTTGATTATTTGCATTCATGAAAATTATTACGATTTTTTTGAATTTTTTTTTGCCATGACGATACACCTTTACGCTGGCTGTATGAATATTGATTTCCATCTTAAAACAATAATAATAATGCATATTTTTGTTCAGGGCTTTAGTTGTTGTTTTTATGTACCTATACTTGCCAAGATTCTGACATACGATTACCTCTTTTCCATTATTCACCAATCATAATCATGCATCAGTTAAAAGTAAGTACTTTGGACCTAGCCTTCATCCAAAACGTCACCCATTTAGTGCAAGAACGTACGCCGAGGTCTCCTCTTACAGCCTATCCACACTCGCCTATGTAACTTCCTCTTTAGTACATTTTCTTGCGTTCACCCTATCTACATGCCCAAACTATTTAAGCCTACATTATCGACCCTCAAAACTACGTCTTCTATTACTCCGAAAATCCCTTGCTCTTTTAAAGTTATCCCACGCAAAATTTTCATAATTTTTAAACAAGTAAAATTTAAATAGATTTCTAATCATTGTCAATTCTATCCGACTAGATATTCTTCTTGCAGTTGCAACTAATTTGTTAAAACATTTGAAAGCTTGCAAATCATAAGATACAAAAATAAAAACGACGAAAAATTCTTACCTACATTAGAATTAAGTCGTAGTTTCAAGTCCGATAAGAATAAGCAAGGCCGTTGAAATGCCAGACTAATTTTGCCAAATAACTAATGCGGTTGCTAAGGTGATATTTCTTTACCGCTGTCTTACATTATCTATATTAATACCCATAGTCTGAGAAAACATTTTGAAGTCCAAGCTACTCTCTAGTAAAAGCAGTAATTAAATTCACAATATGAAGGAAGACTAACAATTTTTGAACGAAAAAATGGGATGATTATTGATTAAAAGCTGGTGTAGTTACTGTTGAACAAATCGTTGAGAGGAATGACAGTGAGAGTTGTGACTAATATAAATAATCAAGAGAGTATGTAGGTAAGCTATAATTAGTCGATTGTTGTTGATTGATTCACAAAAGAACTGAGAATCAATCAACGTTTTGAGCTCTAGCACTATTGGTCTAGGCGCGTTTTGAAAGTTAGATGTCATGTCGCGACACCATGCCTTCTTAAGTTGGATCGTAATTATGGTCGAAGGCACCCAAATCTAGAGACTTACCTAGAAGGAAGGCTTACTATGACTCTATCAGAATGGGCTCATTGAAAAGGAAATTTGATCCTAGGGAAAAGTCGAATAATAGACTTGACAGATTTTTTTTATTACTTCACTATGACATTATCACCTATTAATTACCACCTATGACATTTTGGCGATTATAAAGTAGATACCTACTTTACCATCAGCAGAATTGGTCAAATTTAGCCTCTACCATTTTGAATCATTCAGTCCTTAATTTGTATACATTTTTGTCAGGTTTCTTAATTCAAGCGACCGCAAAAACAAGATTGTCAGCTTGTGGGTGAAGATTATGACCCCAAGGTCAACCACTTGAAAAGGAAATACCAAGTTTTGCTATTGTTGTAGAAACGTTAATTTTATTATGCTAAGAGACTTACACGACAACCGAATCCAATAATTTTGGCCTCTTTTCTTTTCGCCTTTGGCAATTACTTCTAATAAAGAGGCTTATCTTAATATACGTAGATATATAATTTTTCCGTACGTGTGTTTGTCACCTAACTGCTCCTAAGCGGCTGGACCGATTTGATTGAAGTTTAGTATGTATTATTTATATTTCAATGAGTTTCTGGATGGTTTGAAAACACAATTGGACCCCGTAGGTGGCGCTGGCGCTCTTATTAAAAAAAAAGTCACGTTTATATAAAAAAAAGGTGCTTTTTTATCTGATCTTATCACTCCAGGCCTTTTGTTCTGTTAAGAAAAAAAAAAGAAAAAACTTACCTTCAAAGTTAGCTTAGTCCCACAGTTTGCGCACTTAAAGCATCCACTGTGGAAGAAAGTAAAGTCCTTGAGCGGACCAACTCGGTCCACTTGGTACACGATTTCATTGCACCGAAAGCACGTGCTTTCGTAGAAGTTCGGACGGTACATTTTCGCTTCGTTCCAAATTCAAGCCATGTTTGAAGTTTGCACGTCACTTGTCACTGTCACTGTCAAATGCACTTTTATCACTCACTCGCCTGAAATGAATGCACTGCATTTAAAACAAGATTCGATCGTGAAAAACCTCGTGTTGCTCTATGTGAAAAACAAAGTTCAATGCGGAAATTATTTTCATACATGGCCAGTGTCTAAATTAAGCAAAATAGTTGCCTACCTCCAAAGTTGAATGATGTGTAATAAATAATATCGTTAGAAGTTTAAATGATTCGGCAAAACAAAAATATTGTGTAACCTACAGACATAGAACTGCAACCTACCAAAAAACAAAATACACATACATTTATTGCTGTTATTTTTAATTTTTAATAAGTTTTATCATATTTAATTTAATCAAAAGCCATTTTGGCATTGCGTTGTGAATTATTCATGCAACAAAGTAGGTATCGTACCTATTTTAAAAATCTATACTTAGATTTATAAATGAAAAAGTAACGCTGTTCTGTCTGTGTGTGTGATGTTATCACGCCAAACCGCTAGGCCGATTGTGATAACATTTCATCTAACTAGAGGTAGCTTGAAGTCTTGGGACGGACAGTGCTAAAAATTTTCATTTGATTTTCAGAAATTTCAATGTTTTACGAGAAAATCATCAAATATCTATTTCCTGAATCTACGCGGACGAAGTCGCGGATAAAAGCTAGTTTCTAATAATTTTTTGTTTAGTCACCAAATCCGGGCTGGATCTTTGATGTCTAACTTTGTTGAAGTCTGGTGATAAAATAACCTATAGCACTGATGGTCAGAAAAATAATAAACCCACTTTCTTCAAACTACCATTATGCCTTCTATTGATCCAGACCACCCCTAATTGTAACCCTCCACAATAACAGCTTATGAAATGTTAATTATACGTTGGGGAATGTAATAGCGAAGCCATTGCGTGCACCCGATGCCCGAATAGCTCTTTAAATGAAACAATGCTATCAACATCAGTTAGTAGAAGTTCACAACTGAACATTTAGACTTTTTGAAAAATCTGAACTTATTGAAAAACTAGGGTCAGTAGAATAGTGAAAAACTGCATACAGACAAAATGTGTACGGGATAGCTGGAAGGGAAAGTCCTGGTTAATGTTTTCTGACCAAACTAAAGTAAAGACAGTCTTAAAAAAAGCCAGATCAAACGTAGGCAGTACTTTATGAGAGTAAATGAAGCAAGATATGTCAGAATCGTCGCAAGTTAGAGATATAGATATCCGTGGTGTCTGCTTGCCCATAAGGTCAACGGAAAACAGGCGTTTTTAATAATGAAATAGACTAATATTATCTAATATATAAATATCCAATCCCTACACAAAAAACAGGTATATAAGGCGAGTGTGAACGGGAACGTTGGAAGAAACCAAATTGGTGACGTTTTGAAAAAAGGCCAGACCAAGTGTACTCTAAACCGACGAGCATGCACGAGGAATGTGATGAGAGTGAATGAAACATCGTAGAAAGTGGACGTGTTCTTTGCCTACCCCTCTGGGAAACAAGTGTGATTTTATATATCTATATGTATTTTTTATTTATATGTATTTATAAGTATCTCCATCCATGAGGAATGTTCTCACCCTATATTTATTATGGTTTAACTACCTACGTTTGGAAAGGTATAACTAGGTCCTAAATTATGATTTTACCTACAGAGTGCTCTAAAATAACGAGTGAACGTATGAACGTTATCAAATCTAAAGGCGATTGCTCGGTGACGTGACATCCGTCCCTTCTGCCTATAGACAATGTGTCAACTATTAAATGTAATTATTTCGTAGCACAGACCTTTACTCTTATTTTTGTAACTTTTGTAACAATGTACTCCGTTATTGTAACATTATCTGTGCTAATTCTCGTATGGCATGCGTTGATGCCGTTTCAATGCAACAGTTAACGCAACTCTCCTAGAAGACACGCGTTTTCTTGCTTGAGGGTGTTTGTGGTCGAGAATGTAAGAGAAAGCGAATATTTTATGGATACATAAAAGACCTTTAATAATAAAATAATAAATATTGGCGGATATTATCACACAGCGCCATCTAGCCCCAAACAAAGCAAAGCTTGTACCATGGAAACCAGATAACTGATATAATACTTATATACTTATTTTTTTGTAAATACATACTTATTATACATATTAACACCCAGACACAGAACAAACATCTATTGATCATCACACAAATGTTTGCCCTGGGTGGGGATCGAACCCACAACCTACAGCGCCGAAGGCAGAGTTACTACCAACTGAGCTGTGAGTACTGAGCTGATGTATTTTTCTTGTTTGAGCCTTCACCTTTTTCGATCGGCACCACACTGGAGCTCTACATAGAAGGAAAGGCACTTGCGCCGTGTTTGTTGCCTGATTCTTCTAGGCTTGGTCGCGAGGAACAAGCGTAGCTTCACCTAGCTCCTAACACGTTTCAAAGTGATCCTTGTGATTTAATTGAAATAAATGCATTTTGACTTTTTTGAGATATAGAGCCCTAAGTTTATATCTTCCTCAAAAAATATCTCTCTTTCAACGGCTAAGATGAGGCTTATATTAACTACGAACGCCTCAACTCTTCTTTTTTCGGCCTCAGTACCTTTTATGCTCATCTTAGGACTTAGTCCAGCACTCTGATGTAGGTCTCCGAGACGAAAAGCGTAAAAGCCCTCCGCAAAAAACAGTAGAAATGTGTTGACAGAGTAGGATTTTTTCAATCCAAAAACAGAGGGTTTGAAATGATTTTTAAACGAAAATTATGTGCGCATTAACACTTGCTTTAAAGTTAAACGATGAAGAAAAGCAGTTTGTATTCTTATAAGCGGCTATGGGCTTGCAGTATGTAATGTTAGATGCTCCAAAATATAACGTATTTGGGGATTTGAGAGGATGTCTTGTCAGTTGTGATCTTATTTGATTTTCTTTCAGTGTCGTTGATAACTTGGACCGCGTTGTTAAGATGTGGTGACTATTGGAACGTGTCGATATAATGGTGGCTAATATTATGATGTGTTGTTTACTGTATTGTACGCAGTACATTATTTAGGTCACGTGTTTTAGAAAATAAAACAAATTGTTATTGGGAAACGCAAGTGGCACTTATAACTACAAAACTAATCGATTTCTTATTATCATCTTAATTATGGGATCAGTTGAGATATAGACCTATAAATTATATGCAACCTCTATCTTCTTATATTGCTAAGACTTGGCTGTCCGTCTGTCCGTCTGTCTGTCACAGGGCTGTATCTCATGAACCGTTGAAATTTTCACAGATGATGTATTTTTGTTGCCGCTATAACAACAAATACTTAAAACGGGAGGCACAGCAAACGTGATTTTTTCGCCGTTTCGTATAGATAATAGTACAGAATCCTTCGTGCGCGAGTCCGACTCGCACTTGCCGGTTTTTAATGACATATCCAAAAGTATCGAATGAATATTATAAAAAATAATATGTTTTAATAACTTCCTTTGGTTTAACCATAAAAGCTTTTTTGCAATATCACACCTTGTGTGCTATACACCTACCTTGAATATTTCGGTAAAATGACATCATTTGAGCAATCAAACATTCCTTTAGAGTATATTTACAGCTAATACTCATAAAACTGTTATAAAATATGAATAAAAGACAGGTTATTAAACACTAGTTGAAACCCCCGCAACTTCGTTTCCAAAAGCTAATTTCAAACAAACTTTAACCCCCACTGCACCCCTTTAGGGGCTCAATTTCGGGAATTCCTTTCTTACTGCACCCCTACACACCAAAAGGAATACACGAGCAGTGGTTTAAGGTGTGCGTTGGTTGATCAGTCAGTCAGTAACGTAAGAATTTTATATTTCGATATACAAAAACATATATGGATTGCTGAGAATGACAATGGAATTATAGAGATGACACTTTCAAACATCATTTTTTTACACTGAAATATTAGTCTTAGCGAATTGTGATAAGGTTGAATTTAGATCGTAGTGTATTCTTTTTAATTATGGTAGTAGGTGATCGTTTTGGCTACCAGAGTGGTCAATGAATAGATGAATACTTTATATATGGAGCGTGGGCTAATGTGGGCTCAAGTGTGGGATGCCGAGGGCTAATTCGAAAATCTACTTTTACTTGTTGCTTAACCACACACACACATACAACATCATAAAAATATACATAATAATAAATTGTTTAATTTATACGTTACGGATTTGACATCTACAACATTATTATATCGTTCTGTGTCTGGGTGTTAATATGTATCTATTTACAAAAAAAACATGTATGTAAGTACAAGTCCTTAGTTTGAAACTAGATGGCGCTATGTAAAAACGTCCACCATTATATATAATTATTATTATTATGACATATATTTATTTGTAAAGCTCATAATACATATTTTAATATGAAAGTTTAATACTAATGAAATACTAAAAAAAACAATTATTATTATTATTAATATATAGATTTAAAATTAATTTATGTATGTAAAGGATAAACTGTAGGGCCAATTAAAAAAAATAGCTTAGGTACCTACTAAAAGCTACATTATCAGCGAGTACATAGATAATTTATTTAAAAAAAAATGAGATTTCCACGAACATTTTTATCAACAATTTGCCTATTCTTCATTAGTACACCCATCCCAAGCCAGAAGAATTTTAGAAAATGTTAAAATTATGAAGTTGAAAAATATTTTGACCACCTTTGAAAGACCTAGTTAAAATACGCTTTGTGTTGTCATCGTAACTACTTCCAAGTAAATAAGATACTAAGAATACTCTTAGATTCAAAGATACTAAAAATAACACTATATTTTTCGAATTATTTTGAACATCTCTTCCAAAAACTACGATTCCAAGATTTATATAGTAACTAGCAGTCCGCCCCTGCGTCGCACGAGTGTAATAATGATTTTATGGGTAATTTTTTTATACCTTGGGTTACATTATCGAAGTTTTAATAGGTACTGATATGGCCTTGAAAATTTAGTGATTAATAACCCAGTTACGAATAATATGATCTAATTTGTACCGGGGCGGCGTTACTATTGCATATTAAGGCGGCTGTTTCAAATATGACAGCTCGCATTTTTTGTACTTTTCCGTATTCTGTGGCCGCACACTACGAATAGTGCAAACGCACACATTGACGCTACTTCACACTTCATTTACCAAGACTAAATAACTAGTCTTGATACTTGAAAATATTTGGTGCAATAGGTATGTCATATTTGTATAGGTAGGTATGTACTTAATAATTTTATAGGTTGCACTTGACAAAAAGAAAATAAATATAGAAAAAATTAATATATATTATAAGACAGGTTACAAATCGTAAAGTGCTACTACACAGTTACTAATATTTGACTGTGCAAAAAATATTTGTTAGGTACCTATACCTACTAATAAAATACATTATGACAAAACGGTAAGTATCGTTTTTTTATAAGCTCTTATTTAACTTGCAGTTTATGTACATATTTATGTATCTATGTTTGATAAGGTGTAATCTTGCAACTTAATTTTAAGCAGTTATCCCCAATCGATTGAGCTGAAATTTTGCATACATAATATGGTGACAGCGAGCTGATCTGATGATGGAGTCAGGAGCTGTTCAACGGAACTCTTCACTAAATAGTCGAATTGAGGCAAAACTTTGCATATCTATATACCTGGTCTGATGATGGAGGTCGGATGTAGCTATCGGAACTCCTCAACTACACAACATAACCACGTCGCGTTTGGGCTCGTTATTTTTATCTTGACGAGAACTAGAGCACAAGAATTTACAAAAGCTTGATTTAAAAAATATATTTTTAATAAAAAATCTTATTGTCATCTAAAATCGATGACGGCACCGTCAACGTTTCGAGTACCACTCACAGAAAGTTTTGAAAGTGAAATACTGATAAAATTATGTAGGTATGCTTTTGAATATTGTGTGCGAGCTATGATCTCGAAGATCCATAGACAGCGCGTAGCGAGGGTCAACAAGTTCTGGAATTAAACAGTTATTGTAAAATTTTACTAAATAATCTTCCATAATATTTTCTTTCCAGAAAAAGAGATGACCAGCTGCTCTTTTTACAAATTCATATTTTCCATTGTATTTATACTAAATGACATCACAAACCCGCAATACTTTTTAAGACCTATCCAAAGACATGGAGAGTATGCGAGAAAAAAAAAACATCTGAAAATATATATTTATTTCTACCACATTGTCGGCGTGACTAGTATATTCATGCCAAATTACAGCTTTCTAGTATTAAGAGTATCTGAGCTAAGCTGCGGACGAATGGACGGAAATGGCAAAACTATAAGGGTTTTTTGTAAACTACGAAACACTAAAGAGCACTTTCAGTATTTCGAATTAAACAATTTTTCAGGACACTTTATTATTTTTTTAATATTTAATTATTTGCATCATGTACAACTTAAGTATATGCCAT
The DNA here is from genome assembly GCA_912999785.1 of Hydriomena furcata. Taxonomy (NCBI): domain Eukaryota; kingdom Metazoa; phylum Arthropoda; class Insecta; order Lepidoptera; family Geometridae; genus Hydriomena; species Hydriomena furcata. Next base: position 10,971,147 of record OU538837.1, read on the forward strand.
CAAAAACAACTTGTAAAAATTAAAATAAAAAGCCAATTCTCGCAACGCAACTCAGTTCTTCTATCGTAAAAAGTTGTGAGATTTCAATGTCTGTCTGTCTGTCCAAAAAATGACCTGAACTGTTTCGAGAAAAGGATGGTACGACTGTGCCGCTTTTTTGCTTAACTTGGCGGGGGCACTACCGTGCCCCCAGATAAACCTTGCCTTGATAATAACAAATACCGACCTTTTTAGAAGGTTCAACATTTTTGGTTCAATGCGTATCGTATCATTCGTCAGTCATTCATCAGTCGTCAAAATTGATTAATGCTAGATTTGTTGCACACCAGCACTCGGAGTCTTTTTATAGTTTTGGGGATGTTTTTAAATTAAAAATAGCATATTTATAAGCTAGGGGTATATTTACATCGACAGCAAATTTCAATTTCATCCGTTTAGTCGTTTAAGTCTGATTGAGGTACAAACATCCAAACATACCTAACATCCGCACAAACAAATCAGATTTATAATATTAAATGTAGATAGATAATAAATATAAATTATATTCGTAATCGAAAATTCAGGTAATTTTTCGCATTTTGTTCAGATAAAGTATCATTTTTTTCCATCCATGTATAAAAAAACACGCTTGGTAATATAGGGGAGGCCGGGTTAAAACCGTACTAAGGGTCATGGTACCTTTTTAGAACTTTCATTTCAAAACAGAAATGTATCAAATCATTATTTATATTTATTTAGTAGGACTAATTAGGGACACAAACAGGTTCACATTTTTCTGAAATTTAATATTTTTATTGCAATAACAATCAAATACGAAACATGCTTATTTCGATTTTGCTCCAACGCGACGTATGCAAAAAGGTAAAACCGTAAACTATTATCATACTGTTTCGAAACGTAACTCGATGTAACGCATCTTCTACAAAAAAATCATCCAACTCTTTCATAGTCTGTACAGTGTACATGAGCCCAGCCCTTACAACTCATGCATTGTACCTAACCTTCATCTGTGTGGCTTGCACCAAATTCGTCAAGGCAATATATTATACAAATGTTATCATTAGTTTTGCATGTCCACTATTTTACCCCAGTATCCGGTTATGTCAGACTTCCCCTAAATTCGAAGAAAAATGTGACGTGGACGTGCTTCCCCGAGCGCGTCTGAGCGCTGACTGACGTGCCGACTTGAGGTGAATGTGAGTTTTGTATGGAAAAAATGTATGGATAAGTTTTATTGCATTTTATATTGTTCATAAATGAAAAAGTAAATTATTTGAAAACAAGATAATGCCACGCGGTATAGAGAAATATAAAATCTACAATTTCGTATTATTTTCAAATAAAAATATGCTGTGGGTCTAAAGATATTGGTACCTAACCAGACCCCATTTTTCGACATTTTCAGCGGTTCTTGCGACGGTAAAAACGTATTTTTTTGAAAATGTTGTATAGAACTGGCCAGTTTTTATTATCTACTATTAAAGATGAATATATTATCAGTAATTTTGTATCATTATATCCTCACAATTGTGATTCCTGGTTTTTAAATCGGTACCTGAAAATCATTGAAATACGTGTGTGGGTGTGAGCCGGGCCTTAACATGAAAAAGCAGTTATTGTGACATAACTGTAATAGATTAAAATGGTATTCCTTTTTTTTGTAGATATTGATGTCTTCTATAAAACTGTAGTACATTACTTTGATCTATTGTCATCAATTTCCGCAGCGTAAGCGATATAAGATTTTTTTTTTGGATTTTTTTTGACACATTGGGTTACATTATCGAAGTTTTCATACGGTTCCCTAACGTTTTTGAAAGTCTTCTAAGAATATGTAATCTTTAGTACGAAGAAACTAAAAATAAGACTATATTTTTTGTATTATCTCGCAACAAAATCTCTTCCCAAGAACTACGATTCTAACGAAATTCTCTTAGGGTTGTGTTCATTCGTTGAATCATAATATAATAATGTAAATGCAAAAGTAACTCTGTCTGTCTGTGACGTTATCACATATCACGGCCAAACAGCTGGTCTGGTTGTCATAAAATTTCATATAGAGATAGTTTAAAGTCTTGGAATGAATATAGGCTGCTTTTTTAAGGTTCCGTACCCAAAGGGTACTTCGCTGTCCGTCTGTCCGTCTGTCTGTCACAGGGCTGTATCTCATGAACCGTGATAGCTAGACTGTTGAAATTTTCACATATGATGTATTTATGTTGCTGCTCTACTATACAATTACTTAAAACAGAATAAAATTCAAGTTCAAATTGTTTATTGTATTTTAAGTTATTACATACAAAAAACGTGTTTTTTTTATAGATAACGGTACGAAACCCTTCATGCGCGAATCCGACTCGCACTTGGTCGGTTTTTTTTTAGTTTTTAAAACGTAAATTATGACCATGCTTATTATTTTACCTACATTCAATAAGACAATCAAGCAAGTGACATTCTGTCTGGCTTGCCCTCGTCCAGTGTTTGTGGGCAAACCGCATACCCCTGCCTACGATTTAAACAAGTACCTACCTATCTATACCTATTGATTATTCTATGTTGACCTCACAGCTCGGTTGGTAGTACCTTCTGCGCTGTAGGTTGTGGGTTCGATCCCCACATAGTACAAACATTTGTATAATGAACATAGATTTTTGTTCCGTGTGTCTGGGTGTTATTATGTATAACACCCAGATACATACTTAATATACATGTATAATAAGTATGTATTTAAAAAATAGTACCTATGTAAGTGTTATATCAGTTATATAGTCCACATAGTACAAGTTTTGTTAAGTTTGGGGCTAAATGGCTCTGTGAAATGTCCACTAATATTTATTTATTTATAAGATGGTCGGTAACATAAAAATCTTGTTTTTAATGTAAACATTTTGAATCCACTCGTAATATACAGACATAAATGTGGGTTCAGAAAATAATAAATTCTTGTCTTCTTAAGATTATCCTGTTCGTAGGAAATTGCTTAATTTAAGCGACGACTTCAGATTAAGTAATCCACTAAAGTAGGTAACATTAATCATGATAAAATTATCAACAAAAAATTATAAATGTTCCAAAATTAACTTGTCTGTAGTCACAGAACAGATTTAACAGATTATTGATTTAGTATTTATAAGCAAACTAGTAGAAATCTTTTGAACTACGTTTACGTGAAGTTATTTTCAAACAGACTTCACCCCCGCTGCACCTCCTTAGGGGTTGAATTTCGAAAATTCATTTCTATGTGCACCCTTAAATAACAAAAGGAATAAACCCTCAAAATTTCAAGTTTCTAGCATCAGTGGTTTGGGCTGTGTGCGCGTTATTAGATTAGTCAGTCAGTCAGTAATGCAAGAATTTTATATTTATCTATACATAATATAATAAAATCTGTACTTATATAATAAAACTGTAGAAGAGTTCAATTCTGTACATTGAATAAAAACTAAAAAAATACTCCTAGGGGCCTTTATACAAGTAACACAAGCCAAAAAAAAAACACTTTGAAATGTTTGTCTGTCTGTCTGTCTGTTGTCTAACTACTGGACGGATTTTTTATGAAACTTTTTTGTTATGTAGCTATTAGTCCTCGGCAACATATAGACTATAATTTATTTTTAAGGTTTGAATGCCAGATGTGAAACTATCTGTCCCCCAGCGAAGCGGGCACGGGTCAGCTAGTTTAGATAATAAGCTGCAACTTTACAGTTTCGTGTTAATCACGCGGAATATTATGACAGTTCCGGCTTTTGAAAATGACAAATCGTGTAGCCATGACATTTCAATTTGATCGAACATTCCAATACGAAAACCAAATAAAAAAAAACCGGCCAAGTGCGAGTCAGACTCGCGCACGAAGAGTTCATAGTTCCGTATCTATAAAAAACGGCGAAAAACTCACGTTTGTTGTATGGGAGCCCCACTTTAATATTTACTTATTTGTTGTTTTAGCGACAACAGAAATACATCATCTGTAAAAATTTCAGCTGTCTAGCTATCACGGTTCATGACGTACAACCCTGTAACAGACAGACGGACAGTGAAGTCTTAGTAATAGGATCCCGTTTTTACCCTTTGGGTACGGAACCCCAAAAAAAACTAGGAGCTACAAAAGTCGTATTCTTGCATCATTTCACGATACTTATATAATTTGTGTAACTTGTTTTCATAAATATTTATTTGAGCTACATAATTATGAATTCGGCTTAGATATGCAGGTTTATATGTTAGCCTGATCAAACTTGGATCCTGGTTTGTTTTTAAACCGACTTCAGAAAAAGGAGGAGGTTTTCAATTCGACTGTATTTTTTTATGTTTGTTACCTTAGAACTTTCGACTGGGTCAACCGATTTTGTTGATTCTTTTTTTATTTAAAAGTTGGTACTTCCCGTATGATCCCATTTAAATTTGAAAATGCCACTTTTAAGGGTAAAAAATTGGGGATGAAATTTAGTATTGGACTTATTCAATTCATATTATAACAACATGGTTTTGTTTTTAGATAGAGAAACGTAATTATTTTTTATTATTAACCGTCATATACAGTTGGTAGTACTCCGTCTTCTGCGCTGTAGGTTGTGGGTTCGATCCCCACCCAGGAAAATATTTTGTGTGGTGAACATAGATGTTTGTTCTGTGTCTGGGTGTAAATGTTTAATAAGTATGTATTTACAAAAGTAGTATTTAGGTATTCTATCAGTTATTTGGTTCTCAAAGCTTTGCTAGTTTGGGGCTAGATGGCAATGTGTGTAAATTCCGCAAAAAAATTCCTCCATAATATAGCATAACTGCTTCGAGAAAAGGATGGTACAGCCGTGCCGCTTTATTGCTTGACTTGGCGGGGGCACTGCCGTGCCCCCAGATTAATTATGTCATAAATGACAGTTGTTATTTTTACGTAGGTAAAACTAGCGTTAGCTAAAACTATAATCTGAAAGCCCGTGGAAACATTTGAAACATGCCTACATTTTGCAGTTAGAATACGTGACAGGTTGCAAGCCCATCGACGCTAATAAGAATGCCTACTAAATAATTTTCATGCGATGTTTTCCCCCTTATTACATATAAATATGATATTGTTTAGAAAATTGTGAGACTCGTAAAATAATTTATTGAAACAAGTGTACCCATTCATTTCTCTACATTCAGAAGACATTTTGTTGTATTTATTAGATTTATTATTGTATGTATATTTATTTATTTAAAAATAGGATCAAGACTGTAATCCCCAAGTACGGTAGACATCCTCTCAGGTCTCCAGACTCTTAGATCTTTTAAAGATGTCTAGTGGAGGTAGTCAGAGGCACGTCCAAACATTTTATTTGGCACATGGCCATATTATGCAGTAGTTAGCATTCCATACATGACAGGTTGCAAGCCCATCGCCGCTTTTAAGAATACTAACACAATATAACTAAAAAAACGACACCGTCCAGTTTTATTCAAGAATAGTTCCCACTACCTGTTTAAAAGTACACTGTGCTACCATAAGTTACAATACAAAGAGGTTACTGTTAATCATACACAACACTGGCGCACGAGAAAAGAAGAAAAAACAAAAACTTTTTTCATAAATGAAAACACGTACGAATCTTGTTCGAAATTCGAATAGTTTTTTTTAACACGCTGTCAGACAATGTGGCTTGTTCGACGGCTGGCGCTCGCGGGGGCCAGGCGTACACTGGCCATGATTGTTTACGGTGCTTGATGGCAAAGAAACTAGAGGAGAAAGGCAAGGGGTTCGTGATGGATACCTTTTGTAAGCCTCAGTGAAGACTGAAAAATTGTATGTGATCTTATTAAGCCTATCTTATCGTAATAAAGCCAATGAGGTTAAAGAGGATGATTTTCATCGACTCTACCTTATGATTAAAAATATTTGTAACTCCTGTTGTACTTACCTACTTTTAATCTATTTCAGCGCCGCTTAAACTATGTGAATAAGGGTAATAAATTTAGCACGAAATTAATCCCATAATCTCCATAATTTTCTTGCTATTTTCTCCTGTTGTTACGGATAGGTAGAGGTACCGTAAGCTACTACTGACGCCATTTTCTCGCGTTTTTTTTAAACTAGACCTCTCTGTATGTTTTCGAAGGCATTTTCAAGATAATTTTAAAGTTAAGTCTAATATTATTCGTGATAAGGTCCCGATGTTCCGACTATGTTACAATAGCCATGGTCGCGGGTAGACCCGTGTAAAAATCAATAGTTATGTCTACTAATCATGATAGTTTGAAAAATAGCTTATGGATAAATATTATAATAATTGCCCCATCTATGCATCCCAACTCTTTGACGCCTCGGTAGACTCGGCAGCGCGACCAGTCGGCACATCGGGGCATTCCGAACGAAATTGTCCACCAGGGAAAGTAAACTTTAGCGCGAACCTTAATCCACAACCAAGCTATTATAACCTCTATACTGTTCAACTTTACGGTCCATATTCCAGTGCTGGGTTTTCAGGAATTGTGAATGTGAGGAATAGGACCTTACTTGCATCCTTTGGTCAATATAAGGCTCTATGTTAATAGTTTTAAGGTTGAAAGTTGCGTGTTGGAATGTCAGGAATGGTGAATGCGAGTGCAGTGGAAAGAAGTCTAGGGAATCGCAGTATTGTTTGTATGCTAATTGAGTGTTTGTTCTGTTTTGGTTTAGTTTCACCGTAAATACTTGAGCACAGGTACTAACAAAGGTATTGTGTTCATCGAAATCATCGTTTTTTAGGGTTCCGTACCCAAAGGGTAAAAACGGGACCCTATTACTAAGACTCCGCTGTCCGTCTTTCCGTCTGTTTGTCTGTCGCAAGGTTGTATCTCATGAACCGTTATAACTAGATAGTTGAGATTTTTACAGATGATGTATTTCTGTTGCCGATATAACAAATACTAAAAACAGAATAAAATAATTATTTATGTAAGGTTCACATACAACAAACGGGATTTTTTTGCTGTTTTTTATAGATAATGGTACATAATTCTTCGTGCGCGAGTCCGACTTGTACTTGGCCGGTTTTTATTTTACTTATTGGCCTTGCAATGATGGGACTTCAACATATTACATAGCTTGTTGAATAAAAAAGGAAATAATTCTTTGAAGATTCCATCAAAGGTTAGATCATGCTAAAGTGCCAAATGCCTGGAAGAAATTGCTTTTTAGCGACGCACATTGTACGTACCTACCGTTTTAATCTAGTTTACCTAAGTTTATATCATTGTTATTTTATTGCATTTTTAATTAATTATTTCAAGAGCTATCTATACGTACTTACAAAAGACATAAACGCATCTCCGAAAACTAAATTATATTTAGTTATGTATACCTATTAAATATTCAATAATAAATATTGGCGAACATTTCACACAGCGCCATCTAGCCCCAAACTAAGCAAAGCTTGATATACCTATTGTTCCGAGTATGTTCGTATGAATAAAAGTGCTTCGTTAATACAAAAATAAATTATTTATTCTGTGCTTATAATAAATTTAAATTCTTATTATTCTTCTAATTTATAATTCGACTACAGTAAATTAAAATTAGAATTACTTTTTATAACTTAGTAACTACTTATCTTATTTGTCATGGTAAAACTTATCTTTTCACAAAGCAAACCAAGATAAGCGTGCTATGATATATTTTCCAGGCACAACGGGTTAATTGTATAAACTCTTTAAAAAAAACAATACCAGACTTTACCCTGGTATTCTGAGTCACTAACACATTGGACTTACATAAAATGTTTTTGACATCACAATTTCGGTCGTGAGCTTCACCTAGTTCCTAAGACGTTTCAAAGTGATCCTTGTGATTTTATTGAAATAAATTATTTTTGTAGGGAGTACGATAGTACTTATTAGTCTAAGTTGTAAATAATTGTCTATGGTTGTTTATATTTAGTCTATAAGCTTAGTCATTAGTTTTTTTGTCTGTGAACGGAAACGGACATCAACGCGCGGGCATACGCACGCCATATTAGTCCGTTCCCGGTTGAGTCAGTTGGATTTTTGTACTGAAGCCGAGTGCACGTCACTTGCGCTCCTACACTGGCGCCAACTAGAGGCAACACAAGCCAAGCCACGCGTATAGAAAACCGGCTAAGTTTTCCGCGTCGCGTTATTGTGTAAGAACCCACCCACTAAACTTTTACCGAATGATATAAATAATAAAATACGTGCGTAAAAACAAAATGCCGAAAACGCGTAGCCGAAAATCAGGACGCGATGATGACTTCGACAATGCGTCGTTCGGAAGTGCCACGAACATCGCCCCGGAATCGAATGCTCTAGCCAGTGTGATGCTGTCGCAGGAGCAGCTTTCTGCGATGTTTGCCATGCTTGCGAGGACGCAGGCCGAAGCAAACATGCAAGTTTTGGATCGTGTGGACCGCCTGATCGCGTCGAGTGCGACCACAAATAGTGAGGCACCGACGCTGACGCCGGCGCAGTCCCCTGTTCATCTAGCAAACGACGCGACTTCGCCGCCATCGCCGACCCTGAACATCGCTGCCGGAACGACCGTCATCAGCACGCTGCCTGCGAATTTCACCGGCTGCACTACCCGTTTCAACGGCTCGTCGCGAAACGCTGACGATTTGGAGGCGTTCATAGACGCCATCGAAATATACAAGGAATGCGTGGGCATGCGGGACGATCACGCGCTACGTGGTCTGCCTCTCCTCCTTGAGGGCCAAGCCGCGGTGTGGTACGTTGGAGTGAAAACAACAACTACAAGTTGGGCCGACGCTCTTGAAAAACTACGATGCGCATTCGGTCAACGAAAGCCGCCGCATGAAACCTACAAAAGATTATTTGCGCGCGAGCAGGAAGAAAATGAACGCGTAGACGTATTCGTGGCAAACGCTCGGGCTCTCCTGGCCAAGCTACCGGAGGGAGATCTAACAGAAAAAGTGCAACTCGACATGGTATTCGGCCTCCTACACCGCAGCTTCAGGAAACGCATGCAACGCTCAACGTTCGAGACCTTCGATAAGATGTTAGAGAAAGGTAGGGCGATCGAAGAAAGTCGACGGGAACCAGAAGAACCTAAAAAGAACATCGATCCAGCCAGTTCGTTTTCGCGCCCATTTTCAAATTCGAGCAATTCGAAAACGAACACGCCTAGCAACAACAACCGAAACGACGCTCAACAGCCTTCGTCGAATTTCGGAAATGTTCGTGCCTGGCAACAACGCGACAACCGCAGTTCCAGATTCGCTCGAACTTTGTCGCCTGCGCCCGTAGTGCGAAATTCGGCCGTTTCCCCTAGTAAAGAGGGCGCTGTATCTCAATCACTTCATTCGCGACCCCGTTCAGTCGATCGAACCGCTCATTCACCCGGTCGTTCGGTCAAATTTTGCGCGATAGAAACGTCAACGCCAACGTCACTCGGCGCCTACCTGGAAGAGGTTATCTCTACAACTGCGTGTCCTGATACCCGTGATAGCAACGCTACGCCCCCGCGCGCCTCTGGAGGCCGCGCCCGCCGCCGTCGCCTCGCAGCCGCTGCTCGCCGCGCCGCGTCCTCACCGACGCCGGCCTGCCCTGCGCCTGCGCCTGCGCGCGTTCAGACCATAGAGGTTTGCGACCCCGCCGCCGCTACTCCGACGTCCGTGCCTTCGCGTGTAAGTTCGACCGCGGAATCATGTGAGTACTCTGTGAGTGATGTGCGTCCACAGTGCGTTATGTGTGATAACAATAGGGACACTAAGTCAGGTATAAGTAGGGACGTTGTAAATAACTCATATTGTGTGAAGTGCATGAATGACGCCTTAGATTTAAGTAGCTTATCGGTACCTGGGCATATAAAGGATATGAGCCGTCCTATCCTTGAAATTCAGATAAATGGTATTGATGGCACGGCTTTGATTGATACTGCTGCTAAACGTTGCATTGCTGGGTGTACTCTTTATGCACTCCTCCTCAAACAAGGGACTTCTTTCCGCTCTTCAAGCATGCTTATAAAGCTTGCAGACGGCAGCATGCAAGACACAATTGTTAAGTTGGCTGATGTTGATGTTAGTGTTTATAAAACAAAGCTTACAATCCCGGTGACATTTGTAATTCTGCCTTATGCTATTTTTTTTTTTTTTTTTTTTTTTTTTTATTGTTAGTGTACATTAATATAAATAGTGTACTCTAATAATACTACAATCTAGCCATAAGGCAGGCTAATGAGTAGTTTCACTTTGACCTAAATTGCTATGATATTGTTATTAAACTAAGAATGTGTCCACTAACACTTTTCTTACTGTCTCTAATTAAGGGGAAGACACTTTGTTTTTGTGTTCTATAAACGTAGTACTAACTTACTCTTACACTACACAACACTGATTGTATGATACACTACATTACACTAGCTCAAAAGGTTTCGTTCTTTTGAGCCTTCTTACTTGGTCTGTGTTGTCGAGAAGCTGGATTGCCTCGACGTTTACATGGCGATGAAGTCTTTGTTCGTGAGCTTCTGCATAATATTGAATGACTTTAGCGACGAAATCTATATTAAGGTCCCGGTGGAGATCGTCATTTCTTATGTACCAGGGTGCATTCACTATTCCCCTGAGTACCTTGTTTTGGAATCTTTGGATTATTTGTATATTGCTCTTTTTGGTACAGCCCCAAAGCTGTATACCATAGGTCCATACTGGCATAAGGACTTGTTTGTATAGTAACATCTTGTTGTGTACTGTCAGGGCGGAATGTCTTCCAAGAAGCCAGTACATTCTTTTGTAGCGTAGATCTAACTCATCTTTTTTCTTTTTGACGTGAGCTTTCCAGCGTAGCTTTGCGTCAAGCGTCATGCCCAAGTATTTAGCCGTATTTTCATATGGTATGAGCTTGTTGTTAATAAATATTGGGTGGTATTCCTCCTTTTTGTTAGTGAAGTTAATGTGAACGGATTTCGTCTCATTTAGTTTAATTCTCCACTGCTGTGTCCAACCATGGATTTTATTAACAGCTTCTTGAACCTTTTCTGCTGCTTCTGCGTAGGTGTTTCCTACAGCCATTATAGCAGTATCGTCAGCAAAGGTCGCGATGGTGTTATTTTTAAGTTCAGGAATATCACAAGTATATAGCAGATACAGGACCGGTCCCAATACGCTTCCCTGTGGTACACCAGCTTTGATCTCCTTTAGTTCGGAATAGGCATCATCTTGCCTTATTCTAAAAGCTCTATTCGATAAGTATGACTCTAATATGTCTGCAAATTCTCCAGGTAGCATTTTCCGCAATTTTAACATAAGGCCTTCATGCCAAACTTTATCAAATGCCTGTGCTACATCTAGGAAAACTGTAGAGCAGACTTTTTTCTCTTCGAGAGTTTTTTCGATTGTGTTGGTGATTCTATGTACTTGGTCTATTGTTGAGTGCTGTTCGCGGAATCCAAACTGATGATCTGGGATAAGGTTCTTGCTGTCTAGTATCGGTTTAAGCCGTTTAAGCAACAGTTTTTCGAATAACTTTGACATTATAGGTAATAGTGATATCGGTCTGTATGAAGAAGCATCTTGCGGCGATTTCCCTGGTTTTCTTATCATTATTACTTCAGCCACTTTCCATAAATCTGGTACATATTTGAGTCTCAAAGCAGCGTTGATAATATTTGTTAATTTAACCAAGGCTTTTCTTGGGAGGTTGTGAAGGATATCACCCGAGATAAGATCGAAACCCGGGGATTTTTTCGGGTTTATGTGTTGCTTTATATGCCATGCCACTTCTCTGGGTGACACAAGCTTTAAAGTTGATTTTTCGACGCAAGCCTCTTGAGTTGAGACTTCATTAATCGTTTGACCTTCATTTGGTATAAATATATTTTCTAAGTGCTCCGCAAACTTTTTGGCTTTTTGTTCATTACTAACAGCCCATTTACCAGGTCCCAGTTTTATTGGTGGGATTTGGGTAGTTGGCTGTTTTAGGTTTTTAGTAGCCTTCCAGAGTGAGTAATCTGTACTGCGATCACTGGTTAGCTTTTGGAGGAATGAGTTCGTTAAGGTATCATTGTGGTTTTGAATTAGCCTTTTTAGTTGTTTAGTAAGTTTATTTAATTTTGTTTTGTCTTGCGGAGACCTAGTCTGATGCCATTGGTTTCGCTGTTGTCGCTTTTCGTGTATCAGCTTGGTGATTTCTCGGGGGTAGGTATTCCGAGAGGCTCTTTTTTTAACCACTGGTGTATTTTTCCACGCTGTCTGCTGTATTAATTTTATAAACTTATCCAGATCTATGTTAAGCTGCTCTGGAGTTTTAAGTGGAACTCTTAGGTCTATATTACTATTTAATTCTATTTTAAAACTCTCCCAGTCTGTGTGTTTATTAACTAGGGTCAGAGTATTTTCTTTGTATAGAACATTTTCGCTTATTTCTAAGTATATTGCAGAGTGATCCGAGTTCATATCATAACTCTGTTTAGTTTGTAAGTAGTTTGAGGAAAGATTTTTATATATGAAAAAGTCTATCAAGTCTGGGACTTTATGTTGATCAGATGGCCAGTAAGTAGGCGACCTTGTGGATGTAACGTCACATTTGAGTTCGTTTACGGCATTCAGTAACTCTTTTCCTTTTGTGTTTGTTAGTCTGGAGCCCCAATACGTATTTTTTGCATTGAAATCTCCTCCTAGTATGAACTTTTCGCCAAGAAGATTTAAAAGTCTCTTGTACGTGTCCTTTTTAATCGCATATCGCGGTGGGCAGTATATTGATGCTATCGTTAGAGGGTACAGTTTAGTAGTGATGCAGATAGCTACAGATTGTATATCTGGCTCTTCATATTTGTTCACCTCATGATGTTTAATACTTTCTTTTACTATTACTGCACTACCCCCTCTTGCTTTGTTGTGTGGGTGAAGTGCATGGTAGGTCTTATAACCTTTAAATTTAATGTAAGATTGCTTGGTAAAATGCGTTTCTGATACGAGACATACATCTACATTTTCTATATCTAGGATCACTTGCAGTTCATTTTGATGCTTTTGTAATCCATTACAATTCCAAGCCATAATTTTTAGCATACTAATCATTTTTTCGGTTTAGATATAGCTGTTATATTGCTATGTTCAATCTTCTTTAACCGTTCATCAAAAGATGTCATTAATTTAAGAATTTCGTCTAGTTTGTTATGGTTAGAACTGTCATCCTGTGCAATGTTTCTCTTGGACATGGAGCTTCTGGCAGCGGCTTGAGCGTAAGTTGTAGATGGCGTTACCTTAGCAATACTAGCAGTATGTTTGCTAATTGTGAGTGGCTTAGCGCTAGAGACTTGCCTTGTTGCTGTTGGTTTTTTTACGGTTTTATATCGTATTTTTTGCATTTCCTTAGCTATCATGCATCCCCGATAATTAGCCGGGTGTGCTTCACCACAATGCACACATTTTGGCTTCTCATCTGCAGATTTGATGCAATTTATGGTCAGATGTTTTCCAGTACACTTCACACACCTTGGTTCTTTGGAACAGTACTTTTGAGTATGCCCATAGACCTGGCATCTTTTACACTGAGGCATCAATTTCGAGGTTCTGAGTGCTTGTATTTCAACTATGCAGCCCAGTATAGATTTTATTTCGAAGACCTTGCTAATGTCTTCTGTATTTTCAAAAATTAGCATGAACATGTTGAGAGGTTCCTTACTCTTCCAGCTCAGTTTGTTTACTGCATCCTTGATTTTATAACCTTTACTTTTCAGGTCCTCGATGATCCTTTCAGGCGAGCAGGTGAAAGGAAGTTTTTTTGCCATTACTCGTATCGGCCTTTCTTGCTTATTTTCATAAGTGTGCCAGAAGCTGTGGTTTTCTGTCAACATATTGGTAATACCTCTGTAGGATTCATCGTTAGCGGCGTTTATTTTAACGCTTTTCCCACTCAATATTTTTGTTGTGAAGGAACCAGGTGCTTGTTTTGATGACAGAGTGTCATACAATTTTTGGTAGTGTTCCACGTTATCAACTATAATAGGAGGTGGAGCGGGGACTTTTTTAACCTTTTCGGTGGTTTTTATGTTGTCGTTCTTCGGTGGTGACTGTGTGGGAGAGGTGTTCAACTTTCTTTTTTTCCTAGTCTTAGTTCTTATCCACTCAGTTTCTTTCGCTAACTCTTCCTCATCTGTACTATATACAGCAGGCTCAGAGGAAGTTTTTACTTTGGATGATGGAGCCGCAGCTCCTCCGCTTTCTTCCGCAATGCATTTCAGCTGCTGCTGAAGAATTTCGATTTGACTTTTAAGGTCATTTACTAGGCTCTGTAGTTTTTTTCGTTCTTGGTTTTCTTCCACGTAGTATCTAAATAACAGATGTTCATTCTCTGTTTGCAGTTTTATACTGCTTTCTTTGGTAGGTGAATTCATTGTAAGGCAGGTAATAACTTCGCCTTAACAATATAAATTGTCGATGCAAACATGCCAATGCGCAATGAGTAACTAGGTCATCATCGCGATCTGGCCGTCCGTCACGACGGGTTTGTTGTGATGCGTTAGCACTTTGCACTGTCGGTACGCGCGGTCGCGAGTAGCACAACTGATCTCAGCGAAAATCGAACGATCACTGATTATGCTATTAATAATGATACTTTGCTGGGAATTGACTTCATAACGCAAGCGGGGTTAGTTTTGAATTTTTCTGATATGACTTGGTACTTACCAAACGCACCTCAGACTGTTCATCACCTCAAGTGTGAAGATGCTATCGCTAGGCCGGTGGAATGTTACTCAGCTGAGTTTCTAAGAGGAGATGAAGGGAGCATGCTCGCTGCAGATGAACGTGTTTCTTTAGCAAATCTGCTAATGTGCTATGATGATATTTTCAGCGAGAAAGGAGAATGCACCCCGTATGCTGAGCACCATTTAGACACCGGAGACCATCTGCCCATCGCTGTACCCCCTTACCGTCTCACCCCTGCTAAGAGAGCTGTTATGGAAGCAGAAATCAACAAGATGCTGAGCGATGGTGTCATCGAGGAGTGCGAGTCTGCGTGGGCTTCACCGGCTCTACTGGTACCTAAGAGAGATGGCACTTTCCGTTTCTGTGTGGACTACCGTAAGTTGAATGCCATTACCAAGACTGATTCATATCCTCTTCCACTGATCGATGACCTATTGCAGTACACTAAGAAGAACTGTTTCATGTCCACCATAGACTTGCGATCAGGGTACTGGCAAGTGAAGCTTGCTGAGAAGGATAGGGACAAGAGTGCATTTACTTGTCCACTAGGTGTGTACCGTTTCACTGTCATGCCATTTGGGATGTGCAATGCTCCTGCAACCTTCCAAAGACTGATCGATCGATTCAAATCTGGCACTACATTGAAAGATCTGACGTTGCTATGCTATCTGGATGACCTGATTGTAATCACTGAGGGTAGCTACACAAAACACCTGGCCGAACTACAGGCTGTCTTTGACCGGTTGAGAATATTCAAGCTGCGTGCTAACAGGACAAAGTGTATGTTTGTTCGTACTAGTGTCAAGTACCTCGGCCATATTATCACTCGAGATGGAGTATCCCCAGACCCAGATAAGGTTACTGCAATTAGCAACATGAGAGTCCCTAACTCAATGAAGCACCTGAAGAGCTTCCTACAAACTTGTTCGTGGTTCAGAAAGTTTGTGCCAAGTTTCTCTAAAATTGCACAACCTCTCACCCAACTGACCAAGAAGGATGTAGCCTGGAGGTGGGAAGAGGCGCAGGATACGGCGTTTAAGAGGCTCAAAGAATTGCTCACTACTGCACCAATATTAAGTCAACCTAATTACAATGTTGAATTCATCCTCAGAACCGACGCCAGCAACTACGCTCTCGGAGCGGCTTTACTCCAGGGGGAGTCACCCGCCGACGAGCATCCCATCGAATACGCTTCACGCCTGCTTACGCCCGCCGAGCGCAACTACTCCACTACCGAGCGTGAGGCGCTCGCTGTCGTGTGGGCCGTCGACAAGTTCCGCGGGTACATCGATGGACACCGCGTGCGCGTCGCTAGCGATCACCAACCGCTCAAATGGCTGCTAACCTTGAAGTCGCCCACTGGCCGCCTAGTACGCTGGGCCATGAAGCTACAGGCGTACGACCTCCACTTGGAGTATACCCCAGGTAAAGCCAACGTCATTGCCGATACCTTGAGTCGTCCGCCTTGCGAGAATGAGTCGCGCCCCACTTGTGGGATATGTACGGTCGTAGTGGAGACCCCGCGCTGGGAGGCACCCGCGCTCAGAGAGGCGCAGTTAGCCGATTCGGATGTTGGGAAAATTATTAAAGATTTGGAAGGAGAAGAGGAGGTAGCGAGTACTCGGTGGGCCGAGAGGGGCTATTGCATGACGCAAGGAGTTCTATACCGTTACGCTCATGACGAGGACAGCGAAGAACCCCAACTTGTCATGCCAGAGAGACTCAGAAAGGAAGTTATGGTCGAGTGCCACGACAAGGCTACGGCCGGACACGGTGGCATCGAACGGACACTAAAACGCATCGCACAGCGATACTACTTTCCCGGGATGCGCCGATACGTGACGGAGTATCTGAAGACCTGCATAGAATGTCAAAGGTACAAACCATCTAACTTAAAACCCGCTGGCCTTTTACAGACACCCGTGCCCGCGCAGCGCTTCGAAGTACTCGCCGTGGACCTGTTCGGACCTTTGCCGCGCGGTGAACTTGGCGAGCGTTGGATTTTGGTGGTGGAGGACCCTGCTAGCAAGTGGGTGGAGCTGTTCCCGCTGGTGGATGCCACGGCTGAAGCGTGCGCGCGCGCACTCATCGACGAGGTGTTCCTACGCTATGGTGTGCCGCGACGTCTCATTTCCGACAACGGCGTTCAATTCGTTGCCGACGTGATGAAACACGCGATGGCCGCGTTCGGTGTCACGCAAAACCTCATCCCGCTCTACCACCCAGAGGCGAATCCGGTCGAGCGAAAGAACCGAGACATCAAGACTCAGCTAGCTATCCTGGTCGAGGGACATCACCGAGAATGGCCTGAAGCGCTGCCCGCCATCCGTTTCGCAATGAACACGGCAGTTTGCAAGTCGACGGAGAGAACGCCGGCCTACTTGACGTTTGCGCGCGAGTTGCGCTCCCCGCTCGACACCCGCTCGGATTTACGAGAAGTAGCGAACGCCGTCAACTACGTGCCCCAAATCACGCCGTACCTCCGCAAACTCGCCAACGCTATTGCAGAGAGTAAGGAGTCTATAGAGCGTCAACAAGATATCAGGAAGGCTGCTAAGGACAACAAGCGCCAAGAAGGTGATACTTTTGCCGTAGGCGATCTAGTGCTCCTGAAAACTCACGTGTTGAGCAATGCTAAAAAGGGTCTGAGTGCGAAATTCCTGCCCAAGCAAGATGGGCCGTACGTGATTGTGGACCAAGTGAGCCCCACTACATACACTTTAGCTCACCATCATAAACAGGACGAAATAGTCGGCAAGTATCATGTATCACAGTTTAAGCGATATCACGCCAGAGATGAACAGTCTGAGGAGTGTCAGCCGGTCGTACCTAAACGGAAACGCGGTCGACCCCGTAAAGCACCTGAATGATTAATCTTGCGTGGGGTCCAACAGCAGATTAATCGGGGGAGTATGTAGGGAGTACGATAGTACTTATTAGTCTAAGTTGTAAATAATTGTCTATGGTTGTTTATATTTAGTCTATAAGCTTAGTCATTAGTTTTTTTGTCTGTGAACGGAAACGGACATCAACGCGCGGGCATACGCACGCCATATTAGTCCGTTCCCGGTTGAGTCAGTTGGATTTTTGTACTGAAGCCGAGTGCACGTCACTTGCGCTCCTACATTTTTGAATTTTATTTTTTTTTGTCATACTGAAAGTTTTCTTGTGCTTGCATTTAGGAAAACCACTGTTTTGTGAAAAAAAAAATACTTTTATGATTTTTGGGGAAAACATGTGCGCGTGCTTAAAAGAGATGTGTCTTGGTATGCGGAGAAATACTTGAGGACTTCATTCGAGGTATCGGTTCCTTATACAATGTTAAAGAGGGTTGACGTTAGGCAGGCGGCCGGTTTTAAAACATAAGCCAAATCCTCTTCGCAACATGTTTCTCAACATATTGTGCCGACCCCAAATTAAATGGGAAAAAGAAAATGATGATTGTTCCTTATACACAGCTGAAGCAAGATAGTATTGGCTAATTAATCTGTCTCACTCTCATTCCAGGGAGTGAAATGAAGATACATCGTAGTTTAGACTAGAAGACCCTTTTAAAACTATGATCTTCAGCTCACGTCATGGCTATTTGACTCGCAGTGTGGTTAGCTTCGAATTGTGGGAGGGGGGCGTGATCCTTCTTTATTACCAGGTCTGTGCAGTAGGTCCACTGGAAAAGAAAGGATAATTTAAAACGATGTAAAAGCAAAAAACGTCTCGCATTCTACCCTGAGAATAATTTTAAATTTTAAAACTAGCGTCACGGTAGACATGTCCAAAGACCAATCCCATTGAAAAAGAACCTTAAAATACTTAGTTTTTCTAATATTTACTATTAACTGGGTAAATTTTCAGTATTTCTTTCATATAATCCTTGTTCTGACAATTATGGACACAAAAAAATTGCCAAATCGGTCTAGCTGTTCTCAAGTGATGATCTTTCATAATTTCATTACATCTACTATCTAGTACCTGATAAAAAACTGTCTAATGTTTTTTTTTTAAGGAGTTTAAATATACAATTAACCCGTTGTGCCTAGAAAATGTACATAGCACGCTTATCTTGGTTTGCTTTGTAAAAAGATAAGTTTTACCATGACAAATAAGATAAGTAGTTACTATGTAAACTAAAGTAATTCTAATTTTAATTTACTGTCGTTATACAAGTTCTAAAGTTACATAAAAAGATATCAATAATAACTTCCTACGCTACTAATGCCTGAGTAGACCCAAGCCAGAGGAGAACTTTGAGATCAAGGTTGATTTTTAAACGGGTAAAAACGGAACCCTATTACTAAGACTTCGCTGTCCGTCTGTCTGTCCGTCTGTCTGTCTGTCACAGGGCTGTATCTCATGAACCATGATAGCTAGACAGTTGAAATTTTCACAGATTATGTATTTCTATTGCTGCTCTAACAACAAATACTAAAAACAGAATAAAATAAATATTTAAGGGGGGCTCCCATACAACAAACGTGATTTTCGCATTCTAGCGCCATCTAGTTTCATTTGATGTTACTACGTTACGTAACACGTACGTACGGAGCCCTTCGTGCCGCGAGTCCGACTCGCACTTTTTTTATCATTGGGCCAGTTTTTATCATTGGGCTCCGAATTTTGTATGTAATGATTTTCTGTCTACGACACGAGAAGTGAGTATAGCTAGGTTAGCTCAAATATTTCCAAAGGCTCGAAGCTATTTTTATCTTTATATACATTTGTGAATCATTATTTTAAAGCTAACCGCTACTCTATACAATTTATATGATAAAAAATCAATGAACCGTACGACAGTGACTATTAAAAAGGGTCATCAAACTGAAATGATTAAACTAATTGGTGACTTGATTATCAGGTCAAAAGTCACATCTGACTTTTCTCCGTGTACCTTTTTAAATCATTACAATGTTCAAAAATAGTGATTATTTATTATGAATCCTGTAGACCTATCATATTCATCCGAGAAATTGATTTGTCTTTAAAAGAATAGACAAAATTTACATTTGAACATACACGTAGAATAGCGCCGTATTCGTTCATTTTCTCTCATTCTTATGTACACTTATGTACAATGTTCAATGTAGGTACTCGTATGTACAAATATAAGAAAATTTACTGCTTTTAACACAAAAACATAATTTTGTCTATACCTACTTCTATAAAAGAAACTTTTCTCAAGTGTTTATGCTAGGCGTGCTGCTTCTCATTGCTATAATCTAATGCCATTTCTTGTAAAAATCTCGTATCAGTGTTTACCGGACTCCTCCGAAACGGCTCGACCGATTTTTATGTTTTTTTTTAATGTATATTTCGTACCACTTTTTGGAAAAGCCAGAGTAAAGTTCGTGAAAAACTAAAAGTGTTTATTTCTGCAGGATTATTGAAATTTGACAGGACAGCGTCTGTCGGGACAGCTAGTAGTGTATGTATAATGTAAGGAGGCTTACCACAACAACAGCAACGGTAGAGCCCATTGCGTATCCCGCCAAAACGTCACTCCAGTGGTGCCTGTAGTCGGTCACCCTGGACAGGGCGCAATACCAGCTCAGCATCAGAACAATGAACTGGATGATGTGGCGAAGAAAACGTGTGCCCTGCCATGACATACGCTTTTGTAGATACAGCTGAAAATAAATGATAATTAAATTATTTGTATAGCTTGTTGACTATATAAATAAATATTAGTGGACATATCACACCTATCTAGCCCCAAACTAAGCGAAGCTTGTACTATTTGAACCTGATAGAATACTTATATACGAGTACTTTTTGGTAAATACATACTTATTATACATTTTTAACATTCAGACACAGAACAAACATCTATTCTTCATCACACAGATATTTATCCTGGGTGGGAATCGAACCCACAT
Organism: Hydriomena furcata; assembly: GCA_912999785.1. Classification (NCBI taxonomy): domain Eukaryota; kingdom Metazoa; phylum Arthropoda; class Insecta; order Lepidoptera; family Geometridae; genus Hydriomena; species Hydriomena furcata. Next base: position 10,991,656 of record OU538837.1, read on the forward strand.
ACTTCAGCGTAGAAAGCAGAGCTACTACCAACTGAGCTGTAAGGCCAGTCAGACTGTGTTACTTTACAAGCGCTTGAAATTGCTTAGTTTTTTGAAAAATCTCTATGAAACTTTCATGTAGCTTGCAAGTTGTATTTAAATTTCTCTGAACCTGAAAGAACACCGACGAAAACGTTACAATCAATCTAAAAGTCAAGAGATTTTTTTTAATCTATTATCACTACATAGTATTAAGCAAAGTCGCTTTCCGCTTCCCGCGTCTGTATGTCTGTATGTATGTTTGCTTATATCTTTAAAACTACACAACGGATTTTGATGCGGTTTTTTTTAATAGATAGAGTGATTCAGGAGGAAGGTTTATATGTATAATAACATGCTACCCGTGCGAAGCCGGGGCGGGTCGCTAGTACTACATAAATACAATTTAAATGTGACCTCAATTTAAATGGATTTTCTACACTGTAGAAAATAGTCCTAAGTTGGTAGAGTCGTGCAGCTGTAGAATCTACACTACATATACCTACAATACAATATATAAAATAAACCGGCCAAGTGCGAGTCGGACTCGCTCACGAAAGGATCCGTACCATTATCTATAAAAACGGCAAAAAAACATGTTTGTTGTATGGGAGCCCCCCTTAAACATTTATTTTATTCTGTTTTAGTATTTGTTGTTAGAGCAGCAACAGAAATGCATAATCTGTGAAAATTTCAACTGTCCAGCTATCACGGTTCATGAGATACAGCCCTGTGAAAGACAGACGGACAGACAGACAGACGGACAGCTAAGTCTTAGTAATAGGGTTCCGATTTTACCCTTTGGGTACGGAACCCTAAAAAACATCAAAATCTTCCGAAGACCTAATAGCTTAATAGGTAGCCATTAGCTGTAGTAGTTTATTGTTTTAATGATCAATTTATCGCTGTTGATTAATAAAATAAATGATTATGATGTAAACGGTATTACAATTATAATAAAAAAATAAATAGGATCACGACTGTAACCCCCACGTACGATAGACATCCTCTCAGATCTCAAGGCGCTTAGATTATATTTGGCCACATTTTGCAGTAGTTAACATTCCATACGTGACAGATTGCAAGCCCATCGCCGCTTATAAGAAAACAAACTGGTATACTCACGATGTTTTTCTTCACCGAGTTATGAGTAATATAAAGTATTTGAGAATTGCAGAGGTTGGGCCCCGAACCGATACGTATTTTTACGCCTACCTGGTTTATAAACCTAGTTAAGTAATTACGCACCACTTCTATTATATTTTTACGTGAGTAATTTCCTATTTTGCCATTATGTATAGTACCGCTCACGAAAGATTTAAAAGTAAAATACGAGTAATATATATATACTCACAGCCAGAAAAATCATAGTGTAAGATGCCCAATTGGAATGCCCGCTGAGGAAGGACTTCCTCATGTTTATGAATAAGGAGGGCTGGTCTCCAGTGCACGTGAACTCATCAGCTTGGATGTACCGCTTCTGCCATTCTGGGAGGCTGCAGTTTACAGATGGCTTGCATACCTGGAATAGTGGAGTTTGGGTTTAATAAAAAAAAAAAATAATAACTCTACCTACTATAATAACTAATATTAATTTGTAGGATCGAGTACCCTTTGGTTATATTTAGTTTTAAAATAGGTCCAATAGTTTTTTAGTTTATCCATAAAAATAAAACATTTATCTCTTTTTAGGGTTCCGTACCCAAAGGGTAAAAACGTAATATAACATAAAAATAAAGAGTAATATAACAACCAGATACAAAACAAACATCCATGTTCATCGCATAAATATTTGTACTGCGTAATCGAACCCACAACCTACAGCCCAGAGGGCCGAGTTTCTACCAACAGAGCTGTGCGGCCAGTAGATTAGGATTGGCAAGGTAGGGCAAAACACATACCGTAGACATAATAATCTAACTACGTCTATGATAAGATACCTACAACAAAGTCTTAGTAGGTATGTAGCATAAGCAGACCGGAATCTATTATCATAGGACTTCATCAACGTCCTTAAAAAAATAGGATCACGACTGTAATTCCCAAGTACGGTAAACATCATCACAGATCTCCAGGCGCTTAGATCCTTCGAAGATAGAAGTCCCAACATTATATTTGGCACATGCCCACATTTTACAGTAGTTAGCATTCCATTAATTCCACGTCCTTCAGGATAAAGTAATTTAGCTTTCACTTAGGGCAGTGGATGGAAGTAGTTATATGTATAGAGTGCGATGTTTCAAATGTAATGTTTGGACGTACCTCTGACTATTCCCTTTAGACATCTACAAGGATCTGAGAAGATGTCTACCGTGATTTTATTTCAATTGTTTCATTTAATTTTTTTATAGAAAATAGAAAAACATTAATTACACACCACATTAAAGTTTTTACACAGGAAAATAATTATAGCTACCTAGTAAGTTACTGTTTCACATGGAGTGTCAAAATTAAAAAAATATATTAACTGTGATACCCACACTCTGTATTGCGGTATTTACGTTACGACTAACATTATTAGAGTATTTGTAGCCTCGGTATACAGCTAAACAATAGTGACACAGTACCTATTATTTGAGAAAAATAAATAAAAAAGTGCGAGTCAGACTCGAGCACGAAGGGTTCCGTACGATTATCAAAAATAAAACTCCAAAAAACACGTTTGTTGTATGGGAGCCCTGCTTAAATATTTATTTTATTCTGTTTTTAGTATTTGTTGTTATAGCGACAACAGAAATACATCATTTGTCAAAATTTCATCTGTCCAGCTATCACAAACAGACAGACGGACAGCGAAGTCTTAGTAATAGGGTCCTGTTTTTACCCTTTGGGTACGGAACCCTAAAAAAATGATGAAGGCCGTGTCACTAATACATTGGTTATTTGTGGGTATTCATTTTCATTTTATTAATTCACTAGCTGACCCGTGCCCGCTTCGCTGTGCGTAAGACATTTCTAATACCATCGTTGACTTTTTTGTAGACGTTTTTAAGGTGTACAATACTGTAGTACATTATTTTGATATATCTCGTGGGGTTCAGCCAGCATTTGCAATGTAAGCGCAAAAAAATGTGTTTATTTACGACATCACATTAGAAACCTCTAAAATTATCAGTGTTTCTCTACTATATTATGCATGTATTATACATATAAACCTTCCTCTTGAATCACTCTGTTTATTAAAAAAAACCGCATCAAAATCCGTTGTGTAGTTTTAAAGATATAAGCAAACATACATACAGACATACAGACGCGGGAAGCGGAAAGCGATTTTGCTTATACTATGTAGTGAAGTGATTCTATCCGTAATAAATAAAACACGGTTGTTAAATAAATGAAGCTGTTGTCCGCTAATTGTGATTTAAGCTGTGTAATTTATCAGTTCGCTGGTTACATTCTTGAAGGTCATGAGCGTTATGAAAAACACTGCAACTGTCAGATGATTCAAGACTGTGCTACTAAAACTACTACGCTTTTTTGTATCTAATATCTACGGTACGAGACACTGAGACTATCTTTCTTGTCGAAACTAGAACAGATTCCTTCATGTAAAACCTATCCTTACCGTTCAGGTAAATTCTTTTTAGTTAAATGAGTAGGTGATAGTCATAGATGATGTAGGTACCAAGTTTTAAAGTTTTATGGAAGTCTATGAAGACTTAAGGATTAGATAGATTAGATACATGAAGTTCAATGAAGAAGAATAATAACTCTGATAAAGTCAGGTCATTAATCATACGTAATATACACATCGATATAAAAACACTAACATCCTAAAACTGGTAGGTATGTATGTATATATACAGGTACATACGATTTCGTTAAAACCTGTAGTTGGAGCCTACGATCTAGCGTAAAAAATAGTTCTCATAAAAATAGTTCTTAAGAGGCTCCCAGTCGCTGATTGCTCTTTTTCGAAACGAAAAAAGAAATACTTCTGAACAAGCCACATCTCCTATTTTTATAAGTATATTACTTCAGGTTCCTACCTAGATTTCTATTAAGCTGAAAACATAATAGCAGAAACTTTTCACGATAAAGATATTATTTCAAAATGATACGTTTTAGAATTTATGATCGAAATATTTTATATACCTACTATTAAAATCAACTTGTGATTTATTGTTAAAGATAGGTAATATGTAGATCTACATTTCTATTAGAATAGATTTTTGATAAGTAATTATAAATAATTTATATCATTAATTTATTCAAAAAGCTAAGGCGGACCACGCGCCGACGTGTGTTTGTCGTCATTGCAGCGGTCGGTAGGATTATTTATCGAAGTGATTAAAGATGGGTACATCTTTATTCACATATGCTATACATTATAAAATATTAGATGTGGCTTGTGCACAAGTATTTATTTTTTCGTTTACAAAAACAATCGTCGACTGGGAGCGCCTTAAGCTAGCGCTTAAGAACTATTTTTTTGACCCAAGTCTTTGATTGGAGAGCACGCCAAGGATAAGTTTGAAGTGGAGTGGTAAATACTAATAAATATGATAATTACCTCAAAGAAGTGTGGTCTATTCCTGCCGATGGTGTTCTTAGCGATCTCGCTGGCCAGCTCGGAAAAGCAGGCCCCGATGGCGAAGCTCATGCCGACGCAGTAGACGCCACGGATCCATGCTGGGATCCTCACTCCAAAAACGCGCTGATCGTTCTTCTCTTTGCGCAAGAGAGCCCATTCACATACCAGGAACTGAAACAGGAAAATTGTAATATAAGATCGGACTGAAAAATTATGACCATTGTACCATGTAGATACCTACATCATAATATTTTCCTGTCCTTATCCCACGTAGATAAGTAGGATGGTTTGGACGTGCCTCTGACAACATGTAGACATTTTCAGAAATTACGTCTGGAGATCCGAGAGGATGTCTACCGTACTTAGGATGGTAGGTAGTAGTAGAAGTCGTGATGCTATTTTATTTTCATTTAAGTTTGATAACATAAATATAAAATTAATTTAAAAAAATTGTGCCGTTCTATTCCTATATTGCCGATTCGTCGATTATTTTAAAACTTGAAATTCGCACCTTATTTCAACTTTTCTTATCTTCAATCAAAGTTTACATTGCATTCTGCATGCTTCTGATACTCATATTTACGAGCAGTAAAATGACTTTGGAGTTAATTAATATGGAGTTAATTTCAATGACTTTGGAGTTAATTAATAACCCAATGGAAACCATTTTGTTTTATCCCCACCCAGTACGAACATTTGTATGATGAACTTAGATGTTTTTACTGTGTCTGGGTGTAGGTATGTATAACAAAAACTGCCTTCAAAGAAGAATTTTGTTTTATTTTTCCACTAAACATAAATGAAATGACCTACTATGTATATTATTCAAACAATTTTAAGATTTAAAAAAACTTTAAAGGTGGAATCAGTGTGTTCAAGTATAATACGGTCGGCAGAATACGGATAGGAAAACGTGAAGTAGTTTTTTTATGCCTATTACTATCCCACTGCTGGGCAAAGGCCTCCCCATCTTCCACCTTTCTCGGTCAAGTTAGTAAAGCGACCGCAAAAATCATCATTTTCTTTTTCTTTTCCCATCTTGTGGGGTCAGCACAACATGTTGCGAAAACAAACCAGCGACCGCAAACATGGTTGGTTATTCCAGAAATGTCTATTGACTTGCCCTATCAATGGGCATTTGGCAAAAAACTCCACTTATCCCCATTGACGGTTCAACATAAGGTTCAAAATTGTGTGCCACGCAGCCATACGGCTAGCGGCGATCTTCACGTTTACCTAGAACCTACTGGTAATCTTCAGACATAACTAGACATATGACCGTCTAATTGATGGAATTATAGTGTCAATGGTTATCCAGGACGTGGCACAAGTGCATCTTCCGGAGTTCTTTGTCCTTCGTTTATTGAATGAAGTTCAATGCTAGCTCACTCTACTCGGTCTCACTAGGTACACAACTAAATATAAGTATAAAACTCTTGCGTTACTGATTGACTGATATATCAACGCACAATCTAAACCAATGGTTTTTCAAACTTGAAATTTAAAGGGTGTACCTATTCCGAAATTTAATCTATATAAACCGGCCAAGTGTGAGTTGGACTCGCGCACGAAGGGTTCCGTACCATTATTGTATGGTAAACACGTTTTTTGTATGGGAGCCCCACTTAAATATTTATTATATTCTGTTTTTAGTATTTGTTATAGCGGCAACAGAAATACATCTTCTGTAAAAATTTCAACTGTCTAGCTATCACGGTTCATGAGTTACAGCCCCGTGACAGACAGACGGACAGCAAAGTCTTAGTAATAGGGTCCCGTTTTTACCCTTTGGGTACGGAACCCTAAAAAGGGTGCATCGGGGGTTAAAGTGTGTTAAAAAATAACTTCACGTAAACGAAGCCGCGAGGGTTTCTACATGTAAGATATAAATTTGAAAGTTTGTGGGGATGTCTGTATGGTTGAATGTTTGTGCCTCAAACACGCTCAAACGAGCAAACGGATTTAGATGAAACTTGGAATATAGGTAGGTAAGTACATATTATCCTATGCCTGGAATAGCATAATAGCTACTTGCTACAAAAAAAGAATTAAAAAAATAGGATCACAACTGTAGTCCCCAAGTACGGTAGACATCCTCTCAGATCTCCAGACGCTTAGATCCTTTGAAGATGTCTAGTGGGGTACTCAGAGGCACGTCCAAACATTATATTTGGAACATGCCCACAATTTGCAGTAGTTAGCATTCCATGCGTGACAGGTTGCAAGCCCATCGCCGCTTATAAGAATACTAACTGGTTTCCTCACGATGTTTTCTTTCACCATTTTGAGAACGTGTTTTTGATGTGCATATATATACTTTCGAATAGGAAAATCCATTGATGTACGCCGAGATTCGAACCAACGACCTTCAGATTAAAAGTCGAGGTACCTCCCACTCGGCCAACGCGAGCGAAACCACTGGCGAAAGCTAGTTTATTGTAATCATCTTGTTTCATTTATATAAAAACAAACACATTCGCTTATACAAAAATCCTTGCGTGCGTTTTAAATATGCAATACATAATGTTGCATGTACAAATAATATTGAATAATATTATGTAAAGTGGAAATAATTTAAATTGTTTTATTATGTATGATCGTAATGTTATTGTTTCTTATACCGTTATGTAGGCCAAGCATAAAATAACGGTAAACATTGAATTGTATTTTTAAATAGGAAGTTGCTAGCATTCCATACGTGACAGGTTGCAAGTCTATCGCTGCTTATTTTTACCCGACTGCGTTAAGGTAATGTGTTTTTCGAGCGTATGTATGTATGTAAGTCCATTTCTGTACAGCTCAAACGACTTCACAGATTACAACATAAAATATGAGGTGTCGTTGGATTAATGTTATGGAAAATTTGACAAGATTTTGAAAACCATTCTAGATTATTCAGTAGTGACTGTGGATCCCATAAAAAAATATTATTTTAAATTCTGTTAAGAATTGGCCCTAAAAATGTAAATTAAATATTGACAATTTAAACCCGCAAAAACGCTTCTTTAGCAAATGGCGTCACACTAGTTTCTGTGACGTTACATGCTTGACAACAAATACACAAACGTCAAGTTATTCAGGCAGGCGATGACATATTGACAAGCGTGTTATGTCATCGTCGATTCGACCAATCCTGACCGTTTAGTGTCACGTGATCGGTGTTTAAAAATAGATAATTTTAATTATGGGTTTTATAATAAATCATTGTTTATTTTCAAATTATTTTACTCCATAACGCTTTATGAAGGCTTAATTTACATAGATTACTATCAACAACACTTTATTTTTCGTACTGTCAAATAGCCCATTAGCAAAATCGGTCCAGTCGTTTACGAGGGATGCCGTGACCAAGGGAAATAGGGATTTATTTTTATATAAAAGATTTAGATTTAAGCTAAGCTAATAATCATGTCCACGCAACTACATTATAAGACGTTGATCAATGTAATCATAATAATTGAATGCTATGTTTCTACGTTTCATGATAAAATGCCTATAGTTTTTACAGTCTATAAAGATTCAATTACATCATCTACTAGCGCTATTTATTTAATTGTTCGTAATTTTATATGACTTAGGTACAATTTTTTTTATTTATTAATTACATGTGCCAAATATAATGTTTGGACGTGCCTCTGACTATCTCTACTAGACATCTTCAAAGGATCTAAGCGCCTGGGGATCTGAGAGGATGTCTAACGTATTTGGCGATTACAGTCGTGATCCTATTTATTTTTTTGTAAAAATATTAAAACATATGTATTGTACCCAAAAACCACTCAGGGTTTGTCTAGGTACCCACATTCGTCGTAAAATATAATATTACGTAACATAGGTACATAGTACATAGTATTTGCTAATCCTACTATATCCTACTAATATTATAAATGCGAAAGTTTGTGAGTGGTGTGTTTGACACTTTTTTACGCAAAAACTACTGAACGGATTAAAATGAAACTTTACAGTAATATAACTTATACATCAGAATAACACATAAGCTACTTTTTATCCAGGTACCAGTGCGAAGCCGGGGCGAGTAGCTAGTTTATTTAATAATTCTATACTTAGTGTTTGCAATGCTCTACCAGAGCTCATGTAGAAGTCATAATATATTATTTAAATTAACTACTTATAATATTTTTAGTACACTGGAAGTATCGACAACACATCCAATAGACGCCTAATAGCTTAATTTCTTAAAACAAACAATTCAGTCAAATCGTTGATGTATGCGGGTCCTGAAAAATGCATTTTGATTGGACGGTTCAAAGTGACGGATCACGAAAGTGGTCGGTACTACTTCAGATTTGACGCGCGGTGTCTTATATTAGCCTAATGTCTTGGCAGACAGTGTTCACCTTGTATGAGGTGTCTATTGGGCTGTGTTGTTGATGACTGGAAGTAATAAAAGACCTTGACTTTAAAAGTCTAGGCTTTTGAATTGATTGCGCCATCATTTTAGATATTCGTAAAAAACATGAATAACGAGTTTATCCTGTATAATAAATTAAACGAGTTTATAATTTTTTTTTTTTGCCGTTTTTATACGGAACCCTTCGTGCGCGAATCCGACTCGCACTGGACCGGTTTTTTATTTTTAAACACGAGACGAAGCACGAGGCGAGGTCCGAGGCGAGAGTGTAAATCTAGCATTAGGAAGGACCACTAGGTCGTAATGACAAGTGATAGACGAAGATAGAAGAAAAAGGAGATGTACTCACAGCTATAGCAGGAAGTCCGATGCCCACAGCTCGCAGCATTGTGACAGTGACTGTGTCATTTTTGTAAGGGAACATCAGGCTTTCGTCTCCGCAGAAAAACCCTCGCTGGAAGGGCTTCCATAGCAAGTCAATGGCAACCAGACAGACTATCACTGAAAATTACAATATACATTTTAGGTAGGGTGAGAGCGATAGTTGTGGGCATTTTAACAACATTTTAATTTTCAAATAAACAGTTTATATTGAAAAAAATATTAAAACGACAATTTTTAAACAAAATAGAATAGAGTATTTATCTGTCTCTTAGGTTAGGCGAAGATTTTGTTACAGGTGATATTTTATTCATATTTAAAACTAGCGACCCGCCCCGGCTTCGCACGGGTAGCATGTTATTATACATATAAACCTTCCTCCTGAATCACTCTATCTATTAAAAAAACCGCATCAAAATCCGTTGTGTAGTTTTAAAGATACCTCACAGCTCAGTTGGTAGTAACTCTGCCTTCTGCACTGTAGGTTGTGGGTTCGATCCCCACCCAGGGCAAATATTTGTGTGATAAACATAGATGTTTGTTCTGTGTCCAGACACAGAACAAACATCTATGTTTAATATGTACACCCAGGTGTTTAATATGTATAATAAGTATGTATTTACAAAAAAAAAAAGTATGTAAGTATCCTATCAGTTATCTGGTTCCCATAGTACAAGCTTTGCTTAGTTTGGGGCTAGCTGGCGCTGTGAGAAATGTCCACCAAAAAAAAAAAAAAAAATATATATATATATATAAGCAAACATACATACATACATACAGACGCGGGAAGCGGAAAGCGACTTTGCTTTATACTATGTAGTGAAGTTTTGTCTTCACTACATAGTATAAAGTTTATACTATGTAGTGAAGACAAAACTGAAAAATCATTAGTTGTGGTCAGACAAATCTAAAGGTATAACGCATCACAACTGTCACTAATCAAAACGGTTCATAAACAAATAATTGAATTATCTATAGATTATAAACAAATTTGTTTGCTACGCTTTGTTATTGGCTGCCAAAATGCCCAAAGATGGAGTAAGCACTACAACTGGGTCTATGACCTGAAGATATGGCTTAATCACGTCCAAACGCTAAACGGTTGTGAATGAAACTTGGAATATACATACTACAAAACTATTAGATCAATATTAAAAATGATTGAGCCTTTCAGACGATTTATTATCTGCGAGTAACTATGCCATATTTTTTTTTAAAGTAGAGTTTTCCTCGAAAATTGCAACAATTTAATCTAAGGAATCAAAAATTTGCTTGTAATATTCATTATTATGTATACCCGTGCAAAGCCTAGTAATAAATCCTAATAATATTATAGCGAAAGTTTGTGAGTTTGTATGTATGTTTGTTACTCAATCAGGCCTAAACGACTGAACAGATTAATTTGAAATTTGCTGTAGATGTCGATATAATGCCCGAATAAATAATAGATTACTTTAAAAAATTAAAAACATCCCCAAAACGATAAAAAAAACTCAAAAGGGATGATTTCTGTATAGATGGCGCTGGTGTGCAACAAATCTGACATCACAGACAAAACATTCAGTCTTTTCTATTCGATTATTGAAATTTGACAGGACAACGTCTGTCACGGGTCGGCTAGTGTAGATATAATGCCCGAATAAAACATAGACTACTTTAAAATACGAAAAACATCCCTAAAATGATATAAATGCAAAAAGGAATGATTTTTGTAGAGATGGCGCTGGTGAGCAAAAAAACTGATATGAGTGTTGACATCAGTCGTCATAGCGTCGTGATAACTTGCGTTACTCTATGCGATTATTGAAATTGGGACAGGAGAAGGTAAAATATAAAATAAAACCTAACATACATAGTGCTGACCCCACACTAGCTAACTGGCTAGCTTTACTTAGATTAGCTTAACATTAGCTAGGTTCATAGGGAGTCCCCTGTGAACACCTACTCGGAATAAAATTAGCAAATCATGCAAATAGAATTGTACCACCGTAAATATCGTATCATTAAATAAAGTTCTTACGCATTTTAAATAAAGTGAGCTTCATATAGATAAGTCAAAGGTAACGCATAAATTATAATAACAAACATACATACAAACTCACAAACTTTCACATTTATAATATTATTAGGATTAAAACTGTTTAACAGAATTTTTCAAAGATGTATGAAAATAAATTGTAATTTTAATTATATTTTATTTTAAAACGTTATAATATCAAAAGTTCTACTTACTTCCTCCGAGTAAAAATCCATCTAGGACCACCTTCCTCAAGATATGTATCGTTACCTCGTCTCTCGACATCTTGAATGCGATTGTCGACTAGAAGTGTAACTACGTGTAATCGGTTCGATTGTTGAGTCAGTTCTGAGGCGTCGCGTGCTGTCACCGGTTTTATAAACACCACTCCATCGATAAGATAAGGCTGTATTATAAACTAGCAGTCCGCCCCGGCGTCGCACGGGTGTAATAAAGATTGTATAGCATTTTTTTATACCTTGGGTTACATTATCGAAGTTTTAATAGGGATCCCTAATAGTAAGACATATGATATTACGGATTTTTTTATAGATATTGATGTCCTCAATAATTTTTACAGCGTACGCGATATATGTATTTGTTTCGCTATTTTTTTCACATGTTGGGTTACATTATCGTAGTTTTCATACGGATCCCTAACATTTTTGAAAATATACTATAGCCTATGTTCATCAGGGAGAATGTAGGATTCTAATGGTGAAATAATTTTTCAAATCGGTCTAGTAGTTCGGAGCCTATTCGATGCAAACAAACAAACAATCAAAACCTTTCCTCTTTATAATATTAGTATAGACTTGTGCATAATATTATTAGGATATAACGATTATACAATGATTTAGGTTTTATTATTATTGCAGTGTTAGTAAGTAGGTATTATGTATATTTTTTGCACACGGATGAATAAAAAATGTATCAAGGCCGCCTCTACATTTAAAAAAAACCGGCCAAGTGCGAGTCGGACTCGCGCACGAAGGGTTCCGTACCATTATCTATAAAAACGACAAAAAAATCACCCCCCTTAAATATTTATTTTATTCTGTTTTTAGTATTTGTTGTTATAGCAACAATAGAAATACATAATCTGTGAAAATTTCAACTGGCCAGCTATCACGGTTCATGAGATACAGCCCTGTGACAGACAGACGGACAGCGAAGTCTCAGTAATAGGGTCCCATTTTTACCCTTTGGGTACGGAACCCGACAGAGAAACCTTTAAAATTTATGGGCATTGATAGTGGTTTTCAACTATAGACCTTGCCCTTCTTTCATTGTCATACACCGAGTGGAGGGCTAGCCGGGGTAGGGGTCCCTTGATCTTTGGTATACCTTTGAAATAGAAATCATGAACACCTCGAGTTGAGGTCACGAATTTGAATCACCTATAAGGCACAGATAACAGGGCCCCTGTTTTTCATTATGTATTTTAAAGCACTACAATTTTAAGCTATTGCATAGCTTCTATCGCGGGCCTTGAGCGTGGAGACCGAATCCAGAAATTTCGTAACGAACATTTTACGACGTATTGCGTGAGTGTGAGTGTTAGAGTGATTTTCGCATTCCAGCGCCATCTAGTTTAATTTGATGTTATTACGTTATTATAAGTACCTACTTTTCGCGGTCTCATCTCATGCGATGCGACCGCTCGGAGTTTGAGAGGTAAGATGAAAGATGTTTGCAATTCCGCTGGCAGGTGGCGCTATTTTACCACTATCGGTAAAGTAAGTCGGTTAATAGGCGGTACTTCACATGATCGACTAAAAAGTTTGAAATTGAATTATTGAATTCATGTAGTTAGGTAAATAGGTACTTAATTTTGAGCCTACTGATTAAGTTTATATTACATTATATTTGTTAATAATAAAAAACATATTATTTTAACTTAAAATAAATAAAATTTTATTACAATTCCTTCACTAATTAATCGAAATGAACTTCGTTCCATCCGGGTGTCCCTTGACACCTCTTAAGTTTTTTTATTTTAAAATATCGATATATCGGTACAATATGACCTATCATATCTAATCTACTTCAGTCATCTTAGGTACATTACTAGATAAATAATAATAATAATAAATAGACATCATTTTTAATATATAAAGAACAACGATAAAAAATAATAATTATTTATCACCTAAACAAATACACAAGACATGTGTCATGTGTCAGTTCAGTTCAGTATGTCTAAATACAGAGTTGCCCATTTAAAAACCAACCTAAGTACCAAATTAAAAAGATGAGTCGACCAAATAAAAACAAAAGGAAATATCGTTTTTGATACAATTTCGATATTGGATATTTGACATCGATATATCGAACTGAAAATATCGATATATCAATGTATCGATATTTAATTGACAAGCCTACCGCAATCTGGTGACTTATGCGTGCATTAAAAATGGTGAAAGAAAATGAGTGAGTATGAGTACTCTATATACATACATTTTATTGGAACGAAGTTCCTTATCGCGCGTTGTGAAAGGGGGCTAAACGGAAAAAATTCTTACGAAAAGTTGTCACGAAAAGTTGTCACGAAAAGTTGTCACGACACTTTTTTGCTATAGTATATCTATTAATATATATATCTATTAATTGTTTCGAAGTTGAGGTCGAGGTGGAAGTGGAGGTCGAGATGGAGGTGGAGGTCGAGGTCGAGGTGGAGGTCGAGGTCGAGGTCGAGGTCGAGGTCGAGGTCGAGGTCGAGGTGGAGGTGGAGGTCGAGGTCGAGGTCGAGGTCGAGGTCGAGGTCGAGGTCGAGGTCGAGGTCGAGGTCGAGGTCGAGGTCGAGGTCGAGGTCGAGGTCGAGGTCGAGGTCGAGGTCGAGGTCGAGGTCGAGGTCGAGGTCGAGGTCGAGGTCGAGGTCGAGGTCGAGGTCGAGGTCGAGGTCGAGGTCGAGGTCGAGGTCGAGGTCGAGGTCGAGGTCGAGGTCGAGGTCGAGGTCGAAGTCGAGGTCGAGGTCGAAGTCGAGGTCGAGGTCGAAGTCGAAGTCGAAGTCGAAGTCAAAGTTGATTCCCCTTCCCTTGTCCCACGTTATTTTGTGAGAACTTCGTTCCATCCGGGTGTCCCTTGACACCTCTCAAGTTTTATTATTATTATCACAAATGCTAACCAGATTATGTATTTGTATTGCTGCTCTAACAACAAATACTAAAATCAGAATAAAATAAATATATTTCATACAACAAACGTGATTTTCGCATTTTAGCGCCATCTAGTTTCATTTGATGATACTACGTTATTATGGGTGCTTTTCGCGGTCTCATGCGAACGCTCGGGGTTTGAGAGGTACGACGACGGGGTTTGAGAGGTTCGCAATTCCGCTGGCAGGTGGCGCTATTTTACCACTATCGGTAAATAGGTGGTACTTCACAGACATGATCGACTAAAAAGTTTGAAATTGAATTATTGAATTCATGTACATAGGTAAATATCGAATCCTGGCCGTGCATCAATGGATATTTCTGTTCGAAAAATGTATATGCGCGTTACACGTGTTTATAACGGTGAAGGAAAACATCGTGAGGAAACCTGTTAGTATTCTTGAAAGCGGCAACGGGCTTGCAACCTGTTACGTGTGGAATGCTAAAATAAATAATTATAATTACATAAGTTGATAAAAAATGTTATGCAATAGCTTTACCGCGGCAGTCTCCGAGTGCCACACGTCTTTTTTATTTATAAACGTTTAAGACGCTGCCAGTCGACGATTATTTTTGTTCGAAACGAAAAAAGAAATACATGTGAATAAGCCACATCTCCTATTTTATAATGTATAGTATATGTGAATAAAGATGTACCCATCTTTAATCACTTCGATAAATAATCCTACCGACCGCTGCAATGATGACAAACACACGTCCGCGCGAGGTCCGCCTTTTAGCTTTTCGAATAAATTAATGATATAAATTATGTAAATTACTTATCAAAAATCTAACCTAATAGAAATCTAGATCTACATATTACCTATCTTTAACAATAAATCACAAGTTGATTTTAATAGTAGGTAAGTATATAAAATATTTCGATCATAAATTCTAAAACGTATCATTTTGAAATAATATTTTTATCGTGAAAAGTTTCTGCTATTATGTTTTCAGCTTAATAGAAATGTAGGTAGGAACCTGAAGTAATATACTTATAAAAATAGGAGATGTGGCTTGTTCAGAAGTATTTCTTTTTTCGTTTCGAAAAAGAGCAATCAGCGACAGGCAGCCTCTTAAAGACTAATGCTGTTGGTCGCAGAGTCCTATCAGTGTTGCATGATTATGGCAAGCGCAGCAATCACCTATGCGATCGAAAAAAGTGGGCTAGGCATATTAGATAATACATAAAAGAAATGCGTTGGATTGTTATTGCAAAAAGAAAAAAAAAATAGTGAATGATCCTAATCGTATTACGATTAAATCATAATCTATCATAACATAAATCATATCTTATACAATCTGGATAATGGACCAAAATAGTATATATTTTTTTTGTTTCAATTAGAAAAAAAATTGCGTGACCCCCTCTCTCCAACGTAAGATTAGATGAGATTTGGCTTGACCCCCTCCCCCCCTTAAACATCTCACGTAATTTATGCACGCCTCCATGTTACTTTCGCACCCTAAGTAATATTGTTATGATATTACTTCTGAGCTTGTGGTACGGCCCTGAACATCGATATATTTAGACAATACACAGTCGACAGTAACTATTATTAGCTTGGAATAAAGTGAATGATCTTTCTTAATAGATACATATAAATGAATTACTGTTCGTTAGTCTGCTTGAAGCTCAAAAACGGCTGGATTCGATAATTTTGGATATCAAATATTTTTGTGTAAGTTTAGAAACTTACAAAGGATTGTGAATCCTAATAATATTATAAATGCGAAAGTTTGTGATAAGGCTGCTATGTTTGTTCTCTAATCAAAAATAAACAACAAAACGGATTAAGATGAAATTTGCCGTAGTATGTAGATAACTTGTAATCCGAAAAACAACCCCTAAATGATAAAAAAGCGCAAAATGGATGATTTTGGTGTAAATGCGCTGGTGTGCAACAAATCTGACATCACAGACTAAAAACATTAAGTCGTCATAGCAACGCAGTTTTGACTTATGAATGATAAGCATTCTACCAAAATTCGTTATTTATTTTATCAGTACTAGGTTTGTAGGGAAAAAAATGGAAGAAGCCTGAAATTGCTTTTTTCTATGCAATTATTGAAATTTAGGCAAGGCAAAGTCTGTCACGGGTCGGCTAGTTAATTAATAATTTTGGGAATGGGAACGGGAATATAACGCAACATAATTTGGTAATGCTAAAGCGGTATGAAGTTCGCTGGGTCAGCTAGTTCTCTAATAGTTAGTATGGTATTGGTATTATTACATTTTAAAGCTGTGGCAATGAACATCAGCGAGTGAAGATAGATTTTTACGTAATAAGCCCGCTGATCCGAGTGATTAAATGCGTACGCCCAAAAATATTTTGTGATTATCATGATTTCGAGTAAGTAATGATTCTATCGACACTTAGTTACAGGTAGATAATTTATGCCATGACACACCGTCGTGGGTAAGGAGTGATTGATAAGGCTAACGAGGTTGGGTAAGGTTTTGTTTATTTACAAGTACCTATCTAGGTAAGTACTAAGTAGATGAAAACAAATTAAACGTGTAATTGGCTTTGGACAATGATCTTATGAGATTGAAAAATTCACACACCGAATTTAAAACCAGCTTCCGAGGATAAACAGTATGTATGTGTTATTCTGATGTAAAACTATGTTACGTAAAGTTTCATTTTAATCCGTTCAGTAGTTTTTGTGTGAAAGAGTAACAAACATTCATCCATCCTCACAAACTTTCACATTTATAATACTAGCTTCCGCCAGCGGCTTCGCCCGCGTGGTACCTAGATAAAAAGTAGCCTATGTATTATTCTGATGTATAAGCTATATTACTGTCAAGTTTTATGTTAATCCGTTCAGTCGTTTTTGCGTGAAAGAGTATCAAACACACACAAATCACAAACTTTCGCATTTATATTAGCCAAATTCATATCATATGATAAATGATAAGATGATGATGATGTTTTTATCCAGGGCAACAACAAACATTCAAACTTTCGCATTTATAATTAGTGTGATGGATTATGTTATTTTTGCTCTCAATTTTAAATGATTTGATAACTTGTTTGTGACATGACGAACTTTTCCATGTGTTATTTTAATTATTTATCAGTTTTGTTTTATTTTTAGCCCATCTCTAAAACTGTTATTCAGAGGGTGTGTCTGATTAGGCTCACTTAGTCTCCGCATGTTGATAAGCTTCGCATGAGCAACGGTCATGCATGGATAGTGGTATTAGGATTAGCTGTTTCAACATTTGGTATATACAGTCGGTTCAAATTCTAGGCCCTTACATATGCCTTACTACAAAACGATTTCGACGTTTCAAATTTAAAAATCATTTATTTCAATACAATCACAGGGATCACTTTGAAACGTCTTAGGAACTAGGTGAAGCTACGCCGATTCCTCGCGACCAAGCCTAGAAGAATCAGACAACAAACACGGCTTGGGGTCTACCATTATCGAAGCGCAAAAGACAGTGAAATAAAAATAAATAAATAGGATCACGACTTTCATCCCCAAGTAAAACATACTCTCAGATCTCCAGGCGTTTAGATCCTTCGAAGATGTCTAGTGGAGGTAGTCAGAGGCACGTACAAACATATTTGGCACATGCCCATATTTTGCAGTAGTTAGCATTCCATACGTGATATATTACAAGCCCATCGCCGCTTTTAAGAGAACTAACTTCCTCCTTCACCGTTTTGGGCACGTGTTTTTGATGCGCATATAAATTTTTCGAACAGAAAAATCCATTGATGCACGCCGGGATTCGAACCCGCGACCTTCGAAATGAAAGTCGAGGTACCTCCCACTCGGCCAACACGGCGTTTTTTACAGTGACATGACAGTGCTCCGATATAATATGTATGTCTGTTGTAGTATGTGAATGTATGATGTCAATTGTCAGAATGTCTATCGTACTATCTTATAAAATATAGTCGGAAACGATGTAATGTTTGTCCCGATATAACGTTGATCGTTTTCAAGAGTAGACCCCCTGACTTGGCGTTTTACTTTTGTGTTATTCAGGATTTTTTTATCAGACTGACGTCACAGGTCAGTTGATAGTAATTCTGCCTTCTGCCTGACAATCATTTTTATAATGAACTAGCAGTCCGCCCCGGCGTCGCACGGGTTTAATAATGATTTTATGGCAATTTTTTTTACACCTTGAGTTATCAAACAACATTATCAAATTTTTAATAGGGATCCTTAATAGTTAGACATATGATATTACAAACTTTTTTGTAAATTGATGTCTTCTATAAAACTGTAGTACATCACTTTGCTCTATTGTCAATAATTTCTGCAGCAAACGCAATATAAAGATTTTTTTTTGTCACATTTTGGGTTACATTATCGAAGTTTTCATACGGATCCCTAACGTTTTTAAAAATATTCTATAGCCCATGTTCATGAAGGATAATGTAGGAATCTAATGGTAAAAAAAAATTAGAAATCTGTCCAGTAGTTTCGGAGCCTATTCGATGCAAACAAACAAACAAACTAGTATAGATATATGTATATGTTTGTTATATATCTTGGTGATATAAAGTATTATATGTATAATTATTACGAGCGACGACGGGTTTGCAATCTGTGCTAGGAATGCTAACTACTGCAAAATGTGGGCATGTTTCAAATATTAGATATATTATACCCCTTTAGAAATCTTCAAGGAGATCGCTTGGAGATCTGAGAGGATGTCAACTGTACCATTTATTTTTTTCCTTTCAGTTATTCGATGTAAGATTTTGTAGTTTTTTAAACTTATTAAATTAATCTTGTTGTATATATAACTCAACGCAAATAGATAGTAGCAATGACTCTAATCATTATCAAAGAACCACGCCTCCCACACGCGTCAATCACACGCGAATTGCGCAAATATTGACTATTTGTGCTAACTATAGTACAAGCTTCTTATCTAGAACATTTTTAAACATTTACGATTATTGTCACGATAGATGACAGGCGAAAGTCGGATATGATTCAAATTCAAATTCAAAAATCATTTATTACAATAAAATCACAAGGATCGCTTTGAATCGTCTTAGGAACTAGGTGAAGCTACGCCGATTCCTCGCGACCAACCTAGAAGAATCAGGCAACAAACACGGCTTGGGGTCTACCTTTTTTTTATTGATCTTTTTCTTAATGCTATGTAGAGCTCTCGTGTGGTGCCGATCGAACAAGGTAAATATATCGATCGAATAGGATAAAGAGAACCACACCATTGGCATTGGCTGGATTCATACGTATAAGTAGGTACTTCACTACATAGTATAAAGCAAAGTCGCTTCCCGCTTCCCGCGTCTGTATGTATGCTTATATCTTTAAAACTACACAATGGATTTTGATGCGGTTTTTTTTAATAGATAGTGTGATTCAGGGTGAAGGTTTATATGTATAACTAGCGACCCGCCCGGGCTTCGCACGGGTGCAATGCTGATACTAAATATACTACATACAGAATGTTGAAACAGAACACACATACAGAATGAAAAACGTTTTTTTTTTTCACAGTTTTTTTGTCATTAGACAATTATTGATGATTTCTTTTTTTCTCGAACGTTCGCGACCGGCCGAACTGCGCGTTTGACGCCTAGCTGCTAGGCCGGTCGCGAACGTTCGAGAATGTTCGTTTTATGAAGCTACTCGCTAGGTGACTCGCTTGTCTCTAGGTGCCAAGCAAGCCGCCTGCCTGTGCGTTCGCGTTTTTAATTAGGGATGACTGAGAGTGTTATAAACGTAAGAGTAGACAAATATAATCAGAAAGCTTCGAACTGCTAAGCTATCGGGAGTTACACGTGTTATTGTGAGTCAACCATAAAAGATAGACATATGCTGTCGTGGGATATTTTTTATATAATTTTAAGGAGAACATTTCCGTCATACATGATTTCTGTGTAGCTTTAACCTTTAAGGTTGCACACGCGACGGAAGCTTAAAAAATGGAGTAACTTCTCCCGTTTTCCCAACATTTACCTTCACTGCTCTGCTCCTATTGATTGCAGCGTGATAAAAAGTATACTATAACCAGCTCAGGAGTATGAAAAATAATTGTACCAAGTTTCGTTAAAATCCGTCGAGTAGTTTTTGTTTCTATAACGGTTATACAGACAGACAGACAGACAGACAGACAGACAGACAAAAAATTTACTGATTGAATTTTTGGCATCAGTATCGATCCCTAATCACCCTTTGATAGTTATTTTGGAAATATATTTCATGTACAGAATTGACCTCTCTACAGATTTATTATAAGTATAGATAGATATAGATAACCCGTGCGAAGCCGGGGCGGGTCGCTAGTTTTATTATATTTGGCGCATTTTCATTTTATCAAAAGGTATAAGTATAGGTATGAAAGGAGAGCGAATTTTTCATACACTTACTTGTCGTATGTCGTGACTACAGACTGTTACTGACGTGAATGTGTAAAAATGCTTTTACGAAAGAGAAATGAAAATATTACCGATACAGAACCGTCAAAGATGTTTGATTTTTTACATAAAGACAGGACAGTTACGACTCGTAGCTCGTAGCACGTAGACCGTGCGATTTTTGGGAATGACTATCAGTTGCGTAGAGCCTCTACGGTGTAACGGGGCTCTACGCTTTTAGTTTGTTCATTACCTTGATCAATATTAGTGGTATTCTTATTATGTAGGAATTATATCAAGTCTTATCTACATAAACTTTCTAAAGACTTCTATGAAGGTGCACAAGGTTTTCAAAAAAAATATGTTTTAGCAATCATAATACAATCATAATTATGATTGCTAAAAATTTGTTTTATATTAAAATAATGAGCACTTTTTTCAGTAGAAATAGTTTCATTTAACCATAATGTATGTTTCAAACGTTTCAAAGTGTTCTGAAAAATGTTGAGCTTGTAATTAAACTGCGTTCAACTTGTTACATACGCATAATTGTATTATGTTATCTAAACAAGCTTTAAGTGAGTTTATGTATTTAATGTTTTAAAATTATCTTGATAAGGATACCAGCGTAAGATTTGATACAAAGTCATTGACGTTTGATTCGGGTCAATCGAACGATTCCTTGTTTATGCCATTTAGTGTTTTATTTTTACCATCATTAGGTATGATAACTTCATTGTCGTAATACTTATTGATTTAGCTTTAGTAGGTATTAAATTGTTTTTTGTTATTGCTACGCTGGATTGCGGGGTAAGCATAGGTAGATAGCATTTTGAACGATTGGAGTGCGTATCTGCGTATTGCTGAACCTTCAATCGTTGCTACAATGTCGGTTCTGTCCAGCAAGCGATTGACAGAAACTTTCAATATCACAGCAATCAGTTAGCTAATCAATGGCTATCAATTTAATTTTACAATGATGCGATTATAGGTCTCGTCGATGTGCATCGATTGTCAAATTATATTGATCGTCCTGAGTTGACTTACTTAGCAGTGCATTGGATTCGCATTTTTACGATTAAAGTGCGCCTCGCCAACTTGCATGATTGAATTTAGTGATAATTTTAATAGCGCGTAATTTTAATCGTATTTATTTAATTCAAATTCAAATTCAAATTCAAAAATCATTTATTTCAATAAAATCACAAGGATCACTTTGAAACGTCTTAGGAACTAGGTGAAGCTACGCCGATTCCACGCGACCAAGCCTAGAAGAATCAGGCAACAAACACGGCTTGGGGTCTACCTTTTTTTTTATGATCCTTTCCTTAATGCTATGTAGAGCTCCAGTGTGGTGCCAATCGAACAAGGTGAAGGCTCAAACAAGAATAATAATTAAAAGTTAAAAGTACCTACTACTCAAGTACGTAGGTACAGCAATAAAAAAAAATAACTAAAGAGCTTCAGCACAAATTCAAAAAGCAACACACGCTACACTTGATTTAGAATTAAAACTTACAGATAAAATAACTATTTGCTTAAAAATAATTAAAGTAGACAAATGTTACACAAAATGAAATTAAGTACCTAAATCAATATTTAGCTGTCGAGTGGCAGAGCGACATCAGGCCACGAGGATTTATCATTTATATAATCATCTACAGTATAATACGCTTTGTTTATAAGATTATTCTTTATGTAGGATTTAAATCTTCTAACGGGAAGTTTTGTTGCGTTTTCTGGCAGTTTATTATAAAATAGTATACAATTCCCCATAAACGACCCCTTCACTTTTTCTAATCTAAATTTGGGTATGTACAATTTGTTCTTATTTCTTGTGTTAATACTATGTACATCACTTTTTTTCTTAAAGAAAGCCATATTCTTATGAGTATACAGTAAGTTTTCATATATATATTGTGAGATTACTGTGAGAATGTTAATTTCTTTAAATTTTTGTCTCAAAGAGTCCCGGGACTTCATTTTATAAATGGCAATACTTACATTACCCATTTTTGATCTCTTAGATAAAATAAATAAATAAATATTGTTAAAAATTACACACCACGCCATCTAGCCCCAAACTAAGCAAAGCTTGTACGGGAACCATAACTATAGATTTTGACACGGGTCTTTATCTTTCCCGACGTTTCGACTATGTTACAATAGCCATGGTCGCGGGCAGACTCATGGTAAATCTATAGATATCTACTGAATCACGATAGTTTGAAAAATAATTCTATTTGAACCAGATATCTGAAAGAATACTTATATACTTTATTTTTGTAAATACATGCATATTATACATATTAACAGCCAGACACAGAATAAACATCTATGTTCGTTCTGTGAAATATAAACACCATAACTCTCTTCAATAGCTTTTCTTCTTATGAGGTTTGATGTGTGAGACCATGTCCCTATTCCATAACAATCACTTGTAACATACAAAATCTTTTGTCTCAATTTATATCTACTTTTTGTACTACTGTTTCGGTAGACGTAAATATTTATAAGATTTAAAGAAAACATTTTCAATTGATAAGGTGTTCGTTGCACTTTTTGGTCATTCAACTCATCATGTAATTCAATCTATACACTGAACTTTGTAAGACAATCGAATTACAGTTTAATTTTATATAATTCATAAATAGATTTTAACACGGGTGTATCACGTAATTACCTTTAATTTATTTTATTTATTTTCTGCCCGCGACCATGGCTATTGTAACATACCCGAAACGTCGGGAAAATAAATTAAAGGTAAGGTAAGGTGATAAACACACATAATTCTATTTATATTGTAAAAGGTTGTAAGTATAAATAAACAAGTACCTTGATGACCGAGTTTATTACATTGCCGAGGTATTACATGGCCTGAAAACTCGGATAAAAACACGTTTTCTAAATTAAACTAAAAGTAACGTAGTAACGTAGTAACAACAAATTAAACTAGATGGCGCTAAAAATGCAAAAATCACGTTTGTTGTATGGGAGCCTCCCATAAATATTTATTTTATTCTGTTTTTAGTTTGTAGTTTGTTGTTATAGCAGCAACAGAAATACATAATCTGTGAAAATTTCAACTGTCTAGCTATCACGTTTCATGAGATACAGCCCTGTGACAGACAGACGGACAGACGGACAGCGAAGTCTTAGTAATAGGGTCCCGTTTTTACCCTTTGGGTACGGAACCCTAAAAAGGAACCTGGCTAGATCGATTTGTCGCCCCCGAAACTCCACGCATACTAAATTTCATAAAAATCGGTGGAGCCGTTACCGAGATTATTATCATATAAATACAAGAAATGCTTGTTTATAGGTATTAGATATATAGATAGATAGCACCCAACACAGCCCTAATTAACCCCACACTAGGGAAACAGGCGTGATTTTATGTATGTATGTATTTGTAATTTTACTTGTACCTACTTGTGTCTTACTTGGGCATTTGGCTACCACTACACAAAAAATACGGGGAAAAGTTCATTCATAATGAACCCAAACATCTACTATCTATCTAAATATATCTAATTCATTAAGAAGGACAAAGTACGCACGATACTTTCATAGCAAAATAGATAAGTCAGGGTCGAGGGGTTATACAGTATGTGTGAAGATATTACGCGAGTAGATAGTCACACGGGGTCACTGGCTACTTTACTAGTGTGACTATGATATTGTAATGACAACATACTCAACATGAATCCTTTTAACAATAACAAACCGGCCAAGTGCGAGTCGGGTCACGCGAAATGTAGGGTTTTGTAGTTGACACAGCTAACAACGTTATAATAAGTAATTTTAGAGAGAGGGGGGACAAGTGTCCCCCACTTGTTCTAACAAAAATTGGCACTTTAAAGCTTAATATTTTCACAAACGGATCTCTTTCTAGTCTAGAGGGGAAGTCAGAGGCACGTCCAAACATTATATTTGGCACATGCCCACATTTTGCAGTAGTTAGCATTCCATACGTGATAGGTTGCAAGCCCATCGCCGCTTATAAGAATACTAACTGGTTTCCTCACGATATTTTCCTTCACCGTTTTGAGCACGTGTTTTTGATGCGCATATAAATTTAATTTAATTTTTTTCGATAAGAAAAATTCATTGATGCATGCTGGGATTGAGGTTCCCACTCGGCCAACAATAATAATACTTGCGGTGCGAAAGTGACAACGCCATACGAGTTCGTAAATCGTTGTCAACTTCGCACCGCGAGTATTACTTTTATAATATTTCCTTAGAGCTTGTGGTACGGCCCCTACTGTAGTCTCAATATCCACAATGAGTGGGACTATTTTGTAAAAACATGATTATCATGATAAGATATTCATACCAATATTTATTGGTATTGAATGCCATAATACCTACGCTTTTTATGCTGTTTAGGCACCTATACCTACCCTTTCAATACAATACGCAGAAGCGTACGTATAGGTGCATAAACAGTGAATAGTTACTATGAAAAGTGTACAGATCAGGTATTCTCTAACATTAGGTATTGTCTACAACATCATAACATGATAATCATGTTTTTACAAAATAGCCCTGCAGGTTTACCTAAGGACCGAACACTAAGGAAAAGCAAGTACCTAGTGTCCCTAGATAATTCCTTCGCCAGCTATAATAGATCGTATCCATGTCCTCAGTGGCGGATTTACCATCAGGCTGAGTAGGCTGGAGCCTAAGGTGGTAGATTTTAGGGGCGGCAAATTTAGGTTAATTTTTTCAAACATCTTATATTATCTTATAATGTTATTTTTAGCTTTTATCGTCCCACTGCAGGACAGATACCTCCCTCCCTTCCTTCTTGACCAATCACTTGATGTTGCCAAATGTCTTACAGGAATCACCGCTCTTAACTAAATCGTTGGATTGTAAAAATAATTTTGGGGGGGGGGGGGGGGGGGGGTAAATCCGCCCCTGAATGTCCTGGGAAAATACAACGTGTGGAATACTCGTGTAAGTGTAGGTAATTAGTTTAGTTATCAGCATGCTGGGTGGTAGTTTCCTCAATCTTTATTGAGCTCAAAACAATCTTGCATCATTTCCTACTGGACTTGAAGATATAAATAGGCGAAGGTAGGTTACCGCTTGATAGATAACCCATTTTGATAAAAAATACGGCGAAAATACGACTTTGCGGATGTTTATTCTTTATTCTATTTCGCTTTGTTTATTAAAAATAGATAAATATATAGATAGATCAATCTCAAATGTTAATATTATTTTAGATAGATAAACTGTTAATCATAAATAGAATATATAAATAAATATTGGTGGACTTTACACACTATGCCAACTATCTCCATACTAAGTAAAGCTACTACGGGAACCAGATAACTGATAGAAGACTTATATACTTTTTTCCAGACACAGAACAGATATGTTTGTTCATTCCACAAACAATCAAGTGAAAAAAATAGAGATCCTCAAAGATGTATTCAAAATTTACCTGTAATCTAATCATTAGCACACCCGTGCGAAGCAGGGACGGGCAGCTAATCACTACATAGTATAAAATACGAGTCAAGACTACTGATAAAAGAGTTGCGGGACAATATAATCTCGTGGCGACCAATAACCATCTTCACGGAGCTAGCAACGGGACAGCTCCGCTGATGCTGATACCTCCATTCGAGCCATACCCATCCAAGTTGATCACAATTAGAAATGTCTGTCTTCCAGCGAAGCGGGCACGGGACAGCTAGTATAAAATAAAGTCGCTTCCCGCCGTCTGTCAGCCCGTCTGTCCGTATGTAGGTATGCTTAGATCTTTGAAACTACACAACGGATTTTGATGCGGTTTTATTTAATAGATAGAGGAAGGTTTATATGTAAAATACATGCATAATATAGTAGAGAAACACTGATAATTTTAGAGGTTTCTAATGTGATGTCGTAAATAAACAATTTTTTTGCGCTTACATTGCAAACGCTGGCTGAACCCTACGAGATATATCATAATAATGTCCTACAGTGTTATTGTACACCTTAAAAATCTCCATCCAAGCCATACCATAGCCATATAGACATACCCATCGGAATTTATCACAATTAGAAATGTCTTACGTACAGCGAAGTGGGCACGGGTCAGCTAGTAATTAATAAACGTATCTACACAAGAAATCAAAAAGTAGTTCATAAAATAGTAACTTTATTGTCGTAATATTATGTATTCTAGGTCGCTCTTAAAAATATAATAATAAAATAAAGTTCGGGCTTGTGGCCAGCACGTTTTAATAGGTTTCATTAATGGCAATTTTTGTACACTACTATCTAATTAATAAAAGTAAAATACGAACGTTCATATTCTGTTCAGGTTAAAGTTTAAATTAACGTAAGTACCTACAACATGAAGTGACAATCTAAAAATTAGGACAGTTTATTTTCCTATTTTAGTACCTACAAGTCAGTGGTGTGGACATAGTATATTATTGGTGTAGAAAATGGTAGGTACAACCGGGATACAAACCCACGACAGGCCGCCATTCTTCTTCAGTTCCATAGAGATTGCTCTGAATGGAATAGGTAATGCAATAGTCTGGATACTACCTATTTCTTTACAATCTTACTTTTTTCAAGTCGAATTCTATAAAATAATGTCATAAAAATCACTTGTCTCATCCAAATGTAGATACTGCATGGTTTACCCTACTTTAAATTACATTAATCAGCCCCGGATCTTCAATTTTTTGTAGGGGGGGGCAAAAACTGAAAAATGCCGCCCCCGCCATTATTATAAATATGATAAAGGTAAAAATAAATATAAGAGAGAGAGCGGGGGCGGCATTTTTTAGTTATCGATGTTTTGTGTAAGTCAAAGTTAAGTAAATGATGAGTTGTCCATTCGTCCGTAAAGTGTGAATTTGGCCGCCCCCTGTACTTGCCGTACGGAGCATGGGCCCCGGCTTGTCCCCCCCTAGATCCGGGGCTGACATTAATGTCTTTTAAAAACCTTTATCTAGCGCTTATTGTGGTAATACTTTTTTCTTAACATAATTCGAATTCTATACAACAATGTCATAATAATCACTTGTCTCATAATGTATATCTGCATTAGGATGAGATGCATGTTATCTTACTTTTAATTACATTAATGTCTTCTAAAAACCTTTATCTGGCGCTTATTCAACAAAACACTTAGTCAAAACTTTAGACAAGTGTTAAGTGAGTTTTCTTAGAGTGTTTGTTTTAGACTCTACAGCTTTGAGAAGTAGAGATATTTTGTTACACGGGTTTGACCCAATACCCAATACTACATTTCAAATTGTACACCATAAGGTATTGACTTAACACCAATTGGATTCTAAGTAAACTTGAAAGTGTCCCGTACTTTCAAGTTTTTCTTTCTAAACTTCAGTGATGCACTTTCTATGTTTTCTAGGTTTCTAAATCGCGCATTGCCTACAAGTTAATTAACTTACACAAATTACCTGCTTTACTATTTCAATACTTTACTTATCCCCATAATCTTAGTTGTCACCTCGAATAATCTCCACCTCGACTTAACTTCGAAGCCGTGTTTTGCTTTAGTTGATAAAATTACCTCGAGTTTGCCTCTAGTGGATTTTTCTTCTAGTGGAAACTGTCAACTCAAGTTACATTGAGATGTCTTGACATTCCTCGACTGCTTCTAACGACGCACTAATGACGTAACATCCACTATATCGATATAAGATACCAAACATGATGTACTTTTCGAGGGAAAGTTCGACAGGCTTCGAGAGAGTTTGAGTCAAGGGAGAGTCGAGGTTACAACTAAGAATATGGGGACTAGAGTCATGTAGGTGTTGAGTCGATATGGTACACGAAAGACAGCATCCCTGTGACTATTAATTACAATAATTGATAACTGGACAATTTATTAATGGAATTTCCAATCGAGTGATGGTCTCGAAAGCACTAAATCTTTCATTGACGATGTCTTGACACCATAAAATAAATAAATAAATAAATATTGGCGGACTTTACACACAGCGCCATCTAGCCCCAAACTAAGCAAAGCTTCTACTATGGGAACCAGATAACTGATAGAATACTTATATACTTTTTTTTTATTTGTAAATACATACTTATTATGCATAGTAACACCCAGACACAGAACAAACATGTATGTTCATCACACATATATTTGTCCTGGGTGGGGATCGAACCCACAACCTACAGCGCAGAAGGCAGTGTTACTACCAACTGAGCTGTGAGGCCAGTCATGCGAGTGTCTTCGCCATAGATGTCAAGACACCAAGACATGACCATCAGTATTATATATCCAGTTTCTAAATCGAGATCACCGTGCTAGAACAGGTCTTGGTAGGACATTTTGAGAAGCTGGTTCTGTCCAGGATGTAGGTATATCTCCATACTTCTTCGGTTTGAGTACGTAGATGAACTGAAAACAAAAATATTTCATTATTTGAACTGTAAACAAAAATATTCATTATTTGTTTTTAATATTTCATTATTCATCATTTATTATGTTGCGTTTCTTCTATGTGATATTTTTTTTTACTTTTTATACATATTTATTATCGTTCTTATGTAACGTTTTAATGGTGAACGGTAGGTATATCTGTGAATTACTAAGATTTAGACAAACCTATTTCTGAATTCCATTTTCAAAACTTGGCTTAAACTAGGCAAGTAAGTCCACAGTAAGCCAGGAAAGAAGTTATACCAAGGTACTTAGCTTGCAGCTTTGAAAAACTAGCTACGTGCAACCCACAACGCCTACTTGAATTTTACTAGCAATCCTATCACGTATATTTACTAAACTAATTAAAGGTAGATAAATATAATTTAAACCGATGGTCTTACAAACTCAAAATTTGGAGGGTGTACCTTTTGGTGTTTACTGTGTTTAGGGGTGCACTAAGAATGGAATTCACGAAAATTACCCCTTCATGCGTGCAACTATGTATAAAATAATTTCATGACTACGAAGTCTTTTTTGAAGGTGTTTTCTTTTGAAGCAAAAATCTAAGGAATTCCTAACTAATCATAACTAGTATTTTTGAGAGACTCGAAAACTACGAGAGATTCTTTGTTCAGTCTCATAAAGTGCTATCAAAAACATATTTCTTTCTTATAATCAACAAGCTGTTAAGGTGTTACCTGGATAAAAAGTAGCCAATGTGTTATTCTTATGTATAAGCTATATTACTGTAAAGTTTCATCTAAATCCGTTCAGTAGTTTTTGCGTGAAAGAGTCACAAACACACACACACTCACAAACATTCGCAGTTATAATATCAGTAGGATATCTAATTGTCCTGATGTCGCACGATACATTTTCAAAGGATACGTAGCTTTTAGTATTCTGGCAACAACAATTCTTATCTCTGTTGGCTCACCACAAGAATTGCGTAAGTAGCTCCGATGAGGTACCCGACAGCGACGTCGCTCCAGTGGTGATAGTGCTCCTGGACCCTGGTGAGGCCCACGTACCACGCACCCATCACCGCCGCGAACTGGAAACCGTGCCGGAGAAGCTTGGAGCCGCGCCATTTCCCTTTCACTTGCACGTAGAACTGAAAGCAACGGCCTTTGGATTAGACAAGTGGCAGTAGGGTCAAAGACCCGGTTGGTGCCTACCCCGGTTTTGGTTATTATATTTTTTTACAGTCAATAGCTAAGCATAGCAAACAAACTTGTCTACAATCTAATAGTTAATACAATTCTTTGTCTATGG
The DNA here is from genome assembly GCA_912999785.1 of Hydriomena furcata. Taxonomy (NCBI): domain Eukaryota; kingdom Metazoa; phylum Arthropoda; class Insecta; order Lepidoptera; family Geometridae; genus Hydriomena; species Hydriomena furcata. The sequence continues at coordinate 11,022,198 of OU538837.1, forward strand.
TCAGTTTTGATTAGTGACAGTTGTGATGCGTTATACCTCTAGACTTGATTGACCACAATTACATATTTCCCGTTTTATCTATTTAAATATGAATAATTAATAAATAAATATCGCCTGTAAAAAACCTTTGCTAAATACTCTATTCTATGTTGTTTTAAAATCGTCTTTTTAATCATTTTTTTCAATGTAAACTGTTAATTTGAAAATTAAAATGCTGTTAAAATGGCCACAATCAGCGCTCTCACCCTTGATATCTTGAAAAAATCTTCTTAAATAGCCTGAATTCGAAAAAAAAAATGTATGTGCCAAATGGGATGTTCATGCCTCTGACTACTCCCTATAGACATATTCAACGATCTCAGCGTCTGATTACGTCACGATTGATGATGACGTGATTACGTCGTGTGCGTCAATAATTGGAATATTGCTAAGGGCCTGTTTCACCATCTTCAAGTAAAGTCCTAAGTAAGCTACTTGGCGATTACCAAAAATGAACGTACCATTTGACAAAATGATAGTTTTGACACTTTCATACATTAATTTAGCGCTAACTGGAAAGTAACTAATCAAAACTTTACTTGAAGATGATGAAACAGGCCCTAAGTATAAGAGATTGTGGTTACATACCTTACCTGATATCATTATCTACAGGAATTGCAGCCGGGACATGAAATAGTACTTACAATGAAGAATACCGCGCAATACATGGAAAAACTGGAGTGAGCACTGGGAAATGAAAGTCGGATGTCTTTCAGCAGTGCCTCATTGGGCTGAAGGCAGTTGAAGTCCTGGACGTAGCCCATAACGTTGAGGGGAGCTGTTGCGTTGTAGCTTGGCATGCAAATCTAGAAAAATACAATTTTAAATAAAAAACATCATATCATGAGATTTTGTTGGTATGCTACGTGTGTACTGTAAAACTAAGTGCAAAAAGTGGAACAGGGTCTGTACCATAAGGTCCTAAAATAATATTACTTTTGAGCTTAAGGTACGGCCCCTGCTACCTCTTTTCCAAAAAATACTGTCCATCAATATGTAGGTCGTTCTTATCAATGGCCCCATTTCGCTGGAAAGTACCTACTAAGTACAGATAGTCTATCATTAGCTACAAACTCATAATATTCCTCGGTAGGACAAGTGTGATTGAAAGATCAGCAAATATTTGTTTCGGGTTTAAAAGTTGTGGTTTGGAACCTTGTGTTCAGATAAGAAATAGTTTTGTTTATGACTTAAGGGGCTCCCAGTCGACGATTGCTCTTTTTCGAAACGAAAAAAGAAATACTTCTGAACAAGCCACATCTCCTATTTTTATAAGTTTATTACTTCAGGTTCCTACCTAGATTTCTATTAAGCTGAAAACATAATAGCAGAAACTTTTCACGATAAAGATATTGATAAATTGTCAATGAGGACACCGACAATGTTTCGATTCATCTAGAGAATCTTCTTCAGGGTGAGTGGACCATAACGCGCGCGCATTGCAAGTGTAGTACAACTCACGAAAGTTTTGAAAGTGAGATAAAGATATTATTTCAAAATGATACGTTTTAGAATTTATGATCGAAATATTTTGATACCTACTATTAAAATCAACTTGTGATTTATTGTTAAAGATAGGTAATATGTAGATCTAGATTTCTATTAGAATAGATTTTTGATTAGTAATTATACATAATTTATATAATTAATTTATTCGAAAAGCAAAGGCGGACCACGCGCCGACGTGTGTTTGTCGTCATTGCAGCGGTCGGTAGGATTATTTATCGAATTGATTAAAGATGGGTACATCTTTATTCACATATACTATACATTATAAAATAGGAGATGTGGCTTGTTCAGAAGTATTTCTTTTTTCGTTTCGAACAAAAACAATCGTCGACAGGGGTTTTCTGTTTAAAATGTTTAGGAATAATAAGACTGTTGTAACTCACATCATAGAAGTGCGGCCGCAGTCTGCCAATAACGAATTTAGTCAAGTTCGACGTCAGCTGTTGACACGCTGCCCCGAAGGTGAACACTCCGATAGTCGTGTAACTCTCCCAGACCCAACCAGGCACCAGAGAGCCAGAGAGGAATTTGTCGCCTACGCCATTCCCTTGCTTGTCACGGATGACTTCCGTTAAGAGGATCTGGAGGTACCGAATTTAAATTATTAAATGTTTACATCGTAGACTGATCTTTAATAATAATAATGGTGGATATTATCACATAGCCCCATATTTTCAATCCACAAATTAAGCAAAGCTTACCATATGGGAACTGAATAACTGATATAATATTTATAACTGATACTACATAATATACTACAGAACAAACATCTACCTATGTTCATCCTGGGTGGGGATCGAACCCACAACCGTAGAAGGCAGAGCTACTACCAACTGGGCTGTGAGGAGTGTGAGGCCAGTCTTCACTACATAGTATAAAGCAAAGTCGCTTTCCGCTTCCCGCGTATGTATGTTTGCTTATATCTTTAAAACTACACAACGGATTCTGATGCGGTTATTTTTAATAGATAGAGTGATTCAGGAGGAAGGTTTATATGTATAATAACATGCTAACCGTGCGAAGCCGGGGCGGGTCGCTAGTTAATAATATAATCTAGCTCGGCAATGCCCAGGTTTTTGTATGAACTAGTGGCCAATACCGGTGTTGGATATTTTAGGCAGCCCGAAGCAGATCTTCGTCAACGAAAATGACTACTTATTTTGAGTAATTTGTAACAAAAACGAACAGTGCAATTCCAACCTTTAGGTATCTGCCACATCCTGAAAGATGAATGTAATGAATCAACGATTTTGACCACATTTGTCTTCCTAAAATATCCATTTGGTAACAAGAAAATTAATAACTTCTAATTTTACTTACAGTGAATACTATAAGAGCGAAGCCTACTCCAGCCAGTAACCCTTCAGAGATGCTCTGGGGTTTAAAAGGCAGTTTGATGCTCAGGTCGTCTTCAAAGAAACCTCGTTGGTACGGCTCAGCCCATAGCAGCAATGCTAGGAGTGGAAATCCCACTAAAAGAAAAAGCAAGTTAATGAGCTAGTGGTAAACTCTAGTGACGATGATTTCGAAGACCTCCGTTATGACATAACAAATTCAAAAAACATTTATTGAATAAAATCACAAGGATCACTTTGAAATGTGTTAGGAGCTAGGTGAAGCTACGCCTGTTCCTCGCGACCAAGCCCAGAAGAATCAGGCAACAAACACGAGCCAATATTTTTTTTTCAATGATCAATCCTTCCAAAATGAAATGTCCTTAATGCTATGTAGACTGTAGAGCTCTAGTGAGGTGTTGATCGAACAACCGGTGAAGGATCAAACTAGAGTAATAATTAAAAGTACTTTAACCAAGTAGGTATGTACAACAATAAAAAAATACTAAAGGCTTCAGCACGACTGTTATCATAATCGCTTGGTGTGGTTGTGACCTCATAGAAATAAAACAGGTTGCCTTGAAAGGAACAATGTCAATGACCCGTGTAGCTATAGGAGCTTGATGAAGACTTGATGAAGACCTCTGAAACAGACACTAACTATACAATAGAACCTTATATATATCGACTCAAAACACACCCATTACAGTAGGTACAGTCTGTACCTACTGTAATGGGTTAGTATTGTATACTAACTATTGTATAGTTAGTGTCTGTTACCCTATTGAAGGTTAAAGCAGGATTGTCTAGTTGCTTTTGTAGGTACTCACTTCAATGTTTTTTTCACAATTTGACTCGGATTGATAATAATGATAAAAAATGATACTCGAGATTTGTATCTAATGCAGTATTAGTAGATAAAATTAAATCAATAGTGTACCTACCTAGATAAGAGTTGTTCTAATGGGAACAAATTCGATATAGCGTCATTATTTCTACAGAAATAACTATTGTGTCATAAGTAAGGTAAGTATTTCGTTTTGAGTTTATCCGTCATTATGCCTTATCTGTGATTAAGGTACTTCTCTATCTAAATAGGATATATAATTCGCTTGATAAACAGTTTCCCGTAATAAACTGTTTGTCAATACACAGCGTTCGACATTTCCAAATACGAATATTTGAGCGCTGTCCGCTCCGCAGAGCTTCGCACAGCTCCGCACAGGTGGAAACTCACCCTCAGTTGGCAGACACATGACAGTGTATTCGTGATCTTACCTAGGAGTTACCCCCGTGTTCAGGAACGACACTGTGAGAACACGCACCCACAGTGGACGAAATCTTTTTTCATAAACATCGCTTTATGTGTTGTGCGACACTGCTTAGTGTGACTAGAGGCACACTGTCGTGTGCCTATAACCAAAGTTGAGCTTTAGAGGCACACGATAGTGTGCGCTATTGTGTCGCACAACACAAAAAGTGATGTTTATGAAAAAAGATTTCGTCCACTGTGGGTGCGTGTTCTCACAGTGTCGTTCCTGAATACGAGGGTTAGTGTTTATAGGCGATGGTACCTGCCACGTGTATGATTATAAGCTTCTTCTGCATTCAAATACTATGAAAACAACGTATTTCAGCTTAGATTTTTAGAAGTTCGGCTGTAGGTAGCCTACCTACCATTCCTACCTACCTATACATTCATCTAGATTAGATTAACTAATTAATCGTTTCGTAACACACGTAGGTCCCTAATCACAGCCTTCAAATTGAATTCGTCCCACGACGAATCCTTTTGAAGACGGTTTTTGTGTTGTACCTACGTAGCTACGTACCCTTATAACGTCAGTGGGAACTTCCACACATATAGGTACCTACAGGACTGTCCTGCCTAGCACCTTAACTATCCTCTGAACCTTGTAGCGGCTATACCACAGAAAATAAATAAGCTGACTAAGCCGTGGGTTTCCTTTCGATTTCCTACACCTTTATGAACAGTGTTTTATACATTATATATTTTATATAATATATATTTTCATAATCACTACATAGTATAAAGCAAAGTCGCTTTCCGCTTCCCGCGTCTGTATGTATGCATGTATGTTTGCTTATATCATTAAAACTACACTACGGATTTTGATGCGGTTTTTTTTAATGGATAGAGTGATTCAGGAGGAAGGTTTATATGTATAATAACATGCTACCCGTGCGAAGCCGGGGCGGGTCGCTAGTATATTTATATTTTCGAATATCGAAATTCATTGATTGAAGACCCACACACGCACACGATGTTCACGTCAAATGTACCTATTAGACGAGGCCGAAAGACACTGCTTTCAATATTATATTGGCTGATATACTATTTAATAATATAGGCATCTGAAGAGATTGTTGATGTTACCTACTAAGCTGGTAAGTAGGTAGGTACCTAAGTATTTCTTTATGTACTTACGTAAGTAGGTATCTACCTAAGCACTTCATAGTCCCCGAGTCGATCATTGAAATTGACACTGGTTTGAATATTATGTAAGTAAATATTATTATTTTTATCTAATAGTAATATAATGAGCCGTCTAAAGACCGTTGCAAACAGTCAATAGGTAGCTCAATTGACAATTGTTACGTGATTGATGACTAGACCATTAAAATGCTACTTTTAATCGATTATGAGGTAAATGTCAAATTCGATTGACAAAATGATTGTACACGCCACAACGCAACGACCAATAGCCTGAATCAATTGCTTCATTCACGTATTTGAAACTGACAATCGGTCTTGTCAATGTGCAAGCAATGAAGCATTGTCAATTGCAATTGATAGTCTCGGGAGCATTTAACCTATAAGGAAAAGGCAACACCGAACACAACTGTCCATTCAAGGCCAAACCAAATGACTGTATCGAACCAAACAAAAAATATAAACTCACCGCACGCCAACACAAGGAAATCCAACGATATTTTCCATACTACTCGATCCACGGCCATTTCCAGTAAATTTTCACTAAACTTAATAAATAAATAAATTCGTTCTAGCACACAACATTTCGCGATAAAGCCTTCTCGACACTGATAAATCTAATCTGTGGGTAGGTGATTCATTGTCAACCTTTGTAAAAGTACCGTTAGGTCCTTGCACTTTATGCCTAAGACAATACTAAAATTGTAAGTAAGTTGTGAACTAAACTACAGACGTCTTGAAAAGTTTGAAGCGAGTCCATATTAAACAATGCAAGGAGGTAAAACTAAGCAAAAATAATGGTAAGAAAATTGGGTCAGCTGTTTTTTATAATAGCGCCATCTATAAAATATGGCTTGAAGTAAGTTACATAGTACGCGATCGTGATTCTATGGGTTTACTTTCTAAGGTAGTTTGACAGCTGAAATTATAAGATGGATCAGCGGCTTTTTGAGTAAGAAGACCACAGACAATGATAATAGTAGGTAATAAATGTTTTTGATGAATGCAGAATCGTTTTTTCTCAATAACCGCAAAACATACAGTTTTGTTTTTTATGACAAAGATTACTTAAGGATTTAATTTAGATAAATTAAAGACAGAAACACGATTGGTGAAACTTTTCTCGATAGATTTATTTTCCAAAGTTGGCTCTTCAAAAACACTAGTTTCGTTTTTAATCAAAACTATGAATACCTAGCTAAATAGTTCATTTTTAGGGTTCCGTACCCAAAGGGTAAAAACGAGACCCTATTACTAAGACTTCGCTGTCCGTCTGTCCGTCTGTCTGTCACAGGGCTGTATCTCATGAACCGTGATAGCTAGACTGTTGAAATTTTCACAGATTATGTATTTCTGTTACCGCTATAACAACAAATACTAAAAACAGAATAAAATAAATATTTAGGGGGGGGGGTTCCATACAACGAACGTTATTTTTTTGCCGTTTTGTATAGATAATAGTACGGAACCCTTCGTGCGCGAGTCAGACTCGCACTTGGCCGGTTTTATATAGTTCGTTAGATAATCATACTAGCTTCCTAAATTAAAGACAATTTTTTTTTTAATTTGATGGTTTTCAAGATAATGCAGTTTTATCACTTTTTCCGTCTAATCCGTGTAGACTCAGCCCATACAAAACGTCAAAAATTTCACTTATCACCTTAACTGACAAATTATATTTCCCATTGTATAACTGTCAAAGCTTAATACAATTAAGACAATTTAAGCCGATTACAATTATAAGTGGCTTATTCAATAACTAGGGCTGTCAAATTCGTACCTACTTTTTCTTTATTTAAGACGAGTAATATTTTTTTTGACAAATGCTGTTATACAGCTGTATACAGTTTTGTTTTTTTATGACAAAGATAACTTATGGATTAATCTAGACAAATTCCTATAGACAGAAACACGATTGGTAAAACTTCTTAAGCTAAAGCTAAACAGTTCATTTTTAAGGTTCCGTACCCAAAGGGTAGAAACGGGACCCTTTACTGCCTCCGGACCCTCCGTCTGTCTGTCACAGGGCTGTATCTCATGAACCGTAGTAGCTAGACAGTTGAAATTTTCACAGATTATGTATTTCTGTTGATGCTACAACAACAAATACTATATGAGTACACAGAATAAAATAAATATTTAAGTACAACAAACGTGTATTTTACCGTTTTTTATAGATAATGGTACGGAACCATTCGTGCGCGAGTCCGACTCGCACTTGGCCGGTTTTTAAAACTTATTTTTATTTATTTCGTTAGATAATCATACTAGCTATAAAGATAAATAAAAGGCAGTTTCTTTTTAACTTTGATGGTTTTTAAGATAATGCGGTTTTATCACTTTTTCCGTCTTATCCGGGTAGACTAACCCTCGTATTCAAGAACGACACTATGAGAACACGCACCCACAGTGGACGAAATATTTTTTCATAATAATCATTTTATGTGTTGTGCGACACTGCATAGTGTGACTAGAGGCACATTGTCGTGTGTCTCTAGCCAAAGTTGACCTCTAGAGGCACACGGTAGCGTGCGCCATAGTGCCGCTCAACACATAAAGTGATGTTTATGAAAAAAGATTTCGTCCACTGTGGGTGCGTGTTCTCATAGTGTCGTTCTTGAATACGAGGGTCAGTCTAGAGGTAAAACGCATCACAACTGTCACTACCTAATCAAAACGGACCATAGACAAATAATTGTTTAACTATAGATTTTAAACAAGTTTGTTTGCTATGCTTAGTTATTGACTGCGAAAATGACCAAAACCGGAGTAGGCACCACAACCGGGTCTTGGATCTTAACACTTATGTATTTAAATTAAACAATAAAATAACTATAAATACTTTTATTATGCATTAAAAATGTTAACTATTACAGTAAATAAATAATATCTCGCTGCCACAAGCATTCAATATAATCTAACACATTAGGCAGTGCATTTATGGGTTTTATTCTAATAAATTATTCTAAATAGATTTTCTTAGGATTCGTACAGAAATTCGATACTTACTCTATGAATGTTTAGGTTTTAAAATGTCTCTCAAACGATTCATTGTTTTATATCTCTTTGTATAATATGACTCTAAGATTTAGAGCAACACGGGCTTCCTAGGGTAGGGAGTAGTCTTAGCGATAGATTACAATTAAAATAGTTCTGGCGTTTGTTGCGGGGGGAAATGTGCACACAAGTGCAGTTCCACACACTTACATGCAAAAACAAAACTGCCAACTGACTGTAGTGATGACGTTAACACATAAACAATCCAACAATACACTAATAATTCGTGTACAGATGACTCACACATTGACAGTTTTATAAAATGTGTATGCCCACTTGGGCTTGTACTTTGACAGAGGGGACCGCGGCGAATGGCTACTCCCTTCCGTAGGAAGCCCGTGTTGCTCTAAGCTCCGAGAGTGCTTTAGGATAAACGTCAAGAAATCCAATATGGCGGCTATTAGTTGCCATATTTGATTTCCGATGAAACCAAATACGGTTAATCGGTACGTAAATACGGTTAACAAGTTTTTGTTTATTGATAAATTGTTTGATATATCTTAGAATGGAAATTTCACGTTTTTATACACACTGCTCTTAATGCTCAAAAAATGTAAGTATCGAAATTATGAAAAATCTATCATTCTGACATTCCTCTCCAAAATTTAAACATTTTTATTATACAATATACAATTTTTATCTAGCACCTAAGTAACTTATCATGGGTAGGTATATAGTAAAATCTGCAATAATACAACACTATATCACAGAATTAAATACATGATCCTCCTGCCTTAGGCGAGAGGTACCTATTACATAAAGTAAATATATTTTTTTAATGTTTTTTTCTTAGGGCCCTTTTCACAAAGTCCCGATATGACAATGAAAAATATAGATGTTTCTATCCTGTATACTTCTAAATCACCTTTAGCACCTAGGGAATTTATCTTGATACAATTTTTTCTGACATTCTGTATCTCTAGGAGAAAATACATTCAAAAAAACTTTTTCCAGACCTACACAGGTTCTTTTGTCACAAAATAAATATGAAAATGAAAAATATTGATGTTTTTATGATTATTATCTCTAAAGCACCTTTATCACCTTAAGTCTTCTGCTTGGTACTATTTTTTGGGACATTCTTTATATCTATAAAGAAAATACCTTCACAACATATCCTCCAGACATACAGGTTCAAATTTAAGTCTTATAACAATTTAGGCCCTAAATATATCGGCACTTTGTGATGAAGGTCCTAAAAGTACACAATGTGTTTGTATTTTTTCTTATCTTTTGCTTAAGCGAATTCAAATCATTTTAATATCAGTGGTTTTTATAAAAGTTGCTGAAATTGGAAGTAGATGGTATATAACATTAGGTAAATAATATAATTAAAAACTAAAAATTACGCAAAAATAATGCGAAATTGCACAAAAAGTAAGTTCATGAATAAAACCTTACAAATACTAATTATCTTAAAGATACTAAAAAATAAATTATATTTAATCGTATCTATAATTATAAAATTGTACTAAACAAGTTACTTATTAATTAATGTAGCAGAACATTTAAATAAATAGTCAATAAATAAGTTTAAAATTTAAAGGAAGGTGAATTAAGTAGAAGATTAAGCGTGGAATAGAAATAAAGAAAAAAAAAACTCCAAAATTGTTGTACTATTTTTAAATAACAACAAAATTGTATTCCTCGAAAACTTTGTCTAGGCATTAAAATGAATTATTTAGTAACTCCTGTAGCTTTTTAAGTGCATTAAAAAAATATCATACAACAATTTCCCATCGATCAATGGTCTTAACTGAAAACAGTTTTGACTAAAATTGAATTTCAATTCAACATACAACTTTCAATTAAAAAAAAAACTTATTCTTAGCGAAAAAGTATATAGACATAGCATTGTAGTGCATTGCAATCATTCTGAATTGTACTTAAAAATTGCAATTTTTTAATTACGTTTTATAATTTTTCATTTAACAATGAGCACAACTTTATAAGCGTTACTATTTCGACCACTTGAAATCACTACCCTGACCAACTACACTTCACCAAAATGACCGCGTTGCGTCACTGCCCTGCCCACCGAATAGTCACTACCCTTACTTCAAAGCGTCAGGTCCCTGACTATATCAAGTCACGCACTCAAAAACTCACCATGAACATCGCACATCAAACTGTTGTCACCGTCCATATACTCGTGCGAGATCCATGATATGTTAGGCCCGTATCAGGTATCTTCGTCCGAGGGCGGGTCCGAGTGTCAAACCTGAACTCGGGTGGCGTGGTTGCCATTGGTCGCGTGCAGCTCCGCGTCGTGGTTCAGGCCTTGACGGCGCGACGACTTGCGGAGATCGGAGATGAATGAGAACTGTAATAGTGATGATGTTTTATTAACATAAGCCAAAATATACCACAACAAATTTTTAATACATAAAAGTAAATTTGGTTATAAAATTGACAAAATATACCATGATATTTCGGAAACCCTTGCTACTTCGGTTTTTGTTCTGTGTCTGTGCTTTCAATGTATTTACAAATTAGAAAATGTATTCTATCAGTTATCTGGTTTCCATTGTACAAACATTGCTTAGTTAGGTGTCTAGACGGCGCGGCGCTGTATAAAATTTCTACCAATATTGATTTATTTATTCTTATAAGCGGCGATGGGCAATCTGCCACTATGAAATGCTTACTACTTTAAGTGGACATATGCCAAATTTAATTAGCCTACTTTTGCTACCCCATAATCGTTAATCAATCATTTGTTGTACTTTATATATTTACTAGCTGACCCGTGCCCGCTTCGCTGTGCGTAAGACATTTCTAATACCATCGTGGACTTTTTTGTAGACGTTTTTAAGGTGTACAATACTGTAGTACATTATTTTGATATATCTCGTGGGGTTCAGCCAGCATTTGCAATGTAAGCGCAAAAAAATGTGTTTATTTACGACATCACATTAGAAACTTCTAAAATTATCAGTGTTTCTCTACTATATTATACATGTATTATACATATAAACCTTCCTCTTGAATCACTCTATTTATTAAAAAAAACCGCATCAAAATCCGTTGTGTAGTTTTAAAGATATAAGCAAACATACATACATACATAAGCGGGAAGCGGAAAGCGACTTTGCTTTATACTATGTAGTGATAATGTTTGGACGTGCCTCTGACTACCCCCACTAGACATCTTCAAAGGATCTAAGCGTCTGAAGATCTGAGAGGATGTCTACCGTACTTGGGGATTACAGTCGTGATCCTATGTTGTGCTTTTTAGACAGAGAAATATAACTCACCACAACAATAGCATAAAGAAGTCCAATACTGAATCCAGCCAGCACATCGCTCCAGTGATGCTTGTAGTCAGACACTCGCGTCATGACAGTGTACCATGCCATCATGATGAGCACGAACTGGATCCCGTGTCGAAGCAGCTTCGAACCGCGCCAGGTGAACCGCTTGTGTAAGTATAGCTGGAAATTAATAAGTTCTTATATTAGATTCGACTATTAGAACTCAAAACGTGACAACTTGATAAGTGAGCAGGTTATGTCGAGAAGTTTTATCTTGTCAAATCCTAATCCTACTAATATTATATATGCGAAAGTTTGTGAGTGAGTGTTTGTTACTCTTTCACGCATAAACTACTGAACGGATTAAAATGAAACTTTACAGTAATAGCACATAGGCTATTTTTTATTCAGGTACTTTGTACCAGGTAAACAAGACACTATCTAAAACATTAAGATTGTAATCTTACCTAAAATCTATATTTTGGTATAACAAAACATCAACAAATCATCATCATCATCATTATCAGCCTTTCTCATCCCACTACTGGGACCTGATATTTTGACGATGTAGTCGACAAAATAATAAATAATAATAATAATAATCGTGTAAACAAATACTATACTTTAAATGAGACTTACAGCAAAATACAGCATAGTGTAAGCGGAGAAAGAAGAATGCCCACTCGGGAATGATAGTCTCATTTCCTTCAGCAGTTTGTCGTCAGCATTGAGGCACTCAAACTTCTCGATGTATCTCCATTTGTTATCTTGCAGTGTGCAGTCAATGTTCGGTTTGCATACCTGTTGGAAAAGAAACAAATACTTTAGAAATATAGGTAAATAATGCAATAAAAGTACCTATTTATAAACATTTAATTATATAAAAGCAAAAATGTTGTTGTTTCTTTTTTTGTCACTCAAACAAGTCGTAACAGCTTCTACTATTTTTATGAAATTTACTTTTAACCTTGTACCAAGCGAGCGAAGACGTGACCTTAAAAAATTAATAAGAGATATGTTTAAAATAATGCTACAAACAAAATAAAATCTGGTATTACAAATAAAAAAAAACCGGCCAAGTGCGAGTCGGACTCGCTCACGAAGGGTTTCGTACCATTATCTATAAAAAAACGGCAAAAAACCCACTTAAATATTTATTTTATTCTGTTTTTAGTATTTGTTGTTAAAGCAGCAACAGAAATACATAATCTGTAAAAAATTCAACTGTCTAGCTATCACGTTTCATGAGATACAGCCCTGTGACAGACAGACGGACAGACGGACAGACGGACAGCGAAGTCTTAGTAATAGGGTCCCGTTTTTACCCTTTGGGTACGGAACCCTAAAAACGAATTCGATAACGCGTACAGTTCACAGAAACTGCTCCTAAAATGAACAAAAAGTAGTAGACGATCTATCGGTAAGGTGAAGGACATCTAAATAACCTTCAGGGAGTGCCAAAGTCGGCTTTATCAGCTTGAAATCTAGTCTGCCTAAAAACAATTTTGTTGCCTTTGTCTGACCTATAGGATGGTGTACTAAAAACAACCTAAAACAACTTATAAAAGTGTACTAAAGACACTAAATAAAAGAGGGATTGAGGGATTTCTATTAAAATTAAATGTTTCCGTTTTAATCGAGTCCAGTATGTAATTAAATAACTTTATAACAGCATTTTATAATAGTAACTCATAATAAGTATTTATACGAAGAAATCTTGAAGCTTATTGAATCCTTGTACAAACTAGTTCTCGGTATGAATATCGATTACACGTCTCGAGGTTCCATTTATCCTATCACGAAAGCCAGTAAATCATCTTGCAATTAATATTTTTTCGCTTTAAAACAATCTCTCCCGTGATGGCCGTGTCGCCTCAGGGTTCGTCCACACTGATGACGAGCCTAGCGCGGTTGGGACGATGGGCAAAGTATTAAACATATGAAAACATAATGTGCAGTGATGGCGCGATTCATATGTTAAGACATATCGCGCCCCGTCGCCGCCACCGCGCTAGGCTCGCAGTGTGGACACACTGCTCAGGGTTTGACATTTACGGATCGCCAATATTTAATTAACCTTTTTGCAGTTGATCTTAACAATTTACAACTCGTGTGACCAACCGCAGCAATTATACTCAGTGACATTTACAACCAATGTATTTAATAGTGCTCAAAAGTCACGCAAGCATTGCTATACATAAATAATATGTATTGTTAGATCTTTTCAGGTAGTTTATAATTGGTTAATATTCATAATCATTTATAGGATTAACACGTACCTATATGAAAAAAAGTGAAATAAATGTGTTCTGAGATACCACGCGATATATCGTCTAGCCTTCCTTAACGCTTTTTCGTGACTAAAAATCCTAATACCCATTATAGAAGTTTCACTTCAAATATGAAAAAGATGTATATTTTCAGTTAAAAATTGAAACTAGTTACAAAAAGGCTTTTAAAATGAAGTTGTTTCGCTATATGATATCAAAATCTTTCGAGTCTTAGAAGATTACAGCTAAACTTAAATCTCCAAGGTAGAAGGTCTGAAGTAAAATACAATCTAACAGATAAAACCTACTATGCTTATTTTACGAGTACAAACATTAATAATACTTAACGAGGGGAAAACCTCGTCTGCATGTTGAAATTTTAATGCAAACATAATCCAGTTACACCAGTGTAATTTTCTCTGCAATTATTAGCATATAAAGCAGCTAGACGACAATACAAGCAAATGAATAGATTTCTTCACTATACTTAATTAAAATGGTGCAAGTTTCCTTCGGCTCCCTGCCTAAAGGGTTGTTGGTAGAAAAAGAAGTTGGCTGGTAGTTGTTACTTTGACAATAGAATCCTCAAACCGACCACGAAAAACGTTGCCTTTTGAATCTTAGTCAACTACTTGAAAGTCACATACCTGACTATATAAGCATCACGTCCCTGACCCTATTCAACATATTCCTTTATTTATTTCCTGGATAATGACAAAAATCTTTGAATAAAGCAAAAAATATATAAATAATAACTCGCTTGAGCTCCATCTAAATCTATACTAATATTATAAATGCGAAAGTAACTCGAAAGTGACGTTATCACGGCCAAACTGCTGACCCGATTGTGATGAAATTTTACATAGAGGTAGTTGTGTAGTCTTGGGGCGGATATAGGCTACTGTTTTTACCAATTTTTTTTTTAGATTTTCAGTAAATTCAATGTTTAATGATAAAGTCGTATTTCTGAATCTACGCGGACGAAGTCGTGCCTATATAAATCTTTATAGTAACGAACGCTTCAGTGGTCAGTGGTCTTTATTCACCATAAATGCAACGATACGTAGCTATTTGCATTCAAACCGATATGAATTTACGAGGGAAAATTATAATTTTGTTTACAATCTCGATAACATATCGTTATGGACGCGGTGAGAATAAATTAGCAGCTGTATGGTACGTCAATCATCCAATCAACCTGTGAAACACTCTTTATGGGACGAGTTTCATCTTTTTAGGGTCCCCACTATAAAAGTGAAAATGCTGTTTTGGCTTTGTATTCCCTTGGAAGGTAATAACTATGAACACTAATAATAACAATTTATATGAAGTTCCTAAGATATCCTGTTTTTAATATTTGACCTCAGTTGCGTGGCGAGCGAGTGACGCAAGAGAAGGTTTTGATCTCCGCGGCGGGTCAAACTATTGACTTAAGGCGCTACCAGTTCCTAAAACCGCGGCAGAAACGACTAAGACAGTTAACAACGGCAAGCTCTAGATGGCGTATGCGTATCGTAAATATCATTGACAGTTTTTATGAGATCGCGTTGCTGGTACCTTTGTAGTCAAGTAATAGGGGTAGCTTTACCCACCCCTCAATAACCATTTTCTCTTTGTCCGCCTTTGCTTTTCGAATAAATTAATGATATAAATTATGTATAATTACTTATCAAAAACCTATTCTAATAGAAATCTAGATCTACATATTACCTATCTTTAACAATAAATCACAAGTTGATCTTAATAGTAGGTATCAAAATATTTCGATCATAAATTCTAAAACGTATCATTTTGAAATAACATCTTTATCGTGAAAAGTTTCTGCTATTATGTTTTCAGCTTAATAGAAATCTAGGTAGGAACCTGAAGTAATATATTTATAACAATAGGAGATGTGGCTTGTTAAGAAGTATTTCTTTTTTCGTTTCGAAAAAGAGCAATCGTCGACATACAGCCCCTTAATGATGTAGACTATTGACTAGATCATGAAATAGGGTTCTCTGTCGTAGATATCAGAAATTACAATAAGCATGATGCCAAAACAAATATTTGCCGATCATGCAAACATTTATCATACCACGAGAATTGAACCACAACCGAGTTTATTTTTATGTATTTTGTTGGTTGGTGTGTCTTAATAAAAAGTGTAAAGGATTGGATGATTGTAGAATTCCCCGGTGTCTGATTACTTGAATTGTATCATTGCATACCACCAGCACATTCACTTGTTCTTCTACCATTAACAGAACGGATGCTTCGTTCTATGCGTGTTTTTGTGTAGTCAGTTGAACGACTTAAAAAGTTCTAACTCGGATATTTGAAATATTATGTTTCAGAATGAACGAAGGAATGTATTTTTTTGCATTAAACCATTTTGTACATATTTATGGAAGAAAGATAGTGCACGTTAATGGTTTTTACAAGATTATACACATTTTTGAACAGCTCTAAACTGAATGAAGTCGCGGGAGATTATTTTTCAAACTATCGTGTTATGGGGATTTCTGTACTTTTTGTCCAGAAATCCCCAAATTGATGGGAATAAATAGTCAATGGGCATTTTTGGACTAACCTTTAGTGATTAATAGACAAAACTAGATTTTTACACGGGTCTTTATCACGTAATTCAACCTTTAATTTATTTTCCCGACGTTTCGACTATGTTACAATAGCCATGGTCGCTGGAGATTACTCGTTGATTTTTTTTCTGTTATCTAAGCAATCGTGTGTGTGTTCTCACCTTTAATAACATACGGAACTCTCACTAAACTCACGCCTAAATGAAACTTCGTTATTCCGCGTCTCGTATGCAAACGGGAGAATTATTTATTTTTTTCGTTTCGAAGGTCCCGGTAATTCAGTGATTATGCAAACGAGGTATTGCCGTAGGGCGGTAGTCGATCGGACCGCAACTTTTATTTAATAAGGATAAAAAAAGATTGTAAAAAATGGCACGGTTAATAATTTTATAATATCCAATAGCGTTCTCGCAGCTTGGCTTTTTGAGTTTTATCCATTTTTAGGCGGTTGCGTAAGTAAGTAAGGTAAAAACGAGATCCTATTACTAAGACTTCGTTGTCCGTCTGTCTGTCACAGGACAGTATCTCATGAACCATGATAGCTAGACAGTTGAAATTTTCACAGATTATGTATTTCTGTAGTCGCTATAACAACAAATACTAAAAACAGAATAAAAACAAATTTAAGTGGGGCTCCCATACAACAAACGTGTTTTTTTGCCTTTACAGTATGCTAAACATTCAAATCAAAACATAAAAGCCTAACCTATCATCACCTCAAAATTCCTGACCCACATTCACGAATAAAAATTTAATCGAGTATAATTTCACTCACCAACACCAACAATCACGCGTACACGATAGAGATGTGAAAAAGGTAATGCGGCGATATTATCGATTCTTTATGCGAAACCGATCGTTAACGCTTTCGATTTCCACACTCAGTGCCCGCGAGCGATAACACGCCTAACCTAACAGTCTTATCATTATCAGCTTAGCCACTTGTCGGTGAATGAATTTATAATTTTACACAAATTATTTAAAAGTTTGATCGATTTTTGTACAACAAAATATGTTGTACAATATGTAACAAATGTGTAGTTTAATTTTAGATTATGGGTTTTTTCGCAAACGATATCACGCCTAACATAACAGTTTTTACATTATCAGTTTAGTCACTTTTCGGTAAATGAATTTATGATTTTACATAAATTATTTTGAAGTTTGGTCGATTTTTGTACAACAAAATATGTTGTAAACTTGTTACAAGTATGTGTAGTTTAATTTTAAATAATGGTTTTTGGAAAAGGTATTAAGGGTCGAATTTAGTTTAAAAAAATCTATAATTTTGAAGTACACTTTTTTATTCGAAGTTAGTTACTTTGCGAATCAAATTATCGGCAATAGATTTCCGTTACTAGTTGTAAATATTGTAATTAATGATACTATATCAATTTATAACTGAACAGTTATGAAAAGATAGAATATTACTCGTATAATTTTACAAATGTATTATCGAAGAAGCTTATTCCGAATCGATTTATCATGTAGGTTACGAGTGTAGACCGAGTTCGATTAATGTCTTTATCGAAAATAGGTATTATCGATAAATAATTGCATTTCTTCCAACCAATTATCGTAACGGGTATGTTAATAAGTACTGGTAGTTTCAATATTGAAAGAGATCTCGTAAATACAACAAGGTTTAAATAACAACTTGAATAAATATTATAAAATTACAATACTATTTATTTATTTTTAATAAATTATTTTCATTGCTGCTGTTATCGAAAGTTATATCAAATTTCTAATCAACTCATCATTCTAGCTATCAAATCTTCTAATTTTTTTTGTTCAACATACAGAGCTTTATGTTTTATAAATTTATAGGTATTGTTATACTGCAAACATGACTTTTATTAAAAAAGGAGTGTCGATGATTTGATTGATGCATGTTGGCTACTTAAAATCTTATCTGCAGATCGAAAGTTAAAGCAGGTGGTTGAAAACATGAAGACGCGAACTCGTAAAACCAGTTAGGCTCGTTAAAGCAAAAAAAAATCAATCTAAAAGAATAATTTCAAAGGGCCGTTTAGTATTCATTGCAGTTTAAAATCACTTGTGAGGGGCGCAACCAAATCGTGACTCGCCGGGAGGCCGACTGAGTAGGTGCCTAGGGTCCCTCAAACTATGGTCTGCTAGACCAGTTGTCTATTTATGTATTCAAATTCAAATATCATTTATTTCAATAAAATCACAAGGATCACTTTGAAACGTCTTAGGAACTAGGTGAAGCTACGCCGATTCCTCGCGACCAAGACTAGAAGAATCAGGCAACAAACACGGCTTGGGGTCTACCTTTTTTTTCAATGATCCTTTCCTTAATGCTACGTAGAGCTCCTGTGGGGTGCCGATCGAACAAGGTGAAGGCTCAAACAAGAATAATAATTGAAAGTACTACTCAAGTACGTACAACAATAAAAAAAATAACTAAAGAGCTTCATTCAGCACATTATTAATTATATTATGTATGCTATTTACGTAGAATTTTTGACAGTAGGTATAGGTATAGGGAAATATCATTACAATCAGGTTTCAAACAGGCTAGGTAAGATCAGCAGCTTGGTTTTAGTAAGAGGTGAGTTCAAAGTAATTTCCTACTCCATTAAAGAGGCTCGTCAAACGGCAAGTACATGAAATGATCGACAAACATTGGCAGTCAATGTTTGAAGAATATTAATTATTGGTTTACTGCTATGTAATGGGGTTCTCTGTTTGAGTTTTGGCCATTGCTTGTTAGTACCCGTACTTCGATAAGACTGACAGCGAACTCGCGCTTTCAATGAATAATAATATTGATAAATATTGGTGGACATTTCACACAACGCCATCTAGGCTCAAACTAAACAAAGCTTGTATAATGGGAACCAGATTACTGATAGAATATTTTTCTTATCTGTTGTTTTTGTAAATACATACATTTTAATTTTTAACACCCAGATAAAAAACTAACATACGAGTATTATCTTCATTACACAAATGTTTGTCCCGGGTGTGAATCGAACCCACAACCTACAGCGCAAAAGGCAAAGTCACTACCAACTAAGTTGCGAGGCTGGTCAGGGTCAGAGAATAAGCTCACTTGTTTAATTAAGGTAATTGATAGATTAATAGCTCTCGGAAATCGTAGGCGATCGCAACCTGTCGTAAAATCACTGGGTTTAATCAATCGGCAAAACTAGAATTTCGTTTTAATTACTTTCAGTAGAAATAGAAATAGGATCTTTGAATTTTCAAGCATCATTATTTGGTTCTCATTGATGTATATGGATAGAAGGTAGAAGTAGGTAGTAGTTGAAGGCACGTCCAATAATTAATACACGCTTAAACAGTCTAGCTATATAAAAATATCAAAAGGCGAACAACAGAAGCTAAATAGCAGTAGACCTTTGATACTGTATTTTATCTTCTCTTTACAACCATCTTTATCAAAGCATTCAAATAGATCTTCAAGGAATTTCTATGATTATAATTTCTCTGTTTTTATAACACTTCTTCGTAAAGTTTTCTATATTACAAGCTTTTATTTAACTTGCACATGTATGTGTATTGTGTATGTATGTAACTATGTTTGTTCGGGTGGAATCTTGCAACTCAATTTTGAAGCAGAACATAGAAACCCAACCGATTGAGCTGAAATTTTGCAAACGCCTTTAGTTCTGGTGACAATGCAATAATATGGTGACAGCGGGCTGATTTGATGATCGAGTCGGGAGCTGTTCAACAGTCACTCACAACGTCACAACGGAACTCCTTAGTAAATACTTTGATTGATTAAAAACTTTGAATTCTTGTCAAGTTCCGATGACAATGTTTTAGATGATGTGACTGGTGGCGCTGGGTGCTTGATGGTTTGAATGATTTTCCAAAAGCTTGCCATTGAAAAAAATATTTTTAACAGAAAACTTATTTATTTACAAAACTTTTTGGTAAAGTTTTATATATTTTAACGATTAAACAGAACACGAAGTAATACCTAAATCCACGTAGCAGCTACAGTTTATCAGAATCGATGCATCTTGAATGCAATCACGCCAGCGTAGTTGGGTTATGACGAGGATTGAATATAATGCGTGAAGATTTTTCCTTAGTAGTATTGTAAGTATTCCTTAGTATCCATACTAAGGAATTATAATACTGGAAACGTGTTTGTGTTGAGTGTTGAGTTACTTATTTGATGGACTGATTTAAATTTAGTTTATACAGGAAGCGGCTAAGACCGTCTTAGTGAAGAGGCCGTATTTACAAAGGTGCGACTAACTAAAAATAATCTATACTAATATTATAAAGAGAAAAGTTTTGATTTTTTGTTTTTTTGTATGTTTGTAATGGATAAACTCAAAAACTAATGAACCGATTTCAAAAATTCTTTCACCATTACCAAGCTACATTATCCCTGAGTAACATAGGCTATTTTTTATTTTGAAAAAGTAATAAATTCTTTATAAGAATGACGATAGTTAAAGCAAGGTGTAAAAAATTGCTAAAAATTTTACTATCTTCGTGTGCGCTACAAAAACTATTGAACGGGAATTGTAACGGGAACGGAAGACAACATTTGTTAATTCTAAAGCGATACGAAGTTCGCGGGGTGAGCTTGTATATTAAAATTTTTTTTTTTTTTTTTTTTTTTTTTTTTTTGGCGGATTTTACACACAACACCATCTAGCCCCAAACTAAGCAAAGCTTGTACTATGGGAACCAGATAACTGATAGAATACTTATTTACTTTTTTTTTGTAAATACATACATAATATAGGTACATAGTAACGCCCAGACACAGAACAAACATCTATGTTCATCACACAAATGTTTGACCTGGGTGGGGATCGAACCCACAACCTACAGCGTAGAAAGCAGAGTTACTACCAACTAAGCTGTGAGGCCAGTTAATTCACCAAAGTGTTCTGTTACAGTGGCCAAAAAATACTTTTGAAGCTTTAACTTCCATCAAAAGGACGCGAGGAACAGGCGAAGCTTCACCTAGCTTCTAAGACCTTCCAAAGAGATCCATGTGATTTTATTGAAATAAATGCATTTAGACTTTGCAGCCGACATTATATTTCGTGTCTTCTTTCGTCCAATATTACTTTTAATTTTTACAGCCAATTTCTTATAACAAACCAATGATATATTTCCCATTCACGTCGTATTATTAAGCCTATCAGATCAACGTGATAGCATAGTACCATACCATTGGTGTGGGCGATACAAAGGCTCGACGAGGTGCAAGTAGGTGCTTATGCAAATGCATTGGCTTTAAACGAGACCTAATAACAAATTACAGCTCATGAATAAATGCAGGGTTTCCTGATATTATTTTATAGAGATTTGTGTCGTGTAGATAGCAGAGGAAGTTTGAAAGTGGCGCCTGTAACGGTAAAGATAAGGTTATTGAGGAGGGAGGTCATAGGTATGAATGTAAATCTATATTATGTATATAAAAAAAACCAGCAAAGTACGAGTCTTACTCGCGCACGAAGGGTTCCGTACATTATCTATAAAAACGGCAAAAAAATTATGTTTGTTGTATGGGAGCCCCTCTTATAAATTTATATATTGATTTTATGTCTTACAAAATAATGGAAAATCCCGCAATGTAAACACGCCCTAATAGATGCGGTATCTGATGGAGAACTGATAAAAGCATTGTTTGTTTGTACATAATTCGATTGTATCTAGAACTGTCGCTTCCAAAGAGCTTGTCAATGACTGAATGATGCATGAATGCATACGCATTGAATATTAAGTGAATAGTTGTTGCAATTAGTGATTGAATTTCTCACGAGGTTGCTGACTTTCGTCTTTGGATTCGAATTAAATTATTTCAATCCGAAGGTTGTCGAAGGCTTTCGAATCTCGGCCGAGCATCAATGGATTTTTCATTTAAAAAATAATAATTGTATACACAAAACGATGAAGGAAAACATCGGCAAACCAGTTAGTATTCCTGTAATCGGCGACTGGCTTGCAAACCTCTCGCGTATGTAATGCTAACTACTGCAAAATGTAGTGTTTGGACGTACCTCTGACTACCCCCTTTAAACGTCTTCAAGGATCTAAGCGGAGAACTGAGAGGATGTCTACCATACTTGGGGATCGCAGTCGTGATCCTATTTCATATTTTTTATTACGAGTAGGTACATTTCGTCAGTCTCGGCGGCAAAAAAGCATTCAACTTTGAAATAACCATAATTATGTCTGTGGATAACTTTAATTGCAAAGTGGTAGGTTTCATGGCGGCAGTACGCGATGATACCAGGAAATTGGGTAAGTGGTCATTTGAAAGCATAGACGGCAATTTTCTGCATCACGTAGCCCGGTTGATTGCTCAAATATTGGCAAAAGAAAGCCAATCAGCCGTGGAAGTAATAATTCGAGATGATGAGCTTATAATGTTATTGCCTTAGGCCACAGTTTTGCGTGATGGTAAACAGCCGTAGGTCATATTTACTCATAGATGCTTCAACTAGAGAGCGCGGCTAGACTGGCACTAAACATTAATGTATACCTAACAGGCAGAACAAAGAAAAGGAGTTCTAACAAAAGGCTGAGACAGCAAGTCTCAAGACTAACGTAAAGTAGCATTGGTTGAAAGACATTTCAATATTATTTAATTTACAAGCGCGACTTCTTTGCGTAGGTCTTCCATCGATTCGGTGATCGCGATGAAGGTTGCTTAACTAAGAAGACCTGATAAGAACGACTACGCAAGCTACGAACGTTTCATCACAGTTTTATTATACAACTAGCTGTCCCTACAGACGTTGTCCTGTCAAATTTCAATAATCCCACAGTAAAAAGCACTCAGTTTAGACACCCTACCTACCCAACCCTACCCTACCCTACGACCTATTCTCATAATACCTAACAAATATACACAAAAAAAAACATAAAAATCGGTCAAGCCGTTTCGGTGGAGTTTGGTTACAAACACTGTGACACGAGAATTTTATATATTAGATGATTATTCCGCTCATCATACAAACAGATTGAGAACCACCACTAACGGTCCGTGTCAAAACTAGCTAGGCCAAGCTAAAGTAAATCCTAGATCTAAGATAGGTGGTACACGCAACAGATAAATGTCCAATCGGATCATACTAGCCCAAGCATGACGTAGCAAGACCGTGGTAATATCTATTAGACGGTCTCATGTTATCAAAATGAATAATTAATCACACTTGACACTAATATTATAAATACTGAAAGTTTCAATGTTTGTTACTCAATCACGTAACGGCAGAACTGAATGATGAAATTTGGTGTAGATTATCATCTATTAATGATGACTTAAGAGTCTTGGAATCAGCCAAAAAAGAATTGTAAATTTGTAATATGACATCAAAGTAATGAAAACCTATTGGGAAAAGTTGTTCATGATATAAATTAATTACTAAACTGTTTTAGTCGTAGTGAGACTACATTTAATCCGGTCGGTAACCAGCGAACAAAGCCGCAGGCGAAATCTTGTGAAATATAATATATCTTGCGATAGTGTCAGGCTCATTAAGGGTTGCATTATTAATGTTTAGAAACAAAAAAATAAAAGTATTATAAACTGCATGCTCACTAAACCAAATCTTCCTCTATTTTGTTTTAAAAGTTGATAACAAGGACGCTTTAAAAAATGACAGACAGCTCAGTTCCAAGAGATTAACTAAATGATATTAAAGTTCATACGCAAACAGACAAGTTGAACAATATCTAAAATGAATTGGATAGCAGAGAAGCCTATTCAACAATTCTAAGAGAAAAACAACAATTTCAAAGGAACCCATCAATCTTGACACTCAAATAAGACCAATACAACGTATAGAATAAACTACGAGCCAACCACGAGAACAGCATTACAATAAGACAACTGCACATATTATTCGCGGACAGGCTTAAGCACAGCAAGATATGCTAGAGATGCTAGAAAATGTAGAATTAGCCGGAAAAATAAATTGAGGCAAGTTTCTAATGCATGTAAATTTAGACTTTTTTTGGATGGAGAGAGTCTGATGCGAAAGGCTATGACCCCACAACACAGGCTCAACAGAGTCCTAGTGTGGGAATAGAACTCAAACCGGTACAGTCGTTTAAATAAATACCAATGTAATAAAATATTATGTTAATGATGGCATAGTTCATCATTAACATAACTGGCATAAATAAATAAATCACGGTAGACATCTCAAATCTTCTGATACTTAACCCCTGAAGATGCTTAAGGAGATTGCCGGAGGCACGTCCAAACAATACAGGCCATACACAACATTACACGAATAAAATTATATTTGTTTGGAGTGTCTCATGATAACTGTGTTTTGATTAAGTAGCAATTTGCTGATGGAAATTTTTTTTATAAGAGATATTTGAAAGGTGGTCATTAAAATTAGATTTTCCGGCTTTTTACACTGGTTCGGCAACTCTACCGTCTTGTGAAAATATTGTGGCAGGCTCTGGCAGGGCTCACAGACAGGTAATATCCGTAATGGTATTGGGACTTACCGGCAATGGGATTTGAAACTGGTTATTTAGACGAAGAAAACGAATTATAGCTGAGACCATTGAGAGCATACACAATTTTACAAATATGAATTACAAAGCTTTAGAATTACTTTGAAGCTACAAAGTAAGATAACGATTACAAAAGCGGAAATCGCAATCAAGTTGCAAAATGATGAAGAAATAAACGCGTATAATAACTTTACACAAAATTTACAGAATTTGGCACATCACATGGAACTAAACACACATTGTTAAAATTAAAATACTAACTTGTCAAAACATTTCAAAAGCACATTGAAGAAATTGAAAATTTGCCAAATTGTTCCTATACATTTGTCTAATTGACAATTACATTTTCCGTGTTCATTTTAAAAGAATAACAGCGTCAGTTTGGAAATGTTTATCGAGAATGAATCTTAGATGTAATATTGCGCATTTGATAATTCTTCTGATATGCTAATTGAATTAAAATAACAGGTTTTGCTATGACATTCTGGTCAAACTACTCTAAAGCCGGGGTCCCACGGCGCGTAAAACGACGGGCCGCGCCGGATGACGCTCCGCTTGTGTGCGTCCGGCGCGTCGCGTACAGAGCGTTCCGAGCACGGGCCACCACGGATGCATCGTTCCCACGGCGCGTCCGGCCTTGGCGCGGTCTGTAGGACGCGGGCCGTGGGACCCCGGCATTAGATACCTACATGAATATGGGAATGACAAACACAAGTGATTGTAAACGCAACCGCATTATGCAGTATCATGGCATAAACGGCTTGTTGTTGAAGATTAATAAATAGCACAATATTCTTGCCAGCTAAAATATTTAGCCTAGAGAATTGTTGAAGGGTCTGAGATAAACGACACTAGACACTACGTTTTCGAATATGCAAAGTAAAGCAATTCTCTTCTTCCAAACCCAAAAGGAGTTAATATAGAAAACGAAGTAGCAAATATAATATAGAAGAATCTATCTATCTATAAGTATTTCATCTGATGGTAACCCTCATTATTGAGTAAAGACTTACCCTCGTATTCAAGAACGACACTATGAGAACACGCTCCCACAGTGGACGAAATCTTTTTTCATAAACATTTCACTGTGGGTGCGTGTTCTCATAGTGTCGTTCTTGAATACAAGGGTTATTCTCTATCACGCCGCTTCTGGCGGTATTGTGCCAGATTAGAATACAAATGATACTATACCATACCGCAAACGCTATAGGATTTAGTAATATCAGAAAGAAAAATAAATAAAAAATATAAAGCCACACGACTTTATTGAAGGAAACGGATGAATTGCAATCACGTTTACTCAGAAGATGCTCATTACAATGCTTATTCAAAAATGAATACCCACTTCGGCTATGTCCAACTTACCATTTACAAATGTTTAAGGCCATAAACATTCATACAGAACACCAGAGACCGCACAATACGACAAAGACAATGTAGACAGGAATGTAAATTACCGACATTTACTATGGAAATTTCTCTCGAAAAGCTCTGCTTGTTACACAGTTTACGAAATGCTTAACAAGAGAGTGCCCACGGGTTTTCGGTTTCTGCCATAAAACATACCATTAGAAATTTTCTCTTTTGAGAAATGAAGTTACGAACCCTCAGACTAAGATGAAAATTAACCAAGGTACCTGTAAGATTACTTTTAAGCCATGACTACACTATAGCTTCTCACAACTTATTTTTCGGGTTCCGTACCCAAAGGGTAAAAACGGGACCCTATTACTAAGACTCCGCTGTCTGTCTGTCCGTTTGGCTGTATCTCATGAACCGTGATAGCTAGACAGTTGAAATTTTCACAGATGATGTATTTCTGTTGCGGCTATTACAATAAATATTAAAAACAGAATAAAATAAATATATAAGTGCGGCTTCCATACAACAAATGTGATTTTTTTGACGTTTTTTATAGATAATGGTACGGAACCTATCGTGCGCGAGTCTGACTCGCACTTGGCCGGTGTTTTTAAATAAGTATCAACCGTTACATATTATTGCATATAGCTTACAGTTTTTACCGTGCTACTTTTCGCATTTTATATCTTGACCTAAGGTTAAATTGTAATATCAAAAATATGATCGTAAATAATTTTGTTAAAACATGACATGATAAGAATACCGAGTAAAAAAATGTGGACATAACAGAACAAGGACATATTTTTTTTTATTCTTAAGTTATTTTATAATTTTTCCTCAACCTCATAATTTAATTTGCAAAGACAAGCTTTTGTATGTAACTATGTTTGTTAAGGTGGAATCTTGCAACTCAATTTTGAAGCAGTTATCCCCAACCGATTGAGCTGAACAGCGAGCTGATCTGATGATGGCGTCAGGAGCAGTTCAACAGACACTCATAACGAAACTCCTTAGTAAATACTTCGATTGAGTAAAAACTTTGCATTCTTGTCAAGTTCCGATGACAATGTTATATGATGTGAAAGGTGATAGCGCCGCGGGTCCCGATGGTTTGAATGATTTTACAAAAGCTTGTCATTGAAATATATAGGAAGAAAATCATATAAAACGGTATCGTTCGATAAAATTCAAAGTGTCATTGAATGCATACCGATACCGATTGACGTCGATAAAAACAATAGAGCTATGATTGATACGAATTCAATAGACGATAAATATTGCGAAAGGAGTGTATTAAAAGATCATGATGAAAATAATGAGATTATAATCGTGTTTCGAACTAGTTTATATTATAATACGGTCATGACATGTCATGTTTTACATTGGTTAGTATGCAAATTTTATATTATAAGCAAATTTGATACCTTAGGTTGTTATTGCAATTTTAATATGTCCTATGATACTCGCTGGTAATGGAGCTTTAAATAGGAAAGATACGTTTTAAAATTGGTCCATTCGTTTTTATTTAAGATCCATTACAAACAAAAAAATAGGATCACGACTGTAATCCCCAAGTACGGTAGACATCCTCTAAGATCTCCAGGCGCTTAGATCCTTGAAGATGTCTAGATGGGGTAGTCAGAGGCACGTCCGAACATTACATTTGGCACATGCCCACATTTTGCTGTTGTTAGCATTCCATACGTGACAGGTTGCAAGCAGTCCATCGTCGCTTATAAGAATACTAACTGGTTTCCTCGCGATATTTTCCTTCACCGTTATAAGCACGTGAATAGATGCGCATAAAAAAAAACGAACAGAAAAATCCATTGATGCACGCCGGGATTCGAATCCACGACCTTCAAAATTCGAGGGTCCTCCCACTCAGTCAACACGGTTTTTTAAATACAAATTTCACCTTTATAATAATAGTGTAGATTAAGTAAAGGTTTTAAAAAGTAGAGGTGTTCTTCGTTTTAAGTCAATCTAGACATTTAATGAGTAGAATCTTGTAAAAATAATGAACAGTTATCTATTATTAATTTGCTACGAAACAACAATACCTACCGAATTCTTATAATAATCACCCACGCCGCCGATAAGCACAAATGAGATCACGATTCACATTTGAATCTTCATATTTCAGTGAATGACGCACGACATAAAACTATGCCTATAGTCGTGATATTTTAAACCAGATCAATGTACTTTCTAAAATAAACTGCTTTCTCAGTATCACGCACTTCATTATTCTAGTTAATCAACATAATATTACAGTTACACATGCACGTTCTGTTACCAATCACGAAGTTGAAATCGATACCATCAATATCGTGTGTGATAACAATGCATCGGACCACATAGCCCAATAAGTGCCGAATGGCTTATTTCTTCAAACAATTATGTCAAACTGCTGAGTTGTCAAAAAATGCATTCTGATTGGCCGGTTCAATGTCACAGGCCGCCGTGGGGTGGCGTCGTGCATCGCGTTCGGTGTCTTATATCAGCAGTATAAGCCTTATGTGTTGTTTGATAGTGTTCGCCTTGCATGATGAGTCTACAGGCTGTGTCAACGTAACAATACCATGTTTTCTTATGGAGTAGTATCCACAACATTAACTGTGCTGACCACAACCGTAACTTGGCAGCTATAAAAATAATAAAAGTTCGAGTGGTTTTTGATTGCACACTTACAGTATATTTTGTTATTTAAACCGATACGCTACCCACTTCTACAAATATTTTATTTAACTTCTTTTGCAGATGTTAAATACCGAAAACAAACTCGCTAGTATTAAGGTTGCTGTTAAATTTATGACAGCTCGCATTTTTTGTACTCGGTCGTATTCTGTGGCCGCACACTAAGAATAGTGCAAACGCACACATTGAAGCTACTTCACACTTCATTTACCAAGACTAAATAACTAGTCTTGATACTTGAAAATATTTGGTGCATAAGGTATGTCATATTTGTATAGGTAGGTATGTACTTAATAATTTTATAGGTTGCACTTGACAAAAAGAAAATAAATAAAGAAAAAATTAATATATATTATAAGACAGGTTACAAATCGTAAAGTGCTACTACACAGTTACTAATATTTGACTGTGCAAAAAATATTTGTTAGGTACCTACTAATAAAATACATTATGAGAAAACGGTAAGTATCGTTTTTTTACAAGCTCTTATTTAACTTGCAGTTTATGTACATATTTATGTATGTATGTTTGATAAGGAAGGAATCTTGCAACTTAATTTTAAGCAGTTATCCCCAATCGATTGAGCTGAAATTTTGCATACATAATATGGTGACAGCGAGCTGATCTGATGATGGAGTCAGGAGCTGTTCAACGGAACTCTTCACTAAATAGTCGAATTGAGGCAAAACTTTGCATACCTATCAATCTCAATGACAATGTAAAATTATGGTAGGTACTAGAGAGCTGGTCTGATGATGGAGGTCGGATGTAGCCATCGGAACTCCTCAACTACACAACATAACCACGTCGCGTTTGGGCTCGTTATTTTTATCTTGACGAGAACTAGAGCACTAGACATTACAAAAGCTTGATTTAAAAAATATATTTTTAATAAAAAAACTTATTGTCATCTAAAATCGATGACGGCACCGTCAACGTTTCGAGTACCACTCACAGAAAGTTTTGAAAGTGAAATACTGATAAAATATGTAGGTATGCTTTTGAATATTGTGTGCGAGCTATGATCTCGAAGATCCATAGACCGCGCGTAGCGAGGGTCAACAAGTTCTGGAATTAAACAGTTATTGTAAAACTTTACTAATTAACCCTCCATAATATTTTCTTTCCAGAAAAATCAAATATGAATTTGTAAAAAGAGATGACCAGCTCTTTTTAAAAATTCATATTTTCCATTGTATTTGTACTAAATGACATCACAAACCTGCAATACTTTTTAAGACCTATCCAAAGACATGGAGAGTATGCGAGAAAAAAAACATCTGAAAATATGTATTTATTTCTACCACATTGTCGGCGTGACTAATGTATATTCATGCCAAATTACAGCTTTCTAGTACTAAGAGTATCTGAGCTAAGCTGCGGACGAATGGACGAAAATGGCAAAACTATAAGGGTTTTTTGTAAACTACGAAACACTAAAGAGCACTTTCAGTATTTCGAATTAAACAATTTTTCAGGACACTTTATTATTTTTTTAAATATTTAATTATTTGCATCATGTACTTAAACTTAAGTATATGCCATCAAAAACAACTTGTAAAAATAAAAATAAAAAGCCAATTCTCGCAACGCAACTCAGTTTCTTTTTTTGTCTTTTTTTTGTTGGAACTATGCTCGTGTGTGTAAACTTAACTTGTGAGATATTGTATAAGTAGCCTAAGATGACCAGAGATAATCTGTCGATGTCAGTCTCTCTTCCCTGTTACCTTGTTACGGCTGGTCGTGTTCTATATCTCTACAATAAAGAATCCATATATATCACCCAGATCGTGTATAATTTAACCAAAAACCCATCAGTTCTTCTATCGTAAAAAGTTGTGAGATTTCAATGTCTGTCTGTCTGTCCAAAAATGGCCTGAACTGCTTCGAGAAAAGGATGGTACGACTGTGCCGCTTTTTTGCTTGACTTGGCGGGGGCACTACCGTGCCCCCAGATAAACCTTGCTTTGATAATAACAAATACCGACCTTTTTAGAAGGTTCAACATTTTTGGTTCAATGCGTATCGTATCATTCGTCAGTCATTCATCAGTCGTCAAAATTGATTAATGCTAGATTTGTTGCACACCAGCACTCGGAGTCTTTTTATAGTTTTGAGGATGTTTTTTAATTAAAAATAGCCTATTTATAAACTAGAGGTATATTTACATCGACAGCAAATTTCAATTTCATCCGTTTAGTCGTTTAGGTCTGATTGAGGTACAAACATCCAAACATACTTAACATCCGCACAAACTTTTAGATTTATAATATTAAAGGTAGATAAATAATAATTATAAATTATATTCATAATCTGAAATTTATGTAATTTTTCTAAATCCAATTATAGATAAAGTATCATTTTTTTCCATCCATGTATAAAAAAACACGCTTGGTAATATAGGGTAGATCGGGTCTAAACGATACAGGTAAGGATCATGGTACCTTAGAACTTTCATTTCAAAACAGAAATGTATCAAATCAACATTTATATTTATTTAATAAGACTAATTAGGGACACTTCAAAAACCACAGCAAAAGACGTTGTCCAGAAAGTATTATCACTAAAATGGAAATAGGCCGGGCACATCCAAAGATTACAAAATGAGAGGTGATCTAAAACAATTATGAATTGGGACCTAATACATAAAAAACGAAGAAGAGGAAGGCCTGCTATGCGATGGGATGATGACATCGTGAAAGTAGCAGGCAAAACATGGAGCAGAGCCGCTAGAGATCGGGAAAAATGGATAGAGCTGGAGGAGGCTTTTACCGCTGAAAGCGGTCCTTACACATAATTTAATATACCTATGCATAGATACATATTTAAGTTCATTTTATATTGTGCAAGGAAATAAAAGCTTTTATTATTTATTATTAATTAGGGACACAACCAGGTTCACATTTTTCTGAAATTTAATATTTTTATTAAAATAACAATCAAATACGAAACATCGGCTTATTTCGATTTTGCTCCGACGCGACGTATGCAAAAAGGTAAAACCGTATACTATTATCATATTGTTTCGAAACCAAACTCGTTGAAACGCATCTTCTACAAAAAAAAACCATCCAACTCTTTCAACAAATCATGCATTGTACCTAACCTTCATCTGTGTGGCTTGCACTAAATTCTTCAAGGCAATATATTATACAAATGTTATCATTAGTTTTGCATGTCCAGTATTTTACCCCGGTATACCAATATGTAAGACCTCCTCTAAATTCGAAGAAAAATGTGACGTGGACGTGCTTCCCCGAGCGCGTCTGAGCGCTAACTGACGTGCCGACTTGAGGTGAATGTGAGTTTTGTATGGAAAAAATGTATGGAGAAGTTTTATTGCATTTTATATTGTTCATAAATGAAAAAGTAAATTATTTGAAAACAAGATAATGCCACGCGGTATAGAGAAATATAAAATCTACAATTTCGTATTATTTTCAAATAAAAATATGCTGTGGGTCTAAAGATATTGGTACCTAACCAGACCCCATTTTTCGACATTTTCAGCGGTTCTTGCGACGGTAAAAACGTATTTTTTTGAAAATATTGTATAGAACTGGCCAGTTTTTATTATCTACTATTAAAGATGAATATATTATCAGTAATTTTGTATCATTATATCCTCACAATTGTGATTCCTGGTTTTTAAATCGGTACCTGAAAATCATTGAAATACGTGTGTGAGTGTGAGCCGGGCCTTAAACTAAAATCTGGTTTTTGTCAGGAACTTTTGCCGGTTGCATTCGACCACACAAACATACAGCTTGTAATGTAATATAAAAACCGGCCAAGTGCGAGTCGACTCGCGCACGAAGGGTTCAGTACTATTATCTATAAAAAACACGTTTGTTGTATGGGAGCCCCACTTAAATATTTATTGTATTCTGTTTTAATTATTTGTTGTTGTAGCAGCGACAGAAATACATGATCTGTGAAAATTTCAACTGTCTAGCTATCACGGTTCATTTTGATACAGCCCTGTGACAGACAGACAGACAGACGGACAGCGAAGTCTTAGTAATAGGGTCCCATTTTTACCTTTTGGATACGGAACCCTAAAAACTAATTCGTAGCACGATGAATATCAATTAAACGATTAAATACGGCAGATGGGTTACATACCACAAATATGAATACATCGTGACTCCACGAATCGTGAGTTCAATAGAAAAGCGTTCTTTCTACTAAATGTTGTCGAATGTGGGAGTGAAAATCGATTGGTGAATGTATGTCGATCGTCCTACGTGTAGTATTCATACTGTTTGATTCTCCTATTGTTTGTGATTTAGCAAGCAATAAAATAGGTTGATGACTGTGCTTGGCTATTCTATACATATAATAAAACTGTAGAAGAGTTCAATTCTGTACATTGAATAAAAACTAAAAAAAAAGACGTGTGGCACTCGGAGACTGCCGCGGTAAAGCTATTGCATAACATTTTTTATCAACTTATGTATTTATAATTATTTATTTATTTATTTTATTTATCCTTTTTTCCTTTGTTTTTCTTTGATATTCAACTTTTTGAGCGTGGTGACCGATAAGAAAAGAAAAAGAAAAAAAAAAAATTTTTTTTTTTACATCCCTAGATTGCGGGGGAAGAGGGGGATTAGGCATGCGCAGTAACGCCGATACAACCAATGCCACCTATTGGCGAGTTGCTAAACTAAAGAGACAAGCGTGATATTTCAAAAAGTCATTAAAAGTTCTGCTATTCATCGATAGATGTCAAAATCTTTAACCTACCTATTTACCTAACTACGTAGTTAGCATTCCACACGTAACAGGTTGCAAGCCCGTCGTCGCTTTCAAGAATACTAACAGGTTTCCTCACGATGTTTTCCTTCACCGTTATAAGCACGTGTAACGCGCATATACATTTTTCGAACAGAAATATCCATTGATGCACGGCCAGGATTCGATATTTACCTAACTACATGAATTCAATAATTCAATTTCAAAATTTTTAGTCGATCATGTCTGTGAAGTACCACCTATTTACCGATAGTGGTAAAATAGCGCCACCTGCCAGCGGAATTGCGAACCTCTCAAACCCCGAGCTTTCGCATGAGACCGCGAAAAGCACCTATAATAACGTAGTATCATCAAATGAAACTAGATGGCGCTGGAATGCGAAAATCACTCTAGAGTCCGCGCCACCACTCAAGTCCGCTAGACGCGGCGTCGCAATCGCCTATTATAATGATGCCAGTAAGATAGCCATAATTTACCCCTTACACTAAAAGGGAGAGCGAACTAATGTTTACATTTTAAAACTATTTACTACTAGCAGTTCACTTCGACTTCGCACAGTTGTAATAATGAAGAATATAGGCAATTTTTTTATTTTTTTGGTTACATTATTGCTATTTTCGTGGGATCTCTATTTATTTTTATTTATTGTACTTACATTAATTTTAGACAGACAACGGAAGAGACTTTGTTTTATACTATGTAGTGATGTTATTCGCTCCTAATAAAGCTTTTGATAGATTAAATATTTTTTTAAATTGGTCCTATATTTTTTCAGTTTATCCGGTACAAACAAAAATATAAAACTAGAAATTTTATCTCTTTGTAATAGTAGTGTAGTTATGTAGGAAAACAATGTAATCAACCTAGTTTCACGATATAGGTAAATTTTATTAAATTATTTTTATACAATAATTATGGTCTTCATCATTTATTACTTGCATTCCAGACATATCGCTGTCACTTGTCTCTTGAAATTCACTGCCATGATCAGAATCAGTGTCGCTATCACTGGCTGTTGATATTATGAATTATGAATCTTTCTATTTCTTCATCTACCAGTCCATCATTTTTGAAATATTACAATTCTTTTTGAAGTGCTTGCTGCCACTCTTCCTTCTTTCGTAATTCGAGATACCATTTTCTCTGAAACACCTAAAATACAAAATAATTTAATTAGTGTTTTAATTTAGTCATATTTTACCTATTGTTAGACAAAAACTTATATTCTGGTATCCCTAAAATTTACCTGTCATGGCAGCGACTCTTTTTTGTATATTATTTAAAGGGATCAAAACGTCTTTATTCCTCTGCTCTAACTCACAAAACTCTTTTACTTTATGAATCATTTCACGAGCTGCACTTTTCACCAGTTTACGCGACATATTCACGCACATTTCAAGAAAATATTGGGAAAAACCATGGACGCTAATTTCATCGAGCACTCTGACATGAGATAAAATGGCGTTGCTGTCAAATTTAGTTTTGGTTTTCGTCGCAGGACATGAGTGGTGGCGAGGACTCTAAGCAGGCATGACATGAGTCATAGGGATGTAATATTGATTGAAAAAAATCTATTAATTAATAATCGATTTTTTGTCCCTACAAATAAATCGATTTTCCAAAAAATCGAATTATATGGTTCGGATCGCTTTCGGAGAGACGATCGATGGGTCGGTTCCCGTTTGTGAAGCGACTATTGGTCGGATCACGTTCGGAAAAACGATCAATGGTTCGGTTTGCGTTCGGAGACAATACCGATGAGTCGGTTTCCGTTTGGGAGGCGACTATATGTAGGTTCACGTCCGGGAAAATGGCCAACGAACGATTCGGTTCGCGTTCGGAAAACTTAGTTTACAAAAATCGATTTATATGTGTAATTTACATAATCGATTTTTTAAAAATCGATTTTTTGAAATCCAAAAAGAGAAATCTCTAACACTCACACTCACGCATATTGCGTGAGTGTGAGTGTCTCGTAAAATTTTGTGTAAATTTTCGTTACGAAATTTCTGGATTCGGTCTCCACGCTCAAGGCCCGCGATAGAAGCTATGCAATAGCTTAAAAAAATACTATAGGGGTCTTCATACAAGTAACACAAGCAAAAAAAAAAACATTTTGAAATTTTTATCCATCTGTCGGCTTTTACGCGAACACTACTGGACGGATTTTGATGAAACTTTTTTTTGTTATAGCTATTAGTCCTCGGCAACTTATGGGCTATAATTTCGGAATACCGGAAATTTAGAAATGTATGTCGCCCAGCGAACCGCGCACGGATCAGCTAGTACTAACTATATGACAACAAATAGTATATTCTGCTTGGACTATCGTTTAAGGATTTTGAAGGCCAAATCTTAAACTGCAAATAATGGTTCCGGGTCTGCGTGTTGAGGTATCTACTCGTAGTATCTGACGATACAGGGAACCTCAGGGTTGCAGGAATATATAGATACATAGATCTATCTTTGACCAATGCTGATCTGATATTTAATCTAAAGATAGAAAGATAAACATAAATATACAATGGGCGGCTTTATCGCTAAAAGCGATGTTAGGAAACAAAACCAGATAGTTATGTAGAAACTATTATAATCGATGTAAAGAAATATGTACAGGTAAATTTAAATGGACACTGATTCTAAGGTAAGTACGGGCGTCTATCTAGTGTAGTGAAATGGTGGTCTCTGTTGACCGCCGGCTGGCGCGAGCGCCGGCCGGCGACTGTCCTCGTCCCTCGCTCCGCGCGCCTACCGCTCCGCTGTCTTGGTGTCGTGTGCAGAATGCGCGCGAACATCCTCCGGGGCCTTGAAAGCTTGCTGTGCTTTCAAAGAGTAAGAGCCATTCATGTCTTCTAGTGCAGCCATTGACTTGTTGAAAGGATCTGAAGCTTCCTTGGTTGGATTGCTATCATCAGTAGATTCCTCGTCATCAGCTGCCATTTTTGCTTCTTCCTCGGTAGGAATTACGCAAAACTTATGGATTCCTCTTCTTATGATACCCTTTGTAGTGAGGATATCTGCGACTCGACTGATACCATCAGTTCCAGGATATAATCGGCTAATGCGTGCTAGACGCCATTGTAATGGAGGAAGATTTTCTTCCTTGAGTATTACTAGATCTCCGACCCGAAGTTCTCGCTGCCTTGTTCTCCACTTGGTCCGTTGCTGAAGCTCCGCCACAAACTCCCGGCGCCACCTCTCCCAGAAGTGTTGCCTTAGTTGCTCGATGAGCTGGTATCGGTTGGGGTGTTTCGAAGTGATGGGTAGCGACGGTACCGAAGTGAGAGG
Organism: Hydriomena furcata; assembly: GCA_912999785.1. Classification (NCBI taxonomy): domain Eukaryota; kingdom Metazoa; phylum Arthropoda; class Insecta; order Lepidoptera; family Geometridae; genus Hydriomena; species Hydriomena furcata. The sequence goes on from OU538837.1 coordinate 11,059,308, forward strand.
TCGCCCAATCGGAAAGTGCCCCGGAGTCAAAGGAGAAGGATCAGTAGGGTCGGAAGATAAAGGAGTTAGAGGACGGGAATTTAAAATCGCTTCTATTTGCGCGAACAACGTAGCTAGCTCCTCAAAGGTTAAGGAAGCATTACCAGCTACACGGCGTAAATGATGCTTGGCGGACTTTACTCCAGCCTCCCAAATACCTCCAAAATGAGGTGAATACGCGGGGCTAAACACAAATCTAAAGTCTTCATTTGAGGCGAAATTGGACACAGACTTACGACTGGATTTGAGTATTCTATTTATTTCATTGTAAGCGCCCTTAAAATTTGAACCGTTGTCGCAGAAAATAGAATGAGGTTTGCCTCTTCTAGAAACAAATCTTCGTAAAGACAAAATGAATGCTTCCGTACTTAAGTCACTGACCAACTCAAGGTGAATTGCTTTGGATGCAAGGCATATAAATAAACACAGATAACATTTTGATATACGGTTGCCCTTTCCCTTTCGGCTAGAAATCATAAATGGTCCGGCAAAATCGACCCCACACGAATAGAAAGGGTACGCGGAGTAGCTCCTCTCGGCAGGTAAGTTGCCCATTAAAGGCTGCAATGTTTGTCCGCGTAAGCGAAAGCAAATCATGCACTGCTTAGTCGTGCTGCGGGCCAAGTGCCTGCCTCCTATAGGCCAGAATCTCTCTCTAATAGAGGCTAAGAGATGTTGTGGACCAGCATGAAATAAACGTTCATGTTCGGCTTTGGGTGACCAGTTCAGACCCAGAACAGTGGATTCCTTATTGAAATCCATTGATTTAGAAGAATCGATTTCATTATCGAATAATTGAGGACAGTTTGTCCGAAACTTTCTTAGTGGTAGACATGCAGAGTTTAAAACATCTACAACATTTTTATAAATGTATTTTAGGCCGTTAACCGTGTCTGAGCCTGTATTCAGGTCATCAGCGTAAAAATCGCTTTGAATAATGCGAGCAATAGATTTATCATTACATTCATTGGCTAGTTGAAGAAGACAACGAGAACTTAGAAACGGCGCTGAAGCCGTGCCATATGTTACTGTATTGAGTTGCAGTACATCAATTTTGCGATGGGTTTCTTCACGCCACAATATAAGCTGCAGATGACGCTGACCCGGCGAAATTTCCGTCTGCCGAAACATCTTCTCAATATCTCCAGTTAGGATATATCTATGCAAACGAAAGCGTAAAAGTATTGATATCAGATCACTTTGCACTACTGGGCCGACCATTTGTATATCATTGAGCGACTTCCCTGAGTGAGTTTTAGACGACGCGTTGAACACCACTCTCAGCTTAGTGGTTTCACTCTTCTCACGTATCACTGCATGATGTGGCATGTAGTAGCCAAATTCTGGTCTATCTATTTTTGTTAGATGCCCTAGCTGCGCATATTCGTTTATGAAATCTTTATAATTTTCTTTTAGTGCTGGATATTTAATAAATTTCTTTTCTAGGCTTTCCAAGCACCTTTTTGCTATAAAATAAGAATCACCGAGTGATTTTTCAGGTTCTTCTTTCATAGGTATTTTAACAGAAAATCTGCCAGTAGGCAAACGAGAAAAATTATCTACAAAATGATTTTCACAGAGTTGCTCTTCTATTGAATATGTCTTAGTAAGCGGTAAGTCATCAATATTCCAAAATTTTTCTAAGGAATCTTTTATTTCTTGAGAGAAGTTACAATAGACTTCAGGGATTGACTGACTTATTATCAAGGGACCACCTACAAGCCATCCGAGCTTAGACTCTTGAAGAATCGGTTTGTTAGGACCGAGTCTTATTAAATTGGTGCCGACTATATCCCAAAATACATCTGCTCCTAAGAGGATGTCTACCTCAGCAGGAGAAAAATAATTAGGATCGGCAAGTTTAATATTATTAGGCAAATTTAGATACTCAGTATCTATAGCAGAGTTTGGCAAATTACCTGTTATGCGCGGTACTATTAGGCATCTAACATCAATTTCGAAAGACATGACTCTTGATTTTAATTTAATGTGACAATTCTTGGAAACGTTACATACCACATCATTGATCCCATATACCTTCACTGCATGGGAACTATCAATCGACAACCCCACTCTTTCCTTCAACCTTTCGGTAATAAATGAGGACTGACTTCCCGTATCTAGCAGTGCACGAGCTAGGTAAGTTTTATTATTAACCACAATATTTACTAAGGCCGTACATAACAGCACTTGGCCGGTTGACGTGGCTGACGTCATAGCGACAGACAGCGTGGAAGAAGTTGATGGCTGTGTTTCTTCAGAATAAGTCTGATGAAGAAGCGTGTTATGTTTCCTTTTGCAGGTGAGACACATAGCTTTAAGTTTGCATTGAAACGAATTATGACCACTGCGTAAGCAATTTTTACATAACTTTAATCTAGAAGCTTCACTGACTCGTTCATCTACATTCATCATCTTATACTTAGGACATTCATACAAATAATGCCAGTCATTGCATATAACACAACTAATTTTCTCCTTCCTTTCGTGAGACATTACAAAGCTTTTGGCTTGCGTGTTAGGTTTTGGTTTGCTATCAGCTGATTTGTCAAACCGATTAACATTATTACAGTATGCAGTTTCCAATATGTCCGCACGACTACGCAGGAATGAATGAAACTCGCTTAACAACGGTAAATCGCTTAGATTGCATTTGTATTCTTCCCACTTTCTACTCGTGTTAATGTCTAACTTTGCCGAGACCATAAATATTATCAAAGCATCCCACTTATCAGTAGGCTGCCCGAGAGAATCAAGAGCACGAAGATGTTTAGATACATGATCAACGATAAAGCGTAATGCTTTAAATGATTCAGTACGCAAAGGTTCGATACTAAATAACGACTTGAGATGATTGTTAATTAATATATTTTTGTTATCAAATCGTTCGCATAACAGATCCCATGCTATTTTATAATTTTTTGCACTAAATTCTATGGATTTTATTACCACGGATGCACTTCCTTCAAGCGAGGAACGCAAATAATGAAATTTATTTATTTGAGGAATTCCTTCATTGCAATTTATTACTGATTCGAATGTGTCTTTAAATTCCAACCAATGTAAATAGCTGCCGTCAAAAGTTGGTAATTTAATGGTTGGCAACTTGATTGGATTAGAATGAGAAGTCTGGCAGCTACTAAAATCAACCCCGGGGTTTACTTCCCCTTGATTTTTATTGGGTCGATTATCCAAAAGCTCTTGACAATTGGATATTAAGCTAAGAAACTGATTTTCCAGTACATCTCTTTCTTTAACCTGTTCATTAGAATCTGTATGCAAAAGATCGATTTTATCTTGAATAACCTCGTAATCGTTTAATAATAATTGGCATTTATTTAATTTTAATTCTAATTCTTTGTACTTTACGGAAGGTATTTCCTTTAAACATTGTGCAGTAGACACGTACTCAGAAAACTTAGTTAACCGTCCTTTAATTATACCTCTTTGCTTAATTAGATTAGTCAATTCAACCTTCTCCTCTGCAATACTTGCAGTTTTAGTTTCCGATCCAACCATTTTGTCTTATTAAATACTACCTAATCACTTGGGCACGCTAACAATCCAATAAATAAATGTGTACTCACACCTGTTTAGGAGAGAGTACCTCCAAATCCAGTCGCCGTCGAGCCCGCAGCATATGCCAACACACCAACACAGCTTGGAATGCGCGCGAAACAGCTTGCGTAGGCGCCGCGATGTAGGAACAACGCTTCGACCCCGCGCGCTTTGTGAGCTGGAATTATTCAGCAAGATTCCTTTAATATCGGATGAAAATGCTATCTAGCGATAAGGCTTTTACATAGGCAGAAAGGCATAGAAAGATCTAGAATGTGCAATAGCCGAAGCTAGGTGATGCTGTATTTTAAATATGACTTAGCTTGTATGTAATAGAATAGAATATGAAGCAGAATATTACGATTTATTTTAGCAAAATGGAATTGTGTTTTAGCAAAGAAATAGGAAACGATATTATTTAAATTAGGTAATTAAGAACGCAGGAAATATTATTTTATGTTTATGAACTATCGCTATAAGCGTGCCGTATTAAATAGATTAGATATTCCTAGAATACAGCTGGGATATACCTAACGGCAATGTATGCGTGGCAAAGCGGCCGCTGCGCACAAACACAAAGCGATTTTAAATGAAGGATATTGTAGTTGGGAACGATTTAAATAATAAGGAATAGGGTTGACTTCCCTGGACGTGGCCTCTGGATCACGACGGTGTCTCACGGGCTCCAAAATCCAGAAATTTGTCTCCTTCGCTCCAACTCCAACGCAAGTTCAAAGTTCAAGTCCTTTGTTCGAGAATGACGCGGCCGATTTCGAACACGTCGACGCGCACCGGTTTTAGAAAGTCTTAGAACAGTGTCCTGTCACGGTCGCCACTTTTTGTTAGGAAACAAAACCAGATAGTTATGTAGAAACTATTATAATCGATGTAAAGAAATATGTACAGGTAAATTTAAATGGACACTGATTCTAAGGTAAGTACGGGCGTCTATCTAGTGTAGTGAAATGGTGGTCTCTGTTGACCGCCGGCTGGCGCGAGCGCCGGCCGGCGACTGTCCTCGTCCCTCGCTCCGCGCGCCTACCGCTCCGCTGTCTTGGTGTCGTGTGCAGAATGCGCGCGAACAGCGATCTTCTCCAGAGAACCTTTGATGTAACAAAAACTGCTCTCAACATTCCCCAAGCTCATTAGTAACTGACGATGGACGAACGGACATTGGTTGCATATCCGTACTAATTCGGAAACAAGTGAATTGCCGAGGCGCATAATACTTTAAGGTGATAAGTAAAATTTTTGACTTTTTATATGGGCTGAGTCTGCCTGGATAAGACGGAAAAAGTGATAAAACTGCATTATCTTGAAAACCATCAAATTTAAAAAGAAACTGTCTGTAATTTACTTAGCTAATATGATTATCTAACGAATTATATAAAAATGAACTGTTTAGCTATTCATAGTTTTGATTAAAAACGAAACTAGTGTTTTTGAAGAGCCAACTTTGGATAATAAATATATCTAGAAAAGTTTCACCAATCGTGTTTCTGTCTGTAATTTATCTAGATTATATCCTTAAGTTATCTTTGTCATAAAAAACAAAACTGTATGTTTTGCGGTCATTGAGAAACAACGATTCTGCATTCATCAAATACATTTATTACTCGTCTTAATTAAAAATAGTATATGACTGTCTGGTGTTTATTTATTTTCATACAAGGATGCTCATGAAAGCTAACGCAGACATACATGCACCAGCTGACCTGTGATTGAGTGATTGTTGATGCTGCACTTTCATTGAGGCAATTGGTCGTGATTACTGAATGGGGAGTGTGTCACGGTTCACTGGGTTTTGTTTCAATTGGTTTGGGAACATATCTGGCGGCGGCTGCGATAAGATGTCAATCCATTTGAGCTGCTTTTTCAGACAAGCGATTCAACTCGATTACTTATAATTATGTTATGCTAGGAAAAACTAACTTCAATCGAACTCCCTGGTATGTTCTTTCTAATAAAGAAGATAAAATAAACATTTTTTTTTCATGTTTTAAGAAAAACTTATCCGAAATCGTAATTTTATGGGAACATCTCAAAACCGAATGTTTTTAACGCTGTTTTGTATAGGAAATACAGGACAGTGTCAAAAACATTGAAATCGGACTAGATTATATGGAGTTTTTGGTGTTCATACAAGAAAAAACAAAAATTTATAAAGTTATGCTTAATTCAAAATTGGGTCACAGTAAACCAGCATTGTTGTAACGAAAGAAAATGTTCTTATAATGTAAAAGAAATCAAAAAAGTTGTACTGAACCCCAAATCTCATACAGTTTGATTTACTCCAAAATCCTATGTGTGGATCACGTGCTGGCAAAACATCGTGAGGAAACCAGTTAGTATTCTTATAAGCGGCGATGGGCTTGCAACCTTCTCAACGTATAGTTATTTTAACCAGCCGACATGTAACTTGCTGCTAACCGGCAAACCGCAGTATTTAGTTACCGTCCACCGGGTGATTACAAACAGTTGTCGGTTGTCGGTCTATTTATGCTAAGTGCTATCGGTACACACCAACACACTAATTGAGTATGACAGGCCCCTTTACAATGGTACTGTTGGTGAGAAGAAACAATATAATCGACTTTTTATGGTATCAGTTTTTATCTATTATATATTTAGTTATTTAGAATTTTGAAAGATATAGCAAAAAGATCTACTTGAATATTGTCTTATTTTGTAGGTACTTTTAAGATTAAGTACTTTTAAGAGAAAAAAATAACGTAGAAATATCTAGATTAAACATGCAATAATTTGTCCGGTGTTATTTTTAGTGCATTCTGCGTCTTTTTATATAAAAAAAATTCGATCACTACTGTAATCCCCAAGTACGGTAGACATCCTCTCAGATTTCCAGGCGCTCAGATCTTTGAAGATGTCTAAAGGGTCAGAGGCACGTCCAAACATTACATTTGGGACATGTCCACCTTTTGCATTAGCATTCCACGCGTGACAGGTTGCAAGCACGTCGCCGCTAACGCTGTTTTTATAACGTTTGTATGACAATCTTCAATCTTGATTGTACGCGCATATTTAAGTAAACTTTCTTCTTCATTTGTACTTCTAGCAAAGCCAATATTTATATTAGTATGAGGCTATGTTTGAAAATGGTGATTTCGTGTTTGCAAACTGGATTGAAAAGCGCGTGAAAATATTCAAAAACTATTATTTGTTTACGCACTAACAACGGAGATGCGAGCATCGTACGAAAGTTTACCAAGAACTTACAAAGCTCACATTCCATAATATACAACACTAGTTTTTAATTACCAAAAAAAATAATAACGTATTGTCAGTGTCTGTTACTAATTAAATTTAAGTAGTTAAAACTTAAATTAAAAAATTAAAAATAATATCCTTAAAAAAACACAATATTTAGGTAGTTAACCGTTTATTCATACGCACCTACCACATAGCTACTCATATTTTCACGATTCTATCCATTCATAAATAGCTCGCCGTCTCCGTTGTAATTTGTGTAGTATTTTCTAGTACTGAGACCATAAATTAGTGCCAATTTTCGGTTAAAAAGAAACCTCGATAACTTTGTGATAGTGCAATAATAAATCATGCTGACAGTGCTCAGATCATAAGAAGCTTCTGCTGCAACGGTAATTTTTTTTTTTCGGTATATTACAACTATTATTGTATAAGGAAATGGATATGATTAAACACTTATTCGAGTGAGAATCTAATAATAATATTGAACCATTTAATGATGATGTGCTAAATGTGATGTTTGGAAGTGTTTTTGACTACCAACTTCAAGTTATCAAAATTCTGAAGATCTGAGAAGTTTTCTATAGATTACGTACAGTCGTGTTTCGAGTCTATTTCAATAATAATAAGGTTAACACGGTGAGCAATGATCTAAGTCTGTTTTTTTGTTTGTAAAGATCTTTATTGTACATGATAAAACAATGATCCCATTCTAAAAAAATATAAGATCACAACTGTAATCCCCAAGTACGGTAGACATCCTCTCAGATCTCCAGGCGCTTAGATTCTTGAAGGTGTCTGAAGAAGGTAGTCAGAGGTACGTTCAAACATTATATTTGGGACATGCCCACATTTTTCAGTAGTTAGCATTCTACACGTGACAGGTTGCAAGCCCATAACCACTAAAATACAAACTTGTATTACACAATACTTAGATTGTATGTCAAGTGTCAATGTAGGCACTCGTGACAGCGCGGATGTCCTAGATATGACTGTTCCGAAAATAGAACACTAGTTAAAATATATCCAATTAAAAACTGACAGGAAGTAATAAACAAAATGGCAGAGAAAGACGAATAAGGAAATGGTGATGAGCACTAAATCTCTTAGATCGTATTTTGTTTTGATAATAACTTTTGTTAATAGCTGTTTAGATTGTTCTTAAAAGCTAATGGAGTTTTACAAAGAAATGTTGTTTTTAGGTTAAAGATGTGTGGGCGGTTTTTTGACAGCGAGTAATAAATTAAATAAATTAATAATAGCTAACCGTATAACCAACACATAGTCCTGATCAGCAGGGCTATTTTGTAAAAAACATGAATATCATGTTATGATGTTGAATGCAATACCTTATGTTAGAGGATACCTAATCTGTAAACTTTTCATAGTAACTATTCACTATTTATGCACCTATACTTACGCTTTTGCGTAGGTATTGTATTGGAAGCGTAGGTATAGGTGCTTAAACTGCATAAAAAGCGTAGGTATTATGGCATTCAGTACCATAACATGATAATCATGTTTTTACAAAATAGCCCCACAGTCCTGTGTAGAGAATACAATTTACTGTTGATCAATCCCGGGATTACGGGATTGTTAAAGCGCAATCCCGGGATCCCGTGACTATCCCGGGATTAGACAATGATTTCTAATTCTATTTCTCTTGGTGACGGCATCACGCGTATTTTACGTTGTGTTCGTTATTGTCAGGGCAACGTTCTAATTGGCAAATTCGAAAAAAGAGTGCTATTTCTATGGAATTTAAATTTGTCAGGACAACGACTGTCAGGCTAGTATCTAAATAATATTGCAATGATATTTCTATATATACAGACCTATACCTATTGTCAAAAATTCTAGAGTTTTTCGATCATATGCTGAAATTAAAGGTTACTCAAAAAAATAAAAAAATAGGTTAGAACTCTAGCGAATGTGTGTTTTCTCGTCCATCCACAGGTAAACCTAAGTTCAGTCTTAAAATAACATATAAATGAATGAATCAAAAACGAAACCTAACGAATGAAAATAATACGCCGCCGTAAATAGTCGTTGGTGTCACACAAAGCTTTGAATTTTTTTGCATCAATTAACCTACATTGGTTATTTTGGGTTGATGTTGAAAAAGTCATAACATTACCTACTCTGAGATTGTAGTTTAAGCGGACAGTTCAGAGAAGAGCAAACATGATCCGAGCTCAAATGGCCTACTTTTGGAATTTACATGAAAACCACAATACCAATGCCAACACCATGGCATAAGTCAAAAATAAAAAACATAACAATCTGTGTTTTCAAGAGGATGTTTATAACATATAACATTTTTATAACAATGTGGGAAAGTGAAATGTAATGTTCGGACGTGCCTCTGACTAACCATTTATGTATCTTCTAAAATCTGAGCGATTACTTGGGGATTACAGTCGTATATATAATATTATATTATATTATTATTAGTTTGTTAGTTTGTTTGAATGTTTGTGCCTCAATCAGGCCTAAACGACAAAATAGAATAAGACGAAATTTTTACATCAAATGTAGATATAATGCCCGAATAGAAAATAGACTACTTTAAAATACGAAAAACATCACCAAAATGATAAAAAACGCAAAAGGGATGATTTTGGAATAGATGGCGCTGGTGTGCAAAAAATCTGACATCAGTCGTCATAGCCACGTGCGTTAGTTTGTGCTATTATTGAAATTTGACAACGTCTGTCGCAGGTCTGCTTGTAATAATATTATTTTATAATAAAATTAATAAAAAAACAAAACATAGTTAACTTAAAAGGTAAAAAGGATTAAGTAGTTATTGCAGTTCACATGCATCTATTTCTAATCAGGAAATTATGTAACCACCAACGAGCTGGTGTAAAATACGATTTGCATAATATTAAACGTTCGCGATAATATTAGTTCTGCTCAGATTAACTCGTATGTTGTAATCGAGTGCGATGGTGTATTTGTAAATATTACATGCTGTAAATAATAATTGAACAATTTAGAATGCACGGTATGTTTTACCGAGATGCTATTTTAAAAACATTTGCAAAAACTATGCCGTCGGAGCTACCGCGACTTTTGACCAGAAGCGATGTTCGATGAGATTTGCAACTTGTCGACTGTCTGCTAAATATCGCAAGATTTCCAGTGTAATGTTAGTCGTGCCTCTGATTCTCTTCGAAACATTTAAATATCTAATCGCTCTAAGGTACTTGGGGTTTACAGGCTTGTTCATATTTTTTTCGGTTTTAAAAATATTTGTAAAAGTAAGTCACTAAAAGATTAGGGTAAGATGGGTTATGTCATGCAATGATACAAAAAGCCGAAGCATGATAAGAAAGGGATGGCAGTAACATATCAATAAGCCGTAGGTTCATATAAAAATATCTTCGGTCACGAGACTAATTTGAATCAACCAACAATACAAAGGATCAGGCAAGGATCAACTTGTCCTTTCAATCCTTAAGACGGATGCTGCTTTATCAACCAAGAAACACGATACCAATTGTACAAGAGACATCACAAAAATCAAACAGGTAAAACTTACAATGAACAAATGCGGAGATTTTCATGGTAAAGGACAATTTTGAAACGATCTCGCTAATTCCACGGGTAACCATGACCGTGACACTACAACACAAAAGGTGCAAGGGAGAAGCTTTACATCCATTCATGCAGACAGCCTCATTGTTCCCAGTACTCCAGCAACCGTAGACCCCTCAAAAACCAACATAGTCAACGATACAACAGCTCTTGGTATTTTGGATAATGCAGTTTGGACTAGGGACGTATGCCAACAAATCAACGTATTAAACCGTTCAATAGAACTTCAAATATATAGGGGCTATGATGACGCGTCATAACTTTTAATTAAAATGGACCATTTATGTATGGTGTTGAATTGTGAGAAAATAAGAGTGAATTCGGTGACAACAGTTATAGGCGTGTAATTGATTGAGTAGAAAACTGTGAGCAATATTGGACTATAATAAATTATGTTGATAATGACATTGCTGCGCTGCTTCTGAATAGGAAGGCGGCTGTCTAGCTTTGTGTTTGATGTTATAAATCAATAGAAGTGTAATCATGTCATGTTTATAAGGCTTAATATCTTGTTATTTATAGTTCTAAATATACCAGTGGAACATCTGTACTAAATGGCTGACTGAAAGTAAATACACAGCTTGGAGTAGCTTCCTTTTATAGGCCAGACGTGAGCTTAGTAAGGAATTCCCATAATTCAACACTAGTAGTTGAAGTGTGTAAGGAAATTCCGTACGAACGAAGGGCATCCCACTCTATTGATCTATAAATTGGAGTTGGATCACTTTTCACAACTATATTCTATATACACATAATATATCAAAACGGAGATTCTTAATTACTCAAGTAAAAAATAAATTGTCGATGAAGACACCAACAATGTGTAGTACTCACGGAAGTTTTTTTTCTAGTTGAACGTCTAATACCTTTAAACGAGCAATTATTGTAAATATTATGTATGTATATTCTGAATCTCAGAAACGGCTCCAACGATTTTCATGAAATTTAGTATGCAGGGAGTTTCGGGGGCGATAAATCGAAAGATAAGAATGTAGCGAAGTAGCTAGGTTTCATTTTTAGAAAACGTTTATCCGTGTTATCAGGCAACGAAATACCGAGCAATGATAGGTCATCCAGATACTATTTTTATGAACAATGCTGCAATAGATTATGTCATAGACAAGAAGATTTAATACGAACGCTCTGTATACATAAGCCTTACTTCGTGTGATATAATCTTATTTTACGTAACATTGAACGAGGGCTTAGGTCGGTAAGCCACTTATGATACTGGAACTGTACAACTCTAATCTTTAGACCATGTCTTCAACTGTAGTTTCTACTCGCAGTTGATTAACTACTTACATAATTTTTATCTGTGGATTATGAACTACTAGGTTTGTTTCACTATGCAAATTAGCTCATACTAACTTGACAAAAATATAAATCTAAAGTTAGAATGTTATTTTTTTTGGAACTATGAAGGGAGGTACATAAGTCCGCGGAACGGGGGGGAGGGGATGCAGGTAGCTACACTTGTTTCTATACTTGTTGTGTAGTTTCGTTGTTTTAATTTAATTACAACCCTTCCATTCCGCGGACTTCTAGACCTCCCCTCGTATGTTAAGTTTGTGTGTAAAATAATTCATTTTCTAGATAATAATACAAGTTATGTAACACGCTGTTATCAAATAAAAAATATAACTGAAAACAGTAATTGTAAAACCACTAAAAGATAATGATTTAAACTTGACAAATTAAACCATTAGTCACACACAAACAGGCGTCGACAGACACGGAAAAAAAACCCAATAATTTAGCTGTAATAAGACGTAAAAACGTCCCCAAAATGTTGCTTGGAAATTACGATCCCATAAAGTTCAAAATGTCTCTGACAATATAAAGATACTTAAATTGGAATAACGGTCAGCTTAAAGTCAGAAAAGCTCGTTATTTTTTCATATTCAATTGAACATTTAAGAATACAATGTGATCAAATGTTTAAAATATTTTTGGCACGACCTTATTTAACTTAAAAAAAGTGTTTATACTGAAACTTCTATACTGGACTAAAGAAGAAAAGACTAACAAAGAAAAGTAAAAGAATAGGTAGGTATATTTCTCAACTTTTAAAGCAATATAGCTTTAAAAGAGCTCGTATCATAAAAACGGAGCATTATCAACACCACTTAGTAGATACATGGTGGTAGAACGAGGTGCTCTTTGAATCTCTTTAGATTCTCCAAGGATTACTCCTCAAAATACATATAGGGAATATGGTAAACTATAAAACCAGGAAGCTGCTGCAAGCGTATATAAAAGTGGGAATCGCTTTAACATTAACGACGATAAAGATCTTTACGAGTTAGCTGCACCAAATGAGATCGTTGACACGGAAGATGTTAAAACTACAGAATAATATATCAAGTTTATGGGGACATGGGTAGGGCAAGGGAAACTACGAAGACAACGCACTTAATAAGGTACAAAAATCATAAAAGTCCAAAGAGATGCCGTACCAAAATACTTAACAATAAAAGTTTCGTATGATGATTCTTATTGCTATCAACTGCATTCGGAATATCATATATTTGAATCCTATAGAAAAAATCTTCTAATATTTTGTATTTTAGTTTAGTCAGTCGGTACACACTGGATACAATTTACAGATCAACCGTATGAAAAAAACTACTAATAACTACAAAACAGGATCACTATTGTAATCCAGAAGTACAGTAGACGTCATCTCAGATCTCCAGGCGCTTATATTATCGAATATGTCTAATAGTTAGAGACACGTTTGAACATTTATTTAAAACATAATAGATTTTTAATATTCATATGGTCACTATAACATGTTGTTAGGTTAGCTAATTACTACGTTATAATTTAAGACAGAAGTATGGACTGAATAAATTAACCGACTTGGTATTAAGTGGATCTCACAACTTTTTACGATAGAAGAACTGAATTGCGAGACTTTTTTTAACAAGCTTTTATTTAACTTGCAATGTATGTATGTAACTATATTTGTTAAGGTGGAATCTTGCAACTCAATTTTGAAGCAGTTATGCCCAACCAATTGAGCTGAAATTTCGTATACTTGTGTAACTTCAGTGACAATTCAATAACTGTAATAGTAGTAGTTGTGATAGTTAGCATTCTATAGGTAGCAATATGAAATATATGAAATATGAAATATATATTTATTGGGAACAAGAACATAGGTTTAACAAACAGTCAAAAAACGGTGATGCCTGCAGAAGTGCTAGACTGTGTCGCAGACACCAACGCCCTCCTCTCGCAACAAGCAAGCCCATCACCGCTTATTGCCGTATATTGACATTTCTAAATAACACATTACGATATTGCTCTATCGATAAACGTACATATTTCTCAAATGATGTTATATACTTAGCAATGCAATGTAAAATATTTTTATGCGGCTATAACAAAAACGGATTATGGCTGGGCGTGGGAGAAAACGGTATTTAAAAACTCATTTTGTGGCCATAGCTGTTCTAAACCAGTTTGGATTTTAGCCTTTATGGCACTTGTATTAGAAGCTACGGGTTTAGGTATGTCGATCTAGATAGTCGCCAACTGTCGAAAGATTTTATTTTATATTTAAAACTATTATTTAAATACAGGATGTATTAAGACGACTCCCAAAAACTAAAACTGGGTGTTCAGATCACCGAAAATAAATAAAATTATAAATCTTTCAACTTCATAATTTTATCCTTTTTCCCAAATCCCGAAAAAGATAATATTTCAGCACTTTGGGATCAGTCCATTAGCGGCATTATTGCCATCAAAAACTATTTTTAACTATTTCGCACAGATACAAAAACAGATATAAGTTGCACATCCTTCAATATAAAGCAAATTTGCTTCACTATGTACATTTTAGGGGTAGGTAGGTTAACTTGTATATCTTAATTTGTACAGAGTGTAAAAACTGCTTCCGACAGTCCTATTACACCTCTATAAATGTTAACCAAACAGTTCTTTGCGTACTTCGTTATTTCTCAATCCCGTGACCAAAATAAAAATACTTAATACGTTTTTATCACCTTCTAATAAACAGAAAGTAATGCATATCAAAGTGTCTAAACCAAAAAATCATCAGCGCAGTAGTCTGTAGGGAACACAATTCCGAGCATGTTTTTCAATCTCGGGATTACGGGATTTTTGAAGCGTAATCCCGGGATCCCGGGTCTATCCCGAGATTAAACTAGGTTTCTAATAGGACTAAAATAAAAAAAAAAGTTTTGTAAATAATTCAACACACCAATTAAATCATCACTTCGTCGTTGCTTTATACGTTCCACTAAGGATGTTTTCATTTTTTTGTCAAAAATGGTTCCTTTGAGCCAACCTGTTTATGTGTGTGTAGTTGTATCGTACGGTGTATCTTAGGGTTGTTTTTAGTCGTTATGTAATAAATGCTATTAATATAACATAGGTAAGATCATTGTCAAGGCGCAACGGACTACAGAATGCAACTAGACCTGTTTGTGGAAATCCTAAAAATCCCGAGATTGAACGTGGCTAATCCCGGAATTTTCGGTGTTAGAAAACAGCTGGGATCCCGGGATTGTAAAAGCTACTCCTCTGTCTTTACAATTATAAAATCCCGGGATTAGCCAAGTTCAATCCCGGGATTTTCGGGATTAGAAAACAGCCGGGATCCCGGGATTGTACAGACAATCTTTACAGTTATTCAAGTTAGATCCCGCTTATCGGCGTCCTCTAAATCTGGAAACGTTCACAGTGAAGTGCCGTATCCACAATTCGTTCCCGATTCGATTCAATTACAAACTCATGTTACAAAACAAATCCAATTAACTAAAGCGGCTGCGGTTCAAGTCATAGACACACTAAGAGAATAACAATAGGAGTGAGCCTATTATTTAAAGGGAATACATAAGTAAGGATAAAGTTATAATGCCATCAAAACATAACTTGTAAAAAAAGCCAAGTCTCGCAACTCAGTTCTTCTACCGTAAAAAGTAGTGACATGAGATCCATGTAATAAATACCGGTTAATTTATTCAGTCCCTACCTATGGGTCTTTCTGTCTTAAGTTATTACGTAATTAGATAACCTTACAACATCTTATAGTGATCATATTAATATTAAAAATATTTTAAGTTTTTAATAAATATATTGACTTGGCCATCGCATGAAAATACAATGTATCTCAAAAGTAATAATACATGTTATATAAAATTGTACTGCCGTGCCGCTTTTTTTGCTCGACTTGGCGGGGGCACTACCGTGCCCTCAGATTCTTCTGAAACTACATGTCAAGAAGCGTTTGCAGAAACAACCGATTTGGTAGCAATACAAGGTCATAGTATGCTCAATTGCTCAATCCTGAATAATAGAAAGAAAGCATAATCATTTTGGAAACGAGAGATATCTCAGTCTCAATAATATCATTTGTTGTTAGAGAATTGCTAACTACAGCAAAATTTGGTCATGTGCCAAACGTAATGTTTGGACGTACCTCTGACTAACCACTTATACATCTTTAAGGATCGGAGCGCCTGGAGATCTGAGAGGATGTCTACCGTACTTGGGGATTACAGTCGTGATCGTATTTTTTTTTTTTTTTATCTTTTTATTTGTGAATTGCAATACGTATGAAAGAAAATCCGCTCCCGCTTCTAATATTGCACCGCACATGACGTTCAGATGGCGTTTCAATCGTCACTGTACAGATACCACTAATTGGTAGTTTGAAACGCGCCGCTAATGCGCGCGCGCAATAAATTCGATAGAACGATGACCCGCGCCGCGTCCAGACACTCGTAGAGGCGATCACACGTTCAAGTTCAGAGAGATTTAGGGTTGGGCCTTGAAACAATTCGGCTTCGGTTGTTATGCCGAAAATATGGCAAAGTCAATGAGCTAGCGTGATAAAGATGATAGATCATTGACCTTCTAAATAGTGCAGATCTTCGGCTTACGTTACGCCGAATATTATGTATCCGAATAATAATAATACACCGAATTAATAAGCTCGCGTGACTGACTAAACTAGTAAGAAACAAAAAGAAAGCGAAAGCAATGCTCATACCAATAAAAATAAGGAGGCAAAATATGCATGAATGTCTTAAAAAATACCAGACGCCACCCAAAAGAATCGGTAAGTATGTTGGGTTTCGGCTTCGGCTTAAAAGTGATCTACGCTCTAAACTAAGGAAATAAGAAATTAGCTCGTAGGTGTTGAATGATGGGTAGAAATAAATATTCGACTTTGAGCGATGATCGAGCTTTTAAATAAACCTATTACCGTGTACGATGGATCTTTGAAAACCTTTTTATCTAAACTAATATTATAAAGAGGAAAGATTTGATTGTTTGAATAGGCTCCGAAACTTGGACCAATTTTCAGGGTTCCGTACCCAAAGAGTAAAAACGGGACCCTATTACTAAGACTGTCCCGTGTGTCTGTCACAGGGCTGTATCTCATCAACCGTGATAGCTAGACAGAAATTTTCACAGATGATGTATTTCTGTTGCCGCTATGACAACAAATACTAAAAGCAGAATAAAAAAAATATTTAAGTGGGGCTCCCATACAACAAACGTATTTTTTGGCCGTTTTTATAGATAATGGTACAGAACCCATCGTGCGCGAGTCCGACTCGCCAGACTTGGCCAGACTTTTATTAAATTTATTTTACCATTAGAATCCTACATTACCCCTGATTAACATAGGCGATAGTATATTTTCAAAAACGTGAGGGATCCGTATGAAAACTTCGATAATGTAAACAACGTGTGTAAAAATTACCCATAAAATCATTAGTACATCCGTGCGATGCCGGGGCGGACCGCTAGTTCATTATATATTTAGAACTAGACGTATGTTCCCTGTCAGTAGGATTTATACCCGATCACTTTTTTATTTCTTGAAAATTTACCAATTTATCGCTAGTTATTATAGATTACAAATTACTAAAAGGTCGGTAAACTTTACTCGTATATAAATATACAACGGATATTTTACAGTAATTTCATCATCAATCTTAAATGTATTTTTATAGACTAGAAGTCCGCTCCAGTGTAGCACGAGTTTAATAATGATTTTTACACCTTGGGTTACACTATCGAAGTTTTAGTAGGGATTCCTATATTTTTCTAGAAATAAATAATGTAAAAATAAATAATGTGATAATGTGGCATTCTATAATGGTGAAAGAATTTTTGAAATCGGTCCAGTAGAGATTAATCGTTACAAATATACAAAACAACAAATGTTTCCTCTTAATAATATTAATATAGTATGTAAGCAAAAACATTATGATTATCACGCATAACAATTTAGTTACCAAGCGGTTTACTTTTGTACATCGGAATTCATAACAAAGTCAAAGTAGGCGCGACATGACCGAGTACGTGACATGTATCTTGTTCCTTATAAAATGTATCGATGTTGTATGAACCGGGGTCAAAATATATCGCGAAGGAAACCATTGATAGCTGAAAACTTTCGACAGTCATGATCAGCTGTTATTCTTTATCAATGCTACTACATTTTAGGTGGGTTTGATAAAAATATTATAAATGCGAAAACATGCGAGGTTTCGAATGTTTGAACCGATGAAGTCAAGGATTCCACGTTCAGTGAAACCTCTATTGATAATGAACTGATAAATAAAGTGAATCAACGTAGACAATAATACCAAGAAATCACATTAAAAATCTATTCACAATAGGTACATACATAAAGTCACGCCTGTTTCCCAGAGGGTTAGGCAGAGACCACAGCTTTCCACTTGCTACGATCCTGACATACTTCTTTTGCTTTATTCACACTCATCACACACATTCTTGACCTAACATTGTTTCAAAACGTTACAAATTGGTCTAAGAAATTACGAAATTAATAGGTACCTACCATAAAACATATATTCATAAACGGTACATAAAACAAAGCAAAGCTATGACAATAATGTGGGTTCCATCAACTATGTGGATAGAATCTAAATTAAAAAAAAAACTCAACCCTAAAGACATTAAACTGATCAAGACAATACTAAATAACACCAAAGTGGTACCAAGTGTCTAATCTAAAACAGGGCAGAGTGCCAGTTGCCAGACGTATGAAACGCATATCATTTGTCAAGCGGTAAGGATTCAATCAAAATAAGAAAACATAAATGACTTTTTGTCCTGAGAATATGCAGCTTTTGTATCCGTTCGGACATTTAAATGAAATTAGCGTGTCGGTGTGTTTTAAAATAAATGCGAATGTATTCTCTGGTCGGGTTTAACTTGGGGGTTGGTTTCTGGTTTAAGTGTTTTCAGGGTTCCGTACCCAAAGGGTAAAAACCCTATTACTAAGACTTCACTGTCTGTCCGTCTGTCTGTCACAGGGCTGTATCTCATGAACCGTGATAGCTAGACAGTTGAAATCTTCACAAATGATGTACTTCTGTTGTTGCTACAACAGCAAATACAAAGAACAGAATAAAATAAATATTTAAGTGGGGCTCCCATACTCAACAAACGTGTTTTTTTTTGCCGTTTTTTATAGATGGATAGAATGGTACGGAACCCTTCGTGCGGGAGTCCGACTCGCACTTGGCCGGTTTTTTTTGTAATAATAGCACCCAACATACACATAGTTCTGACCCCACACTAGGATTCCCCGTGTTGTGGGTATCAGAAACTACGAGTAATATGGTACCGCAACACCAATACCGGATCCACCACGGGTATCATATCGTTTTAGTCCAAGATTTTATTGATTTCTAGTGTAAAAATGATATACTAAACTAAGTAAATCATTTACTAAATAAAAATAAAATAAATAAATAGGATCACGACTGTAATCCACAAGTACGGTAGACATCCTCTCAGATCTTCAGACGCTTAAATCCTTTAAAGATGTCTAGTGGGGGTAGTCAGAGGCACGTCCAAACATTATAATTGGCACATGCCCACACTTTGCAGTAGTTAGCATTCCATACGTTACAGGTTGCAAGCCCATCGCCGTTTTACTAACTTTAAAATAACAATCAAAATAAAACCATCCGAAAGCGAGTTACCGAAAAACATCTGCAGTGACAGCTGTCAGACTAAGCACAATAAACATTTTAGCGAATCAGACTTGTTTGAGGACAAACAAAAAAATAAAAAAACAAACACGCGCGGTGAATGACATAAGATTTTTATTCAAACACAAAACGTCACGAACTCGCTTCAAAGCGCTTCCTAAACACGCGAGAATGAACTTATTCAGAAGCAGCAGCTTTACGATAAAGATTTTTGAGTTGTTTTGCAAGAGAAACGACAAAACAACGCGAGCGAAGATCGATAAATTAATCTACAGACATCGAGACTCTTCGAGACAAGTTCGTTAGACGATTTATCAAAAAACTACGTCAATACGGGTTCCTTACAGAAATGAAACTTGCGCTCGAATAATATTAATGACCGATGATTCCTTATTTTGAGGTCGGCTCAAAGTTAGATAAGCGAAAAAAGACGTATTGTATTGATATAATAATATTTTCGAAATGCCTTGTATAATAAATAAATTGCTTTGAATAAATGTAAAATAGCAATTGTTCGTTTAATAATCACCCGTTAGCTTTTTTATTGCTTTTTCAGTATAACTCTTTCCATAAAATTACAACTAAGTTTTATTATATACAATCACAAACGAGACGAAACGTTCAAAAGCTATATTTTCTAAATCATTAAGGATATCAGTTATTTCCTAAAAAACTAAGCTTGTTGGTCATCGTAGAATCTTTGAACTTTTCTTTCTTGCGATTGCCATGCTGTAGAATAATTTCTGGATTGAGTAGAATAAATGTCATAAAAGAAAACCAAACGTCATTGTAGTGATCATAATAAAAATAAACGTTAAGTTCACGCTAAAGTCCCAGAATAAAGTCGATACAGAAAGAAAATACAAAACTACCGACTAAGTAAATATACTATAGATTTTTTTGTATAGCTCGTATCGTCACAATAACTGAAGTGGATGATGCGACAGTACGGGAATAAGCCCTTAGTTCATTTACGCATGGAATGCCACAAGCAGGGGACAACGGCAGTACGTGACGGAATATTAAAAGTTATATCAAAGAGGAATTTAATAACAATGGAATTAAACCAGTTTCCGATCACGTTGATAATATTTTAAATGCAAAACGTATAAAGGACGCACGCGTGAGTAGTCGCTGTAATGGAAATTTATGTAGGGTGATAGTTAGGGAAACATTTTAGAAAAGGAAAAAAAACGGCTTTAGTCTTTATTCCCAAGTACCGTTAAAATTGTTTCAGATCTCCTGGAGAATTAAGGAAGGAGGAAGGAGCTGTCATTCAGAAGCATGTACATGCACAAATTTTGGCACATGTCCACATTTTGTAGTAGCATTCTATACTAAACCGGATGCAAGCCCATCATACTTTAGTTATATGAATATTATGAATAACTAACTTGGTATTATTATTATTTTTAATATATATAAATTACGCGTCACGTTGTTATCCGCGATTTACTCCTAAACTACTTAACCGATTTTAATCAAACTTTGCACACCGTGTGCAGTTTGATCCAACTTGAAAGATAGGAAGCTTACATCTCAATTTATAGTCGCAATATTATAAAAAAAAAAAAGTTTATTGTCTGACGGTCACAAATATATGTTAGCACCAATATATATTTCATTTCATATTTTTCAGCAGCCGGATTTCAAACCCGCGACCTTCATAACAAAAACAGTACAATCCAAAGTCAATCTTTGACAACAATCGTGTAATTTTGCATAATGGCAATGCATCGTCTCGCTACGCTGGTCAAGCAAAACCCCATTCGCATGCTATTGTTCACAACAAAAAATTTTAATA
Source organism: Hydriomena furcata (assembly GCA_912999785.1). Taxonomy (NCBI): domain Eukaryota; kingdom Metazoa; phylum Arthropoda; class Insecta; order Lepidoptera; family Geometridae; genus Hydriomena; species Hydriomena furcata. Next base: position 11,080,557 of record OU538837.1, read on the forward strand.
ATGACAACTGCTAAATTACCAATGGATTGAGCTATAGAGATTTATAATTTTGTTTTTAGGATCGATAACAGTTGACACTATAGGTTTCAAACAAACTGAATACCATAAATCGTTTGTAATTCAATGAATTTCTTTCAACGAAGATACTTTTTAAGTAGTTTCCTGAATAGATTGGTTAACAGGATGTTTTAGGTTTACAGGTTTACAGGTTTACAGGTTATTGGTAGCAGGATATATATATTTTTTTAATCCATATAGATTAAAAAATATATATATCCTGTTACTACGCGGTACCTTGTTTCCTCATATCTATCTTAAAATAACTTTACCACATAAAACATATAATATTCCGCCTACATACAAACAAAAAAACATGAGCAAATAATTATAAAGAGACAAGCTGACACTACCGTTGATCTCAATAAGTCAAAATTACAAGTGTGGGCGGTGGAGCGCATCGCCCGTGCTGCATTATTCATACACGGCATTGAATAAATAATAGTACTTAATTGAACCTATTTAAACTTCCAAACATACGCGGGAGTAATGTGAACTGTAGGTTAGAACTTAAGGCGCTGCCAGTTCCTAAAACCGCGGCAGAAACGACTAAGACAGTTAACAACGGCAAGCTCTAGATGGCGTATGCGTATCGTAAATATTATCGACAGTTTTTATGAGATCGCGTTGCTGGTACCTACGTAGGCAAGTAATAGGGGTAGCTTTACCCACCCCTCATAACCATTTTCCGTGGTCCGCCTTTGCTTTTCGAATAAATTAATGATATAAATTATGTATAATTACTTATCAAAAATCTATTCTAGTAGAAATCTAGATCTACATATTACCTATCTTTAACAATAAATCACAAGTTGATCTTAATAGTAGGTATCAAAATATTTCGATCATAAATTTAAAAACGTATCATTTTGAAATAATATCTTTATCGTGAAAAGTTTCTGCTATTATGTTTTCAGCTTAATAAAAATCTAGGTAGGAACCTGAAGTAATATATTTATAAAAATAGGAGATGTGGCTTGTTCAGAAGTATTTCTTTTTTCGTTTCGAAAAAGAGCAATCGTCGACATACAGGGCCTTAATACTAGGATCACCCGCGGGTCGAAATATAAAAATAAACATAATTTTGTATGAAAATCACCTTCTCACTCTAACGACTCTCACCTGCGCTCCGCTGCACGCATTGCGATGAAACATATATTAGACAAATCTGCATTGTGATACGAAAACAACATTAATATATCATTGCGATATATGAAGGCAACACTTAATACTACGTACTAAAATACGTATGATACAATGACCTACTGCGTATTAACACATAGTAAGCCAAAGATTTTTAAATTAACTGTAATGACACACAAAGATAACAAAGAAATTAAATGAAGATAAATGTGTGTATTACTGAGGGAAATTTCACTTGTTCTCTCTTTACACGGTTCATAATTTGCTTATCAAAAAAAACGGTCAAAGATACGATTTAAAACAAGCAGCTGTAAACGAGATCGCATATCAATGAGAATTACTGATGTCACACGTGTCCACTGTCCATAACTCGACAGCTAATGAGACAGCGTAGGATTTATACAGAAAAGTATGCCGTGTGTTTTCAAGTTCATTTTGATGAACCACCCAGACACCAAAACGTCACTTAAAAGCAAATTGCTTTATTTAGATCAAGATTTGCAGAGCAGACACTTCAGCCGCAGTATGATCGCGGCTAAAAGATTTATCACTGTTTCTCTAAGATTAGATTGCGAGGCTTCATTTAGATTAGATCAAAGAGAGGAATTCCAATTTCGAAATAGTTGCACGCAAAAGTTAAACAAAATAAATATTGGTGGACATTATCACAGACATTATCACATCTAGCTCCAAACTAAGCAAAGCTTGTACTATGGGAACTAGATAACTGATGGAATTGCTAAATACTTTTTTTTTTGTAAATACATTAATTTATGATAGATACTAACACCCAGACACAGATCAAACATCTATGTTCATCACACAAATATTTGTCCTGGGTGGGGATCGAACCCAGATCCTACAGCGCAGAAGGTAGAGCTACTACCAACTGAGCTATGAGGCCAGTCAGTCGTAGTCGTCAGTTTCGTGCAGTATGTTAAGCAAGAATAATCTACATAGAAGAAAACATCAATAAGTAAATTCTTATGAAGTAGCCTGCAAATAACACTTACATTAGTAATGAATGAAAGGGAACAAGGCCAATCTATCCATCAGTTTGAGTATTCTACTATGCTTACTGCCAATCGTATAAATGATTCTCATTCATTCAGAGAACACTTGTAAATTACAACAATGATAGCAGTAAACATGACAAATAACATGATAATGATTTAAGGAAACTATAATCAATTTTCTATTAATATAGAGTAGTGCAAATATTGCAAAGGTTCGACTTTCATTAGATAAGTGGCTGGGTCAATTGAACTAGCGAGACTGGCGCACACAATACATGAGAGGTATTTGAGGATACTAGTGAGTATATAAGTCAGAAATTCCGGTGGTGAACAGCTGTTCATTCATTTTACAAAATATTCTTCCGAATCTAATTTATACATATAATAAAACTGTAGAAGAGTTCAATTCTGTACATTGAATAAAAACTAAAAAAAATACTCCTTTATAAAAGAAACACAAACAAAAAAAAAACATTTTGAAATTTTTGTCTGTCTGTCTGTTATCCGGCTTTCACGCAAAAACTACTGGACGGATTTTGATGAATCTTTTTTTGTTATGTAGCTATTAGTCCTCGGCAACATATAGGCTATAATTTTTTGAAGATTGGAATACCAGATGTGAAACTATTTGTCCCCCAGCGAAGCAGGCACGGGTCAGCTAGTAGAATAAAATGTCGGAATGTACAAACATTTTTGAGGAAACCTACAAATTGACAAGATAAAGGAACTATCGATCCCAGATAAATGAAAGAAGATAAAATTAGGATAAGATAGGATAAGCTCCTGGGCTTGAATTCGTTAGTCTTCAGTTCAATCAATTACAATTTTCAAGATAATAAACACGTAAATATCAATTTTACTTCATTTCATTCAAGGCTGACCCATTAATTCATTTTCAACTTTAATAGTCAGGGTTGAACCAACATCTTATGCCGGGGTCCCACGGCCCGCGTTTTCACGCGCCAGACCGCGCCAAGGCGGACGGACGCGCCGTGGGAACGATGCATCCGTGGTGGCCCGTGCTCGGAACGCTCTGTACGCGACGCGCCGGACGCACACAGGCGGAGCGTCATCCGGCGCGGCCCGTCGTTTTACGCGCCGTGGGACCCCGGCTTTAGTGTACCTACTAGAGCACAGAAGCGCAAAATTAAAAAATCTTATGTCATGTATGTATTCGTATGAATATAACTTTCAGCCATCCCATCCCCCAGCCATCTATCTTGTCACCGATGAAAAAGTTGCTGAACTTGGGAATCCTATAAAAAACCGGCCCATTGCGAGTCGGACTCGCGCACGAAGGGTTCCGTATTATCTATAAAAAACGGTAAAAATCACGTTTGTTGTAATGGGAGCACCCCTTAAATATTTATTTTATTCTGTTTTTAGTATTTGTTGTTATAGCGGCAACAGAAATACATAATCTGTAAAAATTTCAACTGTCTAGCTATTACGGTTCATGAGATACAGCCCTGTGACAGACAGACGGACAGCGAAGTCTTAGTAATAGGGTCCCGTTTTTACCCTTTCGGTACGGAACCCTAAAAATCGAATAAGCAGCTAAGCGTTTCACTTCACGTTTTCAAGAAATTATGTATTGAACAAAATTTCTTAGTGTCTCCTCTATAACTGTTACGCCATTGAAAATAAAGAGTTAACCTACATTCCATCAGCAATTTGAGAAATTTAAAAAAGAAACACACTTCAATTCTTCTTTATTGATACTGCTAAAGTGAACAGCATTAAACATTTCATTGCCGGTATACCGCCGGAACGATAATGCACTTCTGACAAGACAATGGAGATCCGATCGCTATCTGATTCATGAACTATTTGCTTTCTTTTCTCGCTCGATGTTTTACTCGTGAAAGACGCGAAGCATAGCTGTCGGTACAATTTATACTGCTGAGTAGCTTTTGAAAATGTAAGCTGCAAAACAGGTATGAACTACTAAACAATTGAATCATAGCTTTTCAGACATGATGATGCATTTGGAACCATTATAATTGCTGTATGGTAACAGCATACAAAGTACAATATGTTTTGAGGAGACTGGTTAATTTTCACGACACAAAATACATAAAAAGTCAAATAGGGAAATATTAACAATGTAAGCTCATTAAAAGTTTCATTATTAAGCCTTGATTAGTTGAAATAAATTACCGATTGTATTGTATCAGCTAGTTGCTTCCGTTCATAAAGGAATTTCTTCATAAAACAATCGCTTATTTACAGAGAGTACACAGTTGCGATACCATTAATAACACCTGTTTAATTATGACGTATAATACTACTAGGTTAATATCAATATTAGTCACAACGACAGCCAGATAACAGTTATGAGTATCACACAATGTCACCCATATCTTATGTACTTCTGGTAGCTGAACGTGGAAATTGGCACGTCCTATCACAAAGTTTACTTAGTTCGTGAACAATGTGAATCTCTTTTAAGATGTTCTGCGAATTGCTCTCGTGATATCGCTCGACTACTTAATGAGTAGATAATTATGCAAAAAAGATAAAGTAACTATGTGAATGCCATGTAGTGCTCTTGATTGCATGTAAACGACCATGACATGTAAGAAAATACGAGTAGATTATATACATACTGTGAACAAGCCATTCTACGCTTAGATCAAAGTCAAGGCCATCTTTACCTACATAATACATTAATCATTATTTTATATACTAATTTCTGGAACTTAACCTGATTTATAGGTATCCTAGACAGAGAAGCCTAATGTGGCGTCACACAAGTATGTAGCGATATGGTTTTTAAAAGAAGAAAAAGGACGACTAGTATAAAATAGGATCGAAACACTTTTGTACTCATTACAAAGGATAATGTAGAAGATTTCTTAAGTTATATGTAGAGTTCTAAGTCAGGGAAAAAGTAAAGGTACTCACATCAAAGAAATGCGGCCTCAGCCTTCCTATAGTGTACTTCGCCACGTCTGTGGTCAGCTGCTGGCAGGCGCACCCAAACAGGAACACGCCAACCATTCGGTACGCCTCCCAAACCCAGGCGGGGATCTCCTTGCCTAGGACAAGGCGAGAACGGCCACCCTTGAAGTCGCGGAGTCTGAGCCATTCCGTTAGGCACATCTATGAACAAAAGGTGACAATTAAGATGGTGCAGGCATTTTTGTATCTAAAAGGCTAAAGAATCATTGAAAAACGTATGTACTGTCCATCGTATTACTGAGCACCCTGTGTTTGATCAATGACAAAAACAGTTGACGTATGGTGATAAAAGTGGCTAAGTATTCTGAAAAAATCAGGGGAAAAGATTCAGCGCAAGTAAGAAACCTTTCGTGCATAGGTTGAGTCGAACTGCGATGAGTTTCTCTGAACTTTCAAACATATATGGCATGTATGTGTATGTGTACTATCTTTAGAAGGTCGTAGGTTAAACGACCCATATGACTTCTCACAGAGTCTAACGTGCCTGTGACCCAATGTCATTCGAGCTGTTAACCTGCCGACCTGCGTGGCTGACCTTAGCTCTGAATTTGCTCATGCGTCGCGCAGCAAATTGTACATCTGCCTTCTCTTGCGTAAGCATGAGGGTGATATTAAGTGATTCAGTATCGCGAGTAGCGGATTAAGACCTATGAGGTATGGGTTGATTTTCGCTACAGGTCAAATAAATAATGAACAAATATTTGTTGCGGGTCTTGCTATTGTTGTATTAAGTTACACGTTACCCTGAGTGTGATATTTTTTTAAGGAGTAAGTTGATGTTTGGAATCAAGACCTTGTATGTGAAACATGCTGGTTAAGTGTTATTTATTATATACCAAATAATTAGAATCAGAGTAAAGGACAGTTGAAAATTGGCTTTTGTCTACCAATTCTACTATATCCTACTTATATCATATATACGAAAGTTTGTGAGGATGTTTGTATGTTTAGAAGTCGAGCTACGCCCAAACATACAAACTGGTTTGGATAAACCTTGGAATATACAATAAGCTATGCCTTGGAAAAGCATATAGACTACTTTTTATCCGGATACAACGCGACCGAAGCCGCTAGCAAAAACGAATATACTCATTAGTTCTAGATCTGCAGAATATGAACCGCTGATGAAATCTAGCCGCAAATTTTGCAGTAATGAGCTGCCTAACCAGTAAGCAAGGTATTCTTTGGGCGTGCGGTTATTTCGCAATAACTGTCAGTTAAAGTTTACTTGAGAATGGTGTCAGTGAATGTTCAGAAGTAGTAACACATTTCAAATTACCAAGCTGTGCTGAAAAGTTGATTGTTACGGAACTTGATCTTGCTACTTTGATTCGGGTTTGGGATTTATACAGACGAACTCTCGACAAATCGGTTTTACTGATATTCAGAATACAGTTTCAATAACCTTAGTGTAATCCTAATCCTAATAATATTATAACTGTGAAAGTTTGTGAGTTTGTATGTATGTTTGTTCCTCAATCAGGCCTAAACGACAAAACGGATTAAGTTGAAATTTGCTGTAGATGCAGATATACTGCCCGAATAAAACATAGACTACTTTAAAATATGAAAACATCCCCAAAACGATAAAAAAACGCAAAAGGTATGATTTTTGTATAGATGGCGCTGGTGAGCAACAAATCTGACATTACAGACTAAAAACGTTCAGTCTTTATTATTCGATTATTGAAATTTGACAGGACGTCTGTCACGGGCCGGCTAGTTATGTCATATTTATTTTACTAGCTTTGTAATTGTAAGCAAGCAGTTTTGAGTAAGTGGTATTGTGCTCAAAGCGCCACACAGTCACTACTGTTAGATTTAAGTATTAGACTAAATATTTTGAATTATTTCGTCTTTTTGAAAGCGTACAGTATTTAATTATTTCTAATTATGTTCTTCATTGTCAAAGATTTCGTGTTTCGCACTCATTCTTTCTTACCTGCTTAATTAAATTGGCGGTCGCGAGGAGACAATAGCAAAAAATAATCACGTTTAAGATGTGGCATTATATGATGTGATAAGATGTAGGTATTACAAAGTATACCTGCGCTTGCACACGCAATAAACGATGACCTTTGATGCATACAGCGCGGGGTCGGGTCACTCATTAAAAGTAAACACGTAGGTAAGTGAAATTTACTTAAATTTTAGCCACTGTTAGTCGACGAACTTCCTATTGAAAATCTAAAAAAAGATCTTTTAAAGTATACCAAAGTTTTGTTTTTTTATATTTTTATCTATTCGTTATACTACCAGAAGGAAAACAGAACGTCGGTTCGATCAAATTATTAATCGAAAAATGCTTTTTTGACTTGCTTGAAATGATAAAACATAAATTGATTCACGTTCAGCCATAATGAGAAAACGGAAAAAAACACGTTTGTTGTATGGGAGCCCCCTTAACTATTTATTTTATTCTGTTTTTAGTATTTGTTGTTATAGCAGCAACAGAAATACATAATCTGTGAAAATAGTCCCGTTTTACCCTTTGGGTACGGAACCTTAAAAAGCATCGATGCCTAGTCAATGAGACCAGTCTGCGGTAGGTTGTCTGTCAATAGCATCTGTCTCTGTTAAGCCGGGGTCCCACGGCGCGTAAAACGACGGGCCGCGCCGGATGACTCCGTCTGTGTGCGTCCGGCGCGTCGCGTACAGAGCGTTCCAAGCACGGGCCACCACGGACGCATCGTTCCCACGGCGCGTCCGTCCGCCTTGGCGCGGTCTAGCGCGTGAAAACGCGGGCCATGGGACCCCGGCATTACACAAGCAATGAATGTGAAAGGAAAAGTTCTTTTACAACCGTACTTAGCCCTTATTTGTTTGTTTACATTGTGTACGTTGTTGCACGCTAAACGGTCAGGAACCTATCGTTATCATGGACCCCATTAGCACCTTATTAAAATACATTAGCAGGTTCTTGTACTAGCCAGCTCTGAGAATATTTTACGAGTGTTATCAACACGGACGCCAAAAGCTTTTGAAACTGAATGCAAGATAAATAATACTAAATAAATTATTTGTTTTAAAGATAGCAAAATGCCTTTTGCCAAAATAAACCCTAGTCGAAGACATGTACAACTTACAGCACATAACCCATTTTTTAAATCAGTAGTTATATACTTAAAAAAATATATATAGCATCACTACATAGTATAAAGCAAAGTCGCTTTCCGCTTCCCGCGTCTGTATGTAATATGTATGTATGTTTGCTTATATCTTTAAAACTACACAACGGATTTTGATGCGGTTTTTTTTAATAGATAGAGTGATTCAGGAGGAAGGTTTATATGTATAATAACATGCTACCCGTGCGAAGCCGGGGCGGGTCGCTAGTAGAAATATATAAACAAGATCACGATTGTATCTTCTCTTCAGGTGCTCAGATCCTTGAAGATTACTAAAGAATGTAGTCAGAGGCATATCGTACTTTTAGCACATTCCCGCATGTTGTAGCAGTAAAGATGACAGAAACATGTGCACTAACTCTAAAATGGTATAGGAATAAATTCCTTGACGCATTTTCTATGAATACCTACATAATCTGCGACAAATCCGGAAATCTGAGCACCAGATTAGGTAAAAACAAGTGTAATAGCTTAGAACGCTCTTGGAACTCTTTTCGTACTTATAGTTAAGCACAGTTTATTGGCCAATTATTGATCTTTTACATTGAGGAGACATTTGAAGTGATTGTAAATTGCAACTTGGTGATTGAACACAATTAACAGAAAATTTACTTGATAATATTTCTGTGAATCGCTCGTTGGCAAATAAAGCAAAAATAACGGTTAGTGAGAATCTAATATTGAAGATCCATCAATCGCTATCAGTTGCCTACCCACCAATCACTATTCATTTAACTTAAACTTGTAACTCTGCCTTCTGCGCTACAGGTTCGATTCCCACCAAGGACAATTATTTGTGAGATGAACATAAATGGGTTTTTACATTTACAAAAAAAAAATTGTACTAATTTAAGTAATCTATCAGTTATCTAGTTCCCATAGTACAAGCTTTACCTAGTTTGAGGATAGATGGCGCTGTGTGATAATTTCCACCAATATATATTTTTTATTTATTTTATTTCAGGAAGCACTAAATATAATTCAGATTTAAATCCAAATGCTATAAAGTAGACTGACTGACTCATTAGTCAAATGCAAATAAGAGAATCTTATCATGTCGTGTACCCGATAGTTTTTGCAATAAATACCTAGCAACCAATAGAGCAACCGTAGATCGATAAGACACGCTTTCTATACAACACGGTTATTACAATACATCTATTCCATCTATACGTAGTTAACAAGCTTTTATTTAACTTGCAATCTATACATATAATAAAACTGTAGAAGAGTTCAATTCTGTACATTGAATAAAAACTAAAAAAAAATACTCCTAGGGGCCTTTATACAAGTACCACAAGCAAAAAAAAAACATTATGAAATTTTTGTCTGTCTGTCTGTCTGTTGTCCGGCTTTCACACAAAAACTAATGGACGGATTTTGGTGAAACTTTTTTTGTTATGTAGCTATTAGTCCTCGGCAACATATTTATAGACTATCATTTATTTGGAAGATTGGAATACCAGGTGTGAAACTATCTGTCCCCCAGCGAAGCGGACACGGGTCAGCTTATATGTATATGTATGTTTGTTTGTTCGGGTAGAATCATGCAACTCAATTTTGAAGCAGTTTTACCCAAACGATTGAGCTGAAATTTTGTATACATCTTAAGTTCTGGTGACAATACAATAATATGCAGCGAGCTGATCTGATGATGGAGTTCAACAGTCACTTACAACGGAACTTCTAAGTAAATACTTCAATTAAATAAAAACTTTGCATTCTTGTCAAGTTCCGATGACAATTTTATAGACAGGTGACAGCGCGCTGTTGTTCAAAGTCTAAATGATTTTACAAAAGCTTGTAATTAAAAATATTTTTCAACAGAAAACTTATTACTTGTACATAAATATATATAAACACAATAACCAATATATTTAAACAATTACTTAATGGCACGCGCATAATTATTGAAGTAAAACTGTCATAACAAAAGATTTTGAGTTGATAGATGGCGATTCTGATGAAGCAGTGAATGATGGATGATTTATCAAGGGCAGTGGGACAATTCAAAGATTAGTCGCCGTTTCAGTAGGCAGTGTGCCAAACCATCGACTACATAGCCCAGAAGACACCGCATGCAAGGCGAACACTGTCATCCAAAACATCAGGCTTATACGGCCGATAAAAAATACCGCGCGTCAAACCTGCAGTAGTACCGACCACATCCTTGACCCGTGCACATCTCGTCTGTTTATGCTAAAAAACCATTACCACAAGCTCAAGTTACACTGGTTATTTTCCTTGTCGAAAGTCAATAGTGTTGTACCACTACTCAATAATTGATGATCGATAAACCTACATAGTAGTAACAACAACAGTTGGACCTAACTAGTAAAACTACTTATTCCCGATCCCGATCCCGATCCCGATCCCGATCCCGATCCCGATCCCGATCCCGATCCCGATCCCGATCCCGATCCCGATCCCGATCCCGATCCCGATCCCGATCCCGATCCCGATCCCGATCCCGATCCCGATCCCGATCCCGATCCCGATCCCGATCCCGATCCCGATCCCGATCCCGATCCCGATCCCGATCCCGATCCCGATCCCGATCCCGATCCCGATCCCGATCCCGATCCCGATCCCGATCCCGATCCCGATCCCGATCCCGATCCCGATCCCGATCCCGATCCCGATCCCGATCCCGATCCCGATCCCGATCCCGATCCCGATCCCGATCCCGATCCCGATCCCGATCCCGATCCCGATCCCGATCCCGATCCCGATCCCGATCCCGATCCCGATCCCGATCCCGATCCCGATCCCGATCCATATCCCGATCCCGATACCGTTCCCGTTCCCGTTCCCGTTCCCGTTCCCGTATTATCAAACTTAATAAAGCTGCAAAATGTGGGTATGTGCCATATATAATATTTGGACGTGCCTCTGACTGCTATCGACAACTCATGACAACACTTCCCATCCCTAGTGAATCACGTCATCTTGAATCGGCCAATCAGAATGCATTTTTTCCCACTCCCCCGTACCTCATACCTCACTGACTTGACAGAGTTGTTTGTTTGAAGAAATGAAGCCATTAGGCGTCTATTAGGCTATGTAGTCGATGTGCCAAACACATGATCACAAAAGGAGTTGTAAGAAAAAACCGGCCTTGTTCGAGTTGAACTCGCGCACGAAGGGTTCCGTAAAATAATCTATAAAAACGCAAAAAAATCACTTCTGTTGTATGGGACACTTAATCCTTTTTTTTTATTTTGTTTTTAGTATTTGTTGTTAAGGTGGCTGTTTCAAATATGACAGCTCGCATTTTTTGTACTTTTCCGTATTCTGTGGCCGCACACTACGAATAGTGCAAACGCACACATTGAAGCTACTTCACACTTCATTTACCAAGACTAAATAACTAGTCTTGATACTTGAAAATATTTGGTGCAATAGGTATGTCATATTTGTATAGGTAGGTATGTACTTAATAATTTTATAGGTTGCACTTGACAAAAAGAAAATAAATATAGAAAAAAATTATATATATTATAAGACAGGTTACAAATCGTAAAGTGCTATACTACACAGTTACTAATATTTGACTGTGCAAAAAATATTTGTTAGGTACCTATACCTACTAATAAAATACATTATGACAAAACGGTAAGTATCGTTTTTTTATAAGCTCTTATTTAACTTGCAGTTTATGTACATATTTATGTATCTATGTTTGATAAGGTGTAATCTTGCAACTTAATTTTAAGCAGTTATCCCCAATCGATTGAGCTGAAATTTTGCATACATAATATGGTGACAGCGAGCTGATCTGATGATGGAGTCAGGAGCTGTTCAACGGAACTCTTCACTAAATAGTCGAATTGAGGCAAAACTTTGCATATCTATATACCTGGTCTGATGATGGAGGTCGGATGTAGCCATCGGAACTCCTCAACTACACAACATAACCACGTCGCGTTTGGGCTCGTTATTTTTATCTTGACGAGAACTAGAGCACAAGAATTTACAAAAGCTTGATTTAAAAATATATTTTTAATAAAAAAACTTATTGTCATCTAAAATCGATGACGGCACCGTCAACGTTTCGAGTACCACTCACAGAAAGTTTTGAAAGTGAAATACTGATAAAATATGTAGGTATGCTTTTGAATATTGTGTGCGAGCTATGATCTCGAAGATCCATAGACAGCGCGTAGCGAGGGTCAACAAGTTCTGGAATTAAACAGTTATTGTAAAATTTTACTAAATAATCTTCCATAATATTTTCTTTCCAGAAAAAGAGATGACCAGCTGCTCTTTTTACAAATTCATATTTTCCATTGTATTTATACTAAATGACATCACAAACCCGCAATACTTTTTAAGACCTATCCAAAGACATGGAGAGTATGCGAGAAAAAAAAAACATCTGAAAATATATATTTATTTCTACCACATTGTCGGCGTGACTAGTATATTCATGCCAAATTCCAGCTTTCTAGTATTAAGAGTATCTGAGCTAAGCTGCGGACGAATGGACGGAAATGGCAAAACTATAAGGGTTTTTTGTAAACTACGAAACACTAAAGAGCACTTTCAGTATTTCGAATTAAACAATTTTTCAGGACACTTTATTATTTTTTTAATATTTAATTATTTGCATCATGTACAACTTAAATATATGCCATCAAAAACAACTTGTAAAAATTAAAATAAAAAGCCAATTCTCGCAACGCAACTCAGTTCTTCTATCGTAAAAAGTTGTGAGATTTCAATGTCTGTCTGTCTGTCCAAAAAATGACCTGAACTGTTTCGAGAAAAGGATGGTACGACTGTGCCGCTTTTTTGCTTAACTTGGCGGGGGCACTACCGTGCCCCCAGATAAACCTTGCCTTGATAATAACAAATACCGACCTTTTTAGAAGGTTCAACATTTTTGGTTCAATGCGTATCGTATCATTCGTCAGTCATTCATCAGTCGTCAAAATTGATTAATGCTAGATTTGTTGCGCACCAGCACTCGGAGTCTTTTTATAGTTTTGGGGATGTTTTTAAATTAAAAATAGCATATTTATAAGCTAGGGGTATATTTACATCGACAGCAAATTTCAATTTCATCCGTTTAGTCGTTTAAGTCTGATTGAGGTACAAACATCCAAACATACCTAACATCCGCACAAACAAATCAGATTTATAATATTAAATGTAGATAGATAATAAATATAAATTATATTCGTAATCGAAAATTCAGGTAATTTTTCGCATTTTGTTCAGATAAAGTATCAATTTTTTCCATCCATGTATAAAAAAACACGCTTGGTAATATAGGGGAGGCCGGGTTAAAACCGTACTAAGGGTCATGGTACCTTTTTAGAACTTTCATTTCAAAACAGAAATGTATCAAATCATTATTTATATTTATTTAGTAGGACTAATTAGGGACACAAACAGGTTCACATTTTTCTGAAATTTAATATTTTTATTGCAATAACAATCAAATACGAAACATCTGCTTATTTCGATTTTGCTCCAACGCGACGTATGCAAAAAGGTAAAACCGTAAACTATTATCATACTGTTTCGAAACGTAACTCGATGTAACGCATCTTCTACAAAAAAATCATCCAACTCTTTCATAGTCTGTACAGTGTACATGAGCCCAGCCCTTACAACTCATGCATTGTACCTAACCTTCATCTGTGTGGCTTGCACCAAATTCGTCAAGGCAATATATTATACAAATGTTATCATTAGTTTTGCATGTCCACTATTTTACCCCAGTATCCGGTTATGTCAGACTTCCCCTAAATTCGAAGAAAAATGTGACGTGGACGTGCTTCCCCGAGCGCGTCTGAGCGCTGACTGACGTGCCGACTTGAGGTGAATGTGAGTTTTGTATGGAAAAAATGTATGGATAAGTTTTATTGCATTTTATATTGTTCATAAATGAAAAAGTAAATTATTTGAAAACAAGATAATGCCACGCGGTATAGAGAAATATAAAATCTACAATTTCGTATTATTTTCAAATAAAAATATGCTGTGGGTCTAAAGATATTGGTACCTAACCAGACCCCATTTTTCGACATTTTCAGCGGTTCTTGCGACGGTAAAAACGTATTTTTTTGAAAATGTTGTATAGAACTGGCCAGTTTTTATTATCTACTATTAAAGATGAATATATTATCAGTAATTTTGTATCATTATATCCTCACAATTGTGATTCCTGGTTTTTAAATCGGTACCTGAAAATCATTGAAATACGTGTGTGGGTGTGAGCCGGGCCTTAAAGCGGCAACAGAAATAGGTACATAATCACACAGCGGACAGCGGAGTCTTAGTAATAGCGTCCTGTTTTTACCCTTTGAATACGGAACCCTAAAAATAATCGCGCACTGAATACAGATGTTGATGACAAAGATATATCTAAAGAAACCTCAGAATGTGAATAAAAATAATAATAAACAAACTTCTGTGGAATCCTAATAATCCTAATCCTAATCACTACATAGTATAAAGCAAAGTCGCTTTCCGCTTCCCGCGTCTCTATGTATGTATGTATGTTTGCTTATATCTTTAAAACTACACAACGGATTTTGATGCGGTTTTTTTAATAGATAGTGATTCAGGAGGAAGGTTTATATGTATAATAACATGCTACCCGTGCGAAGCCGGGGCGGGTCGCTAGTAATATTATAAATGCGGAAGTTTGTGAGTTTGTATTTGTATGTATGTTTGTTACTCAATCAGGCCTAAACGATAAAACAGATTCAGTTAAAATTTGCTGTAGATGTAGATATAATGCCAGAATAAAACGTAGACTACTTTAAAATATGAAAAACATCCCCAAAATGATAAAAAACGCAAAAGGGATGATTTTGGTAGGTCACAAGATCCGGTATATTGGTACCAGGCCCGGTAAGTCTATAACCTATCCATCTAACCATCTATACATGCCGGATCCGCCGAATTACCGTATCCAGTTTTCCGGATTGCAATCCCTAGCCAGTTGACGCTAGGATAAAATCCCGAAGATCCGGAGAATCTTGTAATAATATATCCTAGTGATATTGTCTAACTCCCTTAGAAATACTAAAGATATTGAACTAAATTCCTCTGGGAGTCCCAATCCCTGACGAATGCTGTTCTAAAGACATCAACGATAATTGGCATCTTTACGAGCCCGGTCTCACCTCACAAATTCCCTAAGCTCATCAGAACCAATAGGGATTACTGTCAGCCCAACCAACATACCGCAATATTATTAAGCTATTTCTGTTATAACACGCCGACACATGAATATTCAGTTCGGATATTCTACAGCCATGCCGTATAGAATAATTTAAGACTAGTCGACCCGTGACAGACGTTGTCCAGTCAAATTTCAATAATTGCATAGAATAAAGCAATTTTATAAAATAAATTACGAATTTTGGTAGAATGCTTAGCATTCGGTAGTCAAATTCATGTCAGATTTTTTTGACAAAATAAATTTCGAATACCGACCTGTAGTAGGATTCAACCTTTTTGGTTGCGTTGCTATGACAACTCAATGTTTTCGGTCTGAGATGTCTAATTTTTTAATTTTTTACCGCGACATCTATACCAGTATTATCCTTCTTGCATTTTTTTATCATTTATATGGTTTTTTTTCGGATTATAAGTTCCCCTTCTGTTAATCTGATTTTTTATCTACATAGGTACTACAGCAAATTTCATCTCAATCCGTTTAGGATTACTCAGGGCACAAACGAACTTTCACATTTATAATTTAGTTGAGATGTTGCCTATAAATATTTTAGGTGCATCACATTTATAATTCTGATTTAGAAAAAATACCAAAGAAATAAGGTTACGTAGTATACACCCTCACAGATCTCCAGGTGTTCATATCATTGGATATGTTTAAAGGGGTTAGTCGGAGGCACGCCAGAACATTAAACTTGGCACATGCCCGCTTATTTCAGTTTGTATTCTACACGTAGCCCATCGCCGCTAAAATGGTTTCCTCACGTTTTCCTCTACCGTTTAAGGCACGTGCGTATCGCATTAGCACGTAAATTTCCCAATAATAAAACTATCGGTGCTCGACCGGGATTCAATCCTACGGCCTTCGGATCCAAAGGCCAACACGGTTTTGCTTATGCTTGTTTGAGCTTATGTATGAGAGTCATCGACCACGCAGCCAGGAGTCCTCATGCATGGGGAACATTATTAGACAACACATATGGGCTACAGATAATGTGTAAGCCACCGAGCGCGGTTCACGACGCCCGCGGCGGGCCGTGATATTGAATCGGCCAATTAGAATGCATTTTTTTACAGCTCAACGTTTTGACATAAATAAATATTGAGGAACATTTCACACAGCGCCATCTAGCCCCAAACTAAGAAAAGTTTGTACTATGTGAACCAAATAACTGATATATTACTTACTAGCGACCCGCCCCGGCTTCGCACGGGTAGCATGTTATTATACATATAAACCTTCCTCCCGAATCACTCTATCTATTAAAAAAAACCGCATCAAAATCCGTTGTGTAGTTTTAAAGATATAAGCAAACATACATACAGACGCGGGAAGCGGGAAGCGGAAAGCGACTTTGCTTTATACTATGTAGTGATATACGTTTTTTTTTGTTGTAAATACATACTTATTATACATATTAACAAAACAAACATCTATGTTAATCACACAAATGTTTATCCCGGGTGGGGATCGAACCCACAACCTACAGCGCAGAAGGCAGAGCTGCTACTAACTGAGCTGTGAGGCCAGTCAATTGTTTGTTTGAAGAAATGAAGCCATTAGGCGTATATTGGGCTATGTGGTCGATGATAAGAGTCATCGCAGTAATAGGTATTTTTGGAGCTATGAAATGTCAAACCATTGACGTAAACGTCACGGTTTTGATAGGGCACGGTTAATAGGTCGCGGAAATGCCACCAATAGACGGAAATAGATACTCGTATCAAGCGACTGACCATAATAAAACAAATGAAAAGCATTGTGTGCGACACATGGCAGCACAGTTTGAAAAACAAATCCAGAATCCTGTAGAAATTATACTTTGAGGACATAAAAAAAATTAAGTACCTACCTACTTTCACGATTTTCGATAATAATATTGCCCATCATTGGAATGTGTCCAATAATAATGATGAGAAGGAAATGCCAAAATAATTTGATAAAATATTTTTTAAAGGTTTGATAAGCCACTGTGAAAGACATTGTTATCTTATAATTATAATAAAACCTACATTTTTATCGTAGGCTTTTAATTACTTGTAAGTACAATAACAGATACTATGATTGAAATCTTTATAATACTACAAGACACTTTAAGTCTATGCTAAACAATACATATTCAAATCACACTACGTAAACAAGTAATTCTTAATACCAATTTCAACAAAACCTGAACAATGAGAACAAACTTACAACAAAACCAAATATTGCGTCAATGATACTATCGTGGTATTCAAAGGTTACGGCTATACGGGTGCTATATATAACTAAACTTTCGGCAGTCTAATTTGGGAACAAATGTACAGGAAATTGATTGTATCAAAGAACTACAAAAAGGTCAAACACTGTTTAGGTTCTGGCAAAAACCTATAAATGCTAAATATAGAAGATTACATACCTATAGGTATTGACCTCATAAATGGATTGATGGGTTCTGCGAACGATCCAATGTATCCAATCAATACCGCACAGAAAATAGATAAAGCCTCGTTAAATCTGCCAAACAATTTACAGATTTATGTGAACTACAGATAAAAAATGTTTGTTCAATAACGTCGTAAACGATAGTAGCGTTAGCAAATCGAAAGATACTACGAACGGGCGATGTGCCAGGAAAATGGGCCTTCTTAGCGGTCAAGGGCAAAGAAACGAATAAAAATAAAGAATATATGTTTATAGAAATGAATGGTTCAATTATAATAGAATTTAATGATGAACAATTTATTTGCAGACTAAAATACTTTAGAAGTGAATTTGTTGATAATGTGTAAAGGATAAATCTCCAATGTTTTTATCAAAAAATACACATGTATATGTATAATAGAACGAAAACAATAAAACAGAATCTCAACTTAAACACGTTGACAGAGAGATATTGCGAGAATATTTTCAGCAAGTTCTAAGACTTTCATTTGCCACCAAGGAAATAGCTAATGATGATAATCAGATAATCAGCCGGCGCCGACAAGTTTCTTTAGGAAACTGCAGTCAAGAAAGCGTATCAATGATTCCACTACAAATTACTATCACCAGAATGTCATGTTATCTATCCAATTAAAAACAATTAAAGTAAAAGTACGGTTAGAGAGAAAGCAAAATAAATTAGACGTTAGACAAATACTACATGCCATAATCAAGGTCAGAGCAATTTTTAAATATGTAAAAACAAATAGAACAAAGTATGTGATTATAGTTATGAACTCGAATTATCACGATCTATTTCGAAACTGCCTATTCGGATGGAAGTGATCGAGTTATTTGGAACTCGTTTCAAACTGGATCAAGTGGCAGCAGCCAGTAGATTTTTTTGTTGACATTAACAGGCTACTGGACCCAACAAAAGATCGGATCTCGCCAGTGACTTGTCTAATAAAATATCGATTTATGGGTAGAAATAGTAGCTGATGGTTTTGACGTGGGACGATGTAAAAACTAATGTTACGTAGTAGCTCGTAAAATAACGGATGTGAGGTAAGGTGTTTATTTGTTTATTGAAATTTTAATCGATAAGTATTGTGTTTAACATATTTTTGCTTTTTCTTATGTAATAACAAACATACGAAGTACGATCGATTAAAAAGCTTAAAGAGTTGATGATAATGCCGTACAAATTGATTTGAAATTAGAAAAGATAATTTTGAATCCTTGACTCAATATTTGAATGATGAATGGTTTTTAATTCGTGATTTAACATTTAAGATGGTAAAATATTAGACTAAAAAATGATTTTCAAAATACCCACTGCCATACTAAGCCCACCCATTATACCGTCAATAATCACACTGCTAACTCAAACACATTCAGACCTTTTAGACCTAATCTGAGTGGTCACGGAGAATGTAAAGGTGAGCTTCAACAAACACAGTGATAAGGTATATGGAAGTAATAAGGCATTGGTAAACACGTAATCGATGGTCAGAACGACCCAATATTTACCGACGGCGATAGTATACTGGAGAATTTATGAAGAATTTTGTGGATTTTCGTCGGTCATCGACATTGGTGTGAAATTGGAGTAAATAAATATAGCTTTGTGTTTTTTATGGAGGGTTGGTGTAAGCCCTATAACAGTAAAAAAAAATCAACTATATTCATTTCGTACAAAGCTTAAAAATTCTTACCGTCAACACAGGAAGTCCAAGCCCGACGATATAAAGCATGACACTGGTGACAGTGGATTCCTTGTACGGGTGCTTGAGTGATTCATCGTCGCAGAAGAAGCCTCGCTCGTAAGGGGAGCCCCAAAGATAGAAAATCAGGATTAGGAAGCCAACTGCAACAAGAATGTAATATTTAATAACGTGAACAAGAGTACAATAGTAAATGAGAAGGCGATCTTGTGTGATAAATAGTTTTAAAAATAGATTTTGTAACTGATTAAATTCAAATAAAAAATTATATTTGAAATAACACTGCAAAAAAAACTGCGAATTACGTAATTATTAGAATTAAAAACGAAATTATACGCTGAGTAAAAAACCATAAATCTTGGACATTGCAATTATGATAAATATAACCACAATTTTAAAAGCAGGTGCATTTCGGAATAACAATAAAACTATCTTCCTAAATGCAGTATAAATTACTGTAGCATCACTCAATAAATCAGGAACCACAATTAAGTTCCACAACTGCATAAAAAATAGAAAAAGACGATTAAAATAGACTGGAACTCATCAGAATGGAATTTAAATTGTTCAGACATAACCCCAATTCAAATAGAACACGGAACCCTACTTTGAACAGAATATTCTATTGTTTTACGGATCGTTTCTTGTCCAAACACATCGTAGGACAGACAAAAAACATCAGGTACTTAAGAGAAGGGCTCAAAGATATATATCGATGGATACGCCACGA
This sequence comes from Hydriomena furcata, assembly GCA_912999785.1. NCBI lineage: Eukaryota > Metazoa > Arthropoda > Insecta > Lepidoptera > Geometridae > Hydriomena > Hydriomena furcata. The sequence continues at coordinate 11,100,923 of OU538837.1, forward strand.
GTGAAAGAATAAAGGATCAATAAATTCTTTCGTTTTAATATGACAGGTGTTAATTGCTTAAGGGTAACACTTTTGTTTAACCACTATGTCGGGATCGATATGTTGAGTAACACTTTGTAGTGGAAGGTCGATAGATTTAGGGGGAGCAATGCATATTTATATAAACGAATTTACAATATATCTATTTTTATGTTCAAACGCTTCGTAGTGTATAAGCGACTTCAAAAAAATAAAGTACAATTTATAATATAAAATTCTCGTTTCACAGTGTTTGTAACAAAACTCCTCCGAAACGACAAGACCGATTTTTATATTTTTTTTTGTGTATTTTTGTTAGGTCATAAACTATTTTGTACCCCTAAGTGATAAGGATGGCCCACGCCAATTTTTTTTTTTTTATTCGATTTTTTGTTAAGGTCGCGAAAAACTGAGTGTTTTTTTTTTCTGTGGGATTATTGAAATTTGACAGGACAACGACTGTCGGAACAGCTAGTTTTTTTATATAAGGTACGTATAGGGAGTCGTCATCGTATTCATTCTAAACATAACCGTTCCAGACCTTTATTCAGCACGACACCAAAAGTAGTTTGTTATCAATCTGGATATAAATAACAAGCAGTATTTTATGGCTAGACCATTATCGAGAGCCGCTCCCTCAGTGCGGATAAGTCACGGTAAATCTCAACTTTTACATAAATTACATTATTCAATTACTGTAAATAATGGGAACATGATTCCAACTGTCTAGTTTAACGTGAAAAGGGTGAATCAAATAGTAAATTGGTAGAATATTATAATGTATTTTGTATACAGCATAGTATACAGCACAGTAATCAATACGGTTTCAAGCAACTCCAAATCGATAAATAATTGTCGAATGTTCGCGCGGCATAAAAAAGCTACAATAAAGTTATTAAGTTGCAAATATAAATTTAATATAAGAGTAAGACCGAGACAGCAACACACAACGAAGACAGTTCGATTTAAGGAAAGAAACAATCATGGATTTTTGACATTACCAGCAAACCCAAAATAAAAAATCGTACTAGAAGTTAGACTAGTAGTTTTGGAGATAAATGGCAACATTGGTTTGCACACACAAACATCCTCTCATCCCAAACGCATAAACCGTCTCCGTACCGTCGCGGGCAATAAGAAAACATATAATATAATATTAGATAAAGCTATAGAAGCTTTGAAGATCAAGAAAATGGAACTTCACTTGACCACAACCGGTATAGTTCCGACTAGATATTGATAGATAAAAACTTTAACAGGCGCCTGTCATTTCATTGTTATTCAAACACTGTACATCGTTTATCGCCATGTTTTACTCGTATTTTTGCAACCATATCTATTTCTATTAAACATACAATCCACGGACGGTTGTCCGTTTCATTCTATGCGGTCAAACTACAAAGATCTAAATTAAGTAATTTAACCGTCACAGTCCTGCCGACTCCGAGTCTTATAAAAAAATAAACGTTACGACTGTAATTTATTTGCCAAGGGCACGTTGTCTATATCCGAATTGTATAGAACATTATAAATCTCGCGGATATGGTCCAGGGACATTCTGCGAACCGGTCCTCCATTCTTCATGAGCCGGTTGCATTTCAATAGGCTCATTTTTTTCATCAAAGTCAACGACCCGGGTTTGGCAACACCTACATTTTTAGATTACTTCAAAGTTTATGTTGACGATAAAGGTTACTTGAACAAAACTATGCCTTGCTCCCTTGGCATACAGAACAGTCTTAGAAAGCTTAACATCTGTTGTGATGTCATTGTTCCACGTGACATAGTTTACCTGTTTGATGTGGTCTTTAAGTATGCTCTTATCAGATTACTCTTGATCAGGACCATACCGTTATACGACCATATTTCGAAACTCGTTAATCTTCCGGTATAAAGCTTAAATAAACATTTTGGTGTTCTTGTTCCGAGTCAGCGAAGAATATCTGAGCACATTATTTTAATACTGCAGCGTGAAATATAGATACTTCTTAAGAGGTAATCCAAGCAGCGACAAATTTGAATAATAGGTATTTAAAACATCTATTGCTGTCGCGCTGTGCTTAAGATATAAACGTATGAGTGGCGAAAGAGATAACAACGCAAACAAGCGCGGACCCAATATTCCTATTTAAAAATGACGAAATCGCTATTTCGTGTTCACCTTTCAAAACTGGATCGATTTTAATATTTTGAAAGATGGAACTATGCCTGTATAGCTTTCTTTCATTGATTATATTCGTCAAATTTGTTTACTGGACGTCTAAAGTGAGCGGTTAAAACTGATAATGTTTTATGGTTTTAAACGGTTCCTAATCCTTATAATAACTAATTTATGGAGAAAAATAAGACGTAGGGGCATGCAGTGGTTTTCATAGATTGTATGGTAGAAAAATATTTGCTCTAGTGTCATCATTCAGGGAGGAAACAGCTGAATACGTTTGTATAGAAAAACGCCTGCCCAGGCATGCGTCTTAACAAACTCTGTCCAGCTAGGATTACAATTGATGTCAACACAAATAAAGGCATGGTTGCACCGGGAACATTATCGCTCGAGAAGAAAATTGATTGTCAATAATGTTTTACGAAATAGTGGTGTCGGTGTCTTTCGTTCAAGAGTCGAGTGTACTGAACAAACTCTTGCATAATTCATTAGTCTACCATAAAAGCTGCCTATTCAATTCCCATAGCCCCCATTATCTGTTATAGATCGATACTCTCCAATTTTATGCTCTTCTAGTTTACATTATCAATGGACAAGTAAAAAACCTCTTTGATGTAACTTTTAGTGGTTTCCTGTTTAATTTAAACTTTCTTTCATCATTGGAAAGTGTTATTTTTGATTTTTTTACGGCTTTTCTATGATTTAGAGTTTTCTTTTCGTTTTCTTAATGAGACTCTAAGCTGCTCTTTAAAAGCCTTGAATGTGTATGTTTTGTGAATAAATAAAACAGATTATAACAAAGAAAGTTTGTTCCAAAAATGTTTTCTTATTTTGATAGGTACTATTAATATCAGACAAGAAACATACGCTTGTAGTTTTCGATGCATTAATAGCCGGAATGTATCTTTCTTGAATCGTGTCGTTAATACTTATAATATCTTCATTTTGTTAAATGGTTTACCTATCTTGACAACACCTGTGTCTAATTTTACACCCAATTCGTCTCTTACGTCACGGTATTTAAATTGCATTTGTACAAGTTTAAGAACTATTTACAGAGGCTCATTTCGTGTGACTATGAGAACAATTTCATGATTCTATTAAGAATACAATGTTGCAACCTGTCACGTGTGGAATGCTAACTACTGCAAAATTTGGAAATGTGCCAAATGTAATATCCAAACGTGTCTCTAACTAACCCCTTTAGACATCTTAAAGGATTTGAGCTGGAGATCTGAGAGGATGCATTTATTATGAATAAGAGGATAGTCAAATGTCTCCAACCAAACAAGCAAGCAAACAAGCAAGCAAACAAGCAAGCAAGCAAGCAAACAAGCAAGCAAGCCAGCAAGCAAGCAAGCAAGCAAGCAAACAAGCAAGCAAGCAAGAAAGCAAGCGTACGTCAAGCTTTATAACACCTCAGTGGATGGAGTGCCTTTGAGTTACTTGAGGCGTAAGTTACGATGTGTGATACAAGCAGTAATCTGATGCTAGACCACATAATGCAAGTGACGGGTCGTTGGCCCAAATAGACGAGACGGGTTCAGCTTATTCGGTGATTCATAGTTTCTTTATGTAGTTCTGCTACAATAACGCACGTTGAATTTTTATCTCCGTAAAGTGGCATTGGCATTGAAATTTGATTGACACTGATTGACGCTTGAACATTTATGGCTTTGATTTGATATGAAATTTTCTATCTAATCTAATAATATACAATTCTCGTGTCACAGTGTTTGTAAACAAACTCCTCCGAAACGGCTTGACCGATTTTTATGTTTTTTTGTTGTGTATAGATCGTAGGGTATTTTTTATACCCCTATAAGTGATAAGGGTGGCGTAAAGTTCAGGAAATACTGAAAGTGCTTTATTCTGTGGGATTATTGAATTTTACATGACAAACGTCTGTCGGGACAGCTAGTGCCATTATAAAATTATAGCTTACTTAAGCCATTTCAAAATATTAATTTGTGTTAAGGAATATTATCATCAAAGGAATTTACACTAGCTAGCACTAGCTTACGCCCGCGGCTTCGTTCGCGTGATAAAAAGTAGTCTATTCGCTATTCCAGGACATAAGCTATTATATTCCAAATCCGTTTGATCGTTCAGGCATGATTGAGGCAAAAACATCCAAACATACAAACATCCTTACAAACTTATTAATATAATAGTAAAATTTACTGCCGGTGCAAAAGCTACATTGCGTTTATACTACATCGGGTGTTAATAGTATAGTACAGTAGTTTACAAAAAAAAAGTATTTATGTATTCTATCAGTTATCTAGTTCCCATAGTACAAGCTTTGCTTAGTTTGTGCCTAGATGTCCTCCAATATTTATTATTACATTCGGCACACCCGCTGATCATGTAAATTAAATTTTATTTCACTGCTCTTACTCGTAATCCGCTTACGTATTGCCTCCATATATTTGCAATTTATTATGGAATTATTGCGCGTATCTCTTAAATATATTGCTACCTCGCAATTTTATATTGAACTGCACTCATTTGCAACATAATAACTTTATTGCTTGTTTTTTTTTTGTCGCGAATATTTATTGATATGGTTTATACTTAGAATCGAGTGGTATTTCAATGTCTGCTTTTGCATAGCGTATAAAAGTCCCTTTGTTTATATGCTAAAGTAAAAGAGTCTCTATAATAAAGAGTATAAAGGGGTACAATTATTAAGTAAGTTATTTAGGTAGGAGGTAAACTCCGAAACTACTGATCCGATTCCGAAAATTCTTTCACTAATAAAATGTTATATTATCCCCGAATGCTATGTTTTTTTTTATTCTAATAAAACTTTGTGAATGGGGTAGACCTTTGCCCAGCAGTGGGACAATATAGGTTAAAACAAAATGCTGAAACGCAGCTATAGTTCATTGATAAAATAATAGATAGGTACATGAAAACTAAAATTCTTTTAAAATAAATAGAAGAGTTAAGAGTAAAAGGATTATACGTGTACGCATATACAAATACGTCATTGGTTATTTCAAAACACCTATTAATTTAGATTTCAAACTCCACACAAAAACCCAGTCAAAACAACCACAATACACTCCGATTACCGAACCAAATGTGAGTAATTCTATTTAATATGTTGCGTGCGTCGAGTTCGAATAAAAGCAATGTTGCATGAATGGTGGCGCTGTATACGACAGAGTAATTACGTATTGCTATTATTATACAATATGAAGTATTATTTATCCAAAACAATCAGTATGTATTGATTACAAAGAAGTGCTTAATGGGATGTGTGAAAATATACAAGTGACAGAAAATGGGAACTATACCTAACGACTAGAAGGTAAAAAAGTACAAATATGCTATTTAAAGTTACATGGTGGTTTTTTCCCATACCCTGCATATGGGAAAAAAACATGTGACGACTGCTAATATGGCAAAATTTAGAAATAAACCGGCCAATGCGAGTCGGACTCGCTCACGAAGGGTTCCGTACCATTATCTATAAAAAACGGCAAAAAACACGTTTGTTATATGTGAGCCCTACTTAAATATTAATTTTATGCTGTTTTTAGTATTTGTTGTTATAGCGGCAACATAAATACATAATCTGTGAAAATTTCAATTGTCTAGCTATCACGGTTCATGAGATACAGCCCTGTGACAGACAGACGGACAGACGGACAGCGAAGTCTTAGTAATAGGGTCTCGTTTTTACCCTTTGGGTACGGAACCCTAAAAAGCATCGCAAGTGCTAACGTTTGTATTAAACACTACTCCATGCTTCTCTATATAAAGGTCTCTATATAAAGGTCTCTGTAGAAGGCCATTACATTCCTCAAAGTCTATCTACAATCAAAACATTACCATCGCCATTAGTAAACGTAATATACACTCGTGTTGGTCATTTAATGGAGTCGATCGCTCAATGACCCCATCTGAGAGATGGAAGACGGTAGTTTGTTTTGGGAAATATAATTTGAGATTTGATAAAGGATCAATCGGAATGCGTGTTTTGAAAAGTCATCTGTATAATCCCCTTTAAGACATCTTCAAGGATCTGAGTGACTGGTAGATGTGAGAGGATGTCTGCCGTACAGGATTGTACTGTGATTGGTGATTACAGTCGTGTTCCTATTAAATTTGTAGGGTTCCGTACCCAAAGGGTAAAAACGGGACCCTATTACTAAGACTTCGCTGTCCGTCTGTCTGTCTGTCTGTCTGTCTGTCTGTCTGTCCGTCTGTCTGTCTGTCACAGGGGCTGTATCTCATGAACCGTAATAGCTAAACAGTTGAAATTTTCACAGAATATGTTTTTCTGTTGCTGCTATAACAACAAATACTAAAAACTGAATAAAATAAATATTTAAGGGGGGCTCCCATACAACAAACATGTTTTTTTTCTGTTTTTATATATAATGGTACGGAACCCTTCGTGCGCGAGTCCGACTCGCACTTGGCCGGTTTTTCATTTTATTATCATTTCTCGAAAGTCCGTGGCGTGGACCTTTAAAACTTATATGGACAGCAATAAAAGTAATTGTGCCAATACATGTGTATAAAACCTGTGGGTTTGTCTTTTGTTTATCTGATTTTGATAAAATAGGTACCTATATTTTATATTGATTGTTTGGTATAAAGATTATTTTGTGAGCAAGCAAAGCTCTTTCGATTTAATGTGTCGATAATGCAGACTCTGTATTTACGAGCTTTCTATCTTATCAACAAAATGCACTTACCGCTAATGCTAATAAAAATACAGAGAAGGAAAATGCAACTTAATGTGTCAGTTTTGGATAACTACGTCAGTTTTAAATAAGGAAAACAAACGATGATAGACTTTTTCAGACTACTTTCGCTATCAGACATATTATTTCAAACGTGTATTTTTCGCGTTTTATGGTCCCAATAACATAGTTGAAATGAATGAAACGAAACACAGTTTAAACATGAATTAATAAACGATTAAAGTCAATCCAATTCATTTATTCATTCATATTTTCATGATTATAGATGGTAAAGACATAAATCCCAAAAGCCTGAAGCTGCATTTCCACCTGATATTATAGTACCTACTACAAGAAACGAACTCGCGCTGGACCATACCGATAACATATCGTTATTTCATACCGGTATAATTTGGGTATGGCCCAACCGCTATCGAATAACAGTACCGTTATATTTTTACGGTATCAATACCGTTAACCTCTACCGTGGTACCTAGGTATTGCAGAACCGTATAGCCCTAGCTACAAGAAACTAGACTTCAAGAGCGTCTCAGAATAGACGATCTAAACTAGCGGCGACACCGAAGCACGATTGGCACCATTCAGAAATTTTACTCAATTGTTCGGGCAACGTGCAATTGTTTTTGACAACCTAGATTTCACCATAAAGTATTGTGGTTGGAGAAAGACAAAATACACTCATAAGCAAAAAAAAGGCAGTCCAAGAAAGTTCAGAGTCAAAAGATTTGCATTATAATCACTATAGAATTATATCTTTACACTTTGTACTAAAATAAAACTGTCAAAAACAAATTAGTGTGATATTGGGCGGACTTATGGCTAAGAGCTATCCCTTCCAGGCAAACTTTAGATGGATAGGATAAACCTGAACAAAAAAGGACGGTGGGTAATAAAATGCTATCTTTTATAGGGAACGTCAAACATAAATACCGGTCAAGTGCGAGTCGGACTCGCGCACACGTACCATTATCTATAAAAAACGGCAAAAAAAACACGTTTGTTGTATGGGAGCCCCATTAAGATATTTATTTTATTCTGTTTTTAGTATTTGTTGTTATAGTGGCAACAGAAATACATCATCTGTGTAAATTTCAACTGTCTAGCTATCACGGTTCATGAGATACAGCCCTGTGACAGACAGACGGACAGCGAAGTCTTAGTAATAGGGTCCCGTTTCTACGGTACGGGGTACGGAACCCTAAAAAGGACAAAAGCAATATCAATGGTGTGCATGTGGAAACGCCAAGCATCCTTACATTAAACAGTGTTATCTTGCTTGCAAATGAGTATGAAGAACAAACTCGTTACCAACAATATGAATATGAGACTTTACATACATTAGCATAACAATACAGTTGGGCAAGAGACGCAGTTTTCTATGAATATAAACTGTTCGACATAATAAAACAGATGCATAGAAATTACATCTAATAAGCGTACTTTATGGCTCAATTTCCGAAACAGGCAAATGAAAATAGTTTCGTATCAACAGAGTTGTTTATAGTCAGTAAGATAGTTTATTTTGCTACCATATTTCTGCAATTACAAGTATCGCTAACAAGACGTAGATTTACAGCTAGATCGTATCACTACATAGTATAAAGCAAAGTCGCTTTCCGCTTCCCGCGTCTGTATGTCTGTATGTATGTTTGCTTATATCTTTAAAACTACACAACGGATTTTGATGCGGTTTTTTTTAATAAATAGAGTGATTCAAGAGGAAGGTTTATATGTATAATACATGCATAATATAGTAGAGAAACACTGATAATTTTAGAAGTTTCTAATGTGATGTCGTAAATAAACACATTTTATTGCGCTTACATTGCAAATGCTGGCTGAACCCCACGAGATATATCAAAATAATGTACTACAGTATTGTACACCTTAAAAACGTCTACAAAAAAGTCAACGATGGTATTAGAAATGTCTTACGCACAGCGAAGCGGGCACGGGTCAGCTAGTATTAGATATATGCAAGATACAATGTTCACAGAGCAAAGGAAAAAACAATAGAGAAGAAAATATATAGGACAGAGATTTCAGATAACAAGTCGGAGAGGGAATCATTAAAAAGCGACATTATTGCAGCTGATTGCCGCTACAATTAACTTTTGGTCAATTTATAGCAATAGCACTATCTAGCATCACTTTAAGATAGTATCTCATTCATTAAAATTCAATCGGGTGTTACACAAAGTAAATACAATGGTGGCATATTTAATGGTCAAACATACCTCTAGAATGGTATTTCTATTTAGTATTTTGATGATATCTTAATATATATAAATTCCGCGATGTACTCTTAAACTTTTCCGATTTTAATCAAACTTTGCACACCGTGTGCAGTTTGATTCTGCTTGAAGATAGGATAGCTAACATCTCAATTTATAGTCGCGATATCTGTTGACACAGCAACGCGTGGTCGAATCTGCTAGTATACCGATAAAAATTGTTTCAATACAAAGTAACAACTTCCTAAGTCATTTTTTCCGAAGTTTTTTTTTTGTTTTAATTATTAAGGGGCTCCCAGTCGCTGATTGCTCTTATTCGAAACGAAAAAAGAAATACTTCTGAACAAGCCACATCTCCTATTTTTATAAGTATATTACTTCAGGTTCCTACCTAGATTTCTATTAAGCTGAAAACATAATAGCAGAAACTTCACGATAAAGATATTATTTCAAAATGATACGTTTTAGAATTTATGATCGAAATATTTTATATACCTACTATTAAAATCAACTTGTGATTTATTGTTAAAGATAGGTAATATGTTGATCTAGATTTCTATTAGAATAGATTTTTGATAAGTAATTATACATAATTTATATCATTAATTTATTCGAAAAGCTAAGGGGGACCGCGCGCCGACTTGTGTTTGTCGTCATTGCAGCGGTCGGTAGGATTATTTATCGAAGTGTTTAATGATGGGTATATCTTTATTCACATATACTATACATTATAAAATAGGAGATGTGGCTTGTTCTCAAGTATTTATTTTTTCGTTTCGAACAAAAACAATCGTCGACTGGGAGCGCCTTAATAAACAGTTTCTTTTCATTTCCATTTTCCGCTGGCATGAGCGCCATCTTTAATTCAACAGAGTTATGTCAGAAATTTGAAATTGCACGCGCTGAGCTGCTTATTTTGCCCGGAGTATGGGACTTTAAAACGGCATCTTCTACAATCTTGCGCCTTGAAGTAAACGAGAAAAGATTATGGCGGTTAACCAGGCGGCAAAAAACAAGGTCTTGCTTGCATTTTCCGCCATAATTGCTCTATTAAAATAGCTATTAATCAAGCAACTGCAAGGGACCGACATTGGCGTAATGCATTAGTCTTCATGAACATGCCATGACCATTCATTAGTGTAATGAGAGAAAATAAAACAGATTCTTTAGTTTGTTTATCAAAAATGTGTACCAAAATATATAAAAAAAATCCTCCTGATAATACAAATACAACAAAAAAGAATTAGCGAAATCGGTTCAGCTGCTCTCGAGATTTGCGCTTAGCAACACATTCAGCGATCAATTTTTATATTATAGATGATTAAGTTTAGCAGTGTCCTATCAGTTATTTGGTACCCATAATAGAAGATTTGCTTAGTTTGGGCTAGATGGCGCTGTGTGAAATGTCCACCAATGTTTATTTATTTAGTTATCCCATGCGAAGCCGGTGCGAGCTAGCCTAATATAAAGTAAACGTTCACAAAAATTTGAATACAATTGACCTGTTAGAACCACAAGGTTATACTTAACATCGGATTCTTGCTGACAGAATAAAATGAGCTGTGTTTGCCTAGTTGATTTTAAACCGTAAAATTTAAAAAGAGAGGAGTTTTCTTTTTTTTAATATTAATCTATTTATAAGGAACCTTTGTCGGTATCCGACCATGTCGGTTTAGGAGTTTCTTAAATCAGCATTATCTTCTGGCATAATTCTTAGAAATACATTCATATAGGATAAATAGGATAATAGGTACATATAATATAATTGGTATAAGTTATACCTATTATATTATATGTACCTTATACCGTATAACCAAGAAGAAATTTTTTTTTTTTTTTTTTTTTTTTTTTATATTGTTAGTGTACATTAATATAAATAGTGTACTCTAATAATACTACAATCTAGCCATATGGCAGGCTAATGAGTAGTTTCACTTTGACCTAAAATGCTATAATATTATTATTAAACTAAGAATGTGTCCACTAACACTTTTCTTACTGTCTCTAATTAAGGCGCTCCCAGTCGACGATTGTTTTTGTTCGAAACGAAAAAATAAATACTTGTGAACAAGCCACATCTCCTATTTTATAATGTATAGTATATGTGAATAAAGATGTACCCATCTTTAATCACTTCAATAAATAATCCTACCGACCGCTGCAATGACGACAAGCACACGTCGGCGCGTGGTCCGCCTTAGCTTTTCGAATAAATTAATGATATAAATTATGTATAATTACTTATCAAAAATCTATTCTAATAGAATTGTAGATCTACATATTACCTATCTTTAACAATAAATTACAAGTTGATTTTAATAGTAGGTATATAAAATATTTTGATCATAAATTCTAAAACGTATCATTTTGAAATAATATTTTTATCGTGAAAAGTTTCTGCTATTATGTTTTCAGCTTAATAGAAATCTAGGTAGGAACCTGAAGTAATATACTTATAAAAATAGCAGATGTGGCTTATTCAGAAGTATTACTTTTTTCGTTCCGAAAAAGAGCAATCGTCGACTGGCAGCCTCTTAAGGGGAAGACACTTTGTTTTTGTATTCTATAAACGTAGTACTAACTTACTCTTACACTACACAAAACTGATTGTATGATACACTACATTACACTAGCTCAAAAGGTTTCGTTCTTTTGAGCCTTCTTACTTGGTCTGTGTTGTCGAGAAGCTGGATTGCCTCGACGTTTACATGGCGATGAAGTCTTTGTTCGTGAGCTTCTGCATAATATTGAATGACTTTAGCGACGAAATCTATGTTAAGGTCCCGGTGGAGATCGTCATTTCTTATGTACCAGGGTGCATTCACTATTCCCCTGAGTACTTTGTTTTGGAATCTTTGGATTATTTGTACATTGCTCTTTTTGGTACAGCCCCAAAGCTGTATACCATAGGTCCATACTGGCATAAGGACTTGTTTGTATAGTAAGAAAGTAAGAAGAAAATATATATGCGTGGGTCAAACAGGCTCCATATCAACAGGGCTATTTTGTAAAAACACGATTATCATGTTATGCTGTTGAATGCAATATCTAATGTTAGAGAATACCTAATCTGTACACTCTACATAGTAACTATTCACTGTTTATGTACCTATACCTACGCTTCTGGTAGGTATTGTATTGGAAGCGTAGGAATAGGTGCCTAAACAGCATAAAAAGCGTAGGTATAGGTATCCAGTATGGCATTCAGTACCAATAAATATCATAACACGATAATCATGTTTTTACAAAATAGCCCCACAGCTTTATTTTCTCCAAGAACCATGACGTGGAGCAGCGTTGCAGACAGAGTCAGATGTGGGTAAAGTCACGCCCAATGTCCCGAACATTGGCCGTGCATGTGCAGTTTTCATGTATTGAACTGTACACTGATTACTCCACATCATTTGGTCCAATCTTCATGTTTTTTACGCTCTGATATAGAGGACTCCGGAGTGATCTCATATAGGCATTAATTTATAAGGGGCTAGTTGTTATTCCGTAAAACTTAAAATACCATCTTTACTCTAATCAAAAAACCAATCGAAACAATTTTCGGATAACTTTTGTTGTTAATTTTAATCTTGGGTTATGACTAAGAATATACCTGCAGACTAGTTCCATATAATTCAGCGAGGATCTATAGATTTTCTGAGATTCAAAGAACGAAATTCCTCAAACATGAAGTCTTTTTTTTTCATTTTAAATTAATTTATGCATAGCATAGTTAGAAAAACAGTGGAAACGTTATTAATATCTACTGATTAAAGGATATTAGTCTGCGGGACCACCTCTCGAACACCAATTAGCAAGTTGATGAGTATCAACAGGATATAATGTTTAGCATTCGAAACGTGCTTCTTTTGCGAAGCAATATTAAACAACTATAAATCAACGGCGATGGGTTTGCAACCTGTGACTTTTCGATTGACAAACGATTCTTACAACAGCCAATTGTGGACAGGTGCCAAAAGTACATGATATTAGACGTGCCTCTGAACCTTTAGACATCTTCATTCTTATCCTGATACTTCTAGACTTGGTCGCGAGGACAGGCGTAGCTTCACCTAGCTCCTAAGACGTTTCAAAGTGATCCTTGTGATTTTATTGAAATAAATACCTTGCGAATTTAAAGTATGTAACTACTTTAATTCGCCCTATCAATAATACTATTTTTCATTTTGTATAAAACTACGATTAGTTTGCAAAAAATCAAAAATAAAACATTAAATTAGATTTTATAGCGATTCTAAATGACCCTACTGATTTTCAATGAATAAATATTTTTGAATTTAATTGACTTGGATCAATTAAGAGTAACAGTACAAAAACTATGAGACGACACTTCGTTTACTGCATCCTCGTATTAAGAACCTATGTAAACAAGGGCGAAAACGGGCAAAGAATACCAACGCAGACAAACTGATAAGGACTATGTCTGCTAAATCGCCATTAAAATCTAACAGTGATGTATACTATGTATGGAAAATAGTAAAAAGCATCTAAGTGTAACACAAACATCTTACCATTGACTTGTCTTCCGTAACGAGGCTGATAACGGTGGCAATTCTGTTGTCACCTCAAACTAAATTTTGTATAAAGTACCAATTCTTTTCACGTTAAAGTCTGGAGACAACAGAATTGCCACCAATTTTACACCAAATCTAAAGAGACCCTTTAGTGGACAGATGCCCTAATAGCACAAGAGGATCCAATTCAACATTTCCATTCACACCATAATAAAACTATCGTAAATCCCAACCGACTTTATACAGCTTATGGGTAGTTGTTTAAAGACACCATTAAAAGAAGAGTGTTTCTTGTTTCGTACCACTGCAACCAAACATTTGATTGCAGATAGAAAAGATGTAACGATGCTCAATGAAAATGAAATAACTAATTCTGTTTACGTGAGAAGTATAATTCGGGTGAGAAGTATAACGGTTTTCAAGGAAATGTGACCATTATATCTGATGTGAATTTACTTAAATAAAAACAAATTCATATAATCCATAAAATTTCTCAATTAGGTAGGTACATACTGTAACGTTTACACTTATGTGTCCCACAAAGAGTAAGGGTGGTGAGATCCTTGATCAATAACTAAAACAGATTTCTAGTCTAGCTTGACTTCCAGTCGTCCGCAAGTCCAGTCGCCGGCGCCTCCCAGCTCGCGACTGACTATCTTGACGGAGACATCCGAACGTCAATCGTTTATTTGATATTTCATTATTCACACAGACACCCAAACAATTAGGTACCATCAGTACACTACACATACTACAAAAATATTTAAAAAGACACAATATATAACAAAATACAAGAAAATATAATAAATAAAATAAAATTAACTGACTAAATTAGGTATCATAGTTTTGAACCAATGTTGATGTATGGGGCAATCGTAAAATACCAATTTTAAACGTCTTTGGAGCTAGATGAAACTACGCATGTTCCTCGCGACTAAGTCTAGAAAAATCGGGCAACAAACACGGCTTGATGTATGGTAGCTTCATCTAGCTTCTAATACGTTTCAAATTTATCCTTGTAATTTATTAAAATTAATACCTTTCGACTTTGACTTTAGTAAGACGCGAGCGAAGATGTGGGCGGAAGCTAGTTTCCAATATTCAAATTTATATACCCATAACGCCACAAATTTAAAATAAACGGCACGACATCAAAGAAGCAGAAAGAAAGGTCTGTCGCAATGTTGATAGGCGCCTTAATAGCAGTTTAATCAATAGTTACACAGTTTTAATTGCCGGTATAGCCACGTGTGTAAACGACATTGACATTGGGCAGCGCATTAATGAACTAATGAGTCATTTATTATGCGCCCGCGCCGGTGTTCGACCGATAAGCGACTCGTGTACTTCTATTTTAATATCGAATCTGACAGGCAGCTTAGATTATAAAGACAATATTCTTCTTGGAGAAGATAAATCGAAGACATGACTGATTAAAGAAATGGTTTTGTTGAATATAATATTAATAACTAGCTGCGTCCCGCGGTAATTAGTAGTTCCAGAGATTACCTCCTACGTCTAGACTCATTTAATCACAAAAAACTTTACATCTTTACAATATAGTATAGAAGTATAGATGTAGATAAATTATTATAATGATAATGCGACTGTTTGAAAGCAACTGGTAAAAAATAAGAACGTGGGCAGATCTGGGTAATAATAGACCAAGATTATATCATCAAAATTTGTTTTTACTTCAACTATTTTTACAACGAGTGATTTAAAAACGAATGTTTAGTTTCTATTGAGGCATTCTAAGCATCTTTGTCTTATGTTTTGCTAATATTACGACGGTTTATATCTTGCTTTTGTCTAGCTAGAAATCTTACTCATTGTATCTTTTGAGTAACGACTTAGCCACTACATTGTGTCAGATTTATGTACAGGTTAGGCGGTCCAGGCAGATCCGCTCCGGCACTACCATTAATAAAAGATACCATCGCAGGTTCCAACAATTGTTTATATTCAATTTCTTTAACTGGTAATATCTAACCATTCACAGTTATATAAGTTTTGGTAATGATATCTCGTGGTGAGTTAGTCCTGACCTTTCCGTGTATGTTCATGTTTCGAGGTAAGAAGAGAATAGGAAATATTTATCGTTATGGAGCCTGGAGCTTCCATAGTCGTGTAGCCTCCCATATAGGGAGCTATGGCCATAGTCATTGATTTTCCATTCCTGACTTTACGAGGTGACAAACTTGACACCACCTAGTTTGTAGACTCTCGAGGAAAATCTCATTAACAGAAATGGAATGTATCCAATGGTAGGTAATATTTATTAGTTTTTATAAAACTCCGTGTACGGATATGCCAACTTGAAAGAATTGAGCATCGAGCTTGATAAATATGTATTTTCTTCCAGTGGACTTTTTCTTCAAGTTTGTGTATTGATAAAGATTATGCAGAATACGAGTAATATTAAGCAAATGAATCTTCCTCTGACATGTACAAAGCATTGCAAATCTGTATTAATGCTCATTCATTTCGCATCCTCCAAAAGCTATATTTCATTTAGCGCCTTCGAGATTTGAATCTTCCGAAGCAAACGCTTCGGAAGATTCAAATTTCATCTTTATTACGTTCTGATAGAGTTGCTGTTGGAACTGTATCTTCGGCAAACGTTTAGGTCTACCTGATATTTTGTACAAGCTTTAGAGCTAAGTACAAATCGAGTGGGTGTAAGATTAAGGAGTCATAAATCCTTAGCCAGCATTAATTATTCCTTTGGAGAGGCGGAGAGGGTGTGAGAGTTTTATTTCATTAGACAGAGATAGCGTTTGAAGTTGATTTATGATGCTTGATCAACCCTCGGGCATGCGAGGGTCTTATGACAATTAAAGCAGACACTTCCTGCTCGAGACGGATAAGAGCGTCTTTGTAAAACTGTGTTGAGTTCCCGACGTCCCTTATTAGAGATCAGAAGTCTTACGCTTTATTTATGTTTCTAAAAAATATTTGATATCTTTATTTTTCATAAAGAACATCACGGTATAATTTATTAAGCGTTTTATTTTAACTGTCGATAAAATTGCTTTTATGAAATTTGTACACGACACATTTTAAAATTGATGACTTGAAATTATATTTTAGTTTGAAAGTCACTCATTTAAAAGTCAATCACCTCAACCAGCGAACATTTAACTGCAAACTCATTAGTAAAATGACCGTGAATTTAGAAATTATCAAAAATTATAATAACAAAGTATCATACAGAAATGTTATACCTACCCTTTGTGTTTTTTAAGTCTGTATGTACCTATATAATGAAATTTATAGAAGCTAAATATATATAGCAGAAGGACGCAAACATACTTGCAAAATTAGCAATAATCATCGAACATAATAGGCAGCTGGATTCCTCGGCGATTATTATATTGAACACAATTAGAAGGCACGTACGGATGCAGTAATTTTGTAACTTCCTCTGAGCCAAGTGGGATCATATTAAGAGCAATCTAGCGCTTCGAATCATTGTGAAAAGTGCAAGCATCGGATCCATACTTAATGGAGTAAGTGCCTGATTTGCAGTAAGTAGGAGGCTATCGCTTGTTACTAAGGAAGGATGAAGTGAAATGCCGTATTATTAGAATAGCTACAAGAAAAATAAAGAGATGTACGCGAAATCAGAAACAATAAAAATATTGAATTAAAACTATCGTGGTTGTTAATCATTTTAAATAGAAATACGGCTAATTACCACGTTTTTACTTGTATTGCTGACGTTTCGAGACAATTCAGATGCCCTTCATCATGAGCAACGCCCGCGACCGCGATCAACGGCAGATCGGCGAATACTGCGGTTCATAGCCCGCTCCGCCCGAGCCGAAAGCAGCGCCGGTGATCGAGTCGTATCCTGTGCGTCATCGGAATCACTCGAAACTTCTGACACGCTACCCGCATTTCTACTCGAGTCGTGAACATAAGGCCGCATAATAATTCATAAGGAACATAATAAAAATATTGCAAAGACTGTGATGGAATTAGCGGGTAGCAGACCAGCCGAGCTCGATAATGGCAAGACTGAAAAACAACTAAAAACTATGGTAAGACTGTGAACAGCCTGTGGGTATCAGCTTGTTAGATCTAGTATTACACCTGATACCATCTGGCATAATTCTAGACCTAACACTGACTGTGATAATGGCTTGAACAGACGTTTCATGGCACGATTAAGTCACTGGTAACTAAATGTCTTTTGATTCTGAGCACAAAGAAACAGCTTTTTAGTTAGAATCAATTAGAAAAAGATGCGTTGTAAGTTATAACAAAATAATGACCTGCCAATACTGTACCAGTTAACCTTGTTACTAAAACTCTCTTTATGACCTGTTCTGTTAGAGTTTAACAGTTAGACAATAACTAAGTTCTACACTTTACAGTTAAGTGCTTAGACAATTTAAGTTACATTGTTTATTTCTCTGTGTCAAAATAAAATATAATTATTCCACTTATTTGTTACATTTTTTTTTCTTAGTGTAAAAACTTTAAACATTATTTTAATTTGTAACACGTTATCATAGGTCAAATACAAATATATATAAAGAGCAACATAATTCGTCGATTTAGGTAGGTGCTGTTTATCGTTTCAGACACCTAGTTAGTAATGAGGCTATCGATCGACTGATGGACTATAATGAGTCGTTACAGTCATCAGTTAATCGATAGCAAAGAAGAAACTGCTGATACTAATCTGATTAGAAAAAACAAAAAATGTGAAAGTACAGTTTTATCGCTAGTTGCAACTACAGAACTACCTATAGTTGGCCTTTTTTATCGTTGGTTATAACAACCGTTGTAACTATTGCTGATCTGTTTACCGACAATGCTTTTCTTGTTTCCAGTTGTTCGAAGATTTCTACGTTCACACCTGCGGGGTCTACTGTTTGCAGTCTAACGCCTTTTGTTTGAGCACTAATAAGTTTGTTTGCTGCAAGCGTGAGGTCATTATAAAGAGAGTCCAAATATTTGTTACTCTTTATATTTCACGTGAATTTGAAGTCAAATCATCTTATCGAAGCACTGTTCAAGAGTTAAAAAGTGCCGTTGAAAAATCAAAAGAGGTAGACAAAATGAGGTCTTATTTAACAAGTCTTCAATGTCGGACAAAATTTGATGAAAAAACCATCCAGCCGGTAAGATCTTTATCGTCTGTCTTCATCTCTCTCGTCCAATTCACTACCAATTCAAACCCTTCATGAAAGCTGACAACTAAATTAGGTAGCTTTCCAGCTCCCCATCAAACCGAATTCAAAAGGCCAATCGTTTGAACTGGACCGTTTATCAATTCGAGCAATTTGATCCACAATTGCATCGCTAATGCAATATCCTCATCTGCAATCCTTATTGTTTCGCGACGATTGCTCCCAATTGGTTAGACGACGAATAATTGCATCCTTAATGGTATCCAGGAGTTTCTTTCCTGGATTAGGTTTCAAGAGTTCATAATGGTGATATCTAATTGGGAACAATTGAAATTGAGAGGAAGTTGCATATCCTTTGGAAAGGCGATATGAAAGTAACATAGAATTGATAAATTGGTAGGCAACCTGACCTATTCTGAAGCGAGGTTTCCGTATAATGAAGCCTATTACAATAATTAGGGCGATTATTAGACATACTGTCAAAACAAATATATAAAGAGAGCGTGAATTCAATATTTATTTTAATAGATGCCACACAGAAAAAACCGGCCAAGTGCGAGTCGGACTCGCGCATGAAGAATTCTGTACCATTATCTATAAAAAACGGCAAATAAACACGTTTGTTGTATGGGAGCCCCACTTAAATATTTATTTTATTCTGTTTTTAATATTAGGCAATAGAAATACATCATCTGTCTAGCTATAACAGTATATGAGATACAGCCCTGTGACAGACCGACGGGCGGACGAACAGACGGACAGCAAAGTCTTGGTAATAGGGTCCCGTTTTTACCCGTTGGGTACGGAACCCTAAAAACAAGCTTCACCCTTCTCTGTAGTAAGCTAAATTACATGGTCATTGCTTCAAGCGCAACACGGAAATAAAAATAAGAGGTTGATTATGCAAAACAATAACTCGATAAAGTCCGAAACAATAGTATCGAAACCAGTTAATGGAAGAGTACAACGAAAGAAATACTAGTAGAACAAGAAATTTTACTAGTGTAAGCTCGTAAAACTATTTCCGATAAATTGTTGGCAACAGTGACAACAGTGACCCCTTTCATTGATTTATACAAACTGTTGCATGTAAAATATGATTTACTGGTATAGGAATAATATGTAAGCAGATTTTAATGCATTTGTTTTTAAAGTAGGAAATGTACTAGCATATAGCGTTCACTATAAGTTCACTAGAGATGTCAAAAGCTGTTGAATACTAACAATGTTGTCCAGAAAATAAACCAATAACGATAATCTAAGCTTTTTTAGAGTAAAAATACCAAAGTCAAAGAGGACTGACATTATTAATTCGCTACATGAACAATATAAAAATAAATAAAGTATAATAAACGAGACTAAGTAGTACATTTCGATACTAATAGCCGATAAGTATACTCTTCGTACTTACACTTTAGATAGATTCCAACATAACGACCAATAAAACCAACATACATCTCCTAAGCTTAGCTGCAATGCAATACCAAACTATCTTTCCAAAAATAGAAGCTTTCACCATAGTTATTGATAAAACTGTAAGTATCAACTATAAACATAAACCTGAACATAAACACCTGTTTTTACAACCATAGAGTATGAGTATTCGATAAATCAAAAGGCGACATCGATAAAAATTAGTTTCTTGCTGAAATACAATTGTATTGAACCAATTGCATGTGGTGATAAGTTGATGAAAACTGTTTTACATATAGCGGATGCTGTAGTAAAACAGTCTACATTTACCAATCTAAACATAATTTCGAATAAAGTCGATAAGCGAGAAAACTACATTGACGATAAAGATAGAATCAGAAGAATCGATTTTTCTCTATAACCGCAAAACATACAGTTTGGTTTTTTTATTACAAATATAACTTAAGAATTTAATCTAGATACATTATGGACAGAAACACGATTGATGAAACTTTTCTCGATAGATTTATTTTCCAAAGTTGGATCTTCAAAATCACTAGTTTAGTTTTTAAACAAAACTATGAATAGCTAAACAGTTAATTTGTATATAATTCGTTAGATAAATAATCATACTAGCTAAGTAAATTATAGACAGTTTCTTTTCAAGTTTGATGGTTTTCATGATAATGCAGTTTTATCACTTTTTCCGTCATATTCGGGTAGACTCCGCCCATACACAGCCCATAACAGCATCTAATAATATAGCGATAATAGATATGCAAAGGGCTAAGAAGTGTCGTTTGAAAACGATTTCGATATTATCGACGACAGTGACAGCTCCGGTATATTCGGCCAAACCAAACAGTCGTCTGTCGTAGAATGTACGATGTCAATAATTGTCAAAAGAAATGTCGGTCGTACACACCTTTTTAAATATGGTCGGAAAAGATATGACGTTTGTCCGATATACCATTGATCGTTTTCAAGAGTAGACCCCAGGAATTAACTCAAGTAGTGCCGCTTTCTGAGACAACTTGTCAGACAAGATTCTATTAAACGATCGGCATCTGAATAACAACTTCGGCAATCATGACGTGTCAAAGATAAGCCAATAGACACAGGTAGCATCATACCAGCCAGATGTACCAACAATCAAAAGGAAACACATCTGATAACGCAGGTAGTAAATATCAATACAGATATACACGTGGGAACTGCATTGAAGTAGCCGCCACTTAAGAAATACTAAAAGCAAAGAGTAAAGGAACGGTACAGATGAGGCAGCAGCAAACTGTTTTAAAAAGCATGCATGCATATGCATTTTATGCATACCTACACGTACATAATATAGGTACATACGTATCATATATAAAATCACGCCCAGCGGAGTTAAGGCAGAAATCACGGCTTTCCACTTGCTACATATTTCTTTTGCTTCATTCACTCTCATCACATTCCTCATGCATGCTCGTACGTTTAGAGTACTCTTGACCTGGCCTTTTTTTTAAACGTCATCAATTTCAACATTCCCTTTACACTCGCCTTATAGTAACGTCAATAAATGATTCATAGATAAACTTAACTAAACTACTTAGTTCGTTATACTATTACAAATTAGCTTTTCTGACTAACGAAGCTACTCGTATATCCGTATAAAACTATCAACAACCACATTACTACATTATCTAAATTAGCTAAGTGATAATCATTATAATCGTAGTGAGGTTTCTTTTTTGGTAGTAATTATATAAAATCAAAAGCATAATTTACGTGTAATTAGGAGCCGTGTTCGCCGAAAAGGAGGTACCTCGACTTTCAATTATAAACGGCAAAGGGCTTGCGCGGCAACCTGTCACGTATGGAATGCTTACTACCGCAAAAAGTGGGCATCTGGGCATGTGTCAAAAGTAGTATTTTAACATGCATCTGAGCACCTTATGGTCAATCTACTATGCAAAGGTCGGGATCAAAATAGAAAAAAAATAATCTATGGCCATCATTGACGGAATGCTGGAAACTTGGGAAAATAGATTGTCTGTTACAGCTTTCTTTATTCTTTGGCAAAACATCGCGTTCGCACACTAAAAATATATTCAGCTGCATAATTTGTGAGCGCAACATGTTTGCCTCGTAGAGATAACTTTAGCATCCACTTAAGTAACTTAAGTAGTACTTAACTGATAATTGCCAAGAATGCCTTGATATTCTGATAATTCGGTACTTTAGGTAATTACGCACTGGTGTCAAGGTACTTAGCGGTTTACTTTTCATTGAAGTTCAAAATAGATGACTCCTTATTTCTTGCACCTGCCGCAGATATTATCCCCAAATCTTCTTTTATGGTTTTTTTATTAAAGAAATAAACATTGGTGGACATTTCACACAGCGCCATATAGCCCCAAACTAACAAAGCTTGTATTATGGGAACCATATAACTGATAGAACAAAACAACAAACAACAAAAAAAAACGTATATAAGTATACGTTTATTATTGTTGTTTGTTGTTTTGTTCTAAACGTATATTACTTCGTATTTACCTAAGTAATATACGTTTTATTTTGTTTTGTTGTCGTTTTTCGGAATAGACCCCCGGGTTCGATCGCTACTCCTATCAAACGGATACAACTGAACTTACTTACTCGTATGCCGCAATCAAAAAGCCTTGACCTATTATGAAATTAATGAGATAGATAACTCAGCCCAGTTCGTCATACCGAATCAATGATTTGGAAGTGTAAAAAGCAAGGGATCAAACTGCCATTCTAATAAAACTTATCATGAATTAGCGAAACAAGAGAAGATAATTAAGAATTACCACTTCTTCATCTAGTTGAGATGCAAGAGGTGTGAATTTGATACCCGTAATAAATGCTTGTATAAAATATCGCATAATAGCTTGGTACACATTAGTTTTACCACATAGTAAAAGCCCGACCTAAGTTGATCCTAAAGAATAGAAAGATATAGGTATAAGAACTTTAAAATAAGAATCAACTTTTACTTACGGACCCTTTCAAGAACAGAGGGTGTGACACAACACAACACAACACAACGAAAACCTTTTTTGATTATTTACGAAAACCTTTTGATCATTTAGTTTTGAAATTTTGTGCGTTACATTCAATTAGAATTAGATTCGTCAGTTTGTGAAAATAAAAGGCAGAGAGAAAAAGCGAAAAAAATATGGTTTGTATTTTTCCTCAAAGATTATGAAACGAGCATTCGCGAAGCTTCCAACCAGAACAGAGGGAAAAGTCTACCAAATACTATAAGAATCAAAATGCAAAACCAAATAGAGTACAACTGATGCAATTTATAAGCCGGCATTTGCATGTAAACCAGGCAAAACGAGCTCCATGTTAAAATATCAACTTGAACATTTAATTTTGAGTAGCGTGCAATGTAATTGGAATTCCAGTAACATTTTAAAGTACGGTCTTTAGTTACCTATCTCATTTTTAGGGTTCCACACGCAAGTTATTATGGTGAAACTTCGTTCCGTGTTAGCGCTGGAAACCCATTGTGGCGAGATTTTAGTGCGGTTACACGCGTGGTTTCAATGACATTCCATACAAACAAAGCATGCTATATGATCCTCACAGCTCAGTTGGTAGTAACACTGCCTTCGGCGCTGTAGGTTGTGGGTTCGAACCCCACCCAGGGCAAATATTTGTGTGATGAACATAGATGTTTGTTCTGTGTCTGGGTGTTAATATGTATATTAAGTATGTATTTACAAGAAAAAAGTATTCTATCAGTTATCTGGTTCCCATAGTACAAGCTTTACTTAGTTTGGGGCTAGATGGCGCTGTGTGTAAAGTCCGCTAATATTTATTTTATCTAGGTACGCGCGTGATACTGTAGCTTGTTAAAGGAAAACCCACCTAGCTTGGCTTTAAGATTGTCTGAGGATGCGTACGAGGTTTGATAATATATATAGGTAAGCCTATAAAATTATCGAAGCCACACTGTAACGTAGGATATGTCCCCTTTATCGATAGACCAATGACAGCGGATGCAAGATTTTACTACTAAGTACCCGAAGGGTAAAAACGGGACCCTATTACTAAGACTCCGCTGTCTGTCTGTCTGTCTGTCACCAGGCTCTGTCTCATGAACCGTGATAGCTAGGCAATTGAAATTTTCACAGATAATGTATTTCTGTTGCCACTATAACAATAATTACTAAAAACAATAAAATAAATATTTAAGTGGGGCTTCCTCCATACAACAAACGCGATTTTTTTTTTGCTGTTTTTTATAAATAATGGTACGGAACCCTTCGTCCACGAGTCCGACTAGCACTTGGCCGGTTTTTTAAATACTTGTGCTCATTTCATGCCTTTAGGTTCCAACTGACAGGACTCCTTAGCGGATACGGGTGATCAGACAGCGCATGCGTGTCGGATGTTTTGACAGCCAATTGCCTGCCGCGAGTGCCACGCTCACATCCTGGGGTCCAGGTGTGACCTGGAAGACTAGACCTGTCTCACAATTAAGGTGACAGAGCCACATGACAATCGCACACATTCATACTAGCATTTAACCACGTTTTCGTCAGAGCAGTGCACTTTTATATTTTTTGATACGAACACGACCTTCGGATTGTCTAACGAGGTAGGTACCTACCTACCTCCTACTCTGATAACACGGCCTAGCGGCTTTCATCAAAAAGATTTATTACTCCTCTTAACTATAGATTTTAACAAATCGATTTTTTTTTATTAAGGTCTGTTTAAAAATCTATGGTTTTGACACTAATTAGTGTGGGTACAAACTAATAGATGTACCACAATGTAAACAGAAGCTGAGATAAACAAGCAGATAATAATCAAATCTATGTTATGAATTTGTAAATGTGTGTAAAATTAATTTTGTTAATGTTTACAATTCAACCTTGGTCCACTTAATAAGTTGAGGTTGTGAGTACCTACATAAAACACATAATTGCTTTTATAGTATTGTTTTAACTAATTGTTTTGCTAAATGCCAATTTATTTTTATAAGATAAACAGAAATACCTAACATGGTAATTATAAATAAATACTATTCTGAAATGGAATATGTATGACTATTATAACGCAGAACATAAATCTTATAATATTAATGTCCATTCAACCAAAAATTGTTCATAGTTTACATTTTAGGACCTTAGAAATAGAATTTCACAAAAAAAATATAATGTAAGTAATGCCCGTCTAGACCAAACTTTATATTCATACAGATTCTAGAATATATCATTTTATATTCATCTTTGTAGATGTAATTTTGCATGGATATTGCTAAGTTTGTCAAAAGTTAGTACATACTTAAATGTATTAGAGAAAATTGGATAAAATTTTGGTAGCGGACATTATGTAAGAGTCAAATTGAAATTAAGTAGGTACTCACAGACAGCTAGTTGCTTCTCTAGTGAATAATACATTTAAATCCATCATCAGTAATCATCTCCCAATATTGAACCATAGTGTAACAAGTAAGAATAAAAATGATTACAAGTGCACTTAAATTACAGTCTGAAAGGCCGTCAACAATATTGGACAATGGCTCCTCTGTCTTGTGTGAACACAAGTTGGACATGTGCTAATATGGATGTAAAGGATACTCACTGCATTGCATGGGAATATTGAGTATGGTTTTAACTTAAGACCACCCCATTATGGCGTCTATTTTTTTTTCTTCAAGGGTTTTTTTGGGGTTTTTTGTCGGAACATCTCTTTTTAAAGTAGTTATGTATTAGGTATATATACTTTTCAACAAAAGTTTTATCCACGTAAATAAAAGAACGTAGGTACCTACTTAGTAGATATTAAAAATAAAAACATTTGGTAGGTAGATAGATAGTTTTGATCAGAATTGGTTAACAAAGAACTCGGCCAGTTATGATAATCAATAGCAAAATAACGATTAGGCACAATATTTAAGCCATAAAAGGGAAATTTATACTTACTGATAAATAGTATCACGAAATCCAGAATGATTTTTCGCAAAATATACTTCGATTCTCGATCCATGGTGATGGTGTGGCCACGCGAGTTCGTTTTACGCTCGTTTCTGTCCATTTTTCACAACTACAAGGGTTGAAAATACGAAATATATTCACTTTTACCGCGACACCGGTTACGAATTACGTTATTGGAAGAAAAAAATTGACATATAAATACACGTCAAACTTCGAGCGCATGCGCGCGTAAACTGCGATAATTTCGTTCGGAAACTTCGCTCGCCGCTGCAGACCCGCGCGACTGCTATGACACGGTGCGGTGTAGGTATATTTTATTTTATTTACAACTTTTGCTACCAGAAGGTAGTTGAATTGTAGTAGTTCTTACGTTTCCTAATATTTTATTGATATGAATTTTTAAATTTGAGTAGGTAAGAATAGAGATTAGGCATACCTCTTATGTAATTAATTATAAATATATTCGTGGGTTTCTATATTTTTTTAGAAACAATAGATTCTTAATTTATGTTACTCGCTGATCATGTAGTTGGAATAACAAAAAATCTTTTTTTGAATCATTTTATTAGTCTAAGTATAGTTATTATAAAAAAGACCAATGACCAATTTATAATTATTATTAATATTGCATAATTTCAAAACGTTTTCTTTGGCATTGATAAAATGAAAGGATACTACGAAATTAAAATAATGTCATACAACTGTACTTCATCATAATCATCAGACCAAAACGTTATTATTTTACTTTTTATTATTAGCGCCATCTATGCTCGCTTTACTGGACTCATATGATGATCGGTGCATGCTAAAGTGCGTGGATATGTTGTCGATGGCCAGTTTAAAGCATAGTTTTATATAGTTTCCGCTAGAGGGCGGTTGTATAAGTTTTATAGTTTTCGTTCCAAATTGTAAGAGGGCGCTAGGTAAATACTTTAATTAACGAAGTTCAAATTCTGCTATCATAATAAACTGTATATAAATAAAGGATCAAATTATGCTGATTTACACTGGACACCTAACTACACTAACTACTATCTTGCAGTTACCAAAATGAAAGTTATGAATAGGTACATAATAGGTACCTACGATACCTACTTACTCGTAGTAGGTAGCTAACCTAAAAATCAATACACGGGTCCTGTTAGGACATAGCAGAATAAAAATCCAAAATTACGTATAAAATAATAAAAATCAAGTACCTACCTACCTTAGGTACCTACCTACTTACTCGTAGTAGGTAGTAGTAGGTAGCTTACCTAAGGTAGGTACTTGATTTTTATTATTTTATACGTATTTTTTTTTTGCGATTTTTTTTATGCTATGCGTCCGATGCGTACGATACCGACCTGTGGACGCGTACCTTAAAGCTGACCAATTTTTCATAGATTGTATGGTAGAAAAATATTTGCTTCGGGAGAAAACGGAGAAAACAGGGGAATACGTTTTTATAGAAAAACGCTTGCCCTCATTCAAGGGTGTAGCCAGGATTCTCAATTGGGGGGAGATCAGATAAAGAAAATCCCAGACTGTATTGTTTTAATCGTGGTTTTTAACATAAGATATGAGTAGGTACCTATACCTATCTCACATTATTAGTGGAGTCATATCGATAGTAGTGACATTGCTTAGTTAGAGTAAGAAAAGATGGAAAAATATTTTTATCTGTGACCGACCGCTCTTCTAGAGGGGGACAGCTGCCCCTACCCCCTACCTCGCTACGCCCATGCCCTCTTTGCTTTTAATAACGGAAGGTAGTCTATGTTCACGTGTGCTTACTCGGTAGGTACCTACCTGTGAGCGAAGTTTACTTTTCTACAGACTTTGGACGCGCTAATCCAGCTTAGCTTTAGCTTATCTTACAATTGAAATGTTTGCGTAACAGATGCTGACGGATAAGCCGAAGAATCTCTACTTCACCTTCGCGGTGCATATTTTAGTTTGGGTTATCTTTCTCGTTTGAGTTCCGGATAAAAACGGTGCCAAATTTTAACTGGAAATCATGTTTTACCTTGTTCTCGTATTGTTGGCGTTTCGAGACCAGTTGGCTTGTTTTGTGAAAATCTATAGTAGAAGATTATTAGTAAGTAGTAATCACAAGTTAGTAGGTATCTAGGTATTTAGTAGGGTGTCTGCTCGAGAATTCTCGAACTCGAGAAAACTCGAGAATTCCGCCTTGGTTCGAGACGAGAAAAAAAATCCTATTAAAATAATTTTGAACGACTGATGTTAATATTGTTAAAATACTCGTATAGACAGATTCAGATTTACGTGATTATGTCGCACTCGCAGTGTTTTAGTGTTCCTAATTCTTAAGTTAGGTTTATTTTATGTGAGTGCAGTTGGGGGCAATAACAATACGTTCGTTTCGTCATTATTTTGAGTTTTTCTTCAAAATTATAAGTCTTCTTTGAATGCCTCGATACTCGAGAAGACTCGAGAATTTGGCGTCGAGAATCCCCGTGCCTCGAGAACGAAAATAATTCTAGAAATCAGAAACCCTAGTATGTAGGTAGGTACACGGGTAGGTAAGTACTTAACTTAAAATAAAACTAGAGAGCAAGTTCGTGCAGCATAATATACATAACTATGAAATTGTTATTCTTTAAGATCTATGATTTTCTTAGTCATAGCTATGGGAATAAATTAGGTAGGTACCTACCTTAGGTTATTTACTTGTACCTACATAGATTCTTTATTAGTTAGTACCTACATGAAATTGGTATTCTCTAAATTCGACTGATATTCATAAATATGGCTATGAATGAAACGCATAGATTTATACGATATATTTTTTTATTGATATTTGGAGGTAAATATAAATAAAGAAAAAAATATTGCTAGACACCCTACAGTGCCATCTAGAGCTAAACTAAGGAAAGCTAAAGAACGTAGAGCTACTAGGTACCTACCAACTGAGCTGTGAGGTATATTTAAAATGAAAATATTTACTATCTAGCAGTCCACCCGGCTTCGCACGGGTGTAGGTACTAATGAAGATTATGGGCAAATTTTTGATACCTTAAGTTACATTATTGCAATTTATGTGGGGATCTCTAATTTTGTTTTAATAAAATAATGACCTTGTTACTTTGTTACTCGCTGATAATGTACCGAGCTTGTTGGTGAAAGAATTTTTAAAATTGATCCAGTAGTTATATAGTTTATCAATGTCAAACAAAAATACAAATTTTACCTCTTTTTAATGGAGTATAATATTTTAATATTTTATAATTTTACTTCTTCTTCTTCTAACTTAAGAGCTGTGCTCTTGTCGGTGTAATTGATGCAGCTCTCTCCATCTATTTCTCTCCAGTGCCGTCTCTTTAACTTCCTTATACGACACGACAGCTATTTTCTCCTTTATCTGGCTCATGTAGCTTATTCGTGGCCTTCCTCTTCCTCTCTTCCCTTCAATCTTCCCTTCCATTATAGTCTTTATAAAACTGTCGTGCCGTATAAGGTGGCCAACCATCTTCCCTCTTCTGTTCTCAATCGTTGTTAATAGGATCCTTTTTTCCTGTATTCTACGTAAAACCTCTATATTTGTAATATGCTAATATGCTAATAATTCAAATCCGAAAGTTTTCAATGGGTTTGGATATTTTGTGCTTCGATCACGTCTGAACGACCAAATAAATTTGGATGAAACTTGGACCATACAATTAAACATAAGTACATTAGCCTATGCACTGGATTCGTAAATACTACTTTTTATCCATGTACCTACCTACCTACCACGCGAGTGTAGCTGCGATCTGAAGCTAGTCTACACAACTATTATAAAAACGTTGGTAATATTTGTATTTTTGTTTATAATAAATAAACTAAAAAAACTACTACTGGGTAGTTACATTATCAACAAGAAACGCAGGCTATAATTTTATATTTAAAAAGTGAGAGATCTTGACAAAAATAACAATAATGTAACCCAGTTGATAAAAATATAAATAGGGTACAGGTAGGTTTATGATAATAACTGATATCCCCAAGTACGGTAGACATCCACCACTAGGTAGGTAGTTTTTAGTTTTACCTACTTTATCAAAAACAAAAAAGTGAGAGATCTCCACGAAAATGGCAGTAATGTAAGTCGGTAGAATATAAATAGAATCATTATATCTGATATCCCCAAGTACGGTAGACATAGGTAGGTACTCTCAGATTTTCAAACGCTCTGATCCTTGATGATGTCGAAAAATGGTAGACAATATATTTATGCGTATACGTAGGTATTTTAAACAGTGAAGGAAAACATTTAGGAAAGCAGTTAGTATTTTAAGCGGCGCAGTTGCGATGGGCTTGCAACATGTCGCGTATGGAATGCTACTGCAAAATGTGGATATGTGCCAAATATAGGTACTATTTGGACGTACCTCTGTCTACCATATTATTTTTTAAAACTTTCGTGATTACTAGAAATAACTATAGATTTTAACACGGGTGTTTATCACGTAATTAATTACCTTTAATTTATTTTCCCGACGTTTCGGCTATGTTACAAATAGTTACAATAGCCATGGTCGCGGGCAGACTGGAGACACGGTGCTACTGTCGTTTAATACCCGTGTTAAAATCTATAGTTATTTCTAGTAATCACGAAAGTTTTAAAAAATAATATGGTAGACAGAGGTACGTCCAAATAGTACCTATATTTGGCACATATCCACATTTTGCAGTAGCATTCCATACGCGACATGTTGCAAGCCCATCGCAACTGCGCCGCTTAAAATACTAACTGCTTTCCTAAATGTTTTCCTTCACTGTTTAAAATACCTACGTATACGCATAAATATATTTTTAATAGAAAAATATTGTGTATTTTGTAATAAATATATGGTAGGAACCTACATAGTACTTGATGTTATTTATTTCTGTAAATCTTATAGATTCAATTTTTTTTCTTATTTTATTTGTTTAACATTTTAAAATATTTAATACAATACCATATTGGGGTCACTTAATTTTGTCACTTTATTCGCATGTGAATTCTTAACAGGTGACGCTATTGGATACGTCCCCTGCTCAGAAAAAGGAAGAAATAAAAATTTTTACACATAAGAATTACAATTAAAAATACAAATAAATAAGAACATGATTCAATAAAGTACCTATCTAAAAAAACCCAATGATCCCATTGATCAAAGGTAGGTATAACTTTAGCATAATTCGGGTTTGAAATGGGATGATAAGTAGTATGAAAGTGTATGAAAAACCACGCAAGCGATCGATCGATCGTTGTGACAATCCCACCTCGCATCAGACTGAAATAATTTAACCCGCACGCTATTGCTACTTTCATTAACTTTTTTTGTCTCACAAAGTTGATTGTTTGACTAAAACCCCTTTTTTAGGGTTCCGTACCCAAAGGGTAAAAACAGGACCCTATTACTAAGACTTCGCTATCCGTTTCTGTCCGTCTGTCTGTCACAGGGCTGTATTTCATGAACCGTGATAGCTAGACAGTTGAAATTTACAGATTATGGTATTTCTGTTGCTGCTATAGCAACAAATACTAAAAACAGAATAAAATCATTATTTAAGGGGGGGCTCCCATACAACAAACGTGATTTTTTTGCCGTTTTTATAGATAATGGTACAGAACCCTTTGTGCGCTTTTTTTATGAGTGGCAAGAGTACTTTAGGAACTATATTTTTGCACTGAAATTTGACTGACTTTATTTTAATTGAAATAGATGTCAACTACCTTTAGGTACACTAACAACTAGGTAGGTACTTACACGACGACTACAAAGTGGTATATCTGAAAGTGATTTACCTAATTTGTAGGTACCTATCAGGTGTAGGTACCTACATATATACCTAAGTATTACTAAACACCTGCAGTACACCTGTAAGTAAACCTGCCCCTACTTATGCTCAATTGAAAAACAAATTCCTTCATCCTGAAGAATACAAATGAAGAAAACATATACCTAACAGTATTTGTATCGGTGCGTAAGGTAAAACAATAATATTTTCTGACATCCGATGATATTGGTAACGCGTAAAAAAAATAAAAGGTAACTTAACAATCTTTATAGTGCACTGTGAATACAAAACAAAAGATAAGTATCTGTCTACTACCAAAAATAGGTAGCGAGCTTAAAACCCCTATTGGTATATTGATAAAAAGAAGGCGGAAAGGAATAATTGCCAAGAATAGGTACCTACCTAGGTTACTACAAGTAGGTAAGTAGGTACAGTTCAAAGGGAGCTTCAGAAAAAAGCTAATTACTCATAAATAAACATGGATAAGAAACCCGCAAAACAATTTTCGTAGTTTCAACAAAATACCGTCGCAAAATCCAAAATCCGCTACAAAAACCTCTCCAAACAAATCACCACAAAATTCAATATACAACGAACAAAGGCAAAATTCCTTCATCAGAGCACAATACAACCTACATACAAATACTTAGCTAGCATCCAGAGTCCAATTTAAATAACAAGCTCGCAAAGCTGAAAAACAAGCCGTAACCGAAGTTGGGAATAAATTAGCAACCCCCTCCTACCCCCTTTTACCCCAATGTGTACATTGTGCAAAATATTATTTGCCTTGCCAGACAATAATAGGATCTAATGCTCCGCCCTGACATGTTAGCTTTGGTAGACTCCGCCCAAGCGCAATCACTCCTCCCATTGGTTATCATATCACCCCTCTTTGTCTGTTTATCTTTCGTCTCGCTCTCGCGTATAGCTTTTCCCTTAACGCCCGAGGGGTAAATGTTATGCTAGGAAACATATACGAGGGTTTCTACTCTTCGCATTGTCAGTATCACGAATATTTTTACGCGAGTTTTATATGAAGACATCTACCTGAATGGAGTGCTATGAGATATTTTGAAAGGAAATGTGAAAGTACTTAGGTCGGGATTAGAGATATACTGCAAACAGTTACTTTTGCGACTGTGTTGGTGTTTTTATTGCTTTTCGTTTTTCTCTTTCTCTTTGAGGTGGAAAGCTCATTTGCGGAAGCTCTTTCAGAAATATTATGAACTGACTGTTCCGTACTTTATTTAACTTTGTCATCACTTATCCCATTGTTATTTCAACTAACTAAATAACTTTACAGTCTACACTCAACGCTAGTCGAGTCTACAAAATAGTTACCTATTTTGCTAATCACGATTATTATCAGGAATTAAAAAATCAATAAAAAAAATTATAGAACAGGCCTCTTCACACACATCTTCCAACGGGATTAGGTTGTAATAAATGATTGAGAATTAATTAGATGATTCTAGGTATAAGTGCTACCTATTACAAAAGGTAGAGTCAAACTACCCTCTGTTGTTCAGTACAGCATCACATTAGCAGAAGCCAATAACAAGCCACAAATAAACCCTACACAAAAAGCTGCCAACAAAAAACAAAGCTCTCAAACATCCAACTCAAAATAAATACCGCAACAAAGTTGAATCGATGAGTTCCAAGCGGCCTAATAATTATCAGTCGTCGGCCTGAAATTCATGCACAAAGAGCCGACCCCGCAGTGATAATAACGACAATTGTTGTGTTTACTGGAACGTAAACGCAGGGCCTGGAGTGGGCGGAGTCAGCCAGCCCGACCCTCGCCGGGCGCAGCTAGCAGGCCTCAGTCCGCGTCGCGCCACGCGCCACCACGCACCTCTGACATGTGACCGCAAAATGGAAGAATGTGATCTCGCTCAATACCGCGATATGATCATCGACGGTGATCTGCCTCTGGACCTGCGCCCGCCGCCTCGTCTCTATCTTCCGCACTACCTGCAAGACACCAGTGAACCTGAATTCCCGCAGGACGATACCTACGTATCTGTTGACGAAGATACCCCAGATTTGCCGCCGCGGCCTTCCAGCGACTCTGACAGATACGACGCGCCATCCCCGTCTGATAAGCCATCATCACCGAAAAAATCTAAGTCAAAATCGTCATCTCAGCTAATAAAGCCACCGTATTCCTACATAGCACTCATCACCATGGCAATTTTACAATCTCCACACAAGAAGCTCACCCTGAGCGGTATTTGCGAGTTTATTATGACTCGGTTTCCGTATTACAGAGAAAAGTTCCCAGCGTGGCAGAACTCAATCCGACACAATTTGAGTTTGAACGATTGTTTTATCAAGATACCGAGGGAGCCTGGTAATCCGGGGAAAGGGAACTATTGGACTTTAGACCCTTTGGCCGAGGATATGTTTGACAACGGGAGTTTTCTGCGGCGTCGGAAGAGGTATAAGCGACCAGCGCCGTCACTCCAACACGCTCACGCGGTCGTCGCTATGTTAGCGAGGGAGGCATACGGCCCTCTGCTTCCAATGCCCTGTTACCTGCCCCCGACGCCACTTCTGTCCCTGCCGCGTCCACCGCCTGCAACACTACGGCCAGTTCCGTTACCTCCTAGAATCTCAGAGCATACAGAGCCTCGGTGTAAGAAATCGCGGAACGGATTCTCCATAGAATCAATCATCGGTTCTCAGGATTCGGTATCGATGGAGCCGAGACGAAGTGCGTTCTCGCCGCTGCATCAGGGCACCAGTCCGCCAGACGACTGGGCCAGGTGAATGTACCTAAACGGGTGTGTTTCCACTCCACCCCCGTTTTAAAGCCCCGTCGGGTCAGCGACCTCGTATGTATACCTACGACTGATGTGCTTGTGAACTTTGAGTCAATGTCTTTCAGTGGTGGTTTTAGACTTGAACTTTTACCTAATTTAATGTTTAATATCATCTTTTCAATTATTGACCAAATAATTTAGGTTACCATTTATTTGTATCTAATTAGGTCACTTACACACTTAATTAGGTTTTATTGCATTTATAAATTTAATTGTACTATTTATTTCGCGTTTTTTTGTGTACGGGTTTTGGTATTCATTAACTTGCTTTTTAAAGTGGTTCCTAAGGGTGAATGTGATTAATTTAAATGATTTTATTTATATAAATAAATAAAGGGTTTTCATTGTCCAGTCAAAATAAAGTAAATACCGAAGTTCTACTATATACTTAGTAGTAACCTATATGTATTAAATGCATGGCAATACATAGGTCCATTATCGAAAACTTTGTTGAAATTACAAGTATTCACTTTTACTCAAACAAAACATGGGTTGCCATTGTTAATAAATAGCCAAAAACTATAAATATCGCTAAATACTCTAGTCATTTTGTGTACAAAATAATATAATGTAAAGTAAGCATTTTATTGTAAATATTATTTTATTACTGTCTCTAGGTACCTAGTTAGTACTGTAGCTATGCAAATTTAAGTGTAGCTTTAAAAATTAAAAAGCCAAACCTTGTAAAAATTAAAAAAAGAAATTGTAAAAAATATCCTAAAAAGACTAGTTATTAAACTGTAGTATATTTTTGTGTAACTCTTATTGTAAGGAATACATTAAAATCTATAATATGAACAGATTTTTATATTAATTTTTCCTACTCTATCAGAAAAAAACATTAATTTTGTTTAAGTTATAAAACTAAGACAGACAGAAATCATAGAGTTTTAAACCTTAATTTTGTTCGTGGTGTTTTTAACAGATTGTCTAAGTTAAGCAACATTCAGCGTGGTGAGACAGTGGATGGGTGACCGCTAGTGACATTAAAACTGTCAACTGGCTTCGGCAAGTTAAGTTATCGGCCTAAAAACTCCGTCACCAAAGTTGGCCACTTGCTCATACAAACTTTCTTTTTTTTTGTTCAATCTTGGATCCGTTATTGAATATAAACTTGTGTTGTGGAACCGCGCACGGCTTATGTAACTTATTTTTAATGTGAATGAAATATATTTGGGAGATCTACAAAAAATAAAAAATTGTCGTAGACGTACCTACGGCGTAGCATTAGCGTAGGCAATTTCTACATTTACCTGTTTTGTATTTCGTAGGATCTAAAAATAAAATGAATAAAACCGGTCAAGTGCGATTAGTACTCGCGCACGTAGAGTTCTGTCGGTGGTTCTTCCGTACATTATATATAAAAAACGGCAAAAAATCACGTTGGTTGTATGGGAGCCCCACTTAAATATTTATTTTATTCTGTTTTTAGTGTTGTTATAGCGGCAACAGAAATAAATAATCTGTGAAAATCATTTGTCTAGCTAGCTATCACGGTTTATGAGATACAGCCTTGTGACAGACAGACGGACAGACGGACAGCGAAGTCTTAGTAATGTCCTTTGGATACGGAACCCTAAAAATAAAATTGGATCACGATTTTAATGCCCATTATGTCTGATTTTCAGGCGCTCGGATACTTGAAGATGTCTAAAGGCATATGACATATGCCCAAATTTTTGCAGTAGACATAGGAGTAGGATCATCTAATCTTAAAATAAAGCTGTATGTCAATTCAAATTCAAATTCAAAAATCATTTATTTCAATAAAATCACAAGGATCACTTTGAAACGTCTTAGGAACTAGGTGAAGCTACGCCGATTCCACGCGACCAAGCCTAGAAGAATCAGGCAACAAACACGGCTTGGGGTCTACCTTTTTTTATGATCCTTTCCTTAATGCTATGTAGAGCTCCAGTGTGGTGCCAATCGAACAAGGTGAAGGCTCAAACAAGAATAATAATTAAAAGTACCTGTACTATGAAAGTAAATAACTAAGTAAATTAGGCCCAGGTAATCCTGTACCTTAAGGTATGCTTACATCGTGTGAGGTAACTGTACAAACAAGGAGACAGCACGGATTAGTTTGACGCCGGCTTATCAAGTTGGGTGCGAATCGGATCTCTAGGGTATCTCGAAATTATTTTGGGTGGTATTCGAAGTAAACATACCGTGGATTTTATGTTATAACTATAGATTTTATTTTACACTAGCAAACCCGCTACAGACGTTGTCCGGTGAAAGATTAAATAATCGCATCGAGTAACGCACGTTGCTATGACTGATGTTAACACTGCTGTCAATTTTATTGCAAGCTATCCAAATTCATCTTTTTTGCGTTTTTTATAATTTTAGGGATGTTTTGCGTTTTTTAAAGTAGTCTATGTTTTATTCGGGCATAATATCTACATCTACAGAAAGTTTCATCTTAATCCGTTTTGTAGTTTAGGCCTGATTGCGGCACAAACATACAAACAATCTCTCAAACTTTCGCATTTATCATATTATAGGAGTCAAAATTGCACTTTGCGTTTTTCAAGAATTGTACAATTTAAAGCATTTTTTTTTAATTTTCTTTTTTAAAAACCTTCTCCTGATTTAGCATTGATTTTTTTATTCTAATAAATATTTTTATACTCTCCGTCACATGAAGTATCGCTATGTAAATATAATGTTGATCCATGGCTCCGTTGCTGCATGAAAGAAAGAATAAAACAAACCAACAGTACCTATATAATAATAATAATAATAATATAGCCTTTTATTCAGATTTCTTAAATCTATTGACAATATATATAGCACAAATTAAAGTTAAACTAAATCTAGCATCTGTTGCTTGCTTGTTTTTTGCAAATCTGTTTGCCAATCGGCAAAGGCAACCTTTTCCATTCTGATATTTCCTGAGCCACTCAGTTCCACATGACTCCAG
This sequence comes from Hydriomena furcata, assembly GCA_912999785.1. Classification (NCBI taxonomy): domain Eukaryota; kingdom Metazoa; phylum Arthropoda; class Insecta; order Lepidoptera; family Geometridae; genus Hydriomena; species Hydriomena furcata. The sequence continues at coordinate 11,138,632 of OU538837.1, forward strand.
CCACTTTTCTTATGTCCTCATCCCACCTTTTCTGCGGTCTACTTCTCTTCCTTTTACCTTCTCTGGGGTACCATCTTGTTACTATTTTACTCCATTTGTCATAACGTCTTATTGTGTGGCCCGTCCATCTCCACTTAAGTCTTCTGATTTTCAATGTTACATCTATGGTTTTTGTTCTATTTCTGATGACACAATTTTTTATTCTATCTGACTGACGTTCAGCATACTCCTTTCCATTGCGTGTTGACAGGTTGATAGTTTGCTAATCATTTCTTGAGTTAGAGCCCATGATTGGCAGCCATACATAAGAACGGGTAGTATACAGGTGTTAAATAGTTTTCTTTTTATGTTAATATGTAGTTTTTTGTCCTTCATAACCTCTTTCAAGCTCCAATATCTCTTCCAGGCATTTGTAGTTCTTCTCTCTACTTCTTTGCGCATGGGTTCTTCTTGCGTTATTAGCTGCCCCAAGTAGATTACTCGTTGGTGTAACTGATTTCGGTGTTTCCTAGTTGTATCGTATTTTTAATTCCATTTGTCATGACTCTAGTTTTTTGCGGATTCAGTTTTAGTCCTACCTTTTCGCTTCCAGAAGCGAGATCTATTATCATGCTGCTTAATTCTTCTGATGTTTTGGCGAGAAGCACTATGTCGTCAGCGTATCTCAAATGCGTCAACGATTCTCCGTCCACGTTTATCCCGAGGTGTTCCCAATTCAGTTTTCTGAAGATGGATTCCAGTACCGCTGAGAATATTTTTGGAGACAGGGGATCTCCCTGTCTCACGCCTCTTTCTACTCTGAACGGAACACCTTTTCTTTCTAATTGAATTCTAGCTGTACTACGACTGTATACGTTTTTTATTATTCGGATGTATTTATGTTCGACTCCTTGTTCTCTTAGTGCCTCCCATATTTTTACTTGTAGTAGAGAGTCGAAAGCTTTGCTGTAGTCGATAAAGGCAATGTAGTATGTAAAGATAATGTTTGATTCAGTCCATTGTTGGGGAATGATTTCGGTGTTTATGATATCGTTGAATATATTTGTGAGGATAGGTAACACGGCTCCTTTGCTCTGTCTTAGGATTTCGTTGCTTATTCCGTCGGGTCCTAGTGCCTTGTTCCTTTTGGGTATCTATAGCTTTTTCGACTTCTGACGGAAGGATCTTCGGGATGTTGGAGATATCAAATACTATTACAAAATTACTTACACCTACATTGTTACTTCACGTTTGAGACAATGCACTAACTCGTTTCGTTTTACCGTTTAGCACGCAGAAATGACCCGTATTTGTATGGGACGTGAATCATTGCCTTGCCGTAACACAGTTATTAACTAGCACTAGGGAGGTAAAGGTTTTTTTTTAACTGTATAACTACCCTTCAATTTCTGTTTTTTATTTCTTTTTATTCACCGGTCAGTTTTTTATGTTGTTCTTCTTACCTATGTACCTAATATTACTTACCTTAAACATATAAGCTATACAAATGTTTTTTTTAAGTGGTTTGAAATAAAATATTCTATTCTAAAAATATTCTATTCTATTCTAGATATCCATCAAATCAATTTCGTCATGTGGACTGTTAGATTTATAGCTGTAGCTGTCCCTAATATATCTGTTCTGCGATGGTTCCAGTTACCTCTATCGTACCTATATTTACCATAAATTAATAAATAAATAATAAATATTTGTGGACTTTACACACAACGCCATCTAGCCCAAAACTAAGCAAAGCTTGTACTAGGAACCAGATAACTGATAGAATACTTATATACTTTTGTAAATACTTACTTATTATACATATTAATAGTATTTACTAAGTTTCTATTTGCGGCTTCACATAAGTATTATACCCGTATAATAATAAATTGATATTAAAACAAAGCACAATTACTCATGGTGCTTGTAATATGGTTTTGATATTACATTAGGACCTAACCTCTGTACAGTTTACGCGATGAGTGGATGTCAGTCAGTTTTATACATTTTTATTATCTAAAAGACAAAATAAAAGAACATTTATAATGTATTATTAAATTGTAACAACTGTGTAAACGCTTTTAGAAAATTTAATGATCTGGACGTCACATGATGAAAAGTAGAGGCACCTACTTGTTAAACTCTTATGTCACAATTCTTAACATAATCTACTATATCTTTAAAGATGTAAAGTTTGTTTGTTTATTTATTACTAGCTTTTATCTTTGACTTCGTACGCGTAGATTCATCAAATCGATTTTACATGACTTTATCGTAAAACATTGGAAATTATTGAATATCGAAAGATTTTTTGTAAAAAAAGTAGCCGGCTTTTCTCCAAGACTTTAAACTATCTCTGTATGAAATTTCATCATTATCAACCTAGCGGTTTGGTCGTTATAACGTCACAGAGAGATAAAAATAATAAGAGCTATCGTTTTTTAAGAAATTTTAGCGTTAGCTTGGACACAACTGAATCGCCACCAATAACTATATTTATATTATAATAAAAAAACCGGTTTAATGCGTGTTAGGTCACGCGCAATGTTTCGTTGTGTTGGATTTCATAGTTATGTGATTTTCAATGGTATTTGTACTAAAAAAAATGATTTCTTCAAGTACATTTTATAAGTTTTTCGACTATTACGTCTATTACTCGTAAATTTGTGACGCCTACTTAGCTGTGATAGTTTTGTTTTTTACTTCAGTAATATACTACTACCGTGAATTTTTTCAGGCCCCTAAAGACAATAGTTTAAGCATATGGCTTTTAAAAAATTGTTTTTCACGATTTTATTCTACGACTTTGTTGAAATTACTAATCACTACATAGTATAAAGCAAAGTCGCTTCCCGCTTCCCGCGTCTGTATGTATGTCTGTATGTATGCTTATATCTTTAAAACTACACAACGGATTTTGATGCGGTTTTTTTAAATAGATAGATAACATGCCTAATATATTAGAGAACCACTGATAATTTTAAGATTTCTAATATGAAGTCGTAAATAAACACATTTTTTTGCGCTTACATTGCAAACGCTGCGCTGGCTGAACTCTACAAGATAGATCAAAATAATGTACTAAATATTGTATACCTTAAAAAGATCTACAAAAAAGTCCGGAATGGTGTATGTTTATCTCTTAGGGATAACCCACAATAATCAATTTCTATCCTTTACTTTTTACGAGAAATAATGGCTTATTTACGAAGCGATTTTAAGCAATACATCATCAATCCTTATCTAATTAAGTAACTTAAATACATTTTGCATTTAATATGGAATAATATTGCCCTTACAGCATGTAATTTAAATGAATATTTTTGAAGATATGGCAGATTTAAAAAGTAAAGACATCGCGGTTGCGGCGGCACCGGCCGGCCGGCGGCGCGGCGCGTGGGGGGCCAGGGGGCGGGAGCGTCCCTATAAATAACGCGTCGAAGCGCGCGCTTCTCCCTGTAGGACTTTGTGATTTGCAGCTATCACACGCGTTAATAGGAGCTCTGAACGAAAATAACAAACTAAAAACGTGCTACTCAGTGCTACTCGACTTTTTTTTTTAAATTTTAAATGCTGTTAACGAGTATACAAAAATATTCTGTAATATAATTTGGTATCAGTTTTGCACCCGTGCGAAGCCGGGGCGGATCGCTAGTATGTATATACATGCCAAATTACAGCTGTATAGCACTGATAGTCTCTGAGCTAAGCTGCGGACAGACGGACGGACATGGCGAAACTACATGGGTTTCTTGTAGACTTCGTAACCCTAAAAAGGGAAAAAGTATAGTTACGTAAAAACTAAAAAACTACAAGACCAATTTTAATTACTACTGATCCGATTTTGAATTAATATTTGAATCTAAAGTATTTTTTTGGTTTTGATATTATGTTTTATTCTGATTTAAATTAGTTTTCGAGGGTAAAATCACGGAACACAGCTAGTTGGTTAACAAAATTATTTCTTTTACGCATTTAAGTATCCATCAATTGTATGTGCAAATGCAAACACTTTAATTTTGTTTAACTTAGAAACAGTTGTCAATTGTTTCTCATCTGCAATAACAATGCTGTAAATTGGTATGTTAATCTTTTTGTATGGATTTCAATACAAAAGTAGGTTGTACGGTACTAATCCTATGTACCTATATCTTACCGTATGGACTCATATTCTATTCCTTTGTCCTACCTGATCCCACGTCTCGTGGGGTCGGCACAACTTGTAGATGTTGCAAATAAATTTGGTCTGAGGTGTATTACAACCGGCCGCCTGCCTGAAGTCAACCCTCCTGGAGAATGCTTGCTGGTTGTGCACTTCGTCATTGTCGGTGGCTGGATATTGTAAAGCTGACATGCCCGACCAGGAATGACTCATCTATACAATAGTGTCAATTCTGTTGGCACCAAACTAAACTAAAAATGATTTAAACGTCTCCTTAAATTATTATTACTGTCTCTTTTACTCTATACGAAACAGAAGGAGATGGATGTTGGTATGTTTAGTTTTAGTTGAGTCTGGCACCAATATCTCACCAATATATCCTTATTATGCCGGGGTCCCACGGCCCGCGTTTTCACGCGCCAGACCGCGCCAAGGCGGACGGACGCGCCGTGGGAACGATGCCGTGGTGGCCCGTGCTCGGAACGCTCTGCACGCGACGCGCCGGACGCACACAGGCGGAGCGTCATCCGGCGCGGCCCGTCGTTTTACGCGCCGTGGGACCCCGGCTTTATAAGTGTGTTTTTACAGTTGTTGGTTTGTTGGTTCCTGTCCGTCGCAACGGAGATCGACATTATTGACCGGAGAGTGGTGACATAGAATACATTTTATTATAATACCATAAGTTCTAAGCCGCGGGCGAAAGCTAAGTATCTAATCTAATAACTTTTATAATAATAATTGGTACTATTATACGAAGGCCATACTTATGGAACCACTGCAACTATTTGAAAAAATATTTTACCATTAGATGGTAGGTATAATTATACAGGATGGGTATAGGCTAGGTAGGCTAGGCAGTCGCGCAAAGGAGCTAGTTATATTATGAATTTGTATCTTCGTAATTACTGATCCGATTTTTGAAATTCTTTTACTAATACGAAGCTTCATTATTCCTGACAAGCTATTATTTCGTCGTAGTCGTAGAACAACGACGGTTGTGCAAATCAGTAACTTTACAGTATGACACTTTAAAGTTTTTGGATGGAATTTTAGGTTATATTTTGGAAACGGCTGATCCGATTAGCTTAAAATTTGGATATGTTATTATGTTTATGAACCATTACAATATGACTTACAAGAGCTAATCATAAAATGCTTAGATTTCGTAAAATGTCACTCACGCCATTGTTCTATGTACACTAATATGTTGGATGTCAACATACGACATTATAGTGCGGACTATCTTTTTACTTTATATGACGTAAGGTAGTTTCCGTCGATGTTTTAGGAAATTTCTAAAACAATGTTATGACGTACTTTAGGAATGGTTAGGAAAATTAGAAATATTCTGTGAGTAGTAGTTCTTATCCTTATCCTTACTTCCTTACTAATATTATTGCGAAAGTAACTCTGTCTGTCTGCTACGCTTTCACGTCTAAACCGCTGAACCGATTTGAATGAAATTTGGTACACAAATAGTCTAGAGCTCGAGAAAGGACATAGGATAGTTTTTAACCGACTGCGCGCATGAGGAAAAGGAGGGTAATGTTTTTCCGCGATAACGACTTCTACGCAGACGAAGTTGCGGGCAAAAGCTAGTCATTCATATTTTATTTTTGCATTAAATTGTTATTTATAGTTGAATAAGGAATTAAAAAAAACTTTGCTGTAATCATTGAAGTAATATAAATGTAATAATAATCGAAATAACAGTTTGGAGTATTTTATATTAAGAACTAATTAAAATAAACATTGAATTATAAACACAAATTATGAATAGCATTCAAATAGAGATCAATTGTTTTGTTTTAATAATCACAAGTTTAAAAAGTTAAAAATCTTAATTCTAACAAACAATATTTAGTAATTATCTATTTTAATAAAAAAATATATCAGTCTCAAACGTTACTCTTAAACGTTACTACTTATTCAATTAAGGTACATCAGACTCAGAATCATCATCAGTTTCATTAATAGTAATGTGGCCATGCGGCAGAGCTTTGTAGTACTCATGATATTTGACGGGTATTATCCCAGTCTCACATAGACTGATCAAATCTTTAAATTTGTCTTTGGAAATTAAAATCGACTGAGGATATGCAGTTTTAAGTGTAAATGCACGGTTTCTGGTTTCTTTGCGGGTAATTAAAGTCATGCATTCGTCACTTAAATCATATTTATAATGTATTTTATTTGGCTGGCTTTCTTGAATTATTACTTCCTTGATTTTGTTCCATGAGATTTTTGCGTTCACTGTATTTTTCGTCCAGTTTTTATTTTTAAGTAGCTCTTTAAAGTCATAAACCTGTTCCCTAGTAACATCTCTCACTTCATACGGTTTTTCATTTTTCGCCCATCTTATCAGAATCTTCCACTCTTCTGGAGTATAAATAAGTCTGTGTTCCCCAGCTCTTTCGATCACCGAGTGGACAGAGTCACCTTCATTTTGGGTGTGGCCCTTTTCTAAAAATCGATGAGTTATGGTGACCCCAAACTCCCTTGCAGCATGAGTGTACAATGCAAATATAATCCGGTTTTTATTTTGGCCACCACAGTTATCTGACCAAAACCTGAAATCTGTAACTCCTTTTCCGGAAAAATCTCTGATGAAATTGTAAAGGCAACTAGCAACCTCATTAGCTCCACGCTTGGCCACACTCTCATCCCACACATAACAATAGCCTTCTTTAGTAACCATGTCATAAATTGTAAAATTATAGCACGACAGTTTACGTTTATAATAAAGTATGCTCATTTGACCATGAGGACAGGTTAAGACCTTTTGAAAATCGAATGTCGCACATAAAATCGTACCATTGGACTGAATAGCTTCTGTCTTGTCAGCGTTCTTTAGCTGTCTGGCAATATTCTTGTTTGTTTGGTGTTTTTCGTAATCAGTTTTCATATCTTCAGATGGGTTTTCAGTTTGTTTGTATATATGACATTGATCACAAGTGTCTTTTTTTGGAACGTGAAAGGTCAGATTAAATTGACTGTTGACAATATCACGGTATTGTCGAAGAGAGGTAGCTTTATTTGAATATTTTTCCAAATCAGGCCATTCTTTATACATGTTAAACATTCGAGCAATACTGAGACTACCATCTAAGTACAGTCGTTTTGAAGACTTTCGACAGTAGTGCGACTCAACTGGCACAAAAGAATTAACATGAGCGCACACAGAGAGTAGCATTTCGTCATTGACTACTTTTCTGTGATTGTCATGTCGTCCTCTCATATCTTGTTCCACAGCTGTGCTACCATCATACTTCATCCATGCAGTTCTGGTCAATCGTTCACTGATACCTAGAGTATTTAAAAACATGGTCTTGCAAACGCAGATTTTATTGTAACTTACATTGTCAGTGCTTCTCTTTGGTAAGAAATATTTGTAAGTGTACTCTCTTTGGTGTTTTAATTCCCGCCGAAATGTCCTAGTTTTGGGTTGTTTTGTAGTATAGGTTGCTACGTAAAGCCATTGCTGTTCTCTTACACCTAATTCCCAAAATTTGCTGAAAATCTGAATACGCTCCTCCTCGGATATCTTTGTGGCACATTGAAATCTGCAGTGACATGCTGGTCCCATTGTTTTCGCTTCAATAGTACGTCCTCTCTTTGAAAAATACGTTTTACCTTGATTTTTCAGTTTTTTTCGTTTGATATCACTCCAATTTTCATAGTTTCGAGGACGTTTTTTCCCTCTATTCTTCAGCAAGGCAGAGGGTGCGGGAGACGAATGATTAGAGCCCGTACCAATAGTATCAACTGATAGACAATTATTGAATTCATCAGGTTCGTGTTGGCAACAAAACGGATCATTACATTTTGCATGTGTATTGACTGGGGATGGGACTGGTGTATTTCGTATGTCTAATTGCGGCTCAGGTTCTTCAATATTATTATGAGTGGCTGGTGAGTGTTGAGGTTGAACATGCAAATTACTGAAAATTGGAGTTAGTGGCATAGGAGAGAGCTGATCAAGCTGAGAATTTAGTGATTGCGGGCAGTCAGTGATTTCTGCGGGTGTCATTGGATCTGTAGGCATATAAACATCTTTTGTGATAGCATCATGTGCATATTGTGTAGTAGATTCTGCTGTTGCTTCGTCTGGTTGATCTGTAATTGTGACTGATTCTTCTTGGTGATCACTGCTGGAAAACACATCAGCCCATAAGTCTTGCATCACTTCAGATGACAGTATCGCATCCGCTCCTAATGGTAGTGGCGAGCAACACTGTGTTTCCGCTGCAAAATAACAGAAAACACATGAATTAATTATTCTTCAAAAATGTAATTAACATACAACTACAAAAATAAATCCTAACTAATATTATAAATGCGAAAGTAACTCTGTCTGTCTGTGTCGCTTTCACGCCAAAACTACTGAACCGATTTAAATGAAATTTGGTATAAAGATAGTCTAGAGCCTGAGGAAGGACATAGAATAGTTTTTAATCGACTGCGCGCGTGAGGAAAAGGAGGGTAATGCTTTTCCGCGATAACGACTTCTACGCAGGCGAAGTCGCAGGAAAAAGCTAGTAATAAATATCTAGTTTTAATTCGAAAATATAACCAATAACGACGTATGTAAAAATCTGTCCGAAGAATAACGTCGGTTGTGCACATGCAACTGACAGTCATCCGTAAAAAAATGACGGTTTGTACCATACGCCAATCATAAGTTCCTAGAACATTGTAGGATTTAAATATACGTCACCGAAAAAAAAAAACTTAAAGTGTTTATGTTACACACATTGCATAAACTAATAGTAGTTAATAATTTGTAACGGCGTGAAAACTAGGATACACAAAACCAAATGTTTCAGAATACAACGTACAACGACGGATTTGACAGACCGTCGTTTTACCGCGGAAAAGCTATAAAAAAGTAATTCCACATAATATAACATGTAAAATTAAAAAAAAACAAACAATAATAGTAACAATAACTTACCTGACGTACTGGCAAATTGTTCTTCGGTTTCTTTTGTAGAAAATTTTTCGATTTGCAACTCATTCACATTTTTTATTGTATTTTGATTTGCGGTTTTTAACAAGGCTAATATCTGTCTTGACCTTTTAGACGCCATAATTAATTTAGGTTTCACGTACTAACACTATTACCATTCTTAATATTAAAAAAACACTGATAAACAAAAATAATCTTGCGTAAATACGTGCGACGTATGACCTCACCTAGAACATGGTCGGTACTAATCATGCGACGCGCGGGAGCGGGGCGCGAGAGGCAAAGGTCAGCGCCGTACAGTGGCTGAATTGTTTTTACGACACTGTACTGTGCTTAGAAATCAAATCCGTCGTTATTCCAACTCTGGATCTGGGTTATTTTGAATAATATTTATAAAAATAAATATTTGGTCGATAAAGCACAATTTATAATGTCATATAATGGAAGAAAAAAAAATTCTAAAAAAATCACAACCGTCGTTGTTCTACGACTACGACGATTTATTCTGATAAAAAGATATGACAGTTTTCGCAGGTGAAACCGTAAATACTTAATTTAAGTCTTAGAATATTATAATTCACAATTTAATAATAAAACCGGTTTTATTTATTTATCTAATAAATAATCTATAGACGATCGCAATCGCGTAAACGAGATATATAGCTTTATCATAAATATATATTATATTATATGTATATATATATGTACTTAGGTATATTATTTATCTTTTTTATCCTCTTTTCCTGCCTTTATTATCTACCTACTCATATATCTATTGTTATTAGTTCTGAATTCTTTATGTACCTAGATAGGCTAGCTTTATTCCAGATGGAATAAATGGAATAAAGCTTATTAGTAATTAGATAGTATTATATAGACCACCGTAAATAAAGAGGGGACTTCTCTAATACACTTTGTATCTTCTCTGTATTAGAGAAGTCCCCTCTTTATTTACGGTTGCAACTTATTGCAACTTAACAGAGGAGATCCCAACCCATGTAACCCACAATTTTGTAACAAAAAAATAAAAAAAATTATACTTTTATACTTTTTATACTTTATAGCTATACAGGATAATTGTCGTGATTTTGGTAAAATGTTCTAATAAAAAACTTAAAAAAATATTAGTTAGGTAGGTAGGTATATTTTGTTTTAGTATTTATCGGCAATAATCGATCTATCAATCACAGTTTTTGAGTAGTTCTAATACACCCTGTAAAAAAGTGAGCATTACAAAGTTTTTATCAAAAACATTTCCAACATTTCGTGTTTGTTCAAAAAGCAAATATAATCAAAATTGTCCTCTTTCTCAATTCAATGTTAGTTTTGTCAAGTCTATATTGTTTTTTAGAATTGCCCAATCTGTCATGCGCAAGAGCAACGTCTGATAAAAAATATGCTTCGAGCCGTTATCACATAGAAAGCAGGTTACCGGCGCTCTCGGTACAAACCAGCGTAACAATAATTATGACACAGTTAGCGGCGATGAGCTTGCAACCTTTCACGTATTGAATGTTAACTGCTACTGCAACACGTGGGTTTTGTGCCAAACATAATTTTTTGACATGCCTCTGACTACCTCCTTTAGACATCTTCAAGCGCCTTGAGATCTGAGTATGCCTTGAGTATGCGTCTATCGTATTTGAGGATGGATTACAGTTACTAATATTTTTTGTTATAGCGTTAATATTTTTTGTTATAGCGGCATCAGAAATACATCATCTGTGAAAATTTCAACTGTCTAGCTATCCCAGTTCATGAGATAGAGCCTTGTGACAGACAGACAGACGAACAGACGGACAGTTTTTACTGTTATATTTCAAAACTATATCTCATTCTACATATATCCCTCATTTTAGTCGGTGATTAAAAATTGTAAAAAGCCTAGAATCTGATTTCAGTGTCACTTCGGCGTAAGATTTGAGAAAACAAATAAAGTTGTCCTATTTATTTTTATGATGGATTGCACAAATGTTAATTTAGGTATAAAAATATGATAAGATGTTGAAAGTAAAGAAAATGAATAAAATTATCATGTATGGCGAGTGTAGTGTATGCAATATACATTGTATAACAAGTATCTACATAAAGTAGATTACATTTGCTGTCTCATGAGTACAAGAAGTAAGCCGGTTAAGCATCTGCCAGTGTCAATGATAAGCAGCTGTCAATGTCAGTCAACTGTCAATGTCGACCAGACGGGCCGGACCACGGTACTTGGTAGGCTTGGCTCCGGGCATTGGACGAGGGACGTAAGACAGAGGCACTGAGAGAGGTACAAGCTAAGAGATGAAGGCAGATAAAGTATGATAATATTCTTGTGCTGTGGTGAGCCAGTTATTCAATTATAGGATATTACAGCGAGGACATGAAAGCATGGACCAGTCGGACGGTGGATGGTGTGACACAATTGTTGTAGGTATGAAGAACTAGCCTGCGCCCAAGGTTCTAGTACAAATATGAACCCTATATAAAAAAGGATCATGACTGTAATCCCCAAGTACGGTAGACATCCTCTCAGATCTCCAGAAGCTTAGTTCCTTTGAAGATGTCTAGTGGAAGTTGTCAGAGGCACGTCCAAACATTATACTTGGCACATGCCCACATTTTGCAGTAGTTAGCATTCCATACGTGAAAGATTGCAAGCCCATTATCGCTTATAAGAATACTTACTGGTTTCCTCACGATGTTTTCATTCACCGTTTTGAGCACGTGTTTTTGATGCGCATGTAAATTTTAGAACAGATGGGATTCGAATCTAAGACCATCAGATTGAAAGTTAAGGTACCTCCCAAACGTACTATTATTATTACGTACACAAATATAATTATTAAGTTTCGTCGCCATTACATTTTCTTTTCGGCTTGGTCGCGAGGAACAGGCGTTGCTTCACCTAGCTCCTAAAACGTTTCAAACTAAATGTGATTTGATTGAACTTGTGATTTTATTGAAATAAAAATCTTTTGACTTTGATTTGATTTACAGATATTTTCAGATCCATCCTGTAATTTTAGTAAAGTATTTTTTCCCTCCCCTCATACGGCCAAATATCTGTCATAGTTGACTGGCATCACAGCTCAGTTGGTAGTAACTCTGCCTTCAGCGTTGTAGGTTGTGGGTTCGATCCCTACGCAGCGTCTGGAGATCTGGGAGGATGTATAACGTTTTAACTATATATCATACGGCGTTATACCACGTTTTTTCTTGTATTGTTATCGGCGAATACTGAATGCTGTATTCGCCGATCTGCCATTAGCGCGGTCGAGTGTGATGTTCATGATGAAGAGCATCTGAATAATCTCGAAACGTCAGCAATCCAACAAGAAACGTGGTAATTAGCCGTATTTATAGTTAAAACTAGCGACCCGCCCCGGCTTCGCACGGGTTTCATACATATAAACCTTCCTCCTGAATCACTCTATCTATTAAAAAAAACCGCATCAAAATCCGTTGTGTAGTTTTAAAGATATAAGCAAACATACATACAGACATACAGACGCGGGAAGCGGAAAGCGACTTTGCTTTATACTATGTAGTGATGATTGAGTACCAACCACGATAGTTTTAATTCTATGATGTATAACGTACTTGGAGATTACAGTCGTGATCCTATTTATTAATATTTTGAAAATTTATAGTTAGATTATTTTAATAGCACCTACTGAGATTTCTTGACTATCACAACATAAACCATGATAAATATCTACTACAAGTATTTAATAAACAAACATTTGCAGTTCCAAAGACAACATTATTATCGCAACAATGTAACAACAATAATAATTGAATTAGCAAATCAAGCTAGCTTGTCTAGTACAAATCCTTTGATAAATGTGTGTGTTTTCATTTAGAACTCCAGCTACAAAGCCTGTTATTCATGGGAAACTTTTTGTTGGTCAACATGCTTGCAACTTGTTTTTGTTGCTGACTATAAAGCCCTGAGTCTAAAAACACCATTAGGAATAATAATAAATAAATAAATAATGGTGGACATTTTTCTGTTGCTGGGAATATAGCCCTTGATCTAAAAAAAATACGTAACACCATGAATAATAATAAATAAATAAAAAATTGTGGGTTTTACATACAGCGCCATCTAGCCGCAAACTAAGCAAAGCTTGTATTATGGAAACCAGATTGCTGATAGAATACTTTTTTGTAAATATACACTTATGATACAACTAGCTCGCCCCGGCTTCGCACGGGTGGTACCTAAATAAAAAGTAGCCTATGTGTTATTCTGATGTATAAGCTATGTCACTGTAAAGTTTCATTTTAATACGTTCAGTAGTTTTTGCGTGAAAGAGTAACAAACACACACACACACACACACACACACACACACACACTCACATACACACAATTTTTCACATTCATAATATTAGTAGTTTAGAACACCCAGACACATCACACAAATGTTTGTCTCGGGTGTGAATCGAACCCAAAACCTATAGCGCAGAAGGCAGAATTACTAACAAGCTGAGACCAATAAAAAAAAAACATCAATGTGTACGAGCTTAATAGTGACAATGTTCTTACACTATTTACTCAGTATATTATGTAGGTACGAGTACTATATTTAGTATATATTATACTGCTATGTACTATAATGTACACTTACACCTTTATATATACCGCTATACTTGTATAGTATAGCGAGAGGTTCGTTGCTAGGTCTTTCAATAATTAAATTGTTACAAATACCTGTTTGGTTGTTACACAATATGTCAATGGGAAGTGACAATGTTAACTTAATTAGTGTCAATTTTAAGTGTTGCACGATCCAATCGTGCTCATTATTATTATTAGTTATTTATGTACCTATTTAAAAAAATTTAATAGGTGTAAAAGTTATTTATAAATAACTTTTACTGACAAATATAACACCATTAATCACACTGACTCTAACACCCGCTCACACACACACACACACACACACACACATACACACACACACACATACACACACACACACACACGCACACGCACACATACATACACTCATACACACTTATGCACATTTTTATCTGTATTGTTTTTACCCATAGTATTTTCAATGTTTTATTAGTTTTACCACCCCACAAATAACTCTAAAATAGACCTAAGCAAGAGCGATGACAAGTTTTTTTCATCATTGTTCATAATAAAACTTTTGGAAACGCAATAAAAACATTTATTAATATTACTTAGTCGTGTTGGTCTAGGGGACAGTACCTTGGCATTCGATCCGACGGTCGTGGGTTCGATAATAGAAAATGCCTGATGAAAAAATCATTAGTAATGAGCACGATTGGATCGTGCACAATTTTATTTTGTTAAAGTTTTTTCATACTTAACAACACTTAAAATTGACACTAATCAAGTTAACATTGTCACTTCCCATTGACATATTATGTAACAACCAAACAGGTATTAGGCTATTTAATAGCCTCAGAAATACTGTAACTAAATAAAATAAACTGGAATAAAATAACTCACGTATTCGTATCTTCTACTGTTTTCCAAAAAATCGTTTCAACTTCAAAAATTATGGGATAGACGCTTTAATGACAACATCTCAATTTACTAGATAGCTGGTATGACTAGATCGCTTTATGACATAATATTGATATGTCTAAATCCCGTTTGACATACTAGCTTTCCAACCATTATAATGCCTCTTGTTATCAGTTTGAATTATTATCGATAAGATGTAGGTGCAATGGCCTGAGCACGAACCACTATCGTATCGACAACGTATCGTCCAAATGTCAAAACTAATACTTTCTGTATTGTAAAAGTATCAGTTTTGGCATTTGGAAGATTCGTTGTCGATACGACAGTGGTTCATGCTAACCCCCCAGGTAACTAAAAGTGGAATTAGTTCAACCTCACAATTCTGCATTCATAATTCTTTCCTTATGTGGTTTTCAAAATAAGAAGCTACAACACTAGCTTTTTATTCGCAAGAGCAATTTAATAGTGTGGTTTAGCACCCAAAAATACAAATACAAATTGAGTATTTATGCACCTATTATGCCATCATGTGCACAATTGAGTATGCAGTACGCACTGGTTAATTTTAACAATGCCATTTTGTGTTTTGTCATTCAAAGAAGTGAACTAACGGCATAGATAAGTTTGGAATAGACAAGACATTCTTGTAAGTCAAACTTTTTAGTTTTTTATGGACAGAATCTACACGGAAAATGTGATAAACGCATTTTTAACCGACGAAAAACGGAGGAGGTTCTCAAGTCGACGTGTATATATTTTATATATTTTTTTTATGTATGACCACGCATATCTTTTTACCGAATCCGATTTGAATGATTTCTATTCTGTAGAGAATAGTCCCAAGTTGGTCCAATTTAAATTATATTACCTAATGTAAGACTATTACTTACTTCATAAATCTTAAAAACTATTATATTGTCTTTTGACTTTTCGATTGATCGAAACATTTTAGTCGGTTTTCTTTTTAGTTTTTTGAAACGTAATTATCACAATTCAAAAAATAACTGTATTTTATTTAGGTAGTACATACATATTGCTTATTAAATTATGTAAAAATTATATTCATATCTAAAATGTTTAATAGATAAAAAAGGAGCCATTTTGGAATAATAAAATTAATTCCAGAAAAGTTTTACCAATCGTGATTCTGTTTATAATTTGGATAAAAAAAACAATTTTTTTTTTACTTTTGGATTTTGTTTATCCAAATTCTGATCGATTCTGATTTATCCAAATTTAAATTGATAAAAATCTTGATATATTACGATCAGAATTACCAAGAATCAAAGAGCCTTGCGATCTGTGAGGATATGTCTATCTTATTAAAGATAATATGAATTTAAATATTTAAAAATAAATACATTGTAGTAACTGCGATGTAATTTTAATGAGTAATTAAGTAAAAATCTATCAAAATCAAAATTATTTATTTCTGTACCCAAAATTACATAAATGTATCACTAGGTTGGGGCCTTCTTTTAAGTAATATATACTTGTGTTAGAAGACATTGCTCTTCCATATCCAGATTATATAGGTTACAGATCAGGCACTTAAAATATAATTTAAAATAATCTAGTTAAGTTATGCAGTATAAGTTACACAACGCAGAAGTAGGTACCCATACCCAAGCAGTCTTAATGAGACATAAACGATATGTCTCATTAAAACTGCTTAGGTATACCCGCGTATAATATCGTATGCCATGACGCGTTTGTGGGCAACATAAAGCCATGGTATGTCTGTCCTAACTCTTTGCCAACGTTCCCCTATAATTCCATATCAATTATCCAACTGTGCAAATTGTAACATCTCCATTATTATGACGTGTGCATTCATGTGGAGTGGTTGCTGGCACTCGAACACATGGGTCCGGGTTCGATTCTTTTAGATGAAAAGGGGAGTTAGAGATTTTCTGCATTGTAAATTTCCTGTTATTGAATATTATTTGGTTATGGCTCAAGTGAGTTTTTGTGCAGGTCCTGACTGAAGTAGTTGTTAATATTCCTTTGTATCAATATGTCTGTTTGTCATTTTATTATATGGAACTAGCTTTTTTTAGCTACTTCGTCTTATTTATTACGATTTATTACGACTCGATTCGATTCGACTTTATCGAAAACAAAAATTTCTGTAAATCAAAGAACATATTAGGAAAAAAAGTAGCCTATTTCCGTCCTAAGACTTTAAACTATCTCTATGTGAAATTTCATCACAATCGGCCCAGCGGTTTAGGCGTGACAACGTCACAGACTGTCACAGAGTTACTTTCGCTTTTCTATCATTAGTATAGATAGAAACTCCAGTTTGCAACCTGTCACGTGTGAAAAGCTAACTACTGTAAAATGTGAACACGTGCCAAATTTAGTGTTTGGACACTTTGGACGTGCCTCTGGCTATCCTCTATAGATAGTTTCAATAAGCGAGCGCGTGGTGAATTGAGAAGATGTCTACCGTAGCAGGTAATTGGGGATTAAAGTCTTGATGCTATATATATTTTTATATAATATGTACACAAATGTGTTTATTATAATATATGTATTTTATTGTGTGTCTACAATCTCCATAATAATAATCATCTAATTAATATCTTATACATACATTTTACGAAGAACCTTACAAATTTAAATTGAAAAAAAATAAGATATTAGCAATTTAACGCTTTGAATTCCTAAGCGAACGGTGCCATCCACCGTTACCTGACGGTGATCAAGAAATTGTTTGTTAGTTTGTTGGTTTGTCTTTCTTTCGGTTAGATGTCAAACATTAAATTTTCACGTGCCTACATTTTGCAGTAATTAGTATTTTATTTATACACATATTATTTAGGTGATACTTGAAATTTTTGTTTTTTACAAGCTTTTATTTAATTAGCAATGTATGTATCTAACTATGTTTGTTAAGGTGGAATCTTGCTGCTCAATTTTGAAGCAGTTATACCCACCCGCATACTTATGTAACTTCGGTGACAATGCAATAATATGGTGACAGTAAACTGATCTGATGGAGTTAGGAGCTGTTCAACAGTTCAAAAGTATGATTATATAACGAATTATATTAAAAAAAAACGTTTTCCTATTCATAGTTTCCCGTTACAAAAAGTATCATATGTCCGTCTCCTGGTTCTAAGCTACCTCTCCACTAATTTTCAGCCAAATTTATAGTATCACAATGTAATTATATTATGTAACTATTTACAAAAAGGATCATAGAAATAAATTCTAGACATCAATCCTTGTGTCCGTACTAAAGCCGGGGTCCCACGGCGCGTAAAACGACGGGCCGCGTCGGATGACGCTGCGCCTGTGTGCGTCCGGCGCGTCGCGTACAGAGCGTTCCGAGCACGGGCCACCACGGATGCATCGTTCCCACGGCGCGTCCGTCCGCCTTGGCGCGGTCTGGCGCGTGAAAACGCGGGTAGTGGGACCCCGGCATAATGCGGACCAAGGCAGATGACGGCACCGACTTCATAAGAAGCCAACGCTTAAGTAAAACTTAAGCAACACTTGTATCAACTTATACGGTTGTTGAGATAATTTCCATAGTGATTGAACAGTTTGTACATAGTATACCTGACATATCAAACAAAAAGGGAGAATTATAATAAGTAAGTAGGTAATACTCAAACAATTACGTTTAAAAAGTAAATAAAAAACCGATTAAAATGTTTTGACCAATCGAAAAGTCAATATTCGTTTTTAGGGTTCCGTACCCAAAGGGTAAAATCGGAACCCTATTACTAAGACTTCGCTGTCCGTCTGTCCGTCTGTCCGTCTGTCCGTCTGTCTGTCTGTCACAGGGCTGTATCTCATGAACCATGATAGCTAGACAGTTGAAATTTTTACAGATTATGTATTTCTATTGCTGCTCGAACAACAAATACTAAAAACAGAATAAAATAAATATTTAAGGGCTCCCATACAACAAACTTTTTGCATTCCAGCGCCATCTAGTTTCATTTGATGTTACTACGTATTATAGGTACTTTTCGCGGTCTCATGCGACCGCTCGGGGTTTGAGAGGTAAGATGAAAGAGGTTTGCGATTCCGCTGGCAGGTGGCGCTATTTTACCACTATCGGTAAAGTAAGTCGGTAAATAGGTGGTACTTCACATGATCGAATAAAAAGTTTGAAATTGAATTATTGAATTCATGTAGTTAGGTAAATAGGTACCTAGGTAGATATTATTAATTTCCAATTAATTTCGAGTTCGAAACCTGGCCGTGCATCAATGGATATTTCTGTTCGAAAAATGTACCTATATGCGCGTTACACGTGTTTATAACAGTGAAGGAAAACATCGTGAGGAAACCTGTTAGTATTCTTGAAAGCGACGACGGGATTGCAACCTGTCACGTGTGGAATGCTAACTACGTAGTTAGGTAAATTAGGTAGGTTACGAGATATTATGAATTATTTTTTATGTTTCTAGGGTTCCGTATCTAAAGGGTAAAAAACGGGACTACTAAGACACCGCTGTCCGTCTGTCTGTTACCAGGCTGTATCTCGTGAACCGTGATAGCTAGACAGTTGAAATTTTCACAGATGATGTATTTCTCTAAAATCAGCATAAAATAAATATTTAAGTGAGACTCCCGTACAACAAACGTGATTTTTTTGCCGTTTTGATAATAGTACGGAACCCTTCGTGCGCGAGTCCGACTCGCACTTGGCCGGTTTTTTTTTTATCACGAAAACAGGCACGAAAGCTTCCGAGCAAAACATTTTCATCGCTCCCGGAATCAAATCATGTCGATCCGAATTGTTTTGCAAATGTCCACAAGGGGATGTTTATTAGATTTACTCAGAGACCCTTCATCCCTTCCTTACATAATGTAGTCTTGGTCCCTGAAAAGCAGTATAGTCATTAAGACGGTCGTGATATAACGGATTAAACAAACCGGAAAGTATTGGTCAAATACTTAAAAAAAAAATAGGATCACGACTGTAATCCCCTAGTACGGTAGACATCCTCTCAGATCTCCAGACGCTTAGATCCTTTGAAGATGTCTAGTGGGGGTAGTCAGAGGCACGTCCAAACATTATATTTGGCACATGCCCACATTTTGCAGTAGTTAGCATTCCATACGTGACAGGTTGCAAGCCCACAGTGTAAGAGTAACAAACACACACACACACACCCACTTACTCACAAACTTTGGCATTTATAATATAATAATTAGTAAGATGTACCTATATTATAATAATAAAGTGTGACGACGGCGCACGGTACTGTTCGCTTAGACAACGGGTTCTTAGTTGACGGGGTGAGGATTGAATTCATATTGCCAACTGTTTTAAACCGACGAAAAAGGGAGATTCGCAATTCAATTATTTTTTGTATGTATGACCGCGTATATCTTATAATATCAGCAAGTTACATAGGTCATATTTTATTTTTATAAAATATAGACAATAGAATTAAAAATATCGTGGTTGTTAATAATTTTAACTAGAACTACGGTACGGGTAAGTGCGAGTCGGACTCGCGCACGAAGGGTTCCGTACCATTATCTATAAAAAACGGCATTAAAATCACGTTTGATGAATGGGACCACTTAAATATTTATTTTATTCTGTTTTTAGTATTTGTTGTTCATCAGAAAATACATAATCTGTGAAAATTTCAACTATCTAGCTATTACGGTTCATGAGATACAGCCCTGTGACAGACAGACGGACGACGAAGTCTTAGTAATAGGGTCCCGTTTTTACCCTTTGGGTACGGAACCCTGAAAAACGTGGTAATTAGCCGTATTTCTAGTTAAAATATAGAGATTCCTACGAAAATTGCGAAATTGGTATCAACAATTGGCATTTAATCTTTATTAACCCGTGCGAAGCCGGCGCGGGCAACTAGTAAGCAATATTTTAATTTATAAAACCACTTGTCCAAGCCATAAAGGCATTCACAATATCACACCCCAATATCACCGACAAAATTAATAGTCCTAGTCACTGTCTATACGAATTAAATGAATCTTACTAGCTCTTATTCATTCCTATAAACTTCCAAAGGAATCTGATCTCTACATCATTGTATTTAAGTTCATTTTGGCTTAATACTTACAGGACAATGAAGCTACGTTTGATCGCGGCATTATCCTTACAAAAGTGTTCCGCTGTGAAGGCTCGTTGACAAATTGCTGTTATACAAATTTAAACCTTGTTTGTAGTGTGTGAGGGTTGATAACTGAAGGGGTTGTATGATAATATCACCACAGGGGTCGAAATCCTACCCTTGGTAGTGACGCCCCGCGTTGTAAGCTATGATCTGTTTCTGCATTTTAATGTTGCTAATCAACTCAAAAAGTTGAAAATGTTGATAATGATAGTATTTTGCAGATTTTAGCGCAGATCTTTGACATACTAAGTTTCTATTCATTTGAAAAAGGAGATATTAATTATTAAGGAGATATATTAAGATATATTATGTCTAATAAACATGATAAAAATTATTGAAAAATGTGTAACTGCATAGGTACATCTACGAGATAATGTGTTTAGTTTTAAGGTTTCTTATTGGTTAAAATTGTCTTGTGTTTTGTATATATATTTGTTGTGTAAATTATTAAAGCATTCCAGTTTCTGAGTTCGTACGTGTTGTTTCTCTCCATTAAGTATTCCCCGTAGGCATCAAGCCCTACAAAAGTCGGCGTACTTTCCTACTTCAAATACTTTCATCATTTCATTTAGTTCATCAGTCATTTTAGTTATTGCTCAAGAAAACTTCTATCAAGCAGTTGACAGCAATATAGCGATACAAATAAGGTAATGAGTTATATGAATAAAAAGACTCAAACCAAATGTCAATTAATTTAAACTCGAATTTAGATACTTGTAAATTTGAATTAACAAACTAAAAATGAAAAATCAGACTGATATATACAATTTTGAAGAAAAAAATAATCTAAGTTTAGATTTATAGGCTGTACAACCGAATTTCTAATATTATTTGGGATCAGACAGTCAAAACGTCCATAAAAACACCTCAAAACACATGTGTGCGTGAACTTAGCAGATCACAAATAAATGGGAGTTCTATTCGCATGCAGCTAAGTTCCTGATACTTTTTGGAAATAGTTCTGGCGTATTCTTCATTTCCGGACGTCAAACTCTACCAGAGTCACTAAATCATACAAACTTCACCTTACACAATTTCAAACTTGCCCCACAACACAGATTAGAGAGCCTATGAATAGGAGTAATGAAATAAATATTTTGTCGGTAGGGCAGATTCGATAACGCCCGGCTGCGCTAACCCCAGCCATTTCGCGAAATGCCCGGATTGTTCGCGGTTAAGAGCCGTAACTTATTTTGTGTGGTGTGTGATTGCGTGGAAAGTAACTACCGGTGATTTTGAATGGCAGATAGGGATTCGGAGGTGGTTTTTTGTCATGGTTGCATCAATCGGTAATTGGGATGTGCCCCCTGATGTGTTGTTCGTCCAACTACCGGTCTGTGCATTGTATCATGGCTGGCTTGGTAATCTATAAATATAAAAATCAATTGCTATTCGTTAGAAAAATTCGAATATTTGCCGGAAAAACCCTAAAAACAGCCCTTTTCTTTTTCCCATGGAGAACGTGAACGGGAACTTAAGACAACATTTGTTAATTCTAAAGCGATGCCATCAAAAACATAACTTGTAAAAAAAGCCAAGTCTCGCAACGCAACTTAGTTCTTCTACCGTAACAAGTTGTGAGATCCATGTAATACCAAGTCGGTTAATTTTTATTTTAGGATTTTTACACTAAACACTAATTGTGTTTCAAATTTGAAGCTTCTATGTCTGCTAGAAGTGCCTTAAACTTTTGATAATCGGTCTGTCAGTCAGTGAGTGAGTGAGTGAGTGAGTGAGTGAGTGAGTGAGTGAGTGACAAAATAGGAAACTTTGTCTAGTTATAATTCTTAAACTACTGGTTCAAATTTAATGAAATTTGAAATATACCGTATTTATATAGTGGCTGCTTGGTTACTGAAAATTCAGGCTTCTAGTTTTATCCACAACGAAGTTATAGGGGGTCGAAAATGGCCTGAACTGCTTCGAGAAAAGGATGGTACAGCCGTGTCGCTTTAATGCTTGACTTGGCGGGGGCACTGCCGTGCCCCCAGATACGAAGTTCGCGGGGTTAGCTTGTAAACAATAAAGATTGGTGGACATTTCACACAGAGCTATCTAGCCTCTGAGTAAAGCTTGTAGGTAGGTAAGTACTATAAGAACTAGATAACTGACTATACAGTTTGAATTAAGACTACTCCTAAAAACTGAAACTATTATAACCAAAAAAAACAAACATAACAGTGGTGAATTTTTCAACTTCATAAATTTGAAAAGGTTTAAAAAAACTTGTATGTTTTTTTCTTTGGATTCAGTTCATTAGCGATTATTATTGCGTGATCAATTGCTTTTTCAATGCTATAATTATTATTAATCCGAAAGTTTGAGAGTATGTTTGATGTTTGTAAGTTGTGGCTCTATCACGCCCAATCGGATTTGTATGAAACTTGTAATATACATGGCCTATAAGTATATTACATATGATGGCCTGGGACAGCATAATGGGCTTTTTATCTTGGTACAAAGCGAGCGAAGCCTCGGGCGGAAACAGGTATGTAAAATAACACCCAGAAACAGAACACATCAGTCAGTATTGTAATAAGCGGCAATGGAATGTTAACTTCTGGGAAATATACAATAGACTTACTATCTTCAATAATCTTATTTTTCTTTGACCTACCTCTACTTGTACATCCATCCACCTTCATTCCTAACATCCTTCTCGTTATTTGACCTTCCTCTTTTCTCTTGATATTCCCATACCACGCTAACCTATTGCTCCTCATCTTTTCTGTCACAGTGTGACTGTAAAATCAACCCTACTGAATATAAAAATTAAATGAAATAGGATCATGACTGTAATCCCCGAGTATGGGAGACATCCGCTCAGATCTTCAGGCGCTCAGATCCTTGTAGATATCTAAAGGGCAGAGGCACGTCGAAACATTATATTTGCACTTCCAAATCCTCAGATTTCTGTTCCCATCGCTTCAATTTACAGCTTCAACGCTTATCCTCCACGATACGCCTAAACTGTTGACTTTGTCAACTAAAAAGTACAAATAAGATTTAAATGAGTGCCTCAGGAGGGTTTAATATGGGGGTGGCATTAAAAGGGTGACATTTAATAAAGTGTTTGGTAGTTTTATTGTATATCGACGCTTAGTGTCTCATAAAGTTTTGTTATAAATTACTCTTAGTTGCTAGATGTGTCTTCTGAAGTTAATACATTGTGAAGATTTGTAAAGTTATCTATGCTAAAGTTATCATAGTCTTTTGTTGCTAAATATTAATAAAAACACGAATAAAAATACAAAAATAAAACTGAACTTTTAAAAGAAAAAGTATCTTAGTTTTTCTTGTAGATATATATTTTCTTTTAAGGGGCCATATTGAATTTGCTTACTTAATTTGGTTGGATTTAGCAGACCGTTCGGACGTTTTTTTTTAATTACTCTTCAAAATAGCTTGTTTGACGATTGAACACCAATGTTAACCTTTTTGTTCCCATATTCTGTACATCGTAGCCGTGAAACACCTTACACAAAGCAACATCGCCGTCGGGGGCCTCGTGTGCGATTGAGCTCAGTCAGCGCTCATCTGCGCGGTTTCTCAGGGGTTAAAATCATTTTGTCAAACAATTCGTGCATAGTTTAAGTGATTTTATGTTTGTTGAAGCTTTCAAAGCAAATTACACACACACACACAATGTGACAATATTATTTTTTAATAGTGAAGGAAATGTTGCATTTTCAAATAGATAGGTATCTACCCAGAGGTACCTATATAAATTCTACAAAATAATGCCTTTTCAACAGTATATCAGGTTTTTTGAAATAAAAAAACCGGCCAAGTGCGTGTCAAACCACTCACAATGTAGGGTTTCGTAGTTAACACAGCTAACATCGTTATATAATTAATTTTCAACGATATTTGTACTAAAAAGTTTACTATATATTACGTATACTCTTCTATACGAGAAAAAAAAAAATTACATTCCCACTTTAGGTGTAGGAAAGGTACCCTAAATAACAACCGGCCAAGTGCGAGTCGGACTCGCGCTTAAAGGGTTCCGTACCATACCA
Source organism: Hydriomena furcata (assembly GCA_912999785.1). Taxonomy (NCBI): domain Eukaryota; kingdom Metazoa; phylum Arthropoda; class Insecta; order Lepidoptera; family Geometridae; genus Hydriomena; species Hydriomena furcata. The sequence goes on from OU538837.1 coordinate 11,163,382, forward strand.
TTATCTATAAAAACAGCAAAAATATCACGTTTGTTGTATGGGAGCCCCCTTAAATATTTATTTTATTCTATTGTTAGTACTTTTTGTTATAGCAGCAACAAAAATACATCATCTGTGAAAATTTCAGCTGTCTAGCTATCACGGTTCATGAGATACAGCCCTCTGACAGACAGACGGACAGACGGACAGCGAAGTCTTAGTAATAGTGTCTCGTTTTTACCCTTTGGGTACGGAACCCTAAAAAATTGTTTTCAAGATATTATTGTACCACTTTGTTGACGTGACCATTATCACTATCACTATCACTACATAGTATAAAGCAAAGTCGCTTTCCGCTTCCCGCGTCTGTATGTATGTAATATGTATGTATGTTTGCTTATATCTTTAAAACTACACAACGGATTTTGATGCGGTTTTTTTTAATAGATAGATTGATTCAGGAGGAAGGTTTATATGTATAATAACATGCTACCCGTGCGAAGCCGGGGCGGGTCGCTAGTGTATATAATTATATGCTAAATTACAGCTTTCTAGCACTTAAACGCTGAGCTAAGCTGCGGACGGACGGACGGACATGGCGAAACTTAATGTTTCTCGTAGACTACGAAACCCTAAAAACGGTTAAAACATAGGCTTGCTTGAAATAATACACAAGTTGACTTACTTTTGTCAATATCCTGATGAAGATAAAATCTGGAGCTGTTTAATGGTTAAATAACTCCTGACTTTATCATCAGACCAGCTCGCTGTCATAGTTGTAGCAAATCAACATCGGTTTGGGAGATCTGATTTTAAATTCAGACGCAAAATTTCACCTAAACATAGGTACTAACAGGTGAAGTATTATTAAAATAAGTAGAGCTACTTTAGTACTTTCTTTATTATCTCTATCTTCCAACTGGTAGTGATCTGCATCAGTTGAGCTATCTATAGACTGTTTGCAACGATCTTTAGAGTGCTCAACTGGTTCTTATGCATTTTGTAAATATTCTAATTGAATCTTCATTACAATTTACTGACTATTTTTATTTGCATGCCTTATGTATTCTAACTGTAATTATTTAGGTATATTGATATTTTTTTTTGGAAATAAATGAAATAAAAAAAAGTGTGTGTGTCAGCTACGACGCACGATTGGAGTTTACTCCTTACGAACGATAATTATGATATATATCGAATAGAAAAAAAGGGTAAATGAACGCATCTGCTAAAATGATAAGAGAAACAAACATATATCTGTAATTATTCGGATTATTTAAATTACTTCAATAAAGCGTATTACATAAAGTAGGTATGTTACAAAAAAATAATATAAATAAATAATAATAATAATAATAATTGTGTTCATACAGATGTTCCTGCACTAGGCTCACTCAGTGTACCTACTTACTAGGTAGGTACCTACCTACTTACTTAATTTGGTTTGGATTTAAACGGTTAGTAGTTATCTACTTCAACATGAAAACAGAAATTTTACTTAAGTAGGTAGGGTAGGTAACCTTCCAATTGCAATTAAAGATGGGTGTTATTGACTATTTTTGTTTGCTACCTATCCAATTAATGGTTTTTGTATCGGTATCGACATCTATTACTCACTCAATATCGGTAGGTAGGTAGGTACCTACCTACTTAGGTATTAACAAAACTCTTTTTTCTTACCTACTACATTAATATTGATAGGCAAGTAGGTACCTACCTACCTACCTCAAAATGATTAGGTAAGATTAATAGGCCTAGGCCCTAATTCTTTTCCATTGTGTTGGTTGGTCGGTCGATTGTGTGTTGTGATGCATTTTGGTGCACGTATGACTTAAAAAATGCAGTAATTACTTATTTTCTACTACTTATTTCCAAAAACATTGCCTCTCAGATTGATCGTGACGATTTTTGCCAAACGAAATATGTATCTATAAACTACCTACATAATAATTTCGATCGATTAGTAAACTATAAGTAGGTCCTTATCACGGGGTAGGTACCTACCCGGTAAACTATATACCTTGTATACAAACTACCTGTTATTCTACATTGGTGTTGTAAGTATAGCAATTTAAATAATACATTGGAATACCAATGTAACATAATACAATTCTCAAATTGTGTAGACGAAACTCAACCTTATTACTCTAGTTTTAAAGTGTTCGAAACTTGCTTTCATAGGTCAAAGTATAGTGAACGATATTCCAGCTATTCGCTAATAATATCTTCATCTCGCCTACGCGCTTGAAAGTTAGCGCGCTAGAGAGGGATGCCATAATTATTATCTACAGATATATATGTTTGTCTCTTTCTACGTAACGCCTCAACTTTTCGTGTTACACTTGATTTTACTCCTCATAAAATTTCCGTACCGGGCCTTATAACTCAAATCGTTTCTTAAGGAGTAAACTCCAAAAAAAAAAAAAAAAAATGTTTTATTCAGACAACATTTGGGGTCCATAAAAAAGTTTTACAAAAAATTTAATATTGAAAAAAAAAAACAACATAATTACATAAAAACATCTACAAAACAATTATACACACCATATAACACCAATTAGGCATATAAATATACCTAATTGGTATAATAGATCTGTCCATTAAATGGATTCATGAGAGCCGTCATCCAGTACCTTTGCAGGTTACTGTCCTGCATGTGATGAAAATGTAATGAAAATGTAATACAGTATTAGATGTTATTTGTTTTTGAAATAAATGCTGTCTTTACTAAAAGTATCTATATATCTGCATCGTTTGACTATACTTAGTCGAATAACCGACAAAAGTCGAATCGACTATGTCCACTTATTGTCGAACCATGTATTTGCTTACAAACATCGATATTATGTTATTAGTTTGCAAAATGCCGCAGGGGTGTTAGCTATTCGCACTGCTAATGCGTATGCCGCGTGTCCGTACTTACCCTTGTAATGGACGGGGTGATATTACCGAACCCACCCTTATGGCTAGAGACAAATATAGTAATTCCCATGATTTAAATTGAAATTGAGGTTGAAATATGTTTTGAATTGAAACTTTGTTTGCTGATAAATCCAATAAGCCAACCAGATGATTTATCATTATGACCAATAACAATAACTAGAAATAAAATGACCGGTTTGTATAAAATGCCATCGGTAACCGTCAACTGACGGTAAATATCTAGTATGAGTGCAAAAAACTTGGATCACAATTGTCATCTTCAGATCAGATTATCGAAGTTATCTAAAGGGGTAGTCAAAGTCACGTCAAAGCATTATATTTGGCACAAGCCTATTTTGTAGTTAGCATTCCGTACGTGACAGGTTGCAAGCCCACCGCCGCGTAAAGCAAGCGGGCAATTATTATAGAGCAGCGTGGGTTGAAGTTTGATTGAAAACCCGAACAAGGACCCATGACTATCGAACGAATCTTAGCCCAATTTTGTATTGAATAAAGAAAGAGGTTGTAATCTTACAATTTTTATTAAAAACTCTTGTGTCAAGTTTTCACGTTCTCTCCGATTCCATTTTTAAACCGCGGCTGCTCTACTAAAACTCCTTCGTGTCAAGTTTATATATTTTCTTCGGTTCTATTTTCAAAATGCTCTCCTGATTATTATACTCTACAAACAAAGCAAAATCTTTAACAAATTCCTTGTCAACAAACTAAATCTCTCTCAAGCAGCGTACATTACAAAATCAACAGGACACTCTGGAGTCAGCGAAGTGCAAGTCTAATCCCTTCACTCTTCTGAAGAAGAAGAAAAAGGTTGTAATCTTACAATTTTTATTAAAAACTCTTTCGTGTCAAGTTTATAATATATGTTTTCTTCCGTTCTATTTTCAAAATGCTCTCCTGATTATTATACTCTACAAACAAAGCAAAATCTTTAACAAATTCCTTGTCAACAAACTAAATCTCTCTCAAGCAGCGTACATTACAAAATCAACAGGACACTCTGGAGTCAGCGAAGTGCAAGTTTAATCCCTTCACTCTTCTGATGTGCTGACACGTGCCGATGTAATCAATCGACGCCTTTTTATTAGCAAACGCATATTGGAATAGTTTGAGGGTATTATTTTGTGACACGAATCACTTATGGTGCCTAACAACCCTGCACTTAAAAGGTAAGTTCATGCCTAACTCTCTGGGACGTAGGTACATACTCGTAGCGATGGCATTTTCATAAAAAATATTACAAAAAAAAAAAATTAAGTAAACATTTATTTGTCCCACAACACAATTCACAAAGCACAACAGATAGCAAATTCTGCCACGTGGGGGCAAATAGGTCCCCGTCTCAGTATTAAGCCGCACCTAAGAGCTTCTTAGAGAAATAAGTGTTTTTTAGCTAAGTAAAAAAAAACAGAACCTATAAAGGATCACCTTAATGTCGGTCTGTTTGTCTCTCTGTCTGTCTGTTGTTTTTAATTGTAGATTTGACAAACTAGGACATAGTTCCCATAGTACAAGCTCTACTTAGTTAAGAGCTAGATGGCGCTGTGTGAAATTTCCATCAATATTTATTTATTATTATTGAACACACTGCCATGATGACATGCATCCTAATAATATTATAAATGCGAAAGTTTGTGAGTTTGAATGTATGTTAGTTCCTCAATCAGGCCTAAACGACAAAATAGATTAAGTTGAAATTTGCTGTAAATGTAGATATAATGCCCGAATAAATAATAGACTACTTTAAAAAATTAAAAACATCCCCAAAACGATAAAAAAAACTCAAAAGGGATGATTTCTGTATAGATGGCGCTGGTGTGCAACAAATCTGACATCACAGACAGATACAAACATTCAGTCTTTTCTATTCGATTATTGAAATTTGACAGGACAACGTCTGTCACGGGTCGGCTAGTCGACTATATATTTTACGACAGCCTTGGTTCTCATAATTTGTTAATCTCTGACATTATAATGTACAATTCTGCCTTCTAAACGCTCGTTAGTGTCTATTTCAGACACCCCAGTTGAATAGGTGCTTAAATAGCAAGCGTAGCTCAAACTGTCTGGCTTATCTCGCCGCTGTGTGGAGGGGGCTTGAGATGTGTCATCAGACTGGAAGCATTTTCACAGTGTTTCGTGACACCTGGCGGTTTTTAGGTTTGCGTACCTCGGAAGGAACTCTTTCCAGATTAATTTTCTTGTCTCCTTTCTTTCTGACGCCTGTCTGTTTCAGTAAGTTTGTTCGGAAACTAGAAGAAAAGAAATTAAGGAAGAAAGAAATAAATAAAGAAAGAAAGAAAGAAAGAAAAATATTTTATGTCATCATTCCTTTATGTAGCTAAATACTAACAGTACCTATATACGATTAGATATAAGACGCTGCTTAAATTGAAATTTTACACGGTTTTGTTGGAAGGCCCGATTTTTTAAATATATTACCCATTGTGAGGGGTACCTATCTACTCTCTAGGTTCGGAGCTGTGCGGCTCAATGATGAGACGAGTCCATGCCACAATCTACGGTTTATTCATTGTTATACTCATTTATTAATTGTGGAGCAAATAAACGTAAGTATTTTCTATTTTTTCATTTAATAATTGCCGGAAAAACCCTAAAAACAGCCCTTTTCTTTTTCCCATTCAAAAGTTTTCTAACTAAAACGTAGAGTCATTTTGAGCTTTATTGCTATTGTATAAAGATCACTGTTGTCTAAGCAATGTAGGTGTGTTCCTAAGAACGGGAACGGGAACTTCAAACAACATTTGTCAATTGCGATACGAAGTTCGCCGGGGCAGCTTGTGTAACATAAAAATATTTAGATTTTTTTAAATAGACGTGATAAAAGTCAATGAGTAAAATGGCGTTCACCGTTCTGCTACGGCCGCCACATAATGACTACCGGATCATAGAAGAGCAGGGTTTAAGCCGGGTCTATCCTCCTCTGAGATCCGGTTTATTTGCGCTTATATTGTGTGGACACAATACTTCAGAGGGATCATGTCGCTAGCTTGCTACCACTAATATGTACCGTCTCTCTCTTATTCAAAATTCCGCTATAACGTTGGATTAAGTTTAACACAGTTTTATGTTCCTTAAATGCGCATTTAAACACATGCTTAAAACGGTGAAGGATAATATCAGGAAACTAGTTAGTATTCTTATAAGCGGCGATGGGCAACCAGTCATCACCTGTCACATCATATAACATTGTCATCGGAACTTGACAAGTATACAAAGTTTTTACTCAATCGAAGTATTTACTAAGTAGTTCCATTGTGAGTGTCTGTTGAACAGCTCCTGACTTCATCATCAGGTCAGCTCACTGTCATCATATTATTGCACTGTCACCAAAGTTACATAAGTATGCAAAATTTCAGCTCAATGGGTTGGGGATAACTGCTTCAAAATTGATTCCACGTTGCAAGATTCCACTTTAACAAACATAGTTACATACATTGCAAGTTATATAAAAGCTTGTAATCAAAGCAAGTTTAATAAGACCTTGTAAAAAGACCTTGTAAAGAACGTAAACTGAGACTCATCTTACAGCAATGCTTACATGACTTTTGAATAACAGGATCTAAGTATATAATGTCTCAGCGCTCTGATACCGGCAGTTTGTGAGACCTGGAATTTTGTAATATGCCTAGAACTTTTTGGTAATAAATCATTGCATAATTATAAATTACTAGCCGACCCGTGACAGGCTTTGTCCTGTCCTGTGTAGTCAGACTAATGTCAGATTATTTCACGCCAGCGCCATCTATACCAAAATCATCCCTTATGCGCTTTTTATCATTTTGGGGAAGTTTTTTGTATTTTAATGTAGTCTATGTTTTATTCGGGCATTATGTCTACATCTACAACAAATCGTACTCTTAATCTTATTCCGTTTTGTCTTTTAGGCCTGATAGAGGCACAATCAATATAATATATACAAACAATCTCACAAACTTTCACAATTGAAGTCAGTTTTTAGGGTTCCGTACCCAAAGGGTAAAAACGGGACCCTATTACTAAGACTGCGCTTTCCGTCTGTCGGTCTGTCACCAGGCTATATCTCATAAATCGTGATAGGTAGACAGTTGAAATTTTCACACTTGATGTATTTCTGTTACCGCTGTACAAATACCTACTAAAAACAGAATAAAATCAATATTTAAGTGGGGCTCCCATACAACAAACGTGTTTTTTTGCCGTTTTTAGTAGTACAGAACGCACTTGAACGATATTTTTTTAGTTTTTAAATGGTAGGTATTATTTGGTATTAGAGAAAAGTAAAACTACATTTATTTATACGTATTATAATGATCACTTCGGGATTTTAACTCAAATTTGAAAAAATCCTAAATTCATTATTATTTTTTTTATACTAAACCATCGCGAGTTCATTTATATATACTATATACTATTGTTAGCAGTTTTTTCATCGGACACAGAATGGAGAATTGCCGCCTATAAAAGCCAGGCGCACACTTGGTTCGGGGGCAGTTGTTCGTTGGCGTTCGAGGCGTAAACATCACTTAGGTTATCGTTGTCACAAGTCGTGACGCATTAGCTTTATTTCTTGTCGAGAGATATCAATGTTTTGCAGTGTAAATTCATGTAAAGTTATGATTGTGTCGTTTGTTCCATTTTGGTTGTCTTTAGTTGAATTACATAAATTCTGTTCAGTAAATTGAGTTTAGTTACAGTGTGTTTTCCTTTATCTTTAATCCATTTCTGATGTTTCTTATACTATATTTAATCTGAGTTCATCATAAGTTCATATGAATGTTTTTCTCAATCACGCCCAAACAACCGAATGGTTTTGGATGATTGACGTTGTGGGTTCAATCCCCACCCAGGGCAAACATTTGTTTGATGAACATAGATGTTTGTTCTGTGTCTGTCTGTGATAATATGTATAATAAGTATGTATTTACAAAAAAAAAAGTATATAAGTATTCTATCAGTTATCTGGTTCCCATAGTACAAGCTTTGCTTAGTTTGGGGCTAGATGGCGCTGTGTGTAAAGTTCGCCAATATTTATTTATTATTATATACACCTATACACTAGAATAGGTACCATGCGAGCGAATCCGCGGGCGGAAGATAGTTTTGCATAAACATCTCGCTCAGAAAAAATATGCAAAAATATAAACGTATAATAGTTTATTATACGTTTTTATTATTATAATAGTTTATAATATAAACGTAATGACCGAGCAAGCGAAATTAGAATCCTGAGCGTTAGCGAGGGAATCAAAAGAGCACGAGGTGAAAAATCTTTGCACTCGAGTGCAACACGTAACTTTTCATTCCACCTCAGCGAGGAAATGACTAAATGCAAAAAAAACGTTTACAATCACAAGATATGTACTTTTATTTCAGTTTAGGTATTAACTACTACATTATGACAGGTAAGTGTTACAGAATAATCTTATTAATGACGTGAAAAAATGCCGCGTAAAGAACCGCGTACAAAGCAAATTGAAAAAAGAACACCAAGAAGGTTCAGAGTCTGAGTTTTTAACAAATTAAAAAAAAGTTGTATGATATATTCGGCACCATAGAGGTAGCAGTAAATAGGTTTAATGATTTTTTTAATTCACAAACTTAGTGCACACGATGTTCTAAATTCAATTTACTTTATCCTCTAGAGAATAAAAACGGCTTTTGCACTCAGATATTGAAGAGCAAAAATACTCTTTCCAAGATGGTGGGATGAAAAAGTTCTTTTAATTTAAGCAACCGCGGTTGGACTATTAACTGAGCGATAAGTGTTAACTGTTAAATAATGAATATTTTCGCTCCCTTTGCGAGCCGCGTTCATACTATGACGACTTTTCGTATTTTTCTATTATCCAGTTTTGTGTAAAAACAATGTTATTTGACTGGCCTCACGGCTCAGTTGGTAGTAACTCTGCCTTCTGCGTTGTAGGTTGTGGGTTCGATCCCCACGCGGGATAAACATTTGTGTAATGAACATAGATGTTTGTTTTGTGTCTGGGTTTTAATATCTATAATAAGTATGTATTTACAACAAAAAAATACGTAAATAAGTATTCTATCAGTTATCTTGTTCCCATTGTATAAGCTTTGCTTAGTTTGGGGCTAGATGGCGCTGTGTGAAATGTCCACCAATATTTATTTATTTATTTATTTATTGAGTATATAAAGTCAGGGCCCAATGATTTGCATAGCTGACGGCACTCAGGCGCCTGTAGCTCGTTTATCAATATGGCATTCGGAGACTTACAAGATTGAGACGGCGTAACCGGTGTTATTAGTTTTTTTATCTGTCTATAATTTCTCTAGATTATATCCAATATCCATAAGTTATTTTTGTCATGAAAAAATATAACTGTATGTTTTGCGGTTATAGAAAACCGGCCAAGTGCGAGTCGGACTTGCGCACGTAGGGTTCCGTACCATTATCTATAAAAACGGCAAAAAAATCACGATTGTTGTATGGGAGCCCCACTTAAATGTTATATCAGCAACAGAAATACAACTGTGAAAAAAAAAATAAAAAAAAAATTCAACTGTCTAGCTGTCGTGGTTCATAAGATACAGCCCTGTGACAGACAGACGGACAGACAGACAGACAGACAGACGGACAGCGAAGTCTTAGTAATAGGGTCCCGTTTTTACCCTTTGGGTACGGAACCCTAAAAACGATTCTGCATTTATCAAAAACGTTTATTACTCGTCTTAATAGAAACGAAGTCTTCTATTCTGTACACGCAGAATGGGAATGGTAGCAATCCGTCTGCTTTTAATTGAAATATTTATAATTGAGCCGAGCTTTCAAAGCTTAATTTAGCACGCCCATGAAAAATTAACACTGTCTAGAACTAAAAATTTAATAATAGCATGCCAATACAAAATATTATTTCCATGAGTGATCTTTTTATGTAGGTACATGACATAAATGAAATAAAATAAAATAAGTTTTCCGTTGAAAAATATTTTTCAATGACAAGCTTTTGTAAAATCATTTTAAACCATCGACCACCAGAGCGCTGTCACCTATCTCATCATATTATAACATTACTAGCGACCCGCCCCGGCTTCGCACGGGTAGCATGTTATTATATATATAAACCTTCCTCCTGAATCACTCTATCTATTAAAAAAAACCGCATCAAAATCCGTTGAGTAGTTTTAAAGATATAAGCAAACATACATACATACGCGGGAAGCGGAAAGCGACTTTGCTTTATACTATGTAGTGATCATCGGAACTTGACAAGAATGCTAAGTTTTTACTAAATAGGAGGTTCCGTTGTGATAAACACGTGCTCAAAACGGTGAAGGAAAACATCGTAAGGAAACCAGTTAGTATTCCTAAAAGCGGCGATAGGCTTACAAGCTGTCACGTATGGAATGCCAAATCTTATGTTTGGACGTGCCGCTGACTACCCCCACTGGACATCTTCAAAGGATCCAAGCGTCTGGAGATCTGAGAAGATGTCTACCGTACTTGGGATTACAGTCGAGACCATATAAAAACAAAAAAAAAAAACAAAACGAAACCAAAGTGAATCAATCTATTCTAAATATTGCTCGAGTATGTAGGGTTCTTTTGACCCTCTTAGGTCTAACTAAACTGTTAAATTCGAAAACATCTAATACGATTTTCATGGGAATAGACAGCAATCACAAATACTCATCCACTGTAGTCTCTAATATCCGTTGAGCAAACTAAAAACGGACAACGGACACTCCCGAACTAAGCTCCTAAGAAAGGTACAATAACTCTTAATCAGAAGAACATACGGCCTAGAGTTGAATGGCAAACGTTTCAGAAAATGATACGGTAATATTGTATGCAGTATTGAAACATGTTGACAAGTTTTAAGGGGACGTTCGGGCAAATAAAAAAGCAATATTGCTTAGCCACGTGCGTGCAGTTGTAATATATTGCTAACATAGTGACGTAATATTGAGATGGTGTCGGGATAATTGCTGTTCAATTTGCCGTTTGAGTGCTGTTTGTCTGTTTGTCATTAGAGATTGAAGGGTGATGTTTGGGGACAGATTTTGATGAGATTTCGATCTCGTTTCAAAAAGAATGTACACGATTATTTGTGTTTGCATGGCCGTTGATAAATAAACATCGCTGGTGAAAAACAGCTATGTTTATTTATCAACGGCGATGGGCTTGCAACCTATCACGTATGGAATGCTCACTAGTGCAAAAATGTGGACATGTGTCAAATAAAATGTTTGGACGTGCCTCTGACTACCCCCACTAGACATCTTCAAAGGATCTTTGCGTCTGGAGATCTGAGAGGATGTCTACCGTACTTGAGGATTACAGTCGTGATTTTTTATTTTATTTTTATATTTGTTTAATAATATTAGATTTATTAAAGATTAGTAGAGATTATTAGAGATTTTTATATTAGATAGGGTAGTCAGAGGCACGTCCAAACATTATATTTGGCACATGTCCACATTTTGCAGTAGTTAGCATTCCATACGTGACACGTTGCAAGCCCATCGCCACATAAGTATACTTTCCTCACGATGTTTTCCTTCACTGTTAGGAGCACGTGTTTTTGATGCGCATATAAAATTTTTGAACATAAAAATCCATTGATGCACGCCGGTATTCAAACCCACGACTTTCAGATTGAAAGTCGTGTTGGCCGAGTGGAAGGTTAGATACCTTCCACTCGGCCAACACGGCTTTTTTTACAAAGTTATATAAAGTTTTATTAACCGACGAAAAAAGAGGAGATTCTCCATACAACATGTATATTTTATTTGTTTCTTTTTACCATCATCGTAGCTTGACTTTTCTATTGGTCGAAACATTTTAGTCGGTTTTTGTTTAGTTTTTTAAACTAAAAATAAAACAGCCTCAAAAGGGATGTAACACAGAATGTGTAAATTAAAATGTGCAAAGGATTATCTGAAACTAGATTGCGAATCGCGATGAATGGTATCTACCAGCACATTTATTCAGCTCAGCCACATAAATATTCATGAATTAAATTAAAAAGTCCAGAGCGGAATAAAAGGCGCCATTTTTTCCTTAAAAAAACGTCCGAGCTTCATCAGCGCGGTATTTCATTAAGTCTTTATCCGGTGGCTGAAAGAAAGACCTCACATTTTTCAACTTTTGTAATGAAGAATGTCCATTTTATAAGACCGTTTGTCTTAAATTCTTCAGGCTTTTTCCTTTTCACGCGAGTTTTCTCGCTTTGTGCTGTTCATTTCAATGGAGGAATGGAGTTTCCAATGTTTTTCACACTCATGGACTTGGCCCATTAAATTGTACTCCCGCATTTTCAATCGACAAAAAAAAAGAGATTCTCTATTCGACGTGTATACTTTATGTATGACCAAATTGACCACGCTTTATCTTTTCACCTGGTCTTTTCAATTTTGATGTTTTTTTTTTCTATTGTGTAGAAAATCTTGGTGATATCATTTAAATTGTATTTATGAAGGACTTATTGTGCCTTCATAATTAGTCGTATTCTTTACCCAATTATAGGAAAGCATTAGTAGATAGTTTACCCAAAGGGTAAAAACGGGACCCTATTACTAAGACTTCGCTGTCCGTTTGTCCGCCTGTCTGTCACAGGGCTGTATTGAACATGAACCGTGATAGCTAGACAGTTGAAATTTTCACAGATGATGTATTTCTGTTGCCGCTATAACAACAAATATAATAAAAACAGAATAAAATAAATATTTAAGTGGGGCTCCTATACAACAAACGTGAACCCTTTGTGCGCAAGTCCGACTCGCACTTGGCTGGTTTTTTTTTATGCATCCCAACATTTTCGAAGACCCTTTCAAAACGAACAAATTAATTTTAAGTAGGTACTTAAATACTTTTTAAGTCACTAACTGTAAGACTGTAACCTATTACTCATTATTTGTTGAGTTACCTACGGCAGAACCACACATCTAGCCAACTTTCGCAGTAGGATTAATAAAAAGTAAACTGAAGCAGGCGGAGCTTAATAATACTTATTTATGAGCCGAAACAGGTTGTACCGAAGTTCGTAATCTATAGACACAGATAGGCATCGTCTATCTACAGGCACGGATAGGCATCGACCCGCTAAGTGATTTGTCCGCTTGCGTGCATTATTGATGTGCACCCCGGCACGTTTCCCAATCCATTGCAAACTGTATACATATCTACAGTTATGTATAGGTATAGTGTGGATTTGGTAGGAAATTCAGCTGTTTGTGACAGTAGGGTTCAGCGTAAAGTTGCGTTTTCACTGACGCGGAGCTAGGTGTATTTATTCGAAATAATCCTGCCGGGCGGAGTGTAGCGGAACGGACCTTGAATTAGCAAATCACAATGCTCGAAATATTTAACCCAAAAATATGGTTGGTCCGTTCCGTCCGTTTTGTAAAAACCGATATTCACCCGCTGATTTTCATTTCCGAGCGCTGAACATCGAATTTAGAGAATATTACTTTCAGAGCCATATCCTGCATCTTCGCGTCACAGGAAACGCACCCTAACTGCATAGGTAATAGGTATTGTGGAATAAGGGCAGGAAAATGATTATAAGTATTTATAGATATTCTTTTAAACCAAGTATAAAATACTGTTGCAAAAACTTGTTTTAACAATACTTACTTTTCCAGTGTATAACATAATTACTATTATTTTTATTTATGGGCTTTAACCATTTCAACTCAGGCGAAAAAAATAAAATTATCAAGAATACCCACTTCGTATTTTTGGTGATTCCGTACCTAAATAAGCATATAAATCGATTAGTTTAATTAGTTTTACTGTAAAACGACTGTAACACATGAAAAAACCATAACCGTATACGTTGCGTTGGTGGCACACAGCAACAAAAGTTATTCACCAGGTCCGACGACGCGCCATCCATCAAAATAATAAAGATAAATATGTATGTACTTACCGACTTAGTTTAACTTACTTCGATCGAAAACAATGGTGGTAGAATACCATCCAGAATATTTTTATTGCTGGGTGCCAGTAAACGCACGGTTTGAGTTGTAAAAATTCTTGATGCATTTTTTGGCAGAATTTGCTGTTATATAACCATTTGCAAGAAATTGTATTTAATGTAGACATTTACCTTTCGAAAACAATTGCCTAACACACTTTAGAACCATTCAAAATCGAAATATCTTATGGAGAAGTCGGACCACTTTCACGTGTTTTTTAAAACGTCTGCAGAACAAAATGATATTTTTTTATCCTGAAACCAAGGGTATTGCCAGTTTCTAATATTATTTTTCTGTCATATTAACGTCAAACTTGTCAAAATATATAGAAACTCACAGTAAAAAATGTATTTGAAACTACCCTACTACAGATCGAATATGGTGCGTTGTCGGCTCCCAGTGAACAAACGTGAAAACGCATATGGCTCGTTGCCGGAGCTGAATGGGTTAAATACAAATCTGTTTATTAATTTAAATCACAAGGATCTTTTCGATTCACCTTAAATCTAGTTCAATTTACGCGTTTACCTAACTAGACAATTTGTTATGTAAAGTAAATATTTACAAAAATAGGTTCCCATTACGCTTTGCTTAGTTTGAGGCTAGATGGCGCTGTGTTAAATGTCCACGAATACTTATTATTATTATAGTATAGTTTACAATACACACATTTGGACTGCTTACATAATCGTCTTCCATGATATTACACATCAAATTCTATATAGAAAGGGATTAATTAAATAATTATTCACTCTATTTACATAAAGTTTTGAACGCGATAACTTAATAATTGTGGCGGCAACTTGCCAAGTTATGAATAATTTATAGAGCTCCCTGTTAAGCTCCACATACCCCCGAGTAACACAAGTTTATAGGTTCTTGACTGACCTCACAGCTCAGTTGGTAGTAACTCTGCCTTCTGCGCTATTGGTTGTTGGTTCATCAACCGGGACAAATATTTGTGTGATGAATATTGATGTTTGTTCTGTGTTTGGGTGTAATAATGTATTATAAGTATGCATTTACAAAAAAAATGTACATAAAATATGAGTATTCTATCAGTTGTCTGGTTCCCATAGCTTTGCTAGTTTGGAGTGCACACCGCGTTTTTTAGACGCGCCATCGTCGTCGAAGCGCGTTTGTAGCGATACAGATGCGATATCCGCATGCGAGACAGACGCAAGGTCTACTGGCTGCGTCTGCCTCGCGTGCTTACTGCGACGGATTAAGTTAAAATTTGCTGTAGATGTAGATATAATGCCCGAAAAAAACATACTTTAAAATATGAAAAACATCCCCAAAATGATAAAAAAACGCAAAAGGGACGATTTTGGTATAGATAGCGCTGGTGTGCAACAAATCTGCATCACAGACTAAAAACATTAATTATTTTCTATTTGATTATTGAAATTTGACAGGACAACGTCTGTCACGGGTCGGCTAGTATCTATGTAATAATATTCCTGACGTGTAATAGTTTTTACCAATAAATTGATCATTCTGGACATGCGGTCAGCAAAACCCGTCGATTCCCTCGCAAGTTAATCCGTCAGACACTTAAATAAAACTCGCACTTCAATCCATTGTGCTCCATCAAACACCCAGTCTTGCTCTCGAGAACATAATCCTTCAGGAACTCATTGTTGGCTGAGTCCTGAGCGCTGAAGACAGGGCATTAATCCTGCCTTTTGAAGACAAGAGATATCCATCAATTGTCAACATTGGGTTGGAGGGGCACGTCCCTCTGCCACCCCCGGATAACCCCCTTACTCACACAGGGAAATGCCGCAAAGAGTATGCAGCTGATTTTAAAGTTGCGTAGATGGGCATTTTGAGTCTTTCATTTGGAGTTTTATTAAGGATTTTTGTGGACTTAACCAGTAGTAACTTAGTAACGTACGTAACGGCATACTAAAATATACAAGTAAAGTACTTATTCAGTGGTACGCTTATCGCAGGTAGAATACACGTTTGGTTCTATGCTTGGTTTTTGAGCAAAGTCAACTGTCACTCTGACAGGTATATTCTGACAGAGAGGTTTTTGGAGGGAAGTGAATTGGATGTTTAGCGTTAATATTGGATTATGAAATATGAATAAAACATGGATAAAGGTATGAAAACTAAATGGAATTTGATTAATTATTGACCCTGAAGAGACGATTTAAGAAAGATTTAAGGGTTAAGAAATATCCCCTCTAAGAAAAGTAAGAAACCTATATTTTTACAATTCCTCATGTACCTAATGTTTTTATTTTCTCGTACTAGCCGTCTTCGTCTTTTGTTCGTACTAGCCCCACGGGGAAAAAACAATGCGCTCTCTGTACTTACTCTTTGGCCGCTGACATACTCGTAGCTATAGAAGTGAGCTAGTGATTGTCAAAATTTGGCTTCGTAGAACAAAGCGCTATTTACCGAGCAGCCTTTGTGTCGGTATTACATCACTCTACATAATATTGTGAAAGTTCCGACAATACTGTGTTTGAATGTCGCCATTATGAGGCAGCGGGAAAAATTGCTGCGACTTTTAGGAGATTAGGTATTCGTTGGAGTTCATTTTATTGAGGCATGTCTAGCGGAAGTTTGAAGTTTTCTATTCTAATCCTCGTTTTTAAGTTCTTCGGAGTTAATTTATCTTTTGCGGGTAATAATGTTGTACCTAAAACGTTAAATGAAATAGGATCACGACTGTAATCCTTATGTAAGGTAGATATCTCATACGCTCAGACCCTTGAAGATATGGTTGTCAGAGGCACGTCCATTTCATTTCATTTGGAACATGCCCATATTTCTCAGTAGTTAATATTCCATACGCGACAGGTTGAAAGACCGTCGCCGTTAACAAGAATACTAACTGGTTTCTCCAAGGTGTTTTCCTTTACAGTTAAGCACGTATTAATGCGCATATAATTCCTTTGATGCACGGCCGGGTTTCAAACCCACGCCCATGATATTTGATAAGCATATATCATGCAAATATTCTTAAATTATGAAATAAACATATTCTATTACTTAAGTATTTTATTATCAAATGAGAAACTCTCTTGTGCTGCTTTTACTATACCGTCTACTAAATTGAGTTTAAATAATCCGATTATTTAAAAACCCGGTAAATTTATTCATGCACAGCTACCCTACCTCATGCAAACCGCCAATTAAATAACAATATAGCATGGAACAGACAGATCGCAGAAACCGAATTATGCCGAAACTAATTGGCCGAAAACCCGTTCGAACACACGTTCGGAAAGCTCGCGTTCGAAATTCAAATGAGGCGGCAGGCCCCACCCCACGCTCCGCCCCGCCGCCATCTTGGATCCGGGGGGGTCTCGAGGGGGGGCTATTAAATTATTTCATTCCACATCGGGCCACGCTCGGTATCGGATTAAAACAATTGCCTGCGAAACCGTAAATGGATAATGAATTTAGCGAAGAAAATAATATGGCACAAAATTTAATTTACTCTGAATACAAACGAAATTACGATATTTATAAATTAGATACCTACCTACTGCTTTACGTGGACCTTCATTTTGGTTTTCATTTTGTGAACTAACATATAATATATTTTTACTAATAAGTAATTAAAAAAAATTCAGTCTGATATTCAGACTACAATTAGGCCTGACACCAGGTTAGGTAGGTATTCATGAATACGAAATATTCAGAAAATAATTCCATAATTAACAAACTTTTATTTTACTTGTACTGTTAGGTATTTTTATTTGTAAGTTGTCCGTCATAATTTACAAACCATTTTTCAAGCATTTGTTGATATTCGATTGAGCTAAAATTTTGCATTTTGCATTGGAGTCAGAAGCTGTTTAACGGACACTCACAACGGAACTCCGTAGTAGGTAATTAGTAAGATTGAGTAAAACCTGTTCATACCTGTCTAGTTTCAATAACATAATAATTACTAGCTGTACCCCGCGGTTTCACCCGCGTATAACTTGAAGAAATAAGAACTTTTTAGCGTATTGCCTATAGCAGACCCGCGACAGAAAAAAAATAATCCTGTCAAAATTTTAATAATCGCATAGAGTAACGCACGTTGCTATGAAGACTAATGTCAGATTTTGCACACCAGATCCATTTATACCAAAATCATACCTTTTGTGCGTTTTGTTTATCATTTTGGGAATGTTTTTCTTATTTTAAAGTAGTCTATGATTTATTCGAGCATTATACCTACATCTACAGCAAATTTCATTTTAATCCGTTTTGTTGTTTTGGCCTGATTGAGGCATAAACATACGAACAAACTCACAAACATTCGCATTTATTATAGTAGTAGGAAGTAGGACTAACTGGATTTTATTTCTTACAAAAAATCCATTGATGCACGCTGGGATTCGAACCCACGACCTTAAAATTAAAAGTTGAGGTACCTCCTACTCGACCAACACCGCTTACTACACTTTTATTTATTTAGATATTTGTAAAAAAACGAATTGACCATTTTATAAAAAAATTAAACATTTTTATTGGGTCAACCCTAAGGTAATTTAATACTGGCAGACGTCATCGCCCGCTGTGCACTTGAAACGTGCCGTTGAGTCAAAGCAGTTAAGCTCATATTTCCTTGCGTCGTTTGACATCTAGAAAGTTATCTCGGGACCCCTTCTAGTACAATTCCAGATTTTTGGAGTACAATTTGTAGATTTCCATAGATTTGTAAATGCATTTTAACACTTAAACACGGTGGGTCCGGTTGCGCAGTATCACACAAAAATTGTATGAAGCTCGCGCTCGGACGCCCCGCCTTTTTATACCTTCGGCGGCGAGACGCGTCGAGCGCGGCGACCGATTCTCGAACGTTCGCGACCGGCCGCACTGCGTGCTTGACGCCTAGCTGCTAGGCCGGTCGCGAACGTTCGAGAATGTTCGTTTTACGAAGCTACTCGCTAGGTGACTCGCTAGCCTCTAGGCGCTAAGCAAGCCACCTGCCTGTGAGTTCGCGACCTTATATACAAAAATAATCCTTATAGCATGATTCAGTATTCACGCGCGATGGCTTATTATTAGCGTATTTCATGTATAACTTTGGTGTTTCTATACTGATTTCTATGATTCTTTTTTATGGAATAGTTAATAATGTAAACTTTTTTAATTAGGGATGACTGAGAGTGTTATAAACGTAAGAGTAGTCAAATATAATCAGAAAGCTTCGAACTGCTAAGCTATCGGGAGTTACACGTGTTATTGTGAGTCAACCATAAAAGATAAACATATGCTGTCGTGGGATATTTTTTATATAATTTTAAGGAGAACATTTCCGTCATACATGATTTCTGTGTAGCTTTAACCATTAAGGTTGCACACGCGACGGAAGCTTAAGAAATGCAGTAACTACTCCCGTTTTCCCAACATTTCCCTTCACTGCTCTGCTCCTATTGATTGTAGCGTGATGAAAAGTATACTATAACCAGCTCAGGAGTATGAAAAATAATTGTACTAAGTTTCATTAAAATCCGTCCAGTAGTTTTTGTTTCTATAACGGTTATACAGACAGACAGACAGACAGACAGACAGACAGACAGACAGACAGACAGACAAAAATTTTACTGATTGCATTTTTGGCATCAGTATCGATCCCTAATCATCCCCTGATAGTTATTTTGGAAATATATTTCATGTACAGAATTGACCTCTCTACAGATTTATTATAAGTATAGATTATGTGACAGGTGATAGCGCGCTGCTCAGATTTTTATCTCGAAGGAGTATTTTACAAAAGCTTGTCTTGAAAAAATATTTTTTAACAGAAAAGTTATTGTTACACAAGCACGCCACCGGCACCGTGACCGTTGGACCGATTTGGATTGGATGTATTAAAATAGATAAAGTTCGTAAACTGGAATAGCTTAGCTTATAAGCATAGGTATAACTTTTATCAAGTTCTTGTAATTCAAAGTACCTATATTTAAAAATCGGTGGAAACGCAGTAAAAATTCAAAACGTGACTATTTGTTTCAAAGTTGTGCAGAAGTATGAATAAAACGATCAAGTGCGAGTAGGTCTCGCACATTTAGGGTTCCGTACCACCGAGCGATATAGAGCACTGGAAAAAAACGTAGAAAACCTAATTTTAAAAGGGTCCCTTCGTGATGTAACGTTTTTACTTTTTATTATTTGTTGTGATAGCGGCCATAGTAACGCGCATTCTGTGCAAACTTCAGGTACATATCTACCTATTTTTGTTCAAGAGATAGATACAGCCCTGTGACAGAAAGACAGACAGACAGACATATTATAGATGAGTAGGTACTTACTTTACATAACCTGCCCTCAAAGTCGGACACTTTTATGGCATTTTGCCTTATTATATTTATGATTTATGTGATATTGGTTTAGGTTCATTGTATCTTCTTGGGCTTGAAATAAATAACTTTTATAACCAGGGTTATTAACGTGGTGAAAAATGGAACCCTAAAAACTATTTCCAACTTAAAGCGTGACCCAGAGGTTTGGAACTCTTTGTGCAAGTTGGGAAGCCAGGCAAGTTGCGGCTACGAAGAAAGCGCGCTACAGTTTGTAGTGACGAGCTGCGGTCCCCTGTGCCGATGTCAGGAGTGTTGCACGATTTAAAGATACTCTACTTAATTCTAGACCCCGACTGAAAACCAGAGCCACAGCAGGGTTTGGTGAAGGTGCTGCTTAAGGCCCTGTATGTCGACGATTGCTCTTTTTCGAAACGAAAAAAGAAATACTTCTGAACAAGCCACATCTCTATTTTTATAATGTATAGTATATGTGAATAAAGATGTACCCATCTTTAATCACTTCGATAAATAATCCTACCGACCGCTGCACGTGGTACTGATCCATGGGAGGCGCGTGGTCCGCCTTTGCTTTTCGAATAAATTAATGATATAAATTATGTATAATTACTTATCAAAAACCTATTCTAATAGAAATCTAGATCTACATATTACCTATCTTTAACAATAAATCACAAGTTGATCTTAATAGTAGGTATCAAAGTATTTCGATCATAAATTCTAAAGCGTATCATTTTGAAATAATATCTTTATCGTGAAAACTTTCTGCTATTATGTTTTCAGCTTAATATAAATCTAGGTAGAAACCTGAAGTAATATATTTATAAAAATAGGAGATGTGGCTTGTTCAGAAGTAATTCTTTTTTCGTTTCGAAAAAGAGCAATCGTCGACATACAGGGCCTTAATGCTGAGACAGGAACTTATTTGCTCATATAACAATACGCTTATTTGTTGAGGTGATACTTATTTTTTTTTGTTTTTTGTATGGTCTGATTCTGCCCGGACGGATAACACGGAAAAAATGATAAAACCGCATTATTTTGAAAACCGTAAAACTTAAAAAGAAACTGTCTTTCATTTATGTAGCTATTGTATTAAGTAAGGAATTATATAGAAATTAACTGTTCAGCTATTCATAGTTTTAGGTAAAAACGAAAAAAGTGTTTTGGAAGAGCCAACTTTGGAAAATAAATCTATCGAGAAAAGTTTCACCAATTGTGTTTCTGTGTTTAATTTATCTAGATTAAATCCTAAATGTTTTGTTTCTGTTTTTGATAACAGACGAACGCCTACGCACATTTCGAGAATGCTCCGTTGTAAAAACTAAAATACCGGCGAGAATGTTTCAACTAATCGAAAAGTCAAGAGATGATATTAGTTTTTATGTTTTCTGAAGAAACTATTAGTCCCACATAAATAGAACTTAAATGGGACCAACTTCGAACTGTTCTCTATACAATAAAATAAAAAAGACATTATAATCAAATACAAAAAATGTTAAAGAATTACTTTTTAAACTATCGTGATTAGTAGACGATATATTATAGACTATTAGTTGTTTTTCCAGGCTGAGTCTGCCCGCCATGGCTATTGTAAAATAGTCGAAACGTCGGAAATATCAATTATATGTAAATACGTATTAAATACCCGTAAGAAAGGAGTGAGTGATGAGATGACGGCTGATAGAGTGAAATGGAAGAAGTACACGTGTTGTGCCGACCCCACTTAAGTGGGATAAAGGTAGGAAGATGATGATGATGACGTATTAAAGACCCGTGTAAATCTATAATTAAATTTTAAAGAGTTAGTAAGAATAACTATAGATTTTGACACGGGTCTTTATCACGTAATTACCTTTAATTTACTTTCCCGACGTTTCGGCTATGCCCGCGACCATGGTTATTGTAACATAGCCGAAACGTCGGGAAAGTAAATTAAAGGTAATTACGTGATAAAGACCCGTGTCAAAATCTATAGTTATGTCTACTAATCACGATAGTTTGAAAAATAGTTAGTAAGAAGTAAAGCCACTTTCAGCGCATACCAAGCAGGTGCGAATCGAACACGGTTTAGCCATCAGCGCGAGGCGTCAGCGTCGTCAGTCGCATCTTGCCCCCCCCCCCCCCTCCCCCACTTTTGCCTCCCTTGTCTCCGATTCAAATTGAATAGTCGAGTTGCACCACGCCGAAGTAACTATTGTCTGAGCTGTGGTTGAGCTCCTGCTAGTGATGGACAGGATTTTAAAGTTACGGTTACGGATTGTGCCTACGGTCCGTATCTTGTTCGAAAAGGAAAAGAAAGGGAAGTTTCTAAAAGTGGTAACACAGAGAACTTTACAATTTCCGGGAATATTCAAGCAAACAATACAGAAAAAAATCAAATCGGTTAACCTATTTTTGTGTTTTTGGGAGACTAGCGCACGGCAATTGATTTTTATATAAAAGACTAGGTAACTTAGAAAGTAGAAGATAAAATAAAAAATAAATAAATAGGATCTCGACTGTAATCCCCAACGGTAGACATCCTCTCAGATCTCCAGACGCTTAGATACTTTGAAGATGTCTGGTGGGGGAAATCAGGGCACGTCCAAACATAATATTTTGCACATGCCCACATTTTGCACTAGTTAATTTCCATACATGACAGGTTGCAAACCCATAGCCTGATATACTAACTGGTTGCCTCACGATGTTTTCCTAAGAGAGAAGTAGAAGATGATTAAGAATAAACACAATTCTTCAATTTTCACCATAAAAATGAAGGTCAAAGTTTTTGATCCGAAACTTTTGTTGTTCCGTAAGTTTTTCCATTGATACGTATGGGATATCCGTACGTTCATACATCACTGTTGAATTGTGTGCGCGCAATTGGGCGTGTGTGGCTTCCGCAGTAACTGCTCCGTGATCTGTGGCTCCGGCTCGAAGACAATGCGGTGGATGTTTGCCGATCGATATGGACTTGTTTTATCGTTCGAGTCTGTTTTTCAACATTATTGGGATTTATGAGTAGGTATCTATTGTTCTATTTATTATTATTATTTATTTTTATTCAAAGGCGGGTTGGTCTAAAATTGACTTAAATGCACATTGTATCTGTGTGCGTTAGCACCAGTATCAGTCACGCACACAAAAGCGCGTCTATATATTATCACAATTACAAGTACCTAATGCTCACCCGCCTGCTTGAGATAAAACAATTAGGTACACTAACATCGGTACCTACCTCATCTTCTTTTTTAGGGTTCCGTACCCAAAGGGTAAAAACAAACAAACTTGAAACAGATTTTGATATTTTTGAATTTTTAATATGTTGAAGCCCGGCTAGAGTAGTAGAGTAGAGTTGAAATTTCCCACGTAATCGGGATAAACGCGGGTGAAACCGCTAGTACCTACGTCACAAAGACCCGTGTAAAAGTAATTTATTGCTAGATTAATCATAATTTTCACAGCTCAGTTGGTAGTAACTCTGCCTTCTGCGCTGTAGGTTGTGGGTTCGATCCCCACCCAGGGCAAACATTTGTGTGATGAACATAGATGTTTGTTCTGTGTCTGGGTGTTAATATGTATAATATGTATGTATTTACAAAAAAAAAGTATATAAGTATTCTATCAGTTATCTGGTTCCCATAGTACAAGCTTTGCTTAGTTGGGGGCTAGATGGCGCTGTGTGCAAAGTCCGCCAATATTTATTTATTTTATTCGGAAAACAAACAGTTTTACAATATAAATAAAAAACATTTAATGAAACTAATAACTAATACAGTATGTTTTCGCCTAAAGGAATTAAAAAAGAAAAACTTGTTTGAGAGAAAATGAAAAAACTTAAAAATCTAGCTAGAAATTATTATAAAACAAAAATAACCTTTAATAGACAGTTATTGAACCGAATCAAACCAAAACGATTGGAAATAGCGCGCTTAAAGAAAGAAGGTTTAGAATTAAAAAGATCTAACCAAAAGCCAACCAGCTCATTGTAGTAATTTGCCGATCTTATGATAAAGGAATTTTGCCTGTAATTAGTTGCGCAATGAGGAATATACAAGAGAGAGAGAGGGTATCCTAACGCTTCTTGAAGGAACAACAATAATAATAATACCTACAATACCAATATGGAATGATAACTACTGCAAAATGTGGAAATGTGCTAAATATAATGTTTGGACGTGCCTCTGACTACCCCCACTAGATATCTTCAAAGGAAGCGTCTTTTTTTTTGTAAGGAAAAGCATTCCATACGTGACAGGTTGCAAGCCCATCGCCGCTTATAAGAACACTAACTGGTTTCCTCACGATGTTTTCCTTCACCGTTGTAAGCGCGTGTTTTTGATACGCATATAAATTTTCGAACAGTGCATCAATGGATTTTTCCATTGATGCACGCCGGTATTCGAACCCACGACCTTCAGATTGAAAGTCGAAGTACATCCCACTCGGCCAACACGGCAACTCCTTACAGCATTTTAGTAATATTCGATTGACGGACCCAAATCACTTTGCAAGCCAACATTATCGTTAACATCGTTTATTGCTCCACTCTGCTATATATATACAAATATGTTGTCGTGTCCGTCCCAGGGTACATTATTGACTTGTCCAATAAGCGTGCGAGCGTGCCTTTTGTCAGCCGGGGGTTGGAGGGGATGGGGATGGATTCCTTTGGATTCTTTCTACTAGTATTGAATCAAAACTAGTAGAAAGACTTGAACGCTGAAGAGAAATAGCGAGAGGAAACCGGTTCGCCGTTAAAACAATCTATTTAAATAAAAATCAATGCCACTTTTCGTTGTAATTTTATAACTCAAGAACGGGCTCACCTATCCAAACCAAATGTTTAGGCTTTGTTCGGACTATTTAGTAGATGGTTTATGTGAAGTTTGCACAAAATCGGTAGTCTTTTTATCCAGGTACCACCCGTGCGAAGCCGGGGCGAGCAGCTAGTATTATATAAAGTGAATCCAAGTACGTCTTAAGAAGTAAAAAAAAGAAGATTCATAAGAGTAATTTTATTTTCTAGGAGTACCTCGGTAGCTACCTAATTAAAAAATAGTACGACGCGATATATTTTGAGGACTTGAGGCCAAAGTAAGAAAAACATTTTTGGCACACTCATTGGCATACACCGAGTGGAGGGCTAGCCGGGGTAGGGCTCCTAGATCTCGCGGAGGGGGGAGCCTCCCCCACACTACAATTTTCTATACTAATATTATAAAGAGGAAAGATTTGATTGTTTGTTTGTTTGTTTGTTTGCATCGAATAGGCTCCGAAACTACTGGACCGATTTGAAAAATTCTTTCACCATTAGAATCCTACATTATCCCCAATGAACAAAGGCTATAGAATATTTTCATAAATATTAGGGATCCGTATGAAAACTTCGATAATGCAACCCACCGTGAGAAAAAAAACAAAAAAAAACCTTATATCGCTTACGTTGCGAAAATTATTGACAATAGAGCAAAGTAATGTACTACAGTTTTATAGATAACATCAATATCTACAAAAAAGTCCACAATACCATATGTCTAACTATTAGGGATCCGTATGAAAACTTCGATAATGTAACCCAAGGTGTAAAAAAATTACCCATAAAATCATTATTACACCCGTGCGACGCCGGGGCGGACTGCTAGTTATTTATAAACATGAAGTCGGTTTTGTTTTTAGTTTTTTAAACGTTTTATAAGTTTTCGAAAGTCCTATTCCATACTCATTAGCACCGATGCTCTCACCCCGCAGATTCCTTCGCGTGATTAAATGAGCCGCCGGCCATCCTTATATTGCTGTCCCACGCGCGCTAATGTACCCCCTTATCCCTCGACCCCCTTCTTGAACCCCCACCGGGGTATGGACACGGATAGGTAGTTCGTGTATGGAATCTTAAAGGTTTCTTTGTTTTTCCATGTTGTACCTATGCACTGTCCAGTACAATGCTTCTTCCTACCAACAGTAGCGATGATTGATTAATTTAATATACATTTAATTTGAAATTTGAAGTTGGTAGGTAAACTTACCTAGTTTAAATTTATTTCTATAACAAGGCCAATTTTTACAAGCTTAATAAATGTTTTGGATGAATGCAGAATCGTTTTTTTTTCAATAACCGTAAGACATACAGTTTTGTTTTTTATGACAAATATAACTTATGGATATAATAATCTAGATAAATTAAAGACAGAAACACATTAGATTGGTGAAACTTTTCAAGATAGATTTATTTTCCAAAGTTGGCTCTTAAAAACACTAGTTTCGATTTTAATTAAAACTATGAATAGCTAAACAATTCATTTTTATATAATTCATTAGATAATCACACTGGCTAAGTAAATTACAGACGGTTTCTTTTTAAATTTGATGGTTTTCAAGATAATGCAGTTTTATAACTTTTTCCGTCTTAAAAAAAGTCCCATTCCATACAAAAAGTCAGAAATTTCACTTATCACCTTAACTTGCACTGTTCGTATATTTGTTTAAGTTGTCCTTTAAAATTTGCAAACCATTTTTAGACCATTGGTTGTTATCAATTTTGCATACACCTTCAGTTCTGGTGATAATACCATAATGGTGACAGCGAGCTTATAATGATGATGGAGACAGGAGCTGTTTAACGAACCCACAACGGAACTCCTTAGTGAATCGTTTGTGCTGAAGCTCTTTAGTTATATTTTTTTTTATTGCTGTACCTACGTACTTGAGTAGTAGGTACTTTTAACTTTTAATTATTATTCTTGTTTGAGCCTTCACCTTGTTCGATTGGCACCACACTGCAGCTCTACATAGCATTAAGGAAAGGATCATAAAAAAAAGGTAGACCCCAAGCCGTGTTTGTTGCCTGATTCTTCTAGGCTTGGTCGCGTGGAATCGGCGTAGCTTCACCTAGTTCCTAAGACGTTTCAAAGTGATCCTTGTGATTTTATTGAAATAAATGATTTTTGAATTTGAATTTGAATTTGAATTGAGTAAAAACTTTTCATACTTGCCAAGTTATAATGACAATGTAATATTATGTGAAAAGTGTTAGCACGCTGCTCTAACTTGAAGGAGGATTTTACAAAAGCTTGTCGTGATAAAATATTTTTTAACAGAAAACCTATTTGAAGTTGATTTAAAAATACAGGTCAAGTAAGAATACATACATAGGTATGTATGAAAGCAATCAGGTAGGTAGGTATTTCAACTAAATTATCCCATTTTTCTTTGCAAAACCTTTCCAATATCGACGGTCAATTCCAGTAGTGATCATCAATTGGATAGCTGGACATCGGGTGGTCATTTCCACCCCAGCCATTAGGTACCTACCCTCTAAATTCATTACTCGCGTCGCGAGATTGCTTTCGGAAAAAAATGTTTCTTTGGAACGAGAGTGTATTTTTGTGGGAAGGAAAGTTGGATTAGAAATAGTTACTTATCCCCATATTCTTAATTGTCACTTCGAAATATCACCACTACGACTTGACCTCGAAACCGTGTTTTAGTAGCTTTAGTTGATAAAATTACCTCGAATTACCAGTTCAACAGAACTGTCAAATCAAGGTACCTCGAGATGTACCTTGACATTCCTCGTCAACTTCTGAACGACTCATGCGTGACGGTTTGTTTGATGGAAATCTCCTCGGACTGACGTAATGACATAATGACGTAATTGAGGAACTTTCAAAATATCGATTATTAAGATACCAAACATGAGGTACTTTTCGAGGGAAAGATTAGTCAAGGTAGAGTCAAGGTTAAACCTAAGAATATGGGGATAAATACTCTTTTATACCGAGTAGTTTCCGTCCACAGCTTCACTTGTGTGAGAATCTGAATCGTAAATCTTTTGTTAAATTTTGTTTTTCATGACAAGCTTTTTTAAAATCCTCTTTCAAGCCAGAAATCAGAGTAGCGCGCTATCGCCTGTCATTGGAACTTAACAGGTAGGTATGAGAAGTTTTTACTTAATCAGCTATTTACTACGGAGTTCCGTTGTGAGTGTCCGTTGAACAACTCCTGACTCGATCATCAGATTTAGGACCACATCCTCAAGTAAGAGGCGCATTTTGCATTCCACACGTGACAGGTTGCCAGCCCGTCGCCACTTACAAGTACAAGTTTATTTTTATATCAATGAACTAGCTGACCCGTGCCCGCTTCGCTGTGCGTAAGACATTTCTAATACCATCGTGGACTTTTTTGTAGACGTTTTTAAGGTGTACAATACTGTAGTACATTATTTTGATATATCTCGTGGGGTTCAGCCAGCGTTTGCAATGTAAGCGCAAAAAAATGTGTTTATTTACGACATCACATTAGAAACCTCTAAAATTATCAATGTTTCTCTACTATATTATGCATGTATTATACATATAAACCTTCCTCCTGAATCACTCTATCTATTAAAAAAAACCGCATCAAAATCCGTTGTGTAGTTTTAAAGATATAAGCAAACATACATACATACATATTACATACAGACGCGGGAAGCGGAAAGCGACTTTGCTTTATACTATGTAGTGATGTAGTGATATATAAGTACTGAGCACAAAAAGAGCTTACGATTCTCTTAAAAAGAAAAGCTCTCGTAGAAAACCTCTTTTGAAGCATTAAAAATACTCCTAGCTCAATGTATTTGTACGAATACAAACAGCCGATGTATTATACTCGTAGATGCAGAGTTTTAGTTTAACAAAGCGATTATTGGAGAGGCTCCACAAAGGCCGCGAGCCGAGACCTTAGTGCGGGGAAATACATGACGACGATGTTTTATGTCGATAATAAATCTTATATCTTCATCGTTACTTAGAGTTTGTTCTAGAGTTAACACGACATCCATCTCCTTCTGTTTCATAATATACGAGTGGAGTAAAAGAAACAGCAATTTTACACGTCTACTAAATCGTTTTTTGGTGCCAACACGAGAAGAGAGAACAATATACCTCCCATAAGAAATTCAATTACAGTTCATTAATTTACTTAGAGTAAATTTGAAAATACACTTACAAATCTCTTCTTAGTCGTTCCTTGATTGTGATTTGAAGTATAATTTGTATCTTTTATTATGGGTTCTTGTCTTATTTGTGTATAGCTTTATTACTTTTATTGTATATATTGATCACTTTAATGTTAAATAATTTTAACGTGTATAGCTCCTGTTGCGGTACTCAATGCGGCGCCTCTGAAAATCAGCGCTCTAGCAACCTTTCGCTGCTATAGCAAATGCTGAGAGAAAGCCTTATTTCTATCACAACCTATAAATCTTTCATAATATTCTTTATATGCCAAAAAAATATTACCTAATAAGTGCTTAGACAGGAACGAATCCAATTTTTTCTCTTTTTAGGGTTCCGTACCAACGGGTAAAATCGGGACCTTATTACTAAGACTTCGCTGTCCGTCTGTCTGTCACAGGGCTGTATCTGATGAACCGTGATAGCTAGACAGTTTAAATTTTTACAGATTACGTATTTCTGTTGCTGCTCTTACAACAAATACTAAAAACAGAATAAAATAATTATTTAAGTGGGGCTCCCATACAACAAACGTGATTTTTTGCCGTTTTTTATAAATAATGGTACAGAACTCTTCGTGAGTAAGTCTGACTCGCACTTAGCCAGTTTTTTTCTTTCTTTCCTTTTTGTTAACCTAGTTAAGTTTTATCGATAGGGCGGTGTGGTCGCAAAGCGACGAAGCCCTTTATTTTTCTTATGATGAATAAATTAATAAAAACCCTCTTTATTTTATTATCTGGTTTTCATACTACAAGCTTTGCTTAGTTTGGGGCTAGATGGCGCTGTGTGTAAAGTTCGCAACTATTTATTTATATTTATTTGTATTTTATGGTCGAAATAAAAATCTAATCTATTCTATTCCAACAGAATTGACACTTATCGATATATATGTGTCCCTTCCCTACCGCCTGACTCAGCGGCGCACGAAGTGCCCTATACTTACATACCTACGTGTAATTTGTCTATAAGCACATTTTTCTTTGAGGTTACTCTCTATTAAACGCTCAAGTTAAATAGTACGCAATGGGACCAACCACAAAGGTGTAGCATGAAAGGAAAAGTTAATTGTTCCTCAAATTATTATGAATTTGATACGAGCCAAAGGAATTATGAATTGTGCTAAGTGCTCGACTTTACCTTTGGCTCTGTTTCGGGATGTTGAATGCTCTTGTAAGTGTTACTGGTTTTTAGGGTTCCGTACCCAAAGGGTAAATACGGGACCCAATTACTAAAACTTGGCTGTCCGTCTGTCCGTCTGTCCGTCACAGGGCATGTATCTCATGAACTGTGATAGCTAGATAGTTGAAATTTTTACAGATGATGTATTTCTGTTGCCGCTTTAACAACAAATACTAAAAACAAAATAAAATAAATATTTAAGTGGGGTTCCCATCAAACAAACGTATTTTTTTAGCGTTTATTATAGATATTGGTACCTACCTACGGAACCCTTCGTGCGCGAGTCCGACTCGTACTTGGCCGGTTTTTTATAGATAATGGTACAGATCCCTTCGTGCGCGAGTCCGAATCGAACTTAGCCGGTTTTTTGTTTATTAAAAATAAATGTTCACCTTGTTTTCAAAATGTCATTGCCAATGTTCTAAAAAGCTAGACATAATCTAAACTTAAAGATTGGTAAAAGATAAGGGCATACAATTTTTGCCCTTACCTTTTTGCGAAAGTAACTCTGTCTG
The DNA here is from genome assembly GCA_912999785.1 of Hydriomena furcata. Classification (NCBI taxonomy): domain Eukaryota; kingdom Metazoa; phylum Arthropoda; class Insecta; order Lepidoptera; family Geometridae; genus Hydriomena; species Hydriomena furcata. The sequence continues at coordinate 11,194,210 of OU538837.1, forward strand.
TCTGTCTGTCCATGACAGCCGCTGGGCCGATTATGATTTAGTTTATAGAAATAGTTTAAAATCTTGGGACGAACATAGACCTAGGGCTACTTTTCCCATAATTTGTTCTTTAAAGTAACTGTTAGTTCTACATTAATATAATTTAAATAGGACCAACTTGGGACTATTCTCTACACAATAAAAAAATCGGAACACATGGTTAAAAGATATGCGTGGTCATACATTAAAAAAAATATATATACCTACTCTTTGAGATAATAATAATAAATAATAATAAATATTGGCGGACTTTTACGCACAACGTTATCTAGCCCCAAACTAAGCAAAGCTTGTACTATGGGAACCAGATAACTACAGGGTCCGCCATTTAACGTCTTTTTTTTCAACTAGTGCTTATTTCGTGAATGGTAACACTTAGCTCATGTTTGATTTGACAGATAATTAGTTTTATCCTTCCGCTGAACGAATATGGTTGTGTATACGCTTGAACAACGCTGGGAAATATTCGCTAAGTGGGCCTGCGATCGACTTGCAGAAGATGCCGATTTTTCAAAAAAAAACATCTTTTCAGATGAAGCTCATTTTGATCTTGGCGGGTATGTAAATAAGCAAAATTGTCGCATTTGGGGCACAGAAAACCCGCACGCATACATTGAAAAGCCGACGCACCCAAAACGAGTCACTGTTTGGTGCGGATTTTGGTCCAGAGGCATAATTGGGCCATTTTTCTTCGAAAATGAGCAAGGAGTGGCCGTTACAGTCAATGGCGATCGTTATCGGGCCATGTTGAACGAATTTTTGTTCACAAAAATTGAAGAGGAGGATATTGGCAACATTTGGTTTCAACAGGACGGCGCTACGTGCCACACAGCCGAAGCTACACTCAATGTTTTGCGCCCTATTTTTGGAGATCGCATTATCAGCCGCAGAGCTGATGTCATTTGGCCACCTCGGAGCTGCGATTTGACACCGCTGGACTATTATTTGTGGGGTGCTGTCAAAGATAAGTGTTACGCCGACAAGCCAGAGACAATTGACGCTTTAAAGGACAATATTCGTGAAGCCATTGGTGAAATACAGCTGCACACAATCGATAATGTGCTTAAAAATTGGACCGATCGTGTAGGCTACTGCATGGCCAGCCGAGGCAGCCATTTGAATGAAATTATTTTCCATTATTAACCGGAAAGATTGTACTTTAGAATAAAAAAAGAAATTTGAGAAAATATTCAGTAGTTTTTTTTTATAGCATTTCAAAAAAAAAAAAGTTATTTGGCGGACCCTTTAGTAGAATACTTAAATACTTTTTTTTTGTAAATACATACTTATTATAAGTAAATAGTAACACCCAGCCACAGAACATCTATGTTCATCACACAAAAATGAGAACCTTCTCCGTTTTTGCCTGTTAAAAATTCCTACCAACTGTAGATAAGTACTTAGGAACTTACGGACTTACCTAATCTAACAAAATCACAGCACACACATGACGGTCGTAAATATTTACAGTAGGGCAGCCGTCCGTTCTTTAGTGGGGATTATGGGATTTTTATTATGAGAAACTTGGCAGTTATGATGAAGGAACAACTGTTCTAAACAAATAGGGTGGAAATCGCTTTTGTGTACCTACGATGTAGGTATTTATAGGGTTGCCACCTTTTTTTGAAGGAACGATAGTATTTATTTCTAAACAATGCAAAAATATAAACGTTCTTTAATCAGAGACCTTTTTGTAAAAAAACGGGATACCAGTGCAAAAAATTGAATATAAAATTGTGCAATCCGTAATTTGATGATAGATCGTTGTTTTCCATAATTTAAAGAATAAAATGTCGTGCAATAATAATTGAATAATTTCAAAGAGCTTACTTAGTATGATAGTTATTTTATACTAAGCGAAAGATTTTTTTGCGCAATTATTTTTCTACAACTGGCAACAAGTCAGTGGCGATGGTGCTCGATGGTTTAAATGAATTTACAAAAGCTTGGCATTGAAAAATATTTTTCTTATTTTTAATCTTCATTTATTTGCCCATGTGTAGGTATTTGCCTTACTCCTAGCTTTGGTCACAAAAGTGTTTTATTTTTCGCATATTTCACACATTCAAGTATGTAAATTTGTGTATTTTTTTTGTCTTTGACTTTTCTATCTATAGTTACTAATATTGTAGAGAGGGAGGATGCTATGTAAGTAAGTTTGTAAAGAATAAACTCAAAAACTACTGGACAGATTTCAAAAATTATTTTATCATTACTTAATATGCTAAATTATCTCTGTAACATAGGCTATTGGTATTTATTAATAAAAAAAAAAGACATCCCTACTAAAACTTCAATAATCAAACCTAAAAATGTAAAAAAAACTGACCAAGTGCGAGACGGACTCGCGCACGAAGGGTTCCGTACCATTATCTATAAATATACCATAAACTTAATACGGTCCTGTACCCACAGGGTAAAAACGGGACCCTATTACTAAGACTCCGCTGTCCGTCTGTCTATCAGCCACAAGGCTGTATCTCATGAACCGTAATCTAGAGAAATTGTCACAGATGATGTATTTTTGTTGCTATAACAACAAATAGGTACTAAAAACAGAATAAAATAATGTTTAAGTGGGGCTCCCATACAACAAACGTGATTATGGTACGGAACCATTCGTGCGCGAGTCCGACTCTCCCTTGGCCGGTTTTTTATGTCAAAACAACACCAAAATCAATGGTTAAGGTACCTACCTAGTAAGGTATCTAAGTGGATACGTACCAGTAGGTACTTTGCATATAAACATGCAAGAACTTTGAACTCGGCCATTAAAAGACTCATCCAAACAATTTCATTAAACGAAATCTCTATTGATTTATTTAAATCATAACTAATAACCATAGAACCGATGCGGTAAGTATTATCCTTCCTCACGCCATCTGTCGGACACCCACTTCGCAAATCTCACGCCATTCAAAAATCCACCTTATTACACGGTTAATAGAGCTTGTAGAATTGTCCACAGCGTAGTATGTTAGAGTGATCGCCAAAAGCGACCTTATTCAGTTGCAATAGAGGTGGTGTTGCTAAGAGGGGTACGATATAAAGTCAAGTTACGCGGCGGGTGCAAGCAGTGATCATGGGTGGTCATTACCCAACTGTATGACACCACTTGGAGCGCTAAAATGTCTAAAATGAGACAAGTCAAGTATTAACGGGTTTTTCAATAAGGATGCTCGGTTGTTAAATGTACCTACTCTAGGTAGGTACCTACTTAAGTACATAAATAAAATAAAAGATGTGTCTCATAAAAAGCAATATTTTAAAGCGTTACTAACCGACCCGCGACATACGTTGTCCTGTCCAAATTTGAATAATTGCATAAAAAAGGTTTATGGAGAGATATTGTAAAGCATAGGAAGTTGCAATTTTTCAGGCAACTTCCAATTTATTTTCTTTTAAATCTTGTCCTGATAAAATAAAACGATCTATAAATTTTGATTATACATAATACTTTATTATATTAAAGAGTATTTACAAAACACATAAGAAACAGTTGAGCCTAGTTACATAATTTACCTATCTAGATTCTCAATAAACTTCTTTCATAGGTTGTCGTTTTGAGGTAGCTACCTCAAAATAGGTACCTACCTATTGTATCTGAATCGCTTGCCAAAGCAAACGACATTTTAGCGCCCCACCAGAATCAAATCTAATAAAATCCTTACAGAGAGCAATTGCTCTCGTGGCTCGCTATAGGATTATGTAGTTACCTACATTATTTGAATTTAAAACCAGCCAGTGGGGATCGTGATAGATAACAATAAAACTGAATACTTAATAATAATAATAAATATTTTGGGACATTTTAATTTTACATATCGCCATCTAGCCCCGAAGAACATCCCTTAAATGATAAAAAGATTACACTCAGACCGCAAACATTGAGTTGTTTTAGCAACGCATTCTACCAAAAAGGATGAATCCTGTACTAAGGTCGGTAGTCGAAAATATTTTGTCAAAAAAATCTAACGTCAATTTGACTACCGAATGAGACGCATTCTACCAAAATTCGTAATCTATTTTATCAGTACAAGGTTTGTAGGGAAAAAAATGGAAGCTGCTTGAAATAGCTTTTCTTTTGATTCGCAAAAAAAAAAATGACGGAACAACGTTTGTCACGGGTCGGCTAGTTAAAGAATATATTAATATTAGTAGGTATAGAAGTATAGATAGGGGCTATAGGTAATAATTATAATCCTATCAATATTTGCAGCATCACGCCCTAATGGCCCCAAACCAGAGAAAGCTAAGCGATTTGCTCGAAATGGGGTTACCTTATGGTTGTCACATCAAACAATAAATTACGAGATTATCGATCAAATTCCCCATTCATACGATAACGAATATGAATACCCCCTTATGGCGTATTTATAAATTACTAGCTGTCCCGACAGACGTTGTCCTGTCAAATTTTAATAATCTCATAGAAAAAAGCCTATCTCAAACCTGATAGGCTTTTATCCATGAGATTATTAGAATTTTACCATTTCCAGACAACTAAACCCATTTTTCTTTATTTTTAAACCGAACGACGTATAGCGAAAAAAAACAACAATATTGAAATCGTTCAAGCTGTCTTTAGTTTTAGTAAAGCGAAAAAATCAACAATATTGAAATCCTTCAAGCTGTCTTTAGTACCTATTAGCGAGACTAACGAACAGCAATTCATTTTTAAATATAAGAAAAGAAGGAAGAAAAAGAAGACAAAATGAGGTGTCCATCAAGTTTGAATGCTCACCATAGAATTCGGTAGTTTTGATTATGCAAAAATGTTTAAATGTGCCTTTAGACTACCCTTTCTAGACCTACGTACTTGGGGGTTACTCGCTATCACTACATAGTATAAAGCAAAGTCGCTTTCCGCTTCCCGCGTCTGTATGTCTGTATGTATGTTTGCTTATATCTTTAAAACTACACAACGGATTTTGATGCGGTTTTTTTTAATAGATAGAGTGATTCAGGAGGAAGGTTTATATGTATAATAACATGCTACCCGTGCGAAGCCGGGGCGGGTCGCTAGTTCTATATAAAGCCATGCTGGCCGAGTGGGAGGTGGGTTCGAATCCCGGCTGAATTGCGAGTAAAGGTAAAGCAGTATAGATAAATGGAAAATACACGTATTCATTTTAACAGTATAAGTATTTCTGTTTTAGGAAGTATTATTGTTAAATTTATAACGAAACTAGCTGACCCGTGCCCGCTTCGCTGTGCGTAGGACATTTCTAATACCATCGTGGACTTTTTTGTAGACGTTTTTAAGGTGTACAATACTGTAGTACATTATTTTGATATATCTCGTGGGGTTCAGCCAGCATTTGCAATGTAAGCGCAAAAAAATGTGTTTATTTACGACATCACATTAGAAACCTCTAAAATTATCAGTGTTTCTCTACTAATTATTATGCATGTATTATACATATAAACCTTCCTCTTGAATCACTCTATTTATTAAAAAAAACCGCATCAAAATCCGTTGTGTAGTTTTAAAGATATAAGCAAACATACATACATACATACGCGGGAAGCGGAAAGCGACTTTGCATTATACTATGTAGTGATTACATATTATGTACAAGTAGCGACATCTATTAGTAAAGATGTTAAACTTTATTTATAAGCTGTCATTCATTGTATTGTATTTGAAGCAACAATAAAAGTTACCGTTAGTCGTGCAAATTCTACGTGTTTCAATAGGTTATACATAGCGTTATTTAACCCCAAACTAAGCAAAGCTTATACTATGGGAACCAGATAACTGATAGAATACTTAGTTAAACTTTATACATAGTAAAACCCAGAACAAACACTTCTGTTCATCACACAAATGTTTGCCCTGGGTGGGAGTCGAACCCACAATCTATATTTTACTCAGCTCATCTGTTACGGTAAGAAATACTTTCGAAGCTCTTTACAATCCATTGATGCACGCCGCGATTCGAACCCACAACCTTCGAAATGAAAGTCGAGGTAGGTACCTCCAACTCGGCCAACACGGCTTTTTGTTTAATGTAACTATTATATTGTGGAGCAATTGAAAGTGATCCGTACAAACTACGATACAATATTCGCAATCTAATGGCAGAAATTATACTATTGTGGTGACTGAACCACGACATCTTATAACGAAATAAAACCGGCCAAGTGTGAGTCACGTTTGTTGTATGGGAACCCCACTTAAATATTTTTTTCTGTTTTTAGCATGCAACAGAAATACATAATCTGTGAAAATATCAACTGTCTAGCAACCACGGATACAGCCTTGTGACATACAGACAAACAACGAAGTCTTAGTAACAAGCAATCAGTAAAAAGCATAAACAATGTATACTTATTTCACTAGATGGCGTTGACGTAAACACCGATTAAAGGTAGGCAGGGGGAATCATTTGAAATACCAAACTGATATTTTAATAAGTTTAATTAACCATCACAGCCCTATACCAAAGTCCAGTCGCGGAGCAGGAAGAATTTTATACAATGATCCGTTGTCAATATAAATCTACTATACAAAGCAAAGTCGGGTTTGTTACAACTCGAAAACGGCCGATTTTCTGGACTTTTGATTTGGTTTTTTTTCCGTGCCGATTAGCAGAATAAACTATACTTAAGAGGCTGCCAGTCGCTGATTGCTCTTTTTCGAAACGAAAAAAGAAATACTTCTGAACAAGCCACATCTCCTATTTTTCTATGTATATTACTTCAGGTTCCTACCTAGATTTCTATTAAGCTGAAAACATAATAGCAGAAACTTTTCACGATAAAAATATTATTTCAAAATGATACGTTTTAGAATTTATGATCGAAATATTTTATATACCTACTATTAAAATCAACTTGTGATTTATTGTTAAAGATAGGTAATATGTAGATCTAGATTTCTATTAGGACAGATTTTTGATAAGTAATTATACATAATTTATATCATTAATTTATTCGAAAAGCTAAGGCGGACCACGCGCGGACGTGTGTTTGTCATCATTGCAGCGGTCGGTAGGATTATTTATCGAAGTGATTAAAGATGGGTACATCTTTATTCACATATACTATACATTATAAAATAGTAGATGTGGCTTGTTCACAAGTATTTCTTTTTTCGTTTCGAACAAAAATAATCGTCGACTGGCAGCGTCTTAACACAACATACGAAGTTCACTGGGTCAGCTTGTATACAATAAATAAATTCTTACGAACTAATCAAACATAAAAAAACCACGGACACGCGCACGAAGGGTTCCGTACATTTACCCTTTGGGTATGGAACCCTAAAAAATATCAAAACATGGTGTTAACCAATGATTACCGATGTTACGATAAAGTTCTCATTGTGTTCTATGAAATATGACGTCATCTCCAAAATTTACAGGTAAATTTTTGTACATATTTGTTGTGGTTCACCCCGTTTCCCAAGGAGCTTCTATACTCTAAATCTATATACAGGGCGTCCCACGGATATGCCACATGGAGCGAAAGTACTCTTAATACTTTAGATGGAACATTTTACTGAAAGAAGACATTATTTGAATTCATAAAACAATTTAAACTGCATTCATAGATCTTTAAATAATTACATGGTTGAACCGGGAATCGAACCCGTTACACGAGAAAAAGAATTATTCTGTAGCTTTATCATGTCGATTGATTAACATTTGATTTCAGGGTGTTACAAAACTACTCATAGAGCCTAAAGGAGGTTTAATGGGGCCTTATAACGAGTCCATTCACAATATTTAAGAACTGTAGTAACGCAAATAAAAAAAAACATTTATGAATGAAAAATAGAAAAACTATAAAAGTAGACAATTATTAGGTAAAATAGATACGTAGGCCTTTCTGTTAAAAAATCAGGTTCTGACATGACAGCTTACTAGGGTAGGGTACATTTGGATCATGATGGATGATCTTTAGCAAAGTTGAAAGTTGTTGTGCATTAGAGGTGGGTCGTACTTGTGTTTCGACGTACCAGGTCTAATAAATACCACCTCCATCAAATACCAGGTTGATATGATATGATACCAATACTTTCAAGTACTAAAATACTTTCAAGTACTTACGTACAAAAATACATTCAAAGACAGAAATACTTTAAAGTATTTTTCAAAAATACTTTCAAGTACAAAATACGCTTTCAAACTGTGTCTTCATACCTGGTACGTATTTTTTTATGCCTATACCAGGTTTACAAACCTGGTCGAGTAAATACGCACCACGTCTATTGTGCATGAGCCTACGAAGGTTTTTGAGTTGGTGGCGTAACAACGCGCGCAGGGTACAGCTTAGTATCTAAATATAAAACTCTTGCGTTATGACTGACTAACTGACTTATCTACCAACGCACAGCCTAAACCACTTGCCCTAGAAACTTTCCTTTTCGTGTATAAGGTGCACTAAGAAAGAAATAGGCTATTTGACAGTATGAAAAATAAAGTATTGTTGATAGATATTGCGATTATGCGCAAACGAATAGCGTCATTACTGGGCAGAGTGAGAAGCAGTCACAACGTGTGCATTACCCCAGCAAAATGTTGGCTCTAATCAGGATTTGATGTATGCAGTAATATTTTTTTTTTTTGAAATATGAAATATATATTTATTGGGAACAAGAACATAGGTTTAACAAACAGTCAAAAAACGGTGATGCCTGCAGAAGTGCTAGACTGTGTCGCAGAGAATATAGACCATGGTTTCGTGTAATTGTGACCGAATTTTAGAATTTGGGTGTCCACAGGCAAAAAACATATTAATTAAATACACATTCTGCTGCGGTAACGTTACCGCAGCAAAATGTTATCGAAATAATGGATGTATCCAAACAGTAATTAGTACGTTAGGTAGCTAAAATTTGTGTGCGCTTATGAGCCAAAAATTTAACTCTGTGTGTCCAAGGACTCCAAAGATATTCAGGATTTTGTTAAGTATGGCGAAACTTTAAAGTCATTTTACGAGAGTTTTACATAAGTGAGAGAACTGATATGTTTTACACAAAAAAGAGTATTACAACAGCTAATTATTTTGAATTTTTCAGCGAATTACAGCGAGTGATTTCAGAAATATAAATGAAAACTCAAAAACAAACCATAACCGACAAACCCGACTAACAACGAAAGACACTTACAAGGTGGCGCTACGGTACATGATGGCGACCTTCGCACATTGTTCGCACTATAATGAAGTAACTGATATTTACCATCGTACAACATGTTCTGGAAAATAGTAGCGCAATGTTTTCAGTGCCATCACGAGCATTTTATTAATAATCTATGTAGGTATAGACCTGCAGGCTTTATACCGTAAAAATCGATCTTCGTTTTTCGATTTTTGTTAAGTCGGTCTTACTATGGTAAATATCAGTTACTTCATTATAGTGCGAACAATGTGCGAAGGTCGCCATCATGTACCGTAGCGCCACCTTGTAAGTGTCTTTCGTTGTTAGTCGGGTTTGTCGGTTATGGTTTGTTTTTGAGTTTTCATTTATATTTCTGAAATCACTCGCTGTAATTCGCTGAAAAATTCAAAATAATTAGCTGTTGTAATACTCTTTTTTGTGTAAAACATATCAGTTCTCTCACTTATGTAAAACTCTCGTAAAATGACTTTAAAGTTTCGCCATACTTAACAAAATCCTGAATATCTTTGGAGTCCTTGGACACACAGAGTTAAATTTTTGGCTCATAAGCGCACACAAATTTTAGCTACCCAACGTACTAATTACTTTTTGGATACATCCATTATTTCGATAACATTTTGCTGCGGTAACGTTACCGCAGCAGAATGTGTATTTAATTAATATGTTTTTTGCCTGTGGACACCCAAATTCTAAAATTCGGTCACAATTACACGAAACCATGGTCTATATTACTGCATACATCAAATCCTGATTAGAGCCAACATTTTGCTGGGGTAATGCACACGTCACAACAGCACACTGAAATTAATATCTGAGAAGTACGATTGCCCCATACTTCACCATTGGGTCAAAACTGTAATACCTAATTGCTAATTTTAATTTGTTTTGTTTTCTTATTTTATTGTGTATATTTGTGAAATTTATGATTTGAATTGATTTGAATTTGAATTTTGATAGTAATCTATGTAAATTATGCCTTCATAAAGCGTTATGCAGTAAAATAACTTGAAAATAAACAATGATTTATTAAAAAACCCATAATTAAAATTATCTATTTTTAAACGGCAGTCACGTGATACAAAACGGTCAGGATTGGTCGAATCGACGATGACGTAACATGCTTGTCAATATGTCATCGCCTGCCTTGAAAAACTTGACGTTTGTTTATTTGTTGACAAGCATGTAACGTCACAAAAACTAGTGCGACGCCATTTGCTAATGAACCTTTTTTGCGGGTTATTTAAATTGACAATATTTAATTTGCATTTTTAGGGCCAATACTAAAAATAATATTATAAAATAAAATAATATTTTGTATGGGTTCCACAGTCACTACTGAATAATCTAGAATAGTTTTCAAAATCTTGTCAAATAGCCCATTCTCTAAATTTAACACCGATCGCAGCCGGGGTTAAAGCCTCTTTAAAAAAAACTTCGTTTGTTAGCATTTTCTCCCAATATCCCGAACCCCTGAGAAAACGTTAGGTATCAAATAAATTTGACATAATTTTCTATGTCATTGGACTATCTTCACAATCCTTTGGATCCCTCTGGATCCTGATCTTGCTGCTTTATTAAGTTCCAGTAGAATCCCTTTTGCTTCTTCAGCTGGTCGTGTGTTCCCATCTGAAAGGGAATACGCTTATCAAACGACTAAAAAAGGAGGTTCTCGATTAAAATGAGTTTATTTGACACACTAAAGCAGGCAGAAAACACAAAATAAACATAATGAAAAAAAAAAACATACATAAAATCACGCATTTCATTTGTATCATTCACTCTCATCACATAGTAGGAAGTAGGATTAGGTATTCGCTTACCTCTACAATCTGCCCTCGATTCAGAACCACAATAAGATCTGCATTTATAACGGTGGACAGTCTGTGAGCGATCACCAAAACTGTGCGTCCTTTCGCTGCAGTTTCTAAGGCGGTTTGTACCACCTTCTCGCTGGCAGAATCTAGCGCGCTGTAAATATAAAATAGAAATTAAGAGTGAGTCTGCCCGCGACCATGGCTATTGTAACATAGTCGAAACGTCGGGAAAGTAAATTAAAGGTAACTAGCGACCCGCCCCGGCTTCGCACGGGTGCAAAGCTGATACCAAAATATATTACAGAATGTCTATTTAAAAAAGTCGCGCTGATTTGAAATCTTAAAATTATCAGTGGTTCTCTAATATATTAAGCATGTTATTATACATATAAACCTTCCTCCTGAATCACTCTATCTATTAAAAAAAACCGCATCAAAATCCTTTGTGTAGTTTTAAAGATATAAGCAAACATACATACAGACATACAGACGCGGGAAGCGGAAAGCGACTTTGCTTTATATACTATGTAGTGATTACGTGATAAAGACCCGTGTCAAAATCTATAGTTATTTGTCTACTAATCACGATAGTTTGAAAAATAATTTAGAAATTAAGATATAGGATTACTACTCTAAATACCCAAGTGCGGTGGACATACTCTCAGATCTCAAGGCGCTTGGATCCTTGATGATTTCTATAAGTGTAGTCAGATGTGCGTCCAAACATTATGTTCCATATTTTTTTTTTTTTGGACATTTCACTCAGCGCCATCTAGCCCCAAACTAGGCAAAGCTTGTACTATGGGAACCAGATAACTGATAGAATACTTATATACTGTTTTTCTTGTAAATACATACTTATTATACATATATTAACACCCAGACACAGAACAAACATCTATGTTTATCACACAAATATTTGCCCTGGGTGGGGATCGAACCCACAACCTACAGCGCAGAAGGCAGAGTTACTACCAACTGAGCTGTGAGGCCAGTCATATGTGTCAGGTTGCAAGCCCGCCGCCGCTTACAAGGATACTAACTGGTTTTCTTTACCTTTGCGCGTTGTAAGCACGTGGTAATGCGCATATGAATTAAAAAATGTGTATTATAAATTAATTGCTAATAGAATAAATATTGGTGGACATTATCACAGCGCCATCTAGCTCCAAGCTAAGCAAAGTTTGTAATAAGACTTGTGAATTTTATAGATGCGCTAGTAGACGCTTATCTCTATATTCTTAGTTATAATCTCGAAATATCTCCACCTCGACTCGTGTTTTGGTAGTTTTATCTGATAAAATTACCTCGAGTCTAGGATTCCTCAGCCAACAAAACTGTCAACTCAAGATGTGATGGTTTGTTTGATGAAAATCTCCTCGGACTGATGACATAATGACGTAATTGAGGAACCTCCAAAATATCGATTTAAAATAACAAACATAAGGTACTTTTACAAACGAGGTAAATTCGAGGTGCCTCGAAATAATTTGAGTCAAGGTAGTTTCGAGGCTACACCGCCATCGGCGCCCCTAAAATCTTGGCGTCTAAATTGAATGAAATTCGTGTGACGTAATTTATGGATGGCCCCAGAGTGAAGCTTACCGAATATTACCAAGCTTACTTGAGTAGTAGGTACTTTTAATTATTATTCTTGTTTGAGCCTTCACCTTGTTCGATCGGCACCACACTGGAGCTCTACATAACATTAAGGAAAGGATCATTAAAAAAAAAGGTAGACCCAAGCCGTGTTTGTTGCTTGATTATTCTAGGCTTGGTCGCGTGGAATTGGCGTAGCTTCACCTAGTTCCTAAGACGTTTCAAAGTGATCCTTCTGATTTTATTGAAATAAATGATTTTTGAATTTGAATTTGACTTGAGAGAAAGTTTACCTGGTAGCTTCATCCAGTATAAGCACAGGCGGGTTCTTAAGCACTGCCCTAGCGATGGCAATTCTTTGCTTCTGTCCGCCACTGAGCGCCATTCCTCGTTCGCCGACCAAAGTGTCGTATCCTTCGGGAAAGTTCTGGATGAACTCGTGCGCATTCGCCGTAGCAGCTGCTTGCATCACCTAACGATATTCATAAATTAGAACATAACATAAATAAAAAATATAGTTAAAATGTCGTGCCAGCCAAGTGCCGAGTCGGACTCGCGCACGAAGGGTTCCGTCCCATTATCTATAAAAAACGCCAAAAAACACGTTTGTTGTATGGAAGCCACACTTAAATATTTATTTTATTCTGTTTTTTGTATTTGTTGTTATAGCGGCAACATAAATACATCATCTGTGAAAATTTCAACTGTCTTAGTTATAGGGTCCCCTTTTTACCCTTTGGGTACGGAACCCTAAAAACACGCTAAGTATAATAAAAAAAATCATTTTTTTTGTAATGCCATCGATCCTTAAAAAGTATGTAGTAGCCTATGTTTCATTTTAATCCATTTAGTAAAAGAGTAACGAATACACACACACACACAAACTTTCGCATTTATAATATTAGTAGGATAGAAAGTAGGATTAATAATGTAATTGATTTATTAAACAAACCTCAGGGTCAGTGGCCTCAGGGCGGCCGTACCGTATATTCTCCTTGACACTGGTCGCGAACAGAACCGGCTCTTGGCTGATGAGACCTATCGCTCTTCCTCTAAGCCACGAGCAGTCCATCTCCCTCACGTCTGTTCCATCTATTGTCACACTACCTTCATTTACGTCGTAAAATCTGAAACAAATCGAATTTGATGACGATTGATGATGCATACTACGCGGTTTAGTGTACCTTGGACATGAATATTGGTAAATATTTTTACAAAGCGCCATCTAGCCCCATACTAAGCAAAGCCTGTAATAAGAAAAAAAAATAGGATCACGTCTGTAATCCCCAAATACAATAGACATCCTCACAGATCTCCAGACGCTTAGATCCTTCGAAGATGTCTATTGGGGGTAGTCAGAGGCACGTCCAAACATTACATTTGGCACATGCCCACATTTTGCAGTAGTTAGCATTCCATACGTGACAGGTTGCAAGCCCATCGCTTTTCCTTGTACAATGGGAACCAGATAACTGATATGATACTTACATACTTTTTGTTGTTGTTGTAAATACATACTTATAGTTATTACTAGCGACCCGCCCCGGCTTCGCACGGGTGTAAAGCTGATACCAAAATATATTACAGAATGTCTTTTTATACTCGTTAACAGCATTTAAAATTTAAAAAAAAAGTCGCGGTAAAATGTAAAGGATAGAAATTGATTTATCCCTAAGAGATAAACATATACCATCGCGGCCTTTTTTGTAGACCTTTTTAAGGTATACAATATTTAGTACATTATTTTGATCTATCTCGTAGAGTTCAGCCAGCGGCAGCGTTTGCAATGTAAGCGCAAAAAAATGTGTTTATTTACGACTACATATTAGAAATCTTAATATTATCAGTGGTTCTCTTCTCTAATATATTAAGCATGTAATTATACATATAAACCTTCCTCCTGAATCACTCAATCTGTAAAAAAAAACCGCATCAAAATCGCGGGAAGCGGGAAGCGACTGCTTTATACTAAGTAGTGATGATACATATTAACACCCATTTTATATAATTCGTTAGATAATCATACTAGCTACTTACCTAAATTAAAGACAATTTTTTTATTAATTTGATGGTTTTCAAGATAATGCAGTTTTATCATTTTTTCCGTCTTATCCGTGTAGACACAGCCCATACAAAACGTCAAAAATTTCACTTATCACCTAAATTTTAAATATCAGTTAGTCACCTTTCTAATAACGCTACTATCGTCGACTTGCCGTTGCCTGATGTACCAACTATCGCGATAGTCTTGCCCGCGGGTATATTTAAATTGAAGTTTTTAAGCACCACCTGAAATGTTTAATAAATAAAAAATATAAACAAATAAAAATTATATTAAGTATATTAATTACTAGCGACCCGCCCCGGCTTCGCACGGGTAGCATGTTATTATACATATAAACCTTCCTCCTGAATCACTCTATCTATTAAAAAAAACCGCATCAAAATCCGTTGTGTAGTTTTAAAGATATAAGCAAACATACATACATACATACGCGGGAAGCGGAAAGCGACTTTGCTTTATACTATGTAGTGATATTATAAATGTGAAAGTTTGTGAGTTTGTATGTATGTTTGTTCCTCAATCAGGCCTAAACGACAAAACGGATTAAGTTGAAATTTGCTGTAGATATTGATATAATGCCCGAATAAAACATAGACTACTTTAAAATATGAAAAATATCCCCAAAATGATAAATAAATGCAACAGGAATGATTTTGGTATAGATGGCGCTGGTGTGCAAAAAATCTGACATCAGTTGTCATAGCAACGTGCGCTACTCTATGCAATTATTGAAATTTGGACAGGACAAGGTCTGTCGCGGGTCTGCTAGTAGTATATATAAAATATAAATATGAAGTATTCTATCAGTTATCTGGTTCCCATAGTACAAGCTTTGCTTAGTTTGGGGCTAGACGGCACTGTGTGTAAAGTCCGCCAGTATTTAGTATAGGATCACGACTGTAATCTCCAAGTACGGTAGACATCCTCTCAGATCTCAAGGCGCTTAGATCCTTTGAAGATGTCTAGAGAGGGTCAGAGGCACGTCCAAACATTATATTTGGCACATGCACACATTTTACAGTAACATTCCATACTTGACAGGTTGCAAGCCCATCGCCGCTTATAAGAATACTAACTAATTTCATAACGATGTTTTCCTTCACAGTTATAATTAAATAAATATCGGTGGACATTTCACACAGCGCCATCTAGCCCCAAACTAAGCAAAGTTTTTAATATAGAAACTATGTTTGTTGCCTGATTCTTCTAGGCTTGGTCGCGAAAAGGCGTAGCTTCACCTAGCTCCTAAGACGTTTCAAAGTGACCCTTGATTTTATTGAAATAAATGCCTTTTTCTTTTTCAACTAAATCTGATACAATTGACTAGTTCTTCTCGTTGGTTATTTGTCAAGCAATTATGAGCTTTATCACAACAGCATAAAGAGCTACTCACCGCTTCAGGTCTTGTCGGATACGCAAATGTGACGTTCTTGAATTCAATATCTCCATGGAACTGGTGGTATTTGATTACCTTCTGGCCAGATGTGTCCATTTTGGGCTCTTTGTTAATATACTGAAACGTCAAAAAAAATCTAAGAATAACTCGAAAATCAGTACACCCTTTTTTTCGAGATCGTGTTTAGGAGATCTCTAAAAAAAAAAAAATGCAGACCCCAAGCCGTGTTTGTTGCCTGATTCTTCTAGGCTTGGTCGCGTGGAATTGGCGTAGCTTCACCTAGTTCCTAAGACGTTTCAAAGTGATCCTTGTGATTTTATTGAAATAAATGATTTTTGAATTTTTAATTTGAATTTTCTATATTTTTTGATCGGTAATCTTTTTTTGTCTGTTTGTTTGTCCGGGTTTTACTCTGAAACTACTGAACCAATTTTCATGAAAGAAGTATCATTTGGTAGTTTAGGGTCCCAAGAAAGTCCTGATGAATATTACGGTTATTTAGAAATTAAATGATAAAAGAAAAATCGGCCAAACTCGAGTCACACTCGCTTATGAAGGGTTCCGTATCTATAAAAAACACCTTAACTATTTAAATATTTATTTTATTCTGTTTTTAGTATTGATGTTATAGAGGCGACAGAAATACATCATCTGTGAAAATTTCAACTGTCTAGCTATCACGGTTCAAGAAATACAGCCTTGAGATACAGACAGACAGACGGAAAGCGGAGTCGTTTTTACCGTTTGGGTACAGAACCCCAAAAAAGAAAAACGTGGTAATTAACCGTATTTCTAGTTAAAAAGCTCTATTTACCTCAAAAACTCGTCCACCGGCGCTGACTCCCTTCACAACAGCGCCGAACAGTAGCGACAGTTGCGCAACTGATCGCTGCACAGTTTGCGCGTTCACTAAGAAAGCCATGACGTCACCAGCTGACATCTGATTGGCTGACATCAGGTGCCCGCCAAGGAACATTGTGCCGAGAACCATCCTGTATTTTTACCAAACTTTTATTTAACTTGCACTGCGCAATGATTGTTATCCTAATAATCACTACATAGTATAAAGCAAAGTCGCTTTCCGCTTCCCGCGTCTGTATGTATGTTTGCTTATATCTTTAAAACTACACAACGGATTTTGATGCGGGTTTTTTTAATAGATAGAGTGATTCAGGAGGAAGGTTTATATGTATTAAACCCGTGCGAAGCCGGGGCGGGTCGCTAGTAATGTTATAAAAGTGAAAGTTTGTAAGTTTGTATGTATGTTTGTGCCTCAATCAGGCCTGAACGACAAAACGGAATAAGTTAAAATTTGCTGTAGATTGTAGATATAATGCCCGAATAAAACAGACTACTTTAAAATATGAAAAACAACCCCAAAATAATTTAAGAACACAAAAGGGATGATTTTGGTATAGATGGTGCTGGTGTGCAACAAATCTGACATCACAGACTAAAAAACATTGTCTTTTCTATTCGATTATTGAAATTTGACAGGACAACGTCTGTCGCGGGTCAGCTAGTTAATTCTAAAGCGATACGAAGCTCGCCGGGTCAGCTAGTAGTCGGTACTCAGCTAGTACTTTTAATTATTTTTCGATGGCCTCATGGAAAGGATCATCGAAAAAAATGATAGGCCCCAAGCCGTGTTTGTTGCCTGATTTTTAGAGGCTTGGTCGCGAGGAACAGGCGTAGCTTTCCCTAGCTCCTAAGACGTTTCAAAGTGAACCTTGTGATTTTATTGAAATACTTATTGACTTACCCTCGTATTCAAGAACGACACTATGAGAACACGCACCCACAGTGGACGAAATCTTTTTTCATAAACGTCACTTTATGTGTTGAGCGGCACTATGGCGCACGCTACCGTGTGCCTTTAGAGCTCAACTTTGGCTGAAGGCTCACAACAATGTGCCTCTAGTCACACTATGCAGTGTCGCACAACACATAAAGTGATTTTTATGAAAAAAGATTTCGTCCACTGTGTGTGCGTGTTCTCATAGTGTCGTTCTTGAATACGAGGGTTTGAATGTAAAGACACACTCACCCGTTTAAGAAAAGGTTAGTGCCTGCTTGGAATAGACCCACGCCAAGTCCAAGCTCCATGCTGAGATCTGCCGCGGCGTTGCATTCCTCCGCGAACATTCGCGCTTCGTTCGCCTCGCCGGCGAACGCTCGCACCGTTCGCATGTTCGAGATCGCTTCCTCTGCTACGAGTGTCGCTTTCTCAATCTGTAAATAGAATAATGAGATTTTAATATAGAATTATGAGATTTTAATACACATTTCAATTTCACTAAGACCTATTTATTTATTGTATACCGTTTTTAGGGTTCCGTACCGGGTAAAAACGGGACCCGGACGAAACTTTCAATCATAAGGTTTGAATCCCGGCCGTGCATTAATGGATTTTTCTGTTCTAAAAAAGTATGCATATGCGCATCAAAACAGTGAAGAAAAACCATAAAAAAAAGTTATTATTCTTATAAGCGGCGATGATGACTTGTCACGTATGGAATGCTAACAATAAACAAAATAACTAACTGCTAACTATATTTATTAAGGGATATAATTAGGTGGTAAATTATAATTTTTGTAGGAATTGTTTTGTACAGTTAAACTTTTGTACACCCCCGTCTTTTCTTGTTTTTGTTTATACTGTCCATCCAAAGGTTGTCTGGAAGAGATCGCTTTTAGCGATAAGGCCGCCCATTGTACCTTTATGTTTGTTGTTATTTACCATTTGTTTTCTTTGTGTGCAATAAAGAGTTTATCTATCTATCTATATATCTACAACTGCAAATAGTGGGCATTGTGCCAAACATATTCCGACGTGCCTCTGACTACCTCCTTTAAATATCTTCAAGTATCGAGAGTATGTCTATTGCACTTGAGGATTACAGTCGTGATCCTATTTAATTCTACCTGCGTCTGCGCCTCTCTTGACAGCTTCCTCAACAGCGAGCCAATGAAAGTGCCCCCGATGACCACAGACGGTACGCATAACATCGTCAGTCCTGTCAAATGCGGCGATATGACAAGCAAGCTGACAGCCGAGCCGACAACCTGCGTGACAGCTCGTAATCCACCCGATATCGTCTGCTTGAACGAACTCTTGAAGTCTTGCACGTCTACCGTTAATCTGGAAAGTAAGTATACATTTAAAAAAATAAAAAAAAGAAGACTTCGTGTTGCAAGGTCTCACAAAACCGCGATGCGATGGGATTTGACGCCCGCACGCAGGAATATAGCTCTTCTCTCTTAGAAGAATTAGATCACAGCTCACAGATATTTGCAATGCGATGCGAATTCGCAGTTACGTGTGGAAGCCGATGGTCCAATGAAAAAATTCATAGCACAAATTAACCCTTTTTCCTCAAATTTAAATGAGACCGGGAAGTATATCCTCGCTCAGCGTCAGTCCTGACCGCCAAGCGAGCATCGCTGAGCGAGTGTTGCTGAGCGATAAAATTTTGATGAGCGAGTAATATTTATGATAGTTGTCGCTGCGACAAAATAGCGAAAAAAGAAATCTCGCCGGCCGGCATCGGCAGTGTGAACGGCCAGTAGTCAAATATTAACATATTATGTGGCTCTTTTATTAAGGCGCTCCCAGTCGACGATTGTTTTTGTTCGAAACGAAAAAATAAATACTTGTGAACAAGCCACATCTCCTATTTTATAATGTATAGTATATGTGAATAAAGATGTACCCATCTTTAATCACTTCGATAAATAATCCTACCGACAGCTGCAATAACAACAAACACACGTCGGCGCGTGGTCCGCCTTAGCTTTTCGAATAAATTAATGATATAAATTATGTATAATTACTTATCAAAAATCTATTTCTAATATAAATCTAGATCTACATATTATTTTACATATATCTTTAACAATAAATCACAAGTTGATTTTAATAGTAGGTATATTAAATATTTCGATCATAAATTCTAAAACATATCATTTTGAAATAATATCTTTATCTTGAAAAGTTTCTGCTATTATGTTTTCAGCTTAATAGAAATCTAGGTAGGAACCTGAAGTAATATACTTATAAAAATAGGAGATGTGGCTTGTTCAGAAGTATTTCTTTTTTCGTTTCGAAAAAGAGCAATCAGCGACTGGGAGCCTCTTAACACGAAATTTATATCTTTTGTTCATTTCTTGAACGAGAAAATTGTTGATAGCTAATTTTTTGCTCGCCTGCTGGAAGACAATTGCCTATAATAGTAGTTACAATTACCTATTAACAAGTTCGCCTGCTGGAAGACAATTGCCTATAATAGTAGTTACAATTACCTATTAACAAGTTCCCCTGTCCTCTCCTGGTCGAAGAAAGCCATGTCCTGATGCAGTATAGATTGGAACAGATCTTGCTTCATTTGCGACGCGACTCTCTCTCCAACTTGTGATAGTAAGTGGATGTATAGAAAGGTGAATCCTGCCTAAATAATAATTTATATCAGGAAACTTTAATAAGAAATAAGTTTTCTGTTGAAAAATATATTTCAATGACAAGCTTTTGTAAAATCATTCAAACCATCAAGCGCTATCACCTGTCACATATTTATAACATTGTCATCAATGCAATTTTTTACTCAATCGAAGTATTTACTAAGGAGTTCAATTGTGAGTGTCTGTTGAACAGCTCCTGACTCCATCATAAGATCAGCTCGCTGTCATATTATTGCATTATCACTGATATTACATAAGTGTGCAAAATTTCAGCTCAATCGGTTGTAGATAACTTCTTCAAAATTAAGTTGCAAGATTCCACCTTAACAAACATAGTTACATACAAAAAAAATACAAAATTTTTACCGCTGATTTTTATTGCAAGAGTTCTGAATATCGATTGAATTTAGACAATACCAATGTCTATAGTAAATATTGTAGAATCTTGGAATAGTCTGGAAATTCCTAATGTTACCACTCACCTGGCCGATATACAAAGAAATAAGTTTCATAGCGGGAACCTTTATCTCCTCAATGAAGTCTAAGGTTGGATTATTCTTTAGATTAGCCAGGACATTCACTATGACCCCCAGCATAGCGGGAATGTACACATTGAGAAATGCCACGGCTAGTGCAGACTGAAAGTAAGATGACACATTGTTTTATTTATATTAGGTATTTTATTTCAGAATTTTTGGAATAAATACAGGTGTTGTATGCTTAAGACTAATTCCACAGATGGGTAAAACAGATTTTTGAAAAGAAAATTACAGCTTATGTGGATGGAAAAAATAAATTAAAGTTTATAAAAAAAAAAATAGGGAGCATAATACTAGGAACCAAATTTCCACTTAAATAAAAAAAATGCTGCTAAAGCTTATTCAGTAAGCCCCCTGGTCTCAGCTTTCTTGCTCTTAGTAGCTCACCCTTTGATGCAATCTATCCATAAATTTATCTATGATTGAGACAATTTATTCTATTTCAGCAAATATAATACTTACAGCAACAGCGGCCACCAAAAGCCACTTGTGAGGCTTCAAATAATCAAACAATCTTTTCCAGTCAAACTTTGCGCTATCATCATTCACATTGGGCCTCCTTTGTATTATCCTCGAAGGAGGATGAACTTTACAATACGCCGGTCCCTTGTAAAGTAGACGCGCACCAAGTCCTAAACTGATGCCTGCACATAATTTCCAAGGGCTACAGACCAGTAAAAACCCGGTCTTCGATTTTACTGTCTCGCATGATCCTTTGGTTATGTGTCTATTTGAAACATTAAATGGCTTGTTTTTTATCAAGTTTGTGAATACCACGTTAGTTTTAGAAGACAGCAATCTGAAAACAAATGATTAATGTATAAAAGTTATATAGTTTACTCAGGAAATGGGTAAAATTAAACTAGTGAAGTTGTATTAATTACCTTTGTCGTATCACTTGTAAGGACGATGTGTGAATTAACTGCCACATGTTACTGATCCAAGTGTTTGATTACCTAGTATTTGAACCTTTAGCGAGTAGTTTTAATTATGTATTATTCAATCTACATGATTTTGACGATTAATAAATAAAATAAAAATAGTACTGAAATAACCTACAATAAATACGTAATCAATCAATCATCAGTCAGACAGCTGATTGACTGAACTGAATGACAGTGACTGACAGTTATAACATGACGTTGACAGAAATAAGCAGACCAAGCCAGGCATAAGGCTGAAGTTACACATACAAACTACAAAATATATTGAATAACGCTCGACTAAAAAGCGGGTTTATAACCGGGCCTCTCGGTGTGTGTCTACACTTATATGCTCTTTGGTCTACACTGCGAGTATGCGAACCTAGCGCGGTGGCGATGGCGGCGACACCGACGGAACCGGCCATAGACTAGACTGTTTGCAGTGCTGCCACTTTGGCAATATTGTCATTGAGACTTTTTAAGAATATAAGTTATAGTCTATTATCGGTGCATCCCAATCCTAAAACAAATGAAGATCTTGTATTGTATTGTATGATTTAACTTTCTTTACTTATTTTTAGTAATTCCTTCGTTCAGTTCGTTCGTTCTGATGCTAGCCAAAGAGCATAGCAAGCTAGATCAGATTATTTCTAGTAGATTTGATTACCTATCCTCATTTTGCTAAGTTTACAAAATATTAATTCAGTTTGTGGTCTTTTTCTTTCTTCGTATGTTCCAATTAAAAATGAAATTAATATAAGGAATTGGTCTGGTCGTAGTTACACTCGTATTAAACGAAGGTAGGTAGGTAGGATTTAATTATCACTATAACATGTATTACATTATTTGCATGCATGCTTAATTTTTATTAGGGAGGTATATTGCAGTAAGTAGATAAGTAAGTTATGATTTTCTGTTACAGAAAAGAAACGGAGAAGATAAATAGGTACTGGCAGCGTTGGCAGACTTACCAAAATGGGGTTGGATACTAGAATGGCACTGGTAAGAATAGTTAAGGTTAAGAGGCACTTAGGTAGGTAGGTACCTACTTACCTACATTCTAGAATAGGTACTATCTAAAAAAACCTATTCTACCAATGATAATAAATGCAAACAATGGTGGTAAACAGATTGGGAGTCCCTATCCAGGATCATTTGTTGAATAAGTGTGACAAATGTGACAATGGCTGTGCGATACAGGCTCCGATGATTCTGGAGCAGTTGAAAGTGATCCGTTCAAACTACGGAACTAATGAACTAAAAATAATGGCAACAAAATATTTTTTTTTTATAACAAAATACAGCCCCTTTTGTAATTACATATTATTATGTCATTTTGAGCTTTGTCATAAAAGTATAATTTATTTCAGAAATAAAAGAAGGCTTCAAGGAAAATTATTTATTGCGTACATGATCACCAAAATTTTATTTACAATGAAATCTGGATAACACGAAATAATTATTTACAATTTTACCGTAATTATTATTCTACATACTTTATCTCATAAATGATTTGGACTTATTTACAAAAAGATAACAAATTGTAGAATAGGTATACCTTTGACTAATTATTCTATAAACACGATGGTCTGACCATAGGGCTAAGGCCCTGTATCTACGAAAGTTGAGCGGATAAATGTGACTTGTGCTATTTACCCGATGGAAATCGCGAAAAAATGCATCACTTCACATAACTTTGTTTTTTTAATTCACAATGCAAATAATTAAATGGGTCCGCTCAGCGTAGGAGGATGATGGGCCTTATGACGTTCATAGTGATTTCAAAACCATTTGAATTAATCTGGTGTCTGACTCATCCTAGGTACTAAGGGTTAATTTGCATCAGCGTCGTGAGATGACAGATAGGTACGGGAGGTGTCTACAGTAAAAGTTGATGGTTTTGAAATTAATTACCTAATAATTAATCACATAAGTTTATGATAGTTTTGTAATAATTTGTGTTCATATTCAAAATATGCACTTCACTCTTGCCTATATTTAGTAGGTAACGAATTTATATTTTTTTATTTTCAAACACTAAGTTTTTTTAGAGTTTTAATTATCTCATCATTTACTTTTGTTATTATCTATACAAGGGATTTTTTTGATGGGCAGTGTTTACAAGTGTTTTCATTTAATAAGCACCCGGTTATGACTAGGTGCCTAAGTGCGGTTAAAGACGGACTTAGTCACCTAGCGGGCGTGCCTCACAAATGAGAGTTGTATGAGTTAGTAACACCCGTTCAACGCATAAAAATCCGGCTGCGCCGTCAGAGTTGTGTTCTACACGCTATGATAACGGCGCAGCCGGAGGGATTTTTTACCATCCAAACAGTTATACATTTCATAAAAGCTGATAAAAATCTCAAATTTGTGGTTGTGTTCTCTCTCTGAAAGACAGCGGGGCCCATTCATGATACATTTTGTAAAAACGATTTCAGATACCAAGTTAATTCAACAGTTTCTCTATAATTTATTAAACAACTTATTTAATTTTATTTGCTATTTAATTTTATATCTTACAATACGTTTTAATTTAATTGATTTATGAAATTGAAATTTTATAAATAATCTTGTGCACCTTCACTATTTGTATAATGGCTAGTACATAGGTTCTTATGTTCAAAATTATAATTTAAACTTGCTTTTCTATACCTTAGGTAATCGAGCTAGAACCAGTGATAAGAATGAAGAAAATTTAAACTGTGTTCTTATTAGTTCTGATTGGTAAATATTATGTGGATAAGACCTAGGTACCTTGAGACTTGAGAATTACGAGAAAAGAGCTCCGAGTAGGTACTTACGGAAAAAATGTGCTTTGATTATTATATACATACCAGTATTTACAAATTATCTAAACTTTTGGGCTGGTGAAAATTTGATGTGACTCGTATTTAGTCACACACATAAAATCGGTTAAAATGACAAAAGAGCAACTTTAATTTCTTATACGAAACAAATATTTGTCTTTATCAAACAATTTTCGCGATAAGAATACATAGGTATACTTAATATAAATGTTTCAAACGGGTATTGCTTTTGGCGTTATTGCCATAATATGTCATATTATGACAACCTTTACCTTCACGAAACGTCGAGATAAATAAAATGGTAATAACGCAAAAATACCTATTCGAAATAATTCATAATTATCTGGTCTTGATATTGTAATTGTACTATGGCAGGTACCAACCGACAATGACCGTTCCAACGATAATAGGTACATAATAATGTACCTAGAAGGTACCTACATAGTACATAGTCCTATCATAGTAATAGGAAAGAACATAATGGTAGGTGCTTACCTATTTAAAAAGTCAAGTTATTGGGTATTGTTAGATTGTTCAAAATGACATGTGCAAGAGTCATTTGTAGGTAGTTCTTACTGCCAAATAAATTGTATCGCGCGATTTAAAATAATTACTATTAATATTTGGTTTAACAATAATGGTGTTACCTCCTACCTCTCTTTATCCCACTTACTTTAATTACGTCATTATAATTTTTATTACCTCTATTACTTACCTACACTATTATTAATTTACAAATTAGTTATTGAGTATTATGAAATGTAATTTAAATTCTTATTTTACCTACTTCAACATTGAAAGTAGTTTGTTTATGTGCTAGTTATTATACAAGATCTAGCTATTTATATGGAGGTTATGTATCGTTTTGTATTCCTGCTAAAATACCTACTCGACACACAAACATGTGAAGCAAACACCAAAATGTATAATGCTGATTTTTGCATCTCACTGGCTAGGGGAACTGGCAACTGTCAAACATCCATTGTACCTGTCAAAACACAAAAAGATTTTGGCAGTTGAAGCTGACTAGGATTACCAGTGAACTCACTCAATAGGTGCGACAGCGGTCAGCGGTGCTGACAACACTTTTCAGCTTGCTATCTGTCAGCAAAACTATGACGCGCTGAAGGCCAGAGTGACTGTTAAATCAGCTTTATCAGATTGGTTTTTATGCGACATAATCTCATAATAAACGTCATTCAATACAATTTATTGAGCTACCTATCATTGTAGGAAGTATATTTTGGCATCGGCGTTGCTGTCTGAAGGGATGACAACTTACGAAGTATATAAACTTAGTTTAACTAGTGGAGTGTTTTTTTCTATTGTTATACATAGTTTCTCGAACGCAGTTACCTATCTAGCCTATGCTCTTGAGCCTGGCTCAATAAAACGATGTTCTTTTTTATAGAGCGTAGAGAATACTCTGAAACTATTGTATGAGCTTTGCATAGTCTATAATATAACTTCACTGGACACTATGACTGACTCTCCGGCGCTGCCGTCATCGCAGGCCGAAGTGAGCTAGCACAGATGCGAGCAGAAGTAGACAGGTGACACTAGACGTGATGCCGTGGATCGCGCTAGTGTTCCTGCGGAGAATCGCTGCCATTTTGTTACCTGGAACACACAAAATGACTGTGAGAAACTTTTGGAGTTATGGTATAAGCAGTTTAATTAATAAGGTACCTAGAGATGTTTAAGTACAATGTCCAATATCTTAAGTAACGAAGACGTGTAGGCAGAGTTCGTCTAATCTTAAAATGAACGCATCTCTAATGTGTTTACGCTCACATACGAAGTAGGTGTATAGACGCAACACATACGAATTGAATATTGTCATTGGTTTATTCATAGGGCCACACGCACACAAGTGTTGTCATAATTATTTCCTCTCTCACATCTAAACAATCACGCTTTGTGGACGTTCATTTTAAGATAAGACGGACTCTACAAATAGACGCCGATTCAGTGTTCCTAGCACTGCATATATATTTCATTTTGCATTCACTAGTTCGTTTCAGAAGATGTAAGTAGGTACTTACTGCCTTCAGAAACAAAGACGTGTATAGACGCTGGTTCAGTGTTGCTCGCACTGCATGTATAGTTGCCAGAGTCCTTCAGAGTGGCACCTCTGACAGTTAGCCGTGATTGCGTCCTGGCACCTGGTTCCGTTTCGACGGTGATACCTCCTCTGGTCGCATCATAGTTGATCATGCGGTCGTTGTGGTACCAGAACACGTATTGAGGAGGTGTTGGACTCTGGGAAGTATAGATTCATTCAATTAAGTATCAAAGGAAAATCTCGAGCATGGCCACTAACTACACTACAGTACCTAAATCATTTGTGAATTTGCTTATGTTGGTAAAATTGGGATTGATTGATTGTGTTTCGATTTGGATAAAAATTGAAAAAGACGACTTGACTAACGAGGTTAGGAAAGTACCTACATATGGATTATTGACGATTATCAACGATCAAGAATCCGCTTTACTGATGAGGACAACTACACGTGTCATGTAGGGCTGTCTTGAGCCAATTTTTTCTCCGGGGTTCAAACCTACTATTACCCAACCCGCTCGGCGTCAAATCAAACGCTCGGCGTCATCACCATGGTTGGAGAGCTATGTTGCTTTATATTGTGGTCCATCAGTCCTCCACCTGTAAATGTATGCTGTAACTTCGTTCCTTTTATTTCAGAATTGAGTTCCGTTTTATTGTAAATTCGTCGATTGATACTCAGCGCTTTTATTAAAAACCATAAGTATTCTCGGAAACGCAAAATATTTTCGCCAAAAATCGGGAAAAGGTTGTAAACAAGGTACCTATTCGAGAACCGTCGTCGATGATAAAATTATGGTGCCGCCCGTTGTCCTTTAATAAAACAAGCGGATTTTTACGATTATTATCCGAGATCGTAAAATCAACGATAAAAACTTCATACATTTTTGGGATGTCAAGTGACGGAATTCATATAACGCTAGTGGGGTTTCTGAATTTATTGGACTCGTAATGTAATGTTATGGTGCTAATGGAAGCTTTTGTTAGGCGAAAGATACACGTAAAGTAAAATGGGGTCAAAAGTAGATTTTCTTTGAACTTAACTGGACACGTTACCGCGTGTCTAGATAATGTGGTCCATCAGTATGAGAAATACCGAAGTAAAACCACATTCCGTTACGGAATAAACAGATCAGTCAGACAGATCTTGTAAGTTTGGATGTAGGAGGTAATCTCCGGAGTTATTGATCCCAATCTGTAAGTTATTTCGCTAATAGGAAGCTACATTATCCCTTGATAAAAAATGTTTTAGTGTGTGAAGCCGTGGGACGCAGCTAATACCTTATATAAGTACCTAGATATACCCCTATCAAAATCTACATTATTAGCGAGTAACATAGGCTATTATTTTATTTTCAAAAAGTTAGAGATCCGTACGAAAATGGCAATAATGTAATCTAAGGTATCAAAATACTGCCTATTATCAGTCCGTCACGGCGGTTGCAGGGTGTACCTAATAATGATTTTATGGCAAAATTTTTACACCTTGGGTCACATTATTGAAGTTTTAGCAGGGATCCCTAATATTTTTTTAGTAATAAATATAGCCTATGTTACTCAGAGATAACATAGCATTCTAATGGTGAAAAAAATTTTGAAATCGGTCTAGTAGTTTTTGAGTTTATTCGTTACAAACATAAATAGTATTATGATACAAGTGAGCTAAGTTGCTCATAACATATAGCTCGATTTATGGCTCTAAGAACGATGTAATAAGGCTCATTTTACGAGAGCAAGTGTGCTGAAAATATACAAATGTTTTCTCTTTATAATATTAGAATAGATAATCAAATCATCATTAGTAAGTACACCAGTGCGAAGCCACGGACTGCTCGTATCTGATAATTATGAGCTTTATATAATATAACTAACGATATATCAAAGTTTCCTCCTTTGTAAATTAGGTATATTAGTAAAACAACACGCACCAATAACTCGCTCGTCGAATCGCAATCAAGATCAATGACTTAATTCGAAAATGGTTAATTAGGCCACGGTCACACAGGTACCTAAGGAAAGACATTATGCGTCTCTGAAATAGGTCATTAGCTCGAAATTAAAACGTAATGAACATGTAAAGGGGTTGCGCGACTCTCGGGTCCTACTCGCGAAACGAAAACGAAATTTCCTAATAATATTCATTTCAAAGATACATTGTATTGACTATATAGTTTGAACGATGAATGTATACTTTTGACAATCATCGATGTTCGTAATCCTACTTACAAATCAGTTTAAACTGTAGTCGAAACCCAGGGCAAACATTTTTGTGATAAACATAGATGTTGTCTGTGTCTGGATGTTACTATGTTTAATAAGTATGTATTAACAAAAAGTACAGTACAAGTAAAAAGTACATAAATAAGTTTTCTTTCAGTTATTTGGTTCCCATATTATAAGCTTTGGAGCTAGATGGCGCTGTGTGTAAGGTCCGCCAATATTTATTTATTTATAATATTTTTAAGCCGTGTTGGCCGAGTGAGATATACCTCTACTTTCAATCTGAAGGTCGTGGGTTCGAATCGTGGGTTTTTTCTGTTCGAAAATTTAAAATACGTGCTACCGTTGTACGGTGAAGGAAAACATCGTGAGGAAAAACCAGTTAGTGTTCTTATAAGCGGCGATGGGCTTGCAACCTGTCACGTATAGAATGCTAACTACTACAAAATGTAGGCATGTGCCAAATATAATGTTTGGACGTGTATCTGACTACCCCCACTAGACATCTTCAAAGGATCTAAGCGTCTGAAGATCTGAGAGGATGTCTACCATACTTGGGGATTACAGTCATGATCCTATTATTTTTTTAAATATTTTTACAAAATTTCGTCATCAGTTCGCGAGTAGACCCTCCGTAGCTTATTGCGTGATATTCGACATATTTTGCGTGTTATGAATGAGACGAAAATTGAAAGTGATTAAAATATAATTCAACAGAATGGGGTTGGAACAGTTAACAGGCTTTTGAAGTTTACATATACTCTTCGTCTGAACATTTTCAAATTAATAACCCAACCAAAACAAATGTAGAATGTGTTTGAAGAGTTTAATTGATGTCGTACTGGCTTCCGCCTGCGGTTTTGCTTACGTTTAATAGCGTTATTAATTATGCTATTCCAGGTCCTACGCTATTATTGACAAGACTTTTATTTTTGAAATTTACTGTACAATCACACTAATACGTAGGTATTATAAATGCGAAAGTTTAGATGTTTGTAGCGATTGAACAGCAATTTTGATGAAATTTAGTATATAAATAGATTTTTATGTCAAATTAAACTTTTATTTCGAAAAACTAACCAATAAGTCGTCACAATTTATATACAAAGATAAAAATTACTATTTCAAAGGAAAATTAAATAGGATCACGACTGTAATCATCAAGTACGGTAGATATTCTCTCAAATCTCCAGGAGCTCAGATCCTTGAAGATGTCTTAAGGGTTTAGTTCGAAGCATGTTTGAAAGGTATAATTCTACTTTTTATTTGAGTACCACGCAGGTAAGAATAGAAGTTAACAGATAGAGCCTATATCCTCTCAAATCTCCAGGCACTAGTTACTTGAAGATGTCTAAAAGTTAGTCAGAGACACGTCTAAACATACATTTGTTACTTAACCTTGCAGTAGTTATTTAAAAAGTGGTTTACCTTCTCTACAATGCAGATGAGGTGTATGACGCTGCCGAGGTCTACGTGGTGCTCCCCCGAGCCGAGGATGAAGGCTTCCGGCACCACGATCTGCAGCCGGACGTAATGGGACACGATCCCCGTCCGGGTGGACACCTGAAACCGAATTGTACTTTGGTCAGTTTTATATTGGGTTATTTTTAGGGTTCCGTACCCAAAAGAAAAAACGGGACCCTATTACTGAGACTTCGCTGTCCGTCTGTCTGTCACAGGGCTGTATCTCATGAACCGTAATAGCTAGACAGTTGAAAATTTCACAGATTATGTATTGCTGTTGCTGCTATAACAACAAATACTAAAAACAGAATAAAATCAATATTAAAGGGGACAACAAACCCATACAACAAACGTGATTTTTTTGCCGTTTTTATAGATAGTGGTACGGAACCCTTCGTGCGCGAGTCCGACTCGCACTTGGCCGGTTATTTTTTATTATTAACGTACCTACTTGAGTAGTATTTTTAATTATTATTCTTGTTTGAGCCTTCACCTTGTTCGATTGGCATCACACTGGAGCTCTACATAGCATTGGAAAGGATCATTAAAAAAAAGATGGACCCCAAGCCGTGTTTGTTGCCTGATTCTTCTAGGCTTGGTTGCGTGGAACCGTCGTAGCTTCACCTAGTTCCTAAGACGTTTCAAAGTGATCCTTGTGATTTTATTGAAATAAATGATTTTTGAATTTGAATTTGGTAGCCGCGTTGGTCAACATGGTCTAATATAATAATACATATTAATGGACCTTTCTCACATCGTCATCTAGCCCCAAACTAAGCAAAGCTTTTACTATGGAAACTAGATAACTGATAGAAGACTTATATTTGTAAATACATTAAAACACCCAGACACATAACAAACATATAGATGTTGAACATAGGTTCATCACACAAATATTTGCCTTGGATCAAATCCACAATCTACAGCGGAGTAGGCAGAGCTACTAGAATAAGTAGGAAATCTGGTTTCCATAGTACAATCTTTGCATAGTTTGGGGCTGTGTAATATGACTAAAATTAATATTAAATTGATAAAAAGTCAAAATCCTGAATGTATCCTAAATCTTTGTGGGTGAATCTGTATAAATAAAAATCAATTGCTGTTCGTTAGTCTCGCTAAAACTCAAGAACGGCAGAACGGATTTATCTTATCTTGGTCTTGAAATGTTTGTAGAGGTCTAGGGAAGGTTTGAAAGGTGAGAAAAATTCGAATAATTGCCGGGAAAAGCCTAAAAACAGCCCTTTTCTTTTTCCCATACAAAAGTTTTATAACTAAAACGTAGAGTAAATTTGAGCTTTATTGCTATTGTATAAAGTTCACTGTTGTCTAAGCAATGTAGGTGTGTTCCTAAGAACGGGAACGGGAACATGAACGGGAACGGGAACGGGAACGGGAACGGGAACGGGAACGGGAACGGGAACGGGAACGGGAACGGGAACGGGAACGGGAACGGGAACGGGAACGGGAACGGGAACGGGAACGGGAACGGGAACGGGAACGGGAACGGGAACGGGAACGGGAACGGGAACGGGAACGGGAACGGGAACGGGAACGGGAACGGGAACGGGAACGGGAACGGGAACGGGAACGGGAACGGGAACGGGAACGGGAACGGGAACGGGAACGGGAACGGGAACGGGAACGGGAACGGGAACGGGAACGGGAACGGGAACGGGAACGGGAACGGGAACGGGAACGGGAACGGGAACGGGAACGGGAACGGGAACGGGAACGGGAACGGGAACGGGAACGGGAACGGGAACGGGAACGGGAACGGGAACGGGAACGGGAACGGGAACGGGAACGGGAACGGGAACGGGAACGGGAACGGGAACGGGAACGGGAACGGGAACGGGAACGGGAACGGGAACAGGAACGGAAACGGTAAAGGGAACGGGAACGGGTACTTCAAACAACATTATTTGTCAATTGCGATACGAAATTCGCCGGGTCAGCTTGTTAAAAATAAAAGTCACTTATCATTCAATGTTCTATGACCTCTGGACTTCAACTTGACACTATATTTTAGGACATTCTGTATCAGCAAACATTGTGATACATTACTCCAGGCTCAATTTCTCTAATAGAGGTTTGATTTCTCCCTATCTCAAAGCAATAAGGCTCAAAGTTGACCACCGCTTATTTAAGTCGTGTCACGTACAACCCTGATTGTTTTGTAGGCTCATGTATAACGTATTGTCTCATGTTGTTTACTGAAGGGGACACTTTTGGAAGAATACTTTGAACTCTAATAGTTGGAGATAAGGCTCAATGTTGAAGTAACAGTTTGTGTAATGATACTCCTCACACTAGATTTGCGAATGTGGGTTTTTTGGACTGGTTTAGAGTCCGACTGAAACAATTTTCATACAAAAGTAGATTGATAAATAAAAAGTTAAATAGTAATAAGTTATTGTTGAGTTGAAACGATACAAAGTAATATTTAAAGTCTTCGTGTGTGGCTACGGCGTAGACGCTCTACGAGGCTCTATGTTGAGTCTACGCAATACCATCATAATATTATATATAATTTGTCGGTGTTTTTATTTTACTCGCATAAAAAAAGTTGTTTAAAAGAAAATTGACGAAAATGTTTCGACCAATCGAAAAGTCAAAAGACAATATTATTTTTTTTTAATTTTATAAAGGAACTATTTATTACTACCTAATTATAATTTAAACGGGACCAGTTTGGATTTATTCTCTACACAATACAATAAAATCATCCAATACTTGAAAAAAGCATCAAAAAATATCTGATACGCATAAAATTGAGCACCTCCATTTTTCGTCGTTTGTAAATAAAACCTCTTCCAAATAGTACGCGAGCCCAAAACAGAAAACGGTTAAACCGGTTAATCCAATTGAGAATGGGAACCAATAAAAATAGCTGAAGAGGCGATTCATCCCTCACTCGTTGAATCTTTAAAAACAAAGGCAACATTGTATGTAGATTGTATTACCTTATTTACATAACAAAAATGATTTTCTGTATCGGTAGGGCTCTTGCCGTGCTTATGCGTCTAATGGAGTAATGTTGCCAGGAATGTAGCGAAGCATGAAAAAGGGGCAAAATAAAATAAACGAACCCTCCAATGAGTTTGGGGCTAGATGATGCTGTGTGTAAAGTCCGACAATATTTATTATAATTATTAATAATATGTTTACGCTCACATACAAAGTAGGTGTATAGACGCATCCCATACTACTAGAATTGGATGTTATTTGTCGTTTATCGGGCCACACGCACACAAGTAAGTTGTTGTCAGTATTTCCTGTCTCAAGTGGGAAAGGGAGAAGATAATGATTATGACATTGAAACGAATACGCGTTGCAAAGGGGCATTCATTTTAAGATTAGACGGACTCTTCTTAGTTATCAAAAGTCAGTCACTTTGTAATTTAAACTTGAAAGTTTGAAACAATTTGGACCCACATTTTGTGGCAGCTCGCATTCCATACGTGACAAGTTGTAAGCCACGGTGTTTTCCCATTATGTAATTTTTTATAAAAAGACCAGTTCTTATTATTAACTGCTTCTTAGAGTATTACATTTTAATTGCATTGTGTATTGTTATATTGACTGACCTCACAGCTCAGTTGGTAGTACTCTGCCTTCTGCGCTGTAGGTTGTGGGTTCGATCCCCACCCAGGGCAAATATTTATGTGATTAACATATGTTTGTTCTGTGTCTGGGTGTTAATATGTATAATAAGTATGTATTTAAAATATAAAAAAAGTATTTAAGTATTCTTTCAGTTATGTGGTTTCTATTGCACGAGCTTTGCTTAGTTTAGGGCTAGATGGCGCTGTGTGTAAAGTCCGCCAATATTTTTTATTTAATTATTTATTGTCTTGCCCACATGATCTTAAACCTTACTACGCCTCTGTATTTAGACACTTGATTGTAAAGGTAATTCTGGAGTCAATAGCCAATATTAGGGTGAACGTGAACAATTTTCGGGTACATTATCATTTTCAATCAGAGGATGAAAATGGGATAGTTATCTTGGAGTTGGCAACGTAGGTGGCGCGTAATGGACAATTTTTAAGAAAATACGTACTCGTGTTCCTCTGTAGGTACTGCTTTTAGTGATATTACTCCGATAAATAGGGCTGCCTCTTTTTGCGAGAGATTTTGCATGAATTTTGAATGTGTTGGAATAATAAATTGTGTTGGTCGAGTGGGAGATACTTTG
Source organism: Hydriomena furcata (assembly GCA_912999785.1). Classification (NCBI taxonomy): domain Eukaryota; kingdom Metazoa; phylum Arthropoda; class Insecta; order Lepidoptera; family Geometridae; genus Hydriomena; species Hydriomena furcata. The sequence goes on from OU538837.1 coordinate 11,228,927, forward strand.
ATTTACAATCCGAAGGTCATGGAATCCTGGTCGTTCATCAATGGATGAGAAATTTATATTGACATTAACACGTGCTTACAGTGAAGGAAACCATCGTGAGGAAACCAGTTATCATTCTTGTAAGCGGCGACGGGACCTGCAGCCGGCAATCTGTCACCTGTGGAATGCTGACTACAACTAACTACAATTAAGCATGAGTCAAATATAATGTTTAGACATACCTCTAACTAGTCGTCTTCAAAGATCTGAGCGCCTAGAGATCTATCCTACATTGTCTACCGTACTTAGGAATTAGAGTTGTGCTATTTATATGTTGGTAGTAGGTACGTCTAGCGTGCAAGTTACACTCGGTCTTCCAAAATTCGTGAATCTTGATACTTTGCAGTCGCTGCTAATTAATTTTATAATTGTTCTCCAAAGACTTGTTCAGATATGTAATGAAATGAAATACTCGTAGGATCACGACTGTAATCTCCAAGAACAAACGGTAGATACTTTTAGATCTCCGGGTGTTCAGATCATCGAAGCTGTTTAAAGGGGGTAATAAGAGGTACGTGTAAATATTACAATTTGGCACACATGCCCTAATTTTTCAGTAGTTACCGTTCCATTCGTTGCAGGTTGCAAACCTATCGCCATATATGAACAGCTGGTTCCTTCAGGATGTTTTTCTTCACCGTTCTGAACACTTAATAATACGCTTTTAAAATTATTTTTATAAGTATCTAAAGGATCGAAGAAAATGTCTACCGTACTCTAGGTTTACAGTCGTGATGATATTTCATTTTTGTTTCATTACCTATTTTTCCCCAGGCCGGCGCCGCTATATATCGTCGTAACCATGACGGACGTTACTTCTAAAGAGCCCACAAATAAAACGTAACTTGCCTAATAATCAGTTTCCATCGCAAATAATTAGCCATTCTAATAAATCTGCAGAGATCTGGATATCAGCTATTTTCTGAATTCCTAATAGAAATATTTTGCCCTCGATAAGAACAAAAGAGTCCGCAGTTCTTACTGACTGATTTGATTTATTTTCTTGGAATCTTTCCGATCGGACTAGCGGCTGCATAAAGGTGCTCTTCTGTGGGTACTGTACTGGTACTTATTGTATTGTCCACACTGCCGAGCCTAGCGCGGTTGCGACAACACGGGCGCAAAATATCAAACATATGAAATGCGCCATCACTGCAGTGTGGCCGCAAAGACACATCGCGCCCGTCGCTGTCACCGCGCTAGGCTCGCAGTGTGGATACACGCTATATGTGTCAGTTTTGGCGTAGTAGTTTATAATATGATATTGATCATAGCCCCCAGAAGCCATTATGCTTAGTAACTTTCCAAATGAAATCGCGTTAACTCCAAACATAAAGAATCACATGTAGGATTTACAAATTAAATTCTGCAAAGTGCAGCGTAGGTATGAAAGTTAACGCTGCATTTGCACTAGGGGCCATGTCGCGGGATATGTCACCCGACATGTTCCGACACGTAGATTTCATACATGTAGATAGCGTTTGTGCTGCGAGCCGTAAAAGTAGCACGAGTCAGGCTTAGAGCAACACGGGCTTCCTACGGAAGGGAGTAGCCATTCGCCGCGATCCCCTCTGTCAAAGTACAAGCCCAAGTGGGCATACACATTTTATAAAACGTGTCAATGTGTGAGTCATCTGTACACGAGTTATTAGTGTATTGTTGGATTGTTTATGTGTTAACGTCATCATTACAGTCAGTTGGCAGTTTTGTTTTTGCATGTAAGTGTGCACTTGTGTGTACATTTCTCCCCGCAACAAACGCCAGAACTATTGTAATAGTAATCTATCTAAGACTACTCCCTTCCGTAGGAAGCCCGTGTTGCTCTAAGGTGACGGGTGACCATGTCACGGGACATAATGTCCCCTAGTGCAATCGCGGCATTATAATTTGCAGTATATATTACACACACCAAACAAAGGGTTAAAGTAAACGGTGGGATTACACAAAATAAATCTGCAGCTGTGCTCATTATTTTCGATACAGCAATCCATTAAAAGTCCGATCCAGTGACGTCTACAGAAAATTAATATATCTCATAAAGCGGGGGTGGTAGGTAGGAACGTTGATTTCAACGTTAATTAAAATTTTCATATTGGATTTCGTCGGGATTACGTTTCGGCTTCAATGGCTCCAATCCTTTCCGTAAATAGAGCGAAAATCCTTTTTTCTTTTTAATTCTACAGGGTGTAATTAAACTACATATATTTATATAGTACCTAAGAATTACTACTATAAAAACTGTCTAGTGTCTAGCCTTAGTTAAAACACCGACGATAAAAAAGTAAGAGGTTTTTAATTCGACGCTTAGGTATGTATATTATTTTTTAATGTATGCCTATGCATATTTTTTAACGTGGTGTAGAGTATATTTTCTCTTGTTAAATGTCGAGTGGTCGAAACATTTGAAGTCAGTTTTTTGTATATTTTTTAATATAAATATTAGTTATGGTAAGTATACAAAGTTTTAAGTTCAGTTACTGAAAAATTGACGGACTGATGAAATATAACTTAAGGGCACCTTTTCAAGATTTTGGTTCGGAACACGAAAAAGGTCTTGAGTTTTTGAAATCTACACTTCTACACTACTACATATATTATACTAGCTGACCCGTGCCCGCTTCGCTGGGGGACAGATAGTTTTACGACTTCATATTAGAAATCTTAAAATTATCCGTGGTTCTCTAATATATTAAGCATGTTATTATACGTATAAACCTTCCTCCTGAATCACTCTATCTATTAAAAAAAAACCGCATCAAAATCCGTTGTGTAGTTTTAAAGATATAAGCATACATACAGACGCGGGAAGCGGGAAGCGACTTTGCTTTATACTTTGTAGTGATTATAAAGAGGTCTGTATTTTTGTACCAAATACACTAAAATAGCTACATTATCTGAGAGTAACATAGACTATATTTTATTTAAAAAAAAACTGAGTTCGTTGCGAATATTGCAATAATAAAACTTAGGGTACCAAAAAATTGCCTATAATCTTCACATTCGCGAAACCAGCGCGAAATGCTCGTAGGTACCTAGGTACATTATACCTAAATACTTACTGCTTATGTTGATAAAACTTGTACCTACGTTTCAAGTACCTACTTACCTCTAAATTACTTTCCGTGAAACCTTTTACGTAAGACAAAAGAAAATCAATGTTATTTTCAATTTATTTTTACCGGTGCTGGTACTAAATTGCTTTTGTTTGAAAAAAAATATTACCTGCCTGTCAAAGTTTGTCTTTGATAATTTCAACTGTTTTTGGAAATTCTAATTTAATAATGATTTTCTGAATAACTTTGCTTACCATATAAAAATATTAGTCTTTAGTGTTACATACTAATATTATAGAACCAAAAGTGTGTGAGGATGTTTGAAAGTTTTTTGTTCTAATCACGGCTATACCGTTTTGGATGAACCAACACAAGTCCTACTATTATTTTTAGGTACTAATTACCATTCGTAATCGGTAGTTTATAAATAAATAATAAATACTGGTGAATTTTTACACAAAACGCCATCTAGCCTTAAATTAAGCGAAGCTTGTACTATGGGAACCAGATAACTGATAGAATACTTGTATACTTTTGAGGGTTCCGTACCCAATGGTAAACATGGGACCCTATTGCTAAGACTTCGCTGTCCCTCTGTCTGTCACAGGGTTGTATCTCATGAGCCGTGATAGCTAGACAGTTAAAATTTTCACAGATTATGTATTTCTGTTGCTGTTCTAACAACAAATACTAAAAACAAAATAAAATCAATATTTAAGGGGAGCTCCCATACCACAAACGTGATTTTTTTGCCGTTATTTATAGATAATGGTACGGAACCCTTCGTGCGCGAGTCCGACACGCACTTGGCCAGTTTTTTTTGTAGGCAAGAGTTTAGTTGGTGAGCTATGACATGTAGGGTTTTTAAGTTTATGTTATATCCTCACCTGACATTCATAAGTGCCATTGTCCCTTTTCTGGACGAATTTGATCTGCAACGTCCAATCTTCCGAACCTTCTCCGTGTAACACCTGAAATTTAAAAACAAAATAATTTATTTTTCTTTTAGCATAAATAGCTCCTTGTAATAGGGTTTGTTCGGGGAAGTCTGCTGCCGCCAAGTAGCGTGCGGTGTTTTGATTTGAACGGCATAAATAATACTTCAAATTGGCGAATGCAAGGCAGTGCATCGTAGAGCGCGTTCTGGATAATTGTGACCTATAAGGTAATGTTTTGTTATAGGGAATAGTTTGTCTTTAGGTTGAAGACTCAAGAAAAAGTTTATTTTACACAAGAATGGAAAACCCCATATTTTTTGTGTTAAAGCAGCGATTTTTCACTTTTTAAGCATGGCAATCACAAGAAAGAACGAAATCCGGCCAAGTGCGAGTTTTTAGTATTTGTTGTTATAGCGTACATAAATAGGTACATCATCTTTGAAAATTTCAACTGTCTAGCTATCACAGTTCATGAGATACAGCCCTGTGACAGACAGACAGTCAGACGGACAGCGAAGTCTTAGTAATAGGGTCCCGTTTTTACCCTTTGGGTACGGAACCCTAAAAAGACATTACTAAACTTGCTTCGACCAAAATTTTACACCAACGGCGCTGTATTCTGCGTCCAAATTTAATCCTTGTCTATTGTTTCGTAGACAAATCAATTTCACGGGACAATAAGCTAAGCCTACAGCTTATTCTGCCTCAGCTAAATAATAGAAAAATATACCAAAGACCCGGTTGTGGTGCCTACCCCGGTTTTGGTCATTTTAAATTTTCGCAATCAATAACTAGCAAACAAACTTGTTTAAAGTCAATAGTTAATACATTTCTTTGTCTATAGGCCGTTTTAATTATTGATGTTGTGATGCGTGATACCTCTGACATGAATGACCACAACTAAATATTTCCCGTTTTTTTCTATTGAAATATGTTTAATACACAAATAAATATCGCCCGTTACAAAACCTTTACTTAACCTAAGTGATAGATAAATACTCTATTCTTTGTTGTTTAAAAATCGTTTTTTAAATCATTTTTCCGATATAAACCTTTTATTTCAAAATTAAAAGGTTGTTAAAATGGCCACAACCTACCTAATACTTCTACCTAATCTTTCTTTACTTAATGGGCAGAATAGGTAGTCCGTAAACCGTTAGGTACATCTTATTAGGTGTAGGTATATGAATTTTGTTTAGGCAAAATGGCGTATGCAGAATAGCCTGCTGTTGTGTTTCGGTTTCCATAACAATAACTATCGTTTATTTTCATTTTATTCCTAAAAGCACAGTATTTTCAGACAATCTCAGTAAGTCGATGCAAAACAAAGCCATAAAAACGGCGAGTGATCACGAAGAAGATTTTCTTATAGTACACAGACTTCAGTTTTGTTCGAAATAAATATTAATCGAGGTGTGACAGACACTACACTGCTTTTTCGACACTATCGAAGACAGTGACAGTGCCTCGATATATTCGGCCAAACAGCACTTTAAAAAATCATCGTCTCTCGTAGTATAAAATGGTATGAGGCTTGAGCACGAAACACTATCATATCGACAACGTATCGTCCAAATGCCAAAACTGGCACTTTTACTATACAAAAAGTAGTGATATAGATAAAGATATAGTGGTTCATGCTAACCCTCTTGATCTCAATTGTCAAAAGTAATTAGTAGTTCCATCTTTCAAACAGTTCGAAACGATATGACTTTTGTCTAAATATATCGTTGATCTTTTTCAAGAGTAGAACCACGTAACTCCAACTTTGTTCGCTGTATAGACAAACATAACGAATATTTTACCAACACCTTTTGAAACTGTATAATCTACATAATATAGTTCTACATAGATCGTAAACATGTCTCTCATAAAAGTGAGCAACTGAAATTACTCATTTTATTACGTTATAAATTTGACTGGCAATCATGCTGGTTATTACAGAATGTTTTGCTTGGACATTACCTGACTACCGTCTTATTAATTTTCAGGGTTCTGAGCGCCTGAATATCAGAGTAGATATTTACAATGTTTGGGATAGCTGTTGAGATCCTATTTCTTTATATCCTAACTAGAGACCTGCCCCGGCTTCGCACGGGTTTAATACATATAAACCTTCCTCCTGAATCACTCTATCTATAAAAAATAACCGCATCAAAATCCGTTGTGTAGTTTTAAAGATATAAGCATACATACAGACGCGGGAAGCGGGAAGCGACTTTGCTTTATACTATGTAGTGATAATATTATAATGCGAAAGTTTCTGATAAGGCTGCTATGTTTGTTCCCTAATCAAAAATAAACCAAAACAGATTAAGATGAAATTTGCTGTATGTAGATAAAAAATCAGAATAAATAAAAATTTATAATCCGAAACCACCTCTAACTGATAAAAAAACGCAAAAAGATGATTTGAGATTTTGGTATAGATGGCGCTGATGAGCAAACAATTAGATCTCAGACCGAAAACATTGAGTTGTCATAGCAACGCATTCTACCAAAAAGGTTGAATCCTACAAAGGTCGGTATTGGAAATTCATTTTGTCAAAAATTAAACATCAATAATTTGACTACCGAATGATACGCATTCTACCAAAATTCGTAATTTATTTTAAGTTTTTTTCTATGCATTTACTGAATTTGGGCAGGACAAAGTCTGTCACGGGTCGGCTAGTAAATATATAAAATTCTTACGTTATTATCTGACCGACTAGCGACTGACTGGATCTATCAACGCACAGCCTGAACCACTGGTCTTAGAATCATGAAATTTGAAGGGTGTATGTATGTCCTTTTGGTGTGTAAAGGTGTACAAAGTAAGGAATTCCCAACATTTAACTCCTAAGGTGCAGCGGGGTTACAGTCTGTTTAAAAAGAAGTCGAAGGAAGCCGCGAGAGTTTCCATTAGTACCTCATACAATGAAATTTCAATCTACATTGTAGAAACACTTACGAATACACTTAAAGGTACATAGTTCAGCTATTATTAGAGTATGTAAGTTGTGATAAAGATTTGTGGCCCAAAACCGTATAATATAGTGCTGAAAATGTAGGTCCAACCCTGGGACGGACGTTCTGGCAAGTGCCAACCATAAGCCTCTACAATTTCCATAAAAGGATATTAGGTTTTAATACCGCGCAGTTTCGGTGCGTAAGGGCTCTAAAACGTCTCGAAAACACTTTCCTAAACACACACTTAGCCTTAGCACTACCTGGAAAATCTGTAACCCACGTTTCAATGAACTTCCATAGAACTTCAATTTACAATGGTGTGTCGTTGGCCTCACAGCTCAGTTGGTAGTAACTCTGCCTTCTGCGCTGTAGGTTGTGGGTTCGATCCCCACTCAGGGCAAATATTTGTGTGATGAACATAGATGTTTGTTCTGTGGCTGGGTGTTAATATGTATAATAAGTATGTATTTACAAAAAAAAAAGTATATAAGTATTCTATCAGTTATCTGGTTCCCATAGTACAAGCTTTGCTTAGTTTGGGGCTAGATGGCGCTGTGTGTAAATTCCGCCAATATTTATTATTATTATTTATTATTATTATTTTTGTAAGAAGCAAAAATTGTACGATTATAATTGTTATTGATTATCTGTAAGTTTCTACGAGTTATACGAGTTGGCGACGGAGTTTTTAGAGAGTTCATCATTATTTTCTCCTTTTTCCATTTAATGTAGGATGGCACAACAATGTTTGAGTTTTTAGGGAGTTAATAAACAAAAATAAATAACATAATAAGTTTGACTAAAAAATATGTTTTCAATGTACGTTGTACAATACCTACTTGTAAGTTTATTACATTTTATTTTTTAGAAAACTATGTTAGTTAGAGGATATTCAGTCATATCCATTGTCCAAGCTGAAATCACTTGGATCGTTAGTTAACCTGTCATATGTGATCATTGTCGGTACCAACTAATAATAAGATATTTTTTTTTTAACAACCAGTCAGACCTTTAAGAGTCCTACAGCCTACTAAATGAACACCTCCAGCGTCACTCCCAGCCATCCTACCACACGTCACACCGCCCTAAAATTGATTATTCCAAGGCTTAGTTAGAAATTTGTTAGCACAGAATTCATAACTTATTCTTCACAGCTCCGAGCTTATTTCCATCTAAGCCATTTATCGCACCCGCCACAGTCGAATCTAACCCCATTTACGTCATGTTAAATAAATACAGGTAAAGCTGATTAAATGAGCACTTCCGAGGAACGCGACTCGGCGACAAGAATAAGGACATGAGACAAGAATAAAGCCTTTCTACGTGTTATATGTAATGTCATAATTGTTAATGTTTTCTGTGTAATGTAGGACATTATTATATTAAACAAAAACATTATTATACCTGGATTTTAGCAACACTAAAAGGCTTCATACACAGACAGTGGCGGATTTACCACTAGGCTGAGTAGGCTGGGGCCTAGGGCGGCAGATTTTAGGGGGCGGCAAATTTGGGTTTTCAAACATCACTATTTATTTTAGCCTTTATCGTCCCACTGCAGGAGAGAGGCTCCTACAGGAATCACCACTTTTAACTAAATCGTTGGATTGTAATAATGTTTGGGGGGGTAAGTCCGCCACTGTACACACCAGCTCTAATGTAAAGATGTACATTATAGCACGATACATCTCATTACATCTTTCTATAGAAATCGTTGTGTGTGTGGCGTTGTTTATTTATTTATTTATTTATACTTTAATTGCACTTATAAAATAAATACAAAAAGGCGGACTTAATGCCGAGGCATTTTCTACCAGCCAACCTAATTGGTAGTGGAAACATGTAGTTGGCAAATAAAAAAAAAAAACTTAAAAACTAGGTAATGAAAACATGGAAAAATAATATACTTAATTTTACATTATATTTAAAATAAATACCACAGAAAATATTATTATAATAATATAAGAATATAGATATATAAAAATATATAAGAATATAGATATATTTATGTACTTATATCAAATTACTTAAGTATATAAAAATTATAAACCTATGTTGTATAAAATAAGTGCAGTTTCTAAATGAGTTCTTAAAGTCATGCAGGATAAGTAAAGTACCACAAGTCTGCCAATATTTATTTATATACTATTTATTTACATTTAACTACATTGCGCCAACGAAAACAATGTATTATCGTTTATTGCATAGGTTTTAATTTGGTGACGTAACCTAAAATAACGTAGGTACCTATTTAGCATTTTACACGAAAATCCTGTAAAATGATACTGATAGTGCAATTTCTTGATTTTAATAAGACGGTTGGGCTTTGTCGCGTGGAGCGTCGCCGTGTGTCGCGTGTGTCGCCCAAAAGGTCACATTAAAACACACAGTGGGCAGACCTCGTAAATTGCTCCAAATTTGGTCACCCGCAAAATTAAACGGCGGCTCTAAAATGCTAACGAATGTGTCCAAATGACGCAAAACTCGCTTTATTTAGGTGTAGTCCCAACCGAACTCATTCTACATTAAATATTCATAATTCGACTGATCCATCCTATTTGGGAACTGCCAGAAATAATAGTTTAATCATATTAAGGTGATATGTGAAATGTTTGGTTTTACCCGGTTAAGATGGAAAAAGTGATAAAACTGCATTATTTTGAAAAACCATCAAATTTAAAAATAAACTGTCTATAATTTATTTAGCTAGTATGATTATCTAACGAATTCTACAAAAATGAGCTGTTTAGCTGTTCATAGTTTTGATTAAAAACCAAACTAGTGTTATTGAAGTGCCAACTTTGCAAAATAAATATATGGAGAAAAGTTTTACAAATCGTGTTTCTGTCTATAATTTATTTAGATTATATCTTATCATATCGTTATTTTTGTCATAAAAAACAAAACTGTATGTTTTGCGGTTATTGAGAAAAAACGATTCTGCATTCATCAAAAACATTTATTACATTATTTAGAAATCCTGTCATTATCTTTAATCGCTTAGTAGGCAATAGTAGAGGTCATCTACCTCACGCCTCCCCAGTTAGAGTAAGGACGATAGCGCGCCAGTCCACCCCCGCAGCTGACGTAGCGCCGGCTCAACCTTGAGCGGCTTAACAGCTGCTCGGTTCGCTCGTCAGCGGGCGCGTAATATAAGTCGGACCCGCAACGCGCTCATATGAGCGGCGCGGTGTGTGCGGTCCGCAACATCTGAACTTTGAAAATATCTAAAGGCGAAGAGGTAGTCAGAGACACGTCCAAACATTGCAATAAAAATAAATGAAATGAATTAAGTTAGTTGTTAGTAAATATTTATCACAGTAAATTATTTTATTTATTATTTTATTTTATGTTGTCTTTTTCTAAAGTTCGTGTGTTAAGTTTTTATCTTTACTATCTTCACTATACTAGACGGAAATTTAACTGGTAATCACTTAGCACATTGAATGTGGTAATTTAAGTACCACCATCCAGCCATTACGTGCCACACTGCAGTTTGCATGTTTCATAGTTATAATATAAGCAGTTTCAAGTTAGGTTAAGTAAGGGTTAAGATGCGCTCGGTCCATATTATTATCACCTTGGAAAGCATTTTTTTTTTTTTGGGGATTAGGATCAGTTTCGCGGAGCGTGCGGACCTACGCTAAGCTGTGCGGACCTGCGCTAAGCTGTGCGGAGCGGACCAATCACAGCGCTCGATATTTTGAAATTCGAATATTTGAGAGCTGTCATACATCTTCATACTAGATTTGCACTCGCGTACGAGTCGCTAGACGAGGTGCGAGGCGAACCACGAGACGAGATTGTGAATAGACGCTCGAGGCTCGCCTAGCGCCTCTCTCCTTTACTAACGATCACGCGAGGTGCGAGCCGAGACACGAGACGAAGCACGAGACGAGAGTCTGAATCTAGCTTTATAGTCACTATTAGACGTGATCATCCGTTATCAGTTGTTGCATAGGATAAGCTTCCCATAAAAAAACACTGAATTTTTAAGTTGATTTTTCAGTTTATTTCATACTAGCGACCCGCCCCGGCTTCGCACGGGTAGCATGTTATTATACATATAAACCTTCCTCCTGAATCACTCTATCTATTAAAAAAAACCGCATCAAAATCCGTTGTGTAGTTTTAAAGATATAAGCAAACATACATACACACATACAGACGCGGGAAGCGGAAAGCGACTTTGCTTTATACTATGTAGTGATAAAATAAAATAAAATACATATAATAAAACTGTAGAAAAGTTCAATTCTGTACATTGAATAAAAACTAAAAAAAATACTTCTAGGGGTCTTCATACAAGTAACACAAGCCAAAGAAAAACTTTTTGAAATTTTTGTCTGTCTGTCTGTTGTCCGGCTTTCACGCAAAAACTGCTTGACGGATTTTGATGAAACTTTTTTGTTATATAGCTATTAGTCCTCGGCAACATATAAAATAGATATAGATTTGTTTTTTTGTTTGTTTGTATGTTTTTTGTTTGTAAATGTTTGTCGTCCAGCGAAGCGGCACGGGTCAGCTAGTTAAAAAATAAAATTTAAAATAGACAAGACAACGTCTGTTGGGACAGCTAGTAATATATAATTAGTAATGTATAATTTATATGAAATTTTGAAGTTTTCATAAAAGTTCCGACAATAACGAACACAAAAAAAATAATTATCCAATTTGATGTAGTCGTTCCGAAGTTGTGCGCCTACATTTTGGCGATTCATTTTTAGGGTTCCGTACCCAAAGAGTAAAAACGGGACCCTATTACTAAGACTTCACTGTCCGTCTGTCTGTCTGTCTGTCTGTCTGTCTGTCTGTCTGTCTGTCCGTCCGTCCGTCTGTCTGTCACAGGGCTGTATCTCATGAACCGTGATAGCTAGACATTTGAAATTTTCACAGATTATGTATTTCTGTTGCTGCTATAACAAAAAATACTTAAAACAGAATAAAATAAATATTTAAGGAGGGCTCCCATACAACAAACTTGTTTTTTTTGCTGTTGTTTTATAGATAATGGTACGGAACCCTTCGTGCGCGACGACGACGTTCGACTCGCACTTGGCCGGTTTTATTATTTATTTATAATAGATAGTTAGATGTGAGGTTTGTAGACTGAGAGCGGGTAGGAACATACCGAAAATCGGTTTATTTAGACGAATAAGCGCGAAATTAACATTATAGCAATCAATACGGTTTGTTTGTAGATTCGGTGTATTGAAATCAGTTGGTTACTGATCTGATTGCACGCAAATTCGCATTCTGGATGCTCATATATATTTATTTTGTAATTCCGCTGTAGAGTGCAAAATAAGAATTCTGTTGAAAATTTTTTTTTACATGACAATAAGCTTTTGTAAAATCATTCAAACCATCTCCTGTCACATAAATATTGTCATCGAAACTTGACAAGTATGCAAGGTAAGTAAGGAGTTCCGTTGTGAGTATTGAACAGCCTCTGAGATCAGCTTGCAGTCACCATATTATTGTTTTGTCACCAGAATTAAAGATGTATGCAAAATTTCAGCTTAATTGATTGAAGATAACTGCTTCAAAATTGAGTTGCAAGATTCCACCCGAGCAAACATAGTTATAAACGTACTAGGTACATACATTACAAGTTAAATAAAAGTGAATAATGTGAACTGCAGGACATTTTGGCGCCATCTAGCTCCAAACAAAGCAAGACTTGTATTATTGGAACGAGATAACTGATAGAATATATTTTTTTTGTGTAAACTAAAAATACTTACTTAATATTAATCATACAACTAGACACACAAAAAACAGATCTATGTTCATCACACAAACTTTTGCCCTGGGTGGGAATTGAAGCCACAACCTTCAGCGCAGAAGGCAGAGCTACTACCAACTAAACTATGTGTGAGTTACACTATATATTCTAACTGCTTTATCCAGCATTGTTCTAAGTTTGGTCTAACAGCTTCAATACGTCTAATAGCTGCATTTACTTTGCGAAAATACTCTTTACTTTTTCAGATTAGATTGCCCGCCTTTTCTAGTGCATAAAACCTTAAACACGACCAGCTTACCTGGAAACGTTCATCGTTCGTGTACGTGAACTTGCCGGAGCTCAGGATATGCCAGTCCCGTTTCCTTATCCACGAGACTTGCTGCAACAAACACGAGTCGTTAGGTACATTAAACGCTCAAAGATTTTGAGAAAACAAAAAGTTTTCATTTCCATTTCAGGAATAACTTGACTGGTATGTTTTCTTTATACAATAGTGTAAACATGTAGTTTAAGGTTGCTTACGTGCCACAATAGTTGCTTATTGATCAATCGACGGAAAAAAGGGGTTAGCGTAATATTTTTTTAATATATGACGGCGCATTTTTTTTCTATTGTGTAGAGAATATAATTTATGATAATTTATGTAGGAATAATAATTCCTTTATAAAACTAAAAAACTTATATTATAAATACCTTAGGTACTTAGGGGGGCTAGCATAAATCAATATCGTATCGTCAAAACGTCAACACTTCGGCTGTGATTCGTGCAAGCCCCACTGTACTACGATTAATGTTATGCACCCCGGTAATTTCATCGTGTTTCAAAATTAGACGGAATTATGCAACTAATGTCCGTTCATCCTGTTCCACTTACGAGCTTAGAGAATGTTGTAACAGCTCTAGATTCAATATTGGATCAGCGTTAGTAGTGAAAGACCAGCAAGTGATTTGAATAGGTTTTTAAAAGATCTATTTCTGTCGCGCTGTACCCGAGCTATCAACGTATGACTGATAGAGACAACTGCAGCTCGGACCGATAATATTCTATTTAAAATTGATGAAATTGCTAATTCGTAAACTCTCGTTTTGTCCTCCAAAACCGGATCGATATAAATATTTTTTTCAAGAATAAATAAGATTTGGCATGCCTGTATGTTTTAATTTTTATTTTTTATATTCGTCAGTCGTTTTCTGGACGCCTGAATGGGGCAGTAATACTGTTATTTTTTGTGATTATAGACTGTTTTAATAATATATTTATGAAGAAAAGCATAAAATACAGCGGTTCTTATAGATTGTATGGTAAAAAAATATTTGCTCTATTAGTTGAAACAGAGTACATTAGTAACTAAGGCCGGCCAGCTTTATTGACAAGGTGCATAACTTAAATCGTAGCTAGTACAGTGTAGGTAAACATTTTCACCTTGAACCACAATCCCTAAAACTGTTTAGATAAATTATATCTAAACTAGTATTTGATAACTTGACAACTTCCCAAATGTTTTTAGCGTGCTTGTTATAAATTGTTGTATCAGCCACCCCTATAATGTATGTAAAGGTTTAACGTACCCCTCTTTCGCTAAGATGGCCGACGAGGCAATGTAGGTAGGCAGTTCCGCCGAGCTGGGCAGTGATGTTGCTGACAGAGTTGTTGGCTGTGACGTCAGAGGAAGGCTGGATGCCGGCCCGCCACCCGCGTGCTCTTGAGGTTCCGTGGTGTCCTGTTGAACCCAACACTAATTTAGCTGTGACATATCAATCAAAGTCAAAAGGTATTTATCTATACTAATATTATAAGGAGGAAAGATTTGATTGTTTGCATCGAATAGGCTCCGAAACTCCTGGACCGATTTGAAAAATTCTTTCACCATTATAATTATCCCTGATGAACATAGGTTATAAAATATTTTCAAAAATGTTAGGGAACCATATGAAAACTTCGATAACGTGACGCGTGAAAAAAAATAAAAAAATAAATCCTTATATCGCTTACGCTGCGGAAATTATTGACAATAGAGCAAATTAATTTACTACAGTTTTATAGATATCATCAATATCTACAAAAAAATCCATAATACCATACGTCTAACTATTAGGGATCCGTATGAAAACTTCGATAATGTAACCCAAGGTGTAAAAAAACTACCCATAAAATCATTATTTCACCCGTGCGACGCCGGGGCGGACTGCTAGTATTTAAATAAAGTAACAAAGGATCACTTTGAAACTTCTTAGGAGCAGCAGTGCTAACCCCGTGTGTTTGTGTTACAATCGACATTGGCGGGTTTGATTCCTTCCTACCCAGGGCAAACTGTGTAACTAACATAATGTCGTTCAAAAACTGATACTTATTGTATTGTATAAGTGTCAGTTTTGTTGATACGATAGTAATTCGTGCTAGCCCTAAGTGGAGCACGAATCACTTGGGAAATCCCAGCTCGTGGTGATGAATAATGATGAATAATGCATTTTGCCATCGTAAAAAATGGTAGGTATTATGAATGAACTCACGTATGTCGCCGGTGGACGATGTGAAGAGAGGCAGCATGAAGAAGACAGCTGCAGCCAGCGGTAACCCCATCCCGCTCGCCAGTCGCCATCTCATCTATAACAAACAAACAAACAGATATCACTATCTCTCTCTTATCGCTCTATTTTTTTTTAAATTTATTAAACACTAGCTGACCCGTGCCCGCTTCGCTAGGCGACAGATAGTTTCACATCTGGTATTCCAATCTTCGAAATAAATTATAGCCTATATGTTGCCGAGGACTAATAGCTACATAACAAAAAAAGTTTCACCAAAATCTGTCTAGTAGTTTTTGCGTAAAAGCCGGACAACAGACAGACAGACAAAAATTTCAAAACTTTTTTTTTGGCTTGTGTTACTTGTTTAAAAGCCCCTAGGAGTATTTTTTTTTAAATTTTTTTCAATCTACAGAATTGATCTCTTCTACAGTTTTAGTTATATGCCTAAATAAGAAAAAAGCGTGTTAATAAAGAGTTTTGTCGCAACCACACCGCCCAATCCTAGGTTAACAAATCTTTTGGTTGCGGTCACACTGATGCCAATGCCTACCATACTAATAATATAAATGCGAAAGTTTGTGAGTGTTTGTATCTGTTTGTTACTCTTTCACGCAAAAACTACTGAACGGATTAAAGTGAACTTTACAATAATATAGCTTATACATCAGAATAACACTAGGCTACCTTTATCCAGGTACCGCCCGTGCGAAGCCGGGGCGAGCTGCTAGTTTATTCATATATTAGCTCAGTTGGTAGTAACTCTGCCTTCTGCGCTGTAGGTTGTGGGTTCGATCCCCACCCAGGGCAAATATTTGTGTTCAAATTCAAATTCAAATTCAAAAATCATTTATTTCAATAAAATCACAAGGATCACTTTGAAACGTCTTAGGAACTAGGTGAAGCTACGCCGATTCCACGCGACCAAGCCTAGAAGAAAGCCTGTTATAAAGCCTGTTATAAACATAGATGTTTGTTCTGTGTCTGGATGTTAATATGTATAATAAGTATGTATTTACAAAAAAAAAGTATAAAAGTATTCTATCAGTAGTCTGGTTCCCATAGTACAAGCTTTGCTTAGTTTGGGACTAGATGGCGCTGTGTGTAAAGTCCGTAAAAATATAATATAAATATAAATATAATATTACTGACGTTACTGACTGACTTATCTATCAATAAACAACCTAAACCACTGTTCCCAGAAACTTGAGATTTGGAGAGTGTATTCATTTTAAATAAACAAATAAATATTGGTGGACATTTCACACAGCGCCATCTAGCCCCAAACTATGCAAAGCTTGTACTATAGGAACCAGTTAACTGATAGAATACTTATATACGTTTTTTTTGTTGTAAATACATACTTATTATACATAACACCCAGACACAGAACAATCATCTATGTTCATCAAACAAATGTTTATCTCGGGTGGGGATCGAACCCACAACCTACTAGCACTAAATAAGGAATTACCGAAACTCAACCCCTAAAGGGGTGCAACGGGGTTTAGAGTCAAGTTTGAAAATAACTTTATGTGAACTATGTCGCGAGAGTTTCCACTAATATTACGTAATAAGGTAAAAACAAAGCCACTAGAAAGTACCTAGTATTTGAGTTAATTTTTCATACAATGAAGCCAGCCTCAACGAGATGCAAGGTTTATCATGACGTGATAAAAAGCGGCAACCAATCGCGAGACTGCTAAATCACGTCAGCGCTTTTCCTTCCCAAAACAATGAAAGCCACGAGAACTTTTCGCTCGACCACATAATCGTGTATAGCGGGTGTATTTAGGATACTCTTAAATCTAAAACAAAAATATTGCTGTTAATAATGTAACCTATCTAAATACCTTTAAACGAGAAATTCTTGTATATACCGATATGTTTAATTTTTAGAAAACGTAATTTTATTAGTGTTTTCAGGCAATGAAATACCGAGCAAAGATCGGTCGATCGGCCAAGTACTTGTACTTTAAGAAATTACACTTTATACTTTAAGAAATATGTAAAAAAAAAAATTACACCTTGTACTTTAAGAAATATGTAAAAAAACAAAATACGTACACCTATGAGTAACCTTAGTAAAAACCAGAATAATTGAACCTAAAGGAGGTTTAACCTGGAACTGTTAGCGTATCGTTGCGAATATATGAAAAATATTTTCTTCAGAATTCCTATGAAAAATATTTTCTTCAGAATTTCTATGAAAACAAAATTGCTCGTATGTATTGATGCGAATATCAAAAATATTTTCTCTCGAGTTTTTATAATAATGACAATGCTAGGCTAATAAGCCATATAGATTGCTAATACTTCGTAGTGAAAATCTATTTATATATAAATCAATGCCACTTTTCGTTGTAATTTTATAACTCAAGAACGGGCTCACCTATCCAAACCAAATGTTTAGGCTTTGTTCGGACTATTTAGTAGATGGTTTATGTGAAGTTTGCACAAAATCGGTAGACTTTTTATCCAGGTACCACCCGTGCGAAGCCGGGGCGAGCACGAGCAGTTAGTATATTATATTAGACTTTAGACCTTTTAGAAAGAGGCATAACTACTTACCTATTTCATTTGAAATTTAAATTCGACAAAGACTATCTAACTTACTCGTAATACGAATAAAGGTAGTTAATCTTAGGTATTTTATTCAGGAAACCAGTTAGTATTCTTGTAAGCGGCGACGGGCTTGCAACCTGTCTAGTGTAGAATGATGCTGCAAAATGTGGGCATGTGCTAAATGTATTGTTTGGGCGTGCCTCTGACTAACCCCTTTAGATATCCTCAAGGATCTGAGCAGCTGGAGACCTGGGAATAATCCCAGGTAGACATAAGTCTACCTCGGGGATTACAGTCGTGATCCTATATATTTTATTGGTTTTGTATGCTGTTTTGATATTAGCTCGAACAACTTTTTGTAAGATACTAGCCGACCCGTGACAGACTGTCCTGTCTTGTGTAGCCAAAACTGATGTCAGATGTTTTGCACACCAGCGCCATCTATACCAAAATCATCCATTTGCACTTTTTATAATTATGTAAATGTTTTTCGGATTAAACCACCCTATGTTTTAATCGAGCATTATATCTACATCTATCGTTTTGGCCTGATTGATTTCAAACATACAGACATCCTCACAAACTTTCGCATTTATAATATTACTAGCTGCTTGCCCCGGCTTCGCACGGGTGGTACCTGGATAAAAAGTAGCCTATGAGTTATTTTGATGTATAAGCTACGATTATATTACTGTAAAGTTTTATTTTAAACCGTTCAGTAGTTTTCGCGTAGTAACACACACACACACACACACACACACACACACACACACACGCACACACACACATACATACAAAC
The DNA here is from genome assembly GCA_912999785.1 of Hydriomena furcata. Lineage (NCBI taxonomy): Eukaryota > Metazoa > Arthropoda > Insecta > Lepidoptera > Geometridae > Hydriomena > Hydriomena furcata. The sequence goes on from OU538837.1 coordinate 11,247,548, forward strand.
ACACACACACATACACACACACATCCACTCACTCACAAATTTTCGCATTTATAATATTAGAAGGATTAGGATACTGATTCAGTCTGTATAAATAAGGTTGGAAATGGAACACTTCCCACGGGAACCCAAATGTTACGTGCTCCAACAATATTCACAAAAACTAAGTTTATTCAGCCTGAAATGGGCTGGAACTTAGATTATCCAGGCGATAAGCAAAACTCGGTTAATTATCTGGATCCCGCCTTAAGGGACTTGTACATAGCACACAGCTGACGAAACGGCAGCTTGAAATTAATAATTGCGTTTAAAATAAATAAATATAAATATTGGCGGACTTTACACACAGCGCCATCTAGCCCCTAACTAAGCAAAGCTTGTACTATGGGAACCAGAAGATAACTGATAGAATAATTTTATACTTTCTTTGTAAATACATACTTGAAAAAATTGGCGGAATTTACACACAGCGTCATCTAGCCCCAAACTATGGGAACCAGATAACTGATAGAATACTTAACAATTTTTTATTAAGCTATTGCATAGCTTCTATCGCGGGCCTTGAGCGTGGAGACCGAATCCAGAAATTTCGTAACGAAAATTTACACAAAATTTTACGAGACACTCACACTCACGCAATATGCGTGAGTGTGAGTGTTAGAGATTTCTCTTTTTGGATTTCAAAAAATCGATTTTTAAAAAATCGATTATGTAAATTACACATATAAATCGATTTTTGTAAACTAAGTTTTCCGAACGCGAACCGAATCGTTCGTTGGCCATTTTCCCGGACGTGAACCTACATATAGTCGCCTCCCAAACGGAAACCGACTCATCGGTCTTGTCTCCGAACGCAAACCGAACCATTGATCGTTTTTCCGAACGTGATCCGACCAATAGTCGCTTCACAAACGGGAACCGACCCATCGATCGTCTCTCCGAAAGCGATCCGAACCATATAATTCGATTTTTTGGAAAATCGATTAATTTGTAGGGACAAAAAATCGATTATGAATTAATAGATTTTTTTCAATCAATATTACATCCCTATGACTCATGTCATGCCTGCTTAGAGTCCTCGCCACCACTCATGTCCTGCGACGAAAACCAAAACTAAATTTGACAGCAACGCCATTTTATCTCATGTCAGAGTGCTCGATGAAATTAGCGTCCATGGTTTTTCCCAATATTTTCTTGAAATGTGCGTGAATATGTCGCGTAAAGTGGTGAAAAGTGCAGCTCGTGAAATGATTCATAAAGTAAAAGAGTTTTGTGAGTTAGAGCAGAGGAATAAAGACGTGATCCCTTTAAATAATATACAAAAAAGAGTCGCTGCCATGACAGGTAAATTTTAGGGATACCAGAGTATAAGTTTTTGTCTAACAATAGGTAAAATATGACTAAATTAAAACACTAATTAAATTATTTTGTATTTTAGGTGTTTCAGAGAAAATGGTATCTCGAATTACGAAAGAAGGAAGAGTGGCAGCAAGGTCTTCAAAAAGAATTGTAATATTTCAAAAATGATGGACTGGTAGATGAAGAAATAGAAAGATTCATAATTCATAATATCAACAGCCAGTGATAGCGACACTGATTCTGATCATGGCAGTGAATTTCAAGAGACAAGTGACAGCGATATGTCTGGAATGCAAGTAATAAATGATGAAGACCATAATTATTGTATAAAAATAATTTAATAAAATTTACCTATATCGTGAAACTAGGTTGATTTCATTGTTTTCCTACATAACTACACTACTATTACAAAGAGATAAAATTTATAGTTTTATATTTTTGTTTGTACCGGATAAACTGAAAAAATATTACCAATTTAAAAAAAAATTTAATCTATCAAAAGCTTTATTAGGAGCGAATAACATCACTACATAGTATAAAACAAAGTCTCTTCCGTTGTCTGTCTAAAATTAATGTAAGTACAATAAATAAAAATAAATAGAGATCCCACGAAAATAGCAATAATGTAACCAAAAAAATAAAAAAATTGCCTATATTCTTCATTATTACAACTGTGCGAAGTCGAAGTGAACTGCTAGTAGTAAATAGTTTTAAAATGTAAACATTAGTTCGCTCTCCCTTTTAGTGTAAGGGGTAAATTATGGCTATCTTACTGGCATCATTGTAATAGGCGATTGCGACGCCGCGTCTAGCGGACTTGAGTGGTGGCGCGGACTCTAGAGTGATTTTCGCATTCCAGCGCCATCTAGTTTCATTTGATGATACTACGTTATTATAGGTGCTTTTCGCGGTCTCATGCGAAAGCTCGGGGTTTGAGAGGTTCGCAATTCCGCTGGCAGGTGGCGCTATTTTACCACTATCGGTAAATAGGTGGTACTTCACAGACATGATCGACTAAAAAGTTTGAAATTGAATTATTGAATTCATGTAGTTAGGTAAATATCGAATCCTGGCCGCGCATCAATGGATATTTCTGTTCGAAAAATGTATATGCGCGTTACACGTGCTTATAACGGTGAAGGAAAACATCGTGAGGAAACCTGTTAGTATTCTTGAAAGCGACGACGGGCTTGCAACCTGTTACGTGTGGAATGCTAACTACGTAGTTAGGTAAATAGGTAGGTTAAAGATTTTGACATCTATCGATGAATAGCAGAACTTTTAATGACTTTTTGAAATATCACGCTTGTCTCTTTAGTTTAGCAACTCGCCAATAGGTGGCATTGGTTGTATCGGCGTTACTGCGCATGCCTAATCCCCCTCTTCCCCCGCAATCTAGGGATGTAAAAAAAAAAAAAAAAAAAAAAAATTTTTTCTTTTTCTTTTCTTATCGGTCACCACGCTCGCAACGCAAAAGTTGAATATCAAAGAAAAACAAAGGAAAAAAGGATAAATAAAATAAATAAATAAATAATTATAAATACATAAGTTGATAAAAAATGTTATGCAATAGCTTTACCGCGGCAGTCTCCGAGTGCCACACGTCTTTTTTTGTTCATACATGCTTATTATATACATAGTAACACCCAGACACAGAATAAACATCTATATTCATCACACATATATTTGCCCTGGGTGATCGAACCCACAACCTACAGCGCAGAAGACAGAGTTACTACCAAATAAGCAAAAAAACAATAATCACTTGAAGCGTCTTTAGAAATCAGATGAGGACGCTTGTTCTTGACGACCAATGGAAAAATCATGCAGCATACACGCTGTATTCGTTTTCAGGCAGACTGATATACACTACATACTGTTATACACGACCGGGTGCATGTGCAAAGGCACTATGTATGCCAGTTGGCACCGTGCCTTGTGTGGTAGTGAGAGTAAAGCTAAAAGTTAAACTTTTAATAGTATTTTTACCTCATAATTTAATACGTTACGAGTAGGTTAAAAGAAAAAATGATACCGTCTTTTTAAAGTACTACCTACCTCATGATGTTTTCATTAAATATTAAATAAATATTGGCGGACTTTACACACAATGCCATGTAGCCCCATATAGCCAGATAGAATATTTATATACTTTTTTATGTAAAGGCTCTTATTTCCATTAGGGTCATTCCATTAGAAGTTGCTTAGCATTAGCACTAATATTAGTGTACGACTTGCGGCGCCTCAAATTCTTAAAATAAATAGGATCACGACTGTAATCCCCAAGTACGGTAGTCATCCTCTCAGATCTCCAGACGCTTTGTTCCTTCGAAGATGTCTAGTGGGGGTAGTCGGCACGTCCAAACATTATCACATGCCCACATTTTGCAGTAGTTAGCATTCCATACGTGACAGGTTGCAAGCCCATCGCCGCTTATAAGAACACTAACTGGTTTCCTCGCGATGTTTTCCTTCACCGTTGTAAGCACGTGTTTTTGATGCGCATATAAATTTAATAATCAAATTATTAGGTCATTTTTATTTGCTCAAAACAGTCCACGGTACAAAGTAATCAACTAATGAGCTAGCTCGTCATCCCATTAACTGCCTACCTCTCAAATCCAAGTCAGGCCGAACAATGGCCCTGTCCTACATTGTCGTTACAAAGCTACGTACAAGATACAAAAACATCGTGAGGAAACCGCGGCTTTGTCAGCTACGCACGCATTGACCATGTCTTTTATGTGGCTGGCTATAAGATGAAAGGTATTGGTGATGGTATATCTACACATATCTACAAGTTCCATTCATATTGTATAATACTTTATATAATGATACTAGCCGACCCGTGACAGACGTTGTCCTGTCAAATTTCAATAATTGATTGACAGCAAAATCCCCATTTACAAAATGATCCGCCATTTATTCTGAAAATGATTTTATAAATAGATAAAATTTGTATTTTAGATCATATTTTATATTCAAAAAAACTAGAGATCTCGGTGCAAATTGCAATAATACTAGCTAAGCCTAAGATATTAAAAAATTGCCTTTAATCTTCATTATTACTACGGTGCGACGCCGAGGTGGACTTCTTATCTAAAATTATGTCCTAGGCACTACACTACAGTATCCTGTAGTTAAAAAAATCTGACTTAAATGATATTTTTTAGACTGGTCTCACAGCTCAGTTGGTAGTAGCTCTGCCTTCTGCGCTGTAGGTTGTGGGTTCGATCCCCACCCGGGATAAACAATTGTGTGATGAACATAGATGTTTGTTCTGTGTCTGGGTGTCATGTATAATATGTATGTATTTACAACAAAAAAATATATATTAAGTATTCTATGAGTTATCTGGTTCCCATACTACAAGCTTTGCTTAGTTTGGGGCTAGATGGTGCTGTGTGAAATGTCCACCAATATTTATTTATTTATTATTATGCCAAAAAAAACTTCATACATAGGTACATATATAAAATCACCCCTGTTTCCTGGCAGAGGCATCACGGCTTTCAAGAAATAAAAAAAATATTTAAAGATGAGTAAAAGTTGCTGGGGCTTCCACTAGTAAGATTTATATTCTAAACTAGCAGACCCGTGCCCGCTTCGCTTGGCGAAAGATAATTTCACATCTGGTATTCTAATCTTCAAAATAAATTATAGCCCATATGTTGCCGAGGACTAATAGCTACATAACAAAAAAAGTTTCATCAAAATCCGTCCAGTAGTTTTTGCGTAAAAGCCGGACAACAGACAGACAGACAGACAGACAAAAATTTCAAAATGTTTTTTTTGCTTATGTTACTTGTATAAAGGCCCCTAGGAGTATTTTTTTTAGTTTTTTTCTATGTACAGAATTGAACTCTTCTACAGTTTTATTATATATATAGATAGATAATCGATTTATCTACTATGAGGTTGTGAATAAGAAAATTACGAAGCAACAATATTACAATCAAAAGTTTCAGCCCGCTCGAATAAGTCGTACCTACAGAGTCTAGGAGTTCGTACTTTCAATTACATTCGTCGTTCTTTTTTTTACCTTACATTTAATTTTATTCTTCGTTGTTTATGGTAGTTAGACAGTTTTGAATATGATCTAAGGGATGTTTTTCTCTCTTGCTAGAGAGTTAGAGCTCTAACTCCAGTTAGAGCCCATGTTATTTAGTTAGAAAAACATAAATTAGTAAATAGTCACGTATGGAAAGTTAACTACTGCAAAATGTGGGCATGTGCCAAATATAATGTTTGAACGTGCCTCTGACTACCCCCACTAGACATCTTCAAAAGGATCTAAGAGTCTGGAGATATGAGAGGATGTCTACCGTACTAGGGGATTACAGTCGTGATCCTATTTATTTTATTATTTTTTTTAACATAAATTTAGGTATAAAGAAAATCTGTGATTTTTTCGTTAAATGTCCTAAACATAATAAATCATTTTGCAGTTCCATATATGGGGACAGTCAATTTGGGGGCACGGTAGTGCCCCCGCCAAGTCGAGCGCGAAGCAAACACTGCCGTACCATCCTTTACTGGAACCATTTCGCCGCATTTTCAGGCCCCTATTTGAGAACCTCTGGATAAGACCAGAACGCTGAAATTTTCGTCATCCAGTAAGCCATAATCACATACTTAAAATCCAAAATTTCAAGTCTGTAGGTCATTTAGTTACGAAGTTAAGCGAAAGCAAAGTTTCGCATTTTAGACAGACACTCACTCACTCACTCACTCACTCACTCACTCACTCACTCACTCATGATCATCAGAATAGAACTAGTACTTCCCATAAACTCAGAAAGCTGAAATTTGGTACAGAGTTAGGGTTTAATGGCCACATAAAGGGAAAACCATAAAAACTAGGATAATCGAAGATCTGGAGTACCTGGTGACCCTGATAAGAAAACACAAGAGCCTAACCAAACTATTAGAGATCGACATACCGCCTTTACAAAAAATATTCAACTACTGGACCGATTTGAAAAATTCTTTCACCATTAGAATCCGACATTATCCCTGATGAACATAGGCTATAGTATATTTTCAAAAATATTAGGGATCCGTATGAAAACATCGATAATGTAATCCAAAGTGTGAAAAAAATAAAAAATAAATCCTTACATTGCGTTTGGTGCGGAAATTATTGACAATAGAGCAAAGTAATGTACTACAGTCTTAAAGAGGACATCAATATCTACAAAAAAATATGCAATACCATATGTCTAACTATTAGGGATCCGTATGAAAACTTCGATAATGTAACCCAACGTGTGAAAAAAATCCAAAAAAAATCCTTATATCGCGTACTCTGCGGAAATTGTTGACGATAGAGCAAAATGATGTAGTACAGTTTTAAAGAGGACATCAATATCTACAAAAAAAGTCTGCGATACTAAATGTTTTATTAGGGATCCTTATGAAAAATTCGATAATTTAACCCAAGGTGTAAAAAAATTACCTATAATATCATTATTACATCCGTGCGACGCCGGGGAAGACTGCTAGTACGCAATAACATTAAAGGAAAACTCTGGATAAGACTAGACTGGCTTTTATACCTACTTAACTTATACTTACAAGTTTACAAGAAGAAATAGTCAAACGATTAACTTTATTCTACTCGAACATTACACAAATTGAATAAACAAATTAACAAATTAAATAAACTAAAATATTAATTTCGCTCAAAATTTGATCAAAATATAATGCATTGGACTAAGAGTGGCGGTGATCCCCCGCACCCGTCGCTAGATGGCGCTGACTGTATTTTAAACGCGCTTACGATTTGATTTTATAATAAAAAACTACTCATAAAAAGAAAAAAAAACTGTGTAATAAGAAAATCTAATAAAATAAATCAATAAGCCCACGTTTCTACAAAAAGAAGTGAAATCCCACCAAAAACATTCTGTAAAAAACTAGCCAAGTCTCGATGGAGCTGCTTGTTTATCTCTAAAAAGTAATGAAATCTAGACAAAGTCGTGTCAAGTCTGAGGTTCTTTACTGCGATTTCTTTATTATTATAGAATGTTATGTGACTTGGCCGTTGAAGAGTACACAAGGGTATAAAACCAGGTGCTCCATGACACCATTGCACCAATCTGTCGCCAGAACCGCTACCCATTAACGATGGAAAATTGCCACTTAGAAAACGTTGATTCAATAACCAGTCAATTGTAGGCTTGATAAAGCTGCGTATTTCAATAACACTTATGTAAAGGCGAGCCTGAAACAAACAGTATAAAAAATACGTCTATTTTATGTTAGATCGGTGGTCGATTTGACGCTCCAAAGACAGCAGAAGTCAGCATGTCAATGCTGAATGCATGTGTTGCACGATCAACAACAGCCTAAAATAAGACACTAGCGTCCAATTACCAATACCTGTATTGGCTATTATCTCGCAAACATAGGTAGTTACAACAGATATAACATTACGTGTAAACAAAATTGACTTGTACCCACTAACGTATAAAGAATGTTCAACGGCCAAGTCACACAACATTCTATAATAATAAAGAAATCGCAGTAAAGAACCTCAGACTTGACACGACTTTGTCTAGATTTCATTACTTTTTAGAGATAAACAAGCAGCTCCATCGAGACTTGGCTAGTTTTTTACAGAATGTTTTTGGTGGGATAGACATTTCTGGAATAACCCGTAAAAATGAAACAAAAGATCAGACCAAAAACTCGTTTTATTATTAAAAAAAACGGCCAAGTGCGAGTCGGACTCGCGCAAGAAGGGTTTCGTACCATTATCTATAAAAACGAATAAAAAACACGTTTGTTGAATGGGAGCCCCCCTTAAATATTTATTTTATTTTGTTTTTGTTGTTAAAGCAGCAACAGAAATACATAATCTGTGTAAATTTTAACTGTCTAGCTATCACGGTTCATGAGATACAGCCCTGTGACAGACAGACAGACAGACAGACGGACGGTCCCGTTTTTACCCTTTGGGTACGAAACCCTAAAAAGGGCAAAGTCGAGGGGGTTCCGCCAGGTATTAATGTTTACGACTCATAAAATAATTAATATTTGTTTATTACTGTTTTCTTTGAATGACCCTAATATATTATGTAGCTCCTGTACTAACATCGGAAACGTAATATCCCGAGGGTGATGTCTTTAACTAAGTCCAAAATCAGTTTCCGCCCCATTTGTAGTTGCCAATCAGTTACTATAAACGCAGGGACGTACTTACACAACAACATTATTTGTTTTTACCTGACTGCCCCGAATGAATGAATGAATGAAAATGGTTTATTGTACATCATTAAAACAAAATAGTAAAGATATAAACTTAAACTAGAAGTAACACTGTACAACGTGTCTTATCGCTCAAAAACGATCTATTCCAGACAACCTTAGGATGGAATGAATATAACGATGAATGGAAGATTGGTCGAGGTGTACCCGAATAAGAGTACTTAATTGTTTTTCTAGAATGTGTGAGTATAGAATTAAAACTATAGTGGTTGTTACTCATTTTAACTATAAGTACGGCTAATTATCACGTTTCTTGTTGTATTGCTGAGCATCTGAATTGTCTCGAAACGTCAGCAATACAACAATGTGGTAATTAGCCGTATTTATAGTTAAAATGTGTGAGTATGTTTAGTTTAATCTTGTCTCATCCACCAGGTTTATTATGTTACTTTACTACATAGTATAAAGCAAAGTCGCTTTCCGCTTCCCGCGTCTGTATGTCTGTATGTATGTTTGCTTATATCTTTAAAACTACACAACGGATTTTGATGCAATTTTTTTTATTAGATAGAGTGATTCAGGAGGAAGGTTTATATGTATAATAACATGCTACCCGTGCAAAGCCGGGGCGGGTCGCTAGTGTTAGGTAAAGCAATAGTGACAGAAACAGTCAAGACTTGTCAGACGCTATCATAAAAAAATGCATCTTGGAAGGCTAGTTACTAGTTAGTCGTAAATTCACTGTTTAGTTCATCAATTGCCCGAAAGAGTGCGGGTTAGTACTCAATTGCTGTTGCTCTACATCCGCTGTAACGAAAATAGTTTTGACAACAATGGCGCCGACTCTATTGGTGCAATCTAACTTAATCTCATCCGTCTTCTTCTGTTTCGTATGAGTAAAAGAGACAGCAATAATTTTAGAGACGTCTAAATAGTTTTAAGCTTTGTTTGGTGCCAACAGAATAGACACTATTGATTGCATAATTAAGGCGATACTTGAAATTTTTGACTCTTTGTATGGGCTAAATCTACCCGGATAAGACGGAAAAAGTGATAAAACTGCATTATCTTGAAAACCATCAAATTTAAAAAGAAACTGTCTGTAATTTATTTAACTAGTATGATTATCTAACGAATTATATAAAAATAAACTGTTTAGCTATTCATAGTTTTGATTAAAAACAAAACTAGTGTTTTTGAAGAGCCAGCTTTGGAAAATAAATCTATCGAGAAAAGTTTCACCAATCGTGTTTCTGTCTGTAATTTATCTAGATTATATCCTTAAGTTATCTTTGTCATGAAAAACAAAACTGTATGTTTTGCGGTTATTGAACAAAAACGATTCCGCATTCTTAAAAAACATTTAATACTCCTCTTAACGCTTAACTTATTATTTGATAGACGTAGTAAGTGTAGTGACGTGTAGTGTAAGTGTAAGTTAGTACTACGTATATAGAACACAAAAAAAGTCTTTCCCTTAATTTTATTAGAGACAGTAAGAAAAGTGCTAGTGGACACATTCTTAGTTAAATAATACTACAGCAATTTAGGTCTTGCCGCCAGTAGGCTAAAATTAACTTAAATTTGCCGCCCCTAAAATCTGCCGCCCGGTGACTCCGCCTCGTGGTAAATCCACCACTGATTAGGGTACATTATTTATCTAAATAAAAGTATAGTATATTTCACAAACTCGTCTGAATACCACCCTGTGCTAGGCTGCAAACAAAATCACAACATAGATGAGTAGCCCTTGTTCCCTCAGCTTCAATTTTCCCTTTAGATATATATATATATATTTATTCATAGATACAAGAAGTTTGTAGACAAAGTCTATGATTAACTTTTGCAAGTCAAATAATACATACTCGTAAGTAAGTATCACGGTGAACTTAAATAGTAATTTCAATATTTTTGAATTTAGGCTAATCTCTAGCAATTTAGGTCAAAGTGAAATTACTCAAGAAATATATTTTTGACAAAAAGTGCAATGTTCTTAAAGTTATTGAACTGCCTATTGTATAAAGTAAAGTAAATTAAGACTAAAATTTAAACAGAATTCTTTCTATCCAGATACGACGCGAGTGAAGTCGGGCGTGGCCGCTTGTCAATATAAAGTCACGACGATTACGAGTAGGTACTTACGAAATCGTTAATTGAAAATGAAAATGGAATCCTAAAATACGAGTATAAAAAAGAAATTCATAGAAATAAATTACAGGTTTTCAGTTTAACCGCGGAATGGTGCTTACCACATAATTTATTAGTTTGAATGGTCTATAGACTATGCCATAGATCATAACGCTATTTAAGCTATATCATTTTTGTTAAATTGAATATCTACAATGTATACGAGTATCTACACTACTAATTATAAGCAGGTTACATTAGTATTTTTCTGTTTGTTTGTAATGGATATTTTAACTAAAAAACTGGCCAAGTGCGAGTCGGACCCGCGAACAAAGGTTTCCGTACTATAAAAAACTATAAAATCTATAAAAACGGCAAAATAAAACACGTTTGTTGTCCCTTAAATATTTATTTTATTATTAACTATCTAGCTATCACGGTTCATGAGATACAGTCTTGTGACAGACAGACGGACAGACAGACTGCGCAGTCAGCGCTCGCCCCGGCTTTGCACGTATGGTACCTGGATAAAAAGTAACCTATGTGTTATTTTGATGTAAAAGCTATATTACTGTAAAGCTTCATTTAAATCCGTTCAGTAGTTTTTGTGTGAAAGAGTAACAAACACACACACACACACAACACACACCTACTCTCTCACTCATAAACTTTCGCATTTATAATATTACTAGCCGACCCGTGACAATCGTTGTCCTGTCAAATTTCAATAATCGAATAGAAAAGACTGAATGTTTTTAGTCTGTGATGTCAGATTATGTTGCACATCAGTGCCATCTATACAGAAATCCTCCCTTTTGCGTTTTTTATCGTTTTGGAGATGTTTTTCATATTTAAAAGTAGTCTATTATTTATTCGGGCATTATATCTACATCTTCAGCAAATTTCAACTTAATCCGTTTTGACGTTTAGGCCTGATTGAGGAACAAACATACATACAAACTCACAAACTTTCGCATTCATAATATTATTAGGATTAGTAGGATTAGGATTTGAAATCAGACAATAGATTTTTTGTTTAAATTAGTAATGGTCGACCAAAGAAAAGTAATAAATGAAATGCATTAGGTCAATTGGCCCCGTAGGGCCAGTTTGTTCCGGGGCCAGTCGACTAAAGAGCCATTAATTCACCAGCTGTAGACAAATATAAGCTACGCCTATGATTCCGCTCTTCTACTTAATCACTTTTAAAGTATTACCCGCCCAGGTACAAACCTAAATTATTTACAACTAAACTACGAGCATTAATAATGAGCCATTACGGTTACGTAACTATTTCTCTAATTAACATATCCAACTGGCCGTGCAGCTCAGTTGGTAGTAACTCTGCCTTCTGCGCTGTAGGTTGTGGGTTCAATTCCCACCCAGAAGAAACATTTCTGTGTGATGATTTTAAACAAGTTTGTTTGCTATGCTAAGATTATTAACTGCCAAGATTAAAAATGACCAAAACCGGGTATGTAGGCGCCACAACCGGGTCTATGTTACGTTATAAAATGTACAAAAAATGCGGTAGCAAGATTGCAAGTCGAAGTCAGGGATAAGGTAAAGGAGTAAGTGCTTGAATTCGATTGGATCCAGTTTGGACCACTACCAGGTCACGAGATTCGATTCCCACTACGATAGATAAGGTACCTTGCGTTGTGAAAGCATGTGTATATTTATGTCCGATAGAGTGCATTTATTTACAAAGAATAATATAAAATCCACTTTCTGTCTTCTTATATATAAAAAACCGGCCAAGTGCGATTCGGACTCGCGCACACAGGGTTCCGTGACATTGTCTATAAAAAAACGGCAAAAAAATCTCGTTTGTTGTATGGGAGCCCAACTTAAATATTTATTTTATTCTGTTTTTAGTATTTGTTGTTATAACGACAACAGAAATACATAATTCGTGAAAATTTCAACTGTCTAGCTATCACGGTTCATGAGATACTGCCCTGTGACAGACAGACGGACAGACGGACAGACGGACAGACGGACAGCCGGACAGACGGACAGACGGACAGACGGACAGACGGACAGACGGACAGACGGACAGACGGACAGACGGACAGACGGACAGACGGACAGACGGACAGACGGACAGACGGACAGACGGACAGACGGACAGACGGACAGACGGACAGACGGACAGACGGACAGACGGACAGACGGACAGACGGACAGACGGACAGACGGACAGACGGACAGACGGACAGACGGACAGACGGACAGACGGACAGACGGACAGACGGACAGACGGACAGACGGACAGACGGACAGACGGACAGACGGACAGACGGACAGACGGACAGACGGACAGACGGACAGACGGACAGACGGACAGACGGACAGACGGACAGACGGACAGACGGACAGACGGACAGACGGACAGACGGACAGACGGACAGACGGACAGACGGACAGACGGACAGACGGACAGACGGACAGACGGACAGACGGACAGACGGACAGACGGACAGACGGACAGACGGACAGACGGACAGACGGACAGACGGACAGACGGACAGACGGACAGACGGACAGACGGACAGACGGACAGACGGACAGACGGACAGACGGACAGACGGACAGACGGACAGACGGACAGACGGACAGACGGACAGACGGACAGACGGACAGACGGACAGACGGACAGACGGACAGACGGACAGACGGACAGACGGACAGACGGACAGACGGACAGACGGACAGACGGACAGACGGACAGACGGACAGACGGACAGACGGACAGACGGACAGACGGACAGACGGACAGACTGACAGACTGACAGACGGACAGGGTCCCGTTTTTACCCTTTGGGTACGGAACGCTAAAAATTGAGCCAACATAAAGTGGTTTCACTCGACTGCCGTGATCACGTCTAACCCAGCGGAACAAGCAGGTAAGTTGGTATTGCAAATGAGCATTACACGCCTGACCGCAGGCGAATGATCAAAGGCTAGCTAATCGTTCGTAAGGGATGGGTCAGCTGCGACCAGCCTATTGTTGCAGACATTTCACGGAAAATATTCAAATTCAACATTCAAATTATTTAACTATCTTACCACTACACAGTATAAAACAAAATCGCTTCCCGCTGCCCGTATGTCTCTATGTATGGTTGAAACTACGCAACGGATTTTATTTTAATAGATACATGCATAATATAGTAGAGAAACACTGATAATTTTAGAGGTTTCTAATGTGGTGTCGTAAATAAACAGATTTGTTTTGCGCTTACATTGCAACTGCTGCATAAACCCTACGAGATATAAAAAAACCATCAGTAAGTATGTGAAGATGTTTGAGGCTTTATCACGTTCAAACAGATTGGGATGAAAATTGGATTATACATAACCTCTATTCAGGAATAACATTAAGGGGCTCCCAGTCGACTGCTCTTTTTCGAAACGAAAAAAGAAATACTTCTGAACAAGCCACATCTCCTATTTTTATAAGTATATTACTTCAGGTTCCTACCTAGATTTCTATTAAGCTGAAAACATAATAGCAGAAACTTTTCACGATAAAGATATTATTTCAAAATGATACGTTTTAGAATTTATGATCGAAATATTTTATATACCTACTATTAAAATCAACTTGTGATTTATTGTTAAAGATAGGTAATATGTAGATCTAGATTTCTATTAGAATAGATTTTTGATAAGTAATTATACATAATTTATATCATTAATTTATTCGAAAAGCTAAGGCGGACCACGCGCCTACGTGTGTTTGTCGTCATTGCAGCGGTCGGTAGGATTATTTATCGAAGTGATTAGAGATGGGTACATCTTTATTCACTTATACTATACATTATAAAATAGGAGATGTGGCTTGTTCACAAGTATTTCTTTTTTCGTTTCGAACAAAAACAATCGTCGACTGGGAGCGCCTTAAGCTACTTTTTATCCAGGCACCATGCAAGCGAAGCTACTGGCAAACCTTACCTTATTGCTGAGAGCTCTACCGCTTTAGCTATTTTTTATTGTTGTGTTTGTAATTTAATAGGACAAGGCTTAGGTGTAGGGTAAACAAAAGTGTAGAGTTAAATAGTAAAATTCGGGATAAATATAAAGTGCTTTTTAGGGTTCCGTACCCAAAGGGTAAAAACGAGACGTCTATCTGTCCGTCTTTCCGTCCGTTTGTCTGTCTGTCACAGGGCTGCATCCCATGAACCGCAATAGTTAGACAGTTGAAATTCACAGATGATGTATTTCCGTAGCCGCTATAACAACAAATACTAAAAACAGAATAAAATAAATATTGCCCCTTCAATATTTATTGAATTGCTTTCATACAACACACGTGTTTTTTACCGTTTTTTTTACAGATAATGGTACGGAACCATTCGTGCGCGAATCCAACTCACACTTGACCGTTTTTTTTCTATTAGAACTGAATATTTACAACTCAATTTTTTTGTACTTATTTTAAACTAGCGACCCGCCCCGGCTTCGCACGGGTTTAATACATATAAACCTTCCTCCTGAATCACTCTATCTATTAAAAAAAACCGCATCAAAATCCGTTGTGTAATTTTAAAGATATAAGCAAACATACATACATACAGACGCGGGAAGCGGAAAGCGACTTTGCTTTATACTATGTAGTGAAGACCCTATATTTTGTTCATGCCGTCAGTGTATGTTAGAAGCATACGAAGAGGTATTGCCTACATCCAGCTGCAGGAACAGCCAGAACCGTCTACTGAAGACAAATAAATCAAAAGAGTCTCGATATTTCTTCCACGGCCATTTGGAAATAGTAAAGTTGCGTGTAGCATTCGTAAATATCGTAAATCTTTTGTAAAGACAGAAACTAGGAGATAAAATACCTAACATGTTGTAACTTGTGTATGAACCGTAAGCATATAAATCCAGACCATTTTAAGTCACATAACTCAATACACTGGTCACATGGCTACAGTCCTGACCCCAGACTAGAATTCCCTGTCGTATAAGAAACTGCAAGTACCATTGTACCATGGCGTGAACCCAACCGGCATCTCTCGCGTTTCAATCGGATACTTTTACACTGAACCACCGAAGTCACCACATGTTACAATAAATTGTTAAGAATAACGAGATTATTATTTATTATTTATAAATATAATAGAAAACAAAACGTACTAGAACAGTATGCTTTAATATTTATGCGATGGCGAACGGCTATTGAGAAAAAACAAACCGGCCAAGTGCGAGTCGGACTCGCTCACGAAGAGTTCCGTACATCTATAAATATTTAGCCCCCCTTAAATATTTATTTTATTCTGTTTTTAGTGTTTGTTGTTATAGCAGCAACAGAAATACATAATCTGTGAAAATTTCAACTGTTTAGCTATCACGGTTCATGAGATACAGACGGACAGACAGACGGACAGCGAAGTCTTAGTATTAAAAATAGTCTTAGTCTTAGTAGCACACTTATAAAGTTCGCTTGCTGGCTTACCAACAGATAGATGACATTTGGAATTCAATTTTATATTGACGTCTCTCAAAGTTTGTGCTGTTTCACGCGCTCTATGACATCGTGCCTCTATGAACAAAACAAATGTGTTTCGCCGTTTAGATCGATCGCCCTTAGTTTTTTGTCTAGTTAGGGACGCAGGAGTGATTACTGCGCGTCCAACTCTCATAGGCATGTGTTGTAGATGAGGCTATTAATAGCTACGAAATACTCGTACGTTTTACTCGTACGATTAATGCTACGAAAAGTTTGAAGATTAATGCTACGAAAATTTCGTAGAACCCAGCTACGAATTCCGTAGACATAAAAGCATAAAACATAAAACAAATAGAGTGAAAATATTAAAATAATTACAAAGGTAATAGTCATATTTCAGTTGAATAGGATTTGTTTACATAATTTATTTAGAAAATGCTGCTTTAGATGGTAAAATCTGGAAAATATGAAATTAGTTTTTTAGTTATTATTCTACTGTGAAATTTATTTATAAGCCTCAAAGAGATCAGCAGATTTCGTTATTATCTTAGTAATTTAGTTATCTAGAAATAAAATGAGAAATAGAAGCCGTGTTTGCCGAGTGGGAGGTACCTCGACTTTCATTCTGAAGGTCGTGGGTTCGAAATCAATGGATTTTTCTGTTCGAAAAATGTATATGCGCATCAAAAACACGTGCTCAAAACGGTGAAGGAAAACATCGTGAGGAAACCAGTTAGTATTCATATAAGCGGCGATGGGCTTACAACCTGTCATGTATGAATGCTAACTGCAAAATGTGGACTACCCCCACTGGACATCTTCAAAGGATCTAAGCGTCTGGATATCTGAGAGGATGTCTACCGTACTTGGGGATTACAGTCGTGATCCAATTTTTATTTGTTTTAATAAAATTAATTAAAACAAAACGCACAGTTCCATGCAAATCAATTCGCGCACGAGTAAAGCTAGTTACAATTAAAGAATGTTCTGATAGTTACAAGACGCTATTGAATTTAATGAATAATTCCGCTCTCAGATTGGGTTTCCATTTGCAATTTTGATAAGATCCGTGCAGAACCCGAGAAGCATACAAATGAAAAAATGATGGGAAACATGCAATTTTCCGCGTAAAGTAAAATCCTTTTCTTCCCAAAATAATAAGAGGGAACAGAATTACAACTACTTTTCCGTGAATCGCTCTCGTAATTTTTTTTTTATTTCATTTATGTCATATATGTAAGTCTCATTATAAAATTGCATCATCAATGCCCCATATAATATCATCATCTCCATCCAAAGGTTGTCTGGAAGAGATCGCTGATTAGCGATAAGACCGCCCATTGTTCAGCATAGTTTTTTGTTGTGTATTCTTATTATATATGTTTTATTTCTTTTTATGGTGTGCAATAAAGTATTTTCTATCTATCTATCTATCTATCTATCTATCTATCTATCTAATTTGATTTGTGCGCGAATGATAACGTTTTCTTTTTTATTACTTTGCGAAATCAAATTTGTAGTTTCTGTGTGTCGCTCATTACTCAGTAAGATTTATCTGTGGCATCGGTTCCAGAAACTATCATAGTATAACACTTACCCTCGTATTCAAGAACGACACTATGAGAACACGCACCCACAGTGGACGAAATCTTTTTTCATAAACATCACTTTATGTGTTGAGCGGCACTATGGCGCACGCTACCGTGTGCCTTTAGAGCTCAACTTTGGCTAGAGTCACACGACAATGTGCCTCTATTCACACTATGCATTGTCGCACAACACATAAAGTGATTTTTATGAAAAATAATTTCGTCCACTGTGGGTGCGTGTTCTCATAGTGTCGTTCTTGAATACGAGAGTTAGATTCAGATCAAATACTTATTTGAGCCTTTACTTTGTTTAAAGCTCAACGAGCTCAAGATTTTTTCGAATATCCGTCCGTGCTATACGGAAAGGATATTCGAAAAAATCTAGGCACCAAACCGTGTTTGTTGCCTGATTATTCTAGGCTTGGCGAGGAACAGGCGTAGCTTCACCTAGCTTCTAAGACATTTCAAAGTGATCATTGTGATATAGCCGTGTTGGCTGAGTGGGAGGTACCTCGACTTTCAATCTGAAGTTCGTGGATTCGAACCCCAGCGTGCATCAATGGATTTTTCTGTTCGAAAAGTTTATATGCGCATCAAAAACACGTGTTCAAAACGGTGGAGGAAAACATCGTGAGGAAAACAGTTAGTATTCTTATAAGCGGCGATGGTCTTGCAACCTGTCACGTATGGAATGCGTAACTACTGCAAAATGTGGGCAAGTGCCAAATATATTGTTTGGACCCCTACTAGATATCTTCAAAGGATCTAAGCGCCTGGATCTGAAAGGATGTCTACTGTACTTGGGGATTACAGTCGTGATCCTATTATATTCTATCAATGTGATTTTATTGTCCCGTCGTGGGAATCGAACTACAACTTGCGTCTTGCGCACTTACTACACCACCGAAGTATTCGATTTAAACTTATTTACTTAGTATAGCTCTTAATGGAGAACATGCTTAAAAACTCATTCCGTTATCAGAAAGGACCCCTTAAGCTACGTGCTTACCCCTTACTTATTTCTTCGACTCTGTGACAGTTTTTTCCTTGACTGATTTCAGGGTTGTAATTCAGACCACGTTTAGTGTAAGGTTCTTTAGAAAGAACGTGTATTTTGTTGTAAAATAAAGTGGATTAAGAGCTTTAAAGTTAAAAGTAAGTTGGGTTAATGTGGTGATGTATAAACGGAAAGAAAATAAGGATTTAATAAAAGCTTTCAGATAAAATAAAAATAAATAAATAAATATTGGCGGACTTTACACACAACACCATCTAGCCCCAAACTAAGCAAAGCTTGTACTATGGGAACCAGATAACTGATAGAATACTTATTTACTTTTTTTTGTGTAAATACATACATAATATACATAGTAACACCCAGACTCAGAACAAACATCTATGTTCATCACATAAATGTTAGCTCTGGGTGGGGATCGAACTAAGCTGTGAGGCCAGTCAATATATATATATAGCCAGTATATAAATACTGGCTTACTTTGCAATAATGTATTGAGGATATGCGAAAATGTAAAATATATTACGTAAGGGTTAAAACTGCGCTTGCTTTTTTGACGCATAAGAAGCGGGCTACAAGCAAATTTACAATCCAATTATAAATGCAAAAGTTTGTGAGTTTGTATGTATGTTTGTTCCTCAACGACAAAACGGGTTAAGTTGAAATTTGCTGTAGATGTAGATATAATGCCCGAATAAATAATATAATAGACTACTTTAATATATGAAAAACACCCCCTAAATTATAAAAAAGCAATAGGGATGATTTCGGTATAGATGGTGTTGGTGTGCAACAAATCTGACATCACAGACTAAAAACATTTAGTCGTCATAGCAACGCAGTTTTGACTAATGAATGATACGCATTCTACCAAAATTCGTAAATTTTTTTATCATTACAAGGTTTGTATAGAAAAAATTGGAAAAGTTGATATAGAATATAGAAAAAGTTGCCTGAAATTGCTTTTTCTTATACGATTATTAAAAATTGGCAGGACAACGTCTGTCACGGGTCGGCTAGTAATTTATATTTCGAAGCGTATGTGGAAGGTTCGTAGCCATCAGGATGTAAAGTGCTACGATCGTAGCGCTTGTAGCCAGCAAGTGCTACGCTTTTCGTAGTCGTGACCAAATCAAAAAAGTTATTACATAAAACTTATTGAATTTAAATAATAACATACTGAGGTAAACAAACTTAAATTTAGGTCATGCATGAGTTTCGTTTTCATTACTATATTTCTGGTGAAACTTTTCACGTAAAACCATTCATAGGCACATCAAAAGCACCATTATTCGTGTACCCTTTTATTACAGCAATAAATACCCTTTTTATCGCAAGAAGGCAATAAAAATTTAATTATAAGGCGATTATATTGTAAGCTCAGGCATCGATGATCAAAGACCTCCCACCTTTGTGCCCGGATTGCCTATCAGTACCTTTTGTGGATGTTTTATTATTTACTTCTATTTTTAGGTACCTTTTCATAGGGTCTGAAGCTTGGGAAAACCACAATAGATACCCGACTTGACGATTTCTGCGGCCTGGGAGGCTACTGTCCTATTAAAAGGCCTCTTATTAAAGGACTGGAAGGCTACTGTCCTTTAAAAGGCACGATTCTTACGGTCTGGCACCATCGTAAGGGTTTAATTCGTGTATTGTCAATTTTGTTTTTTAAATGACCAGTTTGTTGGTAATCCAAAAGTAAGATACTAGGAATTACGTTAAAAAAAAAAAGAATCACGACTGCAATCCCCAAGTACGATAAACATACTCTCAGATCTCCCTAGTAGGGGTCAGAGGCACGTCCATACATTATATTTGGCACATACCCATATTTTGCAGTAGTTAGCATAACGTGAAAGGTTGCAAGCCCATCGCTGCTAACAAGAATACTAACTGGTTTCCTCACGATGTTTTCCTTCACCGTTTTAAGCACGGGTTTTGATGATTTGTCTCTTTTTTTGTCGGGTAAAAACGAGAATCGTCGGTTACAAGCTTTTGATAGGCCTCACAGCTCAGTTTGCCTTCTGCGCTGTAGGTTTTGGGTTTGATCCCCACCAAGGGCAAATATTTGTGTGATAATAGTATATTATGCAACTAGTGAATAAAGGACGGATTTAAAGCGAGGGCCGTAGATGAGTCACGAGCAAGTGAAGGATTCTAACGATTGAATCACGAGCGCAGCGAGTGATTCAACTGTTAGAATCCTGAACGACGCGAGTGATTCATGGCCCTCGATATAAATTCGTACTTTATTCAGGAGTTGCATACTATACTTTATACCATGACTACGAGAATATTTATTTAATCTAATGCCAAACTCCTTGTCGCAAATATCGACCAATCAAATCTCGAGAATTTATTTGCACCAAAGAGTTTTGAATTTCGAATCTCAGCGCAAGGAGTTTGTGTAAGCATTGAAATAGAGACCGGATATATTTTGTGTTCCAAATTCAAACACCAAAATAGTGAATAAAAACAAAACAGTGAATAAAAGGCCTTTTTATTCACTGTTTTGCGTGAATAAAATAAGCTTTTTAAAGTAGGTATGGTATAAACATAGTTGTTTGTTCTGTTTCTGGGTGTTATATACTTATATGTATAATAATTACGTATTTACAAAAAATATATAAGTATTCTATCAGTTATCTGGTTCCCATAGTACAAGCTTTGCTTAGTTTGGGGCTAGATGGCGCTGTGTGTAAAGTCCGCCAATATTTATTTATTTAAGTATGTGGTATGCCAAATTGATTAAAACCGCTGAAATCGTATATAGTCACTGTTATAAATTCTGTTTAATTTGTATAATGAATAGCAAATAATCAAATTAAATTAATTACTTGATTATGTAAACAATTATTGCTCCATTGAAACAATCATATCTAATGATCCAATATTATAGTGTCTTAGTAATAGCTTTCAAATTAATTGCATTCTGGACAATTTATGCGATATATTTAAGCTAATTACAGAATATTTATAAGATACACAAGAACCAGTTGAGAACGAGCTATCTAAAGATGCAAACAGTCTGTAGGTAGCTAAACTAATCCAGATCACTACCAGTTGGACGTGTTCCCAAGATACTGGTACTTACCACCAAGATTGTATATTTTGTAAATATCTATACTATACATAATAAAAATGCTGACTACTGTAAAATGCGGGCATGTGCCAAATATAATGTTTGGACTTGCCTCTGACTACCCCCACTAGACATCTTCAAAGGATCTAAGCGTCTGGAGATCTGAGAGGATGTCTACCGTACTTGGGGATTACAGTCGTGATCCTATATATTTTATTTTCTTTTTATTTTGTAATAAAAAAACTAAATACAAATGTGCACTCATTTTTGTTTAATTAGAAAAAATTGTCTGTCTGTGTGTTTAGCCAGGTTTTACTCGAAAAAAAAAACAATTTACATGGAACTGGATCATTTAGTAGCTTAGGTTCCCAGATATGTCCGAAAATATATTGAATTTTTCTACGTTATCTAGAAATCTAATTATGAAAGAAATTGTATTTTTTGTAGTAATTATGTAATACTAGCTTTCGCTCGCCTCTTCGTTCGTGTGTTACCTGGTTAAAAAATATTCTTTAAGCTATTCCAGGGCATAAGCTATGCATGTTCTAAGTTTCAACCAAATCTGTTTTGTCGTTTGGGCGTGATTGAAGCACAAACATACAAACAAACTCACACAATTTCGCATTTATAATAATAATAGGATTAGGATGTCATGTCTGTCTATAACAACTCGCCTGTAAGTTTTTCGCCATCGCCATCTAGCCCCAAACTAAGCAAAGCTTGTACTATGGGAACCAGATAACTGATAGAATATATATACTTTTTTTTGTAAATACATACTTATTTATTATACACTAGCGACCCGCCCCGGCTTCGCACGGGTAGCATGTTATTATACATATAAACCTTTCTCCTGAATCACTCTATCTATTAAAAAAAACGCATCAAAATCCGTTGTGTAGTTTTAAAGATATAAGCAAACATACATACATACATACAGACGCGGGAAACGGGAAGCGACTTTGCTTTATACTATGTAGTGATAACACCCAGACACAGAACAAACATCTATGTTTTTCACACTAATATTTGCCCTGGGTGGGGATCGAACCCACAACCTACAGCGCAGAAGGCAGAGTTACTACCAACTGAGCTGTGCAGACAGTCAAAGTTGCGAACGAAGTTGCACAGGGCGTCAAAATGCTATAGAAATTAGGGTGCCTACAGTTTAATTACCATAGCGTGGTAACTGTAGTTTCTGATACTAACGACAAAGGGAATAATACTGTGAAATCAGTACAACCCTACGTGACTAGTTAGTTATTGCGATTCAAATGAAGACCTCACCTGAATTGACAATAAATTTTAACCTTGTATTATTATTGTTGTCGATTTACGCCACCAAAATAGCAATTGAAATTTCATTATTGATCAATGAAACTATTATCAAAACCTGAATAAAAAACCGGCCAAGTGCGAGTCGGACTCGCGCACGAAGGGTTCCGTACCATTTTCTATAAAAAACACGCTTTTATGGGAGCCCTTTTATTCTGTTATTTCTGTAGTATTTTTGGGTATAAAGGCAACAGAAATACATCATCTGTGAAAATTTCAACTATCTAGCTATCCCGGTTCATGAGATACAGCCCTGTGACAGACAGATGGATAGACGGACAGCGAAGTCTTAGTAATAGGGTCCCGTTTTTACCCTTTGGGTACGGAACCCTAAAAATTAAAAAGAAAAACGATGAAAATGTTTCGATCAATCGAATAGTAAAGAAACGATATTAGTTTTTAAGTATTATGAAGGAACACAACTTATTAGTCCTTTATAGACTACTAGCTGACCCGTGCCCGCTTCGCTGTGCGTAAGACATTTCTAATACCATCGTGGACTTTTTTATAGACGTTTTTAAGGTGTACAATACTGTAGTACATTATTTTGATATATCTCGTGGGGTTCAGCCAGCATTTGCAATGTAAGCGCAAAAAAATGTGTTTATTTACGACATCACATTAGAAACCTCTAAAATTATCAGTGTTTCTCTACAATATTATGCATGTATTATACATATAAACCTTCCTCTTGAATCACTCTATTTATTAAAAAAACCGCATCAAAATCCGTTGTGTAGTTTTAAAGATATAAGCAAACATACATACATACATACATACATATTACATACAGACGCGGGAAGCGGAAAGCGACTTTGCTTTATACTATGTAGTGATTCACTACACACTAAAAAAACATCAAATTGGATCACGTTCGGACGTGCCTTTCACTGACTCCTTCAGATATCCCCAAAGATCGGATTTCCTGGAGATCTGAGAGGATGTTTACCGTTTACAGCAGTGTACCAATTTATTTTCTTCTATATTTAGTTTTGTAATTATGAAGGAATAGCCGACCCGTAACAGACGTTGTCCTGTCAAATTTAAATAATCAAATAGAAAAGACTGAATGTTTTTAGTCTGTGATGTCAGATTGGTTGCACACCAGCGCCATCTATACAGAAATCATTCCTTTTGCGTTTTTTATAGTTTTTGGGATGTTTTTCATATTTTAAAGTAGTCTATTATTTATTCGGGCATTATTATATACATCTACAGCAAATTTCAACTTAATCCGTTTTGTCGTTTAGGCCTGATTGAGGAACAAACATACATACAAACTCACAAACTTTCGCAGCTATAATATTATTAGGATTTATTAATAAAACCAAGTATTGGTGAAAATTAGAAGTTTCCTAGTGAATTTATAGCATCAGAATCTAGTGCTAAAGGCACAGAAATAAGCCCTTGCAGTGTTTGCTCAAGCAAATTGGATGTAAACGCCATCACACTTCAGCACCGCAGAATAATAACATGGATTTGTCACTTTTAAATGGTTTTCATTGTATTTTGAGCTTTAATACACGACATACTTTAATAATGACTGGCCTCACAGCTCAGTTGGTAGTAACTCTGCCTTCTGCGCTATAGGTTGTGGGTTCGATCCCCACCCAGGGCAAATATTTGTGTGATGAACATAGATGTTTGTTCAGTGTCTGGGTGTTACTATGTATATTAAGTATGTATTTACAAAAAAAAAGTATTTAAAAGTATTCTATCAGTTATCTGGTTCCCATAGTACAAGCTTTGCTTAGTTTGGGGCTAGATGGCGCTGTGTGTAAAGTCCGCCAATATTTATTTATTTATTTATTATTTTAGATTCAATATCAGATTACGCAATCTAAATAAACAATTCTTGCGTTACTGACTGACTCATTATTATTTTATCAAGATTTAGAAAGATGAAACTAATTAGTATTTTTATAAGATGCGAAAGGCTTGAATTGTCACATATTGTCACCTACTGCAGAATGTGGCCATGTGCCAAATTGTAATATTTGAAAGTGCCTCTGACTACCTCCTACATCAGGAGACGCCTGGAGCTTTGACTTGTTTTGAATCAAAGCTGCGGTAATCAGATTTAAATTCAAAATTATTAGGAACTCAGTCTTCATTATGAATCGATTTCCGCTTTGTTCCTTACGTATCCCTAAGTGCTTATTCACGTTGACTCGCGGGCGCGGTGGCGGGCGCGGTCACGAAATATCAAACATATCGCTAGTTAGCTCGCTACTTAGACCGCACGTGCGTTTTGAACGTGAACACTTGGAAATCACGTCATATGTTTGATATTTCGTGACCGCGCCCGCCACCGCGCCCGCGAGTCAACGTGAATAAGCATTAATAATAGCTCTAATCACCATACCTTACTTAGGTATGGTGATGACGAGCTGGTTAATATAAATTATACCATCAGTCACTATTTGACTAAGTTAATTTCAAAGTCAAAATTGGCATTTATTTGGCCATTTTGGGGCAGATTTTATTGTTAAGCAGGTATTATATTATTACTAGCTGTCCCGACAGACGTTGTCCTATCAAATTTCAATAATCTCATAGAAAAAATCATTGAGATCCTGCTTTTTCAGATTGCAAATATTAATTATCTGATTACGGTAAAAATGTCAACATCGGGTGGTGACGTATAAATCATAAAAGCTACAGATATTAAAAGTCCTTTTAACTTATAGCTTGGTAAACTTGGCCACAGTTTTTCAGTGACAGAAGAAGTCTAGAATATAATATAATATAACTTTATGTACACCAAAAATTATAAAAAAAGAACACAAAACTATAAATAAATCAGTATGACGGGCGGCTTTATCACTAAGAGTGATCTCCTCCAGGCAACATTTTATAATAATAATCATTAATTTGTAACTAAATATTTTTAAAGTACAGTACTCAAAACAGTAGTATCAACTTAATAGAAGATACATTTGTGGATAAGTAGACATAGAATAAAAAATAATAACAAAGTAAATTAGTAGTTTACTAGCCCTTACACTAGTTCTCTTACAAAAAAATGCAACTTGGTGATTTCACCAACCGTTGTTATTTAGGTGGGTAATATTAATCGAGATAGCGTCGTCGTGTGTGAGTGAAATATTTGTTTGTTACAACTATTATTGCTTCTGTCACATACTATTGCTTCTATTACGTAGTTAATGCAGTTCTGTTTGTAGGTATAGGAACAATTTCGATCGGAATAAACACAATAGTATATTATGCAACTAGTGAATAAAGGACGGATTTAAAGCGAGGGCCGTAGATGAGTCACGAGCAAGTGAAGGATTCTAATGATTGAATCACGAGCGCAGCGAGTGATTCAACTGTTAGAATCCTGAACGACGCGAGTGATTCATGGCCCTCGATATAAATTCGTACTTTATTCAGGAGTTGCATACTATACTTTATACCACGACTACGAGAATATTTATTTAATCTAATGCCAAACTCCTTGTCGCAAATATCGACCAATCAAATCTCGAGAATTTATTTGCACCAAAGAGTTTTGAATTTCGAATCTCAGCGCAAGGAGTTTGTGTAAGCATTGAAATAGAGACCGGATATATTTTGTGTTCCAAATTCAAACACCAAAATAGTGAAAAAAACAAAACAGTGAATAAAAGGCCTTTTTATTCACTGTTTTGCGTGAATAAAATAAGCTTTTTAAAGTAGGTATGGTATAAAAGCTGTAGTGGCTATTATAGGTATTCATTTTAGTGAATGGTGTAATTTTTTCTAACGGATTATTGGTTTTTAACTATACTAACTTAATTTGTTTGGAGTATAGCGCTGTAACCCATACTCCAAACAATAAAGTAGGGTATGAGACTTGGAATAGGACTAGATTAAGTAGGGTTGACCCAGAGAGATAGGGAGATCCTAGAAGCTTTGGGAATGTGGTGCTGAAGAATGATGTAAAGGATAAGTTGGACAGAAGTAACAAATATAGAAATCGTAGAGTACAGGAAAAGAGGGTCCTATTAGCAAGGATTAAGAACAGAAGAGGAAAGATGGTTGGCCACGACAATTTTATAAAGATCATAATGAAAGGGAAGATTGAAAGAAAGAAAGGAAGAAGGCCACAAATAAACTACATGAGCTAAATAAAGGAGAAAATAGCTGTCGTGTCGTATAAGGAAGTTAAGGAGAGAAACAGATGGAGAGAGCTGCTTCAAATACACCGACAAGAGCACAGCTCTTAAGTTAGAAGAACTTAATTTGACAGTGGTAAAGTTATAGCCGGCTTTGTTTTTTTGGTCTATAAGAAAGGGACGCCTATATTTCTAGTGCTATCAATTTAGGTCAGCAACAAAAAAATAAACACCAAACTATTGATTTTTACACAGGTCTTTATCAAACTTTACCTTTAATTTGTTTCCCCAACGTTTTATTAAAAAAAAGGATCAACACCCTAATAACCGCTTGACGCACTTGCCTCCCGCGCGCCGTACCCCTAGAAACACCACACGCCGACCGTTTTTTTTGATGACGGCGCGGGATGAGTCATCGCGCAGTTCAAAACTAAACAAGACTCTGCTCATTGAAATTAGACCCTACTTGTTCTAAGGTTTATTGTTACGGTTGAGCTAATGCTTCGAATGACACATTATTTGTATGTATGTGAAGGCAGATTACGCAATGTAATAATTCAGAACTTCGAAGTACTTTTAGGAATACAATGATTTATAATTTAAAAATGAAAGGATATCCTATGTTTAAGATGTATTATATGAGTCTTCATTCAATATGAAGCAGAAAAACACAAAACAAAACATTCAATAGTACAAAAATATTTATTTACAAGATAATATAGTACAATACAATATTTGTTTGAATGGAGGTTTCTATCTAGACAAACTTTTTCTTTTTTTTTCTGTCAACCGTTTGAACTGATTATTAGGTTGGTGCACATGTAAATGAAGGTCAATTCAGTGCGAAAAGGATGGCAAATCGTTCCTTACGAGTATTCTAATTAGAAAAAGCAAGACAGGTGGAATTGTCGAAAGAGGCCGCGGGAGACCGCGTAAATTTAAAATTGTTGTCTATAGTCACCCCGGTGCTTTCAGACGCGCTTTGATTGTTGTCTAAAGACACCAAGGTGTTTCGAGCGGCTAATATTAAAGGTGCGAGAGTGTATGAAGATGTATGTATGTTTTTTACTCTATCATGCAACTAATAATAGGTTCAATAAGATTTGGGGGCACGGCAGTGCCCCCGCCAAGTCGAGCGCGAAGCAAACACTGCCGTACCATCCTTTACTGGAACCATTTCGCCGCATTTTCAGGCCCCTATTTGAGAACCTCTGGATAAGACCAGAACGCTGAAATTTTCGTCATCCAGTAAGCCATAATCACATACTTAAAATCCAAAATTTGAAGTCTGTAGGTCATTTAGTTACGAAGTTAAGCGAAAGCAAAGTTTCGCATTTTAGACAGACACTCACTCACTCACTCACTCACTCACTCACTCACTCATGATCATCAGAATAGAACTAGTACTTCCCATAAACTCAGAGAGCTGAAATTTGGTACAGAGTTAGGGTTTAATGGCCACATAAAGGGAAAACCATAAAAACTAGGATAATCGAAGATCTGGAGTACCTGGTGACCCTGATAAGAAAACACGAGAGCCTAACCAAACTATTAGAGATCGACATACCGCCTTTACAAAAAATATTCAACTACTGGACCGATTTGAGAAATTCTTTCACCATTAGAATCTTATATTATCCCTGATGAACATAGGCTATAGTATATTTTCAAAAATATTAGGGATCCGTATGAAAACATCGATAATGTAATCCAAAGTGTGAAAAAAATAAAAAATAAATCCTTATATTGCGTTTGGTGCGGAAATTATTGACAATAGAGCAAAGTAATGTACTACAGTTTTAAAGAAGACATCAATATCTACAAAAAAGTATGTAATACCATATGTCTAACTATTAGGGATCCGTATGAAAACTTCGATAATGTAACCCAACGTGTGAAAAAAATCCTTATATCGCGTACTCTGCGGAAATTGTTGACAATAGAGCAAAGTGATGTACTACAGTTTTAAAGAGGACATCAATATCTACAAAAAAAGTCTGCGATACTAAATGTTTTATTAGGGATCCTTATGAAAAATTCGATAATGTAACCCAAGGTGTAAAAAAATTACCTGTAATATCATTATTACATCCGTGCGACGCCGGGGCGGACTGCTAGTACGCAATAAAATTAAAGGAAAACTCTGGAAAACTCTGGATAAGACTAGACTGGCTTTTATACCTACATAACTTATACTTACAAGTTTACAAGAAGAAATAGTCGAACGATTAACTTTATTCTACTCGAACATTACACAAATTGAATAAACAAATTAATAAATTAAATAAACTAAAATATTAATTTCGCTCAAAATTTGATCAAAATATAATGCATTGGACTAAGAGTGGCGGTGATACCCGCACACGTCGCTAGATGGCGCTGACTGTATTTTAAACGCGCTTACGATTTGTTTTTATAATAAAAAAACTACTCATAAAAAGAAAAAAAACTGTGTCAAATAAGAAAATCTAATAAAATAAATCAATAAGCCCACGTTTCTACAAAAAGAAGTGAAATCCCACCAAAAACATTCTGTAAAAAACTAGCCAAGTCTCGATGGAGCTGCTTGTTTATCTCTAAAAAGTAATGAAATCTAGACAAAGTCGTGTCAAGTCTGAGGTTCTTTACTGCGATTTCTTTATTATTATAGAATGTTATGTGACTTGGCCGTTGAAGAGTACACAAGGGTATAAAACCAGGTGCTCCATGACACCATTGCACCAATCTGTCGCCAGAACCGCTACCCATTAACGATGGAAAATTGCCACTTAGAAAACGTTGATTCAATAACCAGTCAATTGTAGGCTTGATAAAGCTGCGTATTTCAATAACACTTATGTAAAGGCGAGCCTGAAACAAACAGTATAAAAATACGTCTATTTTATGTTAGATCGGTGGTCGATTTGACGCTCCAAAAAGAAGACAGCAGAAGTCAGCATTGTCAATGCTGAATGCATGTGTTGCACGATCAACAACAGCCTAAAATAAGACACTAGCGTCCAATTACCAATACCTGTATTGGCTAATATCTCGCTTAACAAACATAGGTAGTTACAACAGATATAACATTACGTGTAAACAAAATTGACTTGTACCCACTAACGTATAAAGAATGTTCAACGGCCAAGTCACACAACATTCTATAATAATAAAGAAATCGCAGTAAAGAACCTCAGACTTGACACGACTTTGTCTAGATTTCATTACTTTTTAGAGATAAACAAGCAGCTCCATCGAGACTTGGCTAGTTTTTTACAGAATGTTTTTGGTGGGATTAATTTTACAGTTTCATAATTTGAACATTTTCCTATGTCCTAAAGTGAAGTGAAAATCATGTAACAAAATATTTAATAGT
This sequence comes from Hydriomena furcata, assembly GCA_912999785.1. Classification (NCBI taxonomy): domain Eukaryota; kingdom Metazoa; phylum Arthropoda; class Insecta; order Lepidoptera; family Geometridae; genus Hydriomena; species Hydriomena furcata. Next base: position 11,278,177 of record OU538837.1, read on the forward strand.
TTTTTTTTGGCTGTCAGCCAATACTGACCCATTTATGGCATGTAGCAGTAGTCATTCAGGAGGATGATTCGATATTACAGCATTTATACATGTTTCGTTCTGAAACGATATAATCAGCACCATACAAAAACTGTCATTATGTTGAAGATCCCTCGAGATCATTGACCACAGCCTATAGACGCCTCATGTGAACATTTTCTTACAACACATTATTAGGCTTATACTGCTGGAGAGACACCGAGCGCGTTTCACATTGCGCCTCGCGGCGGGCTGTACCATCGTACCGGCCAATCAGAATGCATTTTTTGCCGCTCTCTCCGACCCACACACCTCAACGGTTTGACAGAATTGTTTGTTTGAAGAATAATAGCATCTATAGAACTATGTGGTCGATGCACGAGATAAAGCACTTAGGTAGGGTAGCTGTAATTGTCTTCAGTTTTCGTGAGTAGTCTACTAATTAATCCTGTGTAAATACGTGTAATTATTAAGCTTCTTACGTACAAAACACACAATGCACATTAAGAAAGTTTTAGTAACATAAGTACCTAATCTAATAGTAATATTACAAATGATGTTTTATCTTAGCGATGGGCTTGCAACCTGTCACGTATGGAATGCTAACTATTGCAAAATGTGGGCATGTGCCAAATATAATGTTTGGACGTGCCTCTGACTACCACCACTAGACATCTTCAAAGGATCTAAGAGTCTGGAGATTTGAGAGGATGTCTATGTCTACCGTACTTGGGGATTACAGTCGTGATCCTATTTATTTTTATTATTTTATTTATATTTTATCTTCTTATATAAAATTATCGTGTTACAGTGTTTGTAACCAAACTCCTCCGGAACGGCTTTACAGATTTTGATGATTTTTTTGTGTATTTGGTAGGTATGAGAGTAGGTCGTAAGATATTTTATAGATCATAGATCATTTTATAGATATTTTATAGGTGATAAGGGTGGCGTAAAGTTCGGGAAAAACTAAGTGTTTTTTTTCTGTGGGATTATTGAAATTTAACAGGACCACGTAAACGGGACAGCTAGTTTGATTTAACCTCGCAGCTCAGTTGCTAATAGTTTTTCACTGCGCTCTAGACTGTGGGTACGATTCCCTCTCAACAACAACATTTGCGTGATGTACATACATACATTGTTCTATGTATAGGTGCTACAATGTATACAAATATGTAGTATGTATTTACTCAAAAAAGTATGGAGATTTCTATTAGTTATCTGGTACCCATAGTACATGCTTTGGCTAGATGGCACTGCGTTTTTCAACCTATTTCGTCCCACTGCTGGGCAAAGGTCTCCCCAAAAAATCCTTCGAACTATCTTTATCCTTCGAGTTCTCCCACCATGCTCTCTCGAAGGAGTCGAGATCCAGAGATTTCTTAGCCGATCACGACCTTGCCTACCATCAGGTTGCCACGGTGTTATGGCAATCGCCCATGCTTTCTTGGTTACTTATAATACCAAATTCTTACTAGTATTATATTATTCACAAAAATCTCATTGTTTTAAAAATAATACAGCAGGATAAAGACGCAGCCTATTTATTTTATGGGCTTTGTACGTACTTTTGTTAAAAATTGCACGCCCGAGCTAACTCCCCTATTTCCCATATGATTGTGAGCCAAAGATTACATGAGCAGGAAAGATAGGCCCCTTAATATTTTATGAAGAAATATTGAGGCTATGTGAGTGTGGTACAAGGTAGGAGATATTGGCTCGCGACTGTATTCCCCAAGCACTACTACACTAAACATTACGATTGGCCTATGCCCACTTTCCGCATATTTTTTTTATCTGATGATGGAGTCAGAAGCTGTTCAACAGATACTCACAACGAAACTCCTTAGTAAATACTTCGATTGAGTAAATACTTTGCATACTTGTCAAGTTCCGATGACAATGTTATATTAATGTGACAGGTGATAGCGCGCTGGTGCTTGATGGTTTAATGATTTTATAAAAAAACATACAGGCGACTTGAGAACCTATCATTGAAAAATATTTTTCAATGAGAACCTATCATTGAAAAATATTTTTCAACAAAAAAACTTATTTTTAACCTACTTCACAAAGAAGGAGGTTCTCAGGTCGCCTGTATGTTACGCGATTACTCCGGCGTTTATGGACGGACTTACAAATCTATAATCTTATTTAAAAGCCTATACTTCCGAGATGGTCCCATCATCACCAAGTCAGCATCTGATGATGGGATCCCAAGGAAATAGATTGAAGATAGAAGATAGAAAATACTTTATTGCACACCATAAAAAGAAATAAAACATACATAATAAGAATACACAACAAAAAATGGGCGGTCTTATCGCTAATCAGCGATCTCTTCCAGACAACCTTTGGGTGGAGAAGGACTATTGATCTAGCCCTTCTTTCATTGGCATACACCGAGTGGAGGGCTAGCCAGAGTAGGGACCCCTAGATGTCGCGGATGCGTTCGAAATAGAAATGATAAACACCTCGAGTTGACGTCACGAATTTGAACAACCTATTATAAGGCACAGATAACAGGGCCCCTGGGTTTTTTATTAAGTATTTTAAAGTACTACAATATTTATTTATAAACATTAAGTCGGTTTTGTTTTTAGTTTTTTAAACGTAATTATTAAATGTAGTCTCCCGCTACCGCTCATGAAATCCACCCCCGCACCGATACAGCCGAGCGATGTCCACTGATTGAACTTAATAAATGGATACTGAGAAAGCAAATACGTACAGATACCCTGTTATTCAGGACGAACGTATCAGGAGAGATGTTGTTCGAATTAATAGATTTGTATCCCAGTCGGAATAGACTCTTTTTATTGCCGAACTCTATGAAGGAAAAGAATAGAAGCAGATGGATTATGGTTTAGATGGAAGTTTTGGGGTTCGGTTAGATGTTTCTGACCTTACAGCTCAGTTGATAGTATCTCTGCCTTCTGCGCTATAGGTTATGGGTTCGTGTGATAAACATAGATGTTTGTCCTGTATCTTTTTTATAGATAACTAGCGATCCGCCCCGGCTTCGCACGGGTGCAAAGCTGATACCAAAATATATTACAGAATGTCTTTGTATACTCGTTAACAGCATTTAAAATTAAAAAAAAAGTCGCGCTGATTTGAAATCTTAAAATTATCAATGGTTCTCTAGAATATATTAAGCATGTTATTATACATATAAACCTTCCTCCTGAATCACTCTATCTATTAAAAAAAACCGCATCAAAATCCGTTGTGTAGTTTTAAAGATATAAGCAAACATACATACAGACATACATACAGACGCGGGAAGCGGAAAGCGACTTTACTTTATACTATGTAGTGATGGTACGGAACCCTTCGTGCGCGAGTCCGAATCGCACTAGGCCGGTGTTTTTTTAATTATGATTTTGCTTATTGTTTACGGTAAGGCTTAACCCGGCATTCCTTTTACACTAACGCCGGCAGCGGTATTTAGCCGAAGTGTCGCAATGCAGTGCTTCATAGTCGTAGAACATAATGGTGACCTACGGTAAGTGACCGATGTCAGTGTAAAACATCGACCACACAGCATTTACAGTTACACTTATTAAACGAGGCGAACACTTTCTCACACACATTAGGCTTAAGGTGTGACTAGACATCGCGCGGCATTCGCAGGCTTGTGTCCTGCGAACGAATAATAACACCGTTTGAGCGCGGCAGGTGGCTCGCGGCTGCCGCGCTCAAATGCCGCGCTATATCTGGTCACACCGTTATACTGCTGATATAAGACACCGAGCGCGTTTCCGACGCGCTCCGCAGCGGGCTGTGACATTGAACCGGCCAATCAAAATGCATTTTTTCGCACACCTCAACGTTTTGATAGAATTTTGTTTGTTTAAAGAAATTAAGCCATTAGGCGTCTATTGGGCTATGTGATCGATGGTGTAGAAGGAAGGCGAGCTTTATGGTGTTAGTTTTATAACTTTAACATATTTTTGGTGTTTTCACGGATTTGATGTAGGTACGTTTATTACCTTACTAATTTAATTCTTTCTTTTTATTTCACAAACTTTTGCATTTATAATATTAGAAAAGTATTGTTAAATGTTACGCAAAAAAACCTTTTTCTTTTACCTATATTGGAAATCAAATAATAGGATTTCTGAGTGATTGACTAAAGTAGTTGAAGTTGTCTTCAATATATATATATAAAAATCAATGCCACTTTTCGTTGTAATTTTCTACTCACCTATCCAAACCAAATGTTTAGGCTTTGTTCGGACTATTTAGTAGATGTGAGTTTGCTCAAAATCGGTAGAGCGGTTCTTCATTTATTAATTTTTTTGTAACAAATGAATTCAATATATGGCCGATCATTTTGTAAATGGGGATTTTGCTGTCAATCAATTATTGGAATTTGACAGGACAACTGTCTGTCACGGGTCGGCTAGTTTAGTATATTTTTTGTTGCCAGTTAGAAGAAGCCTTAAAATATATAATAACAATACAAAAACGATGTTATCGATTAAGTAGTAATTGCCGTAATTGAGTGTAATTTAAAAATACTCGTGAACTAAATATTGAACATTTTGTGTTTTCCAATACTAAAGATTGATAAAATAATCGCCCGTTTAAATCAGTAAAAAGTAAACGTGGAAATGAAATAACTATTGAAAGAAATAAGAAAAATATGGTGTGGACGTACTTGTATGCAGGTATTTTCAGAGATGATATTTTGAGGGATCGAACACATAACCTACGAGTACATCACAGAAGAGGGGTTAACATGAACCACTATCTTATCGACAACGTATCGTCCAAATGCCAAAACTGACACTTTTACTATACAAAAAGTGCCAGTTTTGACATTTGTACGATAGGTTGTCGATACGATAGTGGTTCATGCTAACCCCTACTGGTGCTCAGGCCATAGGTAGAATTACTACTACACTTTTTATGTTGATTCTAAATGATCTATGAATTCAACAGAAAAATACTTTAAGAAATAAGACCTTAAAGACAAATTAATAGGTTGTCTATTTGTTGTTGGCTATTTTAATTTACTTTTTAGGAACTATTTTTCTACTAATTAGATCTTATAATATTTGGATCTTCAGTCACACTTCAAACAAGCTTTCAGTCAGATTGATCAAATAAAACCTGCCAAGTGCGAGTCGGACTCGCGCACGAAGGGTTCCGTACTATTATCTATACAAAACGGTAACAAAATCACGTTTGTTGTACGGGAGCCCTACTTAAATATTTATTTTATGTTGTTTTTAGTATTTTTTGTTATAGCGGCAACAGAAATACGTCATCTGTGAAAATTTCAACTGTTTAGCTATAAAGCCGGGCGCGTAAAACGACGGGCCGCGCCAGATGACGCTCCGCCTGTGTGCGTCCGGGGCGCGTCGCGTACAGAGCGTTCCGAGCACGGGCCACCACGGATCCATCGTTCCCACGGCGCGTCCGTCCGCCTTGGCGCGGTCTGGCGCGTGAAAACGCGGGCCGTGGGACCCCGGCATAAGACAGACGGACAGACAGATGGACAGACAGACGGACAGACAGACGGACAGACAGACGGACGGACAAACAGACGGACATACAGATGGACAGCGAAGTCTTAGTAATAGGGTCCCGTTTTTATCCTTTGGGTACAGAACCCTATAAATATCAGTTTGACAATACTGACAGTAGGTACTAAAGATGAGTAAATATAAACTGAGGTTAAAATTCGTCGAATAAAAAGTAAACCATGCATGAAAGCCTGTCGATCGCTCCAGATTACATAACACTTCCATAATATTAGTCGGATAATCTCCCTCGCAATCGCACGAATAAGCTTTATCGAATGCTTACCGCGAGCGACGAATCGGGTACCCCAGTTTACCTCAATGAATAATCTCTTGGGAAAATATTGAATTCGGAAATTATAACTCGTTTCTTAGTCATTTTAGTAACTTCCAGTCTGTTATAATCTTATAAGAACATAATTTTTGCTACTTATCAAACAAACAAACTATTCAGCTTTATTATTATTAGTAAAGGAGATAAAATGCCGATTTTTGGGTTCCATATTTCTAAAAAGATCCCTTGTAGTTTCGCCATGTCCGTTTGGGTGTTAACGATGTCAGAGACATTACTCGTGAACAATTTGTAATTACCAAACACTCTGATATTGTAATCGATTAATAAAATAAGGGACAAAATTATTTTTACTTGAAATAAGTACTTGACAGTACTTACGTCAAACCTTATCGATCGCGATTCTGTCAGATGTCACTAATTACCAAATCCAAATTTTTTGAATTTGGAACCTCATTAAGGCGCTCCCAGTCGACGATTGTTTTTGTTCGAAACGAAAAAAGAAATACTTGTGAACAAGCCACATCTCCTATTTTATAATGTATAGTATATGTGAATAAAGATGTACCCATCTTTAATCACTTCGATAAATAATCCTACCGACCGCTGAAATGACGACAAACACACGTCGGCGCGTGGTCCGCCTTTGCCTTTGCGAATAAATTAATGATATAAATTTTGTATAATTACTTATCAAAAATCTATTCTAATAGAAATCTAGAACTACATATTACCTATCTTTAACAATAAATCACAAGTTGATTTTAATAGTAGGTATATAAAATATTTTGATCATAAATTCTAAAACGTATAATTTTGAAATAATATCTTTATCGTGAAAAGTTTCTGCTATTATGTTTTCAGCTTAATAGAAATCTAGATAGGAACCTGAAGTAATATACTTATAAAAATAGGAGATGTGGCTTGTTCAGAAGTATTTCTTTTTTCGTTTCGAAAAAGAGCAATCGTCGACTGGGAGCCCCTTAACGTTACTTTTTTTCGTATAAGAAAGCTTTCACTGTACGAGGTGTACCTACACGCGCTTGGTTATTCTCATTTCATCTCATCCAAAAGTTGTAGGTACCTAAAATTAAAGTAAAAATTAATATAAAAAAAAATTTATCAAAATCGGACTACTCTGAAAGAGTAATGCGTGGCCATACATCATCATCTTCCTGCCCTTATCCCACTAAAGTGGATCGGCAAATACACAAAAAAAAATTATGCGCCTCGACTTGAGAATCACCTCCGTTATTTCCTCCTCCTCCGTAAAAAAATAGGTACCTACTATCACGATTATGGTCCCCAAGTACGGTAGACCTCCTCTCAAATCTCCTGGCGCTCAATGAAAATAAAATAATAAATAAATAAAATAAATAGGATCACGACTGTAATCCCCTAGCACGGTAGACATCCTCTCAGATCTCCAGACGCTTAGATCCTTTGAAGATGTCTAGTGGGGGTAGTCAGAGGCACGTCCAAACATTATATTTGTAAGGAGGTCCAAACATAAACATGCCCACATTCCGCAGTAGTTATCTTTCCATACATGACAGGTTGAAAGCCTATCGCACGCCTCTGTTCTATTTATCAAAATATACTCTGATTTCTCATGTGCCCCAATTTGGGGTTCAGCGGGTATTATAATAATCCTCGCGCCGCACGCTGTAGCTTTTCAACCATGATTGATGACAGAAAAGTTAGATTATAAAAATGTCATGCTCGTGTGTTATAACGACCGCGTCTTCTTTTAGCGTTCCGTGAAAGGGAATCCCTGGTTTTTATCAAAATTTATATACCTCGATGAAAATACAACCACTTCTTCTCACGACTAGTAATATTTACGTAAAAAACTTATAAGAAAACCGCCAGAAACGATTCAAACAATCGAAAAATTATTCATCACTAGCCGACCCGTAACAGACGTTATCTTGTCAAATTTAAATAATCGAATAGAAAAGACTGAATGTTTTTTGTCAGTGTTGTCAGATTTGTTGCACATCAGTGCTATCTATACAGCAATCATCCTTTTTGCGTACTTTATCATTTTGGGGATGTTTTTCATATTTTAAAGTAGTCTATTCTTTTTTTCGGGTTCCTATTATATCTACATCTACAGCAAATTTCAACTTAATCCGTTTTATCGTTTAGGCCTGATTGAGGAACAAATATACATTCTAACTCACAAACTTTCACATTTATAATATTATTAGGTTTAGGATAGGTTTAGGATTATTATAAAAGGGACGATATTCGTTTTTTAAGTCTTATGAAGGAACTGTTAGTCTTATATGAATATAAAAAAAAACCGGCCAAGTGCGAGTCAGACTCGCGCACGAAGGGTTCCGTACCATTATCTATAAAAACGGCAAAACAGCTCCCATACAACAAACATGATTTGTTTGTTGTATGGGAGCCCCCCTTAAATATTTATTTTATTCTGTTTTTAGTATTTGTTGTTAGAGCAGCCACAGAAATACATAATCTGTGAAAATTTCAACTGTCTAGCTATCACGGTTCATGAGATACAGCCCTGTGACAGACAGACAGACAGACGGACAGCGAAGTCTTAGTAATAGGGTTCCGTTTTTACCCTTTGGGTACGGAACCCTAAAAATCATCGAAACTGGATCACCAGCCAAAAATATATGGTAATACCTAAAAAAAATATATTTGTACCCACTTTTTTCGTCTGTTAAATAAATAGTCAGTGCCTATCTTCTTATCACAGTAATTTTTTTAAGTTTCATCAATATCGATCCAGCTGCTAAGTCGTGAAAACGTTACAAATAGACAGAGACACGCGAGTTAATTTCAAATTCATATTATTAGTGTGAATAATTTAAATTTCGCAGAACCCATTTATATCTTGTACGTGCTTAACACCGCCTGTCATCCTATTGCTAAGTAATGCGATTTGAATTTTGATAAAATATTATACGCGCTTATCTAAATCTTTAGTATCTAGAGCCGCGGTGGCCTAGTGGAAGGCAACTTGGCTTTCATTTTGAAGGTACTTCCTGTGGGGCCTAGTGGAAGGCTTCGAATTCAGGCTAATCTTTATGTATAACTAGCTGACCCAGCGAACTTCGTACCGCAATATAGAAAAGTGTTGTTTTTAGACTTTTTCAGGCAATTTTTTAAATAAATTCTCCTCGTAAGAACCATCCTCGTACTTCAAGGAATATTACAAAAAAAGAATTAGCGAAATCGGTTCAGGTATCTCTCTGAGAGAACGGTGAGAAAATACGGAATAAATGCGAGGAAAATAATAAAAACAACATTTTTCTTTATCCATAAAATTTGTTCCCAAATTCTTGGGTATTTCTATTTAAAATGATTAACAACCACGACAGTTTTAATTCTATAACTAAACAGTCATTTAGCATAGGTATTACATTTGGCACAACATGTATGTGAAATGTGGGCATGTGTTAAATGTGTGAACGTGTCTCTGTCTACCCTTTTGGCAATCTCTATGCATCTGAGCGCCTAGAGATCTGAGTAGATGTCTACCACGCAATCAGAGGCACGTCAAAACATCACATTTTGGCATATATGTCCATATTTTGAAATAGTTAGCATTTCATAAGCTTTTCTTAGTTTTTGGGCTAGATGGCGTTAGTTGTGTTAGTTACGAAATAGGGTCAAACCAATCCCAAAAATTAAATCATGAATAAGAAAGCAGTAACCGAAATTTACAGCCAAGCATGTTTGTGATATTGGCAGTTTTATTGGTATTTTACGACGTGGTCGCAGGTCACGTCAATGGCGCTCCTCAGGCCATAAAAACTGGCAGATCTTTACGTGGAACAGGACAGGATAATAGTGGTGCCGAAGATAAGAGGGGGTGAAAACAGTTTACGTGAGTTAGAGGTAATCAGCTTTCTGATGGAATTTGAATCGGTTTGGTTTAGTCGTAAACTTTTTATGAGAATTTAGATAAAGTAAGAATTATCTACACAAAAATCAATTGCTGCAAGTCTCGCTAAATCTCGAAAATAGCTCGACGAATTTGGATGTTTTTAGGGTTCCGTATCCAAAGTGTAAAAACGGGAACCTATTACTGAGACTTCGCTATCCGTCTGTCCGTCTGTCTGTCACAGGGCTGTATCTCATTAACCGTGATAGCTAGACAGTTCAAATTTTCACAGATTATGTATTTCTGTTGCTGTTATAACAACAAATACTGAAAACAGAATAAAAGCCCCCCTTAAATATTTATACAACAAACGTAACCGCAAATTCAGCCAACATGGGCACGCGTTCTCACCATCATTATCATCATCAATATATCAGTGTAATACTGCTCACTCATCACCAGTTTGACAATATCTCTATTGCCATAACAAAGTATTATTATTTCAACATTATTCACAGTTGACAAGACACTGTACATCTAAATGGTCCTTCGAGCCGGTGATTTTTTTACTTTATTGCTTTCAGGAAAATCTAGCTCATAATTTTAAATGGAAAACAGCAGAGGGCCATGGGTTGGCCAAAGGATAAGAGTGCGGATCCATCAGCCGAAAAATTACTAAGATGATGCCGAGCTATAAAATACAAGTCTACACTTAAGGCTGGGCACACCAGCGGCGTGCGAATAATGGACTATTTCCCCGCGATTGTAGCCTTTAAAATGTTGAAATTTGAAAGGTTACCTCGCAATTTCGACAAAAGATTGAGTTCATTTTCTTTTTATAAATTCAAATTCAAATTCAAAAATCATTTATTTCAATAAAATCACAAGGATCACTTTGAAACGTCTTAGGAACTAGGTGAAGCTACGCCGATTCCACGCGACCAAGCCTAGAAGAATCAGGCAACAAACACGGCTTGGGGTCTACCTTTTTTTTATGATCCTTTCCTTAATGCTATGTAGAGCTCCAGTGTGGTACCAATCGAACAAGGTGAAGGCTCAAACAAGAATAATAATTAAAAGTACCTACTACTCAAGACCTACTATAGAAAATTATTTTTACGAAAATATCTGATGTCATTGGATGTAGGTATAAATTTATTACAAAACTAGCTGACCCGTGCCCGCTTCGCTGGTCGACAAATAGTTTCACATCTGGTTAGAATACCAGATGTGAAACTATTTGTCGATCTTCAAAATAAATTATAGCCTATATGTTGCCGAGGGCTAATAGCTACATAACAAAAAAGGGTTCATAAAAATCCGTCCAGTAGTTTTTGCGTGAAAGCCGGACAACAGACAGACAGACAGTCTAAATTTTTTTTTGTCTTGTGTTACTTCTATTATGGCCCTTAGGAGTATTTTTATTAGTTTTTATTCAATGTACAGAATTGAACTCTTCTACAGTTTTATTATATGTATAGATGTAATTCCCAAAAAGAATTGATGTCAAGCAGGCGGTCGGTTGTAATGCCGGGGTCCCACGGCCTGCGTATTCACGCGCCATACCGCGCCAAGGCGGACGGACGCGCCGTGGGAACGATGCATCCGTGGTGGCCCGTGCTCGGAACGCTCTGTACGCGACGCGCCGGACGCACACAGGCGGAGCGTCATCCGGCGCAGCCCGTCGTTTTACGCGCCGTTTTAAGATGGGGGCTTATGTAATAAATCATATTTAAATACTATTTTCCACTGCCAATTAGGTTGGCTGGTAAAAAATGCCTTGGCATTAAGTCCGCCTTTTTGTATTAATTTTATAAGTGTAATTAAAATATAAATGAATAAATGAAATGTTTAAAAACTTAAACATTCAACATTAGAGAGATTTAAAACAAACATTTAATTCATCTAACAACAACCAATTTTAATTATATTGACAAAGTTGTCAAGCTGAGTAATTAATTAACAATTACTTAACTAAAATTAATTTGAGTTACACAGACGACAATCAGTATAAAATATTCCGAATTTTGAGAATAATTAGAAAGATGTGTGAAAAAGGACATTAAATAATTCAGAATAATTGTTTTTTTGTTTGATTTGACTTTTCTACTCCATACTTTACAATATCTAATGTATATCTGAAAAAGGTATACTCACTTTAAATTTATTAATTTATATCAGTTGTGTGGTTTGTTGAAAGTGCTTTTATTCTGTGAGATCATTGAAGTACGAACTCGTATAGCGTTGTCACTTTCGCACCGCGAGTAATAAAATAAATATATAGGATCACGACTGTAATTCCCAAGTACGGTAGGTATCCTCTTAGGTCTCCAGGCGCTTAGATCCTTTGATGCTAGTGGGGGTAGTCAGAGGCACGTCCAAACATTATATTTGGCACATGCCCACATTTTGCAGTAGTAAGCATTCCATATGCGACAGGTTGCAAGCCCATCGCTGCTTATAAGTATACTGGTTTCCTCACGATGTTTTCCTTCACCGTTTTGAGCACGTGTTTTTGATACGCATAAAATTTCGAATAGAAAATCCTTTGACACACGCCAGCATTCAAGCCCACGACCTTCAGATTGAAAGTCGAGGTACTCTGCTAACACGGCTTTCGTAATATTGTTTTGATATTACTTTAGGACCTTGTAGTATGGCCCCTGGATAATGCGGATCGTAACAAGAGGGCTATTTTATAAGGTAACATAAAGATGCCTTTTATATTTTTATAATATCACCGCTTCCATGAATCCTGATAACTGAGGGGCTTAACAGGGCTTACGAAAATAAATTAGATGAGGTATAATTTTTTTATGTTACGGTCGTGAAGTACCTACATTTTTACTACGACAACAGTATGACGATCTTAAATTACAAGGACAGACATTATTTCTGTAATGGCTTTTTAAAAACTTAAAAGAAAATCGACGTCAATGTTTCGATTAATCGAAAAGTCAAGAGACGATATTAGTTTTTAGGGTTCCGTACACAAAGGTAAAAACGCGACCCTATTACTAAGACTCCTCTGTCTGTCAGTCTGTGTCACAATGCTGTATCTCATGAACCGTGATAGCTAGACAGTTGAAATTTTCACAGATGATGTATTTTTGTTGCCGCTATAACAACAAATACTAAAAACAGAACAAAATTAAATATTTAAGTGGGGCTCCCATACAACAAAGGTTTTTTGCCGTGTGGCAATAAGGTACGCCTGTGACCTTAGCACAAACCACTATCGTATCGACAACCTATCGTCCAAATGCCAAAACTGACACTTACTATACAAATAGTGTCAGTTTACGATTCGTTGTCGATACGATAATGGTTCATGCTAACCCACCTGATTATACATAGAAAAAAATTGTGGAATTTAGAAGTACCTCCTTTTTTCGTCGGCTGAAAATAGAAGTTTGACTATAAAGAGTGGCTTTGGCTTTGAAGTCACGCATTCTTTATCTCAAGATTCAAAACCCAAGATATATATTTGCATAAAAAAGTGTTACAAAAAGGTTTTACCAAGAAAATATGGCACATAAAAACTTATTCGCTACTAGTGGAAACCTTCGCGACTTTGTTCACCTGAAGGTATTTTCAAACAGACTGTAACCCCTGCTGCACCCTTTTTAGGGTTGAGTTTCAGGGATTTCTTACTTAGTGCACCCTAAAAGGAATTTACCCTAATTTCAAGGCTGTGCATGTGCATTGATAGATCAGTCAGTCAGTAACGCAAGAATTTTATATAATGCTATATGCTATGCGTCCCGACAGACGTTGTCCTGTCAAATTTCAATAATCCCACAAAAAAAAAGCACTTTCAGTTTTTCCCGAACTTTACGCCATCCTTATCACTTAGGGGTATAAAAAATACCCTACGACCTATTCTCAGATATACCCATTATACACAAAAAGTTTCAAACACAAACACTGTGACACGAGATTTTTATGTATTAGAGAATTCTGATTTTCTTTTTACATTAGGTATACAAGTAGACAAGTACAACAGAACTGGGTAGCTGAACGCTAGGAATGTTATTTTTCATAATATTTTTCGATTTAATAAAACCAATTATGTTTTGCCGTGTTGGCCGAGTGGGAGGTACCTCGACTTTCAATCTGAAGGTCGTGGGTTCGATTCCCGACGTGCATGAACAGATTTTTCTGTTCGAATTTTTTTTATGCGCATTAGAAACACGTGCTCAATACGATGAAGGAAAACATCGTGAGAAAACGTAGTATTCTTATAAGCGGCAATGGGCTTGCAACCTGTCACGTATGGAATGCTGACTACTGCAAAATGTGGGCATGTTTGGACGTGCCTCTTCAAAGGATCTAAGCGTCTGGAGTTCTGAGAGGATGTCTACTGTACTTAGGAATTACAGTCGTGATCCTATTTTTTTATTTTGTAATAAGCAAATTCCATTTTAATTGTTTAAAAAATAGAGTACATTTTTGTGTTTTAATCTTTGTTTTTTAAGTGTTTTTTTACTGCTATACATGAGCTCTGTTTTAGCATTTTTATTCTGGAGATAAAATAAATAAGATAATGGAAAAAAGATAAAGTCGTTTTATGTCTTTGTGCCAAGTCTTTCTGTAATTCTTAGTGAATCTCATCATCATCTTCATGCTCTTATCCCTCTTAAGTGAGTTCGGCACAACATGTGTTCTTCCATTTCCCTCTATCAGCCGTCATCTTATCACTCACTTTTCTCTTATGCCGGGGTTTCACGGCCCGCGTTTTCACGCGCCAGACCGCGCCAAGGCAGACGGACGCGCCGTGGGAACGATGCATACGTGGTGGCCCGTGCTCGGAACGCTCTGTACGCGACGCGCCGGACGCACACAGGCGGAGCGTCATCCGGCGCGGCCCGTCGTTTTACGCGCCGTGGGACCCCGGCTTTACCCATATCATTTTTCACACAGTCCGGAGTCTTTTTCAGGAGTTTTTTTTTAGTTTTTACTAGCGACACGCCCCGGCTTCGCACGGGTTTACTACATATAAACCTTCCTCCTGAATCACTCTATCTATTAAAAAAAACCGCATCAAAATCCGTTGTGTAGTTTTAAAGGTATAAGCAAACATACAACATACATACAGACGCGGGAAGCGGAAAGCGACTTTGCTTTATACTATGTAGTGATTCAATGTACAGAATTGAACTCTTTTACAATTTTATTATATGTACATTATTACAACAATGGGAAGTTACTCACGTTAATGATGAATTCTCAATGAGGACACCGACAATAATGTGTAGTACAACTCACGAAAGTTTTGAAAGTTATTATATATAGATTATAGAACCCAGACACAGAAAAAAACATCTAAGTTAAATAATTGAAAAAATATAGTCGTTTTATGTCTCTGTGTCGAGTATTTCTGTTATTCTTTGTGAATTTACCTGAACTAACGAGTCAATAAAGGGCTTTACACACAGCAGCTATAATGTAAAGATGTATATTATAGCACGGTACATCTCATTACGTCTTTCCATAGGAATCATCAGGAGACCACACACGGCAGCAATAATATACATTTTTACATCTTCGTATCTTAAGACGCTGCCAGTCGACGATTATTTTTGTTCGAAACGAAAAAAGAAATACTTGTGAACAAGCCACATCTCCTATTTTATAATGTATAGTATATGTGAATAAAGATGTACCCATCTTTAATCACTTCGACAAATAATCCTACCGACCGCTGCAATGACGACAAACACACGTCGGCGCGTGATCTGCCTTAGCTTTTCGAATAAATTAATGATATAAATTATGTATAATTACTTATCAAAAATCTATCCTAATAGAAATCTAGATTTACATATTACCTATCTTTAACAATAAATCACAAGTTGATTTTAATAGTAGGTATATAAAATATTTCGATCATAAATTCTAAAACGTATCATTTTGAAATAATATTTTTATCGTGAAAAGTTTCTGCTATTATGTTTTCAGCATAATAGAAAACTAGGTAGGAACCTGAAGTAATATACTTATAAAAATAGGAGATGTGGCTTGTTCAGAAGTATTTCTTTTTTCGTTTCGAAAAAGAGCAATCAGCGACTGGCAGCCTCTTAAGATACAGAGCGATATGAAAATATATTTTTTTCCGATACATCTATACATTTCCGTATAATGGAATACATTACCTGTTGTGTGTGTGTGATCTCGAGATTTAATTAATTAATTAATGTACATTGATATACATTAATTGAGGAACAAACTTACACTCAAACTCACAAACTTTCGCATTTATAATATGATTAGGATAACCACCGTGTGTGAAGTCCTTAACTTTATAAACTGACGCTAAATGTACGCACTGGTATTTGGCAAATATTTTTTCAATATATTATTGAAAAAAATATTAGTTTTTGTTACCCAGCATCGAGCTTAATATCTCCAATAACATTTTAAAACGGGCTGTAAAAGAGCTCTGAAGAAATTACCAGTGAAGTGGACTCTAATACTGAACACGTTTGTAAGCAACTCGTAACTGTCAGCTTAAGCTTTTAATGATCCAATTTGCACAGCGTTTGCTGGCAAAATGCGCCTTAAGACGAGGCCAGGGAGAATGCTATTTCATAAGCTGTAGCGTTTTATTCATATACTAGCCGACCCGTGACAGACGTTGTCTTGTCAAATTTTAATAATCGAATAGAAAAGACTGAATGTTTCTAGTCAGTGATGTCAGATTTGTTGCACACCAGCGCCATCTATACAGAATTCATCTCTTTTGCGTTTTTTATCGTTTTGTGGATGTTTTTCAAATTTTAAAGTAGCCTATTATTTATTCGGGCATTACATCGACATCTACAGCAAATTTCAACTTAATCCGTTTTGTCGTTTAGGCCTGATTGTGGAACAAACATACATTTCTTTTCACAAACTTTCGCATTTATAATATTATTAGGATTAGGATATTCATATATTTATCTATACTAATATTATAAAGATGAAAGCTTTGATTGTTCTCCGAAATTACTGGACAGATTTGAAAAAATATTTTACCATTCCAATCCTACATTATCCCTGATGAACATAGAATATTTACTAAAACGTTAGGGATCTGTATGAAAACTACAATAATGTAACCCAAGGTGTAAAAATAAAAGCTATAAAATCATTAGTACACCCGTGCGACGCTGGGGCAGACTGCTAGTTATTTAATAACAGTGAAAAAAGGAAAAATAAAGACGTGTGGCACTCGGAGACTGCCGCGGTAAAGCTATTGCATAATATTTTTTATCAACTTATGTAATTATAATTATTTATTTTAGCATTCCACACGTAACAGGTTGCAAGCCCGTTGCCGCTTTCAAGAATACTAACAGGTTTCCTCACGATGTTTTCCTTCACCGTGCACCGTTCATGCACGTGTAACGCGCATATACATTTTTCGAACAGAAATATCCATTGATGCACGGCCAGGATTCGATATTTACCTAACTACATGAATTCAATAATTCAATTTCAAACTTTTTAGTCGATCATGTCTGTGAAGTACCACCTATTTACTAATAGTGGTAAAATAGCGCCACCTGCCAGCGGAATTGCGAACCTCTCAAACCCCGAGCGTTCGCATGAGACCGCGAAAAGCACCTATAATAACGTAGTATCATCAAATGAAACTAGATGGCGCTGGAATGCGAAAATCACTCTAAGCAGGCATGACATGAGTCACCCACAGATTTAGGATGGTTCGCGCGCTGCGCTTACAAGATACATGAAGCGCGGGAGCGAGAAACTCTTATCAAGTGCAAACCGCCCGAGAGAAAAAGAGACAGCGAATGAAGTACCAATAACCAATATGTCATTGTTTTCGCGAGTAAGAGGCCTTAGCGTCCCGGTGTGTTGTAGGTACGTGGCAGTGAAATTTGTGCTTTTTTATGCTGATTCTTCGATAAAAATTGTGAATATTACGTTTTACAATTATGGTCTCGTGTTCTGTACCTGGATGTGTCGTTACAAGGCGAAATAATCCGAATAATCACACTTTTCACAGGTAAATACGATTTTGTCAATGGAATTTTTCGACCATATGGAATACCATATTTTGTTTAATTTCGGCAAGTAATCGGCTCGGAAAGAGATGTTTTCAATATTATTTAGTTTCCTATGTATATATTTAAGTATATTGTGTGATTTTAAACTAAATTCGCGAAATAAATGTGTAAGGAAGTAAATTGTTTGATTACGATAGTGCTTGACAAAGCGGTGACGTCAGAAGTATCGATAAAAACTTTTATGACATAATTACGAATTATTTCGTCAAATTATGTATCAGTTACAAATTGTTTATTGGGTACTTATTATTTAAGTACCTAAAAGTATTCAAACCTTGGTAAATGAATATCTGATATTTTTTCAGGTTTCCTCGCAATTCAGCATTGATGGAAAAATGGATGCGGACTATAAATAGACCAGATTGGACTCCTAGTACGAACTCCACTATCTGTAGCAAACATTTTGACTAAATATTTAAAACAAAGCTATGACAGAAATATTTTTTGTCAAATGTGTTTTGAAAGTTCTGCGAAACGTTCAGTCACTTTTTAATAATTTGCAAAATCATATTTTTGATCAAGATCCGTTAGATAACCACAGATATTATCTCATGAATTCCATTATTGAAATATATTTTAACCTTAGATTTAAACATGAAAACAAATTGTTAAAATTAAGCAGGGAAACGATACGAACACATCTCAACAAAACTGTTATATTCAGAGGACAATAAATAAAATTATTCAAAAGTATATGAAGTGTTTTAATTAACAGTATTATTTATTAGTATTCATGTATCCAGTTGAAAATAAAACATCCTTTTATAATATGCAGATTTAATGCAGGCTTAATCGTATTCCGCGACTGCAAAAACTTATAAATAATTTAAATAAAAAAATATTAATTTTCGCTGTCTTCGCCCGTCACCATCGCCTGTCGTCCGTAGTCGTCGTCATTGTCCGTTGCCGTCGTCATGAACCGCATCGGCCCATCGACTCACGTTGACTCCACGAACCACGTCAACAGGTCGACCCGCGCCAACCCATCGACCCACGTCGATCCATCAACCCACTTTAAGTATTGATATAAAAAAAAATATCGATATCAGTTCCTGTTTTCTACACGATTGATTGATTTTATTGCTATCTGTACAAAAAAAAAACCACCGACTGATAAATTTTAATAATCGATAATGAGAGGTTTTATAGTGGACAACACTATTTGGAACTCACACATAGACATTCACCAACACATGTACATATTTTTTTTGACATGTCTCCAAGCCGCCTTTGTGTATCTTGTACATCTTATATCTATGGAGTCACCAGATTGCGGGGCGAGTTTCCTCACGATGTTTTCCTTCACCGTTATAAACACGTGTAACGCGCATATACATTTTTCGAACAGAAATATCCATTGATGCGCGGCCAGGATTCGATATTTACCTAACTACATGAATTCAATAATTCAATTTCAAACTTTTTAGTCGATCATGTCTGTGAAGTACCACCTATTTACTGATAGTGGTAAAATAGCGCCACCTGCCAGCGGAATTGCAAACATCTTTCACCTCTCAAACTCCGAGCGGTCGCCTCGCATGAGACCGCGAAAAGTAGGTACTTATAATAACGTAATAACATCAAATTAAACTAGATGGCGCTGGAATGCGAAAATCACTCTAACACTCACACTCACGCGTATTGCGTGAGTGTGAGTGTGTCGTAAAATTTTGCGTAAATTTTCGTTACGAAATTTCTGGATTCGGTCTCCACGCTCAAGGCCCGCGATAGAAGCTATGCAATAGCTTAAAAAGTTGTTTGGCCGAGTGATAAAGACTTATAATCCAACTAGCGACCCGCCCCGGCTTCGCACGGGTAGCATGTTATTATACATTTAAAAAAACCGCATCAAAATCCGCTGTGTAGTTTTAAAGATATAAGCAAACATACATACATACATACAGACGCGGGAAGCGGAAAGCGACTTTGCTTTATACTATGTAGTGAAGATCGTGCAATGGATTTTTATGTACAAGAATTTATATGCGCGTTGACACGTGCTTATAACAGTGAAGGAAAACATCGTGAGGAAACCAGTTAGTATTCTTGTAAGCGGCAACGGACTTGCAACCTGTCGCGTGTGGAATGCTAACTACTGCAATATGTGGGCATTTACCAAATTCAATCTTTAGACATGCCCCTGACTAACCCCTCTAGATATCTTAAAGAATCTTCGTGTTTGGTTATACACCACTGACCACATGACTGCGCCGTCTGACGGCTGACGGCGGACGGCGGTAGGCACCGTTCACCGTTAACAAGGCAGGAAGTTTCGCTGTATTCCTGGACCGAAAACTCGGATTATTCTGACGTCGTCGGCTCATTCGCAGCAAATTCGTTTATTGTACCGTTTTTATTTTCAACATAATCTTGCCAGTATTCTTCTTAAGCGTAGCGATAAACGCTTCGTCTCGTCTAAAATTAATTTTAATGAGGAAAAAAGTTTGCTCTAACTTAGGGAATTTGTGGTGCATTTTGCAAAGTGAAAAGTTTTGGGGTGTTATCCAGTGTGTAAAAATAATATTAGCGAAATACTAAACGTTCAAAATGTGGGCTTACTACCCCATTAGACATCTTTTAGGATCTGTAGCTTGAGTTCTAATCACTATCGAATAGACATCGTCAAAATGTCAAAACTGAGATTTATAAGTGTCATTCGACTCATTCGAATCATTACACTTACATTATATAATAAGTGTCAGTTTAGACATATAGGCTATACGATGTCGATACGATAGTGATCCATGCTAGCCCTCTGAAAGGAAATTCGCGATACTATTTCATTTAAGTTCCTAAATATTGTCGTAAAACCGAAAAAGTGGATGTGAAAGCCTTTGTTTGTAGTCTCCATCAAATTTTGACGATGTTTTGAAGATTTACCGTTTTATGTCTAACAAGGTTTTATGTTAAACTATAGGAAACTCTAATGACATCGTTCACGCGATGTTATTTTCAAACTTAAACCCCCACTGCACCCCTTTTGTAGTGCACACCCTTACACCAAAAGAAATACACACTCCAAATTTTAAGTATTGTTGGCTTAAGTTCTAAACTGAGGTTTAAAAGTGTCATTCATCATTACACTTAAAGACTGTCATTTTGCCTAGGATAATTAATAAATAAATATTGGTGGACTTACAAACAACGCCATCTAGCCCCAATCTAAGCAAATAGTAACAAGTACGGTTGACTGCCTTTGGTTTTCAAGGTCTGTCTTTTTACACCCTGTGTTATAGGGGTGGTGTGGCGGTCTGTTGATGTTTTTGTATATTAATGGAGCTTGCGTTGTAAAAGTAATGGAGAGTTATGTTGTTAATTTTGACAGCTTTAATGGCCGCCGTGTGATGGAGTCCTTCAGGGAGGTATAGACTGGCATATTCAGATGAAGGTTACCACTTTTTATACATAACGCATATAATTTTTTTCATAATAGTTATAGGATCACGACTGTTATTCCCAAGTACGGTAGAGCTCCTCTCAGACGCTTAGATCCTTTGGTTTAGTGAAGGTAGTTAGAGGCAAACATTATTTTTGGCACATAGCCACATTTTGCAGTAGTTAGTATTCCGTGACAGGTTGCAAGGCCATCGCCGCTTATAAGAATACTAACTGGTTTCCTCAAAATGATTTCCTTCACCGTTTTGAGCACGTGTTTTTGATGCGCATATACATTTTTTGAACAGAAAAATCCATTGATGCACGCCGGGATTCGAACCCACGACCTTCATATTAAAAGTCGAGGTATCTCCCAATCGGCCAAAACTGCTATATTAAAAAAAAATTAAATTGAAAAATTAAAAAAAAAAAATAATGTACTTATCAAACTAATGAAATTATGCAGTTTTTGACAAAAAAAACTGTTGAAATAATAAGATAATACTTCAAATTCTATGGTTTTACATAACATGAGTCTTTCTAAGAATCCAGAAGTTTTTGAGAGATTTATAAAACTAAAATGAAGTAAATCAACCTAAAAAAATCCAAAGAGTGTTAACGTCAGGCAGGCGGCTGGTTGTAAAACATAATCCAAATCCTCTTCACAACATGTTTGTCAACATGTTGTGCCGACCCCTTATTAATGATGAACCTAAAAATCAAAAACAAACCTACTTCTGAGATAATAAAGAAATTAACAGCCGTCAATAAAATAAAAGAAAGGACATTCTCATTAGGCTCACAAAAACTTTACGAGCTCTTTACGAAGGGCACTCGTAGTCATGTAAATCAGGTTCCACTTGGCCCTTTTTAAGGCTAAGAATGTGCCTGAACCAGTTCATTGTCTTGAAGACTACGTCTTATGTCATGAGTTCTGTTGCATTGATAATAGAAAAAACCAGCCAAGTGCGAGTTGGACTCGCACACGAAGGGTTCCGTACAAATATATATAAAAAACGGTAAAAAAATCACGTTTGTTATGTGGGAGCCTTATTTAAATATTTATCTTATTCTGTTTTTAGTATTTTTTGTTATAGCGGCAACAAAAAATCATAATCTGTGAAAATTTCAACTGTCTAGCTATCACGGTTCATTAGATACAGCCTTGTGATAGACAGATAGACAGACAGACAGACGGACAGTGGAGTCTTAGTAATAGGGTTTTTACCATTTGGGTACGGAACCTTAAAAACATACTAAACAGACAAAGATACTCATATCTTAATAATCTGGCTCCTAAGACACAGTTTGTATTGTTCGAGAGTCTATGGATTTATCTACGCGACTAATTATAAGGAGGTTTTTATTTTATTAAGAGGTAATATTTGTCTTTATGTTTGTAACTAGCGACCCGCCCCGGCTTCGCACGGGTGCAAAGCTGATACCAAAATATATTACAGAATGTCTTTGTATACTCGTTAACAGCATTTAAAATTTAAAAGAAAAGTCGCGCTGATTTGAAATCTTAAAATTATCAGTGGTTCTCTAATATATTAAGCATGTTATTATACATATAAACCTTCTTCCTGAATCACTCTATCTATTAAAAAAAACCGCATCAAAATCCGTTGTGTAGTTTTAAAGATATAATCATACATACATACAGACATACATACAGACGCGGGAAGCGGAAAGCGACTTTGCTTTATACTATGTAGTGATGATGATGATGAATAAAAAAAAACAAATGCACCTATATAACTAATTATTTCACCTATCAAAAAAATAGCTATTAGTTGCCCCTTAAAAAGCCTTACAGGGACCAAAAAGCTTACAGCTAGTTAAAAATATGTTCAATCTCATATGTCAATAAAACTTGTAAGCCTTCAAAGCCTTCGAAGCCTTCGAAGCCAATATCGCTAACATTTCAAGAGTAAATAATTATGTACCTATTGCAAGATAGAATGAACCAACCTGCTTTGGTTGTAAATGAAGCAGGAAGCAATAACTCAACGAAAAAAAATTACTGCCTCTTTGAACTTTGTAACATCGCTTTGTTCACTCCGAGATGACGTATTAAAAAGAGAGTTTAAAATGTTCTCTACTGTACTTAAACGAAGGGCCTCTATGACCTAGAAACCGCATACATTTGTCTATTTTTCTTGCCTTACTTTGTATATTAATTCTAAAAAATACTGCGAGCGTTCGTTATCAATTTAAAACTCAATTTTTGGAACACGCATGCATCGTTTTTATTTTAACTAAAAAAAAGGAGGTTTTTAATTCGTCGCGTATTACGTATACATGCGAGTAGGTGTATATTTTTTTGTTGTTTTTGTGTTTGATGTGCGTCATATCACATCTTTTTGACTAGTGATCCGATTTGGATGATTGTGATTGTGTGGAAAATTGTCCAAGTTGATGCCATTTCAATTGGACTTCCTTCATTAAAGAATTCAAGTAGGACTTCCTTCATAAAACTAACCCCCGTATTCAAGAACGACACTATGAGAACACGCACCCACAGTGGATGAAATCTTTTTTCATAAACATCACTTTATGTGTTGAGCGACACTATCCCTCGTATTCAAGAACGACACTATGAAAACACGCGCCCACAGTGGACGAAATCTTTTTTCATAAAAATCACTTTATGTGTTGTGCGACACTGCATAGTGTGACTAGAGGCACATTGTCGTGTACCAAAGTAGCCAAAGTTGAGCTCTAAAGGCACACGGCAGTGTGCGCCATAGTGCCGCTCAACACATAAAGTGATTATTATGAAAAAAGATTTCGTCCACTGTGGGTGCGTGTTCTCATAGTGTCGTTCTTGAATACGAGGGTATGACACACTGTCGTGTGCCTCTAGCTAACTGTGTGCGACACTGCATAGTGTGACTAGAGGCACACTGTCGTGCCCCTCTAGCCAAAGTCGAGCTCTAGAGGCACACGGTAGTGTGCGCCATAGTGTCGCTCAACACATAAAGACTAAGTGATGTTTATGAAAAAATATTTTGTCCACTGTGGGTGCGTGTTCTCACAGTGTCGTTCCTGAATACGACGGTTAGTGTTTTCCACACTCACTGCCGAGCATAACGCGGTGGCGACAACGGGCGCAAGGTATCAAACAAACGAAACGCACTTTCGCGTCCATAGTGCAGTGATGGCGCGTTTCATTATATGTATGACACATTGCGCCTATCGCCGCCATAACGCTAGGCTCGCAGTGTGGATACACGCTTAAAAACCGACCAAGTGCGAGCTGGACTTGCGCACGAAAGGTTCCTTACCATTACACACACATCTATAAAAAACGGCAAAAAACACTTTTCTTGTATGGGAGCCCCACTTTAATATTAATTTTATTCTGTCTTTAGTATTTGTTGTTATAGCAGCAATAGAAATAGTGAATATTTCAACTGTCTAGCTATCACGGTTCACGAGATACAGCCCTGTGACAGACAGACGGACAGTCAGATGGACAGCGAAGTTTTAGTAATAGGGTCCCGTTTTTACCCTTTGGGTACGAAACCCTAAAAACGAATGTTCTGTGACTTTTCGATTAGACAACATTTTCGTCGATTTTCCGTTTAGTTTTTAAAACGTAAATAATTATCACAAAGTCTATGAAAAATTGCTTTTCTAAAACAAGCAGAAATAAGGGATTGGTTTTGTGATATTTTAATCCAGGGATAAAATCATGCTATCCAGCTTGGCAATACCGACAGTGTCTTGGGGACGCTTCCGTTAACGATCTTTGGATATAGCTCAACTGTTTCTTGTGTATTTTGTAAATATTATAATATTATGTATTCGATGTTATTTCTTTGTGTAAATAAAGATTTTTAGGGTGATATGTTAAATGTTTGGTTATTTGTATGGGCTAAGTCTACCCTGATAAGGCGGAAAAAGTGATAAAACTGCATTATCTTGTAAACTATGTCTATAATTTACTCAGCTAGTATGATTATCTTACGAATTATATAAAAATTAACTGATTAGCTATTCATAGTTTTGAGTAAAAACGAAACTAGTCTATCGAATTAAATCTATCGAGAAAAGTTTCACCAATCGTGTTTCTGTCTATAATTTATCTAGATTATATCTTTATGTTATCTTTGTCATAAAAAAACCAAACTGTATGTTTTGCGGTTATTGAGAAAAAACTATTCTGCATTTAACAAAAACATTTATTACTCGTCTTAAAAGAAGAAAGAGATAGAAAATAGAAGAATAAATTATATAAATTTTTGACTGAGCTAACACACTTTATCTCATAAAAACTTGCTTGCCGGATATTAAAAAGTTTTAAAATTGGTTCTGTAGTTTTTATCCGAAACAAACAAGACATAAAAATAAAATACATATTTTACCTCATTATAACGTAGAAAAACCAGATAAAAGTGTCCTGGGAGTAATAGGAAGCCATTTTGTACTTTGCTAAGTGAACTACGAGTAATTACCTACTATTTATTATTGTGTATTAATTAATGAATCCTCAATATGTAACCATTTCTAATTAACTACAATATGAAAATTGGACTTATATCAACAATTATAACTAAATAATAAGGTGATTTGTGAAATGTTTGGTGTTTTGTATGGTCTGAGTTTACCCGGATATGACGAAAAAAGTGATAAAACTGCATTATCTTGAAAACCATCAAACTTAAAAAGAAACTGTCTATAATTTACTTAGCTAGTATGATTATCTAACGATTTATATCAAAAATAACGGTTTAGCTATTCATACAGTTATGTTTTTTTATGACAAAGATAACTAAAGGATATAATCTAGATATATTATAGACAGAAACACGATTGGTGAAACTTTTCTCGATAGATTAATTTTTCAAAGTTGGCTCTTCAAAAACACTAGTTTCGTTTTTACTCAAAACTATGAATTGCTAAACAGTTCATTTTTATATAATTCATTAGTTAATCATACTAACCACATAAATAAAAGACAGTTTCTTTATAATTTTGATAGTTTTCAAGATAATGCAGTTTTATTACTTTTTCCGTCATATCCGGGTAGACTCAGCCCATACAAAACAAAAATTTGAAGCAAAACCTTAAATTTAAAAGTTTTCTATTACGAGAACAAGACGGAGTAGGTTCACCAGCTTAGCGCAACAGTCAACATTTAATAACAAACTGACCTGTTTGCAAAACAACCTATTGTTGACTGGCAACAAAGAGTCAAGCTAAACCAAATTATCGCTTAGTTCTGGACTAATCCCAAGCAAATATAACCTTTACACACATCGGGCGCAAACAGTACCTATAACGCTATTAATGTTACTAGGGTAACTTGTAGAAGCAACTTTTGCAGGACGTCTCCGGCATTTTGCTTCACACACACTTTTTAGGGTTCCGTACCCAAAGGGTAAAATCGGAACCCTATTACTAAGACTTCGCTGTCCGTCTGTCCGTCTGTCCGTCTGTCCGTCTGTCCGTCTGTCCGTCTGTCCGTCTGTCCGTCTGTCTGTCTGTCACAGGGCTGTATCTCATGAACCATGATAGCTAGACAGTTGAAATTTTCACAGATTATGTATTTCTATTGCTGCTCGAACAACAAATACTAAAAACAGAAATAAATATTTAAGGGGGGCTCCCATACAACAAACTTGATTTTTGCATTCCAGCGCCATCTAGTTTCATTTGATGTTACTACGTATTATAGGTACTTTTCGCGGTCTCATGCGATTGCTCGGGGTTTGAGAGGTAAGATGAAAGAGGTTTGCGATTTCGCTGGCAGGTGGCGCTATTTTACCACTATCGGTAAAGTAAGTCGGTAAATAGGTGGTACTTCACATGATCGAATAAAAAGTTTGAAATTGAATTATTTAATTCATGTAGTTAGGTAAATAGGTACCTAGGTAGATATTATTAATTTCCAATTAATTTCGAGTTCGAATCCTGGCCGTGCATCAATGGATATTTCTGTTCGAAAAATGTACCTATATGCGCGTTACACGTGTTTATAACAGTGAAGGAAAACATCGTGAGGAAACCTGTTAGTATTCTTGAAAGCGGCGACGGGATTGCAACCTGTCACGTGTGGAATGCTAACTACGTAGTTAGGTAAATAGGTAGGTTACGAGATATTATGAATTATTTTTTATGTTTCTAGGGTTCCGTATCTAAAGGGTAAAAAACGGGACTACTAAGACACCGCTGTCCGTCTGTCTGTTACCAGGCTGTATCTCGTGAACCGTGATAGCTAGACAGTTGAAATTTTCACAGATGATGTATTTCTCTAAAATCAGCATAAAATAAATATTTAAGTGAGACTCCCGTACAACAAACGTGATTTTTTTGCCGTTTTGATAATAGTACGGAACCCTTCGTGCGCTAGTCCGACTCGCACTTGTTTATTTACTCGTCAATTACTAAAAAAGGCCAAGTGTCTGTCGGACTCACGCACGAAGGGTTCCGTACCATTATCTATAAAAAAAGTCAAAAAAACACGTTAGATGTATGGGAGCCGCACTTTATATTTTATTATGTTTTTAGTATTTATAGCGGCAACATAAATACATCATCTGTGAAAATTTCAAAAGTCTAGGTATCACGATTCATGATATACAGTCTAGTGGCAGACAGACGGACAGCGGAGTCTAAGTAATAGGCTCTTGTTTTTTATCATTTGGGTACTAAACCCTTAAAATCAAAAGCTGTATTATCAGCGAGTAACATAGTTTGTATTTTATATAAAAAATAAAGATCTCCACAAAAATTGCAAAAATGATTGTAACCTAAGGTATAAAAAAAATGCCTATAATCTTCATTAGTAAACCCACGTGAAGCCAAAAATAATGTTTGGACGTTCCTCTAACTACTCCTACTAAACATATTCAAGGGATCTAAGCGCCTGGAGGTCTGAGAGGTCTTCTGTGGGGTCGGCGCAACATGTTGTGAAGAGGATTTGGTTTATCATCTCCTAAAATAGCATCTAAGCTACTTTTTGTCTAGGTATCGTGCGAGCGAAGCTGCAAGCGGAAGCTAGTAACATAGTATAATAGGATCACGACTGTAATCCCCAATTACGGTATACATCCTCTCAGATTTCAAGGCGTTCAGATACTTGAAGATGTCTAAAGGGAGTCAAAGGCCAAATATAATGTTTGGACGTGCCTCTGATTACTCCCACTCGACATCTTTAAAGGATCTAAGCGTCTAGAGATCTGAGAGGATGTTTACCGTACTTGGATAGTTCATTTTATAAAAAACAATGGCTATCCATTCATCGTTTTTAATTCATTTAGAAGACTGTATTTTCCGAGAGTGATCTGGTCTTACTCTCGAAATAATTTAAACGCCCACCCAAGTTCTTCGACACAAAATACTTGTGAGAGTTTAGGACATCTTCAAAGACGCTTTGATCACAATTCCTTTCATGCACATATCAAGTGTCCAAGTTGTTGTCTGGTCCGGCCAGTTTTCTCACAAACATTTCCTTCATACTTCAAAAGCAATTATTTCGAATGGAGAAATCGTTTGGTCCAACCTTCCTATTCGCAAAACAACTTTAGAATGGGAAGGCTCCAATCTATTTAATACAATTTGTTAGAGTTCATATTTATTTGTGTTTATAGAGCTCAGATTTTAGGTGCTAGGCTGTATTAGAAATTTATATATTCAAATTCAAAAATCATTTATTTTATTAAAATCATAAGGATCACTTTGAAACGTTTTAGGAACTAGGTGAAGCTACGCCGATTCCTCGCGACCAAGCCTAGAAGAATCAGGCAACAAACACGGCTTGGGGTCTACCTTTTTTTTTCAATTATCCTTTCCTTAATGCTATGTAGAGCTCCAGTGTGGTGCCGATAGAACAAGATTTTTTTTTACGTACAACCATAAAAAAATAACTAAAGAGCACAAATCAAAAAGCAGCATCTAATCGTCCTGACTGACTCACTGACTGACATATAGACAACCTGGTTGTAGAAACTTGAAATGAAGCTAGTTAAGCGCTTTGTGAATATACTAGTCTGGGACATTACTACCTACTACCAGACTTATTTCTGCCATCAAACAGTTTACTAGTATAATCCCAGACTAACAGCTAATTTTATTTTCTGATTTTACGAGAATGTTATTACGAAGTAAAGTGGAATATTTGTAACGAATTAAGAGACCTTAGGCACAACCTTTGGCAGACCTTGTATATAAGTTTTGTTTAAATATAAAAAATATAAATATTGGTGGACTTTACACACAGCGCCATCTAGCCCCAAACTAAGCAAAGCTTGTACCATCGGAACCAGATAACTGATAGAATACTTATATACTTTTTTTTTGTAAATACATACATATTATACATAACAACACCCAGACACAGAACAAACATCTATATTCATCACACAAATATTTGCCCAGGGTGGGGATCGAACCCACAACCTACAGCGGTAGAAGGCAGAGTTACTACCAACTGAGCTGTGAGGTCAGTATATTTTTAAAATCAAGCTTTTATAAATTCTAGGGCTCTAGTACTCGCCCAAACACGACATGGATAAGTTGTGTATTTAGGCAGTTCCTATGGCTATATTCAAGCTCCATCATCAGACCAGCTCGTCAGTACCATAATTTTATATTGTCATGGGAGATTGATAGGTATGCAAAGTTTTATCTCAATCAGACTGAGGACTTCCGTTGAATAGCTCCTGACTCTATCATCAGATCAGCTCACTTTAACCATATTATTGCATTGTCACCGAAGTTACATAAGTATGCCAAATTTCAGCTCGTTCGGTTGAAGATAACTGCTTCAAAATTGAGTGGCAAGATTCCACCTTAACAAACATAGTTACATAGTTATACATAGTTACATACATACATTGCAAGTTAAATAAAAGCTTTTAATAATACAATAAAATAACTGGCTACCACTAAAATAATATTAATTTTGCCTTGAAGCAAGCCCAAAAGCCGCATTTGCACTAGGACATGTCTATGTCTAGAGACATATCGCCCGACATGTCGGATATCCCGCCTGACGTTGCCCGACAAATCGAATACGTGTCAAGGTCGCAGGATAAATTATGTCTCTTTATATATTCTGTGATCCTAGTACAAATTTAGCTTCGAGCCTACGAAATAATTTCGTTCTAAAAAACTCTACTTATATGAGCAGTTTTGTTGACTATGAAAACCAGATCAATAAGGGGTAGATTTTTGTTGATACAATGATTTTATGTTTGAGTGATGAGATACACATATAATTGATTGATTCAGGCGTGACTTTGCGGAAATCCATTTTAAAAAACTAAACGGACAAAGATATATAGCAACAAATTCCGCCAATCTGCTCCCAAAGAGTCCAACCCAATGTAAAATACTCCAGTAGAAAACTGTCCTGGAAAGAACCTGGAAAAGTACAGTAAATTGGTACAATAAAATAAGAATACAATAGATAAGAAATGAAAATTAAATTAAATAAAAACTGTAAATAAGACAATACAAATAAAATAATACAATAAACAAGATAATAAATACACTAATACCCAAGTAAACAAAATTAAATAAATAAATTTAGAGAACCTGAAAAAAGTACCACAAATTAACCGCACTTCCCTACCAGAAAACTGAAACTATGAAGAAAAAAAATACTCCTAGGGGCCTTTATACAAGTAACACAAGCCAAAAAATTACATTTTGAAATTTTTGTCTGTCTGTCTGTCTGTCTGTCTGTCTGTTGTCTGGCTTTCACGCAAAAAGTATTGGACGGATTTTGATGAAACTTTTTTTGTTATGTAGCTATTAGTCCTCGGCAACATATAGGCTATAATTTATTTTGAAGATTGGAATACCAGATGTGAAACTATCTGTCCCCCAGCGAAGCGAGCACGGGTCAGCTAGTGATTATATAAGAACCTACATCATAATCTAATAGATTTTAGATTTTTATAGGTAGATATTACTTATTATTTTATACACGAAAGATATTGCTGAATTTATTTAATTTCTTTTATTATTTTCATAGCTCAGTTGGTAGTAACTCTGCCTTTGTTCTAGTCTAGGTTTTGGGTTCAATTCCCACACATGGCAAACATTAGTTTGTTAAACATAGATATTTTTTCTGTATCTGGATGTTATAATGCATAATAGTCGTAAGTATTTACAAATAAAAACGTAAAGGTATGTTGGGGCTAGATGGCGCTATGTGAACTGTCCACCAATATATTTTTACTAACATGCGATGTATTTAGACAGCAAACTAGGTAAGTGTGTTTATCATTAATATTGATCAATTCCAAGGCCGTTTATAATATTGAGGTATGTTATCGATTCTCCCCTAACCAAATAAATTATACTAAGGAAATAGCAAGCGGTTTGTTTTGCTCGTTTGCAGAACGATATTATTTTTGAAAATAAGAGTTATGTTTGGGTTCTGATGTTATCTGTCTGTTTGTGTAGGAAATGGGGGGAATGGCATAATCGTTCGTTTAAGTTATAGATTCTTAGAGACAAAGTGGTGAAGCGTTGTGCTTTTTACAAGCTTTTATTTAACTTGCAATGTATGTACGTAACTATGTTTGTTAAGGTGGAATCTTGCAACTCAATTTGGAAGCAGTTATCAGGAAGCAGAGTCAGGAGCTGTTCAACAGTAACTCACAATGGAACTCCCTAGTAAATTAACTCGCAATGGAACAATGGAAGAAGCAATGGAACTCCCTCCCTACTTCGATTGAGTAAAAACTTTTGTGCAGTTTTTTCACTTTCTTTTATTATAAATTATGCTGGCAGGTTTAGTGAATTGATAGGAATGCTATAAAGTAGGTATCTATAGGTGGAACGTCGATTCTGTCATCTCCAAGAAGGCAATTGAACACCACTGACCTTTTCCAATGTCCACTGGCTGAAGAAGAACGCACGGCATATAGTAGACCAATCCAGGTGATCAGGATGGAGAAGAGTTCGACAGGTTGATTCCACACACTACACGGCAGTGATTCACAGATACAAAGTAGGTAGGTAGTTGTTATAACGTATAACATGAGAAAATTACACGGTAATAATCGAGCAAATCGGAACGTCCATTCAGCTCAACGCGGCAAGGCTTTCTCTCGTCCGGTCGGGTGGCTCGCGTGGATTTGCGAGACCAGTGATGAATTACCAACTACCCTCAATTTGACAACAGAGATCGAACATACCCCCTACCGAAATCAATATGATTGATTTCCCTAAATTATAGGCGAAGAGTATGTAATTAGATAAATAACATAATAAAATTAACATAAATTCAATAAACTTACGAAGTTTATTGTAAAGTTTTTTTTTTTTTTTTTTTTTTTTAAATTTGAAGTAGAGTTTACAGTATAAAATAAAGTCACTAAGATAAAATACTATACTTAGTTTTTGTGATTAATTTGCATAGGGCAACGGACAGACCTTATTTGTAGGTCTTTGGATTAATCCATTTTTATTTCTTAAGGTTAACACGCGATTAACTTTGTCAACGCCACTGTGTACTTGCTCAACTCGAGCTAAGTTCCATTGGAGGGGTTTAGTCAGATTAGACTTTAGTAAAACTAAATCTCCAACCTTTAAGTTGGGAGGTGACGAAAACCACTTCGCTCTCTGCTGGAGAGTGTGAAGGTAGTCATCTGACCAACGCCTCCAGAATGATTGTGAAACCTTCTGAATAGATTGCCAACGTGACAATCTGTTCTGAGGAACGCTCTCAAATTCATATTCCGGAACAGCTAATAAACTCTGACCTATGAGGAAATGCCCAGCAGTTAACACATCAAACTCGTTTGGATTGTCCGATAATGAACATAAGGGGCGAGAGTTTAACACTGCCTCAACTCGGCAGAACACAGTACTTAGTTCTTCAAACGTTAATGTTCTATCACCCACTACACGGTAAAGGTGATATTTAGCAGACTTTATTCCTGCTTCCCAGAGTCCACCCATGCTTGCTGCCGTAGGCGGATTATTACGCCAATCGACTTTCCGTGAAGTCAGTCCGTCGGTAATCTTAACTAGATTATCCCTATTATTTAAGAACTGAGCAACTTCTTTTAAATGTTTGGCTGCTGCGACGAAATTGGTGCCGCAGTCAGAATATAAACAACGGCAAAGTCCGCGACGAGCGACAAAGCGATCGAATGCAGCCAAAAAACAATCTGTGCTTAAATCAGTTAATACTTCTAAGTGCACTGCCTTTGTTGAGAAACATACGAATAGGCACAAGTACGACTTGTAAACCTTCGCGTTACGCCTTAAACTTTCCTTCACAAAAAAGGGTCCACCCAAATCACAACCAACGTGATTGAAAACCTTATCTGGTTTTAGCCGAGGCGCAGGTAACGTACCCATAGCTGGCTGAATTGAGCTTGGTCGGCATCGGAAACAAATCTTGCACTTAGACAAAACCGATCGAATAATGCTACGAGCATTCACGATCCAATAATTCTTACATAATATGCCTTGTAACGTACGAGGTCCTACATGTAAATATAACTTGTGGAAATATTCAATAATTAAATTGATAGTGTGACATTTAGGTAGAAGTACGGGGTGCTTTGTGTTATAAGGTAGATCGGCTAATACAATCCTACCCCCCACCCTGAGAAATTCATGAGAATCTACGAAGGGTGAAAGCTTACGCAGTGAAGCTACGTATTTATCTTTTTTTATCAATGCGATTTCATCATGAAAATGATTTAATTGTATCACTCGAATGATGAAATCATGAGATGTCTTTAATTCAGAAGACTTGAGAGGTCCAGCTGAACGTGAAGTTTTACATTTTAGATTATATATAAATCTATGGCACCAGGCCATAACGCGTTGCAATTTATTAAAAGACGAAAAATTATTAAAGTGTAATTCTAAGTCATTTTTTAAAATGTTTTTGTCGTTACATGAACTTAAAACAAACGTATCGCAATTTGATTTTAATTCAGGAATTTTAGAACTATCCTTTACGTAATATGCTTTAATTGGCCATTTTTGTTGGTCATCATACAGCCACTCTGGACCTTGAACCCACTCCGCAGCGCCTTCGACGAAGCGAGCCGGCATCGCACCGCGCGAGCATATATCGGCAGCGTTATTTTCGCTGTTCACGTGAAACCAACAATTAGACGGAACCACAGCGGTTACTTGACTAACACGGTTAGCTACAAACGTTTTTAATTTATAAGGTGGTGTTTGAAGCCACGCTAAAACATTGTTCGAGTCACCCAATGCAGTTATCGATACTTGAAAATCATTTAAATTTTGTACGACAAAATTAACTAGCTTAGATAGCAGCACGGCTGCTTCAAGTTCAAGCCGAGGTATTGACAAAATTGGATTTAAAGGTGCTACTTTCGACTTACTTGTCAACAACCTAACTTTTACGTTACCTTCATTATCTACGCTACGTAGGTACACGCACGCTGCATAACCACGTGATGACGCATCGCAGAATGCTATAAGCTGCACTTCATTGAAATTAGAAATTAGAACATGACGCTCAATTCGCAAATTACCTAATGCCGATAATTCATTAATAAACCTGTTCCACTGGGAGGTCACTTCAGGTGGTAACTGATCATTCCAGCCTAAGCCAAGTTTCCAAAGGTCTTGCATTATGCACTTCGCAACGAAAGTACATGGTGAGATAAAACCTACTGGATCGAATATACTAGCGAGTAGTTTTAACACAGATCGTTTTGTTTGCTTTGCGTCAGTTAAATTGTAATTAAATGAGAATGAGTCACAAGAAGGCAACCATGTCAAGCCTAAAACTTTAAGAGAGGACGATAACGTATCGTCGTGAAAGTTAATTTCAGAAACTTGATTCGATTGCATTCTAGTTAGTAAATCTGGACAGTTACTAGCCCATTTCCGTAAATCAAAACCACCACTTTTAAGAAGCGAGGTTAATTCATCTTGCAACGTGCAAGCTTCTTCCTGAGTCTGACAAGACCATAAAAGGTCATCAACATAAAATCCCTTTTTAAGTACTTCAGCTGCCTTGATTTTTGGTGGTTCAATGTTCAACAACTCGTCCGACGCCAACTGGTGTAAAGTACGTACCGCGATGAATGGTGCACTACGAAGACCGTAAGTGTTCCGTGTCAGTTCGAAGATACGAACGGGTTCCGTGGGATTGTTACGCCAAAGAATGTGTTGGTATTTCCTTTCCGTAGGGTTAATGATCACGGCTCTATACATTTTTGATACGTCAGCAGTAAAGCAAACATCATAAAGTCGAAAATTTATTATTATTTTAAGGATGTCCTGATGGAGCTTTCTTCCGGTCAAAAGTGCATCATTAAGAGAGGTACCAAAACTAGTTTTGGCAGAACCATCGTACACCACGCGTAAAGGAGTCGTAGTACTCGATGGACGTAACACACAGTGGTGTGGAATAAAATAACCCGAGGGTTCAGTACCTTGATACGGTTTCATGTGACCGAGGGATTCGTATTCTTGCATAAAGTCGACGTAGGCCTTACGAAGGTCTGGAGACTGAGCGAGACGGCGCTCAACTTGAGTGAGCCGTTTGAGTGCAATATCATATGAATTACCAAGTGGTTTATGCTCAGGGTTCAATAAAATCGGGGCAACGTACCGGCCGATTTCATCGCGATAATGTTTTTCGACATAAATTATTTCCGCTAATTCTTCTAGCGGATCAATAGCTACTTCGCACGGCAAAGATTCTACTTCCCAAAAACGTTTGAGAGTTTCATTTAAAGTATTTTCTTCGTAGGTGTACGACACCAGCGATGTTGTGGACGCCACAACATGGCAGTTGCTAGAGGATTGCATCTCTAGTCTTCCCGTCACGACGTACCCAAACACGCTACTTAACGCGACCGGCACATCGGGATTTATTATCATTTTCTTCCCATCGTAAAGGTACGGGAAAATGTCACCGGCTAAAATAATATCAATCGGGGACTTTTTATAAAAACACGGATCAGCTAATTGTAGGTTTTTAAAATCATGAACTACATTGTTCGGAATCTGCACGGTAGGCAAGTCGGAAGTCAGACGAGATAAGATTACTGCATTTAAATCAAAAGTAGGAGCTGTACAGTGACGCGGTTTTATGGTAACGGACACCATTCCATTGTTTTTAACATGTTCGCCACCCAGACCATAAATATTGTACGGGCACTTATTAGCAGATAATCCTAATCGTTGAAAGCATTCAAGAGTAATAAAATTCGATTGCGCGCCAGAGTCAATTAGAACGCGGCATGATTGGTAGTTGTCAAACGAATCTAAAATGTGAACAACGGCTGTACCTAGTATAACTGCATAGTTATGCGTCGATGCGACATAGCTGCTACGAACAGCGTGCGCTTGAGTATCGCACGGCGATGGCTCGATTGAAGTAGGTACGGAATAAGAAACCGGTTTTCCCATACTGTCGTTCGTCTCTTGGTGCAATAAAATGTGATGCGATTGTTTACAAACGTAGCATTTAAATTCACTTTTACAATCCTTAGATGTATGATTGGGTTTTAGGCAATTGTGGCATAATTTTAATTCTGTAGCACGATTAATGCGTTGAACGTTAGTCAGATTACGAAACTGATCACAACGGAAAATCATGTGATTTTCTCCACAGTGCAAACACAATAATTTTGACTTAGAAGAAGTTATATGTGAATAATTATTTTTACCCTGCCTAGGTACCACAGATTGCTTTCTTTGACTGACCTGCTGTGCACTCGAAGTACTAGCCGAATAAGAAGCAGAATGATTAAGAATTTTGATTTGATTTTGAATAAATATTATTAATTCAGAAAAAGTTGGAATTGACTCCTGGTCCAATTTCTGTTCAAAGCATTTACGTGTGTAGGGATCTAAGGCTCTCAAGGCAACATGACACATAATGTAGCTACTTAGATTTTCAACATGCATTGCTTCTATAGCTTTGTAAGAGTGGTCAAAGTTTTCTATAAACGAGTTTAAGTTATCAGCTGATTCTTTTTGCAGTGGTGAAAAGCTAAGCATTTTATCTAAATACCTACCGACTAACATTCTGTTATCTTGATATTTATCAAGGAGACTTTGCCAAACGAGTTCGTAGTTATTAGCAGAAATAGGTACGCTTTTAACAATATTTAGTGCACTACCCTTTGTGCAAGAAAGTAGATAGTGGAATTTATCTATCTTCGGAATACTCGTCTGATTATGAACCAGAGAACAGAACGTCTCAAAAAATGTATTGAAATTTTCAATATTTCCATCAAATGCAAAAAGTTCTAACTTTGGAAGTCTTGGTCGAGATTCTACAGAGCGCGAAGAAACTTCGACCTTAGCACAGGTAGCTATAGGCTCGCATTTTGATGCACGAAGTTTGACTCGAAAATACAAATCATCAAAACTTTTTAATTCATGACTACGAAGAGAAGCTTTCGGGTCATCTTCAAGTTCTTTTTCCAAAATTTCAAACATTAAACTTTCGAATTGATTACGCAATTCATCAATTTCATACATGTGCATCAAAAATAAATCTTTTGAATCAGGATCAGAAATATCAATCGACAAATCATAGACATTTTGCATTTTAGAAAACATTCGTTGTTTACGTTGAACTAACACGGTTAATTCATGATTAACTTCATCATCATTCGCAGAAGATGCCTGGCCTTTTTTTGTAGAAGGCGGTTTGGCGGTAAGCACCATTTTGTTTTAACTACGCAGTTAGCGAAGACAAAGGAATGTTCGAAGTTATGAAAAATAACGAATATTTCTATGCAATTAAATCACAAACACACTAAATATAGTAATACCTATAAATTTATATGTAAGTATGTAAGCATTTACTTAAAAGTAGCAAGCTATGAGCTGGCTATTAGAGAGATACGAGTACCTGACACGGTCAGAACTCAAAAGATGAGTACAGAACGTCTGTACGAATGACGCTAACTACCTACAAGTTAGCTAGAATAGAACTTCTAATTTTAGAAATCACATAAACCTATCCGGGCTGCGAAGGACCATTTAGAATGTGCAGTTTTTTCACTTTCTTTTATTATAAATTATGCTGGCAGGTTTAGTGAATTGATAGGAATGCTATAAAGTAGGTATCTATAGGTGGAACGTCGATTCTGTCATCTCCAAGAAGGCAATTGAACACCACTGACCTTTTCCAATGTCCACTGGCTGAAGAAGAACGCACGGCATATAGTAGACCAATCCAGGTGATCAGGATGGAGAAGAGTTCGACAGGTTGATTCCACACACTACACGGCAGTGATTCACAGATACAAAGTAGGTAGGTAGTTGTTATAACGTATAACATGAGAAAATTACACGGTAATAATCGAGCAAATCGGAACGTCCATTCAGCTCAACGCGGCAAGGCTTTCTCTCGTCCGGTCGGGTGGCTCGCGTGGATTTGCGAGACCAGTGATGAATTACCAACTACCCTCAATTTGACAACAGAGATCGAACAACTTTGCATACTTGTCAAGTTCCGATTACAATGTTGTATGACAGGTGATAGTGCGCTGGTGCTTGATGGTTTAAATGATTTTACAAAAGCTTGTCATTGAAAAATATTTTTTAACAGAAAACTTATTTATGAAAGTCTTTTTTTATGTAGTTTGTAAAAGATAGACTAGTGTCAGGATATTTTAAAACAGTTTTCAACTCCTGCTGCACTCATTTAGGGGTTGAATTTCGGGAATTATTTTCTTAATGTACCCCTACACATAAGGAATACACCCTCCGAATTTCAAGTTTCAGGAGCAGTGGTTTAGGCTGTGCGATGATAGATCAGTTCGGTAAGTCAGTAACGCAAGAATTTTAAATATTTGGATAGTTACGATCACGACTGTAATCCCCAAGTACGGTAGACATTCTCTCAGATCTTCAAGCACTCAGATCCTTGAAAATGTCTAAATGATAGTCAGAGGCATATCCAAACATTACATTTGGAACATGCTTACCATTTGCCTTGTCATTTTGCCATGCTTGGGGATTACAGTCGTGATTCTATTAAATAATTTAAAATAATGATAGTAATTATAATTGTTTCAAAGGGTCTCTTAGCTGTTGGTTGCGGCCCCACTAATGCCCTAATTAAGGCCTTGCCTAAGCCTGCCTAAGCTTATAAATACGTGAAATAATTACAAAACTTATAGGTACCCACATAAAAATGTAATGGCCTATTTGCCAGTATGAAAAATGAAGTGTTGTTGGTATGAATACCTTCAAAAAGCGTTATGAAGCATTAAAACAACTTGAAAATAAACAATAATTTATTAAAAAACCCCGTGTGACAAAACGGTCAGGATGGTAGTGAACGGTGGTCGAATCGACGATGACGTAACATGCTTGTCAATATGTCGTCGACTGCCTTAAAAAACATGACGTTTGTTTACTTGTTGACAGGTATGTGACGTTACATAAACTAGTGTGACGCCATTAGCATAATAGAAGAGTTTTTGCGGATTATTTAAATGTCAATATTTAAAATTAATTTTATAAGAAGAAGAATCAGAGTAGAATGAATGCAGTAGAAATAAGAGCCTTGAGAAGTATGTGTGGGATAACTTTGAAAGATAGGGTGTAAAATAGCGTGATAAGAGAACGTTGTGGAGTGAAAGAAGACGTAGTGATGAGGATTGAGACAGGGATGCTTAGATGGTTTGCCATGTAGAGAGAACGAATGAAGAAAGATTGTCAAAACAGATATATATATATATGTAAGGCGAGTGTAAATGGGAACGTTACAAGAGGAAGACCTCGTCGTATTTTCTTGGACCAAATTGGTGACGTTTTTAAAAAAGGCCAGGTCAAGAGTACTCTGAACTGACAAGCATGCATGAGGAATGTGATGAGAGTAAATGAAGCGAAAGAAGTATGTCAGGATCGTAGCAAGTAGAAAACCGTGATCTCTGCCTACCCCACTGGGAAACAGGCGTGATTTTATGTATGTATGTATGTATGAAAATAATGTTTTTTTTATGGCCATAGTCACTACTGAATAATCTAAAATGGTTTATAAAATCTTGCCAAATAGCCTATTGTGCTGGTAGATGTATGATAAACATCG
This sequence comes from Hydriomena furcata, assembly GCA_912999785.1. NCBI lineage: Eukaryota > Metazoa > Arthropoda > Insecta > Lepidoptera > Geometridae > Hydriomena > Hydriomena furcata. Next base: position 11,318,360 of record OU538837.1, read on the forward strand.
ACTGTGATAGGACTTAGAACTACTGCGCGATCTCTAGATAGCGTTACTATAGCGAAACTTGACCGTTATCACAACTGAATCTGGGTGTCATCTCCCCAAACCGAAAACGATATCGAATGATCATCCGACAAATGAAGATACTTCCTGGCTTGACCCAATTAAAACATAAATATCTTGAGAACCCTTTTAGTACAATTTCTGATTTTAGGTGTACAATTCGTACAATTTCTAGATATTTAAATATGTCTAAAGGGGGTAGTCAGAGGCACGTCGAAACATTATATTTGGCACATGCCTACATCTTGCAGTAGTTAGCACTCCATACGTGACGAGTTGCAAGCCCATTGCCGCTTATAAAAATACTAACTGGTTTCCTCACGATGTCTTCCTTCACCGTTTTGAGCACGTGTTTTGATGCGAATAGTTTTTCGAAAAATCCATTGACACCATCTGGAATTCTAGCCCACGACCTTCGAAATGAAAGTCATGGTACCACCCACTCGGCCAACACGACTTTTTGTGTCTATAATTGTTACGATATATCGTTTTTACCGTTATTGTTACGATAATGTATATCGGTTTGCAAGTAGACCCCCTGACTCGAACTACAAACGTCTAATTCACCGCGATCGTACTGCAGTGCTTTTGCATATTTTACCTTAATCCATGTTTTTCAGTCACGTAGTGAGCTGAAGTCTGAAACTGAAGCTTAGTAAACAGGGCATGTAACTGTTGCCGAACTAAAGAAATAAAGTTAGTCTGGTTTGCCGAACTTCGCAAGTAACCTTATTGTAGTACCAGCTGCAAAACTTGCAGAATTGAAACTCTTTTGTACAGCATCATTTTTAAAATAGGAAATTATTGTAAAATGTGACAATAATTATAACATTACTAGCCGACCCGTGACAGACGTCAAATTTCAAGAATGACAAAATGTTTTGAAGTTTTGGAAAAAAGTCAGGACTTCCAAAACTTCACGAATTTGGTCTATTAAGGTGATATGTGAATTGTTTGGTTTTTTGTATGGGCTGAGTCTACCCGGATAAGATGGAAAAGTGATAAAACTGCATTATCTTGAAAACCATCACACTTATAAAGAATCTGTCTATAATTAACTTAGCTAGTATGATATAATACGTTATCACTTCACTACATAGTATAAAGCAAAGTCGCTTTCCGCTTCCCGCGTCTGTATGTATGTATGTATGTATGTATGTATGTATGTTTGCTTATATCTTTAAAACTACACAACGGATTTTGATGCGGTTTTTTTTAATAGATAGAGTGATTCAGGAGGAAGGTTTATATGTATAATAACATGCTACCCGTGCGAAGCCGGGGCGGGTCGCTAGTATTATATAAAATGAACTGTTTATCTATTCATAGTTTTGATTAAAAACGAAACTAGTGTTTTTAAAGAGCCAACTTTGTAAAATAAATCTATCGAGAAAAGTTTCACCAATCGTGTTTCTGTCTATAATTTATCTAGATTATAGCCATAAGTTATCTTTGTCATAAAAAACAATACTGTATGTTTTGGTTATTGAGAAAAAAACGATTCTGTATTCATCAAAAACATTTATTACTCGTCTTAAACTAAATTATTGCTATTATATTACTTGAAGATCGTGAGAGAGTCTCTTGGCTTTTTAAAACAATGAAAATGGCACGCTGCCGTCAAAAAAGGTCAGCTCAAAACGCATTCCCAGTGCTTTGAAAACTAGTGAACCATCTCGAGCTCAAAGAAGCGCCAATACAGATCTCGAAACCTTGGCCATGTCACGTTCCCTTTGAAAACCACTTGATGACTTTTCGTCCCCATTCCGAACGGCTACCAGCTAAGCCAGACCTGCGAACCTACTTTATAAAAGCATCAGCGATACAAAACGTGGTGCGGTAATCGAGCGACGGAGTTCAGTTTAGAGTGGCTCCGATTTCCGCAATTGTTGTTAGCTAAGCAAATTAATTAAATTGTAATAGAGGTTTAAACGGAATTTAAATTATAATTGGTTATTATTTCTCTTACCTAACTGGTAGGTACTGGTAAATTAATTTCTTATATTGGATACTAGCTTTTCCAACGGCTACGCTCTAGTGGTACCTAGATAAAAAGTAGCTATATGCTATTCCAGGACATAGGCTATATATATTCAAAGTTTCATCCAAATCCATTCGGTCGTTTGGGTGTGATTGAGTCACAAACATCCAAACATTACAAATATTCTCAAAAACTTTTGGATTTATATTACGATCGAGTTAAGAATGAATGATGGAATGAAAATGCTATAATACACCAATAATAAAAAATAATAATGAAATAAACTTAAACTAGAACATAATTAACAATGGCGGTCTTATAGCTAAAAGCGATCTCTTCCAGACAACCTTGGGATGAAGTAAAGTATTGTATTTTTTTATTAAAGTATTACATTTTTTGTTATTTGAAATTAGGTACTGCTATAAATAAAGGATCAAATATTGGTTCTCTTGCCCCAAACTTTTTTGTCAGGTGGGAATTGAACTAACAACCCATAGCGCTGTAGGTAGAGCTACTACCAACCACACTGTAGCCACGGATACACTAACGGACATTTTGTCCCACAAAGCCATGTAGGTTACATGACGTTACGTTACGTTACGCAACGTTGTATGTAACCTACATGACGCTGCAACATTTCACGTGACGCGTGTCACCTCCTCGGGCGACAATTGTATAAACACTGAGATTGACCGGCATACGACCCCAAACCCCAAAAACCAAAAACTATAAACCCATAGTTCAGTTAACACATATAAACCCATAGTTTAGTTCTTCATAAATTGGGCGGCAACCCAATTTATGAAGAACTAGCTGACCCGTGACAGACGTTGTCTTGTCAAATTTCAATAATCAAATACAAAAGACTGAATAGTTTTAGTCTGTGATGTCAGATTTGTCGCACACCAGCGCCATCTATACAAAAATCATCCTTTTTGCGTTTTTTATAGTTTTTGGGGTGTTTTTCATATTAAAAGTAGTCTATTATTTATTCGGGCATTAAATCTACATCTACAGCAAATTTAACCTTAATCCGTTGTGTCGTTTAGGCCTGATTGAGACACAAACATACAAACAAACTCACAAACTTTAGCATTTATAATATTATTAGGATGATCAATGTTAACGTCAACAACTATCATCTAGCTAAAGTCACAGTGCCGTGTGAAACTTTTTTTCTATCTGAAGGTCGTGGGTTCAAATTAAGGCGTGCATCAATGGATTTTTCTGTTCGAAAAATGTATATGCGCATAAAAACACGTGCTCAAAACGGGAAGGAAAACATCCATCGTGAGGAAACCAGTTAGTTTTCTTATAAGCGGCGATGGGCTTGCAACCTGTCACGTATGGAATGCTAACTACTGCAAAAAAGTGGGCATGTGCTAAATGTGTGACTACCCCCACAAGACATCTGAAGATCTAAGCGTCTGGAGATCTGAAAGGATGTCTACGGTACTTTTTTTACCCACTTTCGCAGTTAGTCAGTTAGTCACTTAACTAGATTTAAATGTACCTATATTTCAATGCTTCTTTGATGAATAAACGTTTACTTTACTTAAGTTCAGCTGTGAGACCAGTCAAAACTGCACAAGCACTTCAGTTTATGCTTCGGCATTACACAAGTGTACTAAGCTACCCTTGTCAGTGAAGTAAAACTTAGTTTCGGAAACTTGGTCCATATCTCTTGAGGTTATTGAGGTTGAAACTTCCCTATTCAGGTACTCCACTAATAGTCGTTTACACCAAGAAGGAGGTTTTAATGAAGATAATTTAATTTATCTCTTTACGCTGCTCTATTTAGTCTCCGAAAAAGCTGTTTCTTTATAAAAGATCGCGTACAGTCAACATCAAAAGGTTTAAAATTGTTTTATAAAAACATGTTAACAAACTATATTACAGAAACAATCATTAATAGAAAAATAACATCTAATAAGTACTAATATAATAAAATATTTACAAAATACATAAGAACTTAAGTACTTAACTAACTTAACTTAAGAATACTTAGCAATATAGATTATGTACCTATTTAAACAAGATAAAACAAATTATTATTAAAACATAAAACCCGACTAAATTAAATAAAAAAAAAATTGTTTGCCCCCCTTTATAGGGGTGGGGGGGAGTCATATTAAAAAAATAGCTCATGTAACTCCCACAATTGAGAGAAATCTAACGACACTTTTTATGTTGTTATCCGACAAGTCGTTTGGGCTGTAGAGCGTGCCAAAGAAATTGACATAGGTACATACCATACATAATTGTACATACGCTCGAAAAACATTACCCTCCGTCTGACGCAGTCGGGTAGAAAGATTAGCAATAAAATCGTTTGAAACTGGAGCGCTCGGAGCTTCTGTCGAAACAGTGGCAGTTGCAGAAGCTATCCTTAGCTATATTTGGTTTTAGAAAAATAAAAGGTCCATGTTCACATATAGCCACCACACTAACTGTTAGTGGTTCAGTTATTGTATCCACACTGAGATATATCGCGATGCCCACATAGTGACAACAGAATTCCCCATAGTAGAGTCTTAGGGTGAGTTTCCATGTACGCGGATCTGAACACAAAATTCGCGAAATTCTTCAAACAATATCTCAAGAATGTTGATTTCTAGGAAAAAATTATTAGAATCTTTTTTGTAGATAACTTTATGAACTTTAATTCTTATTAAGACTATATTTTTGATAAAACTTACCGTTTTCGAGAAAAAACAAAAAATCGAATAACTTTTTAAGCACACATGGGATCAATAAGACTTTTGGCATTTTATTTTTACTGGTGTATCCAAGGTCTCTATCAAAATTCAGCGCTGTCGGAGTTTTTGTTATTTGATCACTATTTTTATGTCTATTTTGACCGGAATTATATTGTAGTAATGTAGGTATGTATGTATGAACATTTTGTTGTAATGGCGTTCACTTGACAGAGCTTTAGAGTCACATAATGCAATCCAGTGAAACGGTCCCGAATCTACTAAATTCTCCGCGTTAGCTTAGGATCATCGCTCACACGGGCTTGAGGCGAAGGGCGTGGTCGCGCCGCTTGTGCGCCTCCGCCTCGATTGTGCCACGACACCATAGCTCGTGTGGGCCATGCGCCATACATATCAGAAAATAAATTAGGAAGTAGGTAGGTACATGATAAAAACCCGTGTATAAATTAATAGTTACATGTACTAACAAGTTACAAAAAAAGTCATCAACTTCTGCAGCTAACTGTACAGCGGTACCAAATAATCTTTTCAAAATTAAAATATGGACGTGATATGACGCCTGCTTCTTCTTAGATATTAGGGCATTTTCAAACTACGCGGCAAGTCATTCGTGAATTTTACGACGTCATTCGCAAATCTCACATAAACACACTCGTAAGAAGTTCAAAACCCAAGTAATCACACTTTATACTATAAATGAGAAAGTTTAGATGTTTGTTTGTTAATAAATAACGTCGTAACGGCTGAACATCGGTACCACATGTACATTTTTTATCGAAATCGTTCGATAAAAAAAATACATGTGGTTTGAAACATGTGGTAGAGAACGTGTTCGACATCCTTACAGATCTCCAGACGCTTAGATCCTATGAAGATGTCTAGTGGGGGTAGTCAGAGGCACGTCCAAAAAATACTCTAGGCACATGCCCGCATTTTGCAGCTAGCATTCCACACGTGACAGGTTGCAAGCCCGTCGCCGCTTACAAGAATACTAACTGGTTTCCTCACGATGTTTTCCTTCACCGTCTTTGTGTTTAGATGCGTGCGCATATAATTTTTTCGAACAATAAAATCCATTTATGCACGGCCGGGATTTGAACCTACCACACCTAAACACGTTTTCATTTCCTAAAATAACCAATCAAAGCTCTCTATTTACTAATTAACCACAACCCAATCGCCAAATTGTATGACGTATTGATCGGCGACACCATAAACAATGTGTGACGTCACTTGCCTGACATTTTCTAGACGGCCAGAACAACCCACAACATCAGACACCGACCAAGAAATTTATGGTGTGAACGGTGCATGAGCGATAAATTGGATGCGAGGACTTTTTCACAAAAATTCAGGAAAATTCGATTCTGTTTTGAGTATTTATTGAGTTTAAACATAATAATTATTCGCAAATTGGATGCGTCTAATGTAAGGCAACTGTAATCAAGTGCTCAAATAACATTAATTACTAACGTACTTACTGTAATTGACCATGTGCCACAAAAAAATAACGATGCATGCACCTGCATGCAAGTATTCTAATTAGAATACTTGCATGCAGGTGACATCAATTATTAATAATAAGCGGCGATGGGCTTACGACCTGTCACGTTTATAGAATGCTAGCTACCGTGTAAGATGTGGGCATGTGTCAATTATTACAAAGTTTGAAGTCTAAAACCGGGGTCCCACGGCGCGTAAATAGACGGGCCGCGCCGGATGACGCTCCGCCTGTGTGCGTCCGGCGCGGCGCGTATAGAGCGTTCCGAGCACGGGCCACCTCGGATGCATCGTTCCCACGGCGCGTCCGTCCGCCTTGGCGCGGTCTGGCGCGTGAAAACGCGGGCCGTGGGACCCCGGCATTAGATGTCTTCACGGATTTTGAATGCTAGAAGATTAAAGATGATGTCTTGTTTGCTTTAGGAATTACAGTCGTAAGCCTATTTCTCTATTTTTTTTATCATATTACTAGCGACCCGCCCCGGCTTCGCACGGGTGCAAAGCTGATTCCTATAAACCTTCCTCCTGAATCACTCTATCTATTAAAAAAACCGCATCAAAATCCGTTGTGTAGTTTTAAAGATTTAAGCATACATACAGACGCGGGAAGCGGGAAGCGACTTTGCCTTAAAGTGATAATTGACTTTTAAACAACATGTTTATGTAAAGAAATAGAAATACAACAAATTGAACTTAAAATTATTTTTTCTTTAAAACTAAATTTCGAATAGTTAGTGGTAAGTGGTTGAAAGTTCCCCATTTCCCTTGATGTATTTATTGTGTGACGTCACTTATATGCGCTGTCTCTAGGCGCCACGTCTGATCAGTGCGAGGCATGGGTCGAAACCTAATTACTTGGGACCACTTACAAGGGCCGTACCAAAAGCTCAAAAGTAATATTAAAACTAGACTGCTCACGGTGCGTAAGTGACAACGCAATATGAACTCTGGTTGGCCAATACGGCGCGGTAGAGGTATACAATTTATCAATTGAATTTAATAGTTATCTAATCGAAATAAGGTATATATTTCAATGCTCGGTAATCTCACAAAACTGCTGGGCTATTTTGTAAAAACATGATTATCATTATTATGTTGAATGCTATACCTAATTTTAGAGAATACCTAATCAGTACACTTTTCATAGAAACTATTCACTGTTTATGTACCTATACCTACGCTTCTGCGTAGGTATTGTATTGGAAGCGTAGGTACAGGTGCCTAAACAGAATAAAAAGCGTAGGTATTATGGCATTCGGTACCAATAAATATTGGTATGAATATCATAACCCCACTGCGCTGCGATGCTCCGAGACCGATCACCAAGCATTGAAATATATACCTTATTTTGATTGAATAACTATTAAATTCAATTGATAAATTTATATCACTTTTTCACCGTGACTAATATTGTTTTGATATTACTTTAGGAGTTTATGGTATGGCCCCTGGGTTCAGAGAACTTGCTAGATATATACTCGTATGATTTAGTAGCAGTGATTTTGATTAATTAGTACCTACATGTTATTGTTGTTTCAATAACATTTGCAGATAAAACATGAAATGAAATGAAATAATCACGACTGTAATCCCCAAGTATGGTAGACATCCTCTCAGGTCACTAGATTTTTCTCATATTAACATTTTGCCGTAGTTAGTGACAGGTTGCAAGCCCATCGCCGCTTACAAGAATACTAATTGGTTTCTTCACGATGTTTTCCTTCACTGTTTTGAACACGTGTTATGTATTTTTTCCTATTTTACAGATCTAAATCATTCATCCAAATGCACGGCCGGAATTCGAACCCCTTAGATAACTTCCTTTAGAGACTGACTTGTCTTGGTAAAACTTTTGAATAAACTTAAATATTTGCAATATTTTTAATGAAAATTACATCTATTTGTATGCATGCAAACACATAAGGAACCCTACATCTTCGAAATCACAAAGGCTTCAGTCGGAAGAGGTGGAAGCAGAAATTAGGTTGATAAATCTAAGCCAACATGCTTTATTTAAGGCCAGCATAGTTCCAGTTATTGCCCTTAAGGGGAGAATCAACGAAATCCACCCTGCGTAGTTAGGAGCACAGATTTACAACTGGGGGAATAATTATTTCATTCTGACGGGTTTATTGCTTGGTGCAAGATTTACAAGTTATTGTGTTAAACAACTTGTCAAACAGTCACCCGGTCAGAGCCTTAATGTGTAAGCTAACTCGTAATCGGCATCAACTGTCACATTCCCATTGTGCAGCTGTCAAAAGATAATGGGGTTTGAAGTAATGACTATCAAATATGAGCAAGCTTACAAGATAGGGCCTGCAGCTTGAGATATGGCAACGCAGACCTTTTTAGGAACAAAATACTCAAGCTGGATATTGCCTGCTTATTTTGATAGTACCACTCATACTACATTAGTATCACGCCTGTTTACCAGAAGGATAGGCAGCACGATACGATAATTATTCGTAAACCGATAAACGGTAATTATATCGTGACAAACGTCACATCGTTTGCAACACGAAGGAACGACCGAAAAACAGCATCAAAATCCGTTGTGTAGTTTTAAAGATATAAGCAAACATACACACATACGCGGGAAGCGGAAAGCGACTTTGCTTTATACTATGTAGTGAAGGGGGTAGTTACATTAAATTAAGTACATGCCCACAGTTTTCAGTAACATGACTGGTTGCAAACCCATCGCCGCTTATGAGAATACTGGTTTCCTCGTGATGTTTTCCTTCATCTTTTTAAGATCGTGTTAATCGATATAGTTTTTACATGACCACGACTGGTAGTCCCCAAGCAAGGTAGACCTGTCATTGTCACCGGCGTTTCGATCCATGATATATGTAAAGGTTAGAGGCACGTCCAGCCATAAATATAATTTGACCCATGACCATATTTTGCAGCGTTCCTTACGTGACAGTTTGTAAGCAGATTGGATCGATCAACATCTGCCTGCCCTTATCCCACTCAAGTGGGGTCGGCATAGCATGTTTCCTTCTTTCATACTATCCTTCGTCATTGCAGAATTCATACTTTTCTTATCCATATCATCTTTTACACAGTCAATCTTGCCCTCTACTCATGACATGTGTATCCATCCACATTCAAACTAATCACTCTCATAAAGGCGGGGTCCCACGGCGCGTAAAACGACGGGCCGCGCCGGATGACGCTCCGCCTGTGTGCGTCCGGCGCGTCGCGTACAGAGCGTTTCAAGCAAGGGCCACCACGGATGCATCGTTCCCACGGCGCGTCCGTCTGCCTTGGCGCGGTCTTGCGCGTCAAAACGCGGGCCGTGGGACCCCGACATAACATGGCTTTCTTTCCTCTTCATAACATGCCAATAAATTCAAATTCAAATTCAAAAATCATTTATTTCAATAAAATCACAAGGATCACTTTGAAACGTCTTAGGAACTAGGTGAAGCTACGCCGATTCCACGCGACCAAGCCTAGAAGAATCAGGCAACAAACACGGCTTGGGGTCTACCTTTTTTTTTATGATCCTTTCCTTAATGCTATGTAGAGCTCCAGTGTGGTGCCAATCGAACAAGGTGAAGGCTCAAACAAGAATAATAATTAAAAGTTAAAAGTACCTACTACTCAAGTACGTAGGTACAGCAATAAAAAAAAATAACTAAAGAGCTTCAGCACAAATTCAAAAAGCAACACACGCTACACTTGATTTAGAATTAAAACTTACAGATAAAATAACTATTTGCTTAAAAATAATTAAAGTAGACAAATGTTACACAAAATGAAATTAAGTACCTAAATCAATATTTAGCTGTCGAGTGGCAGAGCGACATCAGGCCACGAGGATTTATCATTTATATAATCATCTACAGTATAATACGCTTTGTTTATAAGATTATTCTTTATGTAGGATTTAAATCTTCTAACGGGAAGTTTTGTTGCGTTTTCTGGCAGTTTATTATAAAATAGTATACAATTCCCCATAAACGACCCCTTCACTTTTTCTAATCTAAATTTGGGTATGTACAATTTGTTCTTATTTCTTGTGTTAATACTATGTACATCACTTTTTTTCTTAAAGAAAGCCATATTCTTATGAGTATACAGTAAGTTTTCATATATATATTGTGAGATTACTGTGAGAATGTTAATTTCTTTAAATTTTTGTCTCAAAGAGTCCCGGGACTTCATTTTATAAATGGCACGTACTGCCCGTTTTTGTAAAACAAAAATAACTTGAATGTCTGCTGCCTTACCCCAGAGAAGAATTCCATACGACATTACACTATGGAAGTAACTAAAATAAACTAGCCTAGCTGTGGCTTCATCGGCCAGCCGCCTAATCGTGCGGACTGCATAGGCAGCGGAACTAAGTTTACCAGCAAGTGTTACAATATGAGGTCCCCATTGTAAGTTTGCATCAATATTGAGACCTAAAAAAGTAGTCGAATTAACAAGCGTATGAGCCTCTTCATTTATTTCAATGTTAGTCGGAGTATGCCGTACACTAGGCAAAGAGAATTTAATGCATTTTGTTTTCTTAGAATTAAGCAATAGATTGTTTACAGTGAACCAATTAAAGACTAGCGACAGTGACGCATTTATGTCATCGAACCATGTCAATACCACGATAACCTATAATCCAAATGTTTCTTAGTAAATACATTACACTGGATTGATATTAGATTGAAAAAAAAACCGGCCAAGACACCGGACTCGCACACAAAGGATTCCGTACCAATCTAAAAAAAACGGCAAAAACACGTTTGTTGTATGGGAGCCCCACTTAAATATTAATTTTATTCTGTTTTTAGTATTTGTTGTTATGGCGACAACAGAAATACATCATCTGTGAAAATTTCAACTGTCTAGCGATTACGGTTCATGAGATACAGCCCTGTGACAGACAGACGGACAGACGGACAGCGAAATCTTAGTACTGGTCCCGTTTTTACCCTTTGGGTACGGAACTCTAATAGCTTTAATATGTAGAAGCTGGGGTTCGTAGTTCTTGATTGAAATAAGTGTAAGCTATATTTTTTGTTATTTTGATTGTGTTTTTACCAAAGACTTTATTTACCCAAAGTATAGACAGAAACGTTGAAGCTTCAAATGCAACAGAAATTCCTACTTAAATTATAAATCTGAAAGGAATATCCGACATGTATATATTACAAGCAGTGATGAACAACCTGTCACGTATGAAATGCTATTGCTAAATGTAGGCATATGCCAAATGTACTATTTGGAAGTACCTTGGACGAATATCTCTAAAGATCTGATCGCCTAGAGATCAGTAAAGATATCTAACATACTTTGAGATTACAGCCGTGATCCTATTTAACTTCGAATACAAAGCAAAGATCACCGCTCGCCTCTTATCAATTCAACCGCCCGAAATTGCCCATAAAACAGAGGAAGTGGCCAAAAAGACTATTAAGTCTTCACCCTTGTGGACAATTGGATGGTGATGCCAACATTTAACACTTTATTCCGAGTTTTTGTATAGTTGGTAGCATTTTTATTTAATCTAAGAATTTCTTGTTGTTTCAAAGTGTGGGCATTTGCGTAATGTAATGTTTGGACGTCGTCTTGTGACTACCCCCTTTAGACATTTTCGAGGATCTAAGAGCCGTCTACCTAACTTGGGGATTACAGTTGTGATCTTATTTTTTTTTTTTTTTTCAAAGTGTGGGCATGTGTGACTAATGTAATATTTATTAGACAAACGCTAAGAACAAATGTTTAGACGTCTAACCCTCGTATTCAAGAACGACACTATGAGAACACGCACCCACAGTGGACGAAATATTTTTTCATAAAAATCACTTTATGTGTTGTGCGACACTGCATAGTGTGACTAGAGGCACATTATCGTATGCCTCTAGCCAAAGTTGAGCTCTAAAGGCACACGGTAGCGTGCGCCATAGTGCTGCTCAACACATAAAGTGATGTTTATGAAAAAAGATTTCGTCCACTGTGGGTGCGTTTTCTCATAGTGTCGTTCTTGAATACGAGGGTTAGAATACTCGTATCTCTCAAGGATCTAAGCGCCTGGAGATCTGAAAGGCCGTCTAATAACTGTCATGTAACGTTTGTTTACGTTTTTTTCAGTGATAATCAATCAAGATGCATGGTCTGGAACATCCAGCTTTAGTTTTTTGGGGGCAGTTTTAGTACACCGTGCATTATATTTTTATAATAACTAGATAATACAGTGTAGGCTTGATGGACCAGATTATAGTCTCTCTAACAAGCCTACACCATCTTTACCAAAAACTCAACAATAACCCAGTGCTAGAATAACCCTCGTATTCAAGAACGACACTAACCCTCGTATTCAAGAACGACACTATGAGAACACGCACCCACAGTGGACGAAATCTTTTTTCATAAAAATCACTTTATGTGTTGTGCGACACTGCATAGTGTGACTAGAGGCACATTGTCGTGTGCCTCTAGCTAAAGTTGAGCTCTAAAGGCACACGGTATTGTGCGCCATAGTGTCGCTCAACATATAAAGTGATCTTTATGAAAAAAGATTTCGTCCACTGTGGGTGCGTGTTCTCATAGTGTCGTTCTTGAATACGAGGGTATGAGAACACGCACCCACAGTGGACGAAATCTATTTTCATAAAAATCACTATATGTGTTGTGCGACACTGCATAGTGTGACTAGAGGCGTATTGTCGTGTGCCTCTAGCCAAAGTTGAGCTCTAAAGGCACACGGTAGCGTGCGCCATAGTGTCGCACAACACATATAGTGATTTTTATGAAAATAGATTTCGTCCACTGTAGGTGCGTGTTCTCATAGTGTCGTTCTTGAATACGAGGGTAAGACTACTTGATACTCCAAGCAATCTAAGCCCGTGCGTGCCCCCCATCAATAATAAACTAGTATCGGTCTTTAAAAATACAATTTGACTAAAATTTCATAAAATACGATTGCTTTTATTACTTTGTATGCGTGGATTCTTAAACAGGCTTGTCTTTCATGTGTTAGCAAATATTCTTTTTGGTGCCGTTTCTGGTGCCTCCCAAGACGTGATGCCCTAAGCAATTGTTTAATTTGCTTAAAGGCTAATCTGGCATTGCAATAAACTGGTACCGGGCGAGATGCCAAGGTTTTGGTCTTATTTTTTTGAACTGATATAACTTGACCTCTGGCCAAGGACCGTCAGGTTATCGTCAAGTTTTGGATACCCTGAATACCATGTTCAAGAGACTACATAGTGCAGTAAGCGACTAAAAAGTTTCATCTAACACTGTATACACCATCTAGAAAAAATGTAAAGGCCTAACAATCTAGTTCCTAACATAAACTTTGTATTGTAAATATTTATACTTCGCATTATTGAATTCTTGTTGTCTTCATAGGATGCATTGATAACGATTTCCGGAGAACAATAAATATGAAGAGACTGCTCGTGTAGCTTTAAAATAATAAATGATAAAATAAATATCTTCTCAGATACTTTAACTCCACTCAGTTTTTATATGGGAAATTGGAGATAGTCAGAGGCCAGTCTAACTTTACATTTGACACACATGCCCATTGCCCACACTTATGCAAAATGTAGTACGAATCAAGTAGTTAGCGCATCAAAAACACGTGCTTACAACGGTGAAGGAAAACATCGTGAGGAAACCAGTTAGTGTTCCTTTAAGCGGCGATAGGCTTGCAACCTATCACGTATGAAATGCTAACTACTGCAAAATATGGGCATGTGCCAAATATAATGTTTGGACGTGCCTAAAAACAAACATTTTTATCATTTCATTAAGAAATAAAAATAAATAAATATCATCACGACTGTAATCCCCAAGTACGGTAGACATCGTCTCAGATCTCCAGGCGCTTAGATCCTTTGAAGATGTCTAGTGGGGGTAGTCAGAGGCACGTCCAAACATTATAATTATCATAATCAGTAATTAAATTATCCTATTATTTTTTTACTTTAAATAACGTCTCTACAGCCCTTGTTCTGTATTTAATAAATAAACAAAAGTTGACCATCACTTGCTTGTCACTGTGCACTGTGGTCGGCCTTTGTTTCGATTATCTTAATAATTAATTATTGCAATTTTTATGGATATTACTATCAGTGGTGTGAATTTCTCAATTGTGGATTTGCAGTGCACTGTTCAACATGGTTTTGGCTAAGATTATTTGTAAGTAATAATATTAATCATATTCCTTTTTATTCGACAAATGAAATACTCACGTAAATAATAAATTGTCGATGAAGATACCACTATGTTTCGATTTAGCTAGAGAATCTTCTTCAGGGTGAGTGGAACATTAAACGCTTGCTCCCTTCTGCTCGAGTTGTCGTCTCTCACAGTTTTGAAAGTGAAATACTTATAATCCTGCCTAAAATATCGTTAATTTTTCAAATTTAAGTATGTGATGATGGTCTAACGGTCACTTCACGGTCTATCTCTTAAAACTAACTAGATCCCTCATGATGAATTTCTTCACCGTCCTGTACCCCAGTTGTGCAATCCACGCCGGATTTGAAACCATGATCTTCGGATCAAAAGATTTACTTTAATTTATGATGTCATAATGATTATCATGGATTGTATGGATACCATGTTTTGGGATTACAGTCGTAAGCCTATTTATTTTATTTTCATCATAATTTATTCGCATTTCAGGGTTGACCTGCTTCCTCACAGCCATCAACCAAGCATCAGCCATCACCAACTGCGGGGTCGAAGACGTTACCGGCTGCACCTACACCGTGACCTGCCTTTACCATCCTGGCAGCGCTGCCAACCCTCTCTGCCATGGCGAGCCCAACGTTACCTTCATCATCACAAACTCCTCAGCCAATGAACTCACGACTGTCTTCTTCGGAGCAACCAACTTTGACAACCGAGTACGCTTCATCAAGGCCTCCTGGAACACTTGGCTAACGCTGGGGAAGCACAGCTTTAGGTACTACTCCAAATGTACTTATATGGACCTTTCAGGGAATAAAATCCGGGAGATCCAGGGAGAAACCTTCAAAACTCTGGTATCGTTACGGTTTTTAAACCTTTCTTACAACGCGTTGGACCATCTTGAAGCGGAATCGTTCAAGTTATCAGAAAGCAAGATGGGTAACCTTGAAGTATTGGATTTGTCGTTCAACAAATTAACACATCTCACTGACGAAGTCTTGTTAGAACTACCCAGTCTTTATACGTTGTACTTGAATGGGAACAAACTGAAAAGTCTATCAGACAACTGTTTTGGTGGTTTGAAGTTTTTGAATGCTTTGTATCTCCAAAACAATGACTTGGAGACACTGAATATAACTCTGGTGAATTTAAAAACTTTGACGTATCTAGATTTGTCGCACAATCATTTGGCAAAATTGACTGGCTACGAAACTAATAGGCTACAGAGTTTGGAGTTTCTAAACATGTCACACAATGAGATTGAAACGGTTGATGAAAACTGCTTTATTCAATCATCGAAACTGAGAACAATTGATCTGAGTTTCAATGCCATAAGGTCGAAAATAGATAGTCTTATGTTTTCTGGTAACATAGAACTTGAACACTTAGATCTGTATAACAATCGAATCAGTAGTATCGGAGAAAATAGTTTCAAATACAGCAACCTAACTTATCTTAATTTAGAGAAAAATAACATAGCGGGAGTTCTAACGAATAAAACTTTTGTGGGATTGAAAAACTTAACTAAACTTGATCTGTCGCAGCAGAATATAACTACTTTAAAGGACCAATCGTTTTTGGAAATGGAAAGTTTAGTTTACATGAACTTGAGTAAAAACCACATTAATAACATTGAAAACTTTACCTTTATTAATTCTACTGTATCTACTTTGGACCTCTCTTTCAATAATATATCAAAGTTAAACTTCTTAAAAAATTGCTTAGTCAATTTAACAGAACTAAACTTGAATAATAACAAAGTTACTCTCTTGGATGAAAAATTGTTTGAAAACCAAATCTTTTTAAAGAAACTGGATTTATCTATGAATGAAATCATAAAAGTTGAGCCAAATTCTTTACCGCTTGTGAGTTTGCAATACTTGAACTTAGAAGGTAACCGACTTACAGGAGATATCAATGCTAAAATGTTCAGTCCAGCAAGATACCTACGCTTTTTAGACCTCAGTAACTACAATTTCAGTAGAGTTGGTCATGAAGCGTTTGTTGATATGCCTGTTCTAGCAAGACTTAACTTATCACATAATGCTATTGAGTTTATCGAGACTGATAATTTCAGAAATATGAGCAATACGTACAGTTTAGACATTTCGTACAATAAACTAGAAAAACTACAATTCAATAACAATCTTCTCACCAATCTGAAATCCGCTTATCTTAATAACAACAAATTTACAAATATTTCAGGAATATTCCCAGAAAGTTGCCAATTGTTGTACCTTGATATGTCTAACAATGGATTGTCAGACGCCTTTACCGCTAATTCCAAAATATTTCCCAAACTACAAGTCTTACATCTCTCTTACAACAATATAAAAGATTTTAATAACATCCACACAAATACTCTAACTAATTTGTTTGATCTCAGACTTTCTTCGAACAAAATAACAAACATCGACTTGAGTCCGTTCAAAGAACTCCAGATTGTAGATTTAAGCCTCAATAACCTTGCTTTCATTAACAACACGTTTTTCAAAAACATCGACTTTTTACAATCTCTGGATCTGAGTCACAACAAATTAGCGGAGCTGCCCCCGGGCACGTTTCAGAATATGAGAAATTTAAAATTGTTGAATTTATCATCGAACAACATATCGAAATTGCGTTACGGAAGTCTCAAAGGGCTACACAAAACGGAATTACTGGACGTATCCAACAACAAGATAGAGTCCCTAGACGTGCATGTGTTCCATGAGTGTACCGTGCTCAAAACTTTGATAATTGATTACAATCGGATAAAGACCCTTGATATTGACAAGCTGGCAATCATAACCAATAGAAAGTTGAAGAGTTTAAGCTTAGGAGGAAATCCTATTTCATGCCAAGAGATCATAAGGAACGCTACGCTTAAAGACCTTTCTTACTACGGCGTTAATCATATAGAAATCACTTCGATTGATAAGATTTACCATGAGGACAACGTGCATGGTATCAAATGTGGAGATGATAGTTATGAGACAACGGTTGAAGTTGAAGTTGAGGAAAAAAGTAATTCGTCTGCCGTTGTTATTATCTGGTGCAGTGTACTAACAGTAATAATAGTAGCTGTAGGTGTGGTGATTTACATCAAGATGAAGAAGCAAAATAATGTGATAGCAATATACAGGGACTCAAGAATGCACCTGAGGAGTTCTTCAGAACTGGGATCGGAGTACCATAATGATTTGCTGAACTAACTTCCTTGTGACGTAGGAGGTCTACTCTTGAAAATGATAAACTATGAATCAGGACAATCGCTACATCGTTTTCGACTTTACTTTTGACAGTAATTGATTCTACTACGACAGACGATGATTTCTTAAAGTGCGGTTTGGCGCAAAGTCACTGACATAGATAATGTTGAAATCGTTTTGTGGAGTACGGGCCCTAGATTGTGTTTTATTATAGTTAAAGTGCTGCGATGTTTTGACATCACTATTGATCAAAGCAGTTTAAGGCCCTGTATGTCGACGATTGCTCTTTTTTGAAACGAAAATAGAAATACTTCTGAACAAGCCACCTCTCCTATTTTTATAAATATATTACTTCAGGTTCCTACCTAGATTTCTATTAAGCTGAAAACATAATAGCAGAAACTATTCACGATAAAGATATTATTTCAAAATGATACGTTTTAGAATTTATGATCGAAATACTTTGATACCTACTATTAAGATCAACTTGTGATTTATTGTTAAAGATAGGTAATATGTTAGATCTAGATTTCTACTAAGATAGGTTTTTGATAAGTAATTATACATAATTTATATCATTAATTTATTCGAAAAGCAAAGGCGAACCCACGCGCCGCCTATGGATCAGTATCACGTGAAGCGGTCGGTAGGATTATTTATCGAAGTGATTAAAGATGGGTAGGTACATCTTTATTCACATATTATAAAAATAGAGATGTGGCTTGTTCAGAAGTATTTCTTTTTTCGTTTCGAAAAAGAGCAATCGTCGACATACAGGGCCTTAAGGCGTTATCATGTCTTAGCGTCGCGATGTGTCAAACTTTTGAAACGCGCCATTACTGCACTATGGCCACAAAGGCGCATTTCATATGTTTCATATTTCGCGCCCGTCGTCGCAACCGCGCTAGGCTCGCAGTGTGGACACACGCATAGAGATTGCCAAATACACAAGGTGGCCTAAAAAATAGTGTCAAATTGATATCCAGAGATAAAAAAAATATAAGTGTCATTTATTTTTAAATTACCCTTATTAATTTAGAAAACATTCAAGACTTCAAGGTTACTCCACCCCTGGAACTTTTGTTCTGACGATTTATTAGGTCATTCTGTATTTTAATTGTGAATTCACAGCACTAAGTAATTACGATTAAATCTAGTTATAATACAATTATATCTAGATATATTTGAATTATATTCTGCTAGAAGCTAGTATATAATTTTGTAAGTAAAAGTAATTATTTTATATAAATTCTGTAAGGCAACTGTATTTTAATTTTCTGCGTAGAGATCATCCAGTAATTGCGAGTATTATCTAGTTATATTAGACAATCAAGGTATCTAGTGGGGGGCATAGTACCACTAATTTACTGAATATTTTTTTGTTTTATATCTTACTAGCTTCCGCCCGCGGTTTCGCTTCTAAAAACTAACCTAAATGCAATTCCAGGACATAAGCTATGCATGTTCTAAGTATCAACCAAATCAAACAAACAAACTCACAAACTTTCGCATTTATAATAATAATAGGACTAGGATTGTACACAAATTTATGTTCTAATTTATAAGTCTGTACTGTAAAATTATTACAATACAGTACTTTAAAATTATTCAGTTACAAATATTTTTTTATTAGAAATATTATACATAGTTGGTATAATAAAAAGATTGTATTTTATAATAAAAACTGGATTATACTCGTAAATTGGAAATTATTCATGAACATTTGCGGTTGATCGATTGCGGTGAATAAAATTATATAAATAATACCAATGTATATACCAATAAATATGAATCATAGTGATAATATACAAAATTCGCAGAACATAATTTTATCTTGCGTAGACTTATACAATTTTATCTTGCGGTTTTGTTTATTAATGCTATTTAAAGGCAAAAGAGTTTTATCAACAGGAAAAAAACACTGGCTAAAGTCAAAACTTTGTTATCAAAGTTGGCCACTAGTGTTACGAACATTGTTATTTATTATAGTTTTTTTTCAAAAAGTTTTTTTTAATTTCTCTTCTTTTGAAAATTTGTTTTTTTAACACAATATTAGATTTCAGCAATAATTTTAATGTCAAACTTATTGTATATACTTATAAATATTAACCTATTGTTAAGGTTTGTATAATAAAAAGTTTAAGTAATTAAATATTTCCGACAATTATTTTTTTTCGATAAATTTTGTTTTTAAGTACGTCAGCTAATAACAAAAATCTAAAAAAATAATAATTATAATTATAAATACAGCAAAGTCACAGATTATTTTATTTAAGGCGAGTAATAAACGTTTTTGATGAATGCAGAATCGTTTTTTCTCAATAACCGCAAAACATACAGTTTTGTTTTTCATGACAAAGATAACTTAAGGATATAATCTAGATAAATTACAGACAGAAACACGTTTGGTGAAACTTTTCTCGATAGATTTATTTTTCAAAGTTGGCTCTTCGAAAACTCTAGTTTCGTTTTTAATCAAAGCTATGAATAGCTAAACAGTTTATTTTTATATAATTCGTAAGATAATCATACTAGCTAAATAAATTACAGACAGTTTATTTTTAAATTTGATGGTTTTCGAGATAATGCAGTTTTATCAGTTTTTCCGTCTTATCCGGTTAGACTCAGCCCATACAAAACGTCAAAAATGTAAGTAATGAATACATTCATGTTAAAATACTAGAGCCTTAAGAAGTTTCAGCGAAGAACGGAACGAAAAGTGACAAGATGATAAAAAGTGATTGGAATTGGAATAAAACACAAAAATAAAATCCCGTTTAAGTGACGCTTCTAAAAACCAGATGCTTGCTGTGATATGAAGTTATCTTGTATAAAAAGTAGGTACAGTCAACCACAAAAATATTATTTAGAAGCACTTCCTCTAAAAAGCTTCCTCAAAAAGCCGTGTTGGCCGAGTGGGACGTGCCTTGAATTTCAATCTGAAGGTCGTGGGTTCAAATACAGATGTGCATTAATGGATTTTTCTGTTCGAAAATAAGAATACTTATATACTTTTTTTTTTGTAAATTTACTTGTTATACATATAACACCCAGACACAGAACAAACATCTATGTTCATCGCAAATAATTTGTAAATTTCGAAAGAGCCATCACCATGCAGCTGACTGTACGTAAAAACGACCGCTTTGGATCATCAATCATTTAAGGAACAAACGCGACCACAATAATTCCTAGAGTAGGTACACGCCGCTGAAATATTATGTTTGGATAGTCGAGAATAAAAAGGAGAAGTGAATAGAATTTATATGTATTCCAGCAATATTACTTTTGCTAATGCTCAGTGGGGCTTTTACAATATTTTATACGGTTGACATACGACAGTTTGGTTGCCTATTGCGAGACAGTGCAAAAAAGGGGCCAGGATTATTGACTTTTTAACCGAGGAAAAAAGTGGTTCTTTATTCGATTTTTTTATAACTTTTTAGGATTCCGTACCCAAAGAGTAAAAACGGAACCCTTGAGATTGACCTAATGAGATACAGCCCTGTGATAGACATACGAACAGACGGACAGACAAGTCTTAGTGATAGGGTTCCGTGCCCAAAGGGTAAAAACGGGACTCTATCACTAAGAATTGTCTGTCCGCCTGTTCGACTGTCTGTCACAGGGCTGTATCTCATTAATCATGATAGCGAGACAGTTGAAGATTTCACAGATTATGTATTTCTGTTGTCGCTATAACAACAAATACTAAAAACAGAATAAAATAAATATTTAAGTGGGGCTCCCATACAACAACGTGTTTTTGAGCGTTTTTAATAGATAATGGTACTGAACGCCTGGCACTTGGCCGGTTTTTTTTATTTTGCATATTTTTTTGTAACATGAAGTAGAACATGAATTTTTCGAGGTCCTAACCGCTATCTATCACCTCAAATGAACAAAGATATGCCGAAATTTTAGGGAACAGTTATAACTTACTTAAGCACCCTTTGAGTGTTCGCCAAGTTACAACTTAAAGGTGTTCTTACGTTGGCAATTTAAAAGATATCGTTGCTTAACGATTTAGAAAGTAAGAAAGAAAGAAAATACATTTATTCAGCCACCACTGTATTAAAAAGTAAAAATAAGTCTAGAAATAATATAAATAACTAAATAAATAGGATCACGACTGTAATCTCCAAGTACGGTAGACATCCTCCGCTTAGATCCTTTGAAGATGTCTAAAGAAGTCAGAGGCACGTCCAAACATTGGCACATGCCCACATTTTGCAGTAATTAGCATTCCATACGTGACAGGTTGCAAGCCCATCGCCGCATATAAGAATACTAACTGGTTTACTCACGATGTTTTCCTTCACCGTTTTGAGCACGTGTTTTTGATGCACATATAAATTTTTCGAACAGAAAAATCCGGCGATGCACGCCGCGATCCGAACCTACAACTTTTTGATTGAAAGTCGTGATACCTATCACTCGTACAACACGGCTTTTTAATAAATTAAAATTTATCATAACAAAACACACAAGTTGCGACGAACGGGTGTAGCTCACATAGCTCCTAAGACCTTATAAAGTGATCCTTGTGATTTTTATTGTAATCTATAATATAAAAATAACTCGGGTTTTCCTTCTTGACGCTATAACTCCAGAACGCATGAACCGATTTCCGCGGTTTTGCATTCGTTGGAAAGGTCTCGGGCTCCAAGGTTTATAGCAAAGAAAATTCAGGAAAAATTTCAAGAGAAAAGCAGGAAAACAGGAACGGGAACGGGAACTTAACACAGCATTTGTTAATTCTAAAGCGATACGAAGTTCGCCGGGTCAACTTGTAACTAATAAAAACCCTCTTAGATCTTTAAATAGCCTTCAACTCTTGCCTTCCTTAGGGGTTACATTTCAGGAAAGTCAAAATCGAATAGTTGAACTTATTACAAGCTTTTATTTAACTTGTAATGTATGTATGTTTGTTCGGGTGGAATCTTACAACTCAATTTTGAATATACCCAACCGATTGAGATGAAATTTTGCATACTTATGTAACTTTATTGACAATGCAATAATATTGTGACAGCGTGCTGATCTGATGATGGAGTCAGGAGCTGTTCAACGGAATTCCTCAGTAAATAGTCTGCTTGAGTTAAAACTTTGCAGACCTATCAATCTCCAATGAAAATGTAAAATTACAGTACTAGCGAGCTGATCTGATGATGGAGCTCGAGTGTATCCATAGAAACTCCATAACGACACAAAATAACTGTGTCGTGTTTGGGTTCGTTGGATTTGTCTTGACGAGTACTAGAGCCCTAGAATAATAAAAGTTTGTCTTTTTAAATATATTTTTAATTAAATACTTATTTCTTCAACTTGATAAAGCGATTGAGTGTACCGTACCTATTGCCATAAATTATAAGCCAGTGTTGACTACTGGGGGGTTAGTTGACTACGTCCAAATGCCAAAACAGACACTTTTACTATACAAAAAGTGTCAGATTTGACATTTGGACGATACGTTGTCGATACGATAGTGGTTCGTGCTCAGGCCACTGGTGACACAAAAGCGACATGGTCGCGTAGAATGGAGCAACTTAAATAATTTAATATCCCGTGTAAGAACATCTAAAAAACCTTCAGAATACTTTGAGAGTGGAGTGACGAAGCTCTTTCGTTACGATTATTTGGTCGATACGAAGACACGGAAACCAAATTTACAAAGAATAAGCTCATTATTATACTTTTGTACTGAGTACTAAAGATATAAAACTTTTGCGTTACTGACTGACTGACTAACTTGTCTATTAACGCATAGACTAAACAGTGGTTTACTTTAGGATCTAGTGGTCTAGTTCTAGAAAATCTAGAAACTTAAGTTTTGGAAGCTGCATTCCTTTTGGTATGTGCACTAAGAAAGAAAAGTGTAAAAATCAATAGTTACTGTAGTTCTTACCTAATCACGAAATTTTGAATAGCAAAAGATGTTTGTCCTAGATAGGGATCAAACCCACGTTTTTCTATGAGTTAACTAGTTCCCATAGAACATGCTTAGTTTGGAGTTGACAAGAAAAGTAAAAAAAACCGGTCAAGTGCGAGTCGGACACGCGCAGGAAGGGTTCCATACCATTGTAACGGCAAAAAAATCACGTTTGTTGTATGGGAGTCACATATTTATTTTATTCTGTTTTTAGTACAATCAAAAGTTTACGCTAATAAACCGACTTCCCTGGCACAATTAAAAGAAAATATCCGTCATGAATTGGCAGCCATCACGGAGACTACCTGCCGAGCTGTCATAGGCAATTTTAGTGCCCGACTAAATGAATGCCGAGAGCGCAACGGTTTACATTTGGACGATGTTATTTTTAAAAAATAAATTCCCAAACAGTGTACTTCAATATATAATAAACATTTTTTTAAATAAAGCTAAGACTTTTCTTTTAAAAAAAGATTTAAATGTGAACTTTCTTTTGAGACACCTTGTATTCGTTGTTACGGCAACAGAAATACATCATCTGTATAAATTTCAACTGTCTAGCTATCACGGTTCATGAGACAGGACATAAAGACGGACAGCGTAGTTTTAGTAATAAGGAGTCTTTTTACCTTTTGGGTACGGAACCCTAAAAACTATTTATTATATAATATTCGTAAAAAACGCTACCCCCTTATTGACAAAGCACTCACAAAAATCTAAACTTTATTGCATGAGCAACTAAAGTTACTCTTTTATCGGAAAAATGACAAAGTGATTTTTATGGTTGCCGCAAATCAAATATGTAACTGAAAACGGGCATCGTTTTTCATCGCGTGCGTTTCAGCGTTTACGGGATTATTTGATATTGTCATGCTCTTCGTTACGAAACCGGCTGGTTTCAGATTTCAGTCAATGTACGAGTAGCTATGTGAAATATTTTTTGCTCTATCACTACATAGTATAAAGCAAAGTCGCTTCCCCCGTCTGTATGTATGCTTATATCTTTAAAACTACACAACGGATTTTGATGCGGTTTTTTTTAATAGATAGAGTAATTCAGTAGGAAGGTTTGTATGTATTAAACCCGTGCGAAGTCGGGGCGGGTCGCTAGTTATTTATAATACTAGCTGAGCCCGCTTCTCACGGGTAATAATAAAATAAAATAAATAAAAATAGGATCATGACTGTAATCCCCAAGTACGGTAGACATCCTCTCCGATCTCTAGGCGCTTAGATCCTTGAAGATATCTAAAGGGGGTATACAGAGGCACTTCCTATAAAAAACTGGTTTCCTCACGATGTTTTCCTCCCAATTTTTATTTTTATTATTTTTTGAACAAAATTTCATGCAACTCCATTTCCTTCAGTGCAAATAACTTTTACCTACGTGTAAAAGCGCTTACGTATACGTGTGTACATTTCACCGATTCCATCCAACCACGCGCACGTATCTAATACGTTAAATTGACTTCCATCCCCTTGTTCTCGAAGAAGTGTATAGAAATATTAGACATACACCGTACCCAAGTCTAACCGCAGCTTCAATAAACAGTAAAATCAGTACTATACACACTGGCCTCACAGCCTCAGTTGGTAGTAACTCTGGCTTAAAAATGTAATATTGTTAGTTTATTTAAACGTAAGAATGCCTTCAGAGGCGGTTAAAGAGCGGAGAAAGGTTTATTGCGAGAAATAACAACAAGTGCAAGGAACGTAGAGATATTGTAAATCTTACGATTGAGAGTTCTATTAAGCTGTCGTGTGTTGAACTGGAGCGGCATATCGTCGTGAGTGTGTACCGTCTCCCCGATTCAGACTTTGCTATGTATGAGTGCACTATGGAAGAAGTTTTGTTAAAAATGTTTGCATCTTATAAAAGTGCGAATATTTTAATGTAGATATTCCGATCCATCCTTTATCTGAAAGATTGATTAATTTATTTAAGAGTTCTAATTTGTACCATCTCTTTATGAAACCGACTAGAGTAACACTTACCACAGCCTGTCTAGACGATGTTTATTGTAGTTGTGAACCAATCAATAAATCAGTGATTTTAGTTCTGATAATTTCGGGCATAGTGTCATATTGTAATTTATGTGTCTTGTAATTTATTAAACGAATCTGAGGAGTTCACTTACCGTCCTATCACAGAGTGTCGTATTAAGAAGTTTTAGGGTTATATTAAACTCATAATGCCTCTTATACTATGCATAGATGACCCAAATGACCTGTTTACCTGTATAGTTGTCAAATTGAATAACTAGAGAGCACAGTGAAATTTTTAAGTTACAAACGAGCAAAGCATGATGTAAGGTCGGGTTATCTGACTGGGCTACAAATGTATAGAAGTAGAAATAAATTAAACGAACTTTAAGTAACTATTATGTTTTTTTTTAAGAGTGGCGCTTAGATGATTTTAGCTATCAAAGTAAACATTTGGAACGTAAAATACGACTTCGCTATACTGACAGCCGGTTTAATATAGGGGCATTGGTGAACATGGGAACGCTTTCTTCCGACCACGCGTACGAATCTAATGCGTTAAATCGACTGGTGACAGGTGGTCTTATACCGGAATAGAACTCAATATCCGAGGCTTTTTGCGAGTTTTAATCTCTCACGCATGGCTATTCAATTTGCCTACCTATATTGGTAACTAGTGGAAACCCTTGCGACTTCTTTCACGTGAAGCTGTTTTCCTCTGCACCACTTCAGGGGTTAAATTTCAATAAATATTTTCTTATCCCCATATTCTTAGTTGTAACCGAGAAACTACCAAGATTCAAATTGTACCTCATGTTTGGTATCTTAAATTAATATTTTGGAGGTTCCTCAATATACAAAAATACAAATACATATTTTTATTGCATTCAAATATAGGATTACATAATGTGATGCAATGACGTTATTAAATCATCAGTCCGAGGAGATTTTCATCCATGCGTCGTTCGGAATCTGTCGAGGAATGTCAAAGTACATCTCGAGGTACCTTGAGTTGAAAGTTCTGTTGACTGAGGAAACCTCGACTAGAAGCAAACTCGCGGTAATTTTATCAACTAAAACTATCAAAACACGGTTTCGAGGTCGAGTCGTGATGGAGATATTTTGATGTTTCAACAAAGAATATGGAGATAAGTGTACCTCTACTCATCAAAATAAATAAAGACTCCAAATGTCAAGTTTCAAGGACCAGTAGTTTAGGCTGTGCGTTGATAGATCAGTCAGTCAGTAACGCAAAAGTTTTATGTAAGTATTGTGTTTTGTTGTTTGTTTATTTAGATAAGTATTGTGTTTTGTCATGAATTATGTAGATGGCGCCAACATTATTATTATTATGTGTCATACTTAGCTAAATGGGGTAACATAAATCCTTGTCAATTCCAGTGTGAGTGCAGAGAACATGCTCCACTTGTTATCATGTCCTCAGTACCTGACCACCTGCACCCGAAAGGGTTAGTTTAAGGCATCAGATAGAGCCATAAAAGTGACAATCAACTAAAAACATGTTATTTGAAATTAAAATATGACACTGTATTCCTTTAATACGATAGACAAATTCTCAGATCTCTAGGCGCTAAGATCATTGAATACGCCTAAAAAAGGCACATGCGCACATTCCATAGGTGACAAAAAAAACATTCATTTACGCGCATGCAACCTGCCCGTAATTTAATGTTTTTTTTTTGACACTATGATTGATTTAAATAAGTTTTTATATAATAAACAAATATTGGTGGATATTTTACACAGCGCCATCTAGCCCTACACAAAGCAAAGCTTGTTACTATGAGCACCAGACTACTGATAGATTTACTTATATCTATTACTAGCTGACCCGTGCCCGCTTCGCTGTGCGTAAGACATTTCTAATACCATCGTTGACTTTTTTGTAGACGTTTTTAAGGTGTACAATACTGTAGTACATTATTTTGATATATCTCGTGGGGTTCAGCCAGCATTTGCAATGTAAGCGCAAAAAATGTGTTTATTTACGACATCACATTAGAAACCTCTAAAATTATCAGTGTTTCTCTACAATATTATGCATGTATTATACATATAAACACTCTATTTATTAAAAAAAACCGCATCAAAATTCGTTGTGTAGTTTTAAAGATATAAGCAAACATACATACATACATACATACCTATTACATACAGACGCGGGAAGCGGAAAGCGACTTTGCTTTATACTATGTAGTGATATTTTTTATTTGTAAATACCTACCCACTTAGAATATATAGAATCTCGATCAATCGATCACCAGTCGGTAGCGTTCGCTAGATCGAAAGTTGCATCCTTTATTAAATTATGAATACCTACTTTGTGCAATTGGGGCGAAGTCAAAATCAGAGTTTACGACTTCCACTTCAGCAGCCGTCACTGACCCAACCGAATCGAACGACCATAAATCAGATATTCATCGGTTAAATCGAGCGTGTTGATGAAGTAAACAATAAATTCGGTTCTGACCTTAAACTTTGTGAGATATGGCTGTGTGCGGGCAGCGCGCCAACTATGGATGAATGGTGAATGTATGTGGAGTTTAACACTCAAGTTTGGATGAAAGGAAAATGTTTGACGCGTGTATGGAAACTGTGTCTATACAAATTGAATTTTATAATTTCCTTCTTCTTAATGGTTTGGCAAATAACCATTTTCAAATTCAGTTTGTGTATGCGTTTTTAATTGTTAAAGTGGTGTAGTTTTTTATATGGTATTTATATTGGTCTACTTCGGGATCATTCCCCGAACAAAAAAAAGTTTATATGCGCATCAAAACACGTGCTTAAAACGGTGAATGAAACCTGTCACGTATGGAATGCTAACTACTGCAAAATGTGGGCATGTGCCAAATATAATGTTTGGACGTGCCTCTGACTACCGCCACTACACATCTTCAAAGGATCTAAGCGCCTGGAGTTCTGAGAGGATGTCTACCGTACTTGGGGATTACAGTCGTGAGCCTATTTAAAAAGTATAATCAAAATAGGATTAATTACTAGCTGCCAGCCTCTTGTTCTCACGGGTATAATGAAGATCATAGGCAAATTGATACCTTATGCAACATTATTGCAATTTTATTAAGGTTCAACAAACAACTCAACTTAAGGCGCTCCCAGTCGACGATTGTTTTTGTTCGAACCGAAAAAATAAATACTTGTGAACAAGCCACATCTCCTATTTTATAATGTATAATATATGTGAATAAAGATGTACCCATCTTTAATCACTTCGATAAATAATCCTACCGACCGCTGCAATGACGACAAACACACGTCGGCGCGTGGTCTGCCTTAGCTTTTCGAATAAATTAATGATATAAATTATGTATAATTACTTATCAAAAATATATTCTAATAGAAATCTAGATCTACATATTACCTATCTGTAACAATAAATCACAAGTTGATTTTAATAGTAGGTATATAAAATATTTCGATCATAAATTCTAAAACGTATCATTTTGAAATAATATCTTTATCGTGAAAAGTTTCTGCTATTATGTTTTCAGCTTAAGGCGCTCCCAGTCGACGATTGTTTTTGTTCGAAACGAAAAAATAAATACTTGTGAACAAGCCACATCTCCTATTTTATAATGTATAGTATATGTGAATAAAGATGTACCCATCTTTAATCACTTCGATAAATAATCCTACCGACCGCTGCAATGACGACAAACACACGTCCGCGCGTGGTCCGCCTTAGCTTTTCGAATAAATTAATGATATAAATTATGTATAATTACTTATCAAAAATATATTCTAATAGAAATCTAGATCTACATATTACCTATCTGTAACAATAAATCACAAGTTGATTTTAATAGTAGGTATATAAAATATTTCGATCATAAATTCTAAAACGTATCATTTTGAAATAATATCTTTATCGTGAAAAGTTTCTGCTATTATGTTTTCAGCTTAATAGAAATCTAGGTAGGAACCTGAAGTAATATACTTATAAAAATAGGGATGTGGCTTTTTCAGAAGTATTTCTTTTTTCGTTTCGAAAAAGAGCAATCAGCGACTGGGAGCCCCTTAACAAGGCTCAAACACGTGACCCGATTTGTGTATTATTCAAAACGACATAATTATTGTGACACAACACCATATTTACAATTTACACCGTCGCTGCCTGGTATGTCTCGTCTGCAAACAATGTATTTTAACTATGTAGATAGGCAACCATTGTTTATTTGAAGATTATTCTACCTTTGGCTTCATAAAAGACATTTGACAGATGTATGGCATTTCATACCTTGTCACTGTCACTGATAATTTGTTAGTCACTATACATACAAGTATAATGTTTGGTCTGGTTGGTTTGAGGTATGGAAAAGAGAAGTTTTTGTATGGACATAGTCCTAAATGTAATAAAATCTTATAAACTATCAAACATAAATATAAATTGTTTTTATTTAGGTATCTATAAACATTTACTTAGATAATTTATTTAAAAAATTCGTTTAACATTTTTAGATTTGGAGCTAACACGAAAACAATTGTTTTTAGGAGCCATTTTCGAATAATATTATGTGTCCAGAAAAGTTTTACCAATCGCGTTTCTATCTTCAATTTGTATAAATAAAACCCTAAAGTTATCCTTGCCGTAAAAATAAAGCTGTACCTTTTGCAAATTAGAAAAACACGGTCAAAATGATAAAAATAATTAAATCCTCTTATTAATAACGATAATGATCGACCAAGCCGATTTTGGCTGCGTTTTAAAAGGATTTAATAAATAACTTTAGCTTAAATGTAGAATGTGTTAGCACAACTGACGTCGTCAGCATATCAGCACACGATCTAGGGCCTAGATCGTGTGCTGATATGCTAGATCCTAGATTCTAGGCTAAAAACTTCGTATTCTGATATCACGCAAACGAAACCGCGCGCGGAATCTAGTTATATCAAAAATGCGAAAGTTTAGATGTTTACTTGTTTCAATCATATCGTAACGGTTGAACCGATTTCGACAACATTTGGCATATATATTGGTTATGACTTCGACTAAAACATATAATACTTTTTATCCCGGTACCACGCGAGCAAAGCCGCGGCAGACAGCTTGTAATAAATAAATAGGCTCACTAGTAATCCCTAAGCAGATATCCTCTCAGATCTCTTGGCGCGAAGATCCTTGAAGATATCTTGGAATTTAGCATTACACGCTGTATTATGTAGGTCGATATTTACAACAGCGGCTTCTTAGAAAACTTCGAGATGCCTCCAGGCTCCGTTTCGTTACAAACATGTAACGCACATTATATTAAAAGTATATATTGAGGTATTGTTTCAAGACAATTTATATCTGAGAAGCGAGCTTTTAAGGAGTACGTAACGTTTAGACATTAAAACCAAATCCTGATGCCTGGAAAACGATTTGTTATTATAGCCAAATATAATATTTGGACGTGCTAGCGACTACCCTCTTTAGATCTCTTTATTGTCTACTTTAATTATTTTCAAGCAAATAGTTTTTTTATCTTTAGGTTTTATTTTTAAATCAAGTATAGCGTGTGTTGCTTTTAGAATTTGTGCTGAAGCTCTTTAGTTTATTTTTTTATTGAGTACTTTTAATTATTATTCTTTAAACCTTGTTCGATCGGCACCACACTGGAGCTCTACATAGCATTAAGAAAAGGATTATTAAAAATAAGGTAGACCCCAAGCCGTGTTGTCTGATTCTTCTAGGCTTGGTCGCGTGGAATCGGCGTACCTTTACCTAGTTCCTAAGACGTTTCAAAGTGAACCTTGTGATTTTATTGAAATAAATGATTTTTGAATTTCGAATCGAAATTACTAGAAATAAATCTTTGATGCTATTAATTTTTGAATCCTACATGAATAAATAAACGTAATTGTATGTTTATTAGGTACTAAAAATATATATGAATAATACGAACGACCTATTATTTCCTTTGAAAACCCAATGAAACTCAATTCAAATGTTTGAAACTACAAATTAAGATGGGACCTCAGTAAACTTTATGTATTCCCGAACTGTCCTTCCGTCCCACGTCTGTCCCATGTTGGACTCTCAATTTTTATTTTAGGGTTCTAACCGGGGGAGCAATAAAAAAACCGGCCAAGTGCGAGTCGGACTTGCGCACGAAGGCGTTTTACATAAAATCATGTTAGTTGTATGGAAGCCCCACAAAAATATTTATTTTATTCTGTTTTTAGTATTTGATGTTATAGCGACTGTAGTGTATACGGAATATTAAAGTGATGATAACGTCTTCGATTCCCGAGGCTAGCCGAGTGAATACGAATGAATACCGAGCGTTGATCGGGCACTCAAGGCAAGGCCTGCGAGCGAAGCACACGTTTGATTATATGTATCATTCGAGATGTTTTATTTAATACCCAAGCAACCTGTACAAGTGGCGACCGTGCCAGTGGTTACAACAATTTACGTAAGTAAACAAAAAATAAAACACAAAAAAAAAAGGTAGATCAACGAGTCGAAACTGTTTTGTCTTACAAATAAAAGATGGGAAACTTACTAGATTGTTATTACAAATAAAATACGAACAAAAATCAAAGTTAATGTACCTAAAACGAAAATCTAAGATAATGTACCTAATTATTATCTTTCTAAGGTGCATTTTATAATGATTCTACTAGCTTATCGGACTAGTAGGTGAGAGGAGCGCATTTATCGCCTCCATACTACCTTCTGGTCGACTTGTTATCATACATTTTGCATTAGAATTTCATATCGTTTATTCACACCTACCTTCTTTGATAGGCAGTAAACTTAATAAGTATGTATCCTAGTCTGATATTGTAAGAAGGCAATTACTGTTTTCGCGTTGGTTGGTACCTACGAGTGGGCATTTTATTATGCCTGCATAGAAAAACGAGATGTGTACAATGTACATAGATACAGTGGTACCTCAGGTTTGAGTCTCCGACAAAATATATTAAACGATTTGTAACCATAACTTTTAAGTTATATAACAAAACTATTTATAGTTTTGTCATGATTAATTTTATTTCATTTGGAAATACTCAACCCAATATTAAGAAAATATTGAAACGTTTATATAATATAATTACTATTATCATTGTCTTTAAATAGACCATCCATCCATCCAAAGTGAAATAATACATTATGCATTTGTTTTGGTTACAATCATTTAACGAACACCTGTATTTGTCGGTTTCCAAAAAACTAATTGGGGTATCACTGGATAAAAGAGGTAGTTTGGATTACCAAACGGTACCTGTAAAATCGAAAATAAGAAATGATAGTTTGACATAATTGACAAACGGTATCTAAATACATTTATGGTATGGTTTAAATAAATCTGAATGGAAATGATAGTTTGCCAAATTGACAAACGGTATCTAATGGTATGGTTTAGAGAAATCTAAACAGAAGGTAATATTAAAGTTTGACAAATTGACAAACGGTATGGTTTAGAGAAATCTAAGCGAAAGGTAAAATTATAATTTGACAAAATTGTCAAACGGTATGTAAATATGGTATAGTTTAAGAAATCTGAACGAAAGGTAAAATTATAGTTTGATAAAATTGTCAAACGGTATGTAAATATGGTATAGTTCAGAGAAATCTGAACGAAAGGTAAAATTATAGTTTGATAAAATTGTCAAACGGTACCTATCTAAATATGAAATAGTTTAGAGAAATCTGAACAAGGGGATTTACTATCATTATAGTTTTCCCCATCAAAATGTCGACTTTGATGTGCTTAAATGTAGCTCAAACAGTTATTGACTTAATAACGTTTAAAAATCCGTATTTTTACAACTGACTCGCACACTCACTGACTTTTATAGATCAAAAACCTAACTTACTTCCAGATGACCTAGAAACCTGATATTTGGCATCAAGGTAGGTTATTGGGAGTATACAAAAGAAAAAGTTCAAAAAGTTAACTTAATAAGTTAAGGACCAACGTTATTTGACCCGCGTCGAGTACGAGCGGTGTAATAAACAGTGGTTCTGATAGTTATTGATGAGACCTGCAATTATTCATTAGCTGGCATCATTTAAAGATTTGAAACGTTGCCAAAGTGTAGGTACGCGTCTATGTTAGACTGTCGAGATCAAAATAAACTAATAAGGCTTACTATCCAACGGGTCGGATTAACGACAAAGTCGTTTCATTATAATAACTTGTATTTAAATAAAATATTTTATTTGGTGTTTTTAACCATTTACGTCGTGTTATGTAAGTTTATGTACATATTGCGACCATAAAGGTATTTGATAAAGATAAAAAGCTGTAAGTATGTACCTGAAAAACAAAAATAAAATAAAAAATAAAATATACAGATATTCCATCAAAAACATAAATGTGAAATGATAGCCAAGTTAATTATAACTTATGTATGTTCTTCTTATGTCAACGAAATCGACAAAAGAAATGAGATCTATGAGTACCAAGTTCTGTGTAGAAAATCCTAAAAAAAAAATAGTTACAAGAACATGTAACATGTTCAAAAAATCTTGAGCTTGAAGCTCAAGATTTGATTTGTTGGTGGAAAAAATTAGCCAAGGAAAAAATGCATTTCATGGGCTTAGTGAGGGTAGACATTATAATCACCTTTATTTGTAGTAAAGGCTTGACAGTGTTCGGTGTTTATTAGTTGACTCGAGAATACTATTAAAAAAAATAATAATAATAATATTGGAATTAATTTTGTTGCCATGCGAAAACATGGTAAATTTTATTGACGACATCGTTATTTATGTAAGCGACGACGCCCAACATGATGAGAGAATCAAAAAAGTATTAGTAGTTATTACCCGTTCTTTCGAATAAGAGCAAATGCTTATATAGTAGGGTCAAACAAATAAACTTATTTGGTCATTGTGAGAGCTTCACGTAAAGGTATACATATAGAAAAAATAGAAATAGAAAAAAAAAGGTACTTAGGTATTTAAAAAATCTATTGCTGTTGCGCTGTGCCCGATATGACATGTATAAACGTATGAATGGTGATAGAGACAACGGCACCTCGGACCCAATTAAATTCTTAATGATGAAATCGCTATTTCGTATTCTCCTGTTTTCTCCTTCAAAACTAAATCGATTTTAATATTTTTTTCAAGAATAATAAAGAGAAAGATTTTGCTTTGCCTGTATGTTTTTCTTTTATTATTTTACATTCGTCAAATTGGTTTTATGGACGTCTGAAGAGGGCGATAAAACTGGTAAAATTTTGTGATTTTAGAAGGCTTCTAAATCATAAACTAATTAGTTTTTGGAGAAAAACATAACATAGAGGCATACAATGGTCCGCATAGATTGTATGGTCGAAATATTAAAAACATCATTATTCAGGGAGGAGACAGGGAAAAACGAGGAACGTCGAGGAAAATGCCTGCCCAGCAATGCTCTTAAGACATTAGGATACTATGATTCTAATGATAAGACACAAGTTTACGCTGATGCTAGTCCTGTCGGGTTAGGGGCTGTTCTTGTCAAGAATGGGTAGCCCCGTGGGCCAAGAATTATTGTATAAAAGTCTTCTGATCGCGAAAATTGGTATTGCTAAACAGAAAAAGAAATTGGTTTTGACTGCAAAGTCAAAGTCAAAGTCAAAGTCAAAGTCAAAGTCAAAGTCAAAGTCAAAGTCAAAGTCAAAGTCAAAGTCAAAGTCAAAGTCAAAGTCAAAGTCAAAGTCAAAGTCAAAGTCAAAGTCAAAGTCAAAGTCAAAGTCAAAGTCAAAGTCAAAGTCAAAGTCAAAGTCAAAGTCAAAGTCAAAGTCAAAGTCAAAGTCAAAGTCAAAGTCAAAGTCAAAGTCAAAGTCAAAGTCAAAGTCAAAGTCAAAGTCAAAGTCACAGTCAAAGTCAAAGTCAAAGTCAAAGTCAAAGTCAAAGTCAAAGTCAAAGTCAAAGTCAAAGTCAAAGTCAAAGTCAAAGTCAAAGTCAAAGTCAAAGTCAAAGTCAAAGTCAAAGTCAAAGTCAAAGTCAAAGTCAAAGTCAAAGTCAAAGTCAAAGTCAAAGTCAAAGTCAAAGTCAAAGTCAAAGTCAAAGTCAAAGTCAAAGTCAAAGTCAAAGTCAAAGTCAAAGTCAAAGTCAAAGTCAAAGTCAAAGTCAAAGTCAAAGTCAAAGTCAAAGTCAAAGTCAAAGTCAAAGTCAAAGTCAAAGTCAAAGTCAAAGTCAAAGTCAAAGTCAAAGTCAAAGTCAAAGTCAAAGTCAAAGTCAAAGTCAAAGTCAAAGTCAAAGTCAAAGTCAAAGTCAAAGCCAAAGCCAAAGCCAAAGCCAAAGCCAAAGCCAAAGCCAAAGCCAAAGCCAAAGCCAAAGCCAAAGCCAAAGCCAAAGCCAAAGCCAAAGTCAAAGTCAAAGTCAAAGTCAAAGTCAAAGTCAAAGTCAAAGTCAAAGTCAAAGTCAAAGTCAAAGTCAAAGTCAAAGTCAAAGTCAAAGTCAAAGTCAAAGCTTGAATTCATGGCTTGAAACACAGGTGTAGAAGATGTTAATTAATTACATCTACCTGGATGACTAGGACAATATTTCATTGCCCGGAAATACGGACGTTTTCTAAAAATGAAACCTAGCTAGATCGATGTATCGCCCGCATACTAAATTTCACGAACATCGTTGGAGCCGTAACCGAGATTCAGATTAGAATTGCCCGTTTAAAGGTATTAGATAATTATGAAACCAATGTACTCTGCCTATGTGAAGTCATGCAATATGAAATGTAATTAAATGATATACCTAATAAAAAATTACAAAAAAATAATAATAATATTTTTAAAAAGACAACAGTCACACACGGAAATAATTAGGCACATTTAAAATAATAAAACATAACTAATTACAATTAGAATTTACAAGATTTCTATCATTCATGTAATCGTCTATGGCATAATAATATTTGCTACTAATAATTTGGTAAGTAATCATAAACCTTTCGAGGTAATATTTGGGCCTAATTAAAAACCGCGTGCAAGAATTATCATGGAGTCTGTACAGTACAGTCATGATGAGGTAATTGCAATTAGTAAAGAACTATGATAAGATGCATGTTATGAAATCAGTTTAGAAAATTTTTAAAGGTATGTTTGCTTGCCTTTGAAATAAACAAAGAAATAATATTATTGATATAATACATAATAGTAATATTATTATTATAATATTATGCATACTTTCATAAAATCACGCCTGTTTACTAAAGAGGTAGGCAGAGACAACGGCTTTCCACTTGCTACAATCCTGACACTTCTTTTGCTTCATTCACTCTGATCAATTGAACGTTGCGAGTACGCCTACAGTGAGCAGTGACACACATGCAGATCTTGAAACGAAGGATATGGATGCAGAGATGAAGATTTAAAAGAAAGAAGAAGGATAGGTGACGACGGAAAAGTCATCAAAGATGCAATTGAAGAAAATAAATTAGCAATAACATGCAATGATGCGATGAAGGAAGTGATGTGGTATTAGAAAATGAAGCTAATGGAAAAACACTATGTAGAAATATAGTTAATTAAAAAAGGGTTGAAGGCAAGTGGAAAGTCTGATAGAGATAAAGATAGTTTATTTGCTTGAACACAATGTAGGTTACACAGATATTAATAAATACTATTTTAGAAATGTTTATGTAACAACTAAATAAATCATATGTTAAAGTTAATTTAATTAAAATTACATATTTAATGATATACATTAGTCTTACCTAACGATTGAAATATTGTACTTAAATGATCTGATGTAACTAGAATTAATTATTATTGTTACCAGGTTGTTACTAGAATTATTATTTCATTTTCTTTTTGTAAAAGGTAGATGTAGTGTATACGGAATATTAAAGTGATGATAACGTCTTCGATTCCCGAGGCTAGCCGAGTGAATACGAATGAATACCGAGCGTTGATCGGGCACTCAAGGCAAGGCCTGCGAGCGAAGCACACGTTTGATTATATGTATCATTCGAGATGTTTTATTTAATACCCAAGCAACCTGTACAGCGACAACAGAAATACATCATCTGTGAAAATTTCAACTGTCTAACTATCACTGTTCATGAGATAAAGCCTTATGTCAGACAGACAGACGGACAGTAGTCTTAGTAACAGGCTCCTGTTTCTGCTCCTCCCTTTGAGTACGGAACCCTAAAAACACTAAAAACATCGTATGTTCGTATACACAAACAAGTATGAGCTGGGTGGCAGAGATTTTAATCATGGCGTCAAGGTTGAGCTATTGTGATACCGAGACCAATATGTTAAAGTGCCTTTTGAAGCATAGACACGCTCTTTTGTTATTGTCACTTGTCACCCATTCCATTTAGTGATAGCGCTGACAATCGCTCAAGTTAGTTTGTACGTTGTGACTGGCCTCACAGCTCAGTTGGTAGTAACTCTGCCTTCTGCGCTGTAGGTTATGAATTAGGGCAAATATTTGTGTTGATAAACATAGATGTTTGTTCTTTGTCTGGATGTTAGTAAGATATATAATTGACAAAAAAAAGTATATAGGTATTCTATTAGTTATCTGGTTCCCATAGTTTTACTTAGATTGGGGCTAGATGGCACGAATATTTATTATTTATTTATTAAACTCTATTGCGTATATTCATTGGTAAATCAAAGTCTGTTTTAACGGACATTTGATTTAGTTAGGTTATGGTGGAAATTCTGTTGTTTCTCAAACTGACTACAATTTTTTAAAATACGACCGCTCCTATTCCTTTTTACGTTTAAGTCTAAATTAACGTAAGCTCAAAATTACAGTTCTTAAATTTAAAATATTTTAGCAATTTAATTTAATTTCGCATATTTTACACATCCAAACGCAATAAAAGCAAACGAAAAAAGTTTAGGTGAAATACTCGTATGTCGCTAGAATGGTTTGTGGCGTAAAACTAGTTTTAAAAGGTTTGTGCAAACTAGAGAACCCAGCGCTTTAATTCGTTTAACATACAAACTTTGACGTCAAATTTCATCTCTTTTGTAGTTTAAAAAAAAAAGTTATCTAACGTAATTTATTTTTAAACGAAACTTTTTCGAAATTAGTGTTGAGGTACAAACAAACACTATGGGTGTTGTTTTCATTTTTTTATTACTTTTCTTGTATAGAACTCTTGCCAAAATTCCGATTCGCTCTTGGTCATCTTCTCACTATTAGACTAAACATGATATAATTTGTAATAATAGCAAATAGCAAACCCAGTCATGGACAAAGGGTATTTATTTCAAAAAATCACAAGGATCACTTTGATACGTCTTAGGATTAGGTGAAGCTACGCCTGTTCCTCGTGACTAAGCCTGGAAGAATAAGATTCCCAAGTACAGTAGACATCCTCTCAGATCTCCAAACGCTTTGATCCTTTGAAGATGTCTAGTGGGGGTAGTCAGAGGCACGTCCAAACATCATATTTGGCACATGCCCACATTTAGCAGTAGTTAACATTCCATACGTGACAGGTTGCAAGCCCATCGCCGCTTATAAGAATACTAACTGGTTTTCTCATAATGTTTTCCTTCACCGTTTTGAGCACATGTTTTTAATGCGCATATAATATTTCCCTTGATACACGCCGGGATTCGAACCCACGACCTTCAGATTGAAAGTCGAGGTACCTACCACTCGGCCAACATGGCGCATAGGTACCTCCCACTTGGCCATCACGGCAACAAACACGGTATAAATAAATAATAAATAAATATTGGTGGACATTTCACACAGTGCCACCTAGCCCCAAACTAAGCAAAGCTTGTATTATGGGAATAGATAACTGATAGGATACTTATATACTTTTTTTTTTGCAAATTCATACTTATTATACATATTAACACCCAGACA
This sequence comes from Hydriomena furcata, assembly GCA_912999785.1. Classification (NCBI taxonomy): domain Eukaryota; kingdom Metazoa; phylum Arthropoda; class Insecta; order Lepidoptera; family Geometridae; genus Hydriomena; species Hydriomena furcata. The sequence goes on from OU538837.1 coordinate 11,357,688, forward strand.
CAGAACAAACATCTATGTTTATCACACAAATATTTGCCCTAGCTGGGGATCGAACCCACAACCTACAGCGCAGAAGGCAGAGTCACTACCAACTGAGCTGTGAGGCCAGTCAAATGTATGGGTATGGTATATTGCTTGGCTTGGCTATTTAGGCAAAGCTTAGTCTAACTTCAACACTTCAACGAAAGGTACCGTCTATAGGTACCAACTGCTTACTCCATCCTAATAATAATTACGTTTGATCCTGATTTTTTGAGTGAGCTCTTTAAATGTTTTAGCAAGTTTGGCTTCAAGCTTTCTTTGATCTAATATTTATGCTTCAAAGTTTTTATGAAGTTTTTTATTTTACCTTTTATTAAGTCTTTTCTTATTATTATTCTTTTCTTTAGAAGTTAATTATTATTGTAGTAAAATACTGATTCGAGATTTTCCGAAGAACAGTTTATCAAAGACGAACAAATAAACAAACTTTTTCGTATATGTACGTTTGTACGTGTTAACAAGACATATTCTCGTAAGGCCTTCAGTCCTTCTTATGGTACTAAATAAACATGGCCAGCTGGCCCCACCCTTTTTTAGGGTTCCGTACCCAAAGGGTAAAAACGGGACCCTATTACTAAGACTTCGCTGTCCGTCTGTCCGTCTGTCCGTCACAGGGCTGTATCTCATTAACCGTAATAGCTGATTTTTTCACAGACGATGTATTTCCGTTGTCGCTATAACAACAAATACTAAAAATAGATAAATTAAATATTTAATTGGGAGCCCCTCCCATACAACAAACGTATTATTTTTGCCGTTTTTTATTGATAATGGTACGAAACCCTTCGTGAGCGAGTCCAACTCGCACTTGGCCGGTTTTATTTTTATTTTTAATCTTATCAATTTCTGAACAAAACATGAAGGATTGTCAATGAGCAATAGTGTCATCGATTAAAACAAGTTTCACCATAAATTTTTCTTTAGTCCTTTAAGTAGGACTGGGTCTTATAATCCACTTCCAATTTTATTTTGCACCTTATTTGACCATTTATATCGATTTGTTTTTAAAGCAGCCGTTACCCAGCCAATACAATTATAGCTGTCACGTAGGTTATTTATTGTTTCTGATATTTTGTTCACGAGAACGTGACTTCGCCAGACATTCAATTTAAAGTCCAATTTAGAGTTTATGTAAAAGGGGGTCCAGGGGATTTAAAAAGGCCACTTTTCATGAATTATTATTAAAATTAAATAAATGAGAAATGTAAAAAAATTCAATATGATCACCACTAATCCCTAAGTATATTAGACATTCTCTCAGGCGCTCAGATCCCTGAGATGTCTAAACGGGTTAGTCAGAGGGACATCCAAATATTACATTTTGCAGTAGTTAGCATTCCACTCGTGACATGCAAGACCATCGTCGCTTAAGAATAATAGCTAGTTAAAAAAGGAAAATGTTATACAGCAATAAAATAAATAAAATAAATTATTCTTGTGAAAAAAGGACAAAATGACGGCTACAAAATGGCCTTAACTTAGCATTTAATTGAATATAATTATTTATCAATTATTAGCTGACCCGACAGACGTTGTCGCGTCCAAATTTAAATAATCCCATAAAAAAGCACTTTTACTTTTTCCCGAATTTTACAATTTTCCGGGTAACTTTTCCAATTTTTCTTTCCCTTAAAACCTTATTCGTACTTACAAACATTTACAAAATTGTTAAATTGGTCCTGCCTTTCTCATGGGCGCTTACAACATACAGCATTGAAATTTTATTGATATAGATTGCAATTAAAAAAAAATATATAATTGTTGTCTCGATAAACGGACAAAAAACACTGTTACTCTAAGTTTTACCCTAATTTAGACTTTAACGCGAATAAAATACGTGCGTTCGCATCTTGTTACAATTTAGTCAATTTGTCGACACAACAGAATGATGGCTAAAAAAATTGTTTCCATTCTAAATTCACGCAAAGTCCTTACCGCGTCGGGAAATAACACCGCGTCGAAAATATAAAGGGATTTCGGATTAAGTACTTTAAGAAGAAACAAGTAACACGGTTCAGTTAAAAACTTTTTGGGATGTTACGTAGAAATTTCAGTCGCGCGGAAAAAGAATTATGGATGTGATAGTATTTTATTTATATAAAAGTTGCGAACGGAGGGGTAGGTATCGAGCTTTATTGTCTTTTGTTTTTAACATTACATAGATATTTTTTATTTTTTCAACATACAGTTTTGTTTTTTAAACAAAAACACAAAAAGGATTTAGCTGTAAAACACAAACGCCTGCCTGACGTCGACCCTCTTTGGGAACCTATAATACCTACACCCAGATACAAAACAAAATCACACGACTAATGCAAATCGGCACCCATCTTAAGCTCATTCCTAAATTTATAGAGACGCACTAAGCGATCGCATTTCCATACAAATTGAGATCGCAAAGTGCGTCGTTTGAGAGATAAGCATGGACTTGGTGCAAACGGTCACACGAAAACTAGGGCTTACATGAAATTGTTCAAATAGCTAGCTCACTTTGTGAAAACGTGTACGGCATACTGTTCCCGCGCAGATTTTCTCGTGTTCTACATAAATATTGGTGGACTTTACATACAGCACCATCTAGCCCTAAACTAAGCAAAGCTTGTAGGTACTATAGGAACTGAGGTTAGCCATGTGCTGTGTGTCTTATGCAGACAACAGAAAAATGAAATAAGACAACGAAACATGCTCCCAGATCAGAAGCCTTTTAGATTCTTGAAGATGTATAAAGTGGGTAGTCAGAGGCAAGTCCAAACATTAAATTTGGCACAAAACCCACATTTTTCAGATAATTAGCCTATGAGTAATATATTACAAACACAAAAATTAATTTGGTTTAATTAGGTACGGCATGTTTGAAACCCAAACATACTCGTAAACTTTCGTATGTTTAATACAAAAAGTATCCACTCGCGGCCTCGAACGCGGATAAAAGTATCTTCAATTCGATGATACAAACATTTTCAACGGTTTTTCACTTAAACTTTGACGTAGCATTTCAATCGTTTGAGTTTTGAGTTTCGGAATAAAAAGTATCCTGTTTTACTCTATGACCAAGATTTAGAGTAGAATTAGTCCCAAAGAGAGTTGACGAGGCAGGCGGCCGGTTGTAAAACATAAGCTAAATCCTCTTCGCAATATGTTTGTCAAAATCTTGTGCCAACCCCACTTTAAGTGGCAAAAGAAGAAGAAAATTATGATAATCTATAACTAGTATTTTCCAATTACAAACCAAAGTCAAGATACACAATCTAAATAAGATAAAGAAGATGACTAAAGAGTTATCTAGTAGTCAGAGACACGTCCAAACATTACATTCAACAAAGTCCACGTTTTGCAGTTGTCGGAATTCTATACGTAGCAGGTTGCAAACCCATTGCTGCTTAAAAAATAATTACTGGTTTCCCGGTGGTTTCCTTTACCGTTTTGATTGTTTTACAAGCTTTTATTTAACTTGCAATGTATGTATGTATGTAATGTAACTATGTTTGTTAAAGTGGAATCTTGCAACTCAATTATGAAGCAGCCCTAACCGATTGAGCTGAAATTTCGCATACTTAAAATTTCGTAAATTCGGTGACAATTTAATAATATGACAGTGAGCTGATCTGATGATGGAGTCAGGAGCTGTTCAACAGACACTCACAATGGAACTTCTTAGTAAATATTTAGATTGAGTAAAAACTTTGCATAGGTACTTTTCGAGTTCCGATGACAATGTTAAACGATGTTGTCACATCATATGTCACCTGTCGATGAAAGCGCGCTGGTGGTTCGATGGTTTAAATGATTTTACAAAAGCTTGTCATTGCAAAATATTTTTTAACAGAAAACTTATTTTTACCTATGCCTGAGTACATAGTCCGATATTCAAACTCACCTTCAGGTTGAATGTCGAGGTACCTTCCACTTGGCGAACACAACTTACTAAGTAAACATACCAAATTAACTCTAAATTTTCCTTATATCTTATATCTAAAGAACTTTGTGGCTCCGAAACATCTCATGGTACAGCTGCAGATGTGAGCTGATCGCTAGACGTGAATTACACTTTATTGCGGGGTGACAGAGTTCAAAATGCTGTACTCACCTTATCTTAATTTAGAGTGCTGTGGTTTAGTCAGCACTAGACTGTGAGGAGTGCTTACCTGAAATTAAAAAAAGTTGTTAGCTTCATTACTTTGATTGCTTGAAAATAAATAATGAATTTCCGAGCCGTTCGTTCTGGTTTTACAGCGTTATTGGCCGTGCATCAAATATACTTATTTAGTTCTATAAAAAATACGACCTTATAAGCGGCGATGGGCTTACAACCTGTCACGTATGGAATGCAAAAATGTACGGGCATGTGCCAAATGTAATATTTGGAATTTTCTCTGACTACCCCCTTTTCGGCAATAGATCAGATCGCCTGGAGATCTTAGAGGATGTCTACTGTACTTGGGGATAACTTGCTTTCGATTCGCCCGGTAGTCCACACTGAAATCTTGTGTCGCTTGGTCGATAGTTCAAACTAGGATCTTTGCTCGCTCAATTGCCCAAAAAAGGCTATTAATCCGGCCTTTGATTTATTTGACACTTCAGTTAAAAGCAGATTCTTGTTCGTATTTCACTTATTAGCACGAAGTGGGACGTGTCACTAAAAATAGAGATTTAGTGCTAGTCTAGATAATAGTGCTCGTACCTAAGTCTTTGGCTGGCTTGAACGTGAGAGTTAGATTTATTTTCACTATTCAAGTTGATAGGTATTCGCATAAATCTTATTCATTTGTGATAATATATTTCAATGTTTGAAAAATATAGAAATACTATCTGCTCGCCCCGGCTTCGCACGGGTGGTACTTGGATAAAAAGTAGCCCATGTGTTATTCTGGTGTGTAGCTTCATTTTAATCCGTTCTGTAGTTTTTGCGTGAAAGAGTAACAAACACACACACACCCACTCACTCACAAACTTTCACATTTATAATATTAGTAGAAAGTAGAATAGTAGGATAAGTACACAGAAATATTTAAGAATTGATTATATATTTCTTGAGTTAGTTATAATAATTAAAGTATATAACTTACACAAAAAACTGCCCGAGAGGCGACCAATCTGCGATACCTAAAATCCTTAGTAAAAAAAAAAAAACTCACTAAAAATAAATCTTTCAAAGAACCATACAATCTAATATTTGCACCTATCAATGATACACCACCTAAAGATATTACAACATTCCCTGAGCTCGTTAGAGACTGACGAAGCGCGAGACGGCCGGACAAAGGTAAAAAAAACCGGCCAAGTGCGAGTCGAACTCGCGCACGAAGGGTTCCTTACCATGATCTATAAAAAAACGCCAATAAAACACGTTTGTTGTATGGGAGCCCCACTTAAATGCTAATTTTATTCTGTTTTAGTATTTGTTGTTATAGCGTCAACAGAAAAACATAACCTGTTAAAATTTCAACTGTCTAGCTATCACGGTTGATGAGATACAGCCCTGTGACAGACAGATGGACAGCGAAGTTTTAGTAATATGGTCCCGTTTTAACCCTTCATTTTTATATACTTCGTTAGATAATCATACTAGCTATGTAATTTACAGACAGTTTCTTTTTAAGTTTGATGGTTTTCAAGATAATGCAGTTTTATCACTTTTTCCGTCTTATCCGGGTAGACTCAGCCCATACAAAAAACCAAACATTTCACATATCATGCTCGTAGGTACTGTACGTTACTTTTTGTAAAAAACGTGTCATATACTAAGTTTTGTGCGCATCATCCCAACTTCGATGAATAATTAAAAAACTCACCCTATCGGGAATGTTGACCAAAATCGTTAATTTATTATTGAAATGCAAAAGGGTCTAAAGCTCGTCTCTTGAATAATTGATCGGGTCTGTTCAATAATTAATAAGACTTTACGGTCAATTTGTTCGGTTTGTTTAGGCTCGCTACCTAAATTTACAATTTTACATCATCTAGACACAAGAAACTCCAGGCGTTATGAATAAACATGGTTGTACTTACGTGTGGGGTAAGGGCTGATATATGGTATCACTTTGAAATGTTCTAATCGTGTAAACTTTGTGCTATTGTGTTTTCATTGTGGTAGAATCTAAATTTACAACTGAAAAAAAACCAGCTAAGTGCAAGTCGGACTTGCGCACGAAGAACCATTATTTATTAAAAAAACGGCAAAAATTACATAAAATCATGATGGTTGAAGCTTTTTTACAGGTTACATCTTTTATACATAACATTTAGTTGTGGATAGTTTGACTGATACTTAAGGCCCATAAAACCCTGCAACAGTCTTAAGTTGTATCAAATATTGTCAATTTTTCTGAACGAAATATTATCAAAGATATTAAAATTTATGTTATATGGGTAAAACGCGTTTTTTTTTAATTTCTTGTTAGGAAAAACTGGCAAGAACACCTCTAAAAAGATTAAAAAACACAAAATATTAAACTCTAATTCATTTATTTGTTTGAAAATAGATAGGTATTCGGTCTATTTAACTTATAATAAATGAATTTTTGCCAATTTTTAAAATCCAAGAAAAGACATCCTTCATAAAATGGTTTTTACGAGTAAATATTCACCCGAATATTCTTTTTATACCAAGAAACAACTTCATTAGTTTGGTATTTCCCAAAGTTATCTTATTGCTATTTTAAAATATTTTGCATTTTTTGCACATTCCAAGTGCTACGGTGAACCCGAGCCAATTTCCACTCGTATATAACAGAGTTATGTCAGAAATTTGAAAATTCACGCACCGAAGTGATAATTTTGAGGTATTCTGAGCCTTAAATGCGGTTAACATTATCGATAAAGATGTCCTGAAAGCTTCGGAAGCCACGCAACCATCAATCATGAGTGTGTTGAACAACTTCGACGCTAAACGATTTGTGTCTCGGTTCTGAATATGTTTATCAGCTTTACTTAGTTTGAAGTGAGGACTTTGTTGATCTAAGAATCCTGCTTATAGGTATTATAAATGCCAAGTCAAATTCAAATTCAAATTCAAAAATCATTTATTTCTGTAAAATCACAAGGATCACTTTGAAACGTCTTAGGAACTAGGTGAAGCTACGTCGATTCCACGTGACCAAGCCTAGAAGAATCAGGCAACAAACACGGCTTGGGGTCTACCTTTTTTTTATGATCCTTTTCTTAAAGCTATGTAGAGCTCCAGTGTGATGCCAATCGAACAAGGTGAAGGCTCAAACAAGAATAATTATTAAAAGTACTACTCAAGTACGTAAACAATAAAAAAATAATAATAATAATAACTAAAGAGCCTCAGCACAAATTCAAAAAGCAGCACACGCTACACGCTACGCTACACAAGTGTATGTTTACTATGTTAGGTGTAAGAAAAAAACTTTTTTTTTAATAGCTTTATAGTAATAAGTAAATTTTTTGACTTTTTGTATGGGCTGAGACGCCGGATAAGACGGAAGAAGTGATATAACTGCATTACCTTCAAAACCATCAAATTTAAAAATAATTTACTTAGCTAGTATGATTATCTAACGAATTATATAAAAACCGGCCAAGTGCGAGTCGGACTCGCGCACGAAGGGTTCCGTAACTTCCGTACCATTACCTATAAAAACGGTAAAAAAATCACGTTTGTTGTATGGGAGCCCCCCTTAAATATTTATTTTATTCTGTTTTTAGTATTTGTTTATTAGCAGCAACAGAAATACATAATCTGTGAAAATTTCAACTGTCTAGCTATCACGGTTCATAAGATACAGGCTTGTGACAAACAGACGGACAGCGAAATCTTAGTATTAGGGTCCCGTTTTTACCCTTTGGGAACTCTAAAAACCAATCAAACTAACAAATTTAGTTCACTCTTGCACAAAGAACATTATACAATGTAAATCAATAGAAAGTATCCCAACTCGGTGCATTAACGCTACCGAAGTTGGTTTAATTTATTTAACTTGAAAACTCGCAGCACTTTTAATTTTAATTAAGTTTCGTTGAAAAGATGCAAAAAGCAAGATTTATAGCCGCAAGTGTACAGTTCTGCCCACTTAGCGACTGCGACCGTGGTACAACTGTGGTCGCGCGACCAACTGTATACGTAATTTTTTTTTATTGTGCACGAATTTCTATCTAAGTTTATATTTCGTTGAATTGTCGTATATAACGAGATGGTCGCGGTCACCCATCATAAATGTAGTCTCCGCGACTAGCTGATCGTGCAGAAGATTTAATTCAATAAATAATATAAAAAAAAACATTATATTTGGCACATGCCCACATTTTGCAGTAGTTAGCATTCCATACGTGACAGGTTGCAAGCCCATCGCCGCTTATAAGAACACTAACTGGTTTCCTCGCGATGTTTTCCTTTACCGTTGTAAGCACGAGTTTTTGATGCGCATATAAATTTAAGAAAAGAAAAATCCGTTGATGCACGCCGGGATTCGAACCCACGACCTTCAGATTGAAATTCGAGGTACATCCTACTCGGCCAACACGAATAAATAATATTTCATACAATATTTTAATTGTATATCAGAATATTTACAAAATACACAAGAATCAGTTGTTCATAATGGGTCCGTCAGTGTATAACAGGCTGCCGGACACGATAAAAAAAGATGCAACTTCCACGACGGTCTTTAAGATGAGATTGCGTAAGTGGCTCCTCGGGAACACATTCTATTCAATAAATGAGTATTTAGAATTGCCAATTATTTAAATTATTTTATTATGAAAATTATTATAATCAATGTGATATATTGTAATGAATTTGTTATTATTATAAAGCATTATTGCATTTTTATTGTAATATACTGTACCTAACTGACCTGTAACTTGGTGTTATGAATAAATTATTTGTATTTATTTGTATTTGATCTTTGCAAACAGTCGGTAGCAACAAAGGTAGGTAGTTTAACTGATCCAGATCACTGCGTTCCCATGATACTGACACCTTTGCCATGCTGGATGGCAATATCGATCCATTGTGCCAATAGAAGCCAGCTCTCAAATCACAAGTCGCTTCGACTAGATTATCACTACATAGTATAAAGCAAAGTCGCTTTCCGCTTTCCGCGTATGTATGTATGTTTGCTTATATCTTTAAAACTACACAACGGATTTTGATGCGGTTTTTTTTAATAGATAGAGTGATTCAGGAGGAAGGTTTATATGTATAATAACATGCTACCCGTGCGAAGCCGGGGCGGGTCGCTAGTATTGAATATAGAAAGTCGCGATCGCGGTCGCTAAGTGGGCGGGAGAACTTAGGTTTGTTTATAGAACTTTTTTCAATTAATTAAAATGAAATCTAAATAGACATTGTGGTCGCAGGAAGTCGTTAGATGTGCAAACTTAAGATTACATGGTTCTATTATATTGTTTCACAGCTCAGTTAGTAGTGGCATTGTCTTCTGCGCTGTAGGTAGTGGGTTCGTAAATCCTAAACCTTACTGTAATATTCTTATAATCCTAATTCTAATAATATTATAAATGCGAAAGTTTGTGATAAGGCTGCTATGTTTGTTCCCTAATAAAAAACAACGACAAAACGGATTATGATGAAATTTGTTGTAGTATGTAAATAAAAAAATCAGAATAAATAAAGGGGGAACTTATAATCCGAAAAACAACCCCGAAATTATGATTGATATAGATCTTGGATGATTTTGGTATAGATCGCGTTGGTGTGCAATAAATCTGACATCACAGACTAAAAACATTTAGTCGTCATAGCAACGCAGTTTTGACTAATGAATGATGCATTCTACCAAAATTCGTAATTTATTTTATGAGTACAAGGTTTCTAGGGAAAAAATTGGAAGCTGCCTGAAATTGCTTTTTCCTATGTGATTATTACAAAAAAAATGACAGAATATAAATGTGAAAGTTTGTGAGTTTGTTTGTGATTAAAGTAAAATTTGCTGTAGATGTAGAAATAATGTCCAAATATAACATTTAGTCAGACTACTTTAAGATACGTAAAACATTTCCAAAATTATACAAAAACGCGAAAATGACCTTGGTATAGAAAGCGCTGGTGTGCAAAAAATCTGACATCAGTGTTAACATCAATCGTCATAATAGGTAACGTGCGTTACTCTATGCGATTATTGAAATTTTGATATGACAACGTCTGTCGCGGGTCTGTTATTACATACATATTATAGGTACATTATAATACCTAGAAACAAAAGAAACATCTATGTTCATCACATAAATATTCGTCCTGGGTGAGGACCGAACTTACAACCTGCAGCGCAGCAGGCAGAGCTACTACCAACTGAGCTGTGAGGCTAGTCATATTGCGCCAATAGCTCGCAGTAAGTACATAGCTAAGCAGTAATAATGTTGTACAATGACAAGCATACAATATGACAATTTAATTCAAACCAGCCAGTATTTGATCTTAATCCTTTTCAACGTCAAACCCTTGATATCTTATTTCAACTGAAATTCGTTGCCTTCATTAATACAAATATACTGAACTAGTAAAAACCCCCGCGACTTCGTTTATGTGACGTTATTTTCAGACTTCAACAGCTACATTCCCAATTTTGAAAATTCCTTTCGCACCCCACATGCCAAAGGGAATATATCCTCCTTTCAAGTTTTTAGGACCAGGGGTTTGTGTTGTGCGTTGATAGATCCGTCAGTCAGTCCGTCAAGTAGCAGACAAGATAAAGACACAGTACGTAAGATGAAGATAAAGATTAATTTATTTGCTTCAACATAATGTAGGTTACAGCTGTCTTAAATATATTAAAATACTAGCGACCCGCCCCGGCTTCGCACGGGTAGCATGTTAATATACATATAAACCTTCCTCCTGAATCACTCTATCTATTAAAAAAAACCGTATCAAAATCCGTTGTGTAGTTTTAAAGATATAAGCAAACATACATACAGACATACAGACGCGGGAAGCGGAAAGCGACTTTGCTTTATACTATGTAGTGATTTCAATTATGTTTAACCTTAAAATAAGGCATGCAAATATTAAATATCTGTTTGTATAAAATAATATGTACAAATTAAATAGTCAAATTTTCTGATCGTCAAATTATAAGTCACTAGCGACCCGCCCCGGCTTCGCACGGGTAGCATGTTATTATTATACATATAAACCTTCCTCCTGAATCCGTTGTGTAGTTTTAAAGATATAAGCAAACATACATACATACATACAGACGCGGGAAGCAGAAAGCGACTTTGCTTTATACTATGTAGTGATGAATATTGTAATAACACTTACTTTCTAATAATTGTTTTAATTTAGCTATAAACATAGTCTTGCTAAGATTTAAGAAAGACTTCGGTATCTTAGTATCTTAAACATAGTATGCTTTTCAGGGTTTCGTACCCAAAGGGTTAAAACGGGACCCTATTACTAAGACTTCGCTGTCCGTCTGTGCGTCTGTCTATCTATCTGTTTGTCACAAAGCTAAACCGTGATAGCTAGACAGTTGATCACAGATTATGTATTTCTGTTGCCGCTATAACAACAAATACTAAAAACGGAATAAAATAAATATATAAGTGGGGCCATACAACAAACGTGATTTTTTGCCAATGGTACGGAACCTTTGCGGAACCGTGCGCGAGTTCAACTCGCATTTGGCCGGTTTTTTTTATTATTTTTAGAGTTTTGTTATTAAGAATACAAGTAATAATAATAATAATAAAAATATTTATTTTTCAAAAAGGCTTACACACTTACACAGTAGGCTTACACTTATGTGTGGCCTAAATACTAGGTAGGTTAGGTTTTAGATAATTTAATATTGTGAGGGTAATACGAGTAGTAACACCTTAATTTCCTACCTATTTAAAAACCTTGTGATTTGAATGGCGTAGATTTACTTTGCATCAAGCCTTGTAGAGTCAAGTAACTCTCAAAATAGCGTAACAAACAAGTTTATCTATACTTTAGTTAACAAGACACTAACCCTGTTATGATACGTAAAAAGGATCGTTCGTCATAATCTGTGGACACAATTTATCAGAAACTCGAACTACGCCGGGTCGGGGATATATCACCTTATGAGGTAGGGTGTGCAATTTTGAGATTGCGGACACATAATGTATGGGATTTAGTATGATAACTTACAGTTTATCTATTTTCTTAGGTATATTCTTGGGAAGTACTGTAATTTTACTTCTTGGATTGAACGTGGTATGAAAGTAACATTTTTACAAGCTTACTTGCAATTTATGTTTGTTAAGGTGGAATCTTGCAACTCAATTTTTTTGCAGTTATCTTCAACCGATTGAGCTGAAATTTTGCATACTTATGTAAACTTGGTGACAATGCAATAATATGACAGCGAGCTGATTTGACTGACCTCACAGCTTAGTTGGTAGTAACTCTGCCTTTTACGCTGTAGGTTGTGGGTTCGATCCCCACCCAGGGCAAACATTTGTGTGATGAACATAGATGTTTGTTCTGTGTCTGGGTGTTACTATGTATAATAAGTATGTATTTAAAAAAAAAAAAAAATTTATATAAGTATTTTATCAGTTATCTGGTTCCCATGGTACAAGCTTTGCTTAGTATGGGGCTAGATGGCGTTGTGTGTAAGGTCCGCCAATATTTATTTATTTATTTATTTTATGATGGAGTCAGGAGTCAACAGACACTCACAACGGAACTCCTTAGTAAATACTCTGATTGAGTAAAAACTTTGCATTCTTGTCAAGTTCTTATGACAATGTTATCGTAAGTGATAGGTGCTCGATGGTTTTAATGATTTTACAAAAGCTTCAAAATTATTATCGTTTTTAATGATTTGAAAATAGTAGCTTTGTTTTTATGACATAAATAACTAATGGGTTTTATTTATCCAAATAAAACACGGTTAGTAAAACTTATCTACGTAGATTTATCATTCAAAAATGCTACGAAACCCAATTTCTTTGTTCTAGCTTCAAATTCAAAAATATTTAACAAATATTTTTTACATAATCAAACCTTAATTAAGGTCTGTTTATTTTATGTTTGCGAGTTTTCCCTCTTATCCAGACTAGCCATACAAAAACCGTTATTTTAAGTACCTATCACCTTTACAAACAAAAAGCATAAAAGCGTTAAGTATTTTCAAATTAAAAAGAAAAGATTCTGGATCTTTTCATAGCGTAGATTTTGACGCATTAAATTTTCAATGGAGAGGTTATTTTGTAAGACCCCAAGTCACCAGAAATTAATGTAGTGTAAGAACGGTCGACTTCAACTTTGGAACAGATAATTTTCTGCGTTGCAATAAAGTATTTCTGCCGACCCACAAAAAGTAATGCTTTTCGAGTTAGGCGCTTTTCGCTTAGCCGTTTGGGATTTCATTTTTGTGTTTTTATGTCATTATTCTTAAAAGGTGCTTTGATTTTAAGGCATAGATAACTTTAGGGTTTTATTTTATCTAAACTAAAGACAGAAACAAAGAAAATCCTCTTTTTCCGTTTAATAGATTGTTTTATTGAATATTTGAATTCAAAATAACAGCGAAACAGAGAGTCCGAAGCTGCCTTGAAGAATTAGGAGATGTCCACGTCTATTTTGTTTTACTGAAAATACCTAATATAATAATTTTCTAAGATATCTCGGTCTTTATAATTAACACCTCAAGCCTCAACACTATTTGGCACATGAAGTGTAGTTGAAAACAAGTAATCGATTTAGAAAACGGAAATACCCTACGGCAATTTTGAACAGGCTAGTTTTATCGTTACTAGCGTCATGAAATTCAATATGGCGGTTCATAGTCGCCATATTTGATTTCAAAAATATATAAAATATGCATTCACATGCAACACGAAAATTTCAGGTTTTGTATGGGCTTATAGGATAATATAAAAACAACCGGCCAAGTGCGAGTCGGACTCGCGCACGAAGGGTTCCGTACCATTATCTATAAAAACGGCGAAAAAATCACGTTTGTTGTATGGGAGCCCCCTTAAATATTTATTTTATTCTGGTTTTAGTATTTGTTGTTATAGCAGCAACAGAAATACATAATCTGTGAAAATTTCAACTGTCTAGCTATCACGGTTCATGAGATACAGACCCTGTGACAGACAGACGGACAGACAGACAGACAGACGGACAGCGAAGTCTTAGTAATAGGGTCCCGTTTTTACCCTTTGGGTACGGAACCCTAAAAAGAAAGTCGTGTTAGTTATACTATTTACTCCAGAAATATTTTAAAACCAGGAGATGGACATAGGATACTTTTTAACGGGAACGGGAACGGAAATGGGAACGGGAAATTAGCTAGTCACTACATAGTATAAAGCAAAGTCGCTTCCCGCTTCCCGCGTCTGTATGTATGTATGCTTATATCTTTAAAACTACACAATAGATTTTGATGCGGTTTTTTTAATAGATAGAGTGATTCAGGAGGAATGTTTATATGTATAATACATGCATAATATAGTAGAGAAACACTGATAATTTTAGAGGTTTCTAATGAGATGTCATAAATAAACAAATTTTTTGCGCTTACATTGCAAACGCTGGCTGAACCCCACGAGATATATCAAAATAATGTACTACAGTATTGTACACCTTAAAAACGTTTACAAAAAAGTACGCGATGGTATAAGAAATGTCTTACGCACAGCGAAGCGGGCACGGGTCAGCTAGTAGAAAATAAAAAAAAAGTAGATTGACAATTGGCATTTACAAGTTACGCTGAACTATGGCACAAATATTCAAACACATTTCAACTTTAGCTACGTGTTCGCTCAACGGAGACTAAAAATCACGCGCTATCCATCGCTGTTTTTCACTGCACATCCGTTAGTAGAGACTAATAAAACCGGCAGTAGATAACGCGCAACTGTCGCTGATAGGTTGTCGGTATGCACATTGCGCGCTTTTGGGACACAGCGCTGAATGAAATACATTTCCATTGAAATACGTGACAACAAGTCACGTGGTAACTATTTTATTTTCTCTACCTAAATAGAGACAGCGTTCTGCAGATAAATAATTGGTTTTAGAGCCCTATGCAGAACGATTTCGACATTATCAACGACAGTGCGATATATTCGACCAAACCATACTTTTTAGGGTTCAAAGGGTAAAAACGGGACCCTGTTACTAAGACTTTGCTGTCCATCTGTCCGTCCGTCTGTCTGTATCTCATAAACCGTGATAGCTATAGACAGTTGAAATTTAGACATCTTCATGTCTACCGTACTTGGGGCTTACAGTCGTGATCTTATTAATAATTTTTAAAGTATATTTTTTTAAACATAATTAAAGTTTGTAATTCGTTATCCTCAAGTCTTAGGCGCTAATATTTGGACGCGCTTCTGACTAACCCTGAAAAATCTTTAATGATTTAAGCACCTGGCGATCTGTGAGGGTATAACAATAATTGTTTTCACTCAACAACGTGCACAATATCAGTTAACTACCTCAGTTGCCAACCCATTTACAACTCTATTGTTAATAGAGATACCGTTTATAATACCTACAACATAAGTATTATATTCTCGGATGCACCATTTAAAGCACATTGTAACCTTAATCCGCAGTAAAAGGTTCTTTAACAAGTAGGGACCGTCATATAACGGCTACAATATAAACGATGGTCGGTTACGTTGTATGTGTCCGACCTAAACACTTATCACTAGAACGACAGAAGCCATTGCTAAATGTGGAGTTATTTGTTAGTTACTATGGATGGTCGAGTAAGAGATGCCTTGACTTTCATTCCAAAAATCGTGGGTTTGATTCCTGGCCTGGATGTCGCATTAACAGATTTTTCTTTTAAAAAAATGTATATGGAGCTTATTAACATTGTGCTCAAAATGGTAAAAAAAAATCATCGTGATGAAACCGAAATGAACAAGTTAGTTTTTTCATAAGCGGCGACTGGCTTGCAACCTGGCATGAACCATGATAGCTAGACAGTTGAAATTTTCATAGATGATGTATTTCTGTTGCCGCTATAACAACAAATACTGAAAACAGTATAAAATTAATATTTAAGTGTGTTCCCCATACAACAAATGTGTTTTTTTTTTACTTTTTTATAGATTATGGTACGGAACACTTCGTGCGCGAGTCCGAGTCGCACTAGGCCGGTTTTTTTTGTGTTGTGTTTGTGCTAAGGTAGCAAATAAATAATTATCTACGTCTACATCTCAATTTGTAGCTAGCGCCGTCACGTGACGGAATCCGTTTCTCTAGAAAGTAAGCTTAACGGAAATCGCAAGACATACGGTTCAAAGCCATTTATCAATATTAGCTGGCTGGTATTGGATAATTGGATTATTAAAATTAACTGAAATGGTATTGAGGTGAGTTAATCCTTTAGCTGCATCAGTTTGCACTACATATTTCGTTTCAGTTGCATTATCAAATTGAACATGATAAATCCTCGAGGCCTGATGTCGCTCTGCCACTCGACAGCTAAATATTAATTTACTTAGTTTTATTTTGTGTAACATTTGTCTACTTTATTTAATGTTATGAGGAGGGAAGAAAGTCATGTTACGAGAAGAATGATAGGAATGAATGTGGATGGATGTAGACGTAGAGGTAGGCCAAAGAAAAGATGGATGGACTGTGTGAAAGATGACATGGGTAAGAAAGGAGTGAGTGATGAGATGACGGCTGATAGAGGGAAATGGAAGAAGTACACATGTTGTGCCGACCCCACTTAAGTGGGATAAGGGCAGGAAGATGATGATGATGATGATGATTTGTCTACTTTAATTATTTTTGTTCTTTAGGTTTTATTTCTAAATCAAGTGTAGCGTGTGCTGCTTTTTCAATTTGTGCTGAAGCTCTTTAGTTATTTTTTTTTGTTGTTGTACGTACTTGAGTAGTACTATTAATTATTATTCTTTTTTGAGCCTTCACCTTGTTCGATCGACACCACACTAGAGCTCTACATAGCATTAAGGAAAGGATTATTAAAAAAAAGGTAGACCCCGAGCCGTGTTTGTTGCCTGATTCTTTTAGACTTGGTCGCGAACAGGCGTAGCTTCGCCTAGCTCCTAAGACGTTTCAAAGTGATCTTTGTGATTCTATTGAAACAAATACCTTTTGACTTTGATTTATTTTTTTATCCAAGTCCCACGTAATGCAATACAAATCCCGATGCAATCCCATTCGAAACAAACATAACGACCCATTTTCACCAAACTATTGGTAAAAATTTTAGTGGGTCACAAAAGCGCCCCAACTGGCTCGCAGTTCTATTCGACTCGCCAATTTCGGTAGAACATTAATTTTCACAGTGAGCTTATTTGCCATTTAAGTTCTTAGCTCAGAATGACCTATTTTTTAATCCTTATATATTATGGATAATATACTGGCCTCACAGCTCAGTTGGTAGTAGCTCTGCCTTCTGCGCTGTAGGTTGTGGGTTCGATCGCCACTCAGCGCAAACATTTGTGTGATGAATATTTGTTCTGTACTACAAAATCATCTACTTAATATTCAATTAGTACGGTTCCCTATGCTTTGCTTAGTTTGGGGCTAGATAATTTACAATTTCTTTACAATTTTTTTTTAATTTTTCTTTAACCCCTTTTGCACCCCCTTGTAGGTTAAATTACGGGAATTATTTTTTTAATGCACCCTTACCACACCAAAAGGAAAACACCCTCTAAATTTCAAGTTTCTAGAACCAGTGGTTTAGGCGTTGATAGATCAGTCAGTCAGTCAGTTATATATGAGTTTTATATATATAGATAACGCAATAATTAAAAATTTATTGGTAAAATATCAATATTCATTTACATAAATTGTAGATGTTATAGAGATAGACGAACAGGGGCCATACCACAAGGTCCTAAGGTAATAATAAAACCATATTACTCGCAGTGTGAAAGTGACAACGATTTACGAGTTCGTATTGCGTTGTCACTTTTGAACAAAGACTTTTGTCAACTTTGAACCGTGATTAGGCTGATTGTGGGCATTTAAACAACATTTTAATTTTTAAATAAACGGTTTATGTTGAAAAAATGATTAAAACGACGATTTTTAAACAAAGAATAGGGTTTTTTCTATCTCTTAGGTTAAGCAAAGGTTTTGTAACTGGCGATATTTATTTATTAATTATTCATATCAATTAAGTCTAGAGGTATAACGCATCACAACTGTCCCTAATCAAAACGGACAAAGAATTGTATTAACTATAGATTTTGAACAAGTTTATTTGTTAACTTAATTATTGACTGCCAAAATTGAAAATATACAAAACCGAGGTAGGCACCACAACCACAACAACTTTAGTATTGTTTTGATATTACTTTTGAGCATGTGGTACGGCCCTAGTTAAAACTATCGTGATTGTTAATCATTTTAAATAGTAATACGTCTAATTATACGTTTCGACTAATTACATATTTCATTGTTAGCAATACAAGTAGCGATACAAGTGTGGTAATCAGTGTTATTTCTATGTTATCTACAATTTTTATTTTTACTACTATTATAGAGAGGAAAAATTGTATTTTTGTTTGTAATGAATAAAATAAAAAAGTTTTTTTTTTATATTTTTAAAATCAAACTTTTATAAATGTAGAGCTCTAGTACTCGTCAAGAAAAAAAAACAAGCTCAAACACGACGTGGTTATGTTGTGTAGTTAGGGAGTTCCTATCATCAGACCAGCTCGCTAATACCATAATTTTATATTGTCATTGGAGATTGATAGATATGCAAAGTTTTATCTCAATCAGACTATTTACTAAGAAGTTCCGATGAACAGCTCCTGACTCACTTATCAGATCAGCTCGCTGTCACCATATTATTACATTGTCATCTATGTTACATAAGTATGCCAAATTTCAGCTCAATCGGTTTAAGATAACTGCTTCAAAATTGAGTTGCAAAATTCCACCTTAACAAACATAGTTACTTAAATGTTATATACATTGTTACATAATTATATTGAAAGTTTAATAAAAGCTTTTAAAAACAACTGGATCGATTTCAAAAACTCTTTCACCATTTGTATGCTACATTTTCTCTGATAAACATAGGCTATATTGATTAAATATGATTGTTTAGCGTGTGCTGCTATTTGAATTTGTGCTGAAGCTTTTTTTTATTGTTGTACGTACTTGAGTAGTACTTTTAAATATTATTCTTGTTTGAGCCTTCACCTTGTTCGATCAGCACCACACTGGAGCTCTACATAGCATTAAGGATCATTAAAAAAAAGGTAGACCCCAAGCCGTGTTTGTTGCTTGATTCTTCTAGGCTTGGTCGCTAGGAATCGGCGTAGCTTCACCTAGTTCCTAAGACTTTATATTCAAGAGAAACGTTGCAGTTTCTTTAGAATATTTTTATTTAGTTCATTAAAAACCGTTCTATGCATAGCAATTCCGCAACTCACTTTGCATTTTGTTCGCGCCAAATAAAACCAAGCTTCTCCACCTAAGCTTTAAAAAAAAAAACGGCCAAATATAAAGGCCAAGAGACGATGTTTGTTTTTGAAGTTCTATGAAAGAACTATTAGTCCTACATGAATATAATTTAAATGGGACCAACTTGGGACTATTATTCTCTCAACATTCTTAACAAAATCATTGAAATCGAATTACCGGGTGAAAAGATATGCGCGGTCAGAAATAAAAAAACCAGTCAAGTTCGAGTCGGACTCGCACACGAAGGGTTCCGTAACATTAACTACAAAAAACGGCAGAAAAATCAAGTTTGATGTATGGAAGCTCCATTTAAATATTTATTTTATTTTGTTTTTGTATTTGTTGTTGTAGTGGCAGCAGAAATACATAATCTGTGAAAATTTCAACTGTCTAGCTATCACGGTTCATAAGACACAGCCCTGTGACAGACGGCAGACAGACGGACACACGGACAGCGAAGTTTTAGTCC
This sequence comes from Hydriomena furcata, assembly GCA_912999785.1. Classification (NCBI taxonomy): domain Eukaryota; kingdom Metazoa; phylum Arthropoda; class Insecta; order Lepidoptera; family Geometridae; genus Hydriomena; species Hydriomena furcata. The sequence continues at coordinate 11,377,577 of OU538837.1, forward strand.
TGTTTTTACCCTTTAGGTACGGAACCCCAAAGAGCAACAAAAAATATATACATGTCGAATTTTGAACCTCCTATTTTTTCGTCTGTTAAAAATGAAGCAGTGCTACGGCAGTTGTGAAAAACTTAAATTCTAAAACTCATAAACCAAATAGTTTTCAATTTGCGAATGACTGTAGAAAAACAATGAACACAGACCGCCAACTAACAGTTAATTCAGTCAAACTAGAGCTTCAACAGTTCACAATTTGAAATTCAAATTCTCAATAAGGTGCCGCTCTCACGGTAAAACTCTGGGATTCATCATTTTGAATTCTGACAGTGAGAACTTCGAACAAATAGTGGGGGGTAAGTGGGGGTGAGTTTAAAGCTTGGGGTGGGGAGGAAGGATGTAGATAGTACGCCCTAGTTATGGAACGGGGCGCTTCCATTGTGGAATATACGCGACGCAAGAAATGCTATTTTTAAGTCTATAAGTCTTCAGACTTTCTTAGACGCTGCAGCCTGCAGTAAAATGCTGCATGTAAAACAGATGCATTGTTATAAGCGCGGCTTGCAACCTATCACGTATGGAATGCTAATGACTGCAAAATGTCATGTTTGAAACTACGTGTTTGATAATGTTGAGGACTTACCGTTCACAGGGAACAGGAACCACTTTGGATGAGTTTTGTATGAGAAATTAATATTTTTGTGATATTAGCGTGCGCAAGCGACCGGTGCGTTTTATGAAGAGAGACAATTAGGGATGGGACGAAAGGAAGCGGGATACTAGGGTTGTCCCCTCAATCAAACAATATGCGATCAATCAGTTGTGTTTACTAGAATGTATGAATATGTAACACTACCCCCTTTAGGCATGTTCAACGATCTGAGCGCCTGGAGATCTGAGTAGATGTCTACCGTACTTGGGGAATACAGTCGTGATCCTCCTTACAACAGATGGCAAATTGTTCACTAATAAAAACATGGTCAAAACACACGCATTTAAAACGTTGATACGGTGATGTAAAACATCGGAAGGAAACCAGTTAGTATTATTATGAGTGATGTGACCTGTCACGTATTTAATGCTAACCACAGCAAAATGACGGTATCTGTCAAATTATGTTTGGACGTGCTTCTGACCACCCCATTTTGATATCTTCAAAATCATGGAAAGGATAATGTCGAAGATTTTATATGCAAGTTGCAATAATTTAAACATTTTATTTTTATTATATTTATACAATTATTAAACTATTGCTATACTAAAACAATCGATTCAATTATATTTAACAAGCTAACCCGGCGAACTTCGTATCGCTCTACGATTTAAAGATGATATTATAATTATGTAATAAGATTTCTGATGTGTAATAGTTTTTACCAATAAATGGATCATTATGATTATTCTTAGATCTGAGAGATCCTACCGTACTTGGGGATTATCGTTAATTTTGGACCTATTTCAATTCATTTTCAAGTTATTTTATTGGCAATAGCTAAAACTAAAATTCTGAAATACACGAACGTTCTTTTTATGTTCGCGCTGAAGTTAAATCAGTCGGGGTTTAATTAAAACTGTAAATTACAGAGTATTTTACGCGGATAAGTAATTATTTAAAATGGCAAATAAATTTCAATATTTCTCGTCGATATTTATTAAATTGTTAATATAAGATTCACGCTAATATGAGCTTAAGGTAGAACTTAATAAGGACTTTCGTATGTTACTTAAATTTCTTTTAATTGATTCCATTAAACTCCAGAGAATAAGTTCGTTTAAAAACGATATGACAACTTTGAGTTTTTTTATTTTTAGGGTTTCGTACTCAAAGGGTAAAAACGGGACCATAATAAGACTTCGCTGTCCGTCTGTCCGTCTGTCTGTCTGTCCGTCCGTCCGTCCGTCTGTCTGTCACAGGGCTGTATCTCATGAACCGTAATTGCTAGACAGTTAAAATTTTCACAGATGATGTATTTCTATAAAAACAGCATACAATTAATATTTAAGTGGGACTCCCGTACAACAAACGTAATTTTTTTGCCGTTTTGATAATAGTGGGTTCCGTACTATTATCAAAACGGAAAAAAAATTACGGTAAAAAAAGTGTGTGAGTTCAGTAAAAACGGGACCGGTTTTTACCCTTTGGGTGCGGAACCCTAAAAAAATTCGCGTCGACTTGAGAACCTCCGTTTTTCGTCGGTCTAAAGTGTTTTATGTTGTATGTCATGAGATATTAAGATGTATGAAGATTTAGTTAGGCTATGTGGCGCTTCCTCGAGCGTCTAATCTGAAGGCTTTGTCAGTATAATTGAGTTATGTCGGCTATGTAAACTTTATACTTTTATAAACTAAGTTTTTAGAAATTTTCCAGTGCTTAACCCGGTAATTCTTTTAGTAAGCCAGTGCACAAGTTTCATATCCCCAATGTACGGTGCAGAATGCTGCATTGCGACCAACTGCTCGGTCAGTTTCATGTTCAATTACCACTCGCCAGATGTCAGTTTATTGCTCTCATAAATTCTTGAAAGAGTCACATACGATTCCATCAATCAGGGTGCTTTTCAAAAAATACTTGAGAGACTGCAGAAAAATAGCTTTTAGATTTTGATGAGACTGATCGCAGAGGCGATGATTGCAATTTTTCCCATTTTTGACCGGTGAATTAAGAGGTTCTTTATTCGAAGTGTTAATATTTTTTTATGTATACGCGCATATCTTTTTACCTGATAATCCGATTTCGATGGTTTTTAGGGTTACGTGCCCAAAAGGTAAAACGTGACTCTATTACTAAAACTTTGCTGTTTGTCTGTCACTGTCCGTCTGTCTTTTACAAAGCTGTATCTCTTGAACCATGATAGTTAGACAGTTGAAATTTTCACAGATTATGTAGTTCTCTTGCCGCTATAACAACAAATACTGAAAACAGAATAAAATAAATATTTGGGGCTCTACATCAAACGTTGTTTTTTTGCCATTTTTTATAGATAATGGTACGGAACCCTAAGTGCGCGAATCCAACTTGCACTTGGCCGTTTTTTTTTAACCATTTTACGCGTATACATTTTCACTCAGAGTTCGAAAGCACGATCCTCAGCTTGAAAGTTAACCTACCTTCCACTAAGCGAACAAGGTACTACCAAGACTTCTTACATTTCCATATAATCACAATTTCACATAAATAATCACGATGGGTCCCTTGACCCACATTGTAATTAAATATGTCTTTTGAAGCGAAACCTTCCTAAATTACCAAAACACCATCCTGACCGTACTCTGTTCTGCCGACCCCTTTATCTTACTTTATATCTCAATTTTCTCGCTTTTTTGGAGAGGGTCCGCATGATATCAATCTGACGCTTAAAATATAATATAATACAGAGCACGATTGCGGATAGAAGTTAAGCAAACGTAAGCAAGTTTGCAATCTAATATTATAAATGCGAAAGTCTGTATTTAAGTTTGTACCTTAATCAAACCTAAACGACCAAACTTATTAAGATTAAATTTGCTGTAGTATGTAGATAAAAAATCTGATAAACAGAAGTGGGAACTTATAGTCGAAAAAAAACCACTAAATGATAAAAAAATATACCAACATTTTTGCATAGATGGCGCTGATGTGCAAAAAATTAGACATCTCAGACTGAAAACATTGAGTTGTCATAGCAACGCTTTCTACCAAAAAGATAGAATACAAATTTGGTATTGGAAATTAATTAAAAAAAAACTGACATTAGTTTTGACTACAGAATGATACGCATTTTTCCAAAATTCATTTTTTTTATCAGGACAAGGTTTATAGGAAAAAAAAATTAAGTTTATTGAAAGTGATTTTTCTAATCGATTACTGAAATTTGGGTAGGACAAAGTCTGTCACGGGTCGGCTAGTAATTATACAACAATTTGTAGACTTTTCCCCGTACATATTATACCGTAAAGTAATACCAGCTTCCATCTGTGGTTTCGTTCACGTAGTACCTAGATGAAGTAGCTTATTTGCTATTTATCAGGGCATAGGTTATAAATATTCTAAGTTCATTTAAACAAACATCCAAACATGCAAACATCCTCACAAATTTTCGCATTCCTTAATGGATTTTGTGGTAGCTGTTATACAACAAAGTTTTCAGTCATAACGTAGTCTGTTTAAACCTGAAACGAAGCTTTCTCAGAAGTATTTCAACTTTAGAACTAACGTTGAGAAAGACGAGTAATAAATGTTGATGAATGCAGAATCGTTTTTTCTAAATAACCGCAAAATATACAATTTTGTTTTTTATAACAAAGATAATATAAGAATATAATCTAGATAAATTATAGACAAAAACACGTTTAGTGAAACTTTTCTCGATAGATTTAAGTTGGCTCTTCAAAAACACTAGTTTCGTTTTTAATCAAAACTATGAATTATATAAAATGAACTGTTTAGCTAACAGTTCATTTTATATAATTCGTTAGATAATCATACTAGCTAAGTAAATTATAGACAGTTTCTTTTTAAGTTTTATGGTTCTCAAGATAATGCAGTTTTATCACTTTTTCCGTCTTATCCGACTCAGCCCATACAAGAAACCAAACATTTCACACATCACTTTAAAGTTCGTACCGTATCGTTCGTACCATAGCTTTTGTACCATGCTCAGTTGGTTTGTGGTTATTATTTAGAACTATCTATAAAGTTTATGATATCGCTTGCACCTCAAAGTCGAACTCACAATTTACTTTATTCAGTGGAAGTAAAGGATAACTCCGAAGTAAATTTTTTAATAAAAGTTGTAAGAATACAGTTGAGTTGAGAGAAAATCAGTAACACAATTTTCATAGAGAGGCGTGCAAAGTTTGTTATTACTCCGAGGACTGAACCCTGGGATGTAGAGTTAATGGGACATGTTCGATCCTCAGTCTATCTTAGAATGAAAGTAGACTCTATTTATTTGGTTGGTTCAGAGAGACTTTTAAAAATGAAATAGCAGCACGACTGTAATACCCAAGTGCAGTAAATATCTTCTCAGATCTCCAGACGCTCAGGTTCTTGAAGATGACTAAAAGGGTAGTTAGTTCGTCCAAGCATTTCATTTGGCACATGCCCACTTTGAAGTCAATCCCATCGAAGTCAGTCGAATCGCTTATAAGAATGCTAACTGGTTTCCTTATCGTTTTGAGCACATGTTAATGCGTATTTACTTTTTTCGAATAGAAAATTCTATTGGTGCACGGCTGGGATTCGAACCCACGAGCTTTGGATTGGCAGTAAAGGTCGGCCAGTCAGCGAGCAAGAAAAGAAGATAAGAAAGTTGAGTGGTTTCGTCAGAACTAATCATTTTCTAGACTCGTAAAATGTTCCTACACGAGCGATTGCAATGCTCCATTTATGGCAATCGCTGTGTCTTTACTGCGCAAACTGCAAACTGGCATCAAAACGTCATAAAATTTTCTCTATAAAGTGTAGTTTTAAAATCACTTCTGCACTTTTACACCTATCATCATTTGCAAAATTATCTAACCTAATATCCTAATAATATTTTAAATGCGAATGTTTGTGATAAGGCTGCTATGTTTGTTCCCTAATCGAAAATAAACGACAAAACGGATTAATATGAATTTGTAGTATGTAGATAAAAAATCAGAATAAATAAAGGGGGAACTTAATATCCGAAAAACAACCCCTAAATTATTAGAAAACGCAAAAGGATGATTTTGGTATAGATGGCGTTGGTGTGCACAAAATCTGACATCACAGGCTAAAAACATTTAGTCGTTATAGCAACGCAGTTTTGACTAATGAATGATACGCATTTTACCAAAATTCGTAATTTATTTTATCAGTACAAGGTTTGTAGGGAAAAAAATGTGAAGCTGCCTGAAATAGCTTTTTCCTGTAATTATTACAAAAAATATGACAGAACAACGTTTGTCACGGGTCGGCTAGTGGGTAATAAATATTATACTCGTAAATGCGAAGGTAACTCTGTCTGTCTGTGATGTTATCACGTCCAAACTGGGCCAATATTGATAAACTTTCATAGAGAGATAGCTCAAAGTCTGGGGACGGACATAAGCTACCTTTTTCCAAAATTTTCTTTTGGTGTCCAGAATTTCCGGAATTTCAACGTTTTCTGATAGAGTAGTCAAAAAATAATTTTCAAAATACGCGGACAAAGTCGCGGATAATTGTTAGTAAGAAGTTAAATAGTAAGTACCTATAAGTTTTCTATTTAGTTCCCATTGTACCTACAAGCTATACTTAGTTTGGGGCTAGATGGTCGTTTCTGAAATATTCTCCAGTATTTGCTTATTTATAAATTAATAGCTTTTTAATCTACTTTTCCAACTACAACAGAAAATCATATCACTATAAAACGTAACTCAATAAAAAACTCATTACGACTCGAAAATATGAACACCGAAAGTTTTCAGCTTCAATACACATTTGAAATGAAAACTGTAGAAGACATTCCTTATGCAGTACTAACTTGGTCTCCACTAGGGTTTGCAAGATACACAAACTTAGCCGGTCAAAAAAACTTGTCCGGCACTTACTAGCAAGTAATTATTGGATTTTAAATCCGTCAGTCAAAAAAAAAACGATCACACTAAATAAAATTTTACAGATTAGAACTTTTTGATGCATTGATAATACTTTTAGTAGTAAGAGCTTTCAATCCGACAGTCATGGCTTCGAAGTTCGAATCATGGTCGTGCGTGCATCAAGAGATTTATTCAGAAAAATCATTTGCACTTTATCTAGTGCTCAAAACGGTGAAGCAATCCGCGGTTAAGTCAGCTCCGAATATATTTAACGTCTTTTCCGTTAAGGCCATCGATCACATAGCCCAATAGACGCCTAATAGCTTCATATTTTCAAACAAACAATTCTGTCTAACCGTTGAGGTGTGAGGGTCAGGGGGAGCGGTAAAATATGCATTCTGATTGGCCGGTTCAATGTTACAGACCGCTGCGGGGCGCGTCGTGAATCGCGTTCGGTGTCTTATATCAGCAGTATAAGCCTAATGTGTTGTTTAAAAGTGTTCGCCTTGCATGAGAAGTTTATAGGCTGTGTGGTAGATAGTTGAGGACAACTAAGAGGATAGTTTAGGTGCTAGACAAGCCTACTCCATCTAGAACAAACATGACATAGACTCTACATACAGCGTCCCGTAAAAAAGGTATCTAGATTTTACGACTATTTATTTATTTTCCAACAACCCTAGTCCCAAGTTACCCAACAAATCTGTATGCTGGAGTCCAAAGTCTGATATTCCATTGATACGAAAACATTCCAAGTTTTTATATTGTTTCGCAGCTGTGCAGACTGAGATATGTCGTATTGGATAGCTTTTGCTTGCAGAAGTAAATTAGTAAGTTTAAATAACATTGGCTTTCTGCAAAGTCAAGAATCAACAAAGTTTTCAAGGCGTCTTTTTGAAGTGGTACGTCCGAGAGCTGGCTCCATTTGCCACAACGGATCAACTTTACCAGCGTGGCAATGCCACTAGCATTCCATAGTGGCTTATTAAGCTTTGCTTAGTTTGAGGCTAAATGGCGCGGTGTGAACAGTATGTCATATTATATACAGTTCTAAATTGTATTTCTAAATCAAGTGTAGCATGTGCTGCTTTTAGAATTTGTGATGAAGCTCTTTAGTTAATTCTTTTATTGTTGTACGTACTTGGTTAGTACTTTTAATTATTATACTTGCTTGAGCCTTCACCTTCTTCGAGGAGGCGTAGCTTCATCTAGCTAAGACGTTTCAAAGTGATCCTTAAGATATTGAGATAAATCATTTTTGAATTTGTATTTGATAAATAATTATATATTGGTGTACCCAGGAGTGCACCTCTAGTGATTGAAATGAAATGGTAATGCAATTAGTGTATTCCATTCCGAAATGGAAGCTTTCAAGTAAAAAAAACCAGCAAATGGATTAATATCAGACAACAAACTAATCAAAAATTATAAAGCTCTAAAAGCACATTCTTAAGACTCTAACCTTGAAAATCCTTCACAAAAATGGCTGCCCATTTAAAAATTAACTGAAAAACATTGAAAAAGTATTTTTGACAGATTACCAAGAAGTTTCGACCCTTTTCAAGTGTGACACGCTGAAAATGAAAGAGGAATGACCCAGCAATGTCAGGCCGGATGTTTTTTCACAGTAATAGACGTACCTATAACCTTTTCAAAGCTGAAACTCTACATTTTTCAGATGAAAACAACCTGCTCTTGGTTAAACCAAATGAATTAATTTTTAATTGAAATACGGAATAATATAAAATGCCTTATTTCTATTTAAAATTCCAAAGTTTCTCCAAACCTTATTTTTGTTATTAAGAAATTTTTGAACACCTATTTTCTCAGAAAGGCTCTCTCGATCTATGCTCTAGAGATTTTGTGTAATGCGAAAACTGTCAAACACAGAACCTGTGTCTTATCTTTTAGGAGAGAATAGTATTTATGTGTAAGTGAATAGTTGAGAACGAATGGGTTGGATTAGACCGTGCGAGTGCATACCCAGGTGTTCGAGCTGGCTGTAACAGAGCCATTACACAATGATTAATTTCAGTGTAAAGCTTGTAGTGTGGTGCTAGTTACAGCGATCTGCAAGCTTATTGTCTTACTTCTAATGTTGCCCATCGATGTTCACCGCAATCGAAAACGATTGTCATTACATTCCAAAGATCAAACCCGGCGATCGAACACCGATCATTTGTACTATTGAACTTTTTCCAGTTTCATAGAGAATAACACACAACACAGATGTGAAGGTAACAACGGTTTTAGACAGATACACAAATTCGTTTTGATAGATTGTGTTACTGTAATAAATGTACAGGATATTCTTATAGTATTTTTTATGATACAACATTTTGTACTACTTATTTATTTGTATTATATTTGTATTATAATAATACTTACATTAAAAAGAGAACAGAAAGAATTTAAAAAAAATTGTGTGGTTTTATGAAACCACGGTAAAAGTGAAACTTTTAGTCCATACACTACACGGTCAGCTGATGGAACTATAGACGCCGCCATATTGGCCTCGGCTGCTCTGACGAGCGCCTTTCACTTTATCCCTACTCCGCGGCCGAACGTCACGCGACATGCGACACACAGACCAAAAAATTTGAGACTATGTAATAAAAGTTTCAGTTTTCAATGGAATTGATCTCTATAATCCGTGTCGAATTCAACACGCTTTTATAACTTGGGTTGTATGTATGTAACGGAATTTTTGAACTTGATTTTGACCTACTTCAAGACGTCGGATTAATTTGAAACTTTGCATACAAAAAAAATATAGTGTGTTTTTTAGGTTATAACTATATTTTTTTACCATAATATTCATCGGTTATCGATTTACAGACGTCATGTCAATAAACGATGAACTGTGAATACCTTCTATAAAAAACTATTCCGCTCCAAGTCCGACTGCACCTTAATTCAGAGAATAAATAGAACTAAATTCAAGATAAACGCCCCTTTAACTGTGCCATTAGATAAACATCTGATTTCTAATGTGCCAGTTATTATAGTTAAACTGGGCGTGGTATGTTAGTTATGGAGTTCTATAAGCTAAGCGTTATAACCGAGCAAAAGAGACGTTACTGTACATTTGTCCATTAGCCACGGATACAGGGAACAAACGGAGCGACGTGCCTCTGACTACCCTCTTTAGTCAACTTTAAGTATCTGAGATCTGAGTAGATTTGTATCGTACAGTCTTGAACCTATTTTTTAGTAGTTTGAGAAGACTGTCTCAAATAATCCTAGGTCTGACATTATTTTTATCTCTTTCGCTGTCAAATTTGATTCCTTTTATGGAATAACCCTCGTGACTCTGACTATCCCCTTCAGTCATCTTTAAGGAGTTAAGATCTGAGTAGATGTGTACTAAACAGTCTTAAACTAATTTTTTTTTTGGTTTTTTAATCATAGCTATGACTGTTTTAGGGAGACTGTCTCGACTAATATCCTATTAGTCATTATTTTTATCTCTTTCGCTCTCAAATTTAAATTCTTTTATAGAATTTCCCTCGTGACTCTGACTACCCTCTTCAGTCTTAAAGAATCTTTAAGTATCTGATTAGAAGTCTAGCGTACAGTTTGAAACATTTTTGTATTATAGCTTAGACAGTTCTACAGAGACTGTCTCGACTAAATAATCCTAACACATTATTTTGACATTGACATTATTCATCTCTTTCGCTGTCATATTTGATTTCTTTTATGGAATTTCCCCTGACGATGATACGGGTCAAAGACCCATCCTTAACATGCTTCGCTGATCACTCAGCGTGTGAATACAAGGTCTACCATTTCATGTGTTAATAATAACATTGATAGTGCTTGTAATAACTATGATAATTATTATAAACTAGTTTATGCATAATTTAGAATTCAACATACAACAACTTACGAGTATGTTCTAGTTTTGATAAAAATTTGCATATAAATAAGCTTTTTTTAGTGCGATTTAATAGAAAATTGTCATAAAGGTCTTCATATTTTTTTTCTTTTTCCCACTTAATGTGGGGTGGCACATGTTGACAAATATGTAGCGAAAGGATTAAATTGTCTAACGTCAACCCTCTTTGGGAATACTTGCTGGTGCACTTTGTTGTCGGCAGCGGGCGCTATTGTCATACAGGTCTTATTACAATTAACCCTACAATTCATTTCCATTTTTGTACTGTACACATGTTCCAAATAAAGATTATTATTATCATAAATCATTCTATGTCATCGATTACATAGTTGAACGGGTTATTCTCGACCTAATCTAGAACTGTATCTTAGACATTGAGCTTAATGTACTACGTACTAGAGGAGCTATCCAAACCAAATAAATTGCTCAATTTTCAATTATTAAAGCCAAAGTCCGCTTGCAGCGTAAAATAAATATTTATATGGCTAAACGAAACATTGAAACGTAAAGCGCTGACCGCTGAATAGCTTAAGTTACTTTCAATCAAAAAGGTCGTAAGCGCCACGAAAAACACGTTCGCGCGTCACAGGCGTTAGACTCGGACTGAGTCCACTGTGGTCCAGGGACCGCAGGGCGCATCGCAAATTATTACTTTGTGGTGTCATCTCTAGTACGTAGTACATTAAGCTCAATGATCTTAGAGCATTTCTATTCTCAGCGCCTAGTCTTCTCCGTCCCTAAACATAAGCTCTAGTTTCGTGTGTGTGCATGCGTGTGTGTATTGTCTAAATTACTGGTAATTGAGTACTAACTGCAACTGTCTTTAGATAGTTTAACTGTTTTAGGTATTTTGAAAATATTATGTACCTATTGGATGTTATATATATTATTATTAAAAATTATTGTTTAAAAAAAGTACTTATATAATTACGTTTAAAAAATAAAAAACAAAACCGACTTCATGCGTGTTATTATAAATTTAGTTTAATATGTCCACTATAAATTTTCATCCCCTATTTTTTCCCCTTTAAAATATAATAATATGTAATATATTTTCCTAAAATTTTAATGGGATACGCGAAGCACCAGCTTTTAAATAAAAAAGAATCACAAAAATCGGTTCCCCCCTTCTTTTTTTTAAATATTTGCGGACTTTATACATTTTTCCATCTAGCCACAAATTTAGTAAAGCTTGTACTATGGGATTTCTTGTACTGATAGAATACAACAAAACATACTTTTTTTTTATAAATACATACTTTTTCTATATAAATTCTGAGGTAACTCCTCCTTTTTTGAAGACGTTTAAAAATTATGATAAGTTAGTTTTAGCAGGAGTGAATATCTGTGAAAACACAAGAGCATTCCAGGGTGTACAATTATTCGCATTTGACCTCGTTTGCTTCTACCACACGATATTTACTTTGGTAAGAGGTATTCGCCAATATCTGTACAGGCTTTAGGTAAACATGTACCGAAGCTTAGGACGTTCTAGACACGTCATGTTTAGAAATGTACACTTCTACGAATTCTGTTGAAACATTAAGATTACACGCCAATTTAGCACGATTTTGAATGTTGAAACTATCATCCTTGCTATTTTGACACTTTGTAATGTGAACTATTTTAAATTCCTTAATTTTATATGTAGGTATTTAGCATTTTGATTAATTTACAATATATTAAGTTTAAGTAATGTGTTTTAGCCTTAAATAATTATTTCACACAAAATGTTATTGAATAATATGAATATGAATAAATTACAAATAACATATAATAATTTGTTATGCCCCCCTTTTTAGAGGAGGAGGGTTTCATATTAAAAAATATATAGCATAATATATAGCACTTCCACAATTGAGACGAATTCAACGACACCTTATATTTTATAATCTGTCAAGTCGTTTGAAAAGAGCACGCTAAAGAAATTAACATACATACATAAATATACTCTTAATAAACATTGCCCTCCGCAGGCGAGTAAAAAGATAAAATTATTTTAATTTAAACAAAGTGACTAATATATTGCAACATTTTAAATAGAAATACGGCTAATTACCACGGCGAATACTCAGTATTCGCCGATCTGCCGTTGATCGCGGTCGCGGGCGATGCTCATGATGAAGAGCATCTGAATTGTCTCGGAACGTCAGCAATACAAAGGAAAAACGTGGTAATTAGCCGTATATCTATTTAAAATGATTAACAACCACGATAGTTTTAATTCTATGTATTGCAACATTCTTGTAAAATACAGTAAATAACCGGAAGCCTCTACCTATCTCTTATCTAAAACATATTATGTGATTCTGCGTCACCCGCGCGGTCTCACGTTTTGTACATTAAATTAATGCTACTATAGTATTTGCATAATACGCAATCATATCATATTATGATATGTGAATTTCACAATTACAATCACAATTTCAGTATCTATTTCAGTTTCTGTTGCAGTAGACTAGTCTACTGCAACAGTAGACTAGTCGTAGTTTTATAGATTTTTATTTTTTGTAATTTTTTGTTTGGTAACCAAAATGATTGAACTAGACAAAGTTAATCCCACCAAAAACATTCTGTAAAAAACTAGCCAAGTCTCGATGGAGCTGCTTGTTTATCTCTAAAAAGTAATGAAATCTAGACAAAGTCGTGTCAAGTCTGAGGTTCTTTACTGCGATTTCTTTATTATTATAGAATGTTGTGTGACTTGGCCGTTGAACATTCTTTATACGTTAGTGGGTACAAGTCAATTTTGTTTACACGTAATGTTATATCTGTTGTAACTACCTATGTTTGTTAAGCGAGATAATAGCCAATACAGGTATTGGTAATTGGACGCTAGTGTCTTATTTTAGGCTGTTGTTGATCGTGCAACACATGCATTCAGCATTGACAATGCTGACTTCTGCTGTCTTCTTTTTGGAGCGTCAAATCGACCACCGATCTAACATAAAATAGACGTATTTTTTATACTGTTTGTTTCAGGGTCGTCTTTACATAAGTATTATTAAGCCTACAATTGACTGGTTATTGAATCAACGTTTTCTAAGTGGCAATTTTCCATCGTTAATGGGTAGCGGTTCTGGCGACAGATTGGTGCAATGGTGTCATGGAGCACCTGGTTTTGTACCCTTGTGTACTCTTCAACGGCCAAGTCACATAACATTCTATAATAATAAAGAAATCGCAGTAAAGAACCTCAGACTTGACACGACTTTGTCTAGATTTCATTACTTTTTAGAGATAAACAAGCAGCTCCATCGAGACTTGGCTAGTTTTTTACAGAATGTTTTTGGTGGGATTTCACTTCTTTTTGTAGAAACGTGGGCTTATTGATTTATTTTATTAGATTTTCTTATTTAACACAGTTTTTTTTCTTTTTATGAGTAGTTTTTTTATTATAAAAACAAATCGTAAGCGCGTTTAAAATACAGTCAGCGCCATCTAGCGACGTGTGCGGGTATCACCGCCACTCTTAATTTTGAGCGAAATTAATATTTTAGTTTATTTAATTTGTTAATTTGTTTATTCAATTTGTGTAATGTTCGAGTAGAATAAAGTTAATCGTTCGACTATTTCTTCTTGTAAACTTGTAAGTATAAGTAAGTATAAAAGCCAGTCTAGTCTTATCCAGAGTTTTCCTTTATTTTTATTGCGTACTAGCAGTCCGCCCCGGCGTCGCACGGATGTAATAATGATATTATAGGTAATTTTTTTACACCTTGGGTTACATTATCGAATTTTTAATAAGGATCCCTAATAAAACTTTTAGTATCGCAGACTTTTTTTGTAGAGATATTGATGTCCTCTTTAAAACTGTAGTACATCACTTTGCTCTATTTTCAACAATTTCCGCAGAGTACGCGATATAAGGATTTTTTTGGGTATTTTTCACACGTTGGGTTACATTATCGAAGATTTTATACGGATCCCTAATAGTTAGACATATAGTATTGCATACTTTTTTGTAGATATTGATGTCCTCTTTAAAACTGTAGTACATTACTTTGCTCTATTGTCAATAATTTCCGCAGCAAACGCAATATAAGGATTTTTTTAAATTTTTTTCACACTTTGGATTACATTATCGATGTTTTCATACGGATCCCTAATATTTTTGAAAATATACTATAGCCTATGTTCATCAGGGATAATGTAGGATTCTAATGGTGAAAGAATTTTTCAAATCGGTTCAGTAGTTGAATATTTTTTGTAAAGGCGGTATGTCGATCTCTAATAGTTTGGTTAGGCTTTTGTGTTTTCTTATCAGGGTCACCAGGTACTCCAGATCTTCGATTATCCTAGTTTTTATGGTTTTCCCTTTATGTGGCCATTAAACCCTAACTCTGTACCAAATTTCAGCTCTCTGAGTTTATGGGAAGTACTAGTTCTATTCTGATGATCATGAGTGAGTGAGTGAGTGAGTGAGTGTCTGTCTAAAATGCGAAACTTTGCTTTCGCTTAACTTCGTAACTAAATGACCTACAGACTTGAAATTTTGGATTTTAAGTATGTGATTATGGCTTACTGGATGACGAAAATTTCAGCGTTCTGGTCTTATCCAGAGGTTCTCAAATAGGGGCCTGAAAATGCGGCGAAATGGTTCCAGTAAAGGATGGTACGGCAGTGTTTGCTTCGCGCTCGACTTGGCGGGGGCACTGCCGTGCCCCCAAATAAGGTGACGCCAGGTAAAGGCAATTATTTTCTTATTTAGACTTTAAAAATTAATAACTGTGATCTTTAGGTATCCTCTCACAGCTCAGTTGGTAGTAGCTATGCCTTCTGCGCTGTAGATTGTGGGTTCGATCCCCACTCGGGATAAACATTTGTGTGATGAACATAAATGTTTGTTCTGTGTCTGGGTGTTAATATGTATAATAAGTATGTATTAACAACAAAAAATACGTTTATAAGTATTCTATCAGTTATCTGATCCAAGCTTTGCTTAGTTTGGGTCTAGATGGCGCTTGGTGAAATGTCCACAATATTTATTTATTTATTTAGTAAGATATCATTTCAAGGGTAATCTGTGAACTTCTATAAAAAGTCTAAATGACATGTTGTCTTACTGCTGTCTATACTAAACTATAATTTTTTTTAAACTTTACGTAAAAGCTTGTAAAAAAATCTCTGTTTATTTAAATGACAAAAAATCTTGAAACTAAAAAGTTCTGATTCGCGCTTTTATATTTTCTATACCATATACTAATATTATAATGAGGAAAGATTTGATTGTTTGTTTGTTTGTTTGTTTGCATTGAATAGGCTCCGAAACTACAGGACCGATTTGAAAAATTCTGTCACTATTAGAATCTTACATTATCCCTGATGAACATAGGCTATAGTGTATTTTCAAAAATGTTAGGGATCCGTATGAAATCTTCGATAATGTAACCCAAACGTGTGAAAAAAATCCCAATAAAATCCTTATATCGCGTACGCTGCAAAAATTATTGACAATAGAGCAAAGTGATGTATTTTATAGAGGACATTAATATCTACAAAAAAGTCATACCATATGTCTAACTATTTGGGGTCCCTATTAAAACTTCGATAATGTAACCCAAGGTGTAAAAAAATTAGTCATAAAATCATTATTACACCCGCGCGACGCCGGGGCGGACTGCTAGTTTATAATAAAATCATTATATGCACAAATATTTCATGAAAGTTTTCAACGATTTTTGTGATTTTTATAAATATTTTTTTTTACTTTGATTTGAGCTGAAAATGATAATGACTGGCAGAATAATATCAGTTTATAAATAAACTAGCTGTTCCGGCTTCGCACGGGTGGTAAGTGGATAAAAAGTAGTCTATATGTTATTCTGATGTATATAAGCTATATTACTGTAAAGTTTCATTTTAATCCGTTAAGTCCGTTTTGCGTGAAAGAGTAACAAACACACACACACACTCACACACTCACTCATAAACTTTCGCATTTATAATAATAGTAAGATATTCATAGACAATGCCGCGGAACAAATGTCCTCTAGTGTGATTACGGCTTTATCCGCATGTGAAAATGTTTGGTGGCAGAAGTATATACTGTGGGGCTACCGGGACCCCACTAAGACCAGATGCGACTGCGGAGCCCCTATCCAAACGATGCCCCACCTTCTTAAGGCGCTCCCAGTCGACGATTGTTTTTATTCGAATCGAAAAAAGAAATACTTCTGAACAAGCCACATCTCCTATTTTATAATGTATAGTATATGTGAATAAAGATGTACTCATCTTTAATCACTTCGATAAATAATCCTACCGACCGCTGCAATGACGACAAACACACGTCGGCGCGTGGTCCGCCTTAGCTTTTCGAATAAATTAATGATATAAATTATGTATAATTACTTATCAAAAATCTATTCTAATAGAAATCTAGATCTACATATCACCTATCTTTAACAATAAATCACAAGTTGATTTTAATAGTAGGTATATAAAATATTTCGATCATAAATTCTAAAACGTATCATTTTGAAATAATATCTTTATCGTGAAAAGTTTCTGCTATTATTTTTTCAGCTTAATAGAAATCTAGGTAGAACCCTGAAGTAATATACTTATAAAAATAGGAGATGTGGCTTGTTCAGAAGTATTTCTTTTTTCGTTTCGAAAAAGAGCAATCGTCGACTGGGAGCCCCTTGATTGTCCCCTATGCCCTACTACCTGACCAAGGGACGACCTCATTAACGCCACCGAGGATGGGGTGAAGGTGGCGAAATTTTACGCAAACATCATTTAAATGATTGTATCATTGACACGCAAGAAGAAGAAGAAGATACTGTGTTTATCTTATTGATAACCCTTGTGTCCTATTAGTCTGTTTATTAAGCATACAGCATCGAAATCCGACAGTATAAATAATAAATAAATATTAGCGGACTTTACGCACAGCACCATCTAGCCCCGAACTAAGCAAAGCTTGTACTATGGAAACCAACCTCTTTTTTTGTAAGTACATACTTAATTATACATATTAACACCCAGACAAAGAACAAACATCTAGGTTAATCACACAAATGTTTGCTCTGGGTGGGAATCGAACCCACAACCTACAGCGCAGAAGGCAGAGTAAATACTAACTGAGTTGTGAGGCCAGTATAATATTTAATGTTTTTTATTACATTTTCCTAAGACTTGTTTTGCTATCGTTTCATAAGATTTCCATTTCTGATTAAACTTCCAAGTTTGTTCTGAGGTTTCACATTAAGATTATGTTCTCACGTTCAGAAGTGACTTGGGATTTGGCTGAGGTATCTACAAAAAACTGCAACCGTCATAAACTGGTTTCAGATTATGACGTTAAACGTATTTAAATTAAAAATTTATAAACGGCCAAAATCGTAATGAAATAATAATGTAATACTTGGCGATGGGCTTGCAACCTGTCACGTATGGAATGCTTACTACTGCAAAACGTGGACATGTGCCAAATATAATGTTTGGACGTGCCTTTTACTACCTCCTCTAAACATCTCCAAAAGCTGAAATCGCCTGGAGATGTGAGAGATGTCTACCGTACTTGGGAATTACAATCATGATCTTTATTTTCTTTTTTGACATTTGTCGTAGACTTCCAGGCGGTATCAGTGACACATTCTCTTCGGCAATACCGACCAAATCAAAACGTCGTTTAGTTGTGGTCGTTTGTGATAGTTTTAGAATTGTCATTTTGAGATTACGCTAATTTAGACTTAAACATTAAAGTAATAAAATCGAAATTTGGTTTAACAGGTTGTCGAGACAACAGAAATGCCATTATTGGCTCATGTACTTAAGGTGATGCTTAAAATGTTTAAACGAAACTGATGTAACTTGAGGTAGCTAGTATGATTATATCTAACGAATTATATAAAAATGAACTGTTTAGCTATTCATAGTTGAAACAAAACTAGTGTTTAGAAAAGCCCACTTTGGAGAATAAATCTATCGAAAAAAGTTTCAGCAATCGTGTTTCTGTCTTTAATTTATCTAGATTATTATCCTTAAGTTATCATTGTCTTAAAAAACAAAACTGTATGTTTTGTGGTTATTGAGAAAAAACGATTCTGCATTCATCAAAAACATTTATTACTCGTCTTAATCGCTTTAAACGCTAGTCTGTTTTTACGGCTGTTATAAAACAGTAATCGCTTCTTAGAAAACCGACGCTTTATACTTTCAAATTCAGAAACTCCGCTTGAAGGAATCTACTTCCGTTCCGGGAATTTTAATTTTTTATTCCTCGCAAGGCTCCGGTCAGACAGGAAACGCAAAGTGTACCTACAAAGACTTTTTTGAGGCAGGTATCTTAAGATAACAATGCGACTTAAGATGCGACTTGAAACAATTTTTACATTTAAAACGTTAGCTTTATCTATTTGAAATAATTTAAGACCAACATCTTCAAATGACAGATTTGAATCTGTCAGTTGACAGCTGGCTGTCAGCTTTAGCTATACATAATAACAGAGTTTGTTAAGGCGCTATCAGTTCCTAAAACCGCGGCAGAAACGACTAAGACAGTTAACAACGGCAAGCTCTAGATGGCGTATGCGTATCGTAAATATTATCAACAGTTTTTTATGAGATCGCGTTGCTGGTAACTACGTAGGCAAGTAATAGGGGTAGCTTTACCCACCCCTTAATAACCATTTTCTCTTTGTCCGCCTTTGCTTTTCGAATAAATTAATGATATAAATTATGTATAATTACTTATCAAAAACCTATTCTAATAGAAATCTAGGTCTACATATTACCTATCTTTAACAATAAATCCCAAGTTGATCTTATTAGTAGGTATCAAAATATTTCGATCATAAATTCTAAAACGTATCATTTTGAAATAACATCTTTATCGTGAACAGTTTCTGCTATTATGTTTTCAGCTTAATTGAAATCTAGGTAGGAACCTGAAGTAATATATTTATAAAAATAGGAGATGTGGCTTGTTCAGAAGTATTTCTTTTTTCGTTTCGAAAAAGAGCAATCGTCGACATACAGCCCCTTAAGCCATGACGTGACGAGTTTTTAATTTAGTATTTTTACACATTATTACAACAACGGGAAATTACTCACGTAAATGATAAATTGTCAATGAGGACACCGACAATGTTTCGATTCATTTCATTTTCGCATTCATTTTCGATTCATTTTCGCATTGCAATGCGAGCAGGGTAGCGCGCGCGTTATGGTCCACTCACCTTGAAGAAGATTCTCTAGATGAATCGAAACATTGTCGGTGTCCTCATTGACAATTTATCATTTACGTGAGTAATTTCCCGTTGTTGTAATAATGTGTAGTACAACTCACGAAAGTTTTGAAAGTGAATTAGTATTTTTACTTAAGCGGCGACCGGCTTGAAACCTGTCACGTGTGGAATGCTAAGTGTTATGTTTCGACGTGCTTCTGATTAACCCCTTTATACATTCAAGGATCTGAGCTCCTGAAGATCTGAGAGTATGTCTACTATATTAGGGAGGGGGGGGGGGGGGATTATAGTCGTTATTTCATTTCACTTTCAATAATTTAGAAAACGTGACGTTGTTTTTTAGTGCACCATAAGTTTGATAAAAACCATGATGGCTGCAGACTACTATGTCAAAAACTTTAAACCCCTTAACTTTCAGGTCCTATAGTTCCGAAGATTCATTGATCGGTGAACAAATCTTGTTTAAGAGGAGTAATAAATGGTTTTGAAGAATGTAGAATCGTTTTTTCTTAATAACCGCAAAACATACAGTTTTGATTTTTACGACAAAGATAACTTCAGGATCAATCTAGATAAATTACAGACGGAAACACGATTGGTGCACGCCGGGATTCGAACCCACGACCTTCAGATTGAAAGTCGAGGTACATCCCACTCGGCCAACACGGCTATAAAAAAACCGGCCAAGTGCGAGTCGGACTCGCGCACGAAGAGTTCCGTACCATTATCTATAAATAACGGCAAAAAAATCACGTTTGTTGTATGGGGGGCTCCCCTTTAATATTGATTTTATTCTGTTTTATTTATAGCAGCAACAGAAACACATAATCTGTGAAAATTTCAACTATCTAGCTATCACGGTTGAGATACAGCCCTATGACAGACGGACGGACAGACAGACAGACGGACAGCGAAGTCTTAATAATAGGGTCCCGTCTTTACCCTTTGGGTACGGAACCCTAAAAAAATAAGTTTACTTACCGAAAAATGGGGCCATATTTAGTAGCCCTTTGTCCAACAGATCCATACTTAGATCACACTCGGTTTCTGGCAACAGATAAGATGTGGTACTTATCATCTGAACATTTGCCATAGTTCCCACAAATGATACACAGATCAGCTTAATATGGAACTTTCCAAAGTGACACGCTTTAAACGCATCATTGATCTCTTGCATGGGCATTAAAACCTTGGAGTTGGAATCTTCTGAAACAAAAGGAGTATGCCATCAAAAACATAACTTGTAAAAAAAGCCGTCTCGCAACGCAACTCAGTTCTTCCACCGTAAAAAGTAGTGAGATCCATGTAATACCAAGTCGGTTAATTTATTCAGTCCCTACTTTAAGGGTCCTTCTGTCTTAAGTTATTACGTAAAGGTTAGCTAATTACGTAATAACATAAGCGATACTTGAAATTTTTGACTTTTTGTATGGGCTGAATCTACCAGGATAAGACGGAAAATGTGATAAAACTGCATTATCTTGAAAACCATCAAATTTAAAAAGAAACCGTCTGTTTAGCTAGTATGATTATCTTAACAGTTTAGTTATTCATAGTTTTGATTAAAAACGAAACTAGGGTATTTGAAGAGCCAACTTTGGAAAATAAATCTATTGAGAAAAGTGTCACCAATCGTGTTTCCGTCTGTAATTTATCTAGATTGATCCTGAAGTTATCTTTGTCGTAAAAATCAAAACTGTATGTTTTGCGGTTATTAAGAAAAAACGATTCTACATTCTTCAAAAACATTTATTACTCCTCTTAAACAAGATTTGTTCACCGATCAATGAATCTTCGGAACTATAGGACCTGAAAGTTAAGGGGTTTAAAGTTTTTGACATAGTAGTCTGCAGCCATCATGGTTTTTATCAAACTTATGGTGCACTAAAAAACAACGTCACGTTTTCTAAATTATTGAAAGTGAAATGAAATAACGACTGTAATCCCCCTGTAATCGAAAACATTGTCGGTGTCCTCATTGACAATTTATCATTTACGTGAGTAATTTCCCGTTGTTGTAATAATGTGTAGTACAACTCACGAAAGTTTTGAAAGTGAATTAGTATTTTTACTTAAGCGGCGACCGGCTTGAAACCTGTCACGTGTGGAATGCTAAGTGTTATGTTTCGACGTGCTTCTGATTAACCCCTTTATACATTCAAGGATCTGAGCTCCTGAAGATCTGAGAGTATGTCTACTATATTAGGGAGGGGGGGGGGGGGGGATTACAGTCGTTATTTCATTTCACTTTCAATAATTTAGAAAACGTGACGTTGTTTTTTAGTGCACCATAAGTTTGATAAAAACCATGATGGCTGCAGACTACTATGTCAAAAACTTTAAACCCCTTAACTTTCAGGTCCTATAGTTCCGAAGATTCATTGATCGGTGAACAAATCTTGTTTAAGAGGAGTAATAAATGTTTTTGAAGAATGTAGAATCGTTTTTTCTTAATAACCGCAAAACATACAGTTTTGATTTTTACGACAAAGATAACTTCAGGATCAATCTAGATAAATTACAGACGGAAACACGATTGGTGACACTTTTCTCAATAGATTTATTTTCCAAAGTTGGCTCTTCAAATACCCTAGTTTCGTTTTTAATCAAAACTATGAATAACTAAACTGTTAAGATAATCATACTAGCTAAACAGACGGTTTCTTTTTAAATTTGATGGTTTTCAAGATAATGCAGTTTTATCACATTTTCCGTCTTATCTTGGTAGATTCAGCCCATACAAAAAGTCAAAAATTTCAAGTATCGCTTATGTTATTACGTAATTAGCTAACCTTTACGTAATAACTTAAGACAGAAGGACCCTTAAAGTAGGGACTGAATAAATTAACCGACTTGGTATTACATGGATCTCACTACTTTTTACGGTAGAAGAACTGAGTTGCGTTGCGAGACGGCTTTTTTTACAAGTTATGTTTTTGATGGCATACTCCTTTTGTTTCAGAAGATTCCAACTCCAAGGTTTTAATGCCCATGCAAGAGATCAATGATGCGTTTAAAGCGTGTCACTTTGGAAAGTTCCATATTAAGCTGATCTGTGTATCATTTGTGGGAACTATGGCAAATGTTCAGATGATAAGTACCACATCTTATCTGTTGCCAGAAACCGAGTGTGATCTAAGTATGGATCTGTTGGACAAAGGGCTACTAAATATGGCCCCATTTTTCGGTAAGTAAACTTATTTTTTTAGGGTTCCGTACCCAAAGGGTAAAAACGGGACCCTATTATTAAGACTTCGCTGTCCGTCTGTCTGTCTGTCCGTCCGTCTGTCATAGGGCTGTATCTCAACCGTGATAGCTAGATAGTTGAAATTTTCACAGATTATGTATTTCTGTTGCTGCTATATAATAGCAATAAATACTAAAAACAGAATAAAATCAATATTTAAGGGGGGCTCTTATACAACAAACGTGATTTTTTTGCCGTTATTTATAGATAATGGTACGGAACTCTTCGTGCGCGAGTCCGACTCGCACTTGGCCGGTTTTTTTATAGCCGTGTTGGCCGAGTGGGATGTACCTCGACTTTCAATCTGAAGGTCGTGGTTGCGATTCCCGGCGTGCATCAATGGATTTTTCTGTTCGAAATTTATATGCGCATCAAAAACATGTGCTCACATCATTTTGGGGATAGTCTGTTTTATTCGGGTATTATATTTACATTTACAGCAAAATTCAACTTATCCATTTTGTCGTTTAGGTCTGATTGAGGCACAAACTCCCAAACTTTCACAGCTCAGTTGGTAGTAACTCTGCCTTCTGCGCTGTAGGTTGTGGGTTCGATCCCCACCCAGGGCAAATATTTGTGTGATGAACATAGATGTTTGTTCTGTGTCTGGGTGTTAATATGTATAATAAGTATGTACGTATTTACAAAAAAAAAAAAAAAAAAAAAAAAAAGTATATACGTATTCTATCAGTTATCTGGTTCCCATAGTACAAGCTTTGCTTAGTTTGGGGCTAGATGGCGCTGTGTGAAAAGTCCGTCAATATTTATTTATTTATTTTATTTATAATATTACTAGCTGCTCGCCCCGGCTTCGCACGTATGCGTACGGTACCTGGATAAAAAGTAGCCTATGTGTTATTCTGATGTTTATACTATATTACTGTAAAGTTTCATTTTGTTCCGTTCAGTAGTTTTTGCTCTTATTCACAACTTTCGCATTTATTATATTAGTAGGAAGTAGAATTAGGATATAGCCGATTTAATTTTGTTTGAATCGGAGGACTCGAAACATTTTGCCTCGCATTTGGGCTTCAATGTTGTCTTACCTTTACCACGTCTGTGCCTGTCTACCTTTATCACAACCGCTATTCATGTCTGTTTGTTTCCACTTGTGTCAGTCGAGCACCTTTTGTATTTTGTTTATTGCATACATTCTTAGGATATTTTGTCAGATAGATAAACAATTCTTTTGTAACGGTGTACTAAAATATCGTCGGTTTAGAGGTAAAATTCATTAAATGCGAAAAACTAGTATGGAGTTATAAGCGATAATAATTATTTTTTGCAAAAGATTGCATTTTGCTCATAGTTTTAAATGCAATCCTATTGAGTTTGATTTTGTTTTTAGATTATTAGGTTGCTTTTGTAACTGCTTTGTTTTGTAGATATTGCCCTGGTGAGACCGTTTCACGAATTTAATGATTTGATCAATTATGTCACTTAATGAATTTTACCTTTAAACCGACGATATATAAGTGCTTATTCAGTGGCACGCTTATCTTAGGTAGAATACACGTTTGGTTCTATGCTTGGTTTTTGAGCAAAGTCAACTGTCACTCTGACAGGTATTCTGACAGAGAGGTTTTTGGAGGGAAGTGAATTGGATGTTTAGCGATATTCATGTATTATGAAATATGAATAAAACATGGATAAAAGTATGAAAACTAAATGGAATTTGATTAATTATTGACCCTGAAGAGACGACTTACACTTTATTGTACAATACAAGAACATGTAGGCGAACTTAATGCTAGTTAGCATTTTCTTCTAGCTAACCTGTGTAATTTGGAAAGGGAATGGTAGTGCTTTGTAAAAGAGAGTCATTTAATGATTATATTTATACCACTTACTAAAAAAAACATAAACTGACATATGTATATACAATATCTAGCAGACCCGCGACACACGTTGCCCTGTCCAAATTTTAAATAGAGTAACGCACGTTGCTATGATGACTGATGTCAGGTTTTTAGCACACCAGCGCCACCTATACCAAAATCATCCTTTATGCGTTTTGATGATACGCATTCTTCCAAAATTCGTAATTTATTTTATCATTCAAGGTAGGGAAAAAAATGGAAGTTGCCTGAAAGTGAAAGAAAGTGTTTTTTCTATGCGATTGTTGAAATTTGAGCAGGACAAAGTCTGTCACGGGTCGGCTAGTATTTTAATAAAATAGCAAGTATCACTTTGAAACGTCTTAGGAGCTAGGTGAAGCTACGCCTTTTCCTCGCGACCTAGTAAGCTGAGTGTTCATGAATACATTCTCAGTTTAGTAATACGGACGAGTAATAAAAGTTTTAGATGAATGCAGAATCGTTTTTTCCCAATAACCGCAAAACATACAGTTTTGTTTCTTATGACGAAGATAACTTTAGACATAATTTAGATAAATTATAGACAGACACACGATTGGTGAAACTTTTCTCGATAGACTTATTTTCTGACTTATTTATCACTTTTTCCTTCTTATCCGGGTAGACTCAGCCCATACAAAAAACCAAACATTTCACTTTACTCTCATTAGTTTATTAATGGGGGTGATTCTGTTGTGTCCACGCTTAAAGTTAAAATTGAATAAGTTAAAATAAATTTTAGGTTTTGCGTGGACACAACAGATTATGTTTGTACCTTAGTATAAACGTACGCTTAAAACAAATTAGATTATTAGACGCTAGATTGTAATATTACTAAACTAAATTTATTTATGAAAATGTTTCTTTTTTTCATAAATAATATAGTCGAGTAATATTACAATCTAGCCATTTTAATATGTATGTGCCAAATATCTAAGCTAAAAACAAAAAAGAAAAATTACTTATTTTGGCTTATTTTTTATTTTTACTTGTATATTGTGTAATACACAGCGGATTATGTACCCACAGCAGTAAATTAGATCCGCTTTTTTGTACAAAAAACTCGAATTGCGACTGAAAAATAATTCGGAGCGCAAACAAAATATATTCAAAATACACACGCGCACCCCGTCTTTTTGTCAGACACTCTTTGGTGCTAAAACACAGCCTTTGAATTCCGTATCACATTCCCTTGATGTGACTTCGGACAGGTTCCGGCATGTGAAATAAGAGCGGAATATTCATGGGGACCTTTCGCAAAAAGGGGTCATCAATCGCTGTGGATGAGGCGGCAATATTGAAACGCCAGTTAAGCTATGATTTCCGGTGACGCGTTGACCGTCATTTTGCGGAGTTACTGGTTATCAATATGTTAGTATTTTTATTATTTTTCTTGATAAAGCTTTCGCCTTGTTCGATCGGCACCACTAGAGCTCTACATAGCATTTACGAAAAGGATCATCGATTATATGCACCAACCGTTTGTTGCCTGATTCTTCTAGCGTTGGTGAAGCTCCGCGAGGAGGGATGTAGCTTCACCTAGCTCTTATGACGTTTCAAAGTGATTCTTGTGATTTTATTGAAATAAATAGGTATTTTTTGTCTTTGACTGTGACACATTCATTTTGATTTTACTTTTTTTGGGCTTATCTGACAAGTATTAACAAAAACACGCTTAGATAAAAAAAAATGTTGACAAGCACACTCGCTTGCAATGTCACTATTACAGTTCTATTCGTGTGTTTATATTTGACATTGACATTGTTTGTGTGTGCGTAAGCTTATTAGCGCTTAGTATCAGACACGCACACAAATACTGCTAACCCGTCTAAAAAGATAGAACAACTATCGTTGATTTCGAGTTGTTTCCCAGCTCTGCCTTTGTCAATAAGGACGGATCAAGCCTTATACGGCATATTTGTATCGGGGTTCGGGACATCAATTCGTATGTTTAACCTTGAGTTGGGGTGTTCTGACATAAATAAGAATCTTCTCTAGTAAATGGGATAGGTTTATGAGTATTGGATTTTCTTGTTGGTGAGTAAGAGTACAATGATGTAGGCTGATATTGAGATAAGGCATATATCATTTACCCTAAGATAAAGAGGTAAAATTAGCATTTTTTTTTTGTAATGAAGAAACTAAATAAATCCGGCCAAATGCGAGTCGGACTCGCGCACGAAGGGTTCCGTACCATCTATAAAAGACAGGCGAAAAAACACGTTTGTTGTATGGGAGCCACACTTAAATGTTTATTTTATTAGTTTTTAGTATTTGTTGTTATAACAACAACAGAAATACATCATCTGTGAAAATTTCATTTGTCTAGCTATCGCGGTTCATGATATACAGCCCTGTGACAGACAGACGGACAGCGAAGTCTTAGTAATAGGGTCCCGTTTTTAACCTTTGGGAAGCTAAGTAAATTACAGACAGTTTCTTTTTAAATTTGATGGTTTTCAAGATAATGCAGTTTTATCACTTTTTCCGTAGCCCATAAAAAAACCAAACATTTCACATAATCACCTTAAATCTTTTATTTCAGGTATGATAACGTTTTCTGTGCTGACTGGATTCTTAAAGGACACATTTGGAAGAAAGATGTTTATGGTAGTAGGATACGGCGGAATGTTCATTTCTTCCATAATGGCGGGGTCAAGTCAGAGCTACAAATTACTTTTAACTGAAAAAATTCTTAGAAGGGGTATTGTAAGTATTTACACAAAGGCAGATTTTTGCTAGATGACCTACTTGTTTGATAAGATAAAAATTCAATCTGAAGGTGCAATCGACGTGCATCAATGGATTTTTCTGTTCGAATAATGTATATGCGCAACAAAAACACGTGCTCAAAACGGTGAAGGAAAACATCGTGATTAATCCAGTTAGTATTCTTATAAGCGGTGATGGGCTACAACCTGGCACGTATGGAATGCTAACTACTGCAAAATGTGGGCATGTGCCAAATATAAAGTTTGGACGTGTCTCTGACTACCCCCACTAGAAATCTTCAAAGGATCTAAGCGTCTGGAGATCTGAGAGAATGTCTACCGTACTTGGGGATTATAGTCGTGATCCTATTTCAAACGGGTATTTATCGCGCGGCTACCTTTTACTTTTCTCGATTTTTCGACTGTGTTACAACAATCGTGGTTGTAGGAAGATTTATTAATCTATACTATATACTAATAATATTATAAAGAGAAAAGTTTTGATTTTTTGTTTTTTTGTATGTTTGTAATGGGTAAACTCAAAAACTACTGAACCGATTTCAATAATTCTTTCACCATTACCAAGCTACATTATCCCTGAGTAACATAGGCTATTTTTTATTTTGAAAAAGTAATAAATTCTTTGTAAGAATGACGATAGTTTGAAGCAAGTTGTAAAAAATTGCTAAACATTTTGCTTTCTTCGTGTGCGCTACAAAAATTATTGAACGGGAATTGTAACGGGAACGGGAAGGGGAGCGGGAACGGGAACGGAAGACAATATTTGTTAATTCTAAAGCGATACGAAGTTCGCGGGGTCAGCTTGTAAATAATAAATAATAATACCTAAATATCGGTGGACAACTAACATAGCGCCATTTAGCCCCAAACTAAGTAAAGCTTCGATACACAGTCCTGACGACCCACCATAAAACTTTAGGTAACTACTTAACTAATCACATCCTAATATTATTATAAATGCGTAAGTTTGAGGATATTTGTGTGTTTTTGCCTCAATGAAGCCTAAACGACAAAAGATGAAATTAGCTAGATAAAGATATAATGCCCGAATAAAAAAAAAGAATGGTTTATAATTTAAAATGCAAAAGGGATGATTTTGATAGAGATGGCGCTGGTGTGCTGAAAAAATTTACATCAGTTATGACTAAACAGGACAGGACAAAGTCTGTCTCGGGTCGTCTAGTACATTATAATTATTATAAACCAAATTCGTGGAAGAAGCTATGCTATTTAAAAAGTTGTTATTTCTTCAGTTCTACCTTGGCATCGCAACGTACATACCTATCTGAGTTCTGTCACAGCGACGTTAGAGACAGAGTTCTGATCTTCAAGGCATCGTTCATTGCTGTGTGCCAAATCATATGCCCTCTCATCACCTGGGGCATATTAACTCAGAGTTGGAAGTACTCACTATTTGACGGGTATTTTGGTAAGTTGAAACTTTTCTGCTAATATAATTTACACTAATATTATAAATGCGAAAGTAACTCTTGTCTGTCTGTCTGTGACGTTATCACGGCCAAACCGCTAACCGATTGTGATAAAATATCATATTCAGATAGTTTGAAGTCATACGCTACTTTTATCTAAAAAAAAATATTTGATTTTCCTGCTGTCTGTTTGTTTATTGTCTTCCCGTTTGATTTTGTTGCTGGCTGTCAAAAAACATTTTTGTTGTTTATACATTAAATTTCTTTTTGACGTCTATAGCCAGCCAAGATAGTGTCAAGATATGACATCACGATGTATTTACCAGTATGTAAATACGGGTGGATTAAGGAAAACAGTGTAAAACAGCCTTGGAAATATTCAATGGGCACTGTTGCTTAGTCGCGTCAGTTTAAACATACCCTTAAACGTCAAAAAAAGCTCTTACAAACATAAAATTTCAAAATAACACGTTTCGTTTACATTCTCAAGCATTTAAGCTCTCAAGAAAAATATTGTGACAATAAAAAATTCAGGCGAGAAATAAAAACTTTTCCGTTTTCAGTGTTGAACACTTGGAATTTCTACCTTTACATCATGTCAATATGGTCTCTATTCGCGTGTGTGTTCTACACAACGCTGCCGGAAAGTCCAAAGTATTTAGTAACACGGCAAAAGTACGAGAGAGCCAGAGAGATCCTGATAAAAATATATAAGGCGAATACAGGAAGGCCAGCCGAAACTTACCCGGTAAAGTTTCTTACACTTCTCAAAAGCACTTCAAGTGCACGATTAGGGAGAACATTATATTATTTCTATCAATATTTTATACGCTCATAAAGTTTCGGAAGCGCCCGAGGTGAAATGTTTCGAGTACAACGATCACGAAACTTGATACCAAAAGATTATATTGGCCATCTAAAAACTTTTGATTAACCTGCTTGGCCAATAGATTATTATTTAGTCATTTACTGCTTTTTAGGGTTCTGTACCAAAAACGGGACCCTATTACTAAGACTTCGCTGTCCGTCTGTCTGTCACAGGTCTGTATCTCATGAACCGTGATATCTAGACAGTTGAAATTTTCACAAATTATGTATTTCTGTTGCTGTTGCTGCTATAACAGCTGAATAAAATAAATATTCAAGTGGGGTCCCCATACAACAAACGTGTTTTATTGCCGTTTTTTATAGATAATGGTTCGGAACCCTTCGTGCGCGAGTGCGACTCGCACTTGGTCGGAATTTTTTTCATGGAATACCACTCGGATTTCTCCCGAATATTCTCGCCGAGATTACTTGCGTAAGTGTGGATGAAATTATACCACTGCGTGGTATTCCATGAAAATAAAGTGGTGCAGTATACATTAGATCTGTTTCTTCGCTGCTATCTGTAGTGCACGTGATCTGGCAAAGTAATGTGGGTAATAAACGAGGAAGAAGATATTTGAAGAAATTTAAATTTTTGTTTCAGTATATCGATATTTGGAAGAACATAGAAAAACAAGAGGTACAGTCGGAGAAGAGGCACAAAAGCATCAATCATCAGATAGTGGTTAGTCTACACAACATCAAACCCTTATTTCGAAAACCGTTTAATTCCTATTTGACTATTTTGGGTAGCGCTGCTTTTTTGATGCTTGCAATGTAAGTAGATTTTAAATTAATTTTTCTTAGCTAGTCAGCTAGGTCATTTATATATAACTGACTTATATATAGCCGACCCGTGACAGACTTTGTCCTGACAAATTTCAATAATCGAATACAGTATTCGATTATTGACCGATTGTTTTTAGTCTGTGATGTCATATTTGTTGCACACCAGCGCCATCTATGCCAAAATCATCCCTTTTGCGTTTTTTATCATTTAGGGGTTGTTTTTCGGATTTTAAGATACCCTGTTATTTATTCTGATTTTTTATCTACATACTACAGCAAGTTTCATCTTAATCCGTTTTGTCGTTTAGGCCTGATTGTGGAACAAACATACATTTCTTTTCACAAACTTTCGCATTTATAATATTATATTATAATATTATATATTAAATAAATAAAATAAATAAATATTGGTGGACATTTTACACATCGCCATCTAGCCCCAAACTAAGCAAAGCTTGTACTATGGGAACCAGATAACTGGTAGAATACTTATATACTTTTTTTTTTTTGTAAATACATACATATGATACATACTAACACCCAGACACAGAGCAAACATCTATGTTCATCACACAAATATTTGCTCTGGGTGGGAATCGAACCCACAACCTACAGCGCCGAAGGCAGAGTTACTACCAACTGAGCTGTTTCATTATTGTGCCATCTAAATGGTGCATGCTTGTCAATCGCAAATTCAGAGCATCATCATCATTATCTTCCTGCCCTTATCCCACTTAAGTGGGGTCGGCACAACATGTGTACTTCTTCCATTTCCCTCTATCAGCCGTCATCTCATCACTCACTCCTTTCTTACACATGTCATCTTTCACACAGTCATTCCATATTTTCTTTGGCCTACCTCTACGTCTACATCCATTGAGAGCAATAATTTATTTTAAATTTAATATCGCACGTGTGCGCGTGCCCAAAATGTGGAAAAATATCGCTATGAAACGTGAGTTTAGTATTGTTCTAAGCGGTTGGGTTTGCAACTGAAACGTATGGAATTCTATCTACAGCAAAATATGAGCATGTACCAATCATGGTTGTATCTGAGCGCTTGGAGATCAAGACAGTCTCACACGGTTATTATATTACCACCACAGTGGAGCTCTACATAGCTTTAAGAAAAGATTCATTCAAAAAAATTATAGGCCCCAAGCAGTGTTCGTTGCCTGATTCTTCTACGCTTGGTCAAGGAACGGGGCGTAGCTTCACTTAGCTCCTAAGACGCGTCACTGTGATTTTTTTTTATTGTGAACTTGGAGACGACTGTAAATCGTGTCCATATTTTCTCCTTAATTTTATTAACGTGTCTTGTCTTCAGTTACAACATTCTCCGTCTTTGGTTTCCCCAAATATCAACCATAGTGGAATACTACAAAACCGACGGCAATCAAGATCTGTGTGTCCTCCTGGATAGTTACACGAGCAACTTGAGTTCGAGGGGCAATTCTATAAGCAATACCACGTCTATCTGTGTTCCGGTTGGTTGGATGAATATTATATTTGCGTGTCTGAATAATCTTTGGGCAAGCAGCCCACACATTTCAAGCATGAGTACCTACATTTACATTATAAATATCTAATCATGTTTGCTAACTACTGCATTGCTAAACTGATTTTTTACAGCGGTTCTATTAAATTTAAAATTGTATTCCCTATTTCGCATTGCGGTTTTCATATTTTATCTACAGGTTAGTAATAACAATAAATAATTTATGTATGTAAATGGCATGAATGTAAGCTTTTAGGTATATTAAAGTTTATATTACGTAAATACACATTGAACCTTTAAATAAAATGATAATGATATACTGTGAAACACTAAATAAAATAAACATTGTAAACAAAAATATATGAAAAAAACCGACAAAAATCGGTGAGAGTCGGACTCGCGCACGAAGGGTTCCGTACCATGGTCTATAAAAATAGCACTAAAACACGGTTTGTTGTATGGGAGCCTCACTTAAATATTTATTTTATTCTGTTTTTAGATTTGTTGTTATAGCGGCAATAGAAATACATCATCTGTAAAAATTTCACTTGTCTAGCTATCACGGTTCTTGAGATACAGCCCTGTCACAGACAGACGGAGAGACAGACGGACAGCGAAGTCTTAGTAATAGGGTCCCGTTTTCAACCTTTAGGTACGGAACCCTTAAAATTACCTTTTTAGTCATGTCACAGATGATATCACTACGCCGTGCTATCTTTTGTTCTATCTCAGGAAGGCGGATTAGTCTTAATTATGTATATGTATGTACGTTTCGTCGCACACAAAAGCGCATGCCTAGACACAACACAACTACATATAACACACACACAAACGCGCATGTCTATGCACATCACAACCACAGAGATCACAACTACAACTGTTGCTTATGTCTTCATGAGATATAACAACTGTACTACTAGATTTACACTCGCGTACGAGTCGCGAGACGAGATGCGAGGCAAACCACGAGACAAGAGTGTGAATAGACGCACGTGTCTCGCCTCGCGCCTCTCTCCTTTACTATCGATCACGCGAGGTGCGAGCCGAGACACGAGACGAAGCACGAGGCGAGAGTGTAAATCTAGCATACTAGGTTCTTGTAGTGAATGTATTCAATTTCTTCTACAGGTCAAAATTGGATCTGAAACCTACATCAACAGCATCATCATCGGCTTTGCCTGTCTGTTCCCTTACTGTATCACTGGAGCACTCGTGAACCTGGTTGGGAAAAAGGCCTTACTATTTCTGTTAGGGGTTCTAGGCGTCGGTACAACTTTAGGACTCAGATGGGCGAGTACGAAGACTGCTATAGTGGCCCTTTTTGCAGTAGATACATCTGTATCCCAGCTGATGAAGGAGTTAAATATGGCGTCAGTTATACAGCTGTTTCCTACGGAGATAAGGTGAGGAATACTGGCCTCACAGCTCAGTTGGTAGTAACCACACCATTTGTGTGATGAACATAGATGTTTGTTCTGTGTCTGGGTGTTAATATGTATAATATGTATGTATTTACAAAAAAAAAAGTATTTAAGGATTCTATCAGTTATCTGGTTCCCATAGTACAAGCTTTGCTTAGTTTGGGGCTAGATGGCGTTGTGTGTAAAGTCCGCCAATATTTATTTATTATTTATTCTACTTTTTACCCGACTGCGCCAAAAGGATAATAAAGTTTATCAAAGTATGTAAAGTATGTAATAAATACACACACACGTGTGTATTTATTATCCACTAGCAGTCCGCCCCGGCGTCGCACGGGTGTAATAATGATTTTGTAGGTAATTTTCTTACACTTTGGGTTATATTATCAAAGTTTTCATAAGGTTAATAGAAAGACTTATAGTATTACGGATTTTTTAGTAGATATTGATGTTTTTTATAAAAGTGTAGTACATCACTTTGCTCTATTGTCATTAATTTCAAACGCAAACGCGGTATAAGGATTTTTTTGAATGTTTTTCACATGTTGGGTTACATTATCGAAGTTTTCATACGGATCCCTAACATTTTTGAAAATATTATATAGCCTATGTTCATCAAGGATAATGTAGAAATCTAATGGGGAATGAATTTTTTAAATCGGTCCAGTAGTTTCGGAGCCTACTCGATGCAAACAAACAAACAAACAATCAAATCTTTCCTCTTTATAATATTAGTATAGATTATTTGGGCTCTAGCCCAAACGACTTGACGGACTACAACATCAATTCTGAGGTGTGTTGGATTTGTATGTGACATTATATTTTAGTATATAAGTATTCTATCAGTTATCTAGTTCCCATAGTACAAGCTTTGCTCAGTTTGGGGCTAGATGGCGCTGTGTAAAAATGTCCACTAATATTTATTATTTTATTATTATTATTATACAGCACTTGACCAGTAAGTAATCCGTCACGAACTGACTATTGTCAGTTAAGGCGAGTAATTAATGTGTTTGATGAATGCAGAATCGTTTTTTCTCAATAACCGTAAAACATACAGTTTTGTTTTTCATGACAAAGATAACTTAAGGATATAATCTAGATAAATTACAGACAGAATCACGATTGGTGAAACTTTTCTCGATAGATTTATTTTCCAAAGTTGGCTCTTCAAAAACACTAGTTCCGTTTTTAATCAAAACTATGAATAGCTAAACAGTTAATTTTTATATAATTCGTTAGATAATCATACTAGCTAAATAAATTACAGACAGTTTCTTTTTAAATTTGATGGTTTTCGAGATAATGCAGTTTTATCACTTTTTCCGTCTAATCCGAGTAGACTCAGCCCATACAAAAAGTCAAAAATTTCACTTATCACCTTTAGTAAACTCGAAGCTCCTTATCACTTCTCTGTTACACAACAGCACAGAACAATATTGCCATATCGCTTAAAAGGAAACTGTATCATAAGAGAACAATAGTTATGGATTGTTTTGTCTACCATACGTCTTGGGCCTTTGTCTTCGGTAATGGAAATAGATAAATTTAATAATATTACAGTGATTCAATGGTATGGATCCAAAATTAGGGACCTAAGGTTCAATTTAGTGGTAAAAAATAAGACTAAAATCGTCGTCTCAACTTTATTTAGATCGATTGACATATAACTGGCCTTTTTAGGTCATATTTAAATGACATATCATACTATAAGTTACCTTGGATTTTATTCCAAAGGTGGTGGATTCGAATTCCGGAATCAATCGATATTTATATTAGAAAAATGTCTATACTCAAAACTGTAAAGGAAAACTTGGGTTTGCAATCTTTTACGTATGGATGCAAACATCAACATAACACACGTAGATGTGCCTCTGGCTACTCTTCATAGATATCTTCAAGAACCTGATTGCTTAGAGATTTAAGACGCTGCCAGTCGACGATTATTTTTGTTCGAAACGAAAAAAGAAATACTTGTGAACAAGCCACATCTCCTATTTTATAATGTATAGTATATGTGAATAAAGATGTACCCATCTTTAATCACTTCGATAAATAATCCTACCGACCGCTGCAATGATGACAAACACACGTCCGCCTTAGCTTTTCGAATAAATTAATGATATAAATTATGTATAATTACTTATCAAAAATCTATCCTAATAGAAATCTAGATCTACATATTACCTAACAATAAATCACAAGTTGATTTTAATAGTAGGTATATAAAATATTTCGATCATAAATTCTAAAACGTATCATTTTGAAATAATATTTTTATCGTGAAAAGTTTCTTGCTATTATGTTTTCAGCTTAATAGAAATCTAGGTAGGAACCTGAAGTAATATACTTTTAAAAATAGGAGATGTGGCTTGTTCAGAAGTATTACTTTTTTCGTTCCGAAAAAGAGCAATCGTCGATTGGCAGCCCCTTAAGAGGATGTCTAACGTACTTGATGGTTACAGCCGTGATCCAATCATTTTTATTTGGAATGACGGTGAGATGGGTTAGGTACCGATTTGACTCCCTGATTTAATGCAAAATATTCTGGTTCCAGGTCTTTGGCCTCATCTCTGGTTATGTCGTTTGGTCGACTGGGTACTCTGACAGGAAATATCGGTTTTCCGGTACTCCTGGATATCGGTTGCGTGATACCCATCTTCACTATGTCTGGGATGCTGATGTGTAAGTACTTGATTGACTGGTGTTTATTAACAACGAAACTTGTGAAACTTACTGAGCTTAAACGTTAATTACTGTGAAAGCATACTGTCTATGACATTGAATATAAAAAATGCGAAAGTTTGGACTTATTATATTTGTTACTGAATAACTGCTTTTATAAAATCTACAATTGTGAGGAGGTATTTTGTATTTTTGTTTTTACTGGATAAACTAAAAACTACTAGACCAATTTTGAAATTTTTTGCATTTATTAAAAGCTACGTTATCACTCAATAACATAAGCTAAATTTTATTATCAAAAAACAATAGAGATCCGCAAGGAAATCGCAATAATGTAACCTAAGCTTATTGCACATAATTTCCATTGTACTAACACTCGTGCGAAACCGCGGCGAACTAGGTTAGTATATAGATACTCGTAGATTATGATTTGGATGAAATCCTTCCTATAAAATAAATAAATGCGAAAGTTTGTGAGGATGTTTGAATGTTTGAAAATCAATCAGGCCTAAACGACAGAACGGATTAAGATGAATTTTGCTGTAGATGTAGATATAATGTACGGAAAACAAATTAAAAACAAAAAAAAATATAGGATCACGACTGTAATCCCCAAGTACGGTAGACATCTTCTCAGATCTCCAGACACTTCCTTCCTTTGAAGATGTCTAGTGGGGGTAGTCAGAGACACGTCCAAACTTTACATTTGGCACATGCCCACATTTTGCAGTAGTTAGCATTCCATACGTGACAGGTTGCAAGCCCATCGCCGCTTATAAGAATACTAACTGGTTTCCTCACGATGTTTTCCTTCACCGTTTTGAGCACGTGTTTTTGATGCGCATATCAATTTTTCGACCAGATAAATCCATTGATGCACGACGGGATTCGAACCCACGACCTTCAGATTGAAAGTCGAGGTACCTCCCACTCGGCCAACACAACAATCCGAAAAACTATCATAAAATGATAAAAAAATGCAAAAGGATGATTTTGGTATAGATGGCGCTGGTGTGCAAAAACTCTTCAGTTTTGAGTACACAGGACAGGACAAAGTCTGTCACGGGTATAAGATACTTCCACCCGGGTATCGCGCTAGACGTGGACGTGGAAACTTCTTATAAAATAGTTTTGGGGCCGAGAAGGGCTTACTCCGTTGAACTAAACAGTCGCTTGTTATTGAGTTTGTTGGTCCAAGGTAGGTATAAGTAAGGTTAGCTTTGGGGTCCGTAAGTGGCTGAAGTGGGAGCTTCGGCTGCTCGCTTGTGGACCCTGGGGGGGGGGGGGACCGGCACTTGAAGTAAGTGTGGTTGTAAGCTGTGAGTAGTGCGCAGATACTAAATAAGACAGTATCTTCAAAATGATCCTTTAGATTTTATTGAAATAAATACTTATTGAATTTGACATTTATTTATTTATTAAAAAGGATACCCAACACAGGTGTACACATTCACATTCAAGAAAAAGTTAAAGCAAAGTGCTCCCGCAATTATAGGGTACCACAGCATGCGAAGAGTTTTTAACAACTTAAAAATATATATCTATAAATATAATATATAAAAGGTAACTTAATAGACATTGACTCCTTCCCGGGACTGTGCATAACACGAGAGGCACGCGGCCCGTTTGGAGCCCTTTGACATGCAAATTCGGCCTGGTTTTCGACATAACCTGGCTAGCTTCCAGGATAGTTGTTAGATTTCTAGACTAGTTGCAGATACCCGTAAAAGAAAGTCTGGACAGGTGTTCATTCATGTGGTGTTCTTAGTATCTAGTTTAATATTTATCCCCATATTCTTGTAACCTCGACTCTACATTGACTCAAACTCTTCTGAGTTTTTCCCTTGAAAAGTACCATGTAGTATCTTATTTCTATATTTTGGAGGTTCCTCAATTACGTTCCTCAGTCCGAGAAGATTTTCATCAAACAAATAGTCACGCGCATGCATCGTTCGGAAGCTTTCGAGGAATTTCAAGGTTTATCTCGAAATAACTTGAGTTGACAGTTTTGTTGACTGAGGAATCCTCGACTAGAAGCAAACTCGAGGTAATTTTATCAACTAAAGCTACCAAAACACGGTTTCTAGGTCGAGTCAAGGTTGAGATATTTCGAGGTGACTACTTAGAATATGGGGATTAGAATAATAGGTAACTGATTTTCATATTAAATTTTGACAACGCTTTGTTTTGTTACAGGTGTCACCGTTTTGTCATTGTTTATGCCAAAGAAGAAACTTGGTTGTTCGTGAACTTTGTCAAATTGTTTTCGGTTTATTCTAGCATAAAATATAATAAAACTTACCCATTCAATAATATCTTCATAATTAATATAAATTTTACGTCTCACAGTATTTGTAACCAAACTTTTATGATTTTTTGTGTATATTCGGTAGGTCCGAGAATATTAGGTCGTAGGGTATTTTTTATACCCCTTAATGGTAAGGATGGCGTAAAGTTCGGGATGAATAGAAAGTGCTTTTTTTTCTGTGGAATTATTGCAATTTGACAGAACAACGACTGTAGAGACAGCTAGTATTTTTTATTATATTAATCAAATAAAAATGATGATACATAAAATGATAAAAAAACCCTTATTTTTCCTGAAGTAGGTACGCTAGATATTGACTCGGACTCGCGCATGAAGGGTTTATTACCATTATCTATAAAAAACGGCAAAAAAACAATATTTATTGTATTCTGTTTTTAGTATTTGTTGTTATAGTGGCAACAGAAAAACATCATCTGTGAAAATTTCAACTGTCTAGCTATCACGGTTCATGAGATACAGCTTTGTGACAGAAAGACAGACGGACAGTGAAGTCTAGTAATAGAGTCCCGTTTTTACCCTTTGGGTACGGACCCCTAAAAAAGACTATAATGTAAGGATAAAAATCTAAAAATGTATAGGTAAAAATTTTACTGTCATCATCATCATCATTTTCCTTCCTTCATCCCACTTTGGGGTCGGCACAACATGTGTACTTCTTCCATTTCCCTCTATCAGCCGTCACCTCATCACTCACTCCTTTCTTTTCCATATCATCTTTCATTCCATCCATATTTTCTTCGGCCTACCTCTACGTTTACATCCATCCACATCATGCCACTTTTTAAGACGAGTAAGTAATTAAAATTTTTGATGAATGTAGCATCGTTTTTCTCAATAACCGCAAAACAAACAGTTTCGTTTTTTATGAAAAAGATAACTTAAGGCGCTCCCTGTCGACGATTGTTTTTGTTCGAAACGAAAAAAGAAATACATCTGAACAAGCCACATCTCCTATTTTATAATGTATAGTATATGTGAATAAAGATGTACCCATCTTTAATCGCTTCGATAAACAATCCTACCGACCGCTGCAATGACGACAAACACACGTCGGCGCGTGGTCCGTCTTTGCTTTTCGAATAAATTATTGATATAAATTATGTATAATTACTTAACAAAAATCTATTCTAATAGAAATCTAGATCTACATTATTACCTATCTTTAACAATAAATCACAAGTTGATTTTAATAGTAGGTATCAAAATATTTCGATCATCACTACATAGTATAAAGCAAAGTCGCTTTCCGCTTCCCGCGTCTGTATGTATGTATGTATGTTTGCTTATATCTTTAAAACTACACAACGGATTTTGATGCAGTTTTTTTTAATAGATAGAGTGATTCAGGAGGAAGGTTTATATGTATAATAACATGCTACCCGTGCGAAGCCGGGGCGGGTGCTAGTATACTTATAAAAATAGGAGATGTGGCTTGTTCAGAAGTATTTCTTTTTTCGTTTCGAAAAAGAGCAATCGTCGACATACAGCCCCAAGGATTTAATCTAAATAAATTAAAGACAGAAACATGATTGGTGAAACTTTTTTCCATAGATTTATTTTGCAAGGTTGGCTCTTCAAAAACACTAGTTTCGTTTTAAATCGAAACTATGAATAGCTAAATAATTCATTTTTATATAATTCGTTAGATAATTATACTAGCGACCTAAATTAAAGACAATTTTTTTTTAATTTGATGGTTTTCAAGATAATGCAGTTTTATCACTTTTACCGTCTTATCCGGGTAGACTCAGCCTATACAAAACGTCAAAATATTCACTTATCACCATAACTGTGTCACATATAAAAGAGTTAGTTGTGTAGTTGTGTGGGTGAGTGTGTTGTGTGTTTATTTTTGTATTGATAAACTTTCTAGAGTTTACATTCAGTCGAAAACGTAATCGTGTTTTGAGGTAGATAATTTTGTTTACCAACTTGAATATCCCCAATTTTCCTACACGAGAATGCAGAAATTTCAGAACGCAAAACTGATGCCAATCATCGATGAAATTTTAATTATCTCGAGCTTGGTGGAGTCGGTGGTTAATGGTGGTAAAGGTAATGTACGATGTAATCAGTTACTGATCGATGTAATGTTTCGCGATGTAATGATTTTATCTGTTTTGAAATTGAATAGTCGCCATAAATGAGATGAAAAAGTCTATAATAAACTAACCAGCTGGCTCACAGCTCAGTTGGTAGTAATTCTGCCTTTTGCAATGTAATTTGTGGGTTCGATTCCCACCTAGAACAAACATTTGTATTACGAACATAAATGTTTGTTCTGTGTCTGGATGTTAATATTATGTATACTATGTATTTACAAAAAAGTTTTTAATTAATCTATCAGTAATTTGGTTGCCATAGTACAAGATTTACTTAGTTTGGGGCTAGATGGGGCTGCATGTAAAAGTCCGGCAATATTATTATTATTTACTAGCCGACCCGTAACAGACGTTGTCCTGTCAAATTTTAATAATCGAATAGAAAAGACTGAATGCTTTTAGTCTGTGATGTCAGGTTTGTTGTACACCAGCGCCATCTATACAGAAATCATCCCTTTTGCGTTTTTATCGTTTTGGGGATGTTTTTCATATTTTAAAGTAGTCTATTATTTATTGGGGCATTATATCTACATCTACAGTAAATTTCAAATTAATCTGTTCTGTCGTTTAGGCCTGATTGAGGAACAAACATACATACAAACTCACAAACTTTCGCATTTATAATATTATTATTTACTGAGTTTAGTAAAAAAGTAACTTCGTGTTACTATCTAACATTATCAGAGTTAGTATCTAGTTTCCATAGTACAAGCTTGGCTTACTAGATGGCGCTGTGTGAAATATCCACCAACATTATTTTGTTATATTTCGTATGAATTAATATAAAATTATATGATGTTTATTGCGAATATAAGATCTTTTGACCCAAAAGCTATATTGCTCTTAATTTGTTTTTCAGAATCTAATTGCATAGTAGAACAAATAGCGATTGATAAGTTGCTCGTAAATCAAAACCATTTTGCTGGAATCTTTGTCTACGCAATCTGAAGGATGTTTGTACAAGATAGAGTTCAAGATAATTTGGTTATTACGAGGCCAAATTAATTAGTTTCGTCCTAATATACGAGAAGATGACAGATCATTTCATGAGTGGTAACAGCTGACATGTTTAGTGGAAAGGGAGAGAGAGTGAATTATTTTTTTGTGGAAATTTACAATTA
Organism: Hydriomena furcata; assembly: GCA_912999785.1. NCBI lineage: Eukaryota > Metazoa > Arthropoda > Insecta > Lepidoptera > Geometridae > Hydriomena > Hydriomena furcata. The sequence goes on from OU538837.1 coordinate 11,419,265, forward strand.
AATTGGATAATGAGTGAAATAAGTCTACCGGCTATAGCTGTATTGGGTAAGTAAAAATAAAAAGGATCACGACTGTAATCCCCAAGTATGGTAGATATCCTCTCAGATCTCCAGACGCTTAGATCCTTTGTAGATGTCTAGTGAGGGTAGTCAGAGGTATGTCCAAACATTATATTTGGCACATGCCCACATTTTGCAGTAGTTAGCATTCCATACGTGACAGGTTGCAAGCCCATCGCCACTTATAAGAATACTAACTGGTCTTCTTCACCGTTTTAAGCACGTGTTTTTGATCGTTGGCCGAGCGGAAGGTACCTCGACTTTCAATCTGAAGGTCGTGGGTTAGAATCACGGCGTCCATCAATGAATTTTCTGTTCGAAAAAATTATATGCGAATCAAAAACGTGCTCACAACGGTGAAAGAAAACATCGTGAGGAAACCAGTTAGTATTCTTATAAGCGGCGATTTGCTTGCAACCTGTCACGTATGGAATGCTAACTACGGCCAAATGTGGACATGTGCCAAATATAATGTTTGTACGTGCCTCTGACTACCCCCACTAGACATCTTCAAAGGATCTAAGAGTCTGGAAGTCTGAGAGAACGTCGTCGAGATCCTATTTTTTTTAATGAGGGGCTTATTGTCTATCTTGACTTTAATAAGGGCTTTAATTGTCATAATTTTGATTGAGAAAATGCCAAAATACAATGAATTATTTCATGAAATAACTAATGAAATGACGCAATATCTTATTAAGGCGCTGCCAGTTCCTAAAACCGCGGCAGAAACGACTAAGACAGTTAACAACGGCATGCTCAAGATGGCGTATGCGTATCGTAAATATTATCGACAGTTTTTATGAGATCGCGTTGCTGGTACCTACGTAGGCAAGTAATAGGGGTAGCTTTACCCACCTCTCAATAACCATTTTCTCTTTGTCCGCCTTTGCTTTTCGAATAAATTAATGATATAAATTATGTATAATTACTTATCAAAAACCTATTCTAATAGAAATCTAGATCTACATATTACCTATCTTTAACAATATATCACAAGTTGATCTTAATAGTAGGTATCAAAATATTTCGATCATAAATTCTAAAACGTATCATTTTGAAATAACATCTTTATCGTGAAAAAATTCTGCTATTATGTTTTAAGCTTAATAGAAATCTAGGTAGGAACCTGAAGTAATATATTTATAAAAATAGGAGATGTGGCTTGTTCAGAAGTATTTCTTTTTTCGTTTCGAAAAAGAGCAATCGTCGACATACAGCCCCTTAAATTAGCAATTCTTAATAATTAAGTTAAAAATATAGGTTAAATAAATACAATTCATCTCTTAGCCTCTCTCTCTATACCTGGGGCATTCCACGTGAAGCGGACAAGCAAAAAAAAGTGAGGTCGTGGATTTTGTTTATATTCTGTACCAAAAAATTAAAAGAAAAAAACAAATTTGACTTAAAATTGAAAAAGAACATCCGTTTTAATATTCAAAACCAATGTAATTTAAGGCCCGGCTCACACCCACACACGTATTTCAATGATTTTCAGGTACCGATTTAAAAACCAGGAATCACAAATGTGAGGATATAATGATACAAAATTACTGATAATATATTCATCTTTAATAGTAGATAATAAAAACTGGCCAGTTCTATACAACATTTTCAAAAAAATACGTTTTTACCGTCGCAAGAACCGCTGAAAATGTCGAAAAATGGGGTCTGGTTAGGTACCAATATCTTTAGACCCACAGCATATTTTTATTTGAAAATAATACGAAATTGTAGATTTTATATTTCTCTATACCGCGTGGCATTATCTTGTTTTCAAATAATTTACTTTTTCATTTATGAACAATATAAAATGCAATAAAAACTCACATTCACCTCAAGTCGGCACGTCAGTCAGCGCTCAGACGCGCTCGGGGAAGCACGTCCACGTCACATTTTTCTTCGAATTTAGGGGAAGTCTGACATAACCGGATACTGGGGTAAAATAGTGGACATGCAAAACTAATGATAACATTTGTATAATATATTGCCTTGACGAATTTGGTGCAAGCCACACAGATGAAGGTTAGGTACAATGCATGAGTTGTAAGGGCTGGGCTCATGTACACTGTACAGACTATGAAAGAGTTGGATGATTTTTTTGTAGAAGATGCGATACATCGAGTTACGTTTCGAAACAGTATGATAATAGTTTACGGTTTTACCTTTTTGCATACGTCGCGTTGGAGCAAAATCGAAATAAGCAGATGTTTCGTATTTGATTGTTATTTTAATAAAAATATTAAATTTCAGAAAAATGTGAACCTGTTTGTGTCCCTAATTAGTCCTACTAAATAAATATAAATAATGATTTGATACATTTCTGTTTTGAAATGAAAGTTCTAAAAAGGTACCATGACCCTTAGTACGGTTTTAACCCGGCCTCCCCTATATTACCAAGCGTGTTTTTTTATACATGGATGGAAAAAATTGATACTTTATCTGAACAAAATGCGAAAAATTACCTGAATTTTCGATTACGAATATAATTTATATTTATTATCTATCTACATTTAATATTATAAATCTGATTTGTTTGTGCGGATGTTAGGTATGTTTGGATGTTTGTACCTCAATCAGACTTAAACGACTAAACGGATGAAATTGAAATTTGCTGTCGATGTAAATATACCCCTAGCTTATAAATATGCTATTTTTAATTTAAAAACATCCCCAAAACTATAAAAAAACTCCGAGTGCTGGTGTGCAACAAATCTAGCATTAATCAATTTTGACGACTGATGAATGACTGACGAATGATACGATACGCATTGAACCAAAAATGTTGAACCTTCTAAAAAGGTCGGTATTTGTTATTATCAAGGCAAGGTTTATCTGGGGGCACGGTAGTGCCCCCGCCAAGTTAAGCAAAAAAGCGGCACAGTCGTACCATCCTTTTCTCGAAACAGTTCAGGTCATTTTTTGGACAGACAGACAGACATTGAAATCTCACAACTTTTTACGATAGAAGAACTGAGTTGCGTTGCGAGAATTGGCTTTTTATTTTAATTTTTACAAGTTGTTTTTGATGGCATATACTTAAGTTGTACATGATGCAAATAATTAAATATTAATAAAATAATAAAGTGTCCTGAAAAATTGTTTAATTCGAAATACTGAAAGTGCTCTTTAGTGTTTCGTAGTTTACAAAAAACCCTTATAGTTTTGCCATTTCCGTCCATTCGTCCGCAGCTTAGCTCAGATACTCTTAATACTAGAAAGCTGTAATTTGGCATGAATATACTAGTCACGCCGACAATGTGGTAGAAATAAATATATATTTTCAGATGTTTTTTTTTCTCGCATACTCTCCATGTCTTTGGATAGGTCTTAAAAAGTATTGCGGGTTTGTGATGTCATTTAGTATAAATACAATGGAAAATATGAATTTGTAAAAAGAGCAGCTGGTCATCTCTTTTTCTGGAAAGAAAATATTATGGAAGATTATTTAGTAAAATTTTACAATAACTGTTTAATTCCAGAACTTGTTGACCCTCGCTACGCGCTGTCTATGGATCTTCGAGATCATAGCTCGCACACAATATTCAAAAGCATACCTACATAATTTTATCAGTATTTCACTTTCAAAACTTTCTGTGAGTGGTACTCGAAACGTTGACGGTGCCGTCATCGATTTTAGATGACAATAAGTTTTTTTATTAAAAATATATTTTTTAAATCAAGCTTTTGTAAATTCTTGTGCTCTAGTTCTCGTCAAGATAAAAATAACGAGCCCAAACGCGACGTGGTTATGTTGTGTAGTTGAGGAGTTCCGATGGCTACATCCGACCTCCATCATCAGACCAGGTATATAGATATGCAAAGTTTTGCCTCAATTCGACTATTTAGTGAAGAGTTCCGTTGAACAGCTCCTGACTCCATCATCAGATCAGCTCGCTGTCACCATATTATGTATGCAAAATTTCAGCTCAATCGATTGGGGATAACTGCTTAAAATTAAGTTGCAAGATTACACTTTATCAAACATAGATACATAAATATGTACATAAACTGCAAGTTAAATAAGAGCTTATAAAAAAACGATACTTACCGTTTTGTCATAATGTATTTTATTAGTAGGTGGTATAGGTACCTAACAAATATTTTTTGCACAGTCAAATATTAGTAACTGTGTAGTAGCACTTTACGATTTGTAACCTGTCTTATAATATATATTAATTTTTTCTATATTTATTTTCTTTTTGTCAAGTGCAACCTATAAAATTATTAAGTACATACCTACCTATACAAATATGACATACCTATTGCACCAAATATTTTCAAGTATCAAGACTAGTTATTTAGTCTTGGTAAATGAAGTGTGAAGTAGCTTCAATGTGTGCGTTTGCACTATTCGTAGTGTGCGGCCACAGAATACGGAAAAGTACAAAAAATGCGAGCTGTCATATTTGAAACAGCCGCCTTAATTTAATAATAAATTCACTAATGCCAATATCAACGGTCTAAAATGACTCAGCTCAAAATTTCTCAATTCTTTAGAAGCCCATAAATCAACAAAGAGGCATTACACGAAAAAAAAATTGTGTGAACATTATGTATGTCTGCTATAAGTGTATTTGACCGGAATATTAACAAAATCCACGACCTCACTTTTTTTTGCTTGTCCGCTTCACGTGGAATGCCCCCCCTTTATTATGATTTTTAATATAAAATACACAAACTTTCTTCATTTCGTTGATGAGAACACTAGAGAAATAAAAAGCCATAATTTTAATTAAGATTCTTATGTCACTTAACTCCTAAACGGCTGGACCGATTTGGTTGAAATTTCGTATATTTCAATGGATTCCTGGTGGTTTGATAACACAATTAGACCCGGTAGGTGGTGGTGCTGTCGCTGTCGGTATGCCTGTGAGGCTTACAGGCTGAACTGAGCTGTGAGGCCGTCTAAATATAATGTATATATTTTATGAGTAGAAAAATCCATTGAAGCCAGGCTGGGATTCGAACCCTCCTTCAAAGTTAAGGTACCTTCTTTCCACTAAGCCAACACTGCCCGTAATTATAAAGTTTTCCGTCTTCTCTGAATACCAATATTAAATATTACTTTAATAAAATACCTTTTTTATTCAATAACTTACAACAAAAAATATATAAATTTAATATTATCCTGAACCAATTTTATTATTGAAGTAAAGTAACTTTTTGCCTCAATCGAATTTCATTAAGGCCCGGCTCACACCCACACACGTATTTCAATGATTTTCAGGTACCGATTTAAAAACCAGGAATCACAATTGTGAGGATATAATGATACAAAATTACTGATAATATATTCATCTTTAATAGTAGATAATAAAAACTGGCCAGTTCTATACAATATTTTCAAAAAAATACGTTTTTACCGTCGCAAGAACCGCTGAAAATGTCGAAAAATGGGGTCTGGTTAGGTACCAATATCTTTAGACCCACAGCATATTTTTATTTGAAAATAATACGAAATTGTAGATTTTATATTTCTCTATACCGCGTGGCATTATCTTGTTTTCAAATAATTTACTTTTTCATTTATGAACAATATAAAATGCAATAAAACTTCTCCATACATTTTTTCCATACAAAACTCACATTCACCTCAAGTCGGCACGTCATTTAGCGCTCAGACGCGCTCGGGGAAGCACGTCCACGTCACATTTTTCTTCGAATTTAGAGGAGGTCTTACATAATGGTATACCGGGGTAAAATACTGGACATGCAAAACTAATGATAACATTTGTATAATATATTGCCTTGAAGAATTTAGTGCAAGCCACACAGATGAAGGTTAGGTACAATGCATGATTTGTTGGAAGAGTTGGATGATTTTTTTTTGTAGAAGATTCGTTTCATCGAGTTTGGTTTCGAAACAATATGATAATAGTATACGGTTTTACCTTTTTGCATACGTCGGAGCAAAATCGAAATAAGCCGATGTTTCGTATTTGATTGTTATTTTAATAAAAATATTAAATTTCACGAAAATGTGAACCTGGTTGTGTCCCTAATTAATAATAAATAATAAAAGCTTTTATTTCCTTGCACAATATAAAATTAACTTAAATATGTATCTATGCATAGGTATATAAAATTATGTGTAAGGACCGCTTTCAGCAGTAAAAGCCTCCTCCAGCTCTATCCATTTTTCCCGATCTCTAGCGGCTCTGCTCCATGTTTTGCCTGCTACTTTCACGATGTCATCATCCCATCGCATAGCAGGCCTTCCTCTTCTTCGTTTTTTATGTATTGGGTCCCAATTCATAATTGTTTTAGATCACCTCTCATTTTGTAATCTTTGGATGTGCCCGGCCTATTTCCATTTTAGTGATAATACTTTCTGGACAACGTCTTTTGCTGTGGTTTTTGAAGTGTCCCTAATTAGTCCTATTAAATAAATATAAATGTTGATTTGATACATTTCTGTTTTGAAATGAAAGTTCTAAGGTACCATGATCCTTACCTGTATTCATTTTGACCCGATCTACCCTATATTACCAAGCGTGTTTTTTTATACATGGATGGAAAAAAATGATACTTTATTTATAATTGGATTTAGAAAAATTACATAAATTTCAGATTATGAATATAATTTATAATTATTATTTATCTACCTTTAATATTATAAATCTAAAAGTTTGTGCGGATGTTAAGTATGTTTGGATGTTTGTACCTCAATCAGACCTAAACGACTAAACGGATGAAATTGAAATTTGCTGTCGATGTAAATATACCTCTAGCTTATAAATAGGCTATTTTTAATTAAAAAACATCCTCAAAACTATAAAAAGACTCCGAGTGCTGGTGTGCAACAAATCTAGCATTAATCAATTTTGACGACTGATGAATGACTGACGAATGATACGATACGCATTGAACCAAAAATGTTGAACCTTCTAAAAAGGTCGGTATTTGTTATTATCAAAGCAAGGTTTATCTGGGGGCACGGTAGTGCCCCCGCCAAGTAAAGCAAAAAAGCGGCACAGTCGTACCATCCTTTTCTCGAAGCAGTTCAGGCCATTTTTTAGACAGACAGACAGACATTGAAATCTCACAACTTTTTACGATAGAAGAACTGATGGGTTTTTGGTTAAATTATACACGATCTGGGTGATATATATGGATTCTTTATTGTAGAGATATAGAACAGTCACTGGTCATCTTAGGCTACTTATACAATATCTCACAAGTTAAGTTTACTACACACGAGCATAGTTCCAACAAAAAAAAGTCAAAAAAAGAAACTGAGTTGCGTTGCGAGAATTGGCTTTTTATTTATATTTTTACAAGTTGTTTTTGATGGCATATACTTAAGTTTAAGTACATGATGCAAATAATTAATATTTAAAAAAAATAAAGTGTCCTGATAAATTGTTTAATTCTAAATACTGAAAGTGCTCTTTAGTGTTTCGTAGTTTACAAAAAACCCTTATAGTTTTGCCATTTTCGTCCATTCGTCCGCAGCTTAGCTCAGATACTCTTAGTACTAGAAAGCTGTAATTTGGCATGTATATACATTAGTCACGCCGACAATGTGGTAGAAATAAATACATATTTTCAGATGTTTTTTTTTCTCGCATACTCTCCATGTCTTTGGATAGGTCTTAAAAAGTATTGCAGGTTTGTGATGTCATTTAGTACAAATACAATGGAAAATATGAATTTTTAAAAAGAGCTGGTCATCTCTTTTTACAAATTCATATTGAATTTTTCTGGAAAGAAAATATTATGGAGGGTTATTTAGTAAAGTTTTACAATAACTGTTTAATTCCAGAACTTGTTGACCCTCGCTACGCGCGGTCTATGGATCTTCGAGATCATAGCTCGCACACAATTCAAAAGCAAAATACATATTTTATCAGTATTTTACTTTCAAAACTTTCTGTGAGTGGTACTCGAAACGTTGACGGTGCCGTCATCGATTTTAGATGACAATAAGTTTTTTTATTAAAAATATATTTATTAAATCAAGCTTTTGTAAATTCTAGTGCTCTAGTTCTCGTCAAGATAAAAATAACGAGCCCAAACGCGACGTGGTTATGTTGTGTAGTTGAGGAGTTCCGATGGCAACATCCGACCTCCATCATCAGACCAGCTCTCTAGTACCATAATTTTACATTGTCATTGAGATTGATAGGTATGCAAAGTTTTGCCTCAATTCGACTATTTAGTGAAGAGTTCCGTTGAACAGCTCCTGACTCCATCATCAGATCAGCTCGCTGTCACCATATTATGTATGCAAAATTTCAACTCAATCGATTGGGGATAACTGCTTAAAATTAAGTTGCAAGATTCCACCTTATCAAACATACATACATAAATATGTACATAAACTGCAAGTTAAATAAGAGCTTGATGTAAAAAAACGATACTTACCGTTTTGTCATAATGTATTTTATTAGGTACCTACCTAACAAATATTTTTTGCACAGTCAAATATTAGTAACTGTGTAGTAGCACTTTACGATTTGTAACCTGTCTTATAATATATATTAATTTTTTCTATATTTATTTTCTTTTTGTCAAGTGCAACCTATAAAATTATTAAGTACATACCTACCTATACAAATATGACATACCTATTGCACCAAATATTTTCAAGTATCAAGACTAGTTATTTAGTCTTGGTAAATGAAGTGTGAAGTAGCTTCAATGTGTGCGTTTGCACTATTCTTAGTGTGCGGCCACAGAATACGACCGAGTACAAAAAATGCGAGCTGTCATAAATTTAACAGCCACCTTAAGGTGATAAGTAAAATTTTTGACATTTTGTATGGGCTGAGTCTTCCCGGATAAGACGGAAAAAGTGATAAAACTGCATTATCTCGAAAACCATCAAATTTAAAAAGAAACTGTCTGTAATTTATTTAGCTAGTATGATTATCTAACGAATTATATAAAAATTAACTGTTTAGCTATTAATAGTTTTGATTAAAAACGAAACTAGTGTTTTTGAAGAGCCAACTTTGGAAAATAAATCTATCGAGAAAAGTTTCACCAATCGTGATTCTGTCTGTAATTTATCTAGATTATATTTTTAAGTTATCTTTGTCATAAAAAACAAAACTGTATGTTTTGCGGTTATTGAGAAAAAACGATTCTGCATTCATCAAAAACATTAATTACTCGCCTTAACATTAATTTCATTTGTTATTCAGCAGAATATAACAAATAAATGGATTGGTTTTAATAAAACGCCTTCAGCAGATAAAATATAATGCTTCAAGCTTTTTTATTTCATAAATCACTTTTTGGTTGCGGTACCGAAATGCAGGCTAGTGCCCGTCAAACCCACATGCTCCCACTATTCAAAAAGGTTGCTGCGGAATACGAAGCTTGGGTATATTATACCCCGCTCACTCGAATTTAGGGTTAACCCATTTACATCTACACAAATAGTATAAAGACAAAATTAAATAAGATCGCGACTGTAATCCCCAAGTACGGTAGACATCCTCTTAGGTCTCTAGCCACTCAGATCCTTGAAGATGCCTAGTGGGGGTAGTCAGAGGCACGTCCAAACATTGTATTTAGCACATGCTCACATTTCCAGTAGTTAGCATTCCATACGTGACAAGTTGCAAGCCCATCGCCGCTTATATGAATACTAACTGGTTTCCTCACGATGTTTTCCTTCACCGAGCACGTGTTTTAGATGCGTATATAAATTTTTCGCACAGAAAAATCCATTGATGCATGCCGGGATTTGATCCCATGACATTTAGGTACCTACCAATCGGAATTCAAAAATTTCAAATTATTTAGTTCCCCTACGAAATTTGCAATAATATAACCTACTAGCCGACCCGTGACAGACGTTGTCCTGTCAAATTTCAATAATCGATAAGAAAAGACTGAATGTTTTTAGTCTGTGATGTCAGATTTGTTGCACACCAGCGCCATCTATACAGAAATCATCCCTTTTGCTTTTTTTAATTTTTTGGGATGTTTTTTATATATTAAAGTAGTCTATTATTTATTCGGGCATTATATATACATCTACAGCAAATTTCAACTTAATCCGTTTTGTTGTTTAGGCCTGATTGAGGAACAAACATACATACAAACTCACAAACTTTCGCATTTATAATATTATTAGGATGGTATTAAAAATGTGTCTTAAATCTTCATTAGTTCACCTGTTTGAAGCCGGAAAGCTAGAATTTTATATAATTAAGACGCAATATTAATATCTGTATTGACGGAAAGACTAATATTACATACATATTTTACAATATTTGTGAATACAAAATAAACGTTTGAACTATCTAAAGCCATTTGCAAATAGTCTGAATAGATAGCTTCACTGTATCAGGTCGCTACCAGTCGGTATCATCACCGAGACATTCATAATAATACGGAGTGTAATAATATTACAACCGAAAATTTAAACTGGATGTTCAGACCATGCGTCTTGATCGATAATAACTCGCGCACGAAGGGTTCCGTACGACTTACTATAGAAAACGTTTGATGTATAAGAGCCCCACTGAAATTTTTATTTTATTCTGTTTTTTGTATTTGTTGTTATAGCGGCAACAGAAATACGTAATCTGTGAAAATTTAAACTGCCAGACAGACAGACAGACAGCGAAGTCTAAGTAGTCGTAGAATAAGGTCCGTAATTTTACCCTTTGGGTACGGAACCCTAAAACCAAAAACGAAAGTGTCAATTTTATTAACTTCTAGCACATTATCAAAATCGGGTTGCTTGAATGAAAATTGTATTTTTTGCATTTTCCGTTCATTAATGCCTCCTCGACTGCTTTTTGAACTGCCATTATCATGCGATATCTAAGAAAACGTTATTTTTGTAATTTATAATTTATGCAAAAACAGTGTTAAGTAAATCAGTTTTTTGTAATTACGAATCCAAACAAAAACAGTGTCAAGTTGAACATTCTTCAGAATCAAGTTATTTGGTTTTTACAAGGGACATGGTTAGAAGTAGATGTGCTCGAGCCTTCAGTATTCGGGAGTCGTCTTATTACACTCTGTATACTAAGAGTTCCACCCCGGTTTCACAATTTACTAGGAAGTACGACCATTAATAGGATTTTTTATACAATCTGACACCCCTTTTCACTTCCTACTAATCCTTATAATAATTATAATATTATAAATGTGACAGTTTGTGAGTTTGTATGTATGTTTGTTCCTCAATCAGGCCTAAACGACAAAACGGATTAAGTTGAAATTTGCTGTAGATGTGGATATAATGCTCGAATAAATAATAGACTACTTTAAAATATGAAAAACATCCTTAAAACGGTAAAAAACGCAAAAGGGATGATTTACGTATAGATGGCGCTGCTGTGCAATAAATCTGACATCACAGACTAAATACATTCAGTCTTTTCTATTCGATTATTGAAATTTGACAGGACAACATCTGTCACGGGTCGGCTAGTATTATAAATGCGAAAGTTTGTGAGTGAGCGGATGTGTGTGTGTTTGTTACTTTTTCACGCAAAAACTACTAAACAGATTAAAATGTTACTTTACAGTAACATAGCTTAAACATCAGAATAACACATAGGCTACTTTTTATTCAGGTACCACCCGTGCGAAGCCGGGGTGAGCAGCTAGTAATAAAATATATCTTATGTCAAATGGTACAGGGATTATGTGTATTTTTTTTTAAATATTCTTTCTTAGTACGAGTATAATAGATACTATCTATTATACTCGTACTAAGAGATAGTACCTACGAGTATCTCGTGTGCGCGTTTGTCCTTCACCTCTTGTATTCTTCCCCCCCCTTACCCCCACCTTATCCTCGCGCTTCCTGCACCATTTTGTAGGCCTAACTTGTCTTCATTTCATATTATCTGCTATATTATTTCATCAAATAACATGCTTTAAAAGGCAACCTTTATTTTTATGGTTTAAACAATTTATTTTTTTCAAAATTCACGGAATTCTCAGTGAAAAAAAACACTATGTAAAAATCTTTTTATTATTTTTGTATTTTATACATAAAATAAAAATCAACTGAATCAATTTAAAAAATTCTCTTACTTACAAAAGCTACATTATCAGCGAGTAACAACATATTTATTTCAAAAAAGTTAGAGGTTTTACTTTCAAAACTTTCGTAAGTTGTACTACACATTATTACAACAACGGGAATTACTCACGTAAATGATAAATTGTCGATGAGGACACCGACAATGTTTCGATTCATCTAGAGAATCCGACAATTTATCATTTACGTGAGTAATTCCCGTTGTTGTAATAAAGTTAAAGATGTCTCATAAATTGCAATACCACCTAACCTAAAGTATCAAAACTTGCTAACAATCTTCATTAGTACATCCATGTAAAGCCAGGACAAGCAGCTAAAGCTATAAAATTGGTACAAACTCTTCCTCAATTAATTTCCTTTAAGCGCGCTATTTCCAATCGTTGGTTTGATTCGGTTCAATAACTGTCTATTTTTTGTTTTTATTAATTTCTAACTAGATATTTAAGTTTTTTCATTTTCTCTCAAAAAAGTTTTTTAGGGTTCCGTACCCAAAAAGTAAAAACGGGACCCTATTACTAAGACTTCGCTGTCCGTCTGTCTGACCGTCTGTCTGTCCGTCTGTCTGTCACAGGGCTGTATGTCATGAACCGTAAAAGCTAGACAGTTGAAATTTTCACAGATTATGTATTTCTATTGCTGCAATAACAACAGATACTAAAAACAGAATAAAATCAATATTTAAGGGGGGCTCCCATACAATAAACGTGTTTTTAATTACGTTTTTATAGATAATGGTACGGCACGTGACTCGCACTTGGCCAGTTTTTTTAATTCCTTTAGGCGAAAACATACTATATTGGTTATAAGTTTTATTAAGTGTTCTTTATTTAGATTATAAAACTGTTTGTTTTCCGAATAAAATAAAATAATACCAAAAATAGGCTGATTTAAGATTTCAATAAATCCTAAAAAGAATTGTTAAATATTTGATTACTTTGCGGTACATTGTTCCTTTATAGACATAGAATAAGTTAAAAGGGCTTATTTTACCTCGAGCACAAAGCCTTTTACAAATTTATGCGAATTTGTATTTATTTATACGAGTCGTAAAAAATATCTACTGATACTCGTACGTATACTAAGTGCTAATACTGCTCGTAACTAAAGCTTAAGGCCACGACCATGAGTATAGGGTGTACTAAGACGACTTCCGAATATCGAAGGCACAATTAAACCCCCAATCATACATACTACTACTAATCCTCTTAATAACTATAGATTTTGACACGGGTATTTATCACGTAATTACCTTTAATTTACTTTCCCGGGCAGACTGTCCGCGACCATGGCTATTGTAACATAGTCGAAACGTCGGGAATGTAAATTAAAGATAATTACGCCATAAAGACCCGTATCAAAATCTATAGTTATGTCTACTAATTACGATAGTTTGAAAAATAATTCAGGCAACCAAATTATGAAGTTGAAAAATAAGCTATTTTTTTTGTTTTTATTTTTTATCAAGATGCATGTTCTGAACATCCAGTTTCAATTTCCGGGAGTAGTCTTAATTCCTGTAAAAACTGACTGTACGGTAGACATTCTCTCAGATGTTCAGACGCTTAGTTTCCTATGAAGATATATAGTGGGGGTAGTCAGAGGCACGTCCAAACATTATATTTTGGTACCACCATTTTGCAGTAGTTAGATGTTTTCCTTCACCCTGTATAATGCTGACTAACACCCTATGTGTTATGGCAGTCACATAATGGGAATCAATCTACGATTATCAGATTATTGTACGGATCCGTCCCTTTGATAACCCAAAGTTTAGGGATAAAAATGAGTGATTTGAGATGCGAATGTTGAGATCATCGACCACACAGTCTATAGACTCTTCATGCAGGGCGAACACATCCTCACAACACATTAGGCTTATAATGCTGATGACGTGCGCGATTCGGCGCTTGATTCGGCGCGCTCCTACTTGAAACCGGCCAATCAGAATGCGTTTTTTACCACTCCTCCCGACCCGTACACTTCAACAGTTTGACAGAATTGTTTATGTGAAGAAATTAAGCCAATAAGCGTCTATTATGCTATGTAGTCGATGGCTGAGAAAGATGTGTGAAGTAATAAGGATGGATAAGATAAGGAATGAGTATATCAGAGGAAGTTTGAAAGTGACACCGATGGTAAGATTAGGAGCAATAGGTTAAAGTCAATGTCAAAAAGTATTTAATTCAATAAAATCACAAGGATCGATTTGAAACGCTAGGAGCTATTTAAAGCTACGCCTGTACCTCGCGCTTTAGCGTGATGTATAAAATATGACATGGCTTTAAGGGGCTGCCAGTCGACGATTGCTCTTTTTCGGAACGAAAAAAGTAATACTTCTGAACAAGCCACATCTCCTATTTTTATAAGTATATTACTTCAGGTTCCTACCTAGATTTCTATTAAGCTGAAAACATAATAGCAGAAACTTTTCACGATAAAAATATTATTTCAAAATGATACGTTTTAGAATTTATGATCGGCAGCGTCTTAAGGATGAAAAAATTTTTGACGTTTTGTATAGGCTGAGTCTACCCGGATAAGACGGAAAAAGTGATAAAACTGCAAAATCTTGAAAACCATCAATTTAAAAAAAAGTTGTCTTTAATTTAGGTAGCTAGAATGATTATCTAACGAATTATATAAAAATAAACTATTTAGCTATTCACAGTTTTGATTAAAAAACGAAACTAGTGTTTTTGAAGAGTCAACTTTGGAAAATAAATTAATCGAGAAAAGTTTCACCAATCGTGTTTCTATCTTTAAAGGATTTAATCTAGATAAATTATTTATCTAGATTAAATCCTTAAATTATCTTTGTCATAAAAAACAAAACTGTATGTTTTGCGGTTATCGGGAAAAATTCTACGGCGTTCATTAAAAACATTTATACTCGTCTTAAGGATGAAAATCATTTAAGGAAAAGAGTGTTAGATATGGAATTGGTTGGATATAAAAGTAGAGGTTTTATGGTATAGAGAGATCAAATATATTATATTTTGCGATATCTCAAAAACGGAATTTTATACGACTTTTTAAACTTATGAGATTCAGCGCTAGCTTACGAACGTTATGACGTCAAGCGTTGATTTGAAATTCCAAAGTAAAACAATCCTAAAATTCAATTTTAAAATTAGGTGGGCACCTAAAATGACTTTTACATAGTTGTTATTATGATTGCCTAAAACGTCGATTTAAAATCCAAAGTTTAAAAATCGTAAAACGAAGTTTTAATTTAAATACCTACTTGACTTTTACAACGTGTAATGAATACCTAAAGTTCTTTTGTAATAAGAAATAGTTTTCAATGACAAGCTTCTATAAAATCAATCAAACCACATGATGTGACAGGTGATAGCGCGCTGTGAGCACCAGCGATAGCGCGCCTGTCACATCATATAACATTGTCATCGGAACTTGGCAAGAATGCAAGATTTTACTCAATCGAAGTATTTACTAGGGAGTTCAGTTGTGAGTGTCTGTTGAACAGCTCCTGACTTCATCATCAGATCAGCTCACTGTCACCATGCTTTGGCATTGTCACCGAAGTTACTTAAGTATGCAAAATTTCGGCTCAATCGGTTGGGGATAACTGCTTCAAAATTGAGTTGTAAGATTCCACCCGAACAAACATAGTTACATAGTTACATACATACATTGTAAGTTAAATAAAAACTTGTAAAAAAGGCGGGATTGATATTTTAATTTATAAAGGAAAATATATATATATATTGTGCGTGTACGCCGAGTGGGAGGCACCTCGACTTTCAATTTGAAGGTCGTGGGTTCGAATCCCGGCATGCATCAATGAATTTTTTTGTTTGAAAAATTTAAATGCGCATCAAACACACGTGTTCAAAACAGTGAAGGAAAACATCGTGAGGAAACCAGTTAGTATTCATATAAGCGGCGATGGGCTTGCAACCTGTCACGTATGAAATGCAAACTACTGCAAAATGTGGGCATGTGCTATATATAATTTTTGGACGAGCCTCTGACTACCCCCATAAAATGTCTAAATGTAATCTTCAAATGATCTATGCGTCTGGAGATCTGAGAGGATGTCTACCGTATTTGGGGATTACAGCCGCGATCCAAGTTTTTTCTATATAAATAAATATCAAAAGTAGAAGTTCAGCCTTCACCCTGTCCTTAATAAAATAGGGAGATTACCTCTGTAATACAAAGCACCTTATACAAAGTCTCGTAGAGAATTACAAGATTTAATTCCTTTCCCGTATCTTCATTCTACATAACGTGATGTTAAGCTGTTTTACATAATACAGCAGTAGCTGTACATATGAGCTTGAACAGCTAGGTCATAAAATAATAACTATAAATAAATAAATATTGATGGACATTTTATACTGAGCCATCTAGCCCCAAACTAAGCAAAGCTTGTAATATGGGAATCAGATAACTTTTTGTTGCAAGCCCGTCGCCGTTTGGCAAAAACAGCTCGTACTAATTGATATTGCAACAAAGTTGAGCTAGCAATCTCATTTGTGTAGTGTCCTAGCTGATTCTCAGCAGACTTAATACCTACAAAGACATTGTACGCCCTGTTACGAGTTTAAATTGCTTTCCCTTGTACTGTGTATTGTGGATCATATTAGATATTGCGTTTAATTAAAAGTGGAAACTCGTGTTGAGAAGTATGCTTTTATGTTATAAGTATGCTGTTTTTATGCTTTACATTGTACTGGGGATAACACAATTCACACAGGGCCCACAAGTACAGAATTAACTGGCCTCACTGTCAAGGGGCTGTACTACAAGCTCTTAAAGTAATATCAAAACAGTATTATTATAAAACTAGCTGACCCGTACTCGCTTCGCTAGGCGATAGACATTTCTAAATGTGTTTATTTTAGGATGGGTATGGCTATGGTATGGCTTGAAAGGAGATGGGTATAATATACGCAAGGTGAGATGGTTAAATGGTATGGCTGCTGGCTCCGTAAGAATGGTCATTGGTCGCCACGATTATATTATCTCGCAGCTCTTTTAACGGGATCACGTAATTTTCAAGTACGGTAGACATCCTCTCGGATCTCCAGGCGCTCAGATCTTTGATGATGACTCAAAGGGTTACTCAGAGCCACATCCAAACATTACATTTTGGACATGTCATTTTGCAGTAGTTAGCATTGCACACGTGATAGGTTGCAAGCTCATCGCCGCTTAGCACAGTATTTTTAGTGGTGCGAAATGGACATGGCTATACGAACTCGTATGGCCTCGTTGTCACTTTCGCACCGTGAGTAATATTGTTTTGATATTACTTTAAAGGTATCAAAAATGACGACGACGATAAATTACCAACCACAAAGTCAGGAGAAGGTATTCGTTTTTTTAAGTATTTGAAGGAATTGTCATTCCTTTTAAATAATTTAAATGGGACCAACTTGGGACTATTCTTTACACAATAGAAAAAAAAACATTGAAATCGGATCACCAGGTACGAAGATATGCGTGGTCAATTGGTCATACATAAAAAAACCGGCCAAATGCGAGTCGGACTCGCGCACGAAGGGTTCCGTACCATTATCTATAAAAAACGGCAAAAATAAACGTTTGTTGTATGGGAGCCCTTAACCTAAATTTTTATTTTATTCTGTTTTTAGGGTTCCGTACCCAAAGGGTAAAAACGGAACCCTATTACTAAGACTTCGCTGTCCGTCTGTCTGTCCGTCTGTCTGTCTGTCTGTCACAGGGCTGTATCTCATGAACCGTGATTGCTAGACAGTTGAAATTTTCACAGATTATGTATTTCTGTGGCTGCTCTAACAACAAATACTAAAAACAGAATAAAATAAATATTTATGGGGGGCTCCCATACAACAAACATGATTTTTTTGCCGTTTTTATAGATAATGGTACGGAACCCTTCGTGCGCGAGTCCGACTCGCACTTGGCCGGTTTTTAGTATTTGTTGTTATAGCGGCAACAGATATACATAATCTGTGAAAAGTTCAACTGTCTAGATATCACGGTTCATGAGATACAGCCCTGCGACAGACAGACGGACAGCAAAGTCCCGTTTTTAACTTCTTATATATAAAATTCTCGTGTCACAATGTTTGTTCCCGTACTCCTCCGAAACGGCTTGACCGATTCTCATGAAATTTTGTGAGCATATTGAGTAGGTCTGAGAATCGGCCAACATCTATTTTTAATACCCCTAAGTGATAAGAATGGCGTAAAGATCGGGAAAAACGAAAAGTGCTTTTTTCTGTGGGATTATTGACATTTGACAGGACAACGTCTGTCGGGAAAGCTAGTTGTCTTATAAAGTCTTAATAAAACAGTATTACAGACGTCAATTTTGATTAATTTTCAGTAAGAATACTATAGCAATTTCCTTCTTGGATTCCCAGAGATTAATATTGGCTGGTTTATTCCGGTTTCAATTAATAAATAGAGGGGCTGATTAGTTTTCATTCGTTAGCAACCAACCATCTTGGTTCCTAAGACGAGTAATAAATGTTTTTGATGAACGCAAAATCATTTTTTCTCAATAACCGCAAAACATACAGTTTTGTTTTTATGACAAAGATAACTTAAGGATAATAGAAAAATTATAGACAGAAACACGATTGGTGAAACTTTTCTCGATAGATTTATTTTCAGCTCTTCAAACACAGTTTCGTTTTTAATCAAAACTATGAATAGCTAAACAGTTCATTTTTATATAATCCGTTAGATAATCATACTAGCTAAGTAAATTATAGACAGTTTCTTTTTAAGTTTTATGGTTTTCAAGATAATGCAGTTCTATCACTTTTTCCGTCTTATCCGGGTAGACTCAGCATACAAGTACAAGTAGACATATTATGATCATACAAGTACCAAAGTCAAAGTTAAACCACGGATACACTAAGGAACAGGATCATCTAAAAAAATGATAGGCACCGCCGTGTTTGTTGCCTGATTCTTCTAGGTTTAGTCGTGAGGAACAGACATCGCTTTACCTTGCTCCTAAGACGATTCAAAGAGATCCTTGTGATTTTATTGAAATATTAAATTACTTTTGATCTTGACTAATGAATAAGGCATGTAAGTCTGTCTCTCTTTATCAAATCTTTTAAGTTTACCCGTGCTTAGACGCGACTGCTCTAAAGGTATGACTAGAAATTGCGCGGCAATCGAGCGCGGCAGCCACGCTATGTTTGGACGACAGGCAGCCGGCGGGCGGCCGCAAGCTGCCGCACTCAAGCAGTGTTATTGTTCGTTCGCTCGGCAAACTCGTGGCAAACTCGATGCCGCGCGATGTTTGGTCACACCTTTACAATACTTCATATATTCATAGTATGGAATAGAAAACATAAACCTAACATACCACCATGCCAACGAAGTTGTGTGTGAAGTACGTACATGAAATTTCCCGCTAATTATTTCACATACCAACTCGTACCTTATTAAAGACAAACATTGAAAATAAATTAATAACTTTTTAATTACGTCTTATAGTAGGTTAAAAAGCAATTATAAATTTTGGCAGAAGTTATAACTTTTTGTGTTTACTTTTACAAAAGTGTGCCGAGAACACTTGAAGCTCAACCCACTGAAATCTCATTTTGTAGTACCCTTAGTTACCCACCCACTTAGTTTCAGTCGAATTAATCAATCTTATTGAAAGGGGATAAGCGCGTTGACCGGGAGGCTTACCACAAACTCTTAAAGGAATATTAAAACAGTACAACACGAACTGTAACGTTGTCACTTTAGCACGGAGAGTACTATTTTAACGTTGAAAAAGGCCAGGTCAAAAATACCTACGTTCATGCATGAGGAATGTGATGACAGTGAATGAAGCAAAAGAAGTATGTCAGGAACGTAGCAAGTGGAAAGCCGTGGTCTCTGCCTACCCCTCTGGGAAACAGGCGTGATTTGATGTGTGAATGTATGTATTTTAAGAGCTTTTGGTAAGGCCTCCTGGTGTTGAATACTCAAACAGAACTACGTTTGAGTAAGCTATGATAACTGGATGTATCTCACAAAGTGGACGGTTTTGAAGTGAAGTAGGTACGAGAAGAAGTGTGGGAGATTGTTTAATGTTTATGAATGGCATAGTTTTGAAGAAGTCATAGGACCATAGGTCATAGGTCTAGAGATAGGCTGAGCAAGAAGACTGATGTTACAGAATACCAAATTTTTATCAGATTTAATTTCAATTAGACCGCACACAGGCGGAGCGTCATCCGGCGCGGCCCGTCGTTTACGCGCCGTGGGACCCCGGCTTTAGTGGCCTGTGCAGATGAAGTGTTTAATGCCGGGGTCCCACGGCCCGCGTTTTCACGCGCCAGACCGCGCCAAGGCGGACGAACGCGCCGTGGGAACGATGCATCCGTGGTGGCCCGAACGCTCTGCACGCGACGCGCCGGACGCATACAGGCGGAGCGTCATCCGGCGCGGCCCGTCGTTTTACGCGCCGTGGGACCCCGGCTTTAGTGGCCTGTGCAGATGAAGTGTTTTACGCGCGAGTTCTTTTGCGAGTAGACACTCGCGCGTTCCCGAGATACTAGACACAATATCCCATCCAGATGCCAACGCGCGTTATCTCACTTGCGCGTAAAACGCGTTTAATAAGCGCACGCTAAACGCGGCATCTGCACGCAATATAGATTGAAATGGGCGTGGTCACTCACGTAAGACTCCATCTGGACAGGCTCAAACTTCATAATGTTTGGGAAGGATGTTTGAAGATTTAATGTGGGATGTCCCACACTTACATCAAAAACTGGTGCTACAGGGTAGAGGTGATGCGTATTTACTCGACCAGGTTTGTAAACCTGGTATAGGCATACAAAAATACGTAGCAGGTATGACGACACAGTTTGAACGCTTATTTTGTACTTTAAAGTATTTTAGTACTTGAAAGTATTTCTGTACTTGAAAGTATTTTTGTACTTGAAAGTATTTTTGTAATTAAAGTATTTTTGTACTTTAAAGTATTTTTGTAGGTACTTGAAAGTTTTTTTGTACTTAAAGTATTTTTGTACTTGAAAGTATTTTTGTATTTAAAGTATTTTTGTACTTGAAAGTATTTCTGTACTTTAAAGTATTTAATACTTCAACGAATTTTGTATTCCTAGGGGTAACCTGTAACCTGGTTTATCAACCTGGTATTTGATGGAGGTGGTATTAATTAGACCTGGTACGTCAAAACACAAGACCCACCTCTACTACAGGGTCAGTAAATCTCTATATTTCACGCTAATCCATCACGTGCAAACATCGGGGAAAATCTTTTAAAGGACGGTAGGTACATACCGAAGCTTCAGTTCACTAAACAGCGATAGCCGTTACGTGATGTTTTGCGGTACCCTCAATTTTCTATTAAACCTACTTTAATAGCAGAAAATTGCTCAAAATACCGTCACCGACTTAAGGCGCTCCCAGTCAACGATTGTTTTTGTTCGAAACGAAAAAAGAAATACTTGTGAACAAGCCACATCTCCTATTTTATAATGTATAGTATATGTGTATAAAGATGTACCCATCTTTAATCACTTCGATAAATAATCCTACCGACCGCTGCAATGACGACAAACACACGTCGGCGCGTGGTCCGCCTTAGCTTTTCGAATAAATTAATGATATAAATTATGTATAATTACTTGTCAAAAATCTATTCTAATAGAAATCTAGATCTACATATTACCTATCTTTAACAATAAATCACAAGTTGATTTTAATAGTAGGTATATAAAATATTTCGATCATAAATTCTAAAACGTATCATTTTGAAATAATATCTTTATCGTGAAAAGTTTCTGCTATTTGGGGGCACGGCAGTGCCCCCGCCAAGTCGAGCGCGAAGCAAACACTGCCGTACCATCCTTTACTGGAACCATTTCGCCGCATTTTCAGGCCCCTATTTGAGAACCTCTGGATAAGACCAGAACGCTGAAATTTTCGTCATCCAGTAAGCCATAATCACATACTTAAAATCCAAAATTTCAAGTCTGTAGGTCATTTAGTTACGAAGTTAAGCGAAAGCAAAGTTTCGCATTTTAGACAGACACTCACTCACTCACTCACTCACTCACTCATGATCATCAGAATAGAACTAGTATAGAACTAGTACTTCCTATAAACTCAGAGAGCTGAAATTTGGCACAGAGTTAGGGTCTAATGGCCACATAAAGGGAAAACCATAAAAACTAGGATAATCGAAGATCTGGAGTACCTGGTGACCCTGATAAGAAAACACAAGAGCCTAACCAAACTATTAGAGATCGACATACCGCCTTTACAAAATATATTCAACTACTGGACCGATTTGAAAAATTCTTTCACCATTAGAATCCTACATTATCCCTGATGAACATAGGCTATAGTATATTTTCAAAAATATTAGGGATCCGTATGAAAACATCGATAATGTAATCCAAAGTGTGAAAAAATTTAAAAAAAATCCTTATATTGCGTTTGCTGCGGAAATTATTGACAATAGAGCAAAGTAATGTACTACAGTTTTAAAGAAGACATCAATATCTACAAAAAAGTATGCAATACTATATGTCTAACTATTAGGGATCCGTATGAAAACTTCGATAATGTAACCCAACGTGTAAAAAAAAACCAAAAAAATCCTTATATCGCGTACGCTGCTGAAATTGTTGACAATAGAGCAAAGTGATGTACTACAGTTTTAAATAAGACATCAATATCTACAAAAAAAGTCTGCGATACTAAAAGTTTTATTAGGGATCCTTATGAAAAATTCGATAATGTAACCCAAGGTGTAGAAAAATTACCTATAATTATCATTATTACATCCGTGCGACGCCGGGGCGAACTGCTAGTACTCAATAAAATTAAAGGAAAACTCTGGATAAGACTAGACTGGCTTTTATACTTACTTATACTTACAAGTTTACAAGAAGAAATAGTCGAACGATTAACTTTATTCTACTCGAACATTACACAAATTGAATAAACAAATTAACAAATTAAATAAACTAAAATATTAATTTCGCTCAAAATTTGATCAAAATATAATGCATTGGATTAAGAGTGGCGGTGATACCCGCACACGTCGCTAGATGGCGCTGATTGTATTTTAAACGCGCTTACGATTTGTTTTTATAATAAAAGAAACTACTCATATAAAGAAAAAAAACTATGTCAAATAAGAAAATCTAATAAAATAAATCAATAAGCCCACGTTTCTACAAAAAGAAGTGAAATCCCACCAAAAACATTCTGTAAAAAACTAGCCAAGTCTCGATGGAGCTGCTTGTTTATCTCTAAAAAGTAATGAAATCTAGACAAAGTCGTGTCAAGTCTGAGGTTCTTTACTGCGATTTCTTTATTATTACAGAATGTTATGTGACTTGGCCGTTGAAGAGTACACAAGGGTACAAAACCAGGTGCTCCATGACACCATTGCACCAATCTGTCGCCAGAACCGCTACCCATTAACGATGGAAAATTGCCACTTAGAAAACGTTGATTCAATAACCAGTCAATTGTAGGCTTGATAAAGCTGCGTATTTCAATAATACTTATGTAAAGGCGAGCCTGAAACAAACAGTATAAAAAATACGTCTATTTTATGTTAGATCGATGGTCGATTTGACGCTCCAAAAAGAAGACAGCAGAAGTCAGCATTGTCAATGCTGAATGCATGTGTTGCACGATCAACAACAGCCTAAAATAAGAAACTAGCGTCCAATTACCAATACCTGTATTGGCTATTATCTCGCTTAACAAACATAGGTAGTTACAACAGATATAACATTACGTGTAAACAAAATTGACTTGTACCCACTAACGTATAAAGAATGTTCAACGGCCAAGTCACACAACATTCTATAATAATAAAGAAATCGCAGTAAAGAACCTCAGACTTGACACGACTTTGTCTAGATTTCATTACTTTTTAGAGATAAACAAGCAGCTCCATCGAGACTTGGCTAGTTTTTTACAGAATGTTTTTGGTGGGATTATGTTTTCAGCTTAATAGAAATCTAGGTAGGAACCTGAAGTAATATACTTATAAAAATAGGAGATGTGGCTTGTTCAGAAGTATTTCTTTTTTCGTTTCGAAAAAGAGCAATCAGCGACTGGGAGCCCCTTAAACATCGACATACATAAGCATCACGACTGTAATCCCCAATTACGGTTGACATCACATGAAGATGACTAAACGGGGTCAGAGGCCTAAATATTAAATTTGTTCATGCCCACATTGCAGTAGTTAGCATTCCATATGTGACAGGTTGCAAGTCTATCGCCGCTTATAGTGGATTATAACCCTATTACCAAACAAAATAATATTTTTAAACAGGGCCGTTAGGTTCGAATCTCACTATAAGCGGCAATGAGCTTGCAACCTGTCACATATGGACTGCTGACTCCTGCAAAATGTGCCAAATGTACTATTTAGACATGCCTCTGACTATGCCCTTTATGTGATGTTTACCGTAATTGAAGATTACAGTCGTGATCCTGTTTAATTTTGAATTTATTATTAAAGATTTTTCATACAAAGTTTCTCCCCTTTTCACTCCCTTAAGATATGAATTTTTAAAACCCTTTCTTAGCAAATGCCTTCATCCTAATAAGAGCGATTGTGCCAAGTTTCTGAGTTTTAAATCTCTGTGGCTTTGAAAATTTCATCATCTTTTATAAATCTTATATTATAAATTAAACTTATCTAAGTTTATAGATATTTTTAATTATAATTTTTTTTCCGAGTGGGAGGTACTTCGACTTTCCATCTGAAGGTCGTGGGTTCGAATCCCGGCGTGCATCAATGGATTTATCTGCCCGAAAAATGAATATGCGCTTCAAAACACGTGCTCAAAACGGTGAAGGAAAACATCGTGAGGAAACCAGTTAGTATTCTTATAAGTGGCGATGGGCTTGCAACCTGTCACGAATGGAATGCTAACTACATGTGCCAAATGTAACGTTTAGACGTGCCTCTGACTATCCCCACTAGACATCTTTAAAAGATCTAAGCGTCTGGAGATCTGAGAGGATGTCTACCGTACTTGGGGATTACAGTCGTGATCCTATTTATTTTTTATTTATATGTAGTGGAAACCCTCATGTCCTCGTTCACTTGAGGTTATTTTCAAAGACTTGTACCCCTTTAGGGGTTGAACTTTTAGCGAATTTATTTCTTAGTGCACTTTTACATACCAAAAAGAATTTCAAGTATCTAGGACCCCGGATCAGCTTAGTCTGCGCGTCGATATATCAGTCAGTCAGTAATAACGTTAGAATTTGATGTAATTTCTAAATTAAATCCTCTAGAATTGATTTTTTTGTAAGTTTCATCGGATTTTTTCAATGATTGCAAAAGCTACAGGTTAATTCTATTTATGCAAATTGAAGACAGAAACACCAATTATAAAACTTTTTTTCCATAGATTTATTTTTCAAAGTTTTCTCCTAAGAACTTATTCGTTTAGGCTCCAAATCTCAGAATAATTTTACATAATTTAGTAGACAATCATAGTACCTTAATCAGAGACAATTTATTTTTATGCACATTTTGCAATCTGTCACGTATGGAATGCTACTACTGAAAAATGTGGGCATGAGTAATATTTGGACGTGCCTCTGACCCCCCTTAGACATCTTGAAGAATCTGAGCGCCTGGAGACCTGAGAGAATGTCTCATAAACTCGAGGAATACTAATAACAGTAATACTAATTTCAATAGTATTTTTAAAACATAACATATATTATAACGTTTATTTATTTATCTTATTACATGATGATCCATTTCGAATGATTCTTTTAGTATTGTGTTGATAAGTTGGTCACATTTAAATTATATTCAACTAGCTGACCCGTGCCCGCTTCGCTGGGCGACAGATAGGTTCACATCTGGTATTCCAATCTTCAAAATAAATTATATCCTATATGTTGCCGAGGACTAATAGCATACTTATAACAAAAAAAGTTTCATCAAAATCCGTCCCGTAGTTTTTGAGTGAAAGCCGGACAACAGACAGACAGACAGACAAAAATTTCAAAATGTTTTTTTTTGCTTGTGTTACTTGTTTAAAGGCACCTAGGAGTATTATTTTTAGTTTTTATTCAATGTACAGAATTGAACTCTTCTACTGTTTTATTATATGTATAGATTGGGACTAATAGTTCCATTCTAATACTTGAAAAAGACAAATATCATCTTTAGTATTTTTCGGTTAGCCGAAACATTTGTATCGGATTTCTTTTTGACCGACTTCAAAAAGGAGGAGGTTCTCAATTCGCCTGTATGTTTTTTTTACCACCAAATCAGCATCTGATAATGGGATCCCAGGAAAATCGAGAGAAACTTTCAAAATGTATGGGCATTGATAGTGGTTTTCAACTAATAGAACTTGCCCTTCTTTCATTGGCATACACCGAGTGGAGGGCTAGCCAGAGTAGGGGCCCCTAGATCTTGCGGAGGGGGGAGCCCCCCGCGCCCCTCCCCGCGAGATAAGTTCGAAATAGAAATCATGAACACCTCGAGCTAACGTCACGAATTTGAACCACCTATAATGCCGGAGACACACTTACGTGTCGTGGCGCGGCGTGTCGCGCCACTAGCCAATCGCAAGACAGCGTTTGCGACACGACACGACACCCAAATATGTCTCTAACCATACTAAATGTACGAAAGCGATTAGCTAGTGGCGTGTCGCGCCACGACACGACACGTAAGTGTGTCTCCGGCATAAGGCACAGATAACAAAGCCCCTTGGTTTTACATTATGAATTTTAAAGCACTACAATTTTTATTTATAAACATGAAGTCGGTTTTGTTTTTAAACTTAATTATTAGTTTTTCCATTTCAATTCCAGGTCCCGATGTTCCTGCCAGGTCTCGTCTCCCGATGCAAGAGATCAACTCGGCCTACAAAGCATGTCATTTCGGCCTCTTTCACGTCAAGCTGCTCGCTATAGCGTTCACAGGGATCATTGCTGGAGTTCTGGTCAGCAACACAACATCGTATCTACTGCCTAGCGCGGAATGTGATCTTAAGATGAGTTTGGTGCAGAAAGGGATACTCAATGCTATACCTTATGCGGGTGAGTTTAGGTATAGATTTGCTTGAAGATATTTGAACGGTGAACTGTTCAATATTTTGTTCTTTTGTTTTGGTGAGGCCAATAAGAATTGGTCTCAGCTGATTCCGTTGAAGCATCGACTACATTGGGCTATGTTGTCGATGTGTTGAAGCCAATTTGACCTCAAAGGCATGTGAAGTTGTTTTATTTTAAGGTGATAAGTGAAATTTTTGACGTTTTGTATGGGCTGAGTCTACTCGGATAAGACGTAAAAAGTGATAAAACTGCATTATCTCGAAAACCATCAAATTTATAAAGAAATAGTCTGTAATTTACTTCTAAGATTATCTAACGAATTATATAAAAATGAACTGTTTAGCTATTCATAGCTTTGATTAAAAACGAAACTAGCGTTTTTGAAGAGCCAACTTTGGAAAATAAATTTTTCGAGAAAAGTTTTACCAATCGTGTTTCTGTCTGTAATTTATCTAGATTATACCCTTAAGTTATCTTTGTCATTAAAAAAAAAACTGTATGTTTTGCGGTTATTGAGACAAAACGATTCTGCATTCATCAAAAACATTTATTACTCGCCTTAAGTAAGAAGCCAGCGGTTTTAGCGTGACAAGATATTGGTCCCGGCTTTTTAAAAAAGTCGTTATGTCATGACGGAATCTTTTAGACATGGCCTTAAGCATTAAGAAAAGTATCAATTAAAAAAAGGTAGACCCCAACCGTGTTTGTTGCCTGATTCTTCTAGGCTTGGTCGCGAGGAATCGGCGTAGCTTCACCTAGTTCCTAAGACGTTTCAAAGTGATCCTTGTGATTTTGTTGAAATAAATGATTTTTGAATTTGAATTTAACGGCCTAAGAATCACTAGACTTGGCCACTAGCATGTATAAACTTGCTAACTTACTTATCGTGTTTTAGCCTACTTCATCACCAAAACTGAAGCCAATACCAGGACACGGTCAAAAATCTTTGAAATATTATGATTTTACTTTTGCCAATAGTGTAATATAATTTAACAATTGACGCGAATTACCTGTTAATTCATCATAAAGCCAATATCATCTGTGATAAAGCTTTGTATGATTAATGAGAACAATTCACTCAGCTGCTTACTGATTTGATATGTTATTAGTAAAATTTGAATTTTGGCTCTATTTATAACAACCAGGGAGCTCAACTTGGGGCTGTGTTTAAAAACAATTCATATCACTCATAAAATAATCACTACATAGTATAAAGCAAAGTCGCTTTCCGCTTCCCGCGTCTGTATGTATGTTTGCTTATATCTTTAAAACTACACAATGGATTTTGATGAGGTTTTTTTTAATAGATAGAGTGATTCAGGAGGAAAGTTTATATGTATAATAACATGCTTAATATATTAGAGAATCACTGATAATTTTAAGATTTCAAATCAGCGCGACTTTTTTTTTAAATTTTAAATGCTGTTAACGAGTATACAAAGACATTCTGTAATATATTTTGGTATCAGCTTTGCACTCGTGCGAAGCCGGGGCGGGTCGCTAGTAATAAATAAATAAATAAATATTGGCGGACTTTACACACAGCGACATCTAGCCCCAAACTAAGCAAAGCTTTTACCATGGGAACCAGATAACTGATAGTTTTTTTTTTTTTTACAAATAAAATACATACTTATTATACATATAACACCTAGACACAGAACAAACATCTATGTTCATCACACAAATGTTTGCCCTGGGTGGGGATTGAACCCACAGCCTACAGCACTGAAGGCAGAGTTACTACCAACTGAGCTGTGAGGCCAGTCAATAGGATAACAACTGTGATCCCCAAGAACGGTAGACATTCTCTCAGATCTCCAGACGCTCAGATCCTTTGAAGATGTCTAGTAGGGGAAGTCAGAGGCACGTCCAAACATTATATGCTCACATAGCATTCCATGTACTCCAATATTAGATAATTTATTTTACTTTTCTTATGTTATTGTTATGTGGACTGCAATAAAGTGTTTTCTATTTAACTATCTATCTAAAATAAAAAATAAAAAAATAGGATCACGACTGTAATCCCTAAGTACGGTAGACATCCTCTCAGATCTCCAGACGCTTAGATCATTTAAAGATGTCAAGTGGGGGTAGTCAGAGGCACGTCCAAACATTATATTTGGCACATGCCCACATTTTGCAGTAGTTAGCATTCCATACGTGACAGGTTGCAAGCCCATCGCCGTTTATAAGAATACTAACTGGTTTCCTCACGATGTTTTCCTTCACTGTTTTAAGCACGTGTTTTTGATTCGCATATACATTTTTCGAACAGAATAAATCATTGATGCACGCCGGGATTCGAACCCACGACCTTCAGATTGAAAGTCGAGGTACATCCCACTCGGCCAACACGACTTTTTCGGGATCTTTTACTTTACCTAAATTCAAGTTTTGCATGTAACTTAACAATGCACATCAGGTTATTCATTTCGCTGTAATAATGAATAACTGATGGAGCACTAATTTACTCGATTAAATTAAATTCGAGTCGGGAAATAGTTATTGTAACTAAATATTGTCCGAATGGTACGTTTTTTGTGGGATTTCAATATATTTTCAACTAGTGAACACCCTCGCGAATTTATTCACATTATTGACATTAGTGACATTATTTTGAAAAAAGTTGAATCCTACTAAAGCCGAACTCCCACGGCGCGTAAAACGACGGGCCGCGCCGGATGACGCTCCGCCTGTGTACGTCCGGCGCGTCGCGTGCAGAGCGTTCCGAGCACGGGCCACCACGGATGCATCGTTCCTACGGCGCTTCCGGCCGCCTTGGCGCGGTCTGGCGCGTGAAAACGCGGGCCGTGGGACCCCGGCATAAGGTCTATTCAAAATGTATTTTGTCAAAAACGTTAATTATGTTTGACATCAATTTGACTACCGAATGATACGCATTCTACTAAAATTAATTATTTATTGTATCAGATCAAGGTTTAATAACTAAATGAAAAAAATTGGGAGTTCCTGAAAGTACTTTTGGAAAGTACTTACAGGACAAATGTTTGCATGACCTACAAATATTTATGAACGACGGGATTCGAACCCACGACCTTTAAATTAAAAGTCAAGATACCTTCCGCTTGGCCAACAGAGGTAGGTATATACAAGTAAATTTAATGCGAGTGTAAAGTAAGTAAGCGGCGATGGGCTTGCAACCTGTCACAAATGGAATGCTAACTTACTGCAAAATGTGGGCATGTGCCAAATATAATGTTTGGACGTGCCTCTGACTACCCCCACTAGACATCTTCAAAGGATCTAAGCGTCTGGAGATCTGAGAGGATGTCTACCGTACCTGGGGATTACAGTCGTGATCCTATTTTTATTATTTGTAAAGATAAGTTCAACATACTTACCCATAGTTATTATTACATATCAAACTTTTTAGTTTTCCATAACGAAACTCATGAGAAGTTCCGAAGTTCTTTAGTAATGAAGATTCCTACGAATATAATATTCTCGTGCACGCTAACCCTCAACTACAACTAATTTCAATAACCCACAGCCGAAGAAACTTAATATTAATCTGCTGAAACTCGGCTGGGTCGCTAGCTTAAAGCCGCATTCACAATGGAAGCCATGTACAGAGTCTCACGCCGTATTCACAAAGACGCTGTTGCGCCATAACCGCGGTGCGATCAAAGTCGCTATTATTCTTATATACAAAATTCTATCTACATTTAGACTAATAATCCTACTAATCCTACTAATCCTAATAATATTATAAATGCGAAAGTTTGTGATAAGGCTGCTATGTTTGTTCCCTAATCAAAAATAAACGACAAAACTAATTAAGATGAAATTTACTGTAGTATGTACATAAAAAATCAGAATAAATAAAGGGGAACTTATAATTCGAAAACCAACCCCTAAATGATAATAAAACGCAAAAGGGATGATTTTGGTATAGATGGCGGTGGTGTGCAACACAACGTCTGTCACGGGTCGACTAGTAATATTATAAATGCGAAAGTTTGTGAGTGAGTGTGTGTTTGTTACTCTTTCACGCAAAAACTACTGAACGGATTAAAATGAAACTTTGTAGTAATATAGCTTATACATCAGATTAACACATAGGCTACTTTTTATACAAGTACCACCCGTACGAACCTGGGCGAGCAGCTAGTACTATTATATTTTTGGGTGCTCTTACGAAGATTTGACGAACTTTTGATAGTAATTTAAGTGAGGAACTCAATTTTTTTTTTTAATAATATTATATAATTAACCTATGTTACTCGTTAGAAATATCTCTTCAGGGGGCGGGGCCAAGCAGCGCATTCCAATGACGTAATCGCTGTCATTAGCCGAACAAAGCGCGGTGGTCAGATCACACGCCTCACTTCTTTCTTGGCTTTCCAACGGCGCGGACGTCTTTAAATTATTGTTCCTCGGTTCTCATAATTTTTGTTTCGTTATTTGAGCAAATTTTATTATATTGTTTGTAATTGTTTTAAAGTTCGTATTATTGAGATTATGTACTTCAATTTCTCTTTTTAAAAAACCTACTCGTATTTATATCCTGATCAATAATAGTAGTTTATGATAGCTGAAATAATTTTTCCGCCCCAGCGTAGCACGGGTGTAGAGAGGTAGATTTTATGGGTATTTTTTACACCTTGGGTTACATTATCGAAGTTTTCATACGGATCCCTAATTAATGTTATCTATAAAACTGTAGTACATTACTTTGCTCTATTGTCAATAGTTTCCGCAGAAAGAATTTTTCAAATCGTTTCAGTAGTTTCAAAGCCTATTCGATGCAAACAAACAAACAAACAATCAAATCTTTCCTCTTTATAATATTTGTATAGATATAGATATAGATGTACAAACAAAATTACAAAATTTACCTTTTTAGGTAATCATAATAAAACACTGCAAATAATGACCTAAATCCTTTCCTTTTGTAATAAAACTAGCATTCTTAAACGCAAAGGAATTAAGCCTTTGCCGAAATGTAGTTAAACGAAACTTTAACCTCGCCAGTCGACGAAATTGAGCTTTGCCGAACCTTGGCACAATAATCTAATAATCTAATTAATGATAAAATACTAATAGATTTGTAAATATATACATAATACATAATTACACCTAGACACAGAACAAACATCTATGTTCATCACACAAATATTTGCCCTGGGTGGGGATCAAGCCCACCACTTAAGCCGGGGTCCCACGACGCGTAAAACGACGGGCCGCGCCGGATGACGCTCCGCCTGTGTTCGTCCGGCGCGTCGCGTACAGAGCGTTCCGTGCACGGGCCACCACGGATGCATCGTTCCCACGGCGCGTTCGTCTTGGCGCGGTCTGGCGCGTGAAAACGCGGGCCGTGAGACCCTGGCATTACAGCGCAGAAGGTAGAGCTACTACCAGCTGTGAGGGTAGTCAAAAGAAACGCACGTATGCGTCGTTTGTGGTGCGTTGTACCTCTAGACAGTATCTTATGAATAACAATAATGTTTGACTTATAATAAAATTATGATAATCAATAAATAACCATTATGACTATTATTATGACTGTTTTGCCCACAACCAATTTTTTCCCGTTTTGTCTATTTAAATACAAGTATGAATTATTAATAAATAAATATCGCCTGTTACAAACCCTCTGCTTAACCTAAGAGAGATAAATACTATATTCTAAGTTGTTTAAAAATAGTTGTTTTATCATTTTTTTTATATACTTAAACCGTTTATTTGAAAATTAAAATGTTGGTAAAGTGCCCACAATCAGCGCTCTTGCCCTAACCACTTGTAAGTACCGATTTGCAAACCATCAAAATCGAGCGCAATTAGATTATTGTGCCAAGGTTCGGCAAAGCTCAATTTCGTCGACTGGTAATTACTATCGGAAACGGCGAGGTTAAAGTTTCGTTTAACTACATTTCGGCAAAGGCTTAATTCCTTTGCGTTTAACAGGATCACGACTGTAATCCCTTAATACGATAGACATTCTCTCAGATCTCCAGACGCTTAGATCCTTTGAAGATGTCTAGTGGGGGTAGTCAGAAGCACGTCCAAACATTATATTTGGCACATGCCCACAATACACATGCCGCTCTCACTTATACACACATATACAGTTACTAAAAAACACTTGCCTAAAGAGCTTTATTTTAGGATCTATACCTTTTATTTTTTAAAATTATTTTATTGCAGTATATTTTTGTATACAGTTAGGAACAAACAGCACTTGTCCAGGAGGTAGGCGTTGGTAGCTGCGACACAGTTTTAATAGCTACTGTAGTTATCATTGTTCTTTCTATTAATATTGTACCTTACAACTTGTTCCGAAGTAAACGATTATTATTATTATTACTAGCTGACCCGTGCCCGCTTCGCTGTGCGTAAGACATTTCTAATACCATCGTTGACTTTTTTGTAGACGGTTTTAAGGTGTACAATACTGTAGTACATTATTTTGATATATCTCGTGGGGTTCAGCCAGCATATGCAATGTAAGCGCAAAAAAATGTGTTTATTTACGACATCACATTAGAAACCTCTAAAATTATCAGTGTTTCTCTACTATATTATGCATGTCTTATACATATAAACCTTCCTCCTGAATCACTCTATCTATTAAAAAAAACCGCATCAAAATCCGTTGTGTAATTTAAAGATATAAGCAAACATACATACATATTACATACAGACGCGGGAAGCGGAAAGCGACTTTGCTTTATACTATGTAGTGATTACACATGTTGCAGTAGTTAGCATTCCATACGTGATATAAGTCATTATTTTTCCAGGAATGCTGCTTTCTTCAGCTATTGCTGGTTTCCTGACAGATGCATTTGGCAGAAAGTTTTTTGTCGTGGTTGGTTACGGCGGAATCTTTGTGTTTACGCTGATAGCTGGCACTAGCCAGACGTATGAACTGCTTATTACTGCTAAATTCTTCGAAGGAATCTTGTAAGTACTAATTCATATTATACACAACTAGCAGTGCGCCCCGGCGTCGCACGGGTGTAATAATGATTTTATGGGTAATTTTTTTACACTGGGTTACATTATCGAAGTTTTCATACGGATCCCTAATAGTTAGACAAATAGTATTATGGACTTTTTTGAAGATATTGATGTTATCTATAAAACTTTTTTACATCACTTTGCTCTATTGTCAATAATTTCCGCAGCGTAAGCGATATAAAGATTTTTTTTCACACGTTGGGTTACATTATCGAAGTTTTCATACGGATCCCTAACATTTTTGAATATATTCTATAGCCTATGTTCATCAGGGATAATGTAGAATTCTAATGGTGAAAGAATTTTTCAAATCGGTCCAGTAGTTTCGGAGCCTCTTCGATGCAAACAAACAAACAAACAATCTAATCTTTCCTTTTTATAATATTAGTATAGATAATATCTAATTGCAACCTGTCACGTATGGAGTGCTACTGCAAAATGTGGGCATGTGCCAAATATAATGTTTTGACGTGCCTCTGACCCCCAACAGACATCTTCAAAGGATCTAAGCGTCGGAAGATCTGAGAGGGTGTCTACCGTACTTGGGGATTACAGTCGTGATCCTATTTTTAAATATCTAATAATAATAAGACTTTAATTTTATGATGAGAATAGGTCGTAAAGTATATTTCGTACCGTTTTTTGAAAATCCACCTCGGGAAAAACTGAAAGTGTTTTTTCTATGGAACTATTGAAATTTGACAGGACAACGTATGCCAGGGCAGCTAGTAAATTATATTTTCTTTCCATGTAACAGTTATGGCAGTAGCCAATATTTTCCAATATACTTTCAGATTCGCCACATCCTTCAGTGCTGTAATAACGCTTACCTCGGAGTTCTGTCACAATGGGATCCGAGACAGAGTGATGATCTTCCAATCTTCCTTCGTGGCGATCGCTCAGATACTGGTACCGCTCATGTCTTGGGTGGTTCTCACAAATGACTGGAAGTACGAACTCTTCGGTGGGGCGATTGGTACGTTTTGAGATCTTAATTGTATTTTCACAAGCTTTAACTTGCAATGTTCTGGTGGAATCTTGCAACTCAGTTTTGAAGCAGTTATCTCCAACTTCAGCTGAAATTTTTCATACACCTTTAGTGCTGGTGACTATACAATAATATGGTGACAGCGAGCTGATCTGATGATGGAGTCAGGAGCTGTTCAACAGTCACTCACTACGGAACTAAATTCTCGTATCACAGTGTTCATCCGAAACGGCTTAACTGTGGTAGGTTTGAGAATAGGTTTGCAGCATTTTTATACCCCTAAGTGATAAGAGAGTAAAGTTTGGGGAAAACTGAAAGTGATTTTTTATGTGAAATTATTGAAGTTTGACAGGACAACGTCTGTTGGGACAGCTAGAATACTATAATTTTTATGGTTCTACGTTTCAGTGCTAAACACTTGGAATTTCTATCTCTACGCCATGTCACTGTGGTCATTGCTGGCGTCCCTTCTATACTATTGCTTCCTGCCTGAGAGTCCCAAGTTCCTCATCACGCAGAACAGATATGATGAAGCGAGGAACATTCTGATCAAGATATACATGACGAATACTGGGAAGTCTGCTGATACTTGTCCGGTAAGAACTCTTTTTACAAACTGATGCTTCATATGTTTCGAAATACTCCTACACTTTGCATTGTTGAGTTCACGGTTATTTGTCGACTATTTAATTATGGTCCTTGAAAAAGAGACGCAAATACATAAATAATTTACTATTAAGAGGAGTAATAAATGTTTTTGAAGAATGCAGAATCGTTTTTTCTCAATAACCGCAAAACATACAGTTTTGTTTTTTACGACAAAGATAACTTAAGGATTTAATCTAGATAAATTACAGACAGAAACACGATCGGTGAAACTTTTCTCGATAGATTCTTTTTCCAAAGTTGACTCTACAATAACCCTAGTTTCGTTTTTAATCAAAACTATGAATAGTTAAAGAGTTAATTTTTATATAATTCGTTAGATAATCATACTAGCTAAGTAAATTACAGACGGTTTCTTTTTAAATTTGATGGTTTTCAAGATAATGCAGTTTTATCACTTTTTCCGTCTTATCCGGGTAGATTCAGCCCATACAAAAAGTCAAAAATTTCAAGTATCGCAATTTCAAGTATAAGATGTCAGTATTATTAAAAAAAAAAATAGGATCACTACTGTAATCTCCAAGTACGGTACACCAGACATTCTCTCAGATCTCCAGGCGCTTACATCCCTTGATGATGTCTCGAGGCGGTAGTCAGTTAGATGCACGAAGGAATTCGAATCCACGATCTTAGAAATGAAAGTCGAGGTACCTCCGACTCGGCCAACACGGATTTTTATTCCCAGTGTTATTTGAACCGAAAATACGGGCTGTGGTCTTTATTAAAAAGGTTATTCTACAGAAATTGAGCCCTCGTTTATAGAGTTATAAGAGTAGCTTAGAGTATAATGAGCCATCCATCTTTATGGACGTGATAGCCAGGAGTCCCCGGGTGCATCAGCGCGGAAGATAAACAACGTCCGCACTAAACTAATAAACAAGCAACTCATGTTGTTTTGCTTCTAGAAAATGCAATTAACAAGTTGCTACAGAGCTGGAAGGCAGGAGATGGGATTACGGCTTTTGAAACCGTTGAAATAGAAGTCAGTTTTGCGCGCGTTCGGATGAAATTTATGATAACAGCGGGAGCACTACGTACTTTGTAAATAAAACTTGAGATGACCTGACCTCAAAAATATGAACATTGTTACGTATTTCTAATGGATTCTTTGTAAGCTTTTCCGTAAATTAAGGTGGTTTTTTTCAGAGAATAGATCCTATTTCTAAATTGCGAAAGTTTTGTATAAAAATAAGCCTGTCTGTATGTACCAAGCATGTAAAACATCCAGATCTCTAGATAATTCATAGTGATGTCTAAAGATAGTAATAATACATGAAATAAAACGGTTTTCGTGTGTTTTCCGTCACCGTTTAAAA
Source organism: Hydriomena furcata (assembly GCA_912999785.1). Taxonomy (NCBI): domain Eukaryota; kingdom Metazoa; phylum Arthropoda; class Insecta; order Lepidoptera; family Geometridae; genus Hydriomena; species Hydriomena furcata. The sequence continues at coordinate 11,456,364 of OU538837.1, forward strand.
CAAGTGGTTATCGCGCATACATTTTTTCAGCAAGAAAAATCTTACGAGTGGAAAATCGTGGCGCTTCTCACTAGGCAAACACAGTTCAGCCAGCAAAGAATTTGCAAGTATGATCAAATTAATGGGTCGTTAGGTTAGGATGGATTTTGGTAACTATAATGTATTAGTAGCCAGAATTACTTAGGTTTTCGGTACTACCGGTAAAAAGCACTAACAAGATAATATACTTGTTCGTTCAGTAAAATACATACTGTAACGTTCACACTTATGTGTCCTACAAAAGGTAAGTGTGGTAAGATCCTTGATCAATAACAACAACAGATTTCAAGTCTTGCTTGACGTCCGGACGTGTTCACGGTTCCGCTGCCAGTGTAGTCGCGACACCGAATCTCCGCTAACATAACCGATCGTCAATCATGTATTTGGTACTAGCGACCCGCCCCGGCTTTGCACGGGTAGCATGTTATTATACATATAAACCTTCCTCCTGAATCACTCTATCTATTAAAAAAAACCGCATCAAAATCCGTTGTGTAGTTTTAAAGATATAAGCAAACATACATACATACATACATACAGACGCGGGAAGCGGAAAGCGACTTTGCTTTATACTATGTAGTGACTAGCAGTCCGCCCCGGCGTCGCACGGGTGTAATAATGATTTTATGGCAATTTTTTTTACACCTTAGGTTACATTATCAAAGTTTTAATAGGGATCCCTAATAGTTAGACATATGGTATTTTACTTTTTTGTAGATATTGTATATTCCTCTATAAAACTGTAGTACATCACTTTGCTCTATTGTCAATAATTTCTGCAGCAAACGCAATATAAGGATTTTTTTTGATTACACACGTTCATATCGGTTCAGTAGTGTCAGAGCCTATTCGATGCAAACAAACAATCAAATATTTCCTCTTTATAATATTAATATTAGCTTCAGTTTGCTCTACTCAAATGAAACACGAAATCTTAAACGAACAAAGCTACAAGAAAAAGCCAGTTAGGCAAGCCGTGCCCAAGGACAAAGTACGAAGGACGAGTTTTAATCTCGATTTTAGAATACATCCAATTTATTTCCACTCAGATTTTATTTGCATAAAATATTAATTTACTTTGCTGAAGACACTTTTGTATAGTTGATTTATTTCGACACCGCCGTTTGAAAAGAACTCGCTCTTAAGTTTATTATCATCGAAGTGGGTTTTAAAATGTATTTTAAGTAGGTATTCGCAGATTTGCGAACTGGAAAACTGCTTCGGAATAAAAGCAAGGCGATTGAACAGAAATGAGTTTGCAAATTTCTAGTTTTATTTTATGTTTCAATATTAATTATTTAGATGGAGACGTACAAAGTTTTCAAATCGAATAAAAATTGTTGGTTCATTTTATATTTGTAGTCTTTTAGGTCTTATATTGGTTTGTTTTTAGGGTTCCGTTCCCAAAGGGTAAAAACAGGACCCTGTTACTAAGACTCCGCTGTCCGTATGTCTGTCACAAGGCTGTATCTCATGAACCGTGATAGCTAAACAGTTAAAATTTTCACAGATCAGAGATTTCTGTTGCCGCTATAACAATAATTACTAAAAACAGAATAAAATTAATATTTAAGTGGGGCTCCGATACAACAAACGTGTTTTTTTTTTTGCCGTTTTTTTCTAGATAATGGTACGGAACCCTTCGTGCGCGATACTGAAAAGCACTTGGCCGGCTAAGAAATGATGTAGTTTGTATTATAAAAACAAACTTCCACTTAAATATCTTTTGACGGCGGCTACAAGTGTCTGTCACAAACTGCGCTTAACATTTTCATTGTCTTGTCAACCGCGCCGCTTGAAAGACGCGTATAACTACAGAGTAACTATATCTCACGAAGGCAGGCGAGCTGTTTGAGCCCGTGTTTTGATGCGCATATTAATTTCGAACAGAAAAATCCATATAAGCACGCCGGGATTCGTAATCACGACCTTCAGATTGAAAGTCATCACACTTCACTTCACTATAAAGCATTTTTAATGCCAAATTAACCATTTATTTTTAAAATGACACTCATAAAAAACCTCTCAATACCTTTTGAACATTAAATGAAGTTAATTATATAAAAGTTTTTTTTTTTTCAGTACAAAAACCTTTGGAAAGACAAAAAGCAGACATCCTACGCGCTACCAGAGGAAGAGATCAAGAGCAGCTTCCGTCACCACATAACTACGGGCTTTTTTAATATCAAGCCGATGTTCTGCAAGCCTTTAATAGGATATTTAGCGCTGATATGCCTCATGAACTTCTTTATAATGGCAATGTAAATATGTCTAATCAACTTCAAAGATTTCCACTTCTCTTTGAAGTATTTTATTGGATGTCTACCATACCTGGGGATCAAAGCGATCGATCGGATCAAAAGGACGTGATCCTTTTTATTATTTTTTTATTTAATTTGCCGACTATCTCGTTTTAGGGTTCCAAATCGAAATGTTGAAACTTCGGTCGTTCGTTTGTCACGAGGTCAATTTATCTGCTAAAATGGACTTTAAATTGAGATATATAAACATCATACTTGCTCACTCATATTTGAGAGTTAGAGGGTCTAAAAAAGGCGGATATGCATCAGGTAAGTTTGTGCAGCATAGGTGCTACTTATGATGCAAAATTACCAAAAAGTACTCTAATAAAAAATAAAAACATATCATTAACAAGCGATTTTTTTATAAAGAGTAAATATTTTTTTATATTGTAAACTTTTGAAATCAAAACCCTAGCGTAAGGGGTACTTTTAAACCTAATTTTGAATGTATCACATCATTATTTTAACAACAAAACCTTTTCACATGTTAAACTAGGATCATACAGAGATTAAAACTTGCGTCAGCTAAACTACAAAAATGATTATTCGGATACACCTAGTGTAGCCTATCTTTCCACTCACTAGCTTTTGTTAAATTGGATAAAATCATTCGCTGTAAAGTTGAATATTAATTAATTTAACACACCGACTAGTTTTGAATAGGCTTTCATTGTGTTTCAAATTTCAATGCGGCCTAAATGCGGTTTCTATTATCTGATACCGAACTATAGTAGTAGCATAATGAACAGTCTAAGCTTTGTTACACGAGGCTGTTAGGCCGGTTACTCATTAGCGAGCTGTAACTGTAACAAAACAGATACAGTAACGAGTTCTAGAGTTCTTAAGCTCGTTGCGAGCCGCTCGCGACAGGCGTACACCACGTACTCACTATAATTTTTGTAAAGGTGTGACCAGACATAGCGCGGTACTTGAGTGCGGCATTCGCAGGACACAAGTTTGCCACGTGATTTATTTATTGGTTTGACTTAAAGAAATGTTACACAATTTATTTGGAATACATAAGCTCCCGACTAGTTTAAATATATTATAGGTAAATGTTTGCGCGGCCGTTGTCCAATCATAGCGCGGCTAGCAGCGCGCGGCTGCACGCATCTAGTTGCAATAAAAAAATAATATGAAAATGAAAATAAGATCACGTCTGTAATCTCCAAGTACAGGAGACACCCACGCAGATCTCCGGGTGCTCAGAATCTTGAAGATAATAAGGGTAGTCAGAGACACGTTCAAACCTAAATTTTGCTAGTTATCATAACATGTTTATAGGTGACAGGTTGAAAGCCCATCGCCGCTAATAATGTTTTAATACGGTTAATTACCCTTGTTTTCGTGTAGATACTTACAACAAGTTCAGAGATGGTCAGTGCCGGATTAAGGCTTAATGCCCTAAGCAATCTACGACCTGCCCACGTACGAGCTTCAGGCACCCCCCCCCCCCCTGTAGCAGTTAATCTGGTGGCCCAGTGCCCCCCTTTTGAAACAACTTTATCTATCATGTCCTAGAAATATTTTTTTGGTGCTATTAGGTTTTTGGTGCCCCCAAGACGTGATGCCCCTAAGCAATTGCTTAATTTGCTTATGGGTTAACTCGGCACTGGAGAGAAACTTGTATGAACAGTACTTGTGACTTTAACCGGCAATTAGACTACTTGGGACTTTGAAGCCTCCATTCAAAGAACTAAACAATCAATGAACTTGTTTTGTTTTGTAGTTTATTTGTTTGTAAGGGCTTTGAGCGTCCAGTGGCGCCCCCAATTAACTTCTATCTACACTACATACAGAGATAAAATTTGTACTTTAATGTAAAACATCTATAGCGGCGGATCGGAACGGCTGTTAGCCTGGAGACGTACGTTGCCATGCCGCCGTGACAAATTGATAATCGATGTTTCACATCTGTTCCGCGTTTTTTTTGTTTGTACCTGATAAACTGAAAAATTAATGAACCTATTTTAAAAAATAATTTATATAACAACTTTAACATGAACATTATCAGCGAGTATACGTACATTTTATTGTCAAAAAATAATAATCCCCAAGTAAATTGCAATAAGGTATCAAAAAAATTGTTATAAGTCGCATGGTCTTGTCACAATCATTAAAACGGTGCTTGGTGGCCGAAAATCCAATATGTCTGACTGTCAAGTTTAATCAATAACTCATAATGAAGTTTAAGCCCTGGGTTTACACGGCCTGGGGCCGTACCACAAGCTAAAAAGTAACATCAAAACTATATTACTCACGGAGCGAAAGTGACAACTCAATCTGAACTTGTACAGCGTTGTCACTAGCACCGTGAGTAATAAAAAAAAAACAAAACAGGATCACGACTATAATCCCCAAGTACGGTAGACATCCTCTCAGATCTCAAGGCGCTTAGATTGTTTGAAGATGTCTAGTAGGGGTAGTCAGAGGCACGTCCAAACATTATATTTGGCACATGCCCACATTTTGCAGTAGTTAGCATTCCATACATGACAGTTTGCAAGCCCATCGCCGCTTATAAGAATACTAACTGATTTCTTCACGATGTTTTCCTTCACCGATTTGAGCACGTGTTTAGATGCGCATATACATTTTGAGAACAGAAAAATCCATTGATGCACGCCGGGATTTGAACGACCTTCGAAACGCAAGTCGAGGTAACTCCACTCGGCTAACACGGCATATTCACGCGAGTAATATGTTTTGGCAATACTTTAGGATCTTGTGGTATGGACCCTGATCTTACTTAATTAAATACATCTTGCGCATGAAGCGTGTACCAATGTTGTGTTTGATTGTTATCTAAACTAATTATAATTACCCCCGAGATACAATTATAATTCAAGTTGTATAGATTCAATTTAGATTGGGTCGGCATAAAGTACATAAGTTATTAAGGTCAAATGAATGCATGTCTGGAGCGTTTGAAAGTCTCGAATGTCAAATATAAATTGATTAAATAATAATGTTTATAAAAGTAAAACGAATAAAAAAACCGGCCAAGTGCGAATCGGACTCGCGCATGAAGTGTTTCGAGCCATTATCTATGAAAAACGGCAAAAAGAGAGCCCCACTTAAATATTTAGTTTATTCTGTTTTTAGTTTAAATTAGTATAGAGGCAACAGAAATACATAATCTGTGAAAATTTCAACTGTCTAGCTATCACGGTTCATGAGATACAGCCTTGTGCAGACAGACAGATAAACGGACAGCGAAGTCTTAGGGTAATAAAATAAATAAATAAAAAATAACCATAAAAAAAAGAGGAGGTTGTCACCTCCTCTTTTTTTTATGCCGTTTATAAATAAGTAAAGTAATTCAATATTTCATTTATAATAAACTAGCTGACCCGTGCCCGCTTCGCTGTGCGTAAGACATTTCTAATACCATCGTGGACTTTTTAGTAGACGTTTTTAAAGTGTACAATACTGTAGTACATTATTTTGATATATCTCGTGGGGTTCAGACTACATTTGCGCGTAAAAAAATGTGTTTATTTACGACATCACATTAGAAACCTCTAAAATTATCAGTGTTTCTCTACTATATTATGCATGTATTATACATATAACCCTTTCTCTTGAATCACTCTATTTATAAAAAAAACCGCATCAAAATCCGTTGTGTAGTTTTAAAGATATAAGCAAACATACATACATACATACGCGGGAAGCGGAAAGCGACTTTGCTGTATACTATGTAGTGACGATCGAATTTATAGATAGCTGTTGGTTATGAATCAATAAATTAGAGTAACAAGAAACTGTCTTTAGATCAGTCCTTACCATAAACTCAAAAGTAATAATAAAACAGTACTGCTCGCGGTGCGCAAGTAACAACGCCATACACCAACGCTGCGTTGCCAATTTCATACTGCGAGTAATAAATCAAAAATATGATCACGACTGTAATCCCCAAGTACGGTAGACATTCTCTCAGATCTCCAGGCGCTTAGATCCTTTGAAGATGTCTAGTGGGGGTAGTCAGAGACACGTCCAAACATTATATATATAGCACATGCCCACATTTTGCTGTAGTTAGCATTAGCATTCCATATGTGACAGGTGGCAAGCTCATCGCCGCTTGTAAGAATACTAACTGGTTATTAATGCGCATATACATTTTTCGAACAAAGAAAATCCATTTATGCGCGCCGAGATTTAACCCACGACCTTCAGAATGTCGCGAGTAATACTGTTTTAATATTATTGTAAGAGCTTGTGGTACAGCCCCAGAGATATTCCAATTCAGGTTAATAACCGTAATAAATAGGTCGTTAAATCTCAAAATAAGATATCGTGTTTTTCGATTACGTCTATTTCTTGACAGTTTACTTGCAAAACGGAATAATTTCGGTTCTTATTACGATAAAATTAATACCTATCCATTGTGTAGAAAATAATCCGAAGTTGTTCCTATTTAAATTGTATTTATGTAGTAGCGTTACTTTATAATACTTAAAAAACCGGCCAAGTGCAAGTCAGAGTCGCGCACGAAGTGTTCCGTATTATTATCTATAAAAACAGCAAAAAAAACACGTTTTTTTTTGTATGGGAGCCCACATAAATATTTATTTCATATTGTTTTTAGTGTTTGTTGTTGTAGCAGCAATTTCTGTTGCTCAACAAAAATACATCATCTGTGAAAACCTTAACTGTCTAGCTATTACGGTATTTATTTACGGTTCATGAGATTCAGCCTTGTGACAGACAGACAGACAGACGGACAGCGAAGTCTTAGTAATAGGATCCCGTTTTTACCCATTGGGTACGCAACCCTAAAAACTTACCCTTTGGGTACGCAACCCTAAAAAATAAACGTTCCTATTCTATTCTATATTTGAAAATGAGTCGTGTCCAATTTTGTTTTTTATAATTACAGGTCCAACATAATTCGATTGTGGTTCCCACAACTATCAACAATCGTGGAGCACTACACAGTGGATGAAAGCCAGGACTTGTGCCAGATGCTGGACAGGTATACCGATGATTTGAGGACCAACGCCAGGAGTTACAATGCTACAGACGTTTGTAAACCAGTAAGTAACTATCGAACTAGCTTCTACCCACAACTTTACATGGTACCCGGATTAAATGTGGTACCTATGACATTCTCCGGCCCATGAACTATCGCTATATATAAAACTAGCGACCCGCCCCGGCTTCGCACGGGTGCAAAGCTGATACCAAAATATATTACAGAATGTCTTTGTATACTCGTTAACAGCATTTAAAATAAAAATAAAAAGTCGCGGTAAAAAGTAAAGGATAGAAATTGATTATTGTGGGTTATCCCTAAGAGATAAACATATACCATCGCGGACGTTTTTGTAGACCTTTTTAAGGTTTACAATATTTAGTACATTATTTTGATCTATCTCGTAGAGTTCAGCCAGCGGCAGCGTTTGCAATGTAAGCGCAAAAAAATGTGTTAATTTACGACTTCATATTAGAAATCTTAATATTATCAGTGGTTCTCTAATATATTAAGCATGTTATTATACATATAAACCTTCCTCCTGAATCACTCTATCTATTAAAAAAAACCGCATCAAAATCCGTTATGTAGTTTTAAAGATATAAGCATACATACAGACATACATACAGACGCGGGAAGCGGAAAGCGACTTTGCTTTATACTATGTAGTGATGATGTAGTGATAGTGAAGTCGGACAACAAGATGTATTCCTACATCACGCAGACGGAGCCGTGGGAGTTATTTCTTCATAACAAAACCATCAACGTCTGCCCTCAGAGCATATGTAAGTACATAATAGTACAAAAGTATAGTAGGGTGAGAGCGCTGGTTGCGGCCTTTTTTACATTTTAATTTTTAAATTAATGTTTTATATTTTAAAAATGATTTGAACGACGATTTTTAAACAACATCGAATAGAGTATTTATCTATCTCTTAGGTTAAGCAAAGGTTTTGTAGATATAGAATAGATATTATATTTCTAAATTATTCAAATTTATATAGACAAAACGGGAAATATCTAGTTGTTGCCAATCACATCAAGAGGCATAACGCATCACAACTGTCACTAATCAAAGTGGACCATAGACAAAGAATTGTATTAACTATATATTTTAAATAAGTTTGTTTGCTATGCTTTAGTTATTGACTGCCAAAATTTAAAATTACCAAAACCAAGGCACCACAACCGGGTCCATGACCCTACCTATTTCGGGTGGCGCCAAACAGTCCCGTGATGTAATCGAGATGTGTACTGAGTGACGTCAGAGCAAATATGGACGCAGGAGCCCAACTATGCAGTGTCTTTGAAACTAACCCCCATACTCTTAGTTGTAGCCTCGACTCTACCTTGACTCAAACTCTTTAGAGGTCTCTGAAAACTGAAGGTCGTGGGTTCGAATCCATGCGTGCATCAATAGATTTTTCGAAAAAAATATATGCGCATCAAAAAACACGTGCTCTAACGGTGAAGGAAAACATCGTGAGAGTTAGTATTCTTATAAGCGGCGATGGGCTTGCAACCTGTCACGTATAGAATAATGCTAACTACTGAAAAATGTGGGCATGTGCCAAATATAATGTTTTGACGTGCCTGTGACTACCCCCAGTCCCTTAACCAAGATACATATTCTGAACATACAGTTCCGTTTTCAGAAGTAGTCTAAAACACCTCGTACAACGTAAAATAGTTGAAACATCTTGGCACAGCCTAACCCTAACCGCAAGGTTGAACTTCTAGTACTGACCACAATATTTACTTACATTGTTGTAAAGTTAGCAAGTTTTAGCAAACCCAAACGCGTTTGTGGTCAAGCCAGAAGCACAAAGCCAAATATTTGTTCCTGCTTTAATATTTTGGGACAAGAAATTTAAGGTGATAAGTGAAATTTTTGACGTTTTGTATGCGCTGAGTCTACCCGAATAAGACGGAAAAAGTGATAAAACTGCATTATCTTGAAAACCATCAAATTTAAAAAAAAAAATATCTTTAATTTAGGTAGCTGGTATGATTATCTAACAAATTATATAAAACCGGCCAAGTGCGAGTCGGACTCGCGCACGAAGGGTTCCGTTACATTATCTACAAAAACGGCAAAAAAACATGTTTGTTGTATTGGAGCCCCCCTTAAATATTTATTTTATTCTGTTTTTAGTATTTGTTGTTAGAGCAGCAACAGAAATACATAATCTGTGAAAATTTTAACTGTCTAGCTATCACGGTTCTTGAGATACAGCCCTGTGGCAGACATACAGACAGGGGGACAGCGAAGTCTTAGTAATAGGGTCCCGTTTTTACCCTGTGGGTACGGAACCCTAAAAATGAACTATTTAGCTATTCATAGTTTTGATTAAAAACAAAACTAGTGTTTTTGAAGAGCCAACTTTGGAAAATAAATCAATCAACAAAACTTTCACCAATCGTGTTTCTGTCTGTAACTTGTTAGTTAAGAGGCGTATAGTTTCTATTTGAACAAGACAGGTTGGTCCTTATTGTATACTAGCCGACCCGTGACAGAAGTTGTCCTGTCAAATTTTAATAATCGAATAGAAAACACTGAATGTTTTTAGTCTGTGATGTCAGATTTGTTGCACAACAGCGCCATCTATACAGAAATCATCCCTATTGAGTTTTTTGATCGTTTTTGGGATGTTTTGAATTTTTTTAAGTAGTCTATTATTTATTCGGGCATTATATCTACATCTACAGCAAATTTCAACTTAATCCGTTATGTCGTTTAAGCCTGATTGAGGCACAAATATACAAACTCACAAACTTTCACATCTATAATATTATTAGGATTTTATTTTTTATATATATTATTAGTATTATTAAATACTAGCTGACCCGTGCCCGCTTCGCTGTGCGTAAGACATTTCTAATACCATCGTGGACTTTTTTGTAGACGTTTTTAAGGTGTACAATACTGTAGTACATTATTTTGATATATCTCGTGGGGTTCAGCCAGCATTTGCAATGTAAGCGCAAAAAAATGTGTTTATTTACGACATCACATTAGAAACCTCTAAAATTATCAGTGTTTCTCTACTATATTATGCATGTATTATACATATAAACCTTCCTCCTGAATCACTCTATCTATTAAAAAAAACCGCATCAAAATCCGTTGTGTAGTTTTAAAGATATAAGCAAACATACATACATACATACGCGGGAAGCAGAAAGCGACTTTGCTTTATACTATGTAGTGATAGTGATGTAGTGATTACGTACAAAATAACATGAATATTACGAGGCATAATACTAAAAGGGATCCACGCACCGCACGCTCGGGCGGTTGTCGTGTATAAGATGTCACCGGATAACATAATTTCACATAGTTAAATAATGTATCCGCTGCTCAAATGAAATGAAATGAATACCAATTACTACATTTGTTCAAACCCCATATTTATTACTAGCTGCCCCGGTTTCAGACTTGTGTACTAATGAAGATTACAGACAATTTTTGGATAGCTTAGGTTATTATATTAAAGGATCACGACTGTAATCCCCTATTACGGTAGACATACTCTCAGATCTCTAGACGCTTAGATCCTTTGAAGATGTCTATTGGGGGTTGTCAGAGGCACGTCTAAACATTATATTTGGCACATACCCACATTTTGAAGTAGTAGGCCGAGTGGGAGGTACAATCTGAAGGTCGTGGGTTCGAATCCCGGTGTCCATCAACGGATTTTTCTGTTAGAAAAATTTAATGCGCATCTAAAACACGTGCTCAAAACGATGAAGGAAAAAATCGCGAGGAAACCAGTTAGTATTCTTATAAGCGGCGATGGGCTTGCAACATGTCACGTATAGAATGCTAACTACTGCAAAAAGTGGGCATGTGCCAAATATAATGTTTGGACGTGCCTCTGACTACCCCCACTAGACATCTTCAAAGGATCTAAGCGTCTGGAGATCTGAGAGGATGTCTACCGTACTTGGGGATTAAAGTCGTGATATCTATCTATCTATCTAGATTAGTGTAAATAAATCAAGTATTATTCTGCAAAATTTAGATTCAAAGTATATGTCGTGTATTCAGGTACCTACATCATTATGCATTAGCCGAAACAAAATTCTCTAACGCTTCGAGGCCCTCATAAAATGCAAGTAAAACCCAACTAAGAGTATAATTACCAACTGTGTGACCTCGGGGCCGAAGGAATCGCATAAGCTCACTTTCAAATTTACATTTCAGACAAAAAGCGGTGCGGAGACATACATCAACAGCATTATCCTCGGCTGCGTGTGCTTATTACCTTACTGCGTGACTGGGATCTTAGTAAACAGGGTGGGGAAGAAGCCACTCCTTATAGGTAAAGAAACACATTTGTATCCGTACTGGTGGAAACCTCCGCGATTTCGTAAACGTGAAGTTATTTTCAAAGAGTTCAGCCCGCGCTGTTTGAATTGGGAAATTCCTGTCTTAGTGCACCCCTATCTGTGTCGTGTTGGCCAAGTGGGAGGTACCTCGACTTTCAATCTGAAGGTCGTGGGTTCGAATCCCGGCGTGCATCAATGGATTTTTCTGTTCGGAAATTTATATGCGCTTAAAAAACAAGTGCTCAAAACGGTGAAGGAAAACATCGTGAGGAAACCAGTTAGTATTCTTATAAGCGGCGATGGCTTGCAACCTGTCTCGTCTGGAATGCTAACTACTGCAAAATAAGGGCATGTGCCAAATATAATTTGGACAACAACAAATAGTTTGGACGTGCCTCAGACAACCCTCACTAGACATCTTCGAAGGATCTAAACGTCTGGAGATCTGAGAGGATGTCTACCGTACTTGGGGATTACAGTCGTGATCCTATTTATTTTATTTATTATTTTGCGCTCCTATCTGCACACTCCAAATACATTCTCCAAATTTCCGGTCGGTTAGTCAGTCGGTCATTAAATCAGTTGGTAACGCAAGAGTTTTATATATTATCTAGATTTGTTCTCTTGATTTTTTGATTTGTCGAAATATTCGCCGATTTTATTTATAATACTTATTTATTTGTATCATGTACGAGTACATTGAATAGATAAATAGTGAAGGTAAGTATGTACATAGGTCCTGTTAGGACAGCAGTAAAAAATTATATTTTCTTTTAAGTTTTTAAAACGTAATTATATTTTGTAGGTGCGGGCCTTATATGCACGGGTTCCGTGCTAGGATTACGCTGGGCTAACACGAAAGTGGCGATTGTAGCGCTATTCTCCGTCAGCACGGCTATCGCTCAACTGTTGATGAGCCTAAACCAAGCGCTGACTTTGGAGATCTTTCCGACTACAACAAGGTACATTTTAGCCGACTAACCACTTCTTGTCCTTATCCTATTCCTATTCCGGGATCGGCACATCATAATGTAAAAAAACATATATAACGAGGACTGGCCTCACAGCTTAGTTGGTAATAGCTCTGCCTACTGCGCTGAAGGCTCTGCTTATGGGTGTGATCCCCACCCGGGATAAACATTTGTGTGATGAACATATATATGTTTGTTCTATGTCTGGGTGTTAATATGTATAATAAGTATGTATTTACAACAAAAAAAACGTTAAGTATATTCTATCATTTTTTATGAACAATATGAACGAAGCATGTGGTGCTCTGCCTATGGGCCGCCGAAGTCTAAATCCTGCGCTCACAGTATGTACCCTGACCGATAGTTTTCCGAGCTCAATGCCCCAACCCCTGTTCATCCCTCAACCCACTTCAACTTACTAATCTTAAAAGCTGTGACCTTATCTCGTGGTCTTTCCAAAAGATTAACGTAGAGAAAAATAAAGCAGTTTTTAATCTGTGTCAGTGTAATATCACCCTACGAAAACGCAAACTTACAATGGGGACCTCATATTGAAACACTTGCTGGTAAACTTAGTTCCGCTGCTTATGCAGTCCGCACGATTAGGCGGCTGGCTGATGAAGCTACAGCTAGGCTAGTTTATTTTAGTTACTTCCATAGTGTAATGTCGTATGGGATACTTCTCTGGGGAAGGCGGTAGACATTCAAGTTATTTTTGTTTTACAAAGACGGGCAGTACATGCCATTTATAAAATGAAGTCCCGGGACTCCTTGAGACAAAAATTTAAAGAAATTAACATTCTTACTGTAATCTCACAATATATATATATATGAAAACTTATTGTATACTCATAAGAATATGGCTTTCTTTAAGAAAAAAAGTGATGTACATAGTATTAAGGGGCTCCCAGTCGCTGATTGCTCTTTTTCGAAACGAAAAAAGAAATACTTCTGAACAAGCCACATCTCCTATTTTTATAAGTATATTACTTCAGGTTCCTACCTAGATTTCTATTAAGCTGAAAACATAATAGCAGAAACTTTTCACGATAAAGATATTATTTCAAAATGATACGTTTTAGAATTTATGATCGAAATACTTTGATACCTACTATTAAGATCAACTTGTGATTTATTGTTAAAGATAGGTAATATGTAGATCTAGATTTCTACTAGAATAGATTTTTGATAAGTAATTATACATAATTTATATCATTAATTTATTCGAAAAGCAATGGCGGACCACGCGTCGACGTGTGTTTGTCGTCATTGCAGCGGTCGGTATGATTATTTATCGAAGTGATTAAAGATGGGTACATCTTTATTCACATATACTATACATTATAAAATAGGAGATGTGGCTTGTTCACAAGTATTTATTTTTTCGTTGCGAACAAAAACAATCGTCGACTGGGAGCGCCTTAACACAAGAAATAAGAACAAATTGTACATACCCAAATTTAGATTAGAAAAAGTGAAGGGGTCGTTTATGGGGAATTGTATACGATTCTATAATAAACTGCCAGAAAACGCAACAAAACTTCCCGTTAGAAGATTTAAAGCCTACATAAAGAATAATCTTATAAACAAAGCGTATTATACTTTAGATGATTATATAAATGATAAATCCTCGTGGCCTGATGTCGCTCTGCCACTCGACAAATAAATATTAATTTACTTTATCTGCACTATTTTATTTTGTGTAAAATTTGTCTACTTTAATTATTTTTAAGCAAATAGTTATTTTATCTTTAAGTTTTATTTCTAAATCAAGTGTAGCGTGTGCTGCTTTTTGAATTTGTGCTGAGACTCTTTAGTTATTGTTATTATTATTATTTTTTATTGTTTACGTACTTGAGTAGTACTTTTAATAATTATTCTTGTTTGAGCCTTCACCTTATTCGATTGGCATCACACTGGAGCTCTACATAGCTTTAAGAAAAGGATCATTAAAAAAAGGTAGACCCCAAGCCGTGTTTGTTGCCTGATTCTTCTAGGCTTGGTCGCGTGGAATCAGCGTAGCTTCACCTAGTTCCTAAGACGTTTCAAAGTGATCCTTGTGATTTTATTGAAATAAATGATTTTTTAATTTGAATTTGAATTTGAAACATACTTAAGGCCCTGTATGTCGACGATTGCTCTTTTTCGAAACGAAAAAAGAAATACTTCTGAACAAGCCACATAAGAAATAAGGAAAGGATCATTAAAAAAAAGGTAGACCCCAAGCCGTGTTTGTTGCCTGATTCTTTAAGGCTTGGTCGCGAGGAATCGGCGTAGCTTCACCTAGTTCCTAAGACGTTTCAAAGTGATCCTTTTGATTTTAATGAAATAAATGATTTTTGAATTTGAATTTGACAGCATATCGCGAACCGGATTCGCCACGCCAGCATATCGACAGACTTGTTTAAAATCTATAGTTAATGCAATTATTTATCTATTGGTCCGTTTTGATTAGTGATAGTTGTGATGCGTTATACCTCTATACTTGATTGATCACAACTAAAAATTTCCCGTTTTGTCTATTTAAATATGAATAATTAAGAAATAAATATCGCTAAAATATTTTATGTTGTTTAAAAATCATCATTTTAATATTTTTTTCAATATAAACCGTTTATTTTAAATTAAAATGTTGTTAAAATACCAGCGCTCTCACTCTACTTATTAATTTACATTACATGTTAAGTAATAAACGTTACGCCTCAGTTTGTCTTTCGATATAGACCTCCTCCAGTGTCTTCCACTTATTTGGTCTTGCTATTTCAAAAAAAAAAATCCCTCCAAGTGCATGTTGGACACGCAATGTAGGGTTTCGTAGTTTACACAGCTAACAACGTTATGATGTAATTTTCATTGGTATTTGTATTTAAAAAAATGATTATTTCTTTTTAAGTACATTTTATAAATTGTTCGACTATTATGTTTATAACTCTAGATTATCACGTAATTACCTTTAATTTACTTTCCCGACGTTTCGGCTATGTTACAATAGCCACGGTCGCGGGTAGACTTATGTCTACTAATCACGATAGTTTGAAAAATAATATTATGTCTATTACTCGAACAGTAATAGTTTTCCTTTTAAGTTTGTTGTATGTACTACTACCACGATTTTTTTCACGCCCCGAAACCCAATAGCTTTTAGGGGGGGGGGGGGGGACTGGGACGTAGCAGTACTATAAGAGTTGCATGTAGACTACGAAACTCTTAAAACGATGGTAAGACGACCTCAAAGAAGAATTAGCATGCTTATTACAAACTACCAAATTCATTTCTTTGATAATACCTTTTATCGATAATCGAAAGCTGAGAACCGATATTCATCTCACCTTATTTTTTTCTTCTACAATAACAAAACCATGGTTACCTGAAACAAAACAAGACGATTAATTTACTAAATAAACAGATTTACGCTTCACAAAACGCGTAAGTATCCAGTTAACCGGTAAATAGGCTAATTGTTTTATCCATTTATGATCACCATTGTTTTGAAACAATGTGAAATAAGCTATAGTGTTTTAGAGCTTGTATTAGCGAATACAGATGATTATTTAGATCGGTTCGCTATTCGTATATAGTTATTATGTTTGTTCACACTGCCGAGCCTAGCGCGATGGCGACGACGGGCGCGAAGTAAAACATGTGAAACGCGCCATTGCGTACACAGTGAGTTTGACACACGGCCATGGTGCAGTGACGTGTAATGTTTGACACATCATGCCCGCCACCGCGCTAGGCTCGCAGTGTGGATACACGCTTTGAAATGTTGTTCTCAACAATTTATTATCCGCTGATAATTAAACGTAATCCTTATTCGCCGATCTACCGTTGATCGCGGTCGCAGGCGACGCTCATGATGAGAGCATCTGAGTTGTCTCGAAACGTCAGCAAAACAAGAAATAACTTAAGGCCCTGTATGTCGACGATTGCTCTTTTTCAAAACGAAAAAATAATTACTTCTGAACAAGCCGCAACTCCTATTTTATAATGTATAGTATATGTGAATAAAGATGTACCCATCTTTAATCACTTCGATAAATAATCCTACCGACCGCTGCAATGACGACAAACACACGGGGCACCATGAGCATGGAAGTAATATATTTACAAAAATAGGAGATGTGGCTTGTTCAGAAGTATTTCTTTTTTTCGTTTCGAAAAAGAGCAATCGTCGACATACAGGGCCTTAACGTCGAGATTACTAACTCTCCATTTCAAATTACACTGGAATTTATAATCAGCTAAAAAAAGCATTTGACAGTTGCTCAAACAATTTGCACCAAACAAAACACATGTTATTTCAATGGAGTGGAATATAGCAGAGGTATTGAAACATATTTACCTACCGATACCATCTTATCTATTGAATAGCCAGCCTTCAGCTCACAAAGGGGACGGTCTATTGTCTGGCTTCTCGGCTGACGAGAACTAAAAATGTCTCAGCTCTGAAGGTGTTTTGAAAGATGAACTTTTCAACTTAAAACTGATGCTTTGTTAAATAGTATCATATTTTTATTTCTAGAAAAGTGTATCGCAACCGACGATAATTAATTTTAGGCACTTTGTACCTAAAGTTTATTTTCAGTATTATGTTTATGGGTGACTTCTTCCAATCTTCAAGTAGATAAATATTGGTGGACATTATCACACAGCGCCATCTAGCCCCAAACTAAAAAAAGCTTGTACTATGAGAACTAATAGATAACTGATAGAATACTTATATACTTTTTTTTGTAAATATATACGAGTACATATGATACATAATAACACCCAGATACAGAACCAACAATCTATGTTCATCATCTATGTTCATGGGTGGGGATCGAACCCACAACCTACAGCGCAGAAGGCAGAGCTACTACCAACTGAGCTGTGTGGCCAGTAAAATACTATTTGATAACATAATGTTATTAAATAGTATTTGTTATATTTATGATACTTCAGAAATGAACGAACCAGTTGAACTACATATACGTTATTATGATAAGACACTGGTAGTATTCTTGTAAGCAGCGATGACTTGTTACCTATGACGTGTAGAAACTACTGAAAAATGTAGTCAAGTGCCTAATGTAATTTTTAGACATGCCTCTGGTTACCCTCTTTAGATACCTTGAAGAAACTAAGCACCTGGAGATCCGAGAAGATATTTACCGAATTTGGGGATTACAGTTTCGATCCTATTTATTTTTACGAGTATATTACCATACAAGTTTCGGCATTTTAATTCAATGTTCCCCCACATCGACCACACAGCCTATAGACTCCTCATGCAAGACAGACACTTTCAAACAACACATTAGGCTTATACTGCTGATATAAGACACCAAGCCCGCGGCGGGCTGTGACATTGAACCGGCCAATCAGAATGCATTTTTTACCGTTCCCCCTGACCCGCACTCCTCAGCGGTTTGTTTGAAGAAATGAAGCCATTTATTAGGCGTCTATTGGGCTATGTGGTCGATGGTTTGACATGAGAATTTTATATTCATATTTATTAAATTTCAGAACTCTAGCGATATCTCTAATGATGTTAAGCGGACGTATTGGAACTCTAGTGGGAAACATCACATTTCCTATATTGCTGGATATAGCGTGCATTATACCCTTCTACACTATGAGTGGGATGATGATAGGTAAGTGTTCAAATCCTTAAATCCATACACGAGTGATCTATGGCGACTCCTCAAATGCCATACGAACAGATCATTTTTAGGGTTCCGTACCCAAAGGATAAAAACGGGACCCTATTACTAAGACTTCGCTGTCCGTCTGTCTCTCCGTCTGTGTGTCACAGGGCTGTATCTCATGAACCGTGATAGCTAGGCAGTTGATTTTTTCACAGATGATGTACTTCTGTTGTTGCAACAATAACAAATACAAAAAACAGAATAAAATAAATATTTAAGTGGGGTTCCTATTCCTATACAAAAAACGTGTTTTTTTGCCGTTTTTTTTGTAGATAATGATACGGAACCCTTCGTGCGCGAGTCCGTCTCGCACTTGGCTGGTTTTATTTAATAGAGCAATGTTCTCCATTTAGGGTGAGTTTCCACCTACGTGGAGCTGTGGAATAGTGTGCATAGCTGACCAAACACAGCGCTCGACATTTTCAAACTCGAATATTTGAGCGCTGTTATTGGTCCGCTAGAAACTCACATATATAGTACCGAGCCGTAAATATGACACATTAAGCTATATACTCGTAACAAGACAATCGCTAATTTTGGCACTGTAGATTTGAGCATCACTTCACAACCTTTGTTTATAATGCGACGGATATGGCGCTTAATAGATCAGACGGTGCCAATTATAGCCGACATTTTATTTTTAGAACTCAATGTGTAATATTTACGACCTGATACTATATTATAAGTTTAATGTTCTTTCCGAAGCCGTGTTGGCCGAGTGGGAGTTACCTCGACTTTCAATCTGAAGGTCGTGGGTTCGAACCCTGGCGTGCATCAATGGATTTTTCTGTTAGAAAAAATTATATGCGCATCAATAACACGTGCTTAAAACGGTTAAGGAAAACATCGTGAGGAAACCAGTTAGTATTCTTATAAGCGGCGATGGGCTTGCAACCTGTCACGTATGGAATGCTAACTACTGCAAAATGTGGGCATATGCCAAATATAATGTTAAGACGTGCCTCTAACTACCCCCACTAGACATCTTTAAAGGATCTAAGCGTCTGGAGATCTGAGAGGATGTCTACCATACTTGGAGATTACAGTTGTGATCCTATTTATTTATTATTTATGTTCTTTCAACCCTTACAAGCTTGTTTTTGTAAGATTGTCAATGCGCGTATGGTAAAACCTATTTTTTCTGTGAATAAAAAGCTAACCCAGTTTTAATTATCTCGCCCGCCTCGCTAGGTAAACTAAAAAAGAGTCTTGACAGACGCACAACGAAGTGATTCTATTTTGTATACCTAGAATACCTGCATTATGTTACAATGCGATTAAATCAAAAACTTTCAAACCGACTTTCGTGATGGGACGTATCGAAGAACATAAATATTATGTCAAGAAGGGCTGAACCGATTTGGCTGAAAATTGGTGGGGAGGTAGCTTAGAACCAGGAGACGAATATAGGACTTTTTAACGGGAACGGGAGTTAATTCTAAAGCGATACGAAGTTCGCCGGGTTAGCTTGTAAATATTATGTTATAATGTTTTTTACTCAGGTAGCGCGCGAGAAAAGCCGCGTGTAGAAACTAGTTAAGAATAATTATTGTACTTTGTTTCAGGTGTAACGTGTCTAACTTTATTAGTACCTAGAAAAAAGCCGTAAAAGCAGTAAACTTTAGTACAGTACGGTCGGATCTTGGCTTACGTATTAAGTAATAAGTACAAAATGTGAAGTTATTACAGGTAAAAATAGGTATAATAAATCCAGTTACAAATAAAATTTAAAATGTTGCAATATACTGTAAATAAATTTAGTTTAATTAAAAAACTATTGTGATTATTAAATTTAACTAGAAATACGTCTAATTACCTACGTTCACTTTGTATTGCTGACGTTTCGAGACAATTCAGATGCTTTCATGAGCATCGACCGCGATCGCGATCAATGATAGATAGATAATACTAATATGAAATAATAATAATAATATATTAAATGAAAAAAATAAGAATTTTCTAAATACGTATAATTGGCGGCCTTATTAAAAGCGATTTTTTCAGGCAATAATATACAAGGTGAAACGTGGTAATTAACCGTATTTCTAGTTAAAACTTTGTTTAATCCATACTAGTAATATAAATGCGACAGTAACTCTGTCTGTCTGTCTGTAACGTTATCACGGCCAAACCGCTGGGGCGATTGTAATAAAATTTAATTATAGAGATAGTTTTAAGTCTTGGGACGGATATAGACAATTTTTTTTTTATGTTATTTTGATTTTCATGAATTTCAATGTTTTACAATAAAGTCGTCAAATATCGAGAAAATTACGGGTATAAGCTAGTGTTTAAATAATTTAGTAGTCTACAGATGACTTGTAAATTTGGTTACAATATTAAAGCTTAAGACGAGTAATAAATGTTTTTGATGAATGCAGAATCGTTTTTTCTCAATAACCGCAAAACATACAGTTTTGTTTTTTATGACAAGGATAACTTAAGGGTTCACTCTAGATAAACTACAGACAGAAACACGATTAATGAAACTTTTCTCCATAGATTTATTTTTAAAAGTTGGCTCTTCAAAAACACTAGTTTCGTTTTTAATCAAAACTATGAATAGCTAAACAGTTATTTTTTATATAATTCGTTAGATAATCATACTAGCTAAGTAAATTACAGACAGTTTCTTTTTAAATATGATGGTTTCAAGATAATGCAATTTTATCACTTTTTCCGGGTAGACTCAGCCCATACAATAAGTCAAAAATTTCAGAAATCTTTGTTGCAATATTTTTTGTTATCACCCCAAAGGGGCTTACTGTTGTGGCAGACAGGCGAACTTTCAAATTTGTAGCGTGTCACAATGTTGAACATTTGCGTGACATGCACTTTTTAAACACGCACATACCCTCTTTCAATTAAATTTTCAAGTAAAAGCTTTTGCTGTTTTCAAAATGATTTCCGTAATTTAAAAAAATAATAAATAAATATTGGAATCGATTTTTCTGTTCGAAAAAATTATATGCGCACCAAAAACACGAGCTCAAAACGGTGAGCGAAAACATCGTGAGGAAACCAGTTAGTATTCTTAAAAGCGGCGATGAGCTTGCAACCTGTCACGTATGAGATGATAACTACTGCAAAATGTGGGCATGTGCCGAATATAATGTTTGGACGTGCCTCTGACTAGATAGATCTGATCTAGATATCTTCAAAGGATCTAAACGTCTGGAGATCTGAGAGGATGTCTACCGTACTTGGGTATTACAGTCGTGATCCTATTCATTTTATGTTTTAGGTTTTCATAGTACACGCGTTGTTTATCGCGAGGCTAGATGGTGCTGCGTGTAATGTCTACCAATATTAGTATACAACCAGTTTCAGATATTCCTTTGTTCATTTAAATAAGGTATGTAAATAGGTACCACAGGGACTAATCAAAATATCCCAGTGAACTTTTCAAGTCTTCCGTGCTGCTATAATCAAATCTAATCCCCAAATCAAAGATTCCGAACTGGTATTAAACTCGAAACGGTCAAAGTGGAACTTACTTTGAATTCGTCAAAGCTAAATTTGATTTGCGCCCAACTTAGTGCATGGGTTAACTAAGTTTTGAGCGTGCTATTACCGCGTCTGTGCCCTGAGTTTGTTTGTGCCCGGGAGCATAGTCTCGGTGGTCGAAATTTAGAGCTGACTGTTTATTGCAACTCTGTTACAGTGTTGAGATTCGAAATTTTAATAGTATATTATGATAAAAGTGAGTAAAGTTGATCATTACACACGAGTAGGGTTTCTGCTCAAAAATTCTCGAACTCGAGAAAACTCGAGGAATCCGCCTGGGTTCGAGACGAGAAAAAAATCCGTGCCTCGAGAATCATGTAAATCTGAATACTACCAAAAACATTCTGTAAAAAACTAGCCAAGTCTCGATGGAGCTGCTTGTTTATCTCTAAAAAGTAATGAAATCTAGACAAAGTCGTACCAAGTCTGAGGTTCCTTACTGCGATTTCTTTATTATTGTAGTCACAGAAAATGTGTCGGTAGTGTGGCACATTACCGACACATTTTCTGTGGCTAGTTTTTTACAGAATGTTTTTGGTAGGATTCAGATTTACATGATTATGTCGCACTCGCAGTGTTTTAGTGTTCCTAATTCTTAAAAGAAAACGTATTAAAATTTGATTATTAGAAGATTTTTAATGAAGAATGAAGATTTTTGTGTGTAGCCCGAGCCGCAGGCGAGGGCGTAAAACAGCCGAGTGTCTTGTGAGCAAGCTGCTCACGAGTCTCATACGCACTTTTTCAACACACTGCGAGCAAAAACAAATATATGTATTGCATAAATCGTTTTACCACACAGTAACAAATGCGATACAAACAAAATGACAAATGTAAAAAGTATAGTCTATGTATAAGTATAGTCTATATAAAAATATAGTATGTCCGTCTGTCTGTCTGTCTGTTCGTATGTCTGTCACAGGGCTGTATCTCATGAACCGTGATAGCTAGACAGTTGACATTTTTAACAGATGATGTAATTCTATTGCCGCTATAACAACAAATACTAAAAATAGAATAAAATAAGTATTTAATAAAATAAGTATTTTTATAGATAATGTTGCGGAACCCTTCGTTCGCGACTCGTACTTGGCCAGTTTTTTTTATTAATATCCGTTTGAGTTTACAAAGGCTGCGTGGCTTGGTAAGCTTGGTTTTCGTGTGCAGACAGAATGCGACCAAAAGTTCTTTGATCCCGGTTAAAAGCTTTATAACAGGTTTTTTACGTTACCGAATCGATAGCTAACCCCCAGCGGAGAAGATGTGAAGGTCGAGCACGTGTATCATTTTTTATAAGGTAAACTACATTTTGGCCTTGGTTTCCTGGGCCAACGTTGATGAAGACGGACGGAAGAATAAATGGTTGTACATAAATAAAGTAAATCACCTGATACCTGGGCGCCTAGGAGCTTTTGAGGAAAGATTGATATAAATCCTCATATTTTTAGTTGTAACCTCGAAATATCTCCGTCTCGACTCGACCTCGAAACCATATTTTGGTATAATAGTTGATAAAATTACCTCGAATTTGCCTCTAGTCGAGGATTCCTCAGTCAACAGAACTGTCAACTTAAGATACTTCGAAATGTACCTTGACATTCCTCGACAGCTTCTAAACGACACATGCGTGGCGGTTTGTTTTTGAAAATCTCTTCGGGCTGATGACGTAATTGAGGAACCTCCAAAATATCGATTGGCCTCGAAAAGTTTGTGTTAAGGTAGAGTCGAGGTTACAACTAAGAACATGGGGGAAAATCCGTAACATGCGATGATTCTTATTCGGTTCACGTTAGAGTCAATGTAAACCTGAAAGTGACAGTTTTAAAATTAAGATGAGTCTGTAGGATATAATTGTCTATACAAATGCTCAAATTGTAGAAAAGCCGTGTTGGCCGAGTGGGATGTACCTCGACTTTCAATTTGAAGGTCGTGGGCTCGAATGCGGGCCCAGGCCCGGCATGCATCAATGGATTTTTCTGTTCAAAAATTTATATGCGCATCAAAAACACGTGCTTACAACGGTGAAAGAAAACATCGTGAGGTAACCAGTTAGTGTGCTTATAAGCGGCGATGGGCTTGCAACCTATGGATTGCTAGCTACTGCAAAATATGGGCATTTGCCAAATATAATGTTTGGACGTGCCTCTGACTACCTCCACCAGACATCTACAAAGGGTCTAAACGCCTGGAGATCTGAGAGGATATCTACCACCGTACTTGGGGATTAAAGTCGTGACCCTAAGTAGGTACTTAGGGAGGTAGTAATATCAGGTGCAGCTGTTGCCAGAATATGAGACGTGGGTATGGGTATAGGTAAAGTTACCTATAGTAAAGCCTATTACCAGCCTACGTAGGTACCAGCAATGCGATCTCATAAAAACTGTCGATAATATTTACGATACGCATACGCCATCTAGAGCTAGCCGTTGTTAACTCTCTTAGTCGTTTCTGCCGCGGTGTTAGGCACTGGCAGCGCCTTAAGAAGAAGAAGAAACAAACAAAGAATACAAATACTTACAATTTATAATCTTAATATATATAAATTACGCGTCACGTTGTTGTCCGCGATGGACTCCGATACTTAACCGATTTTAATCAAACTTTGCACACCGTTTGATCCAACTTGAAAGATAGGATAGCTTACATCTCAATTTATAGTCGCAATATTATATTATTGCAAACTGTTGACACAGCAACGCGTGGCCGAGTCTGCTAGAAGTATATAGATTAGATGTTTTTAGGGTTCCGTACCCAAAGGGTAAAAACGGGACCCTAATACTAAGACTTCGCTGTCCATCTGTCTGTCACAGGGCTGTATCTCGTGAACCGTGATAGCTAGACAGTTGATATTTTCCCTGAATATGTTTTTCTGTTGCTGCTATAACAACAAATACTAAATATTTAAGTGGGGCTCCCATACAACAAACGTGTTTTTTGCCGTTTTTAATACATGTTAAGGAACTCTTCGTGCGCGAGTCCTACTCGCACTTGGCCGGTTTTTCTTGTATTGTTATTAGTTTGTGGTTCGCCCCTATATCTCTGTCATAGTTCTGAAGCTACAACGGTCCAATGTTGAAAAACTCCGCCAACGAACACCGGTTACAGTCTCACGCTTTATCGATGTGATGAAAACTCATTTTGGGAGCGACGCGGTTCAAGCCTGGCAAAATGTTGGTTGTTTTTCATACAAATCGTAGTTACGATCATATTTGACTGGCCTTACAGTTCTGTTGGTAGTTCTGTCTCACTTATAGAATATAGTTCCGATTTCACAACTAGATGTCGCCACTAAAAGTATTCCGATCCTGAATCGCGCTATCGAAGCGTTTTGGCCATAGACCTAGGCAAATTAATATTTTTGCAAATATAGCTACCTACATAGATCAAGGTTCGTTTCATTTATTTAAGCGTCCTACCGAGTACTGATTCTGCGCTGTAGGTGGGTTCATGGGACAAACATTTGTGTGATGAACATTGAACATGGATGTTTTTTCTGTGTCTGGGTGTTATAATGTGCCTTATGTAACTATTTACAAAAAAAAGGATATAAGTATTCTATGAGTAATCTGGTTCTCATAGTACTAAGCTTGGCTTAGTGTGTGTATGGCGTGTGAAATGTGCACCAATATGTATTTATTTTATATTTGGAAAATAACTATCTAGCCTAGAAGTATCAGGTAACAAACACGGCATGATGCCTTTAATAGGACACTCTGTCATCTACGAGCTTTATATAACTCAGTGACCCTGCACTCTAGAGACCTAAAAATTATCTAGCTTTTAAAAATTCTCTAAAAATACACATAAATATATTAATATTTTCGTCGAGCTCCTGTTTTTCGTCATTAACTTTCTAAATCCACATTTTTAAATTTTTTGAAATACGCCATCTAGTTCATATTTTTTTTACTAAATATGGCTTTGTTATACTACAAAAATCCAAAAGTTTGGCTCTCGGTCAAGATACACGTAAATTTTTATTAAAGATCCTTTTGTAAAATGCTTTAAGAGTACCAGTGAGGTGCCGATCGAACAAGGTGAAGGTTCAGAGAAGCAAGGCAGCGGTGTTAAAAATAGACCCAATCAAAAAAAAATACGGAAAACTGCGACTGACTTGCCCTTTCAGGTATGAAATGTTAAGTTACTGAAAAACGTTCCAGATATAATATTTAAACGAGCCTTTGACTACCCCCTTGAGACATCTTCAAGGGTCTGGGTGTCTGTAGATCTAAAAGGATATCTACCGTATTTGGGGATTACAGTCGTGATCCTTTTTCGAAATATAATTTTATGAAGTATACATTCGGGATACTTTTATTTTAAAAAGTAAACAATTCAATTTTTGCTTTAAAAGGTGTGTCATCATATACGCAGCATTCGCAGGACACAAGTATGCCGTGTGACTAGTAAGTAAATGAGTGCGCGGCCGTCGGCCAATCAGTGCACGGCTAGCCGTACGCGGCTGCCGCTCTCAAATGCCGCGCTATGTTTGGTTACACCTTGATGGTAATGTCACTAGGTATTCTTGATGATTACATCTTAAAACATCATAATAGCCATTATAATTTTATTTTTAACATTTTGATAAACATAAAAGCTTTGATTTCATATAAATCGGGTACCTTCATTCACTTCCACACTTAACACGCGATTTACAAACTTGCGTTTTCAAACTATAAATCAATACCACGTTTCCGTTTTAATACAACTGTCATATTATGACAGGCAAAGCTTGCTTAGTTTTGCAATGCGTTGGAAATGAGTAAGCAACTTTATATTTCAAACTACAATATTTGCTTAGAGCGTGGCGCCGTGTTTTGTCAACTCAATTGTAGTTACTGTAACAAAGAAACTAGGGACGTACTACAATCTCTAAAGTAAGGCTAAAGCAGTATTAATAGCGGCACGAAAGTGACAACGCCATTATGTGTTCGTATAGCTTTGTCACTTTCGCTCAGGTACTTGCCGCGCGCAAATGGTGTTATTGTTCGTTCGCACGGAAAACTTGTGTCTTGCGAGTGCCGCGCTCGATTGCCGCGCGATGTCTGGTCACACCTTTACTGTGTTACCCAGTCGCATGAGTTTTATTATATTTAGATAAGACATCAAATAAAAGAGAAGATTGCAAATTCAGCGGCTATGTAGGTATTATTTATGTATGTACACCGATTACTCAGTAAAGCTGGTCGGATTTCAGTGGCTTTATTCTGCTGTGTAGAAATAATTCCATTTAGATTAAATCTATAATAAGATTAGTAATTTTACTTTTCAGACAAAACAAGAATTTTACTTTTTAATAGAAATACGGCTACTCTATTATTTTTATTATATTATTCTCTATTAGTATTCGCCGATCTGCCGTTGATCGCGGTCGCGGCTGATGAAGAGCATCTGAATTGACTCGAAACGTCAGCAATACAAGAAAAAACGTGGTACTTAGCCGTATTTATAGTTAAAATGAATAACAACCTCGATAGTTTTAATACTATGAATTATACTATTTGTCTTAACATTAACTTTATTTATTGTTAGTTTCTATGCGTGACTTTGCTTTTGTATCTGCTTAATAAGTAGTCTATGTTCTTTCGAAATACGAGTAATGTATCTTTCAAAATGGTGAAAGAATTTTTCAAATAAGTGCCGTGGTTTCCGAAATTACCCTCTGCAATCTGTATACATACCTACAAACTTACATAAATAGCACTTTTCTTGTAATATTAGTTAGAATAACTTTGTACTCGTACGTCATGCGGTTTTCTTTGAAAACTTATTGCGAATATAGCATGTTAAAAAAATATAGGATCACGATAACTGTAATCCCCAAGTACACGGTAGACATCCTTACAGATCTCCAGGCGCTTAGATCCTTTGTGTATGTCTAGTGAGGGTAGTCAGAGGCACGTCCAAACATTATATTTGGCACATACCCTCATTTTGCAGTAGTTAGCATTCCATAAGTTTCCAGGTTGCAAGCTTTCTCACGATGTTTTACTTTACCGTTTTAAGCGCATGAAAAAATAACATGTAGATTGCTTATATTATTATACATATTTTTAATTATAATTTATTAAATAAAAATATGTGTTCACGAAATTTAGGAATTCTATTTAATTTTTATCACTTTACAGATTAAGTATTTTGGGTGAACTTACTAGATTATCTATTTAATCTAATAAATAAAAGAAGAAAATGTGTATTTGTAAGTAAATTTGTATTTATTTCTACTCTCTGTCGCAAGCCTACCCCTCAGTCCTTGATCCTCCTAATCCCTACGTCAACGGTTGATTATATTCTAAGCGAAGGGGTAAAGGTTTTATTTGCTTTCATCGTCTACTTTATTAAGGCAACTATTCACCAAAAAACAAACGGCTGGTTATAGCAACTAGGTATCTGCTAATGCATGAGAATTGGTTAGTATAACATATTATTCTTGTTTGAGGCTTCTAAAAAATAAAATTAACAAGATCACGACTGTAATCCCCAAGTACGGGTAGACATCCTCTCAGATCTCCAGAAGCTTTGAGCCTTTGAAGATGACTAGTGGGAGTAATCAGAGGCACGTCCAAACATTATTTTTTGCACATGACCATTAGTTAGCATACCATACGTGACAGGTTGCAAGCCCATCGCCGCTTATAAGAATGCTAACTGGTTTCCTCACGATGTTTTCCTTCACCGTTTTGAGCACGTGTTTTTGATGACGCATATACATTTTTCGAACAGAAAAAACCATTGATGCACTCCGAGATTCGACCCACAATCTACAGATTGAAAGTCAAGGTAACCCACTCGACTAACACAGCTTTTAAGAAAAAAATAATTGAAAAAAATGATAAACCCCAAGCCGTATTTACCTGATTCTTCTAGGCTTGGTCGCGAGGTACAGACGTAGTTTCACCTAGCTCCTAAGACGTTTCAAAGTGATCCTCGTGATTTTATTGAAATAAATGCCTTTTGAATTCGAATTTGCATGCAAAATGTGACAAAGATAGAAATACCTGCTAAACGGCTTATTTCCTACACCTCATTTATTTCACACCGAATTCGGATATTCGTATTAATGATTTATCACGTATTTACGCGGTTGCACGAACCATTTTCTACCATTGTTGCAAGCTCGACCGACGTGCTGTATTCCAATGGTAATAAGGTTGATTATTGATTGGCCGATTAACGATTCTTTATGTCAAAACTATTCTTAGTATTAATATAGTATAATAAATAAATATTGGTGGACATTTCACACATCGCCATCTAGCTCCGAACTAAGCAAAACTTGTACTATGGAAACCAGATAACTGATAGAATACGTATAGGGGAACCGGGGGTAATCAGAGCCCGTAAAAAATTTAGTGTCAATTCTGTTGACACCAACCTAAACTAAAAACGATTTAGACGTTTTAAATAGAAATACGGCTAATTACCACGTTTTTTCTTGTATTGCTGACGTTTCGAGACAACTCAGATTTCTGCTTTCAGCTCGGGCGGAGAGGGCTAAGAACCGCAGTATTCGCCGATCTGCCGTTGATCGCGGTCGCAGGCGATGCTCATGATGAAGAGCATCTGAATTGTCTCGAAACGTCAGCAATACAAGAAAAATCGTGGTAATTAGCCGTATTTCTATTTAAAATGATTAACAACCACGATAGTTTTAATTCAATGATTTAGACGTTTCTAAAATTATTGCTGTCTTTTACTCTATACGAAATAGATGAAGCCGTTAAGACGAGTAATAAATGTTTTTGATGAATGCAGAATCGTTTTTTCTCATTAACCGCAAAACATGCAGTTTTATTTTTCATAAGATAACTTAAGGATATAATCTAGATAAATTACAGACAGAAACACGATTGGTGAAACTTTTTTCGATAGATTTATTTTCCAAAGTCGACTCTTCAAAAACACTGGTTTCGTTTTTTATCAAAACTATGAATAGCTAAACAGTTATTTTTTATGTCATTCGTTAGATAATCATACTAGCTAAGTAAATTACGGACAGTTTCTTTTTAAATTTGATGGTTTTTAAGATAATGCAGTTTTATCACTTTTTCCGTCATATCCGGGTAGACTCAGCCCATACAAAAAGTAAAAAAAAATCACTTATCACCATAGTTTAAGTATTAGTTTAGTCTGTCACCAATAGAATCGGCACCATTGGCATTTTCTAAACCTAAATACAAAAGTAACGATGAGCTTGCACCAAGTCACGTATGGAACACTCGCTACTGCAAAATGTAGGTAGGTATATAATGTTTGGACGTGCCTCTGACCCCAATTACTACGAGGATGGCCAAAGGGATTATAGTCGTGATCCTATTTCTTAAAAACGATCCAAATAACCTTTAGGGTTCACTCTTGTGTCAGTCTGGCTGTCACAAGCACTTTACTCAAAAACTAATAGGAGCAGAGATTTGAAATTTGGCACAACAATGGTAAGTCTCTCTGGGTGATTATTTACATAGATATAGTATATAAGTCTTTTAAGTCCACAAATTGTTCTATGGCCTCTCCCTAGTCTCAAAAATTTGCTTGTAAATTAACTCTTTTTGAATTAAGCTCGCCATTGTAGGTACATATTCTTTGTAATGTCATAATTGGTAATGTTTTCTGTGTACAATAAAGTCAATAAAGTCTTTGTACCTCGTATATTTTGTTTTTTTTTGTGGATTCTTAAAAGCCAGAAAATATACTGAATAGTTATATTCTGAATAATTTCTGAACGGCTACTTTTATCGATAATTTATGAATTTATATGTAAAATTAATGTAACAAAAATTCTTTTAAAAGTCTGTCAGCTTGTTATGGCTGCAAGTTATTAAGAACTATAAATATTTTGATGCGAACTGTAACTTCCAATAGCTAATGGTCCAAGAAATAATCGGAGGTAATTTATATTTTCGCGTTATCTCAAAATCAAATTATGAAAGAAAACGTTCTTTCCACGCGAACAAAGTCCCACAGGTTTCCCAATAAATGCGAAAGTTTGTGATAAGGCTGCTATATATGTTCCCTAATCAAAAATAAACGAAAAAACGGATTAAGATGAAAATTGCTGTAGTATGAAGACAAAAAATCTGAACAAATAAAGGGGGGGACTTATAATCCGAAAAACAACCCCTAAATGATAAAAAAAGCAAAAAACATGATTTTGGTATAGATGGCGCTGGTTTGCAATAAATCTGACATCTATGTTGACATCAGTCGTCCATAGCAACGTGCGTTATTCTATGCGATTATTGAAAGGACATGACAACGTTTGTCGCGGGTCTGCTATTATACAACTATATAGATAAAGCTAGTTATTTATATTATACTAGCTGACCCGTGCCCGCTTCGCTGGGCGACAGACATTTCTAAATGTGGTTATTTTGAATAGGTATGGCTATGGTATGGCTTAAATGGCGATAGGTATCCGCGGATATACGCAAGTGGTCCCGCTGCCGGCCCCGTGAGTATAGTCACTGGTAGCCACGATTTTAGTAACCTGCAACTTTTATATCAGTACTTATGACTTACCCATTAAGGAGTAAACCATCTGCAGAGCATGCTGTGCATGGCACGCAACGCATCTTAGCTGCGTGGGTTAATTTGTTTGACAACGTGAGTCTACATTTCCACAGCTTTATTTACTCATCATAACTTCAAAACGAATCGACCGATTTGAACAACTCAAAAAGTGGTTTACTCCTAAATTTATAGCCTTAATTGCTAATTAGTTAAGTTGGATAAGTAATATCATGATATGGATAGAAACAAAAACGGTTATTATATCTAACTATCGTAATATTTAGATAATATACCTGCCTCCTCGCAGACTTTTTTATGCGCAATAATGAGGACATTCAATAATGTATCATTATTTGTTTACGTACTATAAATAGTTTTTGCAGCACACGCGAAAAATGCAAAAAAAAAATAGTTTATCCATTACAAACATAAAACAAACAAAACAGACAACAAAAAATCAAATCTTTCCTCTTATAATATTAGTATACCAACTAAAATAACCCATAATGGTGTAGCAAGCCTACACAAATATAAAGAATGTTTGCGCCTATTATTATATAGGTAGGTTAGTAGTAGTTAGGTAGGTACACATGTGCTGCTATCTGTTGAGTTTTTTATGAATTAATGTATAATTCGTAATTCTTTTTTAGGGTTCCGTACCCAAAGGGTTAAAACGGGACCCTAATACTAAGACTTCGCTGTCCGTCTGTCAGTCTGTCTGTCACAGAGCTGTATCTCATGAACCGTGATAGCTAGACAGCTGAAATTTTCATAAATGAAGTATTTCTGTTGCCGCTATAACAACAAATACTAAAAACAGAATAAAATAAATATTTAAGTGGGGCTCCCATACAACAAACGTGTTTTTTTGCCGTTTTTTATAGATAATGGTACGGAAGCCATCGTGCGCGAGTCCGACTCGCACTTGACCGGTTTTATTTTATTCCTTTTTTTTCGATTGTCGACAGCATGTTAACCAACTTTGCCTAAAGCAGTATATTGATATCTCTTATAGATTACCCAAACTCAGACCGCTATAGTTCCACATCTGGTATTCCGATCTTCCAAAATTATAGTCTTTAAGTTGCCTAGGACTAATAGCTATATAACAAAAAAAGTTTCATCAAAATCCGTTCAGTAGTTTTTGCGTGAAAGCCTGACAACAGACAAACAGACAGACAATAATTTCAAAATGTTTATTTTTGGCTTATGTTACTTGTATGAAGACCCCTAGGAGTATTTTTTTTCGTTTTTATTCAATGTACAGAATTGAACTCTTCTACAGCTTTATTATATGTACTCGTATATAGATGTTATATATGTATGTAGTTGCCACTTCAGATACCGCGGCTTTAGTTTCGGGTTACGGGTCAATCATACTTTTGGTAAACGATTTCACGTTTAATTTTATAGAGATGAGATTCTATACTCGATGTCCAAATGTCCACTTTACTCGAGGCTAGTAAACTATATTTACGTTTAAAAAACTAAAAATAAAACCAATGAAAATGTTCATAGAGAAAGAGCGCTCGTTGTGGACATTATAAAATTTAACTCTCAAATAAACGGTTTATATTGCAAAAATGATTAAAACGACGATTATTAAACAACACAGCATAGAGTATTTATCTATCTATTAGGTTAGGCAAAGGTATTGTAACAGGCGATATTTATTTATTGTATATTCATATTTATAGACAAAACGGGAAATCATTAGTAGTCCGAATAAAACATAAGGTGATTTATAATCCGAAAAACATTCCCAAAATGATAAAGAAATGCAAAAGGGATGATTTTGATGGCAAAATGTGCAAAAATCTGACATCAGTTTTGATTACACAGGACAGAACAGTCTGTCAAGGGTCGGCTAGTTTTGATTAAAGTTTGTTTATGGGGCTATAATATCGAAATATTTTGATACCTACTATTAAGATCAACTTGTGATTTATTGTTAAAGATAGGTAATATGTAGATCTAGATTTCTATTAGAATAGGTTTTTTGATAAGTAATTATACATAATTTATATCATTAATTTATTCGAAAAGCAAAGGCGGACCACGCGCCGACGTGTGTTTGTCGTCATTGCAGCGGTCGGTAGGATTATTTATCGAAGTGATTAAAGATGGGTACATCTTTATTCACAGATACTATACATTATAAAATAGGAGATGTGGCTTGTTCACAAGTATTTCTTTTTTCGTTTCGAAAAAGAGCAATCGTCGACATACAGGGCCTTAAAGTAGTGATATAGCGTCCACGCTCATCATCATCTTCTGCCCTTATCCTACTTATGTGGGTTCGGCACAACTTGTGTACGTGTACTCTTCCATTTCCCTCTATCAGCCTCTCATCACTCACTCCTTTCTTAACCATGTCATCTTTCACACAGTCCATCCATCTTTTCTTTGGCCTACCTCTACGTCTACATCCATTCACCTTCATTAGCGTCCACGCTCATCCTAAGTATTTGTTTATTTTACTTAAATTAAAACAGCGCACATTCACCAAATACTCAAATTAAAGATAATGAACTAATATGACTTGATTAATAAAAAATAAACATTTACGTCACAACAAAAAATATTCATAGATTAACACAGAAATTGTCTATCAAATTGGTCTTTAATTGGTATGCAACCTATACTTATTTAGAATGGATTATTATTTATTGAAAATTGGATTGTGTGTATTTGGGTTATGTAGTACAAGCGCATTATAATAAACTCATATTTCTGTTTTTAACTAAAGCAGTTTGGTATAAAGTCAAAAGAATAGACAATTTCCTTGACCTACTAACTTACTTGACCAAAAGACGTTTATAAAAGTACTAATCACTATATTCTTAGTTGTCACCTTAACTCGACCTAGAAACCGTGTTTTGGTAGCTTTAGTTGATAAAATTACCTCGAGTTTGTTTTTAGTCGAGGATTCTTCAGTGAACATAACTGTCAACTCAAGGTACTTCGAGATGTAGGTACTTTAATATTCCTCGACAGCTTCTGAGCGACTCATGCATGTGACGGTTTGAATGAAAATCTCCTCAGACTGATGACGTAATGACGTAATTGCGGAACTTCCAAAATATCGATTTGACATGAGTTACTTCTCGAGGAAAACTTCGACGGTCTATATACCCTATAAAGAGTTCGAGTCAGGGTAGAGTCGAGGTTACAACTAAGAATATGGGGATAAGACTAAAACTTAACACTATAGCTTAAATAAAATCATTTTAAATATTCCTATGCTTCCTATCTAACTATTGAAGTTTTAATAAGGATTCCTATTTATGTATTTCTAGCAATAACTGGGCCAAATATGATAAAATAGTATATAGAGATACTCGTGGTTTAAAGTCTTGGAACGGATATAGGCGGAAATATAACGGATATATTCTTTTTTCAAAAAATTACTTTCATATTCCAGGAATTTCAATGTTTTACGATAAAGTTGTCAAAAATCGATTTCCTGAATCTACGTGGACGATGTTGCGGTTAAAAGCTAGTATTACATAACTTACACCAAATACAATTTTATTTCAGTAACCTCAAGTTTATTCAGAGAAGCCCCTAAACAAAACATTAAAATAAACTGAAAATTACAAAGTAACCGCCTATTATACAGGCATTTTTTTTATTATCTCCTTTACTTTACTGCAGTTGAAGATGGGAACATTAGCTGGCGTATTTTATGATGAATTTCACCAACACCTTTACCACAGAATAACTAAAAGTATCTTAGTTTCGATGTTTCACTCAAAATATACACTTTATAAAACAGTATAAAAAAATTGAATGTAATTATGGGCATAGAGATACATATGAAATAACTAGCCGCCGGTGACAGATGTCGTCCTGTCAAATTTTAATAATCGAATAGAAAAGACAATGTTTTCAGTTTGTGATATCAGATGTGTTGCACACCAGCGCCATCTATCAAAATCATCCCTTTTGCGTTTTTTTATTATTTTGAGGATGCTTTTCATATTTTAAAGTAGTCTATGTTTTATTCGGGCATTATATCTACATCTACAGCAAATTTCAACTTAATACGTTTTGTCGTTTAGGCCTGATTGAGGCACAAACATACATACAAACTCACAAACTTTTACATTTATAATATTATTAGGATCTTAGGATAGAGGTTTGCATATTTACTCCTCCTATGACCCTTGGCTGAATTTAAATGGAAAATTATTTAAATAAACAAATTAATAAAATATTAAAGGACATTTTTCATAACACCATTTAGCCCAGAACTAAGATAATATTACTCTACTTTTTTTTAAAGACATTTTTAATAAATAAATAAATATTGGCGGATTTAACACACAGCGTCATGTAGTCCCAAACTAAGTAAAGCTTGTACTATGGAAGCCAAATAACTCATAAAATACTTACATACTTTTTTTTTGTAAAGACATACATATAAACTTACTTATTATACATATGAACATGAACATCCAGGCATAGAACAATGATCATGTTCATCACACAAATGTTTATCGTAGAACCTACTAACAGCTGAGCTAAGACCAGTCACATTAGCAATAGAAACCTTACGCCATAGCGATAAGATTCATTTTTCATTGAAAGCTAGTTTAAATGACACAGGCCATGTGTACAAAATAACACTTTTGCATAATGATTATTATGATGATCATAATTTGTAGCTCCAATGGTACCAACAAAATGGCCACCTAATTTATTATTTCACCTTTTCAGGAGAATTTACGGTAAAATATTTTAAACTTGGCTGTAAAATGAACAGATTTTCTTGAAATGATAATATTTATGGTACAAGGAATACCGTGATGATAATAAATAGGCTATTGGGGAAATTTGCATCTTGTTAGGCCATAGCTAATTAGCTATCTTTACAATATCAATGATGTTTTGAAAAAACCGGCCAAGTGCGAGTCGGACTCGCGCACGAAGGGTTCCGTACCATTATCTAAAAAAAACCCCAAAAAACACGTTTATTGTATTGGAGCCCCACTTAAAGATTTATTTTATTCTGTTTTTAGTATTCGTTGTGGCTACAGAAATACATCATCTGTGAAAATTTCAACTGTCTAGCTATCACGGTTCATGAGATACAGCCCTTGGGACAGACAGACGGACAGCGAAGTCTTAGTAATAAGGTACCGTTTTTACCCTTTGAGTACGGAACCCTAAAAAGGCCTAAACCCACGAGCATGTATTAGAAAGGTGATGAGAATGAATGAAGCAAAACAAGTTTGTCAAACTGGTGATACGATATCGATGATGTTTTTTAAATGTATAGACAATAGTCCCAAGTTGGTTCCATTTAAATTACATTCATGTAGGACTAACAGTTCCTTCATAAAACTTAAAATACCGGCCAAGTGCGAGTCAAACTCGCGCACAAAGAGTTCCGTACCATTATTTATAAAAAAAACGGCAAAAAGACGTTTGTGACGTTTGGGAGCCCCACTTAAATATTTATTTTATTCTATTTTTATTATTTGTTGTTTTAACGGCAACAGAAATACATAATCTGTGAAAATTTCAACTGTCTAGCTATAACGGTTTATGAAATACAGCCTTGTGAAAGACAGACAGACGGACAGCGGAGTCTTAGTAAGTCCCGTTTTTACCCTTAGGGTACGGAACCCTAAAAACGATTTTTTGTTTTCTTTTAGTTAGTTTTTATAACGAAATTATTTGTTTTCTTTCGCATTGGCCGTTCACGTCTTCCGTGTTACCTACTATACCATGTAACATACTATACGTGTAACCTACTATACCGTGTAACGTCACTGACACGACCCAATGAAGTCCAAGGAAGGCAGTGCCTACGAGGAGTCTAATTTGTTTTTGGGTCGGATTGAAAATCCATTAAAGGTTTAGGTAAGTGGCAGTCTTTGGTCGAATATAAAAATCCAAGGTTTTGTGTTACATTTAGATGCTAAAGTTTTACGTTGTTAAATATTTAATTCAATTCTTTACGTAACAAGGCTCTGGGTTCGTACCACAAGCTCAAAAGTTATATCAAAACAGTATAACGTATGGTGTTGTCACTTTCGCACCGTTAGTAATACTGTTTAAATATTATTTTCAAGCTTATGGTTAGGTTAGTGTTTTTATATCGACTGGTCGGGCAACTTGTCCAGTATATAATACTATTAGAAGTTTTGCTTCGTTTCACGATGTGTAAAATTTC
Organism: Hydriomena furcata; assembly: GCA_912999785.1. Taxonomy (NCBI): domain Eukaryota; kingdom Metazoa; phylum Arthropoda; class Insecta; order Lepidoptera; family Geometridae; genus Hydriomena; species Hydriomena furcata. The sequence goes on from OU538837.1 coordinate 11,493,875, forward strand.
CACTAATATTTATATATATGGTGATACTTGAAACTTTTGGTGTTGCGTATGGGCCGAGTCTACCCGAATAAGACAGAAAAAGTGATAAAACCGCATTATCTTGAAAACCATCAAACTTAAAAAGAAACTGTTTTTAATTTAGGTAGCTAGTATGATTGTCATAAAAAAATAAAACTGTATGTTTTGCGGTTACTGAGAAAAACGATTCTGCATTCATCAAAAATGTTTATTACTCGTCTTATTGTAAATAGCTGGACCGCAACAGTTGTTGTCCTGTCCAAATTTCAATAATCTCATAGAAAAAGTACTTTCAGTTTTTCGAATTTTACAATTTTTCATTCCGATTTCAGTGCACAAATGTACAACAATGAGTCTGAAGAAAAAGTTCCATAAAAACTACAGAGTTTTATACAAACTTTGCCCCCGTTTTTAGGGTTCAGTACTCAAAGGGTAAAAACGGGACCCTATTACTAAGACTTCGCTGTCCGTCTGTCTGTCACAGGGCTGTATCTCATGAACCGCGATAGGTAGACAGTTGAAATTTTCACAGATGATGTCTGTCTGTCGCTGCTATAACAACAAATACAAAAACCAAACGTGATTATTTTTGCCGGTTTTTATCGATAAGTACGGAAACCTTCGTGCGCGAGTCCGACTCGCACTTGACCGGTTTTTCACCCTCTTATGGGTAGAATTTCAGATAATCCTTTCTTATCGCATGCCTACGTCATACAAAGAACGCACCCTCCAAGTTTCAGGTCTCTGCGATCAGCGGTTTATGCTGTGCGTTGATAGTCAGTCATTCAGGACAAAGCATTTTACAGTTATACTAGCAGTCCGACCCGGCGTCGCACGGGTGTAATAATGATTTTTTTGGTAATTTTTTGACACCTTGGGTTACATTATTGAAGTTTTCATACGAATCCCTAATAGTTAGACCTATGGTATTACGGTCTTTTTTGTAGATATTGATATCCTCTATAAAACTAGTACATCACTTTGCTCTATTGTCAATAATTTTTGCAAAAAACGCGATATAAGGATTTTTTTTTTGTTTTTTTTCTTCACACGTTGGGTTACATTATTGAAGTTTTCATACGGATCCCTAACGTTTTTGAAAATATCCTATAACCTATGTTCATCAAGGATAATGTAGGATTTTAATGGTAAAAGAATTTTTCAAATCGGTCTAGTAGTTTTGGAGCCTGTTCGATGCAAACAATCGAATTTTTCCTCTTTATAATATTAGTATAGTGAGTTGAAAAATTGTTAAATAAAACTACATCTCGACTAAGAAGATGCAGACATCTATCAAAGTCCTTTACGGTCTGCCGCTTGCGGTGCTTTTCCTACTGAATACACTATGACCTGTTTCTCGCCCATCGGAATAGTCTAGGAGCCAACATTACTTTATTCACATCATATTTTTGATTGACAGATGAATATCATCACCTCCTTGCCCGTATCTTCATGTGGGGTTGGCACAACATAATTTTCTCTTTTCCACTCACTTCTTTTCGATCGACGAAAAAAGTGATTCTCATTTCGACGCATCAATTTTTATCATTTTTGGGGTTCCCAAAGGGTAAAAACGGGACCTTATTACTAAGACTTTGCTGTCCGTCTGTCCGTCTGTTTGTCACAGGGCTGTACCTCATGCACCGTGATAGCTAGATAGTTTAAATTTTCACAGATGATGTATTTATATTGCTGCTATAACAACAAATACTAAAAACAGGATAAAATAAATACTTATTACACATACAATAAACGTGTTTTTTTTGCCGTTTTTTACAGATGATGGCACGGAACCCTTCGTGCGCAAGTCCGTCTCGCACTTGGCCGGTTTTTTAAGTATAACCGTGTCTACCCGCTTTGGATGATATATTGTGTAAATAATAGTCCCAAATTGGTCCCATTTAAATTGTATTTTTGTAGAACTAATCGTTTCCCTATAAAACTAATATCATATATCGTCGGTTTAAAGGTAAAATTCATTAAGTGACATAATTGATCAAATTCATTAAATTCGTGAAACGGTCTCACCAGGGCAATATCTACAAAACAAAGCAGTTACAAAAGCAACCTAATAATCTAAAAACAAAATCAAACTCAATAGGATTGCATTTAAAACTATGAGCAAAATGCAATCTTTTGCAAAAAATAATTATTATCGCTTATAACTCCATACTAGTTTTTCGCATTTAATGAATTTTACCTCTAAACCGACGATATTATCTTGACTTTTCATAAGTCGAAACATTTTCGTTAGATTTTTTATTAGTTTTTAAAGTGTCAAATCACAAGGATCCTATCCGAAACCTTTACTTTAAATGTACCCATAAAAACTGGGGAAAATATAAAATTATGGGGAAAAAATAGTTCTACCTCATTACATAATATGTGATACTCAGAAAGCTACTCAACTTGGATATAGTTTCATAAAAGATTTGAAATTGAGTCAAATTTGAATTGACAACCGTTTCCTTAGTACTTTTAATTATTATTTTTGTTTGAGCCTTCACCTTGTCCGATTGGCACCATACTGGAGCTCTACATAGCATTAAGGAAAGGATCATTAAATAAAAGGTAGACCCCAAACCGTGTTTGTTGCCTAATTCTTCTAGGCTTGAACGCGGGGAATCGGCGTAGCTTCAACTAGTTCCTAAGACGTTTCAAAGTGATGTTTGATTTTATTGAAATAAATGATTTTTGTATTTGAATTTGATTTTTCAGTTCCAAAGTAATAACAATGAAATACAGATTATGATACGATTTGAAATATAGAAAACTTTTAATACGGGCACCAGGTAAAGTTGTGGGCGGAAACACGTAAAGAACAATAGAAACAGGCAAATTTCAATTTTGATCATAGGTAACGAGCGCCGGCGTGAAGTAGTTAGAGCAAGTTATTTGGGTGTTGCCATGGCAGTGTGATTAATACTCTATCTACGCCCCGAATTTCACAGCTTAGTTGGTAGTAACTCTGCCTTCTACGCTGTAGGTTGTGGGTTCGATCCCCACCCAGGGCAAACATTTGTGTGATGAACATAGATGTTTGTTCTGTGTCTGGGTGTTACTATGTATAATAAGTATGTATTTATAAAAAAAAAGTATATAAGTATTATATCAGTTATCTGGTTCCCATAGTACAAGCTTTGCTTAGTTTGGGGCTAGATGGTGTTGTGTGTAAAGTCCGCCAATATTTATTTTATTTATTTAATTGTGCGTTAATACTATTACAGGAAGTATCTTGTAGCTTAAAGTTACGAGACTTTTCCCCATATTAAGTTGTAAACTGGACTCTACCTTGACTCAAACTCTTTCGAGGCCTACCTTGAGTTGACAGTTCTGTTGACTGAGGAATCCTCGACTAGAGCCAAACTCGAGGTAATTTTGTCATTTTGTGTAAATTACAGGAAAACCTATAAGAAGTTTGTACATACACTCTGTGTGCATGTCCGACTCACGTTTGTCCGGTTATTCTTAATATGTAGTAATCAAGTTTTGAGGGAAAAAAAAGTTGCCCGGAAAATTATAGTAGATATTCGGAAATAGCTGAAAGTGCTTTAACGATTGTTTGGTCTAATAGTATAAATATTGGTGAATAAGTCGCGCGAACTAGTCTAAATAAAACTTGTGTTGATAAAACGATGTATGTACCTACTTATATTTCTTTAATTTATTTTGTTTACCAAAAACAACACACTGCAAACACATGTAGAATACATTATATTACTAAGAAACAGAACAATCCTACTAATATAAATCCGAGGTTTTGTGAGGATGTTTGTGCCTCTATCACGCCCATACGATTAAGGCGAGTAATAAATGTTTTTGATGAAAGCAGAATCGTTTTTTCTCAATAACCGCAAAATATACAGTTTTGTTTTTTATGACAAAGATAAGTTAAGGATTTAATCTAGATAAATTACAGACAGAAACACGATTAGTGAAACTTTTCTCGATAGATTTATTTTCCAAAGTTGGCTCTTCAAAAACACTAGTTTCGTTTTTAATCAAAACTATGAATAGCTAAATAGTTCATTATTATATAATTCGTTAGATAATATTACTAGCTAAGTAAATTACAGACAGTTTCTTTTTAAATTTGATGGTTTTCAAGATAATGCAGTTTTATCACTTTTTCCGTCTTATCCGGGTAGACTCAGCCCATACAAAAAGTAAAAAATGTCACTTATCACCCCCTTAAAAAATGTCACTTATCACCCACTTATTAAGTGAATTTAGAGATATCACGCGAGCAAAGCCGCTGACAAAAGCTACTAGTCTATATTAATACTGAACCCACAAACTGCAGTGCAAATGGCAGAGCTACTACCAACAAGCTCAAGCCATAAATAATTAAACTTTAGGCTACGTGTTACTGACTATTGTTTTGAAACTCGCGACTACCTAATCCCCAAACAGCAAACATCCTCTTATAAGAAGTTAGTTAGGAGGAACGTCCAAACATTGCATTTGGCACTAGCCCACATTTTGCAGTATCATTGGTTCAGTGATAGGTTGCAAGACGACCGCATGTATCCGTATACAACGTTTTACAAAATACCCCTTAAAAAATATAATTAAGTAGCCGACCCGTGACAGACGTTGTCCTGTCAAATTTCAATAATTGATTGACAGCAAAATCCCCATTTACAAAATAATCCGCCATTTATAGAATTCATTTGTTACAAAAAATGTGATTAATGAAGAACCGCTCTACCGATTTTGTGCAAACTTCACATAAACCATCTACTAAATAGTCCGAACAAAGCCTAAACATTTGGTTTGGATAGGTGAGCCCGTTCTCGAGTTATAAAATTAAAACGAAAAGTGGCATTGATTTTTATATATATAATTAATTATAATTATGTCAACCCTAGTGAGCTGTCATGTCAGGGAACCAGATTATTTAACAGAAAGGCCTACGTACCTATTTTACATAATAATTGTCAATTTTAATAGTTTTTCTATTTTTCATACATAAATGTTTGTTTGTTTTTTTTTTTTGCATTACTACGGTTCTCAAATATTGTGAAGGGACTCATTATAAGGCCCCATTTAACCTCTTTTCAGCTATATGGGTAGTTTTACATCGTTTTACATAGTAGTAAATCGTTTTCCTTCATCAAAAAAACATCCGTCAGTCACGTACCAAGACAAGGTACAAATATTTGCCCATTTGGTAGAACAAGCAAACATTTGTCAAAAAAATATAAAATTAAATTTTACGTAACTTTATAAAAAGCTTTTTTAGTTTTGTTAGTATCTGTAAAATTTATTTGTATTATTAATATATTATTTTTTTATAATTATACTTAGGTATATATTTTTATTACATCCCTGAAAATTTACATATTATAAATACATGTCCTATTATATTGGTTACTATCCATAATAATCTTATAACTTGATACTGTCAAAGCATGACAAACAAACCGTCAACTCTAGTCCCCAGCTCCCGGACTAGAGCCAGTCACGTGACAGCCTGAAAAAGGGTGACCTAATTACCATGTCAGGTGCACGCTAACCATAGTATAAATTTATTTTATTAATTAAGACGAAGGTATTTGGAACTAATTTGTACAATGAAGTACAATTTACAAATTAGTTTTCGAGTGTTGTACGATAGATCTGTCCGTACTATTCGAATCCACAACTTACAGCGCAGAAGGCAGAGCTACCACCAACTGAGCTATAAGGCCAGCCAGGGCATGAACCCATTATAGTATCGAAACTGACACTTTTACTATACAAAAAGTGTTAACACACAATTTTTGTAAGTATACACTTTTTGTATTGTAAAAGTGTCAGTTTTGGCATACAAAAAGTGTTTACACACAGTGTTTGTGTCTATATACTTTTTGGATGGTAAAAGTGTCAGTTTTGGCATTTGGACGATACGATAGTGGTTCGTCCTCACTGTGCCACAGAATGTTTAATAAAGAACATCCATTTAGTTTCATCCATCCATGGTCCCATTGTTCCAGAAGTTTCTCTAACCAAATGGAATACTGTTGTAAAGATTAGGGAAAGTAATTAAGACGTTTTTGTTTCAATTGCTTTTTTAAAGGCGGTCGTTATGAGGGGTTTAACCGTTAATGCTACTTTAAGGGTAAATGCATTTAATATGACCTAGTTTTTAAAACTGACGTATATAAAATTTAGATTACTAGCCGACCCGTGACATACTTTGTCCTGCTCAAATTTCAACTGTCAAAGAAAATATTTTGAGGAAACCAGTTAGTGTTCTTGTAAGCGGCGATGGGCTTGCAACCTGTCACGTGTGGAATGCTAACTACGGCAAATTGTGGGCATGTGCCAAATGTAATGTTTGGACGTGCCTCAGACTAACCCTCTAGACATTTTTAAAGATATGAGCGCCTGGATTTCTGAGAGGATGTCTATTTCACTATAATTATGTGTAATAGCCAGTTATGAGACAAAGTTGCTCGAAATAAAATGATTTAATTTATATATTGATGTCTTTAAATCTTTACAGGTATTATGTTATCTGAGCAAAAAACATAATATTTTGCCACAATATTCTGAAAATGTCCAGGTTATTTGGTAAGACCATAAGTATCTTACGTATTTAAATCAATTGCGAACTATCAGAGATTCGAGAGCCCCCACAAAGCTCCCTTGACGAAGCCTTCAAAGAAATACTTGTCTATTTACTCGGTAAACTGCCGGAAAAACCTTTTTAAGCATTTCTTTACGTAACTTTGAAAATAATGGTTTGGATATTAGTCGGTGAACATTTTCTTAACTATTTATATCTACTCGTACGTAGGTACAAGTACTTGTTTTTTTTTGTTTATTGATTATGACATTTTTTACTTTTTAAATAGAAATACTGCTAATTGCCACCATTTTTCTTGCATTGCTGCAGATGACCTGCCGTTGATCGCATTCGCAGACGATGCTCATGATGAAGAGCATCTGATTTGTCTCGAAACGTCAGCAATACAAGAAAAAACGTGGTAATTAGTATTTCTATTTCAAATGATTAACAACCACGATAGTTTTAATTCTAAAATTTGTTATAATAAGTTTATGTCAAGTTACCCCTCCCAGCCAGATTTTCAAACGATTGACAATTACCTGTAAAAAACAAAATCGAATTATAATTTTTACTCTTCTTAAGATTTATATAACAATAATTATAACAATCTATATTGACCAAAATAATAAGCACACCCATAAATACACAATATTTAAAAATAAACATGAAAAGTTTAAGTTATCAGTTAAAATTCAAACTTCCTTATGGCCTTACATAATACCTACCAAAAACGTGCCAGTCGTCCGTTTGTCCGACGCCGAATTGAGTCGGTTGTAGCAAACTGAGTTGAGTAGACTTAAATCAGTTCCCGAACGAAAGAGCTTATTTCCTAAGTACCAATTCAGGTTCTTCGTACTTTACAGTCGGTAAAAAACATGATTGAAAGCGGTTTACCTAGTTAATGAACGTTGCCGACCTAGAATCTCTCACAATTAGCTACGCCAGCTACGCGAGAACAGTAGAGTAACTTGTAAAAGTGCTCGTAGGGCAGTACTATTATTAAACTTATTTCTACTGCCGTATTCCGTTTCGAAGGGTATTACAGGGACATGAGGTCTGAGTTTCCACATACACGGAGCGGTGCAAAGTTGACCAATGACAGCGCTCAGATATTCGTGTTTCAAAATGTCCAGCGTTGTGTTTGGTCCGTTCCGTGTAGGTTCGCAACACACCCTTAGCCTGCTGATAGCTAGATAGTGTTTTGTTATAGATGTTGATGGTGTGGCTTGGCAGTATGTTCACCTGATTATAAAGCCTCCAAGTAGTATAAAAAACCGGCCAAGTCGGACTCGCGCACGAAGGGTCTCTTACCATTATCTATAAAAAAAACAAAAAACATGTTTGTTGTATGGGATATGCCCCACTTTACTATTTATTTTATTGTTTTTAGTATTTGTTGTTGTAGCAGCAAAAGAAATACATCATCTGTGAAAATTTCAACTGTCTAGCTATCACGGTTCATGAGATACAGCCTTGTGGCAAACAGACAGACAGCGAAGTCTACTAAGACTTCGCTTCTAAGTAGGGTCCCGTTTTTACCCTCTGGGTATGGAACCCTAAAAATAAAATAACGTTAGAAATAAAATTATTTGTACAATCTTATTGACAGGAACATGGCATAAGAAGATAAGCCCGAAAAATGTTATCTCTCACCTGTCAAAGCTTACCCAAAAATAGCTCCATCTTACATTGCCCATTTAACTACGCTTGTATCTACGAGATAGAGGCTCTGATATATCCATAATAAGGGTATTTTAGCCCTACATATTTTCCCTTATCCTTGTCATATCTGCGCAATAATCTTTGTTACGTAATAACTAAAGCCACAGATGATTTTATACAGCTTTTATAGATGTCTCACTTCAAATACAAAAAACGTAACCCTCTAAAATATTTAAAAAAAAATTGGTGGACACCACAGCCCCAAACTAAGCAAAGCTTATACTATGGGAACTAAATAACTGATAGAATAATAATATTACATTTTTTGGTTAATACATTACATAATTATTATAATAATACTTATAAACCCATACAGAACAAAAATCTATGTTCATCACACAAATATTTATCTTGGGTGGGGATCGAACTCCAAACTTACAGCGCAGAAGGCAGAGCTACTACCAACTGAGCTGTGAGGCCAGTCTTTTGAATCCCTAGAAAGTTGATTGGGAATGACTCGATATTGATATATATATGAATATTGATCGATAATTAAATAAACAAAAGGCAACATTTAAAATTTATCTCTGAACCGATTTGCCGAGTCGCTTGTGTAACTGACCGTTAAATAAAGACCGTCGATCGCTGACGGTACTCGTCAACGGTATCTAAATATATAAAACTTTTGCGTTTCTGACTGACTGATCAACGCACAGCCAACCCTGGTCCTAAAAACTTGAGATATAAAAGGGATTCCCGAAATTCAGTGGTAGGTACAACGAGGGTTAAGGTGCCTCGACTTTCAATCTGAAGGTCGTGGGTTCGATTCCCGGCGTGCATCAAAGGATTTTTCTGTTAGAAAAAATTATATGTGCAAAAACACGTGCTCACAACGGTGAAGGAAAACATCGTGAGGAAACCAGTTAGTATTCTTATAAGCGGCGATGGGCTTGCAACTTGTCACGTATGGAATGCTGACTACTGCAAAAATGTGGGCATGTGCCAAATATAATGTTTGGACGTGCCTCTGACTACCCCTAATAGACATCTTCAAAGCATCTAAGCGTCTGGAAATCTTAGAGAATGTCTACCGTACAGTTGTGATCCTATAATTTTATTTTTTTGTACGAAATGGCGAGGGCTTTCACTAGTCCTTTGTGTAAAGAAATAACGGCAAATTTTGAACCGATACTGTTCACAATAAAGCTTATTTTCCGCTGCAAGGCGATTCAAATGACACGTGTGAGGGTCACGGACATTTTTCACATCAAAGAGAAGGGCGGATATCTGGATTAAACGTTTGCTTTTGGGTCGGATTTTACGGATAAGTCGCTTATGGTATTTGCTGGTTATGATCTGGTGAAGCATATCGATCACATAGATAGAATAGTCCTACTAATATTATAAATGCGAAAGTTTGTGAGTGTGTGTGCGTGTGTGTGTGTGTGTGTTTAATGAACACACATGGATCAAAATGAAACTTTTTAGCTTTTACGTCACAATAACCCCTATGCTTCTTTTTATCCAGGTCCCACCCGTGCGAAGCCGGGGCGAGCAGCTAGTAAATAATAAGATCATGACTGTAATTCCCAAGTACGGTAGACATCCTCTCAGATCTCCATCTTAGCTTATTTGAAGTCTAGAAGGGGTAGACAGACATTATATTTATTATATTTGACACATGCCCACATTTTGCAGATAAATAATCTCTTTAATGCACATAAACATAATAGATGGATAGTAACAACAAACATAAATGTACAGTGAGCAGCCTTATTGCTAAAAGCGATCTCTTCCAGACAACCTTAACAAAAACAAAAAAGACGGTTGTGTACAAAAGTTTAATTACAAAACATATTATAATCCTTAATGATACAAGTACTAAAGTTATTATTTTGGGAACCAACTCTGGTGAGGAGTTTTAGGCCGCCTAAAAGCCTACATTCTTAATCCGGGACCCACATCTTAACGATAATGATAGTAAAAGATATATTAAAGTTTACTGTGTACAATTTAGATGGTGATGGGATTTTGAGGAAAGCTTGTACGTGCGTAGCAAGGAATGGTAGCGATATGATAGAGTTCTCGTCTCACTCGTATACATTAATATGCTCTAAAGCGTATCGCCCACGCGAGCGAGAGTCGAAGCGTTGCTCGACTCCGAGCCGCCTCCGCTCCGCCTCGCCTGTGCCGCGACTCCGCACTGTCGAACAAGCGGCGCCGCACCGCGTGCGCGCCCTTGCCTCGACTTTAGCTTGTTACGTTTCGTATACACATTGGTGCCGATTTTGTTGGTGCCACACTTAACTAAAACTGAACAGCATCTTACTTTTTCTATTTCGTATAGAGTAAAAGCAATTCGCGCTCGACTTGGCGGGGGCACTGCCGTGCCCCCCCGATACATTTAGAGACGTCTAAATCGTTTTTAATTTAGTTTGTTACCAACAGAACTGACACTATTGTCTCGATTCGACGAATGTTTATGTTTGCGTCTTTATCTTTCCCATGACGAATCATATGACTACACCTGTCACACACAAATAGTTCCCTTTAGCCCGATAATATGGCCTCAGCCGGCCTAATAGTCACATATGCATGAGTGACGTCGTTTGTGACAGACACGTCCAACCAATGTCGAGACATTAAAATTTACAGCGCTGCTTCCAAACACTGTCATCGGCCACCGTTACGTTTACGGCCGTCAGTATGACGGTGGACGTTTTATGCAACAAAGTTTCAGTGTTGCTATCATCAAATAATCGTTATGGAGACAAGACAATGGAAACTTTGAAGATGCTGATGAGCATCATAATGCCAAAACCTCTATCTAGCTTCCTTTTGTCGATGATACTAACATTGATGGATGTTGAAAATATAGTGAGATGTTTACCGGGTAAGAATGTATTGTTACAGCCGTGTTTTTTATCGTGTGATTTTTAGGATTTTCGTGTGATCCGTAACTCAAAACGAAACCCTTATAGGATCACTTGCGTTGCACCTGCGTCCATCTCTCCATTAACTCCGAAACTACTAGGCTTAACATAAAAAAACAGAAAAAAGTTATTTAACTATACATTACAGACGAATCTACAAGTTTGTACGGAACCCTCGGTGCGCGAGTCTGACTCGCACTTGTCCGTTTTGTTTATTTAGCTCAGTCTGATAGAGACAAATGTTTTTAACATTCATCAATTATATCGGGTGTATATAGTTCCACTTCCGTAAATAGAAAACACGAGCTACTTCTACCAATGCTTTAGGTTAGCTAAAAGCTAAATTATTTTAGGATGAGTTTCCATGTACACGGAGCTATGCGGAGCTATGCGGAGCTGTGCGGAGCGGACCAAACACAGCGCTCGACATTTACAACCTCGAATATTTGAGCGTTGTCATTGGTCCGCCGCTCTGCACACGCACAGATTCGCACAGTGCCGTGTAGGTAGAAACTCACCCTTATCCTAAATGATTAAAGAGTTACGACTATTTTTGTATCGATCAGAGAAGGAAAACAGTTTTTTTTAGAAAACCTATGATAATGGTAAAGCTAATAAATAGACTATAGATGAGGCAATATTGGTGATTAATTAACTAAAGTGATGTTTTATTAAAAGTGATGTTTTATTAATTTTGTTCGGAAATCGGAATTCTGGAAAAATCTGTTATAAAGAACCGGCCAAGTGCGAGTCAGACTCGCGTTTTAGTATTTGTTGTTATAGCGGCAACAGAAATACATAATCTGTGAAAATTTCAACTGTCTAGCTATCACGGTTCATGAGATACAGCCCTGTGACAGACAGACGGACGGACGGACAGACGGACAGCGAAGTCTTAGTAATAGGGTCCCGATTTACCCTTTGGGCACGGAACCCTAAAAAACAAGATGGTAAACATCATGGTTTGAACATCCAGTTTCAGTTTCCGAAATAATTCTTATCAGTCTATATATTATATACACACAAAATATAATAGGCACATAAAATACGTAACAACCATTGAATTTAGGTAAAGTCAGTAACAAAGCAGTGGTATAGTTAGTAACTACCATCAAACACAATATAAATTTATTGTACCATCTATATTATCCTAGACCAGAAGCGTTAGACACAGCTTTCATGAAAAGTTAAGCATGCATTCCACTACCTGTAAATTTCTCACGACAAAGCTTCCACACATATACAAGTATACACACAAACACACCAGTAACTGTAGGTATGCGACGCTGTAACCATGAGAGTAAAAATGCAAATAACGCGCTTCTAATAAACAAGTATGAACAAAAAATATGGAATCGTAATCTGTAATCCCTAAGTACGATAGACATGCTCTCAGATCTCCTGGCGCTAAGATCCTTGGACATGTGTAAATTTGTCCAAGCACGTAAAAGTATTGTACACAAATGCCCACTTTTTGCTGTAGTTAGCATTCCATACGTGAAAGGATGCAAGCCCGTCGTCACTATGTATGAACAAAATATTAAATTCACAGCAAACCTTTGAAAACACGCTTAGCGATGTAATTTCCGGACAGATTAACATCGCTAAAAGCTTCATAAAGATTTAAGCGTGAACTAAACGTTTGACGCAGACAGTAATAGTGTTTTGAAGGAAACTAAACAAAAACTGCCTTTATCCTGGTCCCATCCTAAATATTATAAATGCGAAAGTTTGTGAGGATGTTTTGTATGTTTGATAGTCAATCACGCCTAAACGACAAAACAGATTAAGATGTAATTTGCTGTAGTAGATAAAAGGCCGATTAAAAAATAGGGGTACATATAATCCGTTAAACAACAACCCCTAAATGATAAAAAAAACGCAGCTCCAAATCTGACATCACACACTGAAAACATTCAGTCGTCATTGCAACGCAGTTTTGACTAATTAATGATACGCATTCTACCAAAATTGTAATTGATTTTATCAGTAATCACAAGGTTTATAGGGAAAAAATTGTAAGTGGCCTGAAATTGCTTTTTTCTATTGTATCATGGAAATTTGACAGGACAACGCCTGTCACGGGTCGGATAGTTATTACTACTCCACGTACCGTGGCCTACTTTGCTGCCTCACAAGGTATTTCAATGGTACGTACGGTCAGAATATCTGTTTTTAGGCTTTTAGATGTCGCCCTGAAAAATGGATAATGCTTTTATCGTTTTACGAGCTTGCAGGTAAACTGTATGTTACGATTTGCATATTTTATTAGGAGTAGAAATAAAAGTTTATTTTCAAACATCCTAGGTACTATTTTCTATGTATATAAAAGAAAGTCGTGTTAGTTACACTATTTATAGCTCAAAAACGGCTGAACCGATTTGGCTGGGATTTGGTGGGGAGGTAGCTTAGAACCAGGAGACGGACATTTTTAACGGGAACGGGAACGGGAACGAGAGTAGGAACGGGAACGGTAACGGAAAATTAACATTCTAAAGCGATACGAAGTTCGCCGGGTAGCTAGTGTATTATAAATTCAATATACCAGTTATTCTTAAAAGCGGCGATGAGCTTGCAACCTGTCACGTATGGAATGCTAAATGTAGGTATTGTGCCAAACATAATTTTGGACTTGCCACTACCCTCTTTAAACATCTTCAAAGATCGCCAAAATAGTTATTTCATCTTTAGGTTTTATTTCTAAATCAAGTGTAGCGTGTACTGCTTTTTGAATTTGTGCTGAAGCTCTTTAGTTAGTTTTTTTATTGTTGTACGTACTAAATGTACTAAATAGGCCCAAACCGTGTTTGTTGCCTGATTCTTCTAGGTTTGGCAGCAAGGAACAGGCTTTGCTTCACCTAGCTCCTAAGACTCAACTTTCAAAGTGATCCTTGTGATTTTATTGAAATAAATGATTTTTGAATTTGAATTTGAGTTTGAGTTTGAGTTTGAGTTTGAGTTTGAGTTTGAGTTTGAGTTTGAGTTTGAGTTTGAGTTTGAGTTTGAGTTTGAGTTTGAGTTTGAGTTTGAGTTTGAGTTTGAGTTTGAGTTTGAGTTTGAGTTTGAGTTTGAGTTTGAGTTTGAGTTTGAGTTTGAGTTTGAGTTTGAGTTTGAGTTTGAGTTTGAGTTTGAGTTTGAGTTTGAGTTTGAGTTTGAGTTTGAGTTTGAGTTTGAGTTTGAGTTTGAGTTTGAGTTTGAGTTTGAGTTTGAGTTTGAGTTTGAGTTTGAGTTTGAGTTTGAGTTTGAGTTTGAGTTTGAGTTTGAGTTTGAGTTTGAGTTTGAGTTTGAGTTTGAGTTTGAGTTTGAATTTGAATGTCTACCGTACTCGAGAATACTACGTACTCGAGTCGTGATCCTATTACATTTATTTTAATATATTTTGTTAATTCGAAATTTTGTGAAGATGTTTAGATGTTTGTGCTTCAATTATTTCTAAACGACCTAACAGATTTGGATGTAACTTAGAATAATATATTATAGCCTATGCCCTGGAATAGTAAACAGGCGGAAGCTAGTCTAATAATTTAGCCCTGTTTAGGAGTCAGTTTGGTATAAGTTTTGCCTCTGCCTACGTTCTGAGATATATTTGTTTTATCAAAGGATACAAATAGAATGTCTTTTTTTACAAGTTATGTTTTTGATGGCATATTTGTTTTCTCAAAGGATACAAATAGAATAAGAAAGCAAAGATTGTTCGAACACACACTACGCTATTGGTACCTACCGGAGTTTTGAATAACAGAGCCATATTTTTTGGCGAGTTAGCCACCATTTTGCTTTTATTTACTACATATAAAACAAGCTATCCCGGCGAACTTTGTATCGCTTTATTAGCAAAAAATGTTGTGTTATGTTCCCGTTTCCGTTCCCATTAAAAAGTTCTATGTCCGTCTCCTGGTTTTAAGCTATCTCCCCACCAATTTTCAGCCAAATCGATTCAGCCGTTCTTGAGTTATAAATAGTGTAACTAACACGACTTTATTTTATATATATATAAGATTATCCTTCACTCTCGTGAAAACGAATATAAAGTTGTGACCAGAAATAGCGCGGCATTTAAGCGCGGCATTCGCAGGACACAGGTTTGCCACGTGACTATTTTAATCAGGTTATATTAGGTTTTAACAGGTTGTGCACGCGGCCATCGTTCAGTCATAGCGCGGTTACCGCGTTTGAATGCCGCACTATGTTTGGTTACACCTTAATAATGTCACATTAATTTTCAAAATACATTGACAGATATATTTCATCAGAAAAACATGACCCTTACAAACTAGAATGACACGGACGTTGGCAGAATTGTGAAAAGTAGTCACAGCAGCCAGGGATTGAATTGAAACTCCAATCAATCGAGTAATCAAGTAAGCATATGTAGCAACATAACGCAGGAAGGGTTCCGCAAAAACGCAAAAAAATCACGTTTGTTGTATGGTTGTATCATCATCTGGTATATCATCAGTTATCTGGTTCCCATAGTACAAGCTTTGCTTAGTTTGGGGCTAGATGGCGCTGTGTGTAAAGTCTATCAATATTTATTTATTTCTTACTCTTCTGATTAACGAGTATAGTGCATACTAGCAGGCATGAAGGATATTCGGGTCTTTAGACAAAACTGTTTTTTGACGCAAAATGATTCTCGGTATATCCTTTTCGGAAACAAAACGCGCACATTTATTATTCACAAAACAAAGCCTACATTCCAGAGCGGCGCCCTTGAAGCGACGCCGACGTCAAGAAAATGTTAGAAAATTACTCTTTTGAAAGGAGATACTTTTTTTTAGCTATTTGAGTCGTTTGCTGAGGGTCACATTACAATTCAGCCGGCAATTTGCTGACGTCGAGTTCATGTAGCATCATACGTGTCTCAATAGCTTCATAAATAAATAAATAAATATTGGTATATGAATAAATAAATAAATATTTGATTTTGCTAGAATTAAAAAAAATACTGTTCTAATGGAAATTGATCCAATCATTCCAAATCCATCTACGACCTTTGTTTTGGAAGACGAAGTAGGAAGGTACTAGGCCGATTCGTCTTAGATCTGTTATAAAACAACACACCAATACCTATTCTAAAAATGGCTCAATTGCTATGTGAACTTTTTATCGATACTTCCATTTGGGCCGTGCAAAGATAAATCGGGAACAATTGAATTTTCCACATCGCCTTTTTGTCTACTCACACAATGAGACGGAGACAGTAATCGAGAATGAATCGCCCGCAAATATTGGAGGGTTCCGTGGCTTTTAATTACATCTTCTGGCTTGAGGAAAGCCTTTCTGTCGGAAGATTTCATTGTATTGCTTAGTGTTTATCAAATTACAGTTTCACTAACAGAACGACTGCGTTCATGCGGAATTAACCCTCGTATTCAAGAATGACACTATGAGAAAACGCACCCACAGTGGACGAAATCTTTTTTCATAAACATCACTTTATGTGTTGAGCGGCACTATGGCGTACGCTACCGTGTGCCTTTAGAGCTCAACTTTGGCTAACTTTGGCTTTGGCTAGGCACACGACAATGTGCCTCTAGTCACACTATGCAGTGTTGCACAACACATAAGGTGATTTTTATGAAAAAATATTTCGTCCACTATGGGTGCGTGTTCTCATAGTGTTCTTGAATACGAGGGTTAGTGTCAGTTCTAAACGACACGATGTCGATACGATAGTGATCTTGCTCCAGGCCAATGTTGTCGAAACGGTCTTCCAAGTCAAAGTCAAAAGGTTTTTACATAAATACTAGCTATCCCAACAGACGTTGTCCTGTCAAATGTCAATAATCCCACAGAAAAAAGCACTTTCCGTTTTTCCCGATCTTTACGCCACCCTTACCTTAGGGGTATGAAAAATAGATGTTGATCGATTCTCAGACTTACTCAATATGCTCACAAAATTTCATGAGAATCGGTCAAGCCGTTTCGGAGGAGTATGGTAACTAACATTGTGACATGGAAATTTTATATATTAGAAGATAACATCAAGAACCACTTTGGACAAGGATTACGTATTTCAAACGATGGTCGTCCAATACACTCGACTCGTGCATTTTCAAATATTAGGCTTAGCGTTGTACAAATTGAAATTGAAACATGTGGCGTTTATGACGACTGCGCGGTCGATTAGCTTTATTAGTCCTACAATAATGATTATTTTGTTAGTTATTATAGTACCATCTGCATTGTGTTTAGTTCGTTAGTACGCTAAAATTCATAGTCTGATGTTCATGAAATAGATAAATAAAACAAGTGATAAAAAGTGTTGGTACTGTTTTAGAAAGTTACAAGGAAGTATTATATTATGTTCATTTTTGTGTAGAATGCCCTATATTTAACCATAATAATACTTTTTTTAAATCGAATGCAAGAAAAATAAGTTTTCACTATCACCTGTCATATCATATAACATTGTCATCGGAACTTGACAAGTATGCAAGGTTTTTACTCAATCGAAGTATTTACTAAGGAGTTCCATTGTGAGTGTCTGTTGAACAGCTCCTGACTCCATCATCAGATCAGCTCACTGTCCATATTATTGCATTGT
The DNA here is from genome assembly GCA_912999785.1 of Hydriomena furcata. Classification (NCBI taxonomy): domain Eukaryota; kingdom Metazoa; phylum Arthropoda; class Insecta; order Lepidoptera; family Geometridae; genus Hydriomena; species Hydriomena furcata. The sequence continues at coordinate 11,511,594 of OU538837.1, forward strand.
CACCGAAGTTACATAAGTATGCGAAATTTCAGTTCAATCGGTTGGGGATAACTGCTTCAAAATTGAGTTGCAAGATTCCACCTTAACAAGTTACATACTTACAATGCAAGTTATATAAAAGCTTGTAAAAAGCTACTATTTATAAGCTTTGTGCCTTTTTGTTAGTTGCATAATGGCAATAAATGATAATAAAAATAAGTTAAACGAATGAAAAGTTTTGGATGTCTATAAACAGTCTATATTACAGTAAGTTGTTTCAATTTCGACATACCAAGGCTTAGCAGTTTCTTAGGAATCTTAAAATATCTTCTGAGACCTTCTACCATTGAATACAGCCTTCGTCCTTCGCAATAAAGAAGCTCCTTGGGTCAGGCCCCAGTCACAGAATAAACTATAACAACTACATACAAATCTCCTCAGACGAATTCAAGATAAATACTATGCACGAGTCCGTGGCACACCCTTAACTAGAGGCGAACGGTCTTAGATAAATAAAATAAAAGGTTAGCGCCATCTAGCCCCAAACTAAGCCAAGCTTGTACTATGGGAACCAGATAACTGATAGAATACTTACATTATATTTTTTTACATATTATCACCAAGACACAGAACAAACATCTATGTATATCACACAAATATTTGCCCTGGGTGGGGATCGAACTCACAACCTATAGCGCAGAAAGCAGAGTTACTACCAACTAGGCTGTGAGGTCAGTCAATTGTCAATGCAATTTGGCAAAATGATAATAAATCACTAAATGTTCCTACAGGTAAACCATTTATGTCAGACCAATTCCGCGATAATAACAAAGGCGCGGGGTGCAGTGCAAAGGATTTGTACGAGGAGCAGGTGGCAAAGCGCATTTTCGCTCGTTGCCGCATCACGTCTAGTTCTGCAAAGTCTCACGGAGTGGTCTTTACTTATGTTGTTTTCCATTCCTAATAATATTATAAATGTGAAAGTTTGTGAGTTTGTACATATATTTGTGCATCAATCAGGTTGAAATTTACTATAAATGTAGATATAATGCCGAAATAAAACATAGACTGCTTTAAAATATTAAAAACATCCCCAAAAGGATAAAAAACGCAAAAGGGATGATTTGGGTATAGATGGCGCTGGTGTGCAAAAAATCTGATATCAAAAACTAAAAACATTCAGTCTTTTCTATAAAATTGACAAGACAACGTCTTTCACGAGTCGGCTATTAATTATTATGTTATAAAGTAAGGTTTCTTAGTGTGAGGCCAAACGAGCGTAAATTTTTGAGTTGCCAGTAGTAATTTCAAACAAGACAAAAAGACAACTCATTTTGCGTCGCCCCGTGTGAATAAAATAGGACTCCTTGAAACCAAATACAGCAGAAATTACGCGATCAGCAACTCAAAAATTGACGCTCGTTTGGCCTCACATTAAAGACGAGTAATAAATGTTTTTGATGAATGCAGAATCGTTTTTTCTCAAAAAAACATACAGTTTTGTTTTTTATGACAAAGATAACTTATGGATATAATCTAGATAAATTGTAGACAGAAACACGATTGGTGAAACTTTCGATAGATTTATTTTACAAAGTTGGCTCTTCAAAAACACTAGTTTCGTTTTTAATCAAAACTACAGTTTATTTTTATATAATTCGTTAGATAATCATACTAGCTAAGTAAATTATAGACAGTTTCTTTCTAAGTACAGGCCTCACAGCTCAGTTGGTAGTAACACTGCCTTCTGCGCTGTAGGTTGTGGGTTCGATCCCCACCCAGGGCAAATATTTGTGTGATGAACATAGATGTTTGTTCTGTGTCTGGGTGTTACTATGTATAATAAGTATGTATTTACAAAAAAAAAAAAGTATATAAGTATTCTATCAGTTATCTGGTTCCCATAGTACAAGCTTTGCTTAGTTTGGGGCTAGATGGCGTTGTGTGTAAAGTCCGCCAATATTTATTTATTATTTATTATTAAGTTTGATGGTATTCAAGAAAATGCAGTTTTATCACTTTTTATGTCTTATCCGTGTAGACTCAGCCCATACATAAAACCAAACATTTCACATCACCTAAAGTGATCTTACCATTTAATTTTCAAGGTTATACTATAACATGAAACTTGAACACACCAAGAAATTTATGGGGTCCATTAGACACTCAACCAGTCGTACGAGTGGGTTAACTAAGGTATGACTGATGGCGAACCTATCGTAATGCGGTGATTGATTGACTGATGGTATTAAGTACCCCTGATCAATGTCAATAGAAAGTGTTTATGTGATGGTTGCACATTGAATTCAATTGGTGGTCTAAGGAGGTAATTGAAACCGTAAAAAACTAAATAGGATCACGACTGTAATCTCCAAGTAAGGTAGATGTCTTCTCAGATCTCCAGTTGCTCAGTTCCTTGAAGATGTCTAAAGGGGTTATTCAGAGACATGTCCAAATACTATAATTAGTACATTTTGCAATAGTTAGCAATCCACACGACTTATTCAATAGAACTATCGGAAACCCAGTTTTACATGAAGTTATTTTCAAACAAATTTTAACACAATGCAAAAACTGTGTTGGCCGTATTGTGGGCATGTGCCAAATGTAATTCTTGAAAGTGCCTCTGACTACCCTCTTTATACATCTTCCAGGATTTGAAGATAGGGAAAATATCCTCCAAGTTTCATACTTCAAGGATGGTATGGTTTATACTGTGAGTTGATTTATCAGTCAGTAACCAAGTTTTTTATGAAGATACAGCCAATTGATAATTTCTCTGCTCACTGAGGAAAATGACTGAGCGAGATGGCGACGTTTAAGGCTTTATCCAGATGGCAAAATTTTGCGCGTCTAGACATCCTGGTATATACATACAACCGAGCACAAGAACGCGCGTTAACGCAGCGCTCAGAGAAAAAGTCTCTAGACGCAGGCGATCGCGCGCTTTGATATGTATGTAATGTCTGTTGATTGTTCAGGGGGGTTAGCACGAACCACTGTTGTATCGGCAACCTATCGTCCAAATGTCAAAACTGACACTTTTTTCACAGTAAAAGTGCCATTATTGTCGATACGATAGTGGTCCTAACCTAACCTAACCCCCTAGTTGAGCGCGCGCTACTATCGCGATTTTCTAGTAATTTGTATTGTCAACTCTACCAAACAGACTGACCGCTTGTCATCTGAACTCTTTTTAAATTTGATCGTGCGTTGGCGAGCGATAACGATCGTTACATGTGAACTTAGCCTAATCGTGTGAATGATGGGTGGGCATGGGCAACCCATCATTCATGCAACCATTGTTAATTGTCAATGATCGACTTGGGGGCAATTTCAATCATCGTCGTATATCGTTCCAGCAATCATTCTATTCCACGACATCAGTGGGGTAGTGAGCGAGTTGCTGACTGAAACACAAGAGATGCGGGTTGTATTCTGTCAAATATTTGAATGATCACACAGTATTATAATGAAAAAAGTATTTAAGTTTTCTATCAGTTATCTAGTTCCTAATTTCAGGAGTTAATTAGTTACCTAATTAACTCCCGTTCCCATTCCCGTTCCGTTAAAAAGTATCCTATGTCTGTCTGCTGGTTTTAAGCTACCTCCCCATAATTTTTTTGCCAAATCGGTTCAGCCGTACTTGAGTTATAAGTGTTGTAACAAAACCCGACTTTCTTTTATATAGAACTAGCGACCCGCCCCGGCTTCGCACGGGTGCAAAGCTGATTCCTATAAACCTTCCTCCTGAATCACTCTATCTATTAAAAAAACCTCATCAAAATCCGTTGTGTAGTTTTAAAGATATAAGCATACATACAGACGCGGGAAGCGGGAAGCGACTTTGCTTTATACTATGTAGTGATAACAATGAAGAACCGCTCTACCGATTTTGTGCAAACTTCACATAACCCATCAACTAAATAGTACAAACAAAGCCTAAACATTTGATTTGGATAGGTGAGCCCGTTCTTGAGTTATAAAATTACAACGAAAAGTGGCATTGATTTTTATATATATAGAGATTCGACGATCTACCGTTTATCCGCGGGCGATGCTCATGATGCAGAGCATCTGAATTATCTTGAAACGACAGCAATACAAAAAAAATGTGATAATTATCCGTAATTCTAGTAAAAATGATTAACAACCATGTTAGTTTTAAGCTTATTTTGCTTTGGAACTAAATGGCGCGTTGTAAAGTGTCCACCAATTTATTAATTCCCGTAGATTCGTGGAGTTATGTACCACTGTACTCATTAGTTTCTGATACCACCCGCACAGAGGGAGTCCTAGTGGGGTTTGAACTATTTATGCGGCTAGATGATTATTTATTTATTAATGACTGATATAACTGCTTGTCTGCGTGCTGCCTAATGATCCTTTCACAAAATAAGCCATTGATGTGCTTATTTTACACTGAAAACAAGAGCCGTGTTGGCCGAGTGGGAGATAGCTTGACTTTCAATCTGGATCAATCAGATCAATGGATTTTTCTATTCGAAAAATGTATATGCGCATCAAAAACACGTTTTCAAAACGGTGAAAGAAAACATCGTAACCAGTTAGTATTTTTATAAGCGGCGATGGGCTTGCAACCTTTCACGTATGGAATGCTAACTACTGCAAAATGTGAGCATGTGCCAAATATAATGTTTGGACGTGCCTCTGACTACCCTCACTAGACATCTTCAAAGGATCTAAGCGTCTGAATCTGAGAGGATGTCTACCGTACTTGGGGATTACAGTCGTGATCCTATTTTATTTTTTATTTTTTATCTATTTCAAAGTGATACATTACTTTCCAAAGTCACGATTTGCTTTAAGGAACCCAAAAAAGTCTCCGAATTCGTAAGACATGTTGCAGAATTGAAAAGCTAACGCATGAATGCGTCTCATTCATGGCCAACCGACCACGTTATCTGACTATAGAACCTAAATAAATCGGGTTAAGACATAAATTTACTTGCATGACATCATTTGGTCTTCCTTTAAGGGGTAGGTTGAGGTGGGTTTTATTCATGGATTCTATAGAAGGCGTGTTTGAAAAAAGGATGTTGGTACATTTCTTCATTTTACTCAGCTTTCTTTACTAAAAAGGTGTTTCAGTAAAAAGCCAAAGCTTTTTTCACTAGACGTTTTAACATTGTAAAAAAACTAACAAAACAAAACATATCACCATAATTTTCCTCTTACTATTCATTACTATTTTCATTAGTTACCTTGAATTTTTGGAATTAACACTGACTACCTCTCTTCAACATCCATAAATATTACTCAGAGATATGAAAAACAGTTATTTATTTTAAATGGTAGATGTCCGCTTAACTTTTCGTAAGCTTTATACGAGAACAAACTTTGACATACCAAAACTTTTGGCAATTTTTTACACCTTGCTTCAAACTATCGTCATTCTTTTAAAGAATTTATTACTTTTTCAAAATAAAAAATAGCCTATGTTACTCAGGGATAATGTAGCTTAATAATGGTGAAAGAATTTTTGAAATCAGTGAGTTTATCCATTACAAACATACAAAAAAACAAAAAAACAAAACTTTTCTCTTTATAATATTAGTATAGATTTCATAGTAATCGCTTCAACCGTTACGACATTTTTCATTAAAGTTTGAAGAAATAAAAGCACTAAGACTTTATAAGAACGCTGAAGTTTTACTTTTAGTGCGGTTTAGTTTGCTTCAACGACTAAAGTAGGGTCAACGACTCGGTTGTGGTGGCTACCCGGGTTTGTGGTCATTTTAAATTTTTGTACTAAGCATAATAAACAAACTTGTTTAAAATCTATAGTTAATAAAATGATTTGCCTATGGTCCGTTTTGATCAGTGACAGTTGTGATGAGTTATACCTCTAGACTTGATTACCACAACTAAATATTTCCCGTCTTGTCTGTTTAAATATGAATAATTAATAAATAAATATCGCCTGTTACAAAACCTTTACTTAACTTAAGAGATGGACAAATACTTTATTCTATGTAGTTTAAAAATCGTCGTTATAATGTTTTTTTTTCAATATAACCGTTTATTTGAAAACAAAAATGTTGTTAAAATGGCCACAACCAGTGCTTTCACCCTATTATGTAAAGTGGACGAACCCGGGAGAGATTGCTTGAGACGCCGATGACCGCGTCTCTCAGAGAAATAGTTCTCACTCGTGATCTCAAGTACCTACAAAGTTGACAGCTGACAGTGACGTGTCTCAAGTTGACGTTAGTGGGTTGAAAGGACACGTAGAGATTGTAGCGTTATTCAAAGTCAAAGTCAAAACGTATTTATTTCAATAAAATCACGAGGATGGCTTTGAAATCACTACATAGTATAAAGCAAAGTCGCTTTCCGCTTCCCGCGTATGTATGTATGTATGTTTGCTTATATCTTTAAAACTACATAACGGATTTTGATGCGGTTTTTTTTAATAGATAAAGTGATTCAGGAGGAAGGTTTATATGTATACTACATGCATAATATGGTAGAGAAACACTGATAATTTTAGAGGTTTCTAATGTAATGTCGTAAATAAACACATTTTTTTGCGCTTACATTGCAAATGCTGGCTGAACCCCACGAGATATATCAAAATAATGTACTACAGTATTGTACACCTTAAAAACGTCTACAAAAAAGTCCACGATGGTATTAGAAATGTCTTACGCACAGCGAAGCGGGCACGGGTCATCTAGTGTCTTATAAAATGAAATGAAATAACGACTGTAATTCCCTAGTACTTACGGTAGAAATTCTCTCAGATATTCAAGCGCTTAGATCAGATGTTTAAAAGTCAGAGGCACGTCCAAATATTACACAAATACGAAATTGTATCAGTATTCTAGTTCCTATAGTACAAGTTATGCTTATTTTTGGGCTAGAGGGCACTGTGTAAAATATCTAATAATATTTATTTATCCAACTAAAATTATAAATACATAAGTTTGAGTGGTTTAATTAATTATTTGTGTAATAATCACGCCCAAACGACCAAAGTGATTTGGAGGAAACTTGGAATATACATAGCTTTTATGTTTTGGAATGACATAAAGGATACTTTTTTCACGCAAGCGAAGCCTCGGGCAAAAGCTAGTTATTTATTTTAGTAATTACTCTTATAGAAACTTTCTTATAGTATTTTTTTTTGTTTGTTGTGTACGTGTATTTTTGTGTCGTTTTTGTTAACGTAACTTTAATGGATCCAATGATGTCTGAATAAATATATTTTATTTGATTTTTTATTTATAGGCGCCATATTTGCAGTCCATTAGGTACGCCATATTGCAGAGGTTTTGCCAATCTCCCATGGGAAAGCCAATACATTCCATTCCATACAATTTACTATTATAGGACATACTACGCGGAAGATCGGTTGTTAGTTCTGCTCCGCTACCGATCCGCCGACCCTTTAGAGTCAAGAAGACGTCAGTCAAATTACGTTTATGACATTCAGGAATTGTAATAAAAAGAAAGAAAGATAAAAAAAAACATTTATTTGCTCTAAAACAAAGCACAACACAATTTAGAGGACAATAACAAAAGTTAAAAATCAACACCAGATTGTGGGCAAATAGGTCCCCGTCTAAGCATTAAGCCGCACAACACCGAACCTAGAGAGTAGGCGATGCGCGGTGCGACGCTGGATTTCAGGCGGGGCCTAAACTACATGGAATAGAATAGAAAATAATAGATTATTTCAAGTATTAACACCATTGAGGGTTGCCTTCAGGGAGTCATCTAAGATGACTCCTGAAAACTGAAGGCACAAGCACATCTACCTACTATGCTTCTAGTGAAAACCAGGATGTTTAATAAATAACTGTTTTTTATTAATTCGAAAATACGTTAATATCTGTTTTTTTCAGAAATCATTAAGAAGATCAATGCTAGAGGTATAAAGGAGACTTTTTTATTGTCTGTTTGGATAAATGATATGATAAAGGATAAGACAAAAGTAGAATGTTTGGATAAGAGATATGGATAAACAAAAAAATTAATAAACCAATTTAAAAAAAAAAACATCTATGAAAAGCTTCATTATTAACAAAAAACATGGTTAATATTTTATTTAAATAAAAATTAGAGTTTCTTACGAAAATTGTATTAACGTAACCTAAGGTATCTAAAATTTGCCTTTAATCTTCATTATTACACGCGTACGGAACCAGAGCGGGCATTTTAATTTTAGAAGTATTCTAATGTCCATCTATATCTATCTATCTAATACCGACAAACGAGCAATTATTTTTTTAATATATATATATGTATAAAAATTTCGCGTCACGTTGCTTGTCCGCGATGGACTCCTATATTACTTAATCGATTTTAATCAAACTTTGCACACCGTGTGCAGTTTGATCCAACTTGAAACATCTAGCTAACATCTCAATTTATAGTCGCAATATTATTTCATTTCAAATTATTTGTTTATGTGACAGTCACAATTATCTGTTTAACTCCCAAAATATTCTAACAGATGGCAATATTTGTTGACACGGCAACGCATGGCCGGGTCTGCTAGTTGTATATAAAAAAATCAAAATCTCAAAAACGGCTGCATCGATTTTCATGAAATTTAGTATGCTGGGGGTTTCGGAACCAATAAATAGATCTAGCTAAGTTTCATTTTTAGAAAACGTCGTTTTATCCGTGTTTTCAGACAATGAAATACCGATCAAACCTTGTCATCCAGGTACTATTATAATTAATAATAATAATAATAATATAATAATAATAATAAAAACATTTATTCACATAGATGGGTTTACAAAGTAGGTACTTACAATGTATTTCATAACATGGTGTATTTGTTTTAACTTTCTGTTTCCGTACGTACTTACCTACTTGAATAAAATTGAGGTAAAAATGTCGTCAATGTTGTTTCAATGACAATTAAAGTTGATAGTTTAGCACCGGTTAATATATTGGGTTTGGGGGCGTGAAAAAATTCACGGTAGTCGTACACATTTACTGCTACATAAGTTAAAAGCAAATCTATCATAGCTAAGTAGGTTATACAAGTTTTCGAGTAATAGACGTAATAGTCGACTACCGTATAAAATGTACTTTGAGAAGAAATAATGTTTTTTTTTAGCACAAATACCATTATAAATTACTTATTACAACGTTATTAGCTGTGTAAACAACGAAACCCAACATTGCGCGTGACCGGACACGCACTTGGCCGGTTTTTAACCAGACAACCAGCTTTTTAAGGCAATGCCGTATTTTAAGCGCGCCGTATTTCAAGATTATTATGACATGTTAGTATCTTACCTAGACTATTTGTCTTGGCACTTGCGTATTCTGTTGGCATGTCCCACTGGCAACAGTTTTAGCCACAATTCCAGGTTCTGACTTTAAATTTTATTCACTTTTTATTACTGACTTGAAGATTGGTAAAGTTACTTATATTGTTTAGTTATTTAAATATGTAAGTTTATAAAGAGGTGTTGTTATTAAAGAGGTTAAAAAAAAACATAACCTGGCGATTAACAGTTGGTCTCCTTTCTGTTACCAGGTTTTAAATACTTCAAAGTATTTCAGCCCAACCAACTCGTACACCCAAGGCGAGACAAATTCCATTGAACAACATAAAGTAAAAAAGAACTACAAGTATAAAAATAGGTTGAAGTATAAAAAAATCTTAAAAGTACAAAAATACTTTGAGTATAAAAATACTTTCAAGTACAAAAATACTTTAAAGTAGAAAAATACGCGTTCGCACTGGTCATACCTAGTACGTATTTTTTTATGTTGAGTAAATTTGCACCACCTCCACTCTCTGTTCCAGAGACTCTAGCTCCGAACTGAAGTCTTGCACCAGCTTACCATTTTGGGCATTTTGTTGGCTCGTTTGATCTGTTCAAAACAATGAATTAATTATAAACCTTGCCAGGTTGTCAGTATCCGAGCGACAACAAAGTGAAAGATGCAATGCTTCACTCGCGCTGTGTCACACCGTCCTATACTCCCTAAAGACAATTGAGTAGAGAATAATATGACAATTACGACTTCCCTTTCTATGAATTATATTTTTTTTTGTAAGTATAATTAATTAATTAGTTAATTAACTATACTGAAACGCTTTTTGTTAATACATACTTGAACATATTATCTATTAATACCCAGACACAGAACAAATATCTATATTCTTCACTCAAATGTTTTGTCTTGGGTGGGAATTGAACCTACAACCTGCTAGCGCAGAACATGCACAAAGGGCAGGGTACCAACCGAGCTGGTCAGTTAATGGAGTGAGACGCCCTTGTATTCAAATTGTTCCAGCAAAAATACAAAACTTCGTTTTAAATTGCGCACAAAAATGCCAAAAATTTCCCTAAAACGACAGCTTTGAATAATAAAACAAATTCTTTATTAAAACATCCAGAAAAAAAACTTCGCGAGAATAAACTTTGTCAAGATTTACATGTCCCTATTGCAAGATAAAGCAAAACTGTGTTTCTAGCACGAGTTTGAATGCGACCGAGTTGCTAGCGATTCCTTCTAATAATCCAAAATTATTATGTCTTAATGAGAATGTAGGTTCTTGTAGCAAAATCTCGGTATTTTTATTTCAAATCTTCATAGTAAGTACTCGATAACGACAGAAACAAGTGCTTGAATTTCTTGCTTGTGACGAAATATGACAAGTGGCTGTATTTTTTATTCCTCCTTCAAGTTTAGACCCAGAGGACCAAAATGGAGAGAAACACAGAAGATACAGCAGTTTATAGCGAATATAAATGTTCACTTTGTCTATACATACTCAAAAATGTAATAAAAACGCATTTTTTTAAAAACCATCCAACAAATAAAAACTGTCTTTAATAAGTACGCATTTGTCTAATATTATAGTTACATAAGTACATTTTTTAACTAAATCAAATAAGTTGTGTTTCGGACCCATTTTCCGATGATAAATCTAATCGTATATAGAAAAGTTATACTTACCAAATGTGGTTATGTCTTAAAGTTGGATAAAAAAAACTCAACTCATCTTTGCCATAAAATAAACCCTCCAAATTTCAAATTTCTGGGACCAGTGTTCGGCTGTGCGTTGATAGATCAGTTAGTATGTCCATTAATCAGTCTATTAGTAAGTAACGCAAGAGTTATATATATTTACATTGAGTTATAGCTTATTTTCGTTTAAAACCCGATTCGCAGTGACACAGCCCTTTATAAGGATGGAAGGGAACAAAATTTATAGCGATACTGACGAAATATTTTGCGAGTGACGTTTTTTATGAAGGTGTTCGAGTGTGCCGGAGATCGTGTTTACGATTGTTTAAGGTGATATTGGTACAGGGAAACATGTAGATTCAGAAATACCAGGTTGTGTCAGCTTTGAGATGAAATCTTTTACGGTGGCGTCACTTGCAAAAGCTGAATGAGATACTCGCTCGCAAAATCGCAAATATTGAACTGGTAGTTTTTACATGACATTACTACATGATGGTTTAGTGTGATTTCTTTACTGTTTTGTGCTAGTATTAATGCGCAATATAGTTTTAAAATACAAAAGTCTTTGTAACGAGACTCTGCTAGTAAATAGCATGCTATGAGGTAGCAATTCGTTGATATTAGGACTTTTAGTTCTTCACTTCAACGACAAATCATCCTTATAAAATTATAAATGCGAAAGTTTGTGATAAGGCTAATATGTTTGATCCCTAACCAAAAATAAATGACCAAAGGGATTAAGATGAAATTAGCTGTAGATATATATTTAATGCCCGAATAAAACATAGACTACTTTAAAATATGAAGAACATTTCCAAAATGATTAAAAAAAGTATAAGGGATGTTTATGGTATAGATGGCGCTGGTGTATAAAAAATCTGACATCCGTGTTGACATCAGTCGTCATAGCAACGTGTGTTACTCTATGCGATTATCGAAATTTTGACAGGACAACGTCTGTCGCGTGTCTGCTAGTGTTATATATTTAGATGATAAATCGAATATTACAATTAAACACAAAATGTCGAACACAAAACAAAATTACGTCACATCAATGTTCAATTGAATAAATTATTTAATCAATCTTTTCTGGGTGTCCATGTCCATTATAAAGTTGAGCGAGGATCGAAAGTTATTTCAACAAATTCAGATTTGAAATCAAAATGTGGACATGTGTCAAATGTAAAATTTGATAGATGACTTTTTGAAAAGATCATCTGAGCAATGATCTGGGGCCTTACCACAGACTCTTAAGGGGCTCCCAGTCGCTGATTGCTCTTTTTCGAAACGAAAAAAGAAATACTTCTGAACAAGCCACATCTCCTATTTTTATAAGTATATTACTTCAGGTTCCTACCTAGATTTCTATTAAACTGAAAACATAATAGCAGAAACTTTTCACGATAAAGATATTATTTCAAAATGATACGTTTTTGAATTTATGATCGAAATATTTTATATACCTACTATTAAAATCAACTTGTGATTTATTGTTAATTGTTAATTTATTGGTAATATGTAGATCTAGATTTCTATTAGAATAGATTTTTGATAAGTAATTATACATAATTTATATCATTAATTTATTCGAAAAGCTAAGGCGGACCTTTGTCGTCATTGCAGCGGTCGGTAGGATTATTTATCGAAGTGATTAAAGATGGGTACATCTTTATTCACATATACTATACATTATAAAATAGGAGATGTGGCTTGTTCACAAGTATTTCTTTTTTCGTTTCGAACAAAAACAATCGTTGACTGGGAGCGCCTTAATGCAAAACAGTAAAAAATAGTAAAGTAAAACTCTTTTTATCAGCTCGAGCGGAGCGGGCGATGTTCATGATGAAGAGCATCTGAGTTGTCTCGAAACGTTAGCAATACAAAAAAAACGATTTAGTCATATTAGCCGTATTAGGCGATGACAACGCTATACGAACTCGTATGGCGTGGTCACATTTGCACCGCGATTAGTACTGTTTTAATATTACTTTAGAGCTTATGGTCACCTCGTTCGATCAGCACCACACTGGAGCTCTACATAGCATTAAGGAAAGGGTCATTGAAAAAAAAAGTAGACCCCAAGCCATGTTGCCTGATTCTTCTAGGCTTGGTCGCGAGGAATCGGCGTAGCTTCACCTAGTTCCTAAGACGTTTCAAAGTGAACCTTGTGATTTTATTGAAATAAATGATTTTTGAATTTGAATTTTAGAGGGTAGAGAGCCTCGAGATTTGATCCGATGTCTACCGTACTTGAGGATAACAAAAATGAAATGAAATAGGATCACGACTGTAATCCCCAAGAGGGTGTTTACCGCACTCTCAGATCTCCATAGGCGCTCAGATTCCTATACTCTACATATCAGATGTTAAAGGAGGTAGGCAGAGGGCTCGTCTAGATATTATAATGAGGACTTGCCTACATTTTGCAAGAAGAAGAAGATTATAGGCAATTGGTTACCTTTTTGATACCTTAGGTTACGTTATTGCAATTTTCGTAAGGATCTCTAATTTTATTATTAATACAATAAAATCTATGTTACTTGCTGATAATGAAGCTTGTGATAGGTGAAAGAACTTTCAAAATTGGTTCAGTAGTTTTTAGTTTACAAAAAGTTTAGTACAAACAAAAACACAAAATTTACCTGTTTATACCTTACAGTAGTTTAGGCTCGAATAAATATAGCTAACATAAAAAAAAAATAGGATCACGACTGTAATCCCCAAGTACGGTAGACATCCTCTCAGATCTCCAGGCGCTTAGATCCTTTGAAGATGTCTAGTGTGGGTAGTCAGAGGCACGTCCAAACATGATATTTGACACATGCCTACACTGCAGTATATTCAGCTTTTGACGCAGTATAATGCCGTAAGCTGAAACAATTGTGCAGAGTTCGTTGGAACTAACCTTGTGTATTAATATTCTATGAAACAGATATCAAAAGTTGAACAATTTATAAATTAACTAGCGACCCGCCCCGGCTTCGCACGGGTAGCATGTTATTATACATATAAACCTTCCTCCTGAATCACTCTATCTATTAAAAAAACCGCATCAAAATCCGTTGCGTAGTTTTAAAGATATAAGCAAACATACATACAGACATACAGACGCGGGAAGCGGAAAGCGACTTTGCTTTATACTATGTAGTGACTAGCCGACCCGTGACAGACTTTGTCCTGTCAAATTTCAATAATCGAATACTGAATGACTGATTGTTTTTAGTCTGTGATGTCAGATTTGTTGCGCACCAGCGCCATCTATGCCAAAATCATCCCTTTTGCGTTTTTTATCATTTTGAGGATGTTTTTCATTTTTTGAAGTAGTCTATTACTTATTCGGGCAGTATATCTACATCTACAGCAAATTTCAACTTAATCCGTTTTGTCGTTTAGGCCTGATTGAGGAACAAAAATACATACAATATTATAGGATATAATTGTAATACCTACCGTCATTACTACAATTAAACCTAATACGTATTCAAAGCAAATTTGATTGATTATGTGGAAATCGCGATGGATAAACATGTCAGGGTTTGACAATGCATACCAGGTTAAGGTCAAATTCCTTTGAAATTAACCATTTTACGGATATAAAGCCCTTTTTACCTAGTGATTCAATTTGGTTGTTTTAGGGTTCCGTACCCAAAAGGTAAAAACGGAACCCTATTACTAAGACTTCGCTGTCCGTCTGTCTGTCCGTCTGTCTATCACAGGGCTGTATCTCATGAACCGTGATAGCCAGACAGATGATGTATTTATGTTGCCGCTATTAAATATTAAATACTAAAAACAGAATAAAATATTGCGGTTTTCCCATACAACAAACGTGTTCTTTTGTCATTTTTTGCTGATAATGGACTCGCCTCGCGGTCGGACTCGTGCGCGAGTCTGACTCGCACTTGGCCGGTTTTTTTTTTGTATTGTGTAGAAAATAGAGCGTAGATTGGTCGAAATGTTATCGTCGGTTTTCTTTTTAGTTTGTAAAACGTAATTATTGAGGCTACCTTTATATTCTAACATCTAATCAATGTTAAACTGGTGTACTTTTCATGTTATATTTCAGCTTATTTTAAATAAATCGAATTTTCGATGTGAAACATCTATAGCGGCGCGTCAAACCGGCTTTTGGCTCGACGACGTGTCGCCACGGCACGCGTTGCCGTGAACTTCTACGTGAACTAGATGCTTTGCTGCCGATCGCGTCCGAACCGGTTCGCGATATGTCACGCTCTTTTGTACTAAAATAATTTTGCATATTACCACACAAAATAATTTCGATGTTTCACATCTGCCAGGCTTCCCACGACGGCTCACATTTTTTTATTTTGTGTGTTAGATCTAGAGTTTGGTGTACGTATGTAACTAAACCAATTAGTATTATAATTGTAGACAAATTATGATATAAGGGGTTCGTGAAGGCCACATTGGGGTGACACACGTCATGTTGGGGTGAAGGGCGGCAGTGAGCTAGCGAGGAGGGCCGAGCCTTAAACGTTAGCAGTAATGCTTTTTCAACAGCTGACAGGGTGTCTCAAAAAATACTGTCATGGGAAAGTCCAGGTAGAGCAACGTGGTAGAGTGGCGAGAACGGTAATTCGTTTTGGGCAAGGCACAAAGGAAATTCTATGAAAAAGAGCTATTTCACCTGGTTTTTAGGGTTCCTTACCCAAAGGGTAAAAACGGGACCCTATTACTAAGACTTCGCTGTCCATCTGTCCGTCTGTCCGTCTGTCCGTCTGTCTGTCCGTCTGTCTGTCCGTCTGTCTGTCCGTCTGTCTGTCCGTCTGTCTGTCCGTCTGTCTGTCCGTCTGTCTGTCCGTCTGTCTGTCCGTCTGTCTGTCACAAGGCTGTATCTCATGAACCGTGATAGCTAGATAGTTGAAATTTGCACAGATTATGTATTTCTGTCGCTGCTATAACAACAAATACTATAAATAGAATAAAATAAATATTGAAGTGTGGCTTCCATACAACAAACGTGATTTTTTTGCCGTTTTTTTATCGATAAGTACGGAACCCTTCGTGCGCGAGTCCGACTTGCACTTGGCCGGTTTTTTTAAAGTATGGCTAGGTATTTATTCTATGTTAAAAATCTGGTTATTATTTATCTATATACCATGTTTTATCGAAGTCTGTTGTTATGATGTGATTGAGTTACAAACAAAGAAACATTCAAGTAATCCCATTAATAATTGTATGATGCGAAAGTTTGTAAGCATATATGGGTGTTTATTGTTTAATCACAATTCGGAATAAAAACGATCTGGAATAGCATATAGCCAACATTTTACCCGGATACCATCGCAAGTAAGGTCAAATTCAAATTTAAAAAGCATTTATTTCAATAAAATCACAAGGATCACTTTGAAACGTCTGTTCCTCGCGACCAAGCCTAGAAGAATCAGGTAACAAACACGGCTTGGGACTTATCATTTTTTTCAATGATCCTTTCCTTAATGCTATTTAGAGCTCAAGTGTGGTGCCGATCAAACAAGGTGAAGGCTCAAACAAGAATAACAATTAAAAGTACTAACCAAGTACAAACAACAATAAAAAATTAACTAAAGATCTTCAGCACAAGTTGAGGGCGTTACCTAGTAAGTAATTATGCATATTAATTACGCCTATTCTAACAATGCTTGCATTATTATTATCGAAAGATTAATGATTCGTACGCTGTTATTGAGCCATAAAAACTTCCAAACATTCATTCGTTCTTTATTAAATTATTCAGCTTACCTACAACGATCCATTAGATTTAACTTTCGGCTTCAAAGGTACACCTGTCATTTGAAATATTCCTTTTTTTGTGAAGCTAAAAAACACGTTTTGTGCCAGCAATTAATCATAGTCAAATGATGCCTGAATTTTCCAACTGTTTTGAGATGCTTTCGGCAATTTATACAAAGTTTTCTGTGTTTTGTGATGCGAGAATACCTTGACTAACATCATTTTTTAACCGACCTCCAAAAAAGAGGAGGTGCTCAATGTGCCTGTATTTTTTTTTCTCAACTCTTAATAACATCAAATATATATGATCATGACTGTAATCCCCAATTACGGTAAACATCCTCTCAGATCTGCAGGCGCTTAGTCATTTGAAGATGTCTAGTGGGGGTAGTCAGAGGCACTTCCAAACATTATATTTGGCACATGCCTTATTTTGTAGAGTTAGTATTCCTTACGTGACAGATTGCAAGCCCATCGCCGCTTATAAGAATACTAACTGGTTTCCTCACGATGTTTTCCTTTACCATTTCAAGCACGTGTTTTGATGCGCTTATAAATTTTTCGAACTGAAAAATCCATTGATGCACGCCGGGATTCGAACTCACGACCTTCAGATTTAAAGTCGAGGTACCTCCCACTCGGCCAACACGGAAACATCGTAATCGTTGTCATTGATTGAGTGAAGTTCTCAAAGCGATGTCCCGCATGGCAGCCATATTTGTTTTATGTTCACAAACTGTACGACCTCAGTGACGTGACGTAGCAGACTGGACGCAAAAGAAAGATTCGATCATCGTAGTAGGAGGATTTTAATTCTATACGGGTCTACGTTTTGTAGTACCATGGTACAAGCAGATTTTGATTCCGACGAACTAGGGAATCCTAGTGTGGGGTCAGGACTATGTATGAGACTGTTGGCTCTTGAGAGATAATGCAAATCCAATAATGTAATGCGTGTATGTAATGCGCAAACATCTAACACATAAATAAACTAACACACATAAATGTGTGTACTGTTTCTGGGTGTTATAATCATTTTAATATTATACATCCGAAAGTTCGTGAGGATTTTGTGTGTATGTTCCTCAATCACGCCCAAACCATCAATCGGAATTGGATGAACTCTGGAATATACATAGCCCTGGAATAAAAATTGGGATATTTTTTATCCAAATACCTCACGAACAACGCCGCGGTATTAAAAGTATGAATTTACTACAAACTTATAAGTATTTACTACTACATTTGATATAGCTCTATACCCAACCGAAACTGCAACTATAGACAGTGATTTATTATTAACGAAACGTACGAAGAAATACGATGTGCTCGCTCTGCGGTTTTGCCAACCTAAAATGGATGGAAAACCATACTGACTCACGCTGTGTGACGCGCCTAGCGACTAGATGAGGTAAGCAAGAGTTTGGTTCTAAAGTTTAGAACCATTGGAATCTAAAGTTTAGAACCATTGGAATCTAAACTCTTCCAATAGGATCACGACTGTTCCAATTACTGTAGATCTCTCAGATCTCCAGGCGTTTAGATCATCTAGGCTGTCTAGGGGGGGTAGTCGGAGGTGTTATGGAGTTATAGGTAGGTCGTGTAGATATTTAATCGTGTATGTGAGTCGTGCATGTTGTAGTGTGAGTAAATACGTGTAAAAATATGAAATAATATATTAATAAAATGTTTCGTATAGTGTAGATAAATGGATATTACAATGAACTACATAATTACATACAACGTATAAAGAGTCGCCTACAGCGACTATAAATTATATTAGGCATTCCATATGTGACAACCTCGTTGTAAACCTCGTCACTTATAAGAATACTAACTGGTTTCCTCAAAATGATTTTCTTTACGTGTTAATGCGCATATATTTTTTTTTAATAAAATTCCATTGATGTAGAGAGATATTCGAACCAACGACTTTCTGATTGAAAGTCAAGGTATCTCCCACTCGGCCAACACTGCTCTTTTCATGAAAAAACGTTTAAATAAATTACATAAGTGATATAATATCCCATTGATTTAAGGGTAAATATATCCTCTGCCGTTCCTTTATTGCTGAAAATTTGCACCCCTTTTTGAACCCCTTTGGTGTAACTTGTTAACCATTTGTCTCCATTGATTTCCGTCCCCTACCTGATGGAGAGCCGCCTATATTGGCATCTCCAGGTGTTCGGATACCTTAAGGGTAGATGTTACCGACGCCGTTATATTGATGCCATCATTATTGAAGTAATAAAACGTTAAACGATTTGCAGAAAGGGAAAAGATGGAGTGATGGCCGCGCGGAGAAAAATTTGCTATAAATTCAGCTTTAATGATTGATCAATCGCCTATATTTATTATTTATATTGTCAATCTTCATAACGTAATGAAAATAAACTCGAAACTGATGTGACCTTTGATAAAAAAGAAGAAATACAATATTATATTAAACTTATAAATTGCCAGAGAAGACACAGCACAACTTGAAGTGCTGAATGTAATGTTTTAATGTGTTTCTTCACAATTTAAACTTTAAGAATCAGAACGCCTTTAGATGTAAAAGGATGTCTACCAGACGTGAGTTAGTTTCTGTAATTATATTTCAATTAAAAGTAGATTCTAGAAAGAACTTATTAACATTAAAAAAAGAAACAAATTAACATTTACAATTAACAAGTTAACATTTTAATGTTAACATTAAAAAAAGAAATTGTGTGGTTTTATGAAACCACGGTAAAAGTGAAACTTTTAGTCTATACACTACACGGTCAGCTGATGGAACTATAGACGCCGCCATATTGGCCTCGGCTGCTCTGACGAGCGCCTTTCACTTTATCCCTACTTCGCGGCCGACCGTCACGCGACATGCGACACACAGACCAAAATTTTTTAGACGATGTAATAAAAGTTTCACTTTAATAAAGTTCTTTAAATCATATTTTTCTAAATTACTTAAAAATAATTATATTTTTAAGTAATTTAGATTCCTTTCTGTGTGTTATCCAAATTAAATGTTACTTTATGCTATCCCAAGATATTATAATAATCTTAAAAAATGGTAAATTAACCAATGAGATCTTATTAAAAAAAATGGCCAAAGTACTCGTTACAACAGAATCATAATAAGCACTGACTGCATTCATTCGCGACAAGGCCGTGTTTTTATGTTGGCCATGGTTCGGAATCACTTGTGCTTTTATGAGTATCTCTTGTACTTCCAAAGTAAATCAGTTGTCATCTCCACAAAGGATTTCGTTACTTTCGACGCAAATCTCATCTATAAAAATCTCATAACGCAACTGGCACGTCAAATCAATCAAAATCTATGCTTACTGTAACACAATGTCTTATTATTGAACTCATCCATCACGGGCATCTCGGCTTAGGTTCCATCTCACCTGACATTCAATTTTGAACCTTATTCCCAACGTGGTAGTGTGTTAGTGAACAAAGTTCCGTCACTTGATGTTACCCATTTCATTTATTGAATCCCGTTGTCGATCGAGATTTACATTCGCTGAAATTTGTTTTATGTTTTCTCTGATGAAAATATAACAATGCTCATTTAAGAGCCAATCGTTTTCCTGATAAAGATTCCGTTTAAAAACAAAAATAACGTTTGTGACGGCTGTATTCATTGTAGCGTAAAAAAAAGATTTATTGTTTGGGGGAACATATTTTTAGGAAAGCTTTCACCGTGTTCTGCTCCAAATATTTAGAAACAAAACATTTTTTTAATAAATTAATATAGGTACTTTCATTTTATTAAAACGTGAAGAGTGGGTATTTATTTATTTACTTTTAATTAAAACAGATATGTAAAATACGTAACAATACATTATAGAAATAGACTATAATACTCAGGGATAATGTTGCTAGGTAGGCTTAGAAAAATATTTTTCAAAATCGGATTCATACACACATTCATCCAAATTAAAAAAATACCTTTTTATAATACCTATTAGTAGATAGTCAAGTAAACTCAAGTAAATATTCTTTTATTATAACTGGCATGTGTAGAAGTAAGTACTTTAAAAATCTATTATTAAAAAAAAAAAACATTTTTATCGCAACATAAAATGCTCACAAGTTATTTAATTTCATTTTAAGGGACATTTTTAAAGTTTAAATCATAAAAGTACACAAGTGTGATCAAGAAATAATATTGCTTTAGACAAAGAAACACCTTTATTTTTCGCCATTTTAATTGCAATCTAACGTGTACGTTGTAGAGTTGGGTCGTAAATTCGATTTACCAGGTCTATGAAGTATCACATAACAGGTATAAATAACAAGTTAAGGTGTTAGGTGAAATTTTTGACGTTTTGTATGGGCGGAGTCTGCCCGGATAAGATGGAAAAAGTGATAAAACTGTAATATCTTGAAAATCATCAAATTAAAAAAAAAATGTCTTTAATTTAGGTATTATTATATAACGAATTATATAAAAATGAACTATTTAGCTATTCATAGTTTTGATTAAAAACGTGTTTTTTAAGAGCCAACTTTGAAAAATAAATCTACTAAGATAAGTTTCACCAATCGTGTTTTTGTCTTTAACTTATCTAGATTAAATCCTTAACTTATCTTTGTCATAAAAACAAAACTGTATGTTTTGCGGTTATTGAGAAAAAACGATTCTGCTTTCATCAAAAACATTTATTACTCGTCTTAACAAACCTATTCAATACTATGAAGTATGTTGGTACGAATACTTAAGAAATCATAAGGACGAAGTATATAAGGAAAATTTATCACGTCTTCAATTATCACTGTTTTTTGCTGCATAATATGCATATACCTTTTACTTAACATAGTCTTAAATTCTTGAAAACATCAAAAGAATACAACAGTGCTCATGCGACTACCATACTTCCCACGTCATGTACCTTAAAACTTTTGAGGAGTCCTGCAAGTGTTTCTACTTATAATATTCTGTGGTCTGTATGTATGAAGGTAGGGAGTCCTCTTTTCCGCAATTAGACTCGCGGTTGGTCCGCTATGCGTAGCGTAGGGGAATCTAATGCCGTACCCTGGTACAATATTTAGAAGTTTATACCTGGTCTTTAATAGTCGAGTAAATAGGCACCATCTCTACCGGGATGGGTTCTCATCAGCTCCGAGGGACATCGATTTGTTTGCTGACCGAATAAACGTTACCATTGTTTTTTCAACGTTTTCCGCGCGGTGTTTGCGCGGCCACTCTGCGTGTCAACAGACATTATAAATTGGAATGGAAACAGAGTTATTTTTATGTGCTTTGGGAGTAAGATATATTATTATTGTCAAGTCGCTTAAAATATTTATCTATCTAGACATTACATAAACATAGTATCACGATTGTTATCACCAATTACAGGATACATCTACCCAGATCTCCAGGCGTTCAGATCCTTGAAAATGACTAAAGGGAATAGTCAGAGGCAGTTCCAAACATAACATTTGGCATATGACCACAGCTAACTACTATAAAGATAGTAGTTAGCATTTTACACGTGATAGGTTGTAACAGGATGTAACCTAATCTTGATGATAGGTGAGATTGTTATACACGTACGAGTACGCACCCTATACTAGTACTTATCAAAGACCTGTGAAATACCTACTTACCTTTATGTACATATATAATATACCTTATTATTCACAGTGACTGCTATAAAATATTGTACAATGAACCGAGTTTTACCCCTCTCAACGTCAATCTTGGCCGGTCTTCGGTTCAAATTAAAAAGTATATTTCTACAGTAGGGTCTTGTAAGACCCGTGCCCCAAAAAATCTTGAATCGCCGGCCATCGGAACGCCCCGAGACTCAAGAAATAACGGTTTCCCTTCAACTGTCTTTTACGACCCACTTTAATTTGACCTCTGACCTCACTTTATTTTTATTGTTTTCTTGTTACCTGCTTTCAAAACGAATGATATAATCAGCTTCTTTAAAAGTAGCAAGCTTTTATTTTTCCTTCCTTTCACCGATGAGATTTTTATTTGGAATAT
Organism: Hydriomena furcata; assembly: GCA_912999785.1. Taxonomy (NCBI): domain Eukaryota; kingdom Metazoa; phylum Arthropoda; class Insecta; order Lepidoptera; family Geometridae; genus Hydriomena; species Hydriomena furcata. The sequence goes on from OU538837.1 coordinate 11,534,269, forward strand.
AAACATTATTGTAATTAAAAGGAGCGGACAAATTGCTGAAGAATACTTTACTTTAGATTAAGCTGTTGTTTGTCTTGGAGGTAAAAAAACTGTTTACCTCCTTTTGGGTAAACAAGGAAAAGTTGTCTAAAATTAGATAAAGTGTCTAAAAATATCTAAATGGAATAGGTATTAGTGGCAATAGGCTATTTGACAGTATGAAAAATAAAGTGTTGTTGATAGTAATCTATGTAAATTATGCCTTCATAAAGCGATATGGAGTAAAATAACTTGAAAATAAACAATGATTTATTAAAAAACCCATAATTAAAATTATCTATTTTTAAACGCCAGTCACGTGACACAAAACGGTCCGGATTGGTCGAATCGACGATGACGAACATGCTTGTCAATATGTCATCGCCTGCCTTGAAAAACTTGACGTTTGTTTATCTTTTTTTAAAAGAAAAGTCTTAGCTTTATTGAAAAAATGTTTATTATACATTGAAGTACACTGTTTGGGAATTTATTTTTTAGAAATAACATCGTCCAAATGTAAATCGTTGCGCTCTCGGCATTCATTTAGTCGGGCACTAAAATTGCCTATGACAGCTCGGCAGGTAGTCTCCGTGATGGCTGCCATTTTATGACGGATATTTTCTTTTAATTGTGCCAGGGAAGTCGGTTTATTAGCGTAAACTTTTGATTTGACATAACCCCACAGGAAAAAATCCATAGGTGTTAAATCGGGACTCCGTGGAGGCCAATTTATGTCTGGAGATTAATTTGTTCGGAAAAATTTCTCGAACTCGAGGCAGAGATCTGTTGGACGTGTGTGAAGTTGCTCCATCCTGCTGGAACCATGTTCTTTGGTTGTAACCAGGAAAGTTTTGCAGTTGGGGCACGAAAAACTCGTCTAACATCTCCACATAACGCTCTGAATTCACTGTGAGCGTGCGTCCCCTTCCATCTTCAAAAAAGTAAGGGCCGATAATTCCTCGCGCCGACATCGCTGCCCATACGGTGACTTTGGGTGAATGTAGCGGTTTCTGATGTTTTTGTTTTGGATTGGTTGCACTCCAGTAACGAAAATTTTGCTTGTTTACATGCCCATTCAGGTGAAAATGGGCTTCATCGGAAAACAAGATGTTGGTGAACGTTGGAATGCGCTCAATCATCTGATTTACAAAGTCAAGCCTCTGACCAGCAACTTGAGGCTTCAGTTCTTGCACCAACTGAATTTTGTACGGGTGCAGCTTTAAATCTTTGTGTAAAATGCGGCATAATGAAGATCTGTGCACATTTAAAGCAACAGCACGCTTCTGAATCGAGAGGTTTGGATCATCTCGAATAGACTGAGTAACACTGTCCACGTTTTCGGCTGTTCTTGATGTTCTTGGCCGCCCAGATTTTGGTTTCTCCAGAGTTGACCCAGTCTCTTCAAACTTCTCAACCCATTTTGCAATGAGTCGAGTGCTAGGCGCATCATTTAAGTGACGAATATGTCGAATACTGCAGAATTTTCTACGCGCTACAGTCGCCGAATTACCGTTTTTGTAAAACTCACGTACGCACAACGCACGGTCCGCACCAGAGAAACGCTCCATAGCGACTAAATTCCCAAGAGCCAGACTACCGACTCACATACCCCCCGCGCCCCTCAGAATAGTTGCTTTCGCGTAATAAGATAAGCAAATGTGAACTTACTTTTGAGACACCTTGTACATAATCTGTAAAAAAATCAACTGTAGCTATCACGGTTCATTAGATACAGCCCTATGGCAAACAGACGGACAGCGAAGTCTTATTAATAGGGTCCCGTTTTTACCCTTTGGGTACGGAACCATAAAAACATTTGTTTACTAAGTATGTAGGTACCAATAAATATAAACAAATAAATATAGGCGGACTTTACATACAGCGCCATCTAGCCCCAAAGCAAAGCTTGTTTTATGGGAACCAGATAACTGATAGAACACTTATATACTTTTTTTTTGTAAATACATACTTATTATACATATTAACACGGCACAGAACAATCATCTATGTTCATCACACAAATATTTGCCCTGGGTGCAGTGGCGTACTTACACATTTGCCGCCAGTAGGCATTTGAATTGCACCCCTTAACCCCCCCCCCCCCCCCCAAACCCCCACCGATTTAGTTAAAAGTGGTGGTTCCTGTAGAATTTGGCATCTGTCCTGTGCCGCCCCCTAAAATCTGCCGCCCTCGGCTCCAGCCTACTCAGCCTAGTGGTAAATCCTCCACTGCCTGGGTGGGGATCGAACCCATAACTTATAGCGCAGAAGGCAGAGTTACTACCAACAAAGCTGTGAAGCCAGTCAAATGTTTTTAAAGCCGCTTCGAAAATGTTTTTCCCCAATGTAATCGGACAGGCTCAAAGATACGTCCAAGTTTTTCACGTCCCAGCAGATTAGGCGATTACAAACTCCTTGTAAATACAACTGAGAGTTTCTAATCTCCCAAAAGTTCTGAAACTTACAAACTCGGGAGTGATTTCCATTCAATTATGGGGACCCTGCAGTACTTTTATCTTTGAAAACATATACATTATACATAACATAGGATCACAACTGTAATCCCCAAGTACGGTAGACATCCTCTCAGATCTCCAGACACTTAGATCCTTTGAAGATGATGTTGGGTAGTTAGAGGCACGTCTAAAAATTATATTTGGCACATGCCCACATTTTGCAGTATGCTAAAGTCATTAAAAACAAAACTGTATGTTTTGCGGTTATTGAGAAAAAACGATTCTGCATTCATAAAAATAATATAACTCGTCTTAACCTACTTCAAACTAAATTGTACCTAGCGAAGAGTAAAGTGAAAGTGGATTCATGAAATGTTCGGGTCAGTAAGCCACTAACATTGTTAATCTAACAATTTTGTATAGGTGGTAAACTAGCACGTGTTTTGGATTTGGGTTAGTGAGAAAACAGAATTATTATTGGTAACCTTTTTTCAACCGACGAAAAATTGAGACTCAATTCGACGCGTTTTTGGTGGCTTTTTATGTATGACCGCGCAATTTTTTTCCATGATATAGAGAACTAGCTAACCCGACAAACTTCGTATCGCTTTATTATGTTAATTTCCCGTTCCCGTTCCCGTTCCCGTTAAAAAGTATCCTATGTCTGTCTGCTGGTTTTAAGCTACCTCCCCACCAATTTTTAGTCAAATCGGTTCAGCCGTTCTTCAGTTATAAATAGTGTAACTAACACGACTTTCTTTTATATAATAGACTAACAATGAAGAACCGCTCTACCGATTTTGTGCAAACTTCACATAAACCATCTACTAAATAGTCCGAACAAAGCTTTAACATTTGGTTTGGATAGGTTAGCCCGTTCTTGAGTTATAAAATTACAACGAATAGTGGCATTCATTTTTATATATTAAATAGATTATAAAAATTAGTTTCATTTAAATTTTATTTATGTAGGACTATAAGATTGATTGGTCAAAACATTTTTAACGGTTTTCTTTTAAGTAAATAAAATGTAATTATGTCTCTTAAAATGTAGAAAAATATGGTCGTTTTAAATTCAAAATTTTAGTTTGACAGTCTAATTGGGAGAATGATTCCACAAAAACTTAAAATACAGTATTTTTGGAGGTTTATAAAACAACGGAACAGAAATTCCAAGTAACTAATATGTGATTTTGTGGAACAACTGTAGCTCGAAAAGTTTGGTAACTATATTCCTCACAACCAATAGAACTACACACCTACTCGGTAGAAGGTTGTTTAGATAAGTAGGAACAGATTTTCGAAATTGTAACCTAGACTTTACCTTGACTCAAACTCTTTCATAGCCTCTCTCGAGGCTATGAAAGAGTTTGATTACTTGACTTACCTTGACTCAAACCTTACAAGTCTGATATCAAATTATGATTCTACCAAGTGTTCCAAAAATACGAGTAGTGTCAATTGGAAGTTAGTAAAGAAATGAAGAAAGAACACAATGAGTGTTCTCATTGTGTTCTTTTCTTCTATTTGGTACTAGGTTTTTGGTACGGTTACATCCGCGTGTTATAGATAAAAAGTATCTATGTGTTATTCTGATGTATTAAGCTATATTACTGTAAAGGTTTATCTAAATCCTTCAGTAGTTTTAGCGTGAAAGAGTAACAAAAACACACAACCACTCACAAACTTTCGCATTTATAATATTACTAGCTGCTCGTCCCGGCTTCGCACGGGTGGTATCTGGATAAAAAGTAGTCTATGTGTTATTCTGATGTATAAGCTATATTACCGTAAAGTTTTATCTAAATCCGTTCAGTAGTTTTTGCGTGAAAGAGTAACAAACCAACCCACACACCCACTCACTCACAAACTTTCGCATTTATAATATTAGTAGGATTAGGATTATTATGTCAATTTAGGCACCGGAAGTAGGATAATACAATAAGACAGACATCTATAAACCAAACAATAAATTAATGTAGGTTCATAAAGCTGATACGGTGAAATCAGTGAACATAATGAACAAAAAATAAAAATAAAAATTCATAGCTCCGTGTTCAGAATCTCTTCCTTTGTTTGAAGTCGGTTAGGAATGTGGCCATCATCATTTATTTAATGTCATTGCAATACAATGGTAGCTTCAATGGTTTTATAATCTAATTTTTAGGAATTCCGTTGCGAAGCGAACTCCAAATGGCATGAATTTTATTAAAAAACATTAGTATTTTTCGAGTTTCGTTGTTTACAAGAAATCCTTATAGTTTCGCCATGTCCGTCCGTCCATCTGTCAGTCCGTCTGTTCACAGCTTAGCTCAGATAATATCAGTACTAGAAAACTGTAATTTGGCATGAATATACATATTAGTAATGTCAACAAAGTGGTGGAATAAAATCTAGATTTTTTTTAAGTTATAATTACTGAGGTTGATTTTTTGGCAATGGTTTTTTAGGGTTCCGTACCCAAAGGGTAAAAACGGAACCCTATTACTAAGACTTCGCTGTCCGTCTGTCCGTCTGTCTGTCACAGGGCTGTATCTCATGAACCGTGATAGCTAGACAGTTGAAATTTTCACAGATGATGTATTTCTGTTGCTGCTATAACAACAAATACTAAAAACAGAATAAAATATTTTTTAAGGGGGGCTCCCATACAACAAACATGTTTTTTGCCGTTTTTATAGATAATGGTACGGAACCCTCTGTGCGCGAGTCCGACTCGCACTTGGCCGGTTTTTTATCTTAAAGTTGGCCCAGAGAGCGATTGATTGCCTAGTGTAAGTAGTATTATGTTAAGAAACAGAATTCATAATATCACAAATAATAGCTAAATTGTCGCGATTTGGCGAATGTTTACGTTTTGCATCTTTGTCTATCTCTTAACGAATCATATGGCTACACCTCTCACACATCGCGAATAGTTCGCTATCGCCGATAATATGGCCCCAGTATTATATAAGCTTTAACTATTGCAAAACGCCGCCATTTTTTATAATTCTCGACCGGTGGTCGCTGCCATAATTTACTTTTGTTTCAATTGTTACGAGTTTTTGAAGAAAAGAGATTTATTCCCCGGTTTCCTGCCGGCTCTTTGTGACGGCTGCTTTGATATTACGGGGGTTTTCCCGTTTATGTACTTGTGTAAACCGAGCTTAGAATTAAAAACGCCTACTTATGTTTTGCAAAAAATACTCTTTTGTGAGAACAATTTAGTCTTCTATGCCAGAATTCACGAAATACAAGGTGTCTCAAAAGAAAGTTCACATTTAAATCTTTTTTTAAAAGAAAAGTCTTAGCTTTATTGAAAAAATGTTTATTATGTATAGTAAAGTACACTGTTTGGAAATTTATTTTTTAAAAATAACATCGTCCAAATGTAAACCGTTGCGTTGCGCTCTCGGCATTCATTTAGTCGGGCACTAAAATTGCCTATGACAGCTCGGCAGGTAGTCTCCGTGATGGCTGCCATTTCTTGACGGATATTTTTTTTTTTAATTGTGCCAGAAAAGTCGGTTTATTAGCGTAAACTTTTGATTTGACATAACCTCACAGGAAAAAATCCATAGGTGTTAAATCGGGACTCCGTGGAGGCCAATTTATGTCACCTCGCCTGGAGATTAATTTGTTCGGAAAAATTTATGGACGTGTGTGAAGTTGCTCCATCCTGCTGGAACCATGTTCTTTGGTTGTAACCAGGAAAGTTTTGCAGTTGGGGCACGAAAAACTCGTCTAACATCTCCACATAACGCTCTGAATTCACTTTGAGCGTGCGTCCCATCTTCAAAAAAGTAAGGGCCGATAATTCCTCGCGCCGACATCGCTGCCCATACGGTGACTTTGGGTGAATGTAGCGGTTTCTGATGTTTTTGTTTTGGATTGGTTGCACTCCAGTAACGACAATTTTGCTTGTTTACATGCCCATTCAGGTGAAAATGGGCTTCATCGGTAAACAAGATGTTGGTGAACGTTGGAAAGCGCTCAATCATCTGATTTACAAAGTCAAGCCTCTGACCAGCATCTTGAGGCTTCAGTTCTTGCACCAACAGAATTTTGTACGGGTGCAGCTTTAAATCTTTGTGTAAAATGCGGCATAATGAAGATCTGTGCACATTTAAAGCAACAGCACGCTTCCGAATCGAGAGGTTTGGATCATCTCGAATAGACTGAGTAACACTGTCCACGTTTTCGGCTGTTCTTGATGTTCTTGGCCGCCCAGATTTTGGTTTCTCCAGAGTTGACCCAGTCTCTTCAAACTTCTCAACCCATTTTGCAATGAGTCGAGTGCTAGGCGCATCATTTAAGTGACGAATATGTCGAATACTGCAGAATTTTCTACGCGCTACAGTCGCCGAATTACCGTTTTTGTAAAACTCACGTACGCACAACGCACGGTCCGCACCAGAGAAACGCTCCATAGCGACTAAATTCCCAAGAGCCAGACTACCGACTCACATACCCCCCACGCCCCTCAGAATAGTTGCTTTCGCGTAATAAGATAAGCAAATGTGAACTTACTTTTGAGCCACCTTGTATTTTATCTCTTAAGTCTTTTGCACGAAATATGCTCTCGGCTGCGAATCTTTAGGGCTTGCGCACAGTGGCGGACGGAGGCGCAGAGGATTTTAAATTTATCAATTGAGTATTGGGTAATTTCGCAAAACTGCGCTGCGATGATCCGAGCCCGATCACCCTGCGTTATCATATTTTGATTGGATAAATAACAAATGCAATCGATAAATTCCTTTTTTTTTTTTTGTGGACATTTTATCTAGCCCCAAACTAAGCAAAGCTTGTACTATGGGAACCAGATAACTGATAGAATACTTATATACGTTTTTTTTTGTTTTAAATACTTACTTATTATATTCTATTATATGTAGTTTATTGACTTATCGTGTCGCCACATCGCGTCCAGGCCCCGACTGAAAACCAGCGTCATACCGCGCTTCACCTACTCCGGCTCGGTGCTGTGCGGCTCAATGCTGAGACGGGGACCTATTTGCCCCCACATAGCACAATCTGCTGTTGATCTATTGTTATTGTTATCTTTTACTAGTTGTGTTGTGCATGATCTGGATCACAGACAGGATCACGACTGTGATCCCCTGGTACGGTAGAAATCTTTTTAGATCTCCAGGCGCTTAGATCCTTTGAAAATGTCTAGAGGGGGTAGTCAGAGGCACGTCCAAACAATATATTTAGCACATGCCCACATTTTGCAGTAGTTAGCAATCCATACGTGACAGGTTGAAAGCCCATCGCCGGATCAAAGAAATGTTTTCTTTCTTCCTTCTTTAGTAATGTAGGAATTTATTATTATGTTATTTTCTAGTATACATAATAGTTATCTTGAAATATAATTGGCACATAGGTACTTGAAATAGGTAGGTACATGAAAAACCCATTTAACAAAGTAAATTTTAAAGCTATTCAAAAAATTGAGGTTGCCCATTGCCCTTAGAAACAGAATTTTTAACATTAACGCTATGATAATAATGTTAGCGTGAGTGAAAAAAATACTCTCGACTTTTTAAAAACCTATTCCGAATATTACAAAAACACAACTTTTACGTGTTACTTTCGTAGAGAGCAACAGTTTGAGCAACCAACAGTGAACACTATTAAACTTGGAAAAACTTTTTACTTTATCAATATTTAAGAGAAAAATAATAATAATAAATAAATAAATAGGATCCCCACTGTAATCCTCCGACATCCTCTCAGATCTCCAGACGTTTAAATCCATTGAATATGTCTAGTGGAGTTAGTCAGAGGCACATGCGCTTCAAAAACACGTGCTCAAAACGGTGAAGGAAAACATCGTGGGGAAACCAGTTAGCATTCTTGTAAGCGGCGACGGGCTTGCAACCTGTCACGTGTGGAATGCTAACTACTGCAAAATTCGGGCATGTGCCAAATGTAACGTTTGGACGTGCCTCTGACTAACCTATTTGATATCTTTAAGGAACTGATCGCCTGGAGATCTCAGAGGATGTTTAATTGTCTGCCGTACTTGGGGATTAGTCGTTATTCTATTTTTTTTTTACAAAAATCTGCTAAGTGTTTCCTATCTTCTCAAGTCACATGTTATCAAAATAATATTTTCTTTAAGACGAGTAATAAATGTTTTTGATAAATGCAGAATCGTTTTTTCTCAATAACTGCAAAACATACAGTTTTGTTTTTTATGACAAAGATAACTTAAGGATATAATCTTGATAAATTACAGACAGAAACACGATTGGTGAAACTTTTCTCGATAGATTTATTTTTCAAAGTTGGCTCTTCGAAAACTCTAGTTTCGATCTCAAAAACTATATTTTCTTTTATTTTAAACTCAAATAATATTGTATTCTATGGTACATTCAAAGTAGTTAACTTTTTTGTAGATGACTGTACATGAATACGTCGAATATTTAAGATCACGCGAGTTGACAACAAAAAAATAGGTAAAATCGGAAGGTGCCAGCTCGCGGATTCCAGCGAGTTTGAGATCCGCGAGATGACGAATGACTCGTTTTTAATCAAAACTATGAATAGCTAAACAGTTCATTTTTATATAATTAGTTAAATAATCATACTAGCTAAGTAAATTACAGAAAGTTTCTTTTTAAATCCATCAAAACCAAATCCATCAAGTTTTCAAGATAATGCAGTTTTATCACTTTTTCCGTCTTATCCGGGTAGACTCAGCCCATACAAAAAGTCAAAAATTTCACTTATCATCTTAAGTCTAAATTCTAATGGATTTCAAACCCACGTCTTCGTCCAGAATAATAATTGGCAATGCTATACCAACTTCTTCTTAAGAGGCTCCCAGTCGCTGATTGCCCTTTTTCGAGACAAAAAAAGAAATACTTCTGAACAAGCCACATCTCCTATTTTTATAAGTATATTACTTCAGGTTCCTACCTAGATTTCTTTTAAGCTGAAAACATAATAGCAGAAACTTTTCACGATAAAGATATTATTTCAAAATGATACGTTTTAGAATTTATGATCGAAATATTTTATATACCTACTATTAAAATCAACTTGTGATTTACTGTTAAAGATAGGTAATATGTAGATCTAGAATTCTATTAGAATAGATTTTTGATAATTATACATAATTTATATCATTAATTTATTCGAAAAGCTAAGTCGGACCACGCGCCGACGTGTGTTTGTCGTCATTGCAGCGGTCGGTAGGATTATTTATTGAAGTGATAAAAGATGGGTACATCTTTATTCTCATATACTATACATTATAAAATAGGAGATGTGGCTTGTTCACAAGTATTTATTTTTTCGTTTCGAACAAAAACAATCGTCAACTGGGAGCGCCTTAATACTATTTTTTTTTTGGTATGTTCCGCAGACATGGTTCAATCAGAAACAAAGCTATTCAATATCGAAATCTGTTCTAAATGGTAAAATCTATTCTCATTGTAGGAATTTTCCAAGAATTTTTAAGCACGGTAAGTTCCAATACGTGAAATTAAAGGAAATAACTAGAGCTCGAACCTCTATTGAACTCGAACACAAAAGAATATTCTATCATCCGATCGCTTAACTAGGCATTCTTATTAAACGACCACCGACATCTTACGTCCGCAAATTAACGATAAAAGTCACTTTAATATTGTGATCATCACGCATCACTGTGATTTTAATCATCAATTATTTGTGTAATATTTATTTTATTTATAAATAACTATTTTAAACCATAATAAAATTGTATTATCTACAATTGCAAAGCCGCAACAAAAACCAACACAACAACCTTAATTACTCCTTTTGAAATAGAAATCATCTTCAACTGTCAAAATCTTATTTTATTGAAAGTTACTCTGTATAAATATAACAGTTGAAACCGGTAATTATCACCAGTTCAGTTAAGTATTCGTAAAATCCTGTATTCGAAAAATATAAAATCAGTATGTGTTTAAAACGGTGAAGATAAACATCGCGAGGAAACCAGTATGCTCATAAACTCACGCTATTTAGTGGTTGTATGAGTCGACCACCACGTGTCCTATCAACCCTTTCTGTGTGGCAGCCCCCGAAAGTCTAGACACTTGGTGACTTTAAAGATGAGATCGTCCATAAATAGTAGTTTATGCAACTGTCAATATAAGGAAGACTCTCGTTACACTCGTTACTATTATGAAACGAGCGCAGCGAGTTTCATAAACTCACACTCGTGTTTTAATACCCGTGTTATATGCAGTTGCATACACTACTTTATCTTCACTAATCCATTTTTAACTTTTAATTTGTATTTAAAAACAAAACACATTGCGAAACATTAAATTCACGCGTACGTGTATTGTCACAGTGAACTTGCCGCCATTAAAATCTAACCAATAAGAAGAGCGCAGCTGCGCGCGCAGGGCCAATCAGGAGCGAGCGCGCGCTGTTCTTTTTTTATTTAATTGGCACAAGATCTTACCAAAGAGTTTTGTGTATGTAAGTTTAGTAGTTTCACGTATAACCCAACTGTTTTCAAAAGCCAGCCTAATATCAAAATTTTATACAACTTGTATGAGGATTTTGACATAAGGCTCGCCAGGTTAATTGGTCGCGTTTTATTGATGTTATAATGAGATTTTACGATATCGATGTGGATATTATACCATCATGTGAAATTGCTTAAATTGAGTGTTTTGTTGTCTGCGCTATAACAGTAGTAATTATAAGTCAAGTATTGGAAACATAAGTAGAATGTTACAACATTAGTGTAGATAAAAATACTTATGGTATTTTACTCAACTTCCGCTGCGTCTTTTCTATTTCAGCCGTCATATAACTGTGATTGCGCTTTGGAAAAGCAAGGCTCGGAACTCGAGTAGGCGGAGTCCCTCTGTGCTTAGCGATAAGAACTTTCAGATACCCGTGGATACTTTTAGATACCAAGTCATTAGGGAGTATTGGAGAATTGATTTCGTACAAATAAAAGTTTCTGGTCTATTGGGGAGAATTGTCACTACACTATTCACATACATAGTTCTGACCTAACACTGGGACCCTTGTATTACAAGTATCAGTACATCGATGACCGATCTTTGCTCGGTATTTCATTTCATTTGCAAGTAATAAATGTTTTTGATGAATGCAGAATCGTTTTTTCTCAATAACCGCAAAACATACAGTTTTGTTTTTTAAGAAGAAGATAACTTAAGGATATAATCTAGATAAATTACAGACAGAAACAATATTGGTGAAACTTTTCTCGATAGATTTATTTTTCAAAGTTGGCTCTTCGAAAACTCTAGTTTAGTTTTTAATCAAAACTGTGAATAGCTAAACAGTTATTTTTTATATAATTCGTTAGATAATCATACTAGCTAAGTAAATTATAGACAGTTTCTATAAATGTTTGATGGTTTCAAGTTATTGCAGTTTTATCACTTTTTCCGTCTTATCCGGGTAGACTTAACCTATACAAAAAGTCAAAAATTTCACTTATCACCATAACAGAATTGTTTGTTTGAAGAAATGAAGCCATTATGCGTCTATTGCGCTATGTGGTCGATGACTGAACCGGTTTTCTCAAATTTGGCCAACAAACGTTGGAGAGTTGCCTTTGCAAGGCCACCATCTGCCGATATCGCGTTTGCACAAACGAATATTTGTTAATAAAGTTTTATCATTTGGACGTTCTGCTAAATCGTATAACTTTACACGGTGATTTGGCAGTGACTGAATAATAAACAACACATTTGACAGACGCCATCAAAACAACATGGCCGCCACAGACTATCAACGTCAACCCGTCTCTATTGGAATTTTCTATGCAGACGTAAGTTTTTATGGTTAACCTAAATAAACAACAGTCACAAAAATATAGTCCTGACCACACACTTTAGGAGAGCTGCTGTGCAGAGCAAACCGTGATATTAAAACGATTTCTAACCTAAATAATTTTAATTCTACATTACATGCTACTTAATGTTTTATCCAATTAATTATTATTATAAGTGGTATGCTGAGAATGCTAAATGCAATATATGGGTTATTGATTAGTATTGTCATGTGCCAAATAAATGTAATGGTTGGATGTTTTTAGACTAGATATCCATAAGATAATAATACTAAGTGCTTGGAGTCATGTGAGGACCTACTAAACTTCAGGATTAACAGCTATCACAAAAGTCTAAATAAATTACTTTATAATAGTTGACCTAAAAATTTCGAGCGCTGTGATTCGTCAATTCACGGTCCGCACAGCTCCGCGTACTCACCCCCTGTGTCGAAAGTATCAGAAACAGCAAGTACCACAACCATAACACCCAGACTTAGTTTTGTGGTAATAAGATAATTTGTGGTATCTATTTGTACATGCTTGTAGCCGAACCGAAAACCGATGTGGGGTAAGGGCTCTTAAATGGTGACCACGAACCGGAAGACAGCTTAAGGACCACAGCCGATCGATACCGTTGTAGTGGTTGCAGGAAATTGGTAAATGGAGATAACTCTAGGCGACTTGTCAAGGCATTTCTAGTGATTCTTAGAGAATTGTAATATATGTCACCATACGATAATGGTTCGTGCTCTGGGGGTCAACTCTTGAAAACGATAAACGATATAATCAGCATAAACGTCACATCGTTTCTGACTATACGTATTTTGAAAGATGGAAAGATAGACGACGATTTCTAACCCTCGTATTCAAGAACGACACTATGAGAACACGCACCCACAGTGGACGAAATCTTTTTTCATAAAAATCACTTTATGTGTTGTGCGACACTGCATAGTGTGACTAGAGGCACATTGTCGTGTGCCTCTAGCCAAAGTTGAGCTCTAAAGGCACACGGTAGCGTGCGCCATAGTGCCGCTTAACACATAACATGATGTTTATGAAAAAAAATTTCGTCCACTGTGGGTGCGTGTTCTCATAGTGTCGTTCTTGAATACGAGGGTTAGAGTGCGATATATTGAAGCACTGTCACTGTCGTCGATAATGTCGAAATCGTTTTGCGGAGTAAGGGCCCTAGCCATTGAGGCAGAGTGCTTTATGTTTTTTCTTTGGCAGGATTGTTTTCGCATTTCCGGACTAAGGGTTCGAAGGCAGCTGAAAGATTTTAGTATAGCTATAAATGTGCGGGTCATAAATATACTCACTGGTATTTTAGTCGTTCTCTTTCTTATTTTTAACTCGTACTGTCTTCGAACTGACTTAATTTTCATGAGAAAAATAATTACTGCAAAAGATAATTGTACAAAATTAAGAATAGACTTTGACTGCTTCTTTAAAATTTTAAAGAGCGCCTGAAGATCTGAGTTGTCTACCGTACTTAGAGATTACAATTGTGATCCTATTTTAGAAAAAATCAGAACAGAATTGCTGTCTAATTGAATTCTTTAGTGTTGATATTCTAGATCTAGTGTAATTTATTTATTTAGTGTGAGGGGAGTAAAGAAATACATTATTAATCATGTTATGTAACTAAGGTAATTAGGATTAAGATATCTAAGTTTATGTGTTTTGTCGTAGTGCAAAAAAGTTAGTATATTAATTGTAGTTTATTAACATACAATATTTTATCTAAATGTATTATGTATAACTATTTGTCTCTTTGTTTTATCCCATAATGTGCAGTCACAAGATAATCTTTTCCTTTCTTCAAATTCTTTTTCCCTTTCTAAGGGGTTAGTCAGAGGCATGTTCAAACATTAAATTACATCCACTTTTTGCAGTAGGCACCGCTCTTATGTACCAGGGCTTAAGCAACGCCAAGACTGCAATTTAACGGAGAGAGAGGATATCGGGTTGCAGTCAGCATTCCGGAACGGTAGTAAGTTTGAAGCAATACCTATCGGATAGGTATTTATTTGACTCAGTATGTTAGCACTATGTTATCCAAGGAATGAATGTGACCCCGAGGTCGTTCCCAACGGATATTTATCGTTCATACCTGATAGTCTTGTCACCTAAGCTGTGCTCAGCTGATATATGGGAAGCAGATTTATCCCCATATTTTTATTTGTAACCTCGATCCTACCTTGACTCAAACTCTTTCGAGGCCCTACGAACTTTCCCTCGAAAAGTACCTCATGTTTGGTATCTTAAATCAACATTTTGGAGGTTTCTCAATTACGTCATTACGTCATCAGGAGATTTTCATCAAACAAACCATCGTTTAGAAGCTGTTGAGAAATGTCAATGTACATCGATCCTCGAGGTAATTTTATCAACGTAAATTTTTAATGCTTCCAAAACACGGTTTCAAGATCGAGTCGAGTTGGAGATAATTCGAGGTGACAACTAAGAATATAGGGATTAATGCTTGGAAGGACAAATAGTTCGATGATCAGGGGGTTTTCCACGAATCAACGTCGATACCAAAAACGGACACTTATTGTATGGTAATAAGTATCCGCTTTGACATTTGATGTTGATGTTGATACGATAGTGATTCGTGCTAACCCCCAGTAAATATATATTGTGTTTGTTGTTAAATATTTGGTCTGGGTGTTGTGAATACTTGTAGTTTCTGATACCGATAAATTGAATTCCGTAGTTTGAGGTCAGGATCTTGAATGTATGTCTATGTTAATAGTTTAGATGTATGTATCTTTGGGATAGATACTGGCATTGACAAGCTGAAGTCTGGCCAACGAAAGTGAGCACTGGAACTACTTGTTTACTAGTTTTAACCCGCGAATTCGTCCACTTCATAGAAATTCTTAAAAATAAAATAAAAATCAGAAAAATATGGTAGTCTATGTTCTATGTCCGTTCCAAGACTTTAAATTATCTCTATATGAAACTTCATCACAATCGACCCAGCGGTTTGGCCGTGATAACGTTACAGACAGACAGAGTTACTTTTGCATTTATAGTATTAGTATAGATATGGATTTACAAACTTTTTATATGGTAACACAAATGTCAATGTCAATTTTTCAAAACAAGATGGCGGTTGTTGGTGGTTTGTTGATTTGTTGTGATCTTGTTTTAGAATTTTCGAGTTTAAATATAATAAAAAATAAATAGGATCACGACTTTTATCCCCAAGTACTGTAGACATCCTCTCAGATCTCAAGGCGCTTAGATCCTTCAAAGATGTCTAGTGGGGGTAGTCAGAGGCACGTCCAGACATTATATTTGGCACATGCCCACATTTTGCAGTAGTTAGCATCCCATACGTGACAGGTTGCAAGCCCATCGCCGCTTATGAGAATACTAACTGCTTTCCTCACGATGTTTTCCTTCACCGTTTTGAGCAACCGATTGTTGTAGTTTTAATACATTATTTCAATTTATTAAAGTGTTTTCCAACTAAATAAAACACAAAAAGTAATTTTAAGTTCAAATGTTTGCGCATTACGAAACACTGAAGACCTTAAGGTCATTGCGATTCAAAGGGCCTCCTTCATTAAAAAGGGTCTGAAACTCTTTTATGAAGCAAACAATAAAAGTTTTCAGGGCAAACGTTGTCATTTTGTTTTTTCAGGGTTCTGCAGGTTAACATTTTTTTTTGTTGTCCTTATCACTCAGCGCTATCATTTCCTAAACTAAGCAAAGTTTGTAATATGGGAACTAGATAACTGATAGAATGACTTATTATCCTAATAATATTATAAATGCGAAAGTTTGTGATAAGGCTGATATGTTTGTTCCCTAATCAAAAATAAACGACAAAAAGGATTAAGATGAAATTTGCTGTAATATGTAGATGAAAAATCAGAATAAATAAAGGGGAACTTATAATCCGAAAAACAACCCCTAAATGATAAAAAAACGCAAAAAGGATGATTTTGGTATAGATGGCGGTGGTGTGCAACAAATCTGACATCACTGACTAAAAACATTTAGTCGTCATAGCAACGCAGTTTTGACTAATGAATGATACACATTCACCCAAAATTCGTAATTTACTATATCAGTACAAGAATTGTAGGGAAAAAATTGGAAGCTGCCTGAAATAGCTTTTTCCTATGAGATTATTACAAAAAAAAATTGACAGAACAACGTTTGTCACGGGTCGGCTTGTATTTTATATTTTTTTCTTTTTTTTGTAAACACCTATTAACACCTATGATAACTAAGTCCGGTCTCAATAACGTAAACATCGATGCAGTTCAACTCTAAAACAAATTGTGTTAAAAAATAGTAAACAAACCGTTTGGAACCCACAATCACCATCATTCAAGGAAGGAAAGTGTTAAGAAGTGCTGGAGATAATAGACCCTGTTTCTCCTACGGGATTTACGCTACATTCAAGGATTGAAAACCACGAAAATAGTGAGGTTAGTTCAAGTGACATAGACAACGGGAAAGGACTACCCGCCTTCGGACTCTGATGTTGACAACAACACAGAGTTGCCAGTAACGAATAAAAAATTCTACCAAGTTGTACCAATTTCTACCAAATAACGTTCCGTTTCACGCAAAAGGATATCTGGTAGAAATGGATGAACAATTTCAACTCTTATTCGACAAAATGAAAATAGAACTTTCAAATCAAACAAGATCTATAACGGAGTCTATAACGAACACAATTATGGAAAGAATGGACGAAAAACTACAACCTATTTTAACAGAAAACAAGAACCTGAAAATAAAAGTAACTAAACTGGAGGAAGAGGTAGAACATTTGAAAAAGGAAAAGAAAAACAATAATATTGTCTTATTTGGTTTGGAAGAGGGGGAAAAATCTTTCACTCAACTACTAGACAAAATTAAGATGTCCTTCAAAGCGGATCTCCACATCAATATAGAAGAATGGGAAGTAAACAAAATGTACCGACTAGGAAAAATAAACAAACATGATAAACCGAGGCCAATTCTTCTGTCATTAGTAAGTGCATGGAAGAAAAGTGAAATAATGGCAAATAAAAAGAACCTAAAGGACCTGTATGTGAAAGATGACTTTTCAAAAGAAGTAATGGAAAAAAGGAAAGAGCTATTTCCACAATTAGAAGAGGAGAGAAAGAAGGGAAATATTGCATATCTCAAGTACGACAAACTTATTATAAAAGAAAATGTAACCAAGGACAAGAGAAAGAGGGAAATGTCTTCGTCGCCCCAAACCAACACCCAACCAAGGAAACAACCTACATGGACTCCGAAGAACAACAGGACCAATGCCTTCGATTTAATGAGAAATAGATCAAATTCTCTTTCTAACCATTCAACTAATAAGAACCAATAGCAATTAACAAACGGGAGCCGGAAAACGAAAACGAAACCAAATACTAATAAAGAAAACGGAAAAACTGTGAAACAAAACCCTCCCTCAAGCCGACTGGTCATCGTGGGGGAAAATGACCTACACCCTCTAAGCGGAAAAAAGGAACAAACAAGCAAACCGAAAACTACAAACTTGGATATATTCGTAGCTACCTTGAACACGAGATCACTACGAACACCTGAAAAATTGACGAAATTAGAACTGGCTATAGACAATATTAAATGGGATACAATCGGAATCAGGAACTCCCCCAATCCGGCCGGTCACCGTGGGGGAAAACGACCAAAACCCTCTAGCAGACAGATCGATTCCAACAACGAACATGCCGTAGTCCAACATCATAAACTTTACCAAAGAAGAAATTCATGGAATTTGGCTACATTAAACGCCCTAACCCTAAGAACGGAAGAGAGCCTTCTAGAATTGGAAGAAGCCTTGAGGGATGTGAAATGGGACATCCTTGGGATAAGCGAGATGAGAAGAATGGGGGAAGCCATTAAAGAGAGAAAAAATTATATTATATACCATAAAGGAGAAATTCCGGGGCAGGGAGGAGTGGGCTTCCTCATAAAATCACATTTGAAGAAATGTATTATAGAAATAAGAGGTGTCTCTGACAGAATAGCGATTCTCCACATAAAACTACCTAACTTCAAGAAGGACTGGGTTGTAATCCAAATATATGCACCCACGGAGCAGGCCGAACTTAGTGCATTGGACTTATTCTATAACAACCTCAAAGAGACTATACAAATTCACTTAAACAAACACATTATAATCTTAGGAGACTTCAATGCACAGGTAGGCACTAAGCAAAGCTATAATGAATTTATCATAGGCGATTTCGGATACGGCAAAAGGAGTAGAAATGGACAAAAACTTGTAGACTTTCTACTTGAATACAATCTTACCATCCTCAATACCATATTTAAAAAAAAACCTCGTAGTAAATGGACTTGGATATCTCCAGGAGGAACATATAAAAACGAGATCGATTATGTAATAAGCAATCACCCAAAAGCTTTCACTGACACAAGCGTCATTCAAAACTTAAACTTCAACTCTAACCACCGCATGGTACGGAGCGAGTTGAATCTCAACCCACCAAAAAGGAGCAGAAATAATTTTCAATATAATCCTACAGACCACGACAATGCAAACAGTCATCCGCAAAACAATTGTACGTTTGAAGAACTCCTGCAAGAATTAAACCATAATCAGCAGCTAAATCTAAACGATATGTACAAAAAACTTGAAACTACTCTAATGCAACTTAAAAAGAAAACAAAGACAATCAAGCCAAAACTGAACGAGGAAGTAATACAGCTTATAGCAGAGCGAAAACAGCTGATCTCAACTAGCCAATATAGAAAAGAAAACATAAAACAAATCACAGAGCTAAGTAAAAAAATAAGAAAAAGTATCAGATGCCAACGTAAAACTAAACGGCTACAAACATTAGAAAACCATATTGCTAAAACAGGCGGAGTCAGAAAGGCATTAAAGGAGCTAAGAGAAGAGGGAAAGGAATGGATAGCAAAACTAAAAAAAACAGAAAACAGCATGACAAAGAGAAAAGACATAAGGAAAACTGCAACTAATTTCTATCGTAATCTATACTCCAACGATGGAATAAAAGAACAATATGAAGCACCAACGGAACTACCTGAAGAACCAACGATTCTGGAAAATGAAGTAGCGAAAGCAATTCAATCGCAGAAACTCGATAAGGCACCTGGTCCAGATAAAATTAAAAATGAACTATTGAGAGGTACTATAGAAGAGTTATGTCCAATACTCACAAAAATATTCAATGATGTTTTGAAAACAGGGATTACACCTAGCCAGTGGGGAGAATCACACATAATACTTATTCACAAAAAAGGAGACAAAGAGGACATATAAAACTATAGGCCTATCAGTCTGGTATCGAACATTTACAAAGTGTATGCAAAAGTAATCCTAGAACGAATAAGTAAAAAACTGGACGAAAGTCAACCGGTAGAACAGGCGGGCTTTAGAAAAGGATTTTCCACGATTATATAGTTATTGTAAACAAGCTTCTATTACCAAAATTGTGAAAAAATTAAAATAAAGTGTTTTATTCCATTTTTATCACCATCTGCATCAAATTACCAACCAAACTCGTAAACACGTTATAAACAATGGGACTATGGAACCCTAAACTGTTGGATCTGGCTCGCACTTGGCCGGTTTTTATGGGTAACCCTCTGGTTGAATATGTTAAACTTTATATTGTCTAGTTTTCTCCGGTTTAATTGGGTTTTTCTTATTTTTGGGTGGTAATGCGAGTTATTATCTAGTTAAATAAAAACTCGAGTTTTATGACGATGTCGTAGAAGTATGGAAGATGGTTGTTTTTGATCTTATCCAGACACAGAGTTTTACGATCCTTGGGGCTTCTTTCACAATATTAAAGTAAAGTGTATTGTTTGTTGCTTCAAAGTACCGTTTAGTCCTTGTGTTTTTTATATTAATATTATAAAGAGGTAGAGGTGGGTCGTACTTGTTGTGTTTTGACGTACCATGTCTCAGAAATACCAGGTTAATACACCAGGTTTTAAATACTGTGTACTAAGTATTTCAGCCCAACCAACTCGTACAAACCAGACGAGACATCATTCATTTCATTCATCGTTCATTCCATTGAACAATATAAAGTAAAAAAAAAATACTTTCTAAATTTAAATATGACAAAAATACTTTAAAGTACAAAATACGCGTTCAAAATGTGACGTCATACCTGGTACGTTTCTTTTATGCCTAAACCAGGTTTACAAACCTGGTCGAGTAAATACGCATTACCTCTTAAAGAGGAAACATTTGTATTTTTGTATGTTTATAACGAATAATCTCAAAAACTCCTGAACCGATTTCAAAAATTCTTTCACCATTAGTATACTACATTATTTCTGAGTAACTTATTCTATATTTATTACTAGAAAAAATTAGGAATCTCAACTAAAACTTCAATAATGTAACCCAAGGTGTAAAAAATTGCAACCGGGACGGACTGCTAGTAGGTATAAAGTAAGTAATATTGCAACAGTGGCGGTGCGAAAGTGAAAACGATACGAACTCTTAAAGGTCGTATAGATCGCCTTCGTATAGGTCGTAAGACCTCCGAAGTAACTTCACTAGCTGTATGTCAAATTAAATAAATAATAATAAATATAAATACGTGGACATTTTTACACCGCGCCATCTAGCCTAAAACTAAGCATAGCTAGTACTATGGGAACTAGATAACTGATAGAATACTGATATACTTTTTTTTGTAAATACATACCATACATAATATACATATTATCTCCCAGACACAAAACAAACATCTATGTTCATCACACCAATGTTTATCTTGGGTGGGATTGAACCCACAACCTACAGCGCAGAGGGCAAACTACCCCCACTAGACATCTTCAAAGGATCTAAGTGTCTGGAGATCTGAGCGAATGTCTACCGTATTTGGGGATTACAGTCGTCATCCTATTTATTTATTTATTTTATTTTTTTAAATCACAAGTATCACTTTGAAACGTCTTAGGATCTAGGTGATGCCACGCCTGTTCCTCGCGACAGTGCGTATACAAATCAGGCAACAAACACGGCTTGGGGTCTATCATTTTTGCAACCTTGCTAGTTTTGATATGCCCACTAATCACAAGCTCAGTAACAACAGAATAGGAAATATCACTATCCTTGAACCCATTATATTACCAACATAAAATATCGCTACTACGAATAGACAGTTCAGCCTATAATGAACGGTAGAATGAAAAAACTGGTAAAGTGCGAGTCGGACTCGCGCAAGAAAGGTTCCATACTATTATCTATAAAAAACGGCAAAAAACACGTTTGTTGTATGGAAGCCCAACTTAATTATAAATTGTATTCTGTTTTTATTTGTTGTTATAGCGGCAACAGAAATACATCATCTGTGAAATAATTTCAACTGTCTAGCTATCACGGTTCATTAGAAGTCGTAGTAATAGGGTCCCGTTTTTACCCAATAGGTACGGAACCCTAAAAACTCACCAATCATAAATAATTTAAAACACGACAAAATATTGCAAAGGAGCCATTCCGGCCATCAGCTGTTCCATTTTCCCAAATGCCTATGAATTTCATCACTCGGTATCTGATTTGAACTACTCGTATAGTGTACCTTGAATATATACTAATATAATATAGAGGTAAGAGTTGTTTGTCATTTTTTGTTTTTGGATGTAGGAGGCAATATTTCGAGCTGAAACGACATACGCTGTCTGTTCAAATTTCGTTATTAAAAAAAACATTTTTACTTTTACTGAATTTTACAATTTACGTAAATGTTCTTTTGAACGAACCTTGTCCAGATAATTACGAATACAAACAAAAAACAGCCAAATTATGTTGTTTCATGCATGCAGCAATTAATTTTTATATATACATGTGACTTGTTGATTTTTTTAAGATATATGTAGGTATTGGTTTTAGTAAATTTCACATAAATCTTTTGATTATGTTTTATTAAAAATTACTAGTATTTTTGTTATTATAAACCTGTATATGTGACTTTTAACTATATATTTGAATAAACAATTACGAATTCTTTGAGCTGTAAGGTTTTTTCCTATTTAGATATTAGAATTTTTTCTATCCGATTTAGAAAATTCTTTCACAGATAGAAAGCTACACTATCTCTGAGTTTTTTAACCTGTATTTTATTTTAAAATACATAATAGAAAAAAAATCGAATCACTAGATAATTAAAAAAAAAAAACATACATATTGAATTGAAAACCTCTATTTCGTTAAAAGTGAATCTCACAGGTGTAGCCGCGAGACACAGCTAGTAGTAGATAAATCACCCGAGCCGACGTTAAGAGGGCGCGGGTAGCAAAATATTTGGGTTAAGGGCTGTTGGTGTGGTTACGTAAAATGTGGTGGAAGGAGCGGTTATCCGGTGGCGAGTGGCGCCGGGTTATTTGGTTAGTGTTGTTGGATAAGAACATTTAGAAATATGTATAACTAGCGACCCGCCCCGGCTTTGCAGGGGTTTAATACATATAAACCTTCCTCCTGAATCACTCTATCTATTAAAAAAAACCGCATCAAAATTCATTGTGTAGTTTTAAAGATATAAGCAAACATACATACATACATACATACAGACGCGGGAAGCGGAAAGCGACTTTGCTTTATACTATGTAGTGATTTCATATCCAATACCTCTTATCCTTTTATTCTAATTCAAAATTTATTCATAATTCATAATTAATTTATTCATTTGTAAACACAGGTATAATAATAATAATATAAGATGGTAAATAAAAAATCAAGAGTCTCTGCATTTTGCCTGGTGGCGTACAAACATTGTTTTATAGGGAACATTGTATTTAGTATAATTAATAATAAAGTATAATTAATTATCTAAATAATCTAATAAGAAAATCGAAATATTGCATATACTAATTACCACGTTATTTTCTTGTATTGCTAAAGATGCTCTTCATCATGAGCCATTCTTCAGACTTCATCAACGCCCGCGAACGTGATTATTATAATGATCAACAACCACGATAGTTTTAATTCTAGAAAATCTAAAGTAAAATATCGAAATATTATTTTGTATCCACGAAGATACAAAGTCAAAATGCATAATTATAAATCTCGTGTGCTATGTTCATGTTCCAGACTTTGTTCTATGTTCAACTTAGGTATTTTATCACAAGCTACACGGCCATGTTTGAAGATATTGTAAATACCTTAGGTCACGGGCGTTCCCCTTATTCTCAAAAGCCTAGCTTTGGTATGCGGCCGTCGGCAAACGGCCGAAGCTACGAGTAAAAAGTGTAAACGGCTTGATGGCGGTGAAAACTTATGAAGCAGTTCTTGTGCAAAGCCGGTAGTGGCGTTTTCAAATATCTTTAACCATTGGTGTCCTATGTAACTCAGTCGCTATTTGAAATCATGCATTTTTATTGAAAACTGACAACGAAACGCAACGCAACGCAGACGCGGCGTCTCGCATCGCCCACACGAGCTAGAGTCAACGCAGCTTCGAGCAGGTCGCGAGATTGCGCGCCTACGCCTCGCCTGTGCTGCAACTCCGCACTGCCGATTCCGATTCCTGCATATTCGCCCTCGCTTCGACTCCAAGCCGCTTCTATCAATTGCTGGCGGCTGGTGGCAAACTGTCTATTGTTTGCCCGCGCCTCGACGCGCCGCCTTGACTCTAGCTTGTGTGAGCGATGCGCCTTAGCGAATTAGGGGACGGTATTCGTTGTATTTCTGCCTTTATTACCTGTGCTCAGAATTGAATGTACGGATTTTATATCAAAGGAATCTACTCTGTATTTTATGCTGTTCTTTTTGTATAGAAGTCTATACATTGATGAGAATTTTGTGACTTTATAAATATACAATAAACTTGGTATTGCAAGATACTGCGACGTTAAACGTTGAAGACTTTTGATGCAATGTTTGGGGTGTAAATTACGTTCGAAGGGTTCCGTACCATTATGTATAAAAAACGGCGAAAAAATCAAGTTTTTTGTATGGGAGCCGCACTTAAATATTTATTTTATTCTTTTTTTAGTATAGAAATACATCATCTGTGAAAATTTCAACTGTCTAGCTATCACGGTTCATGAGATACAGCTTTGTGCTAGACAGCGAAATGGACAGACGGACAGTGAAGTCTTAGTAATAGGGTCTCGTTTTTACCCATTGAGTACGGAACAATAAAAATGAAAAAAATCAAACCTGTTGTAAAAATAAACATTTTACACATTTGACTGGCCTCACAGCTTAGTTGGTAGTAACTCTGCCTTCTACGCTGTAGGTTGTGGGTTCGATCCCCACCCAGGGCAAACATTTGTGTGATGAAAATAGATGTTTGTTCTGTGTCTGGGTGTTACCATGTATAATATGTATGTATTTACAAAAAAAAAGTAAATAAGTATTCTATCAGTTATCTGGTTCCCATAGTACAAGCTTTGCTTAGTTTGGGGCTAGATGGTGTTGTGTGTAAAGTCCGCCAATATTAATTTATATTTATTATTTTGATTATATTTTTATAATAAGGTTTTTATATTAGACTAGCTGAACCGTGCCCGCTTCGCTGGTCGACAAATAGTTTCACATCTGGTATTCCAATCTTCAAAATAAATTATAGCCTATATGTTGCCGAGGACTAATAGCTACATAACAAAAAAAGTTTCATCAAAATCCGTCCAGTAGTTTTTGCGTAAAAGTAGGACAACAGACAGACAGATAGACAGACAGACAGACAAAAATTTCAAAATGTTTTTTTTTGGCTTGTGTTACTTGTATAAAGGCCCCTAGGAGTATTTGTTTTAGTTTTTATTCAATGTACAGAATTGATCTCTTCCACTGTTTTATTATATGTATAGATTAAAGTGTTTTTGTCAAGTAGATATTAAGTCTTTAATCGCTTACTTAATATATATATACATCTCTAGCAAATTTCAACTTAATCTGTTTTGCCGTTTAGGCCTGATTGAGGCACAAACATACATACAAACTCACAAACTTTCGCATTTATAATATTACTAGCTGACCCGTGCCCGCTTCGCTGTGCGTAAGACATTTCTAATACCATCGTTGACTTTTTTGTAGACGTTTTTAAGGTGTACAATACTGTAGTACATTATTTTGATATATCTCGTGGGGTTCAGCCAGCATTTGCAATGTAAGCGCAATAAAATGTGTTTATTTACGACATCACATTAGAAACCTCTAAAGTTATCAGTGTTTCTCTACTATATTATGCATGTATTATACATATAAACCTTCCTCTTGAAACACTCTATTTATTAAAAAAAACCGCATCAAAATCCGTTGTGTAGTTTTAAAGATATAAGCAAACATATATACAGACATACAGACGCGGGAAGCGGAAAGCGACTTTGCTTTATACTATGTAGTGATTAGGATTTTGATATCACATCTGATCACAATCTCTATAAGTAAAGTCAACCACCCAAAAACATCCGCAAATTATTGCTTCAATAAAAGAATAGACTAAATTACCTTTTTACTGTTATTCCCTCATACACGTACAATGATGCTATGGGAAGGTTTATGAGCGAACTTTATTGGTTTATGGGACACATTGATTTTAACGACCTCGGTTTGTTTTTCTTTGAGGTATGGGAAATATACGAGAAACTAAAGAAGGTAATGTGATTGAAAAAAGAAGGAATATATATATAAAACTAGCAATGCGGTTTCTCACGGGTTTAATCATGAAAATTAAAAGCAAATTTTTGATACCCTAGGTTACATTACTGCATTAAAAAACGATTTGAAAGGTATGTAAAATATAGCTAAGGACGGTTATGTGATTGAAAAAAAAAGAAATATTATATATTTATAGTAGCAGTCCGGTTTCTCATGGAAATGAAAACTAGAAGCAAATTTTTAATACATTTGGTTATATCATTGCAATTTTCGTAGACACATTGACTTTAACGACCTCGGTTTGTTTTTTTTTGAGGTATGGGAAGTGCGAGTCGGACTCGCGCACTAAATTTTCCGTACCACTATCTATAAAAAACGGCAAAAAAACATGTTTTTTGTATAGGAGCCCCACTTAAATATGTTTATTATTCTGTTTTTAGTATTACCTGTCATAGCGGCAACAGAAATGCATAATCTGTAGAAATTTCGACTGTCTAGCTATCACGGTTCATGAGACAGTCCAGTGACAGACAGACGGATAGCGAAGTCTTAGTAATAGGGTCCCATTTTTACCCTTTGGGTACGGAACCCTAAAAACTAACAGTCCGTCCGGCAGCAGGGTTGTACTAATGAAGATTATAGGCAAATTTTTGATACCTTACGTTATATATCATTGCAATTTTCGTGGACATAATATTACATAGATTACATTGATTTTTTTGGCTTCGGTTTATTTTTCTTTGAGGTATGGGAAATATACAAGTAGCTAACGACGGAAATGTGATTAAAAAAAAGAAGGAACATAAAAAAACTAGTTTCGCACGGGTACTAACGAAGAATATAGGCAAATTTTTGATACCTTAGGTTACATTATTGCAATTTTTGTGGGGAACTCTAATTTAAAAAATATATGGTATGTGTTTCTTGTTGATAAGGTAGCTTTTATAAAAATAAATAAATAGGATCACGACTGTAATCCCCTAATACGGTAGACATTGTCTCAGATGTCCAGACGCTTAGATCCTTTGAAGATGTCTAGTGGGGGGTAGTCAGAGGTACGTAAAAACATTATATTTGGCACATGCCCACATTTTGCAGTAGCTAGCATTCCATACGTGATAGGTTGCAAGCCCATCGCCGCTTATAAAACACTATGTTAATTTTCGAATAGAAAAATCCATTGATGCACGAACCCATGACCTTCAGATTGAAAGTTGAGGTAGATCCCACTCGGCCAACGATAGCTTATATAGATAAAATTATTTTAAAAAATTGGATTAGCATTTTTTAAGTTTAATATATGAAAATACAAATTTCTTCAATAATAGTATTGTAGATGTTGATAAAGAAAAAGGTATCGCTTCATACGTTTACAAAGCATTTGTAAAATTTCATATAAATATTTGGTAAATTTAATTTTGAATTTTTGTTGAGTTATTTCTGCATGGAATAGTTGAATATATTTTATTGTTTGATATCAAAGGATTCTTTTCGAAATGTCTTAAACAATATCACATTACTTACATAATATGAAATATATCTTAAAAAATAAATAAAACGTAATTGTATTGGTAGACATCTCACACAGCGCTATCTAGCTCCAAACTAAGCAATCTTGTATTGTCTTGTACTATGTTGCCGTTCTGTGTCCTCTTCTTTTTTGCTACTTGATAAAAAAAACCGGCCACGTGCGAGTCGAACTTGCGCACGAAGGATTCCGTACCATTATCTATGAAAACGGCAAAAAACACGTTTGTTGCATGGGTACCCCTCTTAAATATTAATTTTATTTTGTTTTTAGTATTTGCTGTTATAGCGGCAACAGAAATACATAATCTGTGAAAATTTCAACAGTTTAGCTATCACGGTTCATGAGATACAGCCCTGTGACAGACAGACGGACAGACGGACAGCGAAGTCTTAGTAAAAGGGTCCCGTTTATACCCTTTGGGTACGGAACCCTAAAAATCATTCTTCTCAGAAACGGATCTCTTAAATAATACCTACATATTTTACCTCACAGCTGTTAAAGTATATTCTTCTTAGAGAGAACTAATTCTGTTTCAAATTCACATTGTTTCATTGTTTTCGCGAAAAACGTCTGAGACAGACAGCCATACGCAATAGCTATCTCATAACGATTCTATTTTAGTTACTTTGAAGTACAAACTCTTATGAAGAAATAATCTATACTAATATTATTAATACGAAAGTAATTCTGTCTGTCTGGGACGTTGTCACGACCAAACCGCTAGGCCGATTGTGATGAAATTTCATATAGGCAGCTTAAACTCTTGTGACGGACAAAGGTAAATTTATTCTCAAAATTATCTTTTGATTTTCAGGATTTCAGTGTTTTACGGTAAAGTCATCAAAAAACGATTTTCTGAATATACACAGACGAAGGCGCGGGTAAAAGCTAGTATGTTTTATAGCGTAAGTTAAAGAAGATGGCACAATAAAGCTATGTTGTGTCAATGTGATAAAAGTCCCATGAATTATAAATAACGTAATGTCGCAGCACTGTCTACGACGTAGCTTAACGTAGCAGCTCGTAGGCACTGACGTCACTTGACACGCCGGTCCAAGTCATAAACGGGTCATACCTTAAAGTAATAATACTACAGAGCGCACGTTTGAATACAATCGAGTACGAACAAAATAACAGCACGGGTTGAACACACAACGAGAACAAGATCACGAGTTCTTTCACTGTGAGTAATAACTACATGAACCATTACACTAATATAATAATATGCGAAAAATTGAATGTTTGTTTGTTTTCAATAATCACGTCTTAACACAGGATATAAAAACACAGATACAATAAAAAGATCATTTTTATTAACAGACTTTAAAAGATTTTTTTTTTTAAATTAGATAATGGATACAAATAATAAATACTCAATATACGTGGTATTTGGATAAGAAATATCATATTTTTTCAAAATAATATTGGGTAGCAAACAAATAAATAATTATTGATTGATCGGTTATTATTTGAGTTATTTTTATTTGTGATCTACGTTTTAGTGTTTTATTTAGGGGATGGTACATGCTATATACAATACAGCATGATCACCTTTTTCGGCCTGTAAGTGATGAGTATAAGAAATATCTGATAATAAAATGTAATTGATAATTGCTTCATGTGAATATGAATTTAATACAATCTTTATACATAGCTAGTTGAACTCTACTCTCTGAGTCAAGTTATGAGTAGGCGAACAATATCTAAAGAGGATATTAGGCTATTCAGTTTTATATCCCTAGTCGTATTGAGATAATTACATTTTGTTACGGATGGTTTTTATTACCGTCCGTAGCAGGTAAAAGGTATGCTTGAATTCAGTTTTAATGTTATAAGATTTTTTATTCCAACGCAAAATATATCTGATACAAGTTTTATCCCAATTGGTTTAGCTGATTTCACGGTGTAAAAAATATTTTGTATGTGTTATATGCCATACAAAATATTTTATAACATTTTATGATTTTAATATTTTTTTTAGGTTAGGTATATTTCATTTTGAGGATTGCTTCTACATGATAGGTATATATGTACTATCTTTCTCATCAATAACACAGGAAACTTTAATAACCTGTCAGTCAGCAGCGATGGGCTTGCAACCTGTCACGTATGGAAT
Source organism: Hydriomena furcata (assembly GCA_912999785.1). Lineage (NCBI taxonomy): Eukaryota > Metazoa > Arthropoda > Insecta > Lepidoptera > Geometridae > Hydriomena > Hydriomena furcata. The sequence goes on from OU538837.1 coordinate 11,563,780, forward strand.
GCTAACTACTGAAAAATGTGCCCACATTTTGCAAACATTATATTTGGCACCAACTCACATTTTGCTATTAGCATTCCACACGTGACAGATTGCAAACCCGTCGCCGCTTACAAAAATACTAACTGGTTTTCTTACGTTTTCCTTCACCGTTGCACGTGTTTTTAACGCGCATAAATTTTAGAATAGAAAAATCCATTGATGCACGGCCGGAATCGATCCCACGACTTTCGAATTGAAAGTCGAGGTCACGGCATTTTAATTTACATAAACTTACATTTGTAATACATAATTAAAAGTATGTAAGTTAGACCACAGTTTATTCCATAACACATAGTTGTATTACTGAATTAAGTCCCAACTCCCCAACCACTCCCTAATTATTGTTTTATTATTTAAAAGCGCGTCAATTCCAAATCGTATTACTGTTGATCACGAACGGGTAGTGCATGTCCTATTATGGGGACTCTTATAAAGTTATAGCTTTTACCATATAGCTAAAGCTTTTGTAAACTAGCTGTCCGTGCTGCATTCGCACTTGTGTAAATAACTTAATTTTTAAAATGTTTTTTTTAGTTAGCGAAGATTTATATTAGACCGTGACCGGGCCGGGCCGGAGTCTTTAGTTAGTTGTAGACGGGTCCGGATGGGACACGAATCAGGCATCTTCTTATATATAAAAACCGGCCAAGTGCTAGTCGGACTCGCGCACGAAGGGTTCCGTACTATTATCAAAACGGAAAAAAATCACGTTTGTTGCCCACTTAAATGTTTATTTTATGCTGTTTTTAGGGAAATACATCATCTGTAAAAATTTCAAGTGTCTAGCTATCACGGTTCATGAGATACAGCCCTGTGACAGACAGACGGACAGACAGACGGTCAGCAAAGTCTTAGTAATAGGGTCCCGTTTGTACCCTTTGGGTAAGGAACCCTAAAAATTAATTGCTGAATGTGTTGCTAAGCGCAAATCTCTAGAGCAGCTGAACCGATTTCGCTGAAGGAACTCCCGAATTCTACCCCCAAGAGGGTGCAGTGGGGGTTAAAGTCTGTTTTAAAATAACTTAAATATATAATAACGAAGTCGCGGGGGTTTTCAATAGTTTGTCGTCGTGGATTCGAATCCACGACCACATTGAAGGTCGAGGTACCTCCCACACAGCTCTCGTGAAAAAAGCCCTAACAGTATTATTATTACAGGTGTGTGATTAAATATATATATTTATGTCTGTACGTTGAAACGATTAGAGTGATTAATTCTTAATTAATTCCTGAACATGACATTTGGAGACCTTTTTAAGTGTTGTGTTTCGTTCCAAACTTGTTACGGAGCTCTACCAATTAAGTATGCCAAGGTTATATGAAAAATGCCCAATTGGATTCCAATCGATTAGGGTCGTGTACCTAGATGCTTAGAACTTGTCATACATACCTTAAAACATAGCTACGTCAATTTTAGGTATATCTAGAACTACCTTACTGGGGTCACTAAGCTTATTTATAACCAACTTCAAAAAATCGGCCAAGCGCGAGTTTGACTCGCAGTCAAACTCGCGCACGAAGGGTTCCGTACCATTATCTTTAAAAAACCGGCCAAGAGCGTGTCGGGTCACACGCAATGTAGGGTTTCGTAGTTTACACAGCTAACAACGTTTTAAGTAATTTTTGATGGTATTTGTACTAAAAAAATCCATTATTTCTTCCTCAAGCAATAACTTGGGCGACAATTACGTCTATTACTACTAAACTTGTAATGCCTACTTAGCTGTGATAGTTTTGCTTTTAACTTCAGCATTATGATCTACTACCGTGAATTTTTTCACGCTCTCAAACCCAATAGTTTTGCTTTTAGGGGTGGACACTAGACTCTTAACAAAAATTGGCACTTTAATATTTCAGCTTAATATTTCATAAACGAATTTCTTAATCGAAAAGTTGTTTTCGCAAACCCCCCCTACTTTTAAAAGACCTATGGTATGCGCGAGAAAAAAAAATAACATCCCTACTTTAGGTGTAGTCGAGGTACCCTAAAAAAAATTGTTATTCAAGATTTTATTCTACAACTTTGTTGACATTACTGATATGTATATACATGCCAAATCACAGCTTTCTAACACTGATAGTCTCTGAGCATAGCTGCGGACAGACGGATAGACGAACGGACGGATATGGCGAAACCATAAGGGTTTCTTGTCTTGTAGACTACGAAACCCTAAAAACAAGAGAAAAATACTTCAGTGTTCAACTTTCATTCACTTTGATTGCTAGAACATTGTGTACCAGTTTCCTCCATCGACTTGTCTATTATGTAAGAACAGTTAACTTTTGTTCCATTTTGCCTGTATTTGCACGATCCGAGGGTATCCTACAGATGAGACAGCAGTACTGATTATATAAGCTTCTTTATCAACTTCAGTCTGTACTCGCACTAGTGGAAATTAACCTATATTCGCATTAACACGTGCTTATAATGGTAAAATAAAAAATCATGCGGAAACCAGTAAGTTTTTTTTTTTTTAGTGAAAACTCTCGCGACTTCTGAAATCCCCAAGAGGGGTTAAAATTGCTCATTCTGGAGCTTTTTCTAGGTAAGCCTTTTTATTGACATACTTGACCTTGACTTTATTTAATACTAGCGACCCGCCCCGACTTCGCACGGGTTTAATACATATAAACCTTCCTCCTGAATCACTCTATCTATTAAAAAAAACCGCATCAAAATCCGTTGTGTAGTTTTAAAGATATAAGCAAACATACATACAGACATACAGACGCGGGAAGCGGAAAGCGACTTTGCTTTATACTATGTAGTAATGTAAAAACTTAACTAAATAAAATAGGATCACGACTGTAATCCTCTAGACATCCTCTCAGATCTCCAGACGCTTGGATCCTTTGAAGATGTCTAGTGGTAGTCAGAGGCAAGTTCAAACATTATATTTGGCACATGCCCATACGTGACAGGTTGCAAGCCCATCGCCGCATATAAGAATACTAACTGGTTTTCCTTCAACGTTTTGAGCTCGTATTTTTAACGTGCATATAAATTTTTCGGAGAGAAAAATCCATTGATGCACGCCCGGATTCAAACCCACGACCGACGATCAGATTGAAAGTCGAAGTACCTCCCACTCGGCCAACACGGCCAAAACTTAACTATAGTCGTATTACCAAGTTTGAATTTAAAATAATAAAAATAGAATCACGCCTGTAATCCCCAAGTACGGTAGACATACTCTCAGAATTCATGGCGCTTGCCTTGGAAGATGTCTTAAGGTAGTCATGAACATTATGTTTAGAACAATACCCACATTTTGAATTTAAATTCGATGTAAATCAGTTACAAAACAATTGCGTTGGTTTCCCAAAATCTAACTAAAAGGGGTGCGACGGGGTGTGACAGTTAACACTTGCGAAGCTGTATATTTTAGATTATGTCACGAAAACAGAATTCTGATATGCATGATTCTATCTGGCCTTTCAGCTCAGTTGGTAGTAACTCTGCCTTCTGCGCTGTAGATTGTGGGTCAAATCCCATCAAGGACATACATTTGTGTGATGAACATACATGTTTGTTGTGTCTGGGTGTTAAAATGTATTTAAAAAAAATTCCCAAAGTACAAGCTTTGCTTAGTTTGATGCTAGATGGCTGTGTGAAATGTTCACCAGTATTTATTTATTATATTATATCTTTAATACTTTTATCAACGTTGCAATACACTGTTACATTATTAATATGAAACAGTATAAAATAAAACAAAATTAATTAATTTAAGTAATACTCTAGCAATTAAGGTCAAATTGAAACTTCTTATTAGCTTGCCTTCTTATGGCTAGATTGTAGTATTAATAATATAAATTAAAGATCTAAAATCTAAACCATGAATAGCTAAACAGTTCATGTTTATATAATTTGTTAGATAATCATACTAGCTAAGTAAATTATAGACAGTTTCTTTTTTAAGTTAGATGGTTTTTAAGATAATGCAGTTTTATCACTTTTTTCGTCTTATTCGAGTAGACTCAGCAAATACAAAAAAACAGACATTTTAAATATCACCTTAAATAGGGGCGTCATATGGTTTATATTACCCTGCAAACCAATTGGTAGTGACTCACACCTGATATTATAACGTATAGCAGTACATAACGTATCACTGTATACGTAATAGTATATAACGTATACAGTGATAGTATATACTGAACACGATATCAGACAGTTTTTGTAAAGGATGTAAGTAGGTATCTACATAATTGTGTCTGATAAAAAAAACTTAATTTTTAAAATATTCTAAATATATTACTCAAATTTAGACTTTAACATAAAAGAATTAGAGCGAAATTGTTTTAATATTTTATTTAGGAAATTCTAATTTTAGAACGTTGCCAACAGAATCAACACCAAATTTCTGCTATAAATAAAATTATCGACTTTAAAAAAGGAGCTTCTCAATTTGGCGACAAAGTATTTTATACATACATAAAATCTCACCTGTCCCTGAAAGGTAGACAGAGACCACAGATTTCCATTTGCTACGATCCTGACATACCTCTGCTTTATTCACTCTTATCTCATTCCTCATGCGAACTCGGCTAGATAGAGCTACCAATGGTGGCAATTCTGTTGTTTCCACGCTTAAGTTAAAATTCCTAAAAACTATCGATCTTATTTCTTTTAAGTTAAAGTTTAAAATAGCGTAACCTCAAAATGACAGTTCTAAAACATTGAATAGTTTTAAATAAATTTACAATTTTTGTAATATTTTTAGAAACGTCAAGCTTTATGTAATCAACATGTAAATTGGTGTTGAATAAGATGACACTTGGTTGTGTCAAATATGCGAAATAAAATAGAGAAACGGCTAAATTATCCCAAGTTTTAGAACTGTCATTTTGATGTGATTCTAATTTAGACTTTATTATAAAAGGATCGAAAAGAAAATAAGATCGCTCGTTTTTTTATGAAATTTTAAGTTTAGCTTGGACACAACAGAATCCGCCACCATTGTCAATGATTTAAAGTCACGTTGGAATCAAACACTGAAGTAATATTCCCACTCAAACAGTCAGTTGGAATTGCAATTCCCTCGGCTTAGTACTCGAACTAGAAAACAAGCAACGATTGAACGTGCTACGTTCAAAATCGGACTAGTTTTTGACGTTGAAATCGTGGCAACCATCGACCATACCTCCTATAGACTCATGCGACGCAAACACTTTCAAACAACACATTAGGCTTATAAAATAAAATAAATAGGATCACGACAGTTATCCCCAAGTACAGTAGATATCCTCTCAGATCTCCAGACGCTTAGATCTTTTGAAGATGTCTAGTGGGGGTAGTCAAACATTATATTTAGCACACGCCCACATTTTGCAGTAGTTAGAATTCCATACGGACAGGTTGCAAGCCCATCGCCGCTTATAAGAATACTAACTAGTACAAGCTTTGCTTAGTTTGGGGCTAGATGGCATTATGTGATAATGTCCACTAATATTTATTTATATAATTAATATATAATATAATATATATTATTATCTGAGCTGTAAAAGGCCAGTATCTTATTTTATGGTATTATTTCTTAGCAAATAAGACCCGTGTGTAGCCGGAGTGAACGACTAATAATAGGATAAAATGAATACTGACACTCACGACAGCCTATTAATAATTCATCGCGTTTTGAAACTTCTACTATCTTAGCAAAGCTTGCTCTCTTCAGAAGCGGCGAACGTAATAAAACTGTCGTAATGTAACGTCATCGTGTATTTGCTAGAAGAACAGGTAGCGTAAAGAAACCAAAACGAATTTTGGCAGCAAAGTAGCGGCGCCTCACTTTTATCTATACTACTTTTATAAAGAGGAAACATACATACTTATTATACATTTACACCCAGACACAGAATAAACATCTATGTTAATCACACAAATATTTTTCCGGGGATTGAACCCACAACCTACAGTGCAGAAGGCAGAGCTACTACCAACTAAACTGTGAGGTCTGTCAAGAATGTCAACAGTACTTGTCAATTACAGTTGTAAAAGAAATAGGTTCTTTATTTTAAGATGCAAACGGTACAAGAGCCGCTAAATTGCTACATTTACAGAAAATTGTATGAAATTTTGCAATCTTATCTCGGTATGATAATATCACAGCAAAATCCAAATGTTCGCAGTTGTCCTCCTAACGACGTGAAAAGGTACGGGTATTTTTATTTTACAAGTACTTCAAAAGAACGATCCTGAAATTTCTGTAACAACTCTTCTGCTTCGTTCGCTCTCATTATTTCAGGATTAAGGAGTAGCAATGATTGTGGCGATTCTGTTGTGTCCACGCTAAACCTAACATTCATAGAAACAATCGCTGTTATTCCTTTACGTTAAGGTCTAAATTAGCGTAACATCAAAGTGACAATTCTAAAACTAAAGTTAATTTTGAAAAAAAATACGATTTAGAAACAACAAATTTAGATGTTGATTAAATTTAGCTTAACGTTTCCAAATCGTATTTTTTTCAATATTAACTTTAGTTTTAGAACTGTCACTTCGATGTTACGCTAATTTAGACTTTAACGTAAAGGAATATGTGCGATTGTTTATAGGAACTTTATCTATTAGCGTGGACAGAACAGAATCGCCACCAATGTCAGGGTTTTAGCAAAGATCCATGATCTCTGCCTACCCTTTGTAATAAAATTAGTATTTAAAAAATATAAGAGGTTACCAAGTATTTTTCAAATTTCAAGTTTAAGGTTAATTTTTATTTAGATTGAGCTTTTAAAACTCATTTAAAATATGAATCCCTAACTCTGTTAAACTCATTCAGAGGAGCTTGAATCTAAAAGTGGGTACGAAACAGGCTATTGAGAATAAATAGAGGATCAATTCTAATCCGTAATTAACAAATTCGATTATTTCCTAAATGGTGCCTCGCTTGGGTTATCTACAAAGGTAGTCCCTCTTTCCAATCAATAATCTATTGAAACAGCTTTTTACGAAGGTTTGTTAGCTTTTATAAACACTGAGAAAGCTGTTTGAAAATCTGTTGGCTCATTTAGATTTTGGATCAAAGGTTTTGCCTGTGGATTTTTTTAAGCACTGCGGAAAATTATGCTAATTGATTTCTATTAGATTACATTGAAAAAAAAAAATATATATATATATTGGTGGAAATTATTACACAGCGCCATCTAGCCCGAAACAATGCTTTTACTATGGAAACCAAATAATGGATAAAATAACGTATAATACTTTAATACATATTTATAATATCATAAGCAGCGATTGGCTTGCGACCTGTCGAATGCTAACTACTGCAAAATGTGGGCATGTGTCAGTTATAATGTTTGGACGTGCATCTGACTGCCCAAACTAGACATCTTCAAAGGATCTAAGCGTTTGGAGATCTGAGAGAATGTCTACCGTCCTTGGGGATTACAATCGTGATTCTATTTATTTATTTTATTTACATACATCACCTAGACACAGAACAAACATTTATGTTTATCACACAAACGTTTATCCATGGTTGGAATCAAATCTACAACCTACAGCTCAGAATGCAGAGTTACTACCAACTAAGCTGTGAGGCCAGTCAAAAAATAAAGTCAGATAGGGCGTTTTTATACTACACAGTATGATTTCACCAATCACCGTAGACAATAGACAACTACATATATAGCGTGATTGGGATACAAAAACTACGCTCACGCTTTTAGTCAAAAAGTTTGTTCATAGTGATTGAAAAGAGACAAAACAAAATTCAATGCAATATAAAAGAGACAAAAAATATAACAATAACAGAGCGAAAATTGTTGTTTTCCATGTTGTTATCGTGCAGAGAATCGTTAAAGCCACGGAAATAGCTAGGGGACATTTTTATTCTGCAATGTTACGTTGCAACGTTGTAGTGTCCTGCAACATTTTACATGACGCGGGACACCTAGGGATGGGAGAATGATTTACCAAAAGGAAGGAGAAAGTCAGCTTGAATAGAGAAAATTAGACAATAGGGGAGTCAAGGGACAACCTGACCAACAAACAGGCTGCAAACAAAAAAATAAAAAAATAAATTAGATTTACTTAGCTGTTATTTTTAATGTAGACTGTAAGTTTAAAATTGTACAATTTGGTCTGAGAATAAAAGCTTTTATTATTATTACAAATTTGAGTAGTGTGGTCTGTAAAAAGTTCTTCAACATTGTCCCCTAGACATGTCGCTCTGTTTGTCCCCTAGTATATCCAATGATTTTTGTACGATTTTGTTTTGGTTTCAATGACAGAATGTGATGACAGATGACACATAGATACAAAACACAAGTCCGTTGAATAGTTTTTTTTTCAGATGTCGGCATGAGGCAAATCCTCTTCACAACATGTTATGTAGACCCCAAATAAAGTGGGAAATGGAGAAGAAAATTATTCCTAGTCGGCCAAAAATACGCTGGACAGAGATAACCTTGACGCCTTCGAGAGGGCATGGAGAGAGTACTCGAAGGATAGAGATAGTTGGAAGGATTCAGGGGAGACTTTTGCCCAGCAGTGGGACAAAATAGGGGGGTCTAAGACACAGAATATCGAAATATATTACAGTAGGTAAACTGCCAAGGCTGCCAAACAATTTAATATTTTACCAGTTCAATTAAAAGCGGCTGAGAACATCAATAAATTTACATCGAACTTAGAGTAACTTTTGCCTTTGTTTACTTAACTGATGACTTCCTGAATCATAAAACTAATCATAAAATCGGTTTGTTTATGCCAAGTGCATCTGGTTCCGGCGGAAGATCAGCGTTGTGTTATCAAACGCAACATCAAGCTGAGTCGGATTCCATTTTTGTGACGTCATCGTGTGTATTATTGTGTATGGTACTGAGAGACACACCTTTAGTTTATTAGTTGTATAAGGAATCTATTTTTTTTATTGTTTATTGTCATGTTACCATTTTGTTACCATTCTCGTTTTTTTGTCTCTTTGTTCTGCTTTGTAATGTCACAAATAAAAACGTTTTCTTTCTTTCTTTCTTTCTTTTTAAAACCTATCTCATATTTATAACCGACTTCAAGAAAAGGAGGTGGTTCACAAATCTATTGTAGGACTATTGTAGGTACTTTTAACTTTTAATTATTATTCTTGTTTGAGCCTTCACCTTGTTCGATTGGCACCACACTGGAGCTCTACATAGCATTAAGGAAAGGATCATAAAAAAAAAGGTAGACCCCAAGCCGTGTTTGTTGCCTGATTCTTCTAGGCTTGGTCGCGTGGAATCGGCGTAGCTTCACCTAGTTCCTAAGACGTTTCAAAGTGATCCTTGTGATTTTATTGAAATAAATGATTTTTGAATTTGAATTTGAATTTGACTGTAGGTGTTTTTTATGTTTGTTATTTTTGAGTATTGGCCGAATGGAAGGTACCTCGACTTTCATTTCCAAGGACGTGGGTTCGAATGCCTGCATCAATGGATTTTTCTGTTTGAAAAATGTATATGCGCAACAAAACACGTGCTCAAAACGGTGAAGTAAAACATCGTGAGGAAAGCAGTTAGTATTCTTATAAGCGGCGATGGACTTGCAGCCTGTCACGTATGAAATGCTAATTACTGCAAAATGTGGGCATGTGCTAAATATAAGTATGGACGTGCCTCTGAATTCCGCCCTAGAGATCTTCAAAGGGTTTAAGTGCCTGGAGATCTGAGAGGATGTCTACCGTACTTGGGGATTACAGTCGTGACCCTATTTTTTATGAGCTCTGTCTTTTAATAAACGATTTGAAAATTTAAAGGTAATAGGGGATGAAAATTTGTATTGCACTTATAACAATATGAAGTCGGTTTAGATTTCGTTTTTTAAACGTAGTTATTTTATTTCAAGTAGCGAGATACAAAAGTTCTTCGTACAACAAATTAGGTAGAATTTAAAACACAGATAATGCTGTATGTAACTGAATTAAAAGTTGCCCAAGAGACACGCTTCGGGGAAAACTAAATGCAGTTACTGAAACTTAATAAAAGTGAATATTTAGTAGTTTTTGTAAACAATTTAATTTTAAACTATTGTGTGGTGTGTCGTATATAATTCTATTACTTAATATATCTCCAAGCCTCAAAGATTTGCTGGTAAAAAAGGTTAGGCTCTTACGGTGCTATTAATAAAAATTTACTTATCCAAAGATCATCTGAGGTTACACCAAGACTTGTTAATACCAGCTTAATGTAAGCAACTCCATTTCTAATCCTTGTTTATTAATATTAAATTCGACTAGTCCAAACGTAAGCGTTGGACTAAATTTAATCCTGCGCTAGTCTACGTTTATTAATGAGACGGTTAGGGTTAAGCTTGCCTTTGTACATGTTATTTGAAATGAAATGAAATATTATTTATTGTAAAACTATGTAAGCAATTAATTACAAATACGTATGTTACAATAGGCGGTCTTATCGATTAAACGATTTCTTCCAGACAACTTTGTTATGTTATATTAGTTAATGTTTTCTGTGTTCAATGTAATATTTTAGTACCTATTAAAGTAAGTACTTTATCAATAATTAGTAGCTTCTATTTAATTACCTATACTTTTTTTCCAAATATATAAATAAATATAAATATAGGTGGACATTTCACACAACGCAATTTAGCCCCAAACTAAGCAAAGCTTCTACTATGAGAACCAGATAACTGATAGAATACTTATATACGTTTTTTTATGTAAATACATACTTATTATATATATTTACACCCAGACAAAGAACAAACATCTAGGTTCATCACACAAATGTTTGTCCTGGGTGGGAATCTAAACCGCAACCTACAGCGCAGAAGGCAGAGCTACCAACTGATCTGCAATCCCAGTCAAATTGATTATATTTTGAAATTTGGATAATTTAAATATGAAAATTTGAAATTTGAAATCTTGAAATATTTGAAAACTTGAAATTTGAAAAATATGAGTTACAGCGAAAAAGCAAATCACTACATGGTATAAAGCAAAGTCGCTTCCCGCTCCCCGCGTCTGTATGTATGTCTGTATGTATGCTTATATCTTTAAAACTACACAACGGATTTTGATGCGGTGTTTTTTAATAGATAGAGTGATTCAGGAGGAAGGTTTATATGTATAATAACATGCTTAATATATTAGAGAACCACTGATAATTTTAAGATTTTTAATATGAAGTCGTAAATAAACGCTGGCTGAACTCTACGAGATAGATCAAAATAATGTACTAAATATTGTATACCTTAAAAAGGTCTACAAAAACGTCCGCGATGGTATATGTTTATCTCTTAGGGATAACCCACAATAATCAATTTCTATCCTTTACTTTTTACGAGAAATAATGGCTTATTTACGAAGCGATTTTAAGCAATACAGCATCAATCCTTATCTAATTAAGTACCTTAAATACATTTTGCATTTAATATGAAATAATATTGCCCATTCTGTAATATATTTTGGTATCAGCTTTGCCCCCGTGCGAAGCCGGGGCGGGTCGCTAACAATAAACTTACACTACCTATGGCCCGCGGCTTCACTCGCGTGGTGCCTGGATAAAAAGTAGTCTATATGCTATTCCAAGGCCTAGGCTATGTATATTTCAAATTACATCCAAATCACAAACTTCCTTACAAACTTTCAGATTTTAATTTCAGTTAAATGTTCTAGGTTACCTTAATATTGTAGCACAAGTTAACTTTATACATCAAGTTAATACAGTCCAACGTTCATAACGAAAAAACTTTTTAATAATTTTCTGAGGCCACTCAAAGGCGGTATTTCGGCATCAAGTGTTAAAAATACGTATTTTTAAGGCGGCACCCCAACAACATCATTAAATTTAAGTAACGAATTGAAAATAATGTTAAAACATTGAAACTTTGAAGGTGCCGGGATTTCAAGAGAGGTATTTTTTGAGGTGTTATTGTTAACTAATTAATTTGGTAACGTCTTAGAATGTCTATTCGCAAAGTTCAACTTCAGTTTTTTAGGGTTTCGTAGTCGACAAGAAACCGTCCGTCGTCCGTCCGTCCGCAGCCTAGCTCAGATACTATTAGTGATATAAAGCTGTAATTTAACATGAATACATATAAGTCAAGCCTACAAAGTGGTAAAATAAAATCTTAAAAATCATTTTTTTAAGGGTACCTTCCCTACATTTACAGTAGGGATGTTATTTTGTTAGTGGGGTAGTCAAACATTATATTTGGCACATGCCCACATTTTGCACTAGTCAGCATTCCATACGTGACAGGTTGCAAGATGAAAATTATAAGCCGACCCGTGACAAACGTTGTCCTGTCAAATTTCAATAATCGAATAGAAGAGACTGAATGTTTTTAGTCTGTGATGTCAGATTTGTTGCACACCATCTATACTGAAATTATCCTTTTTGAGTTTTTTATCATTTTGAGGATGTTTTTAATTTTTTAAAGTAGCCTATTATTTATTCGGGCAGTATATCTACATCTACAGCAAATTTCAACTTAATCCGTTTTGTCGTTTAGGCCTGATTGAGGAACAAACAAACATACAAACTCACAAACTTTCGCATTTATAATATTATTAGGATTATAACGTTCCCTTACCTTTCCATAGATTATATATTTTGAGCTTCTGTAACAACTTCAAAAGCATTCTTCCACTCAATTAGGTACAGCTATACCTATCTTTCCAAAACATTTGCGTAAGTAAATAAGCCTGTTTTAAATTTAATATTTGCTTTGAGCATTTTCATACTAATCGTACACTTGATGGAAAAATAATCTGAACTCAATTAAGACGAGAAATAAATGTTTGAATTATTTTTTATTTGAATTATTAATTAAATGAATGCAGAATCGTTTTTTCTCAATAACCGCAAAATATACAGTTTTGTTTTTTTAAGATAACAAGGATATAATCTAGATAAATTACAGACAGAAACACGATTGCTGACACTTTTCTCGATAGATTTATTTTCCAAAGTTGGCTCTTCAAAAACACTAGTTTCGTTTTTAATCAAAACTATGAATTGAATAGCTAAACAGTTCATTTTTATATAATTTAGTAATGCTCTCTGTTTAGTAATGTAATTTAGTAATGTACCTACAAAAGTACAAATCAGTAATTTCATATAATATGAAATTAAATGTATAATCTCTTTTTGAGAATAGCGTTTTTAGCCGAATATTCTATAGGGTGAGAGCGCTGGTTGTTGCCATTTCAACAATATTTTAATTTCCAAATACATGTATACGGTTTATATTGAAAAAAATATTAATACGACGATTTTTAAACAACATAGAATAGAGAATTTATCCATGTCTTAGGTTATGGAAAGGTTTTGTAACAGGCGATATTTATATATTAATTATTTATATTTAAATAGACAAAACTGGATATATTTAGTTGTGGTCAATCATGTCTAGATGTATAACGCACCACAACTGTCACTAATTAAAACGGACCATAGACAAAAAATAGTATTAACTAAATATTTGAAACAAGTTTGCTATGCTTAGTTATTGACTGCAAAGATTTAAAATGACCAAAACCGGGGTAGACACCATAAGGGTCTTTGACCCTTAGTTTATTGTTTTGAATTGTGAGAAAAGTGGTAGTTTTTTAGTTACGTGAAATATAATGATTGACGAAATTCAAATAAGATTATCTAAACGATTTAATTTTTCAATCAATCCGTAAATTTTGTTCGTTCTCGAATATTTTGCGACAAACTACGACACCTTGAAGATGCAGAAACTCCAACAATTGTGATAATTTCGCCTTCAACGTTACGACTCCCTGCCTCCTACGTACTTCCAGGCCGGGTCACGTACACTGTCAAGGGATGATAGCCCGACATGAAAATTAGGTTTTATTTGATTCCCAGCACGTTACGACACCTCGGTTGTGAAACACCTAAGCTGTAAAGCCTGATTTCTAAGAAGAGAAAAACATTGTATTACTGCCATCCTACTTCCTACTAATATATAAATGCGAAAGTTTGTGAGTTTATATATATGTTTGTGCCACAATCAGGCCTAACGACAAAACGGATTAAGAGGCTGCCAGTCGCTGATTGCTCTTTTTCGAAACGAAAAAAGAAATACTTCTGAACAAGCCACATCTCCTATTTTTATAAGTATATTACTTCAGGTTCCTACCTAGATTTCTATTAGGCTGAAAACATAATAGCAGAAACTTTTCACGATAAAAATATTATTTCAAAATGATATGTTTTAGAATTTATGATCGAAATATTTTATATACCTACTATTAAAATCAACTTGTGATTTATTGTTAAAGATAGGTAATATGTAGATCTAGATTTCTATTAGGATAGATTTTTGATAAGTAATTATACATAATTTATATCATTAATTTATTCGAAAAGCTAAGGCGGACCAAGCGCGGACGTGTGTTTGTCATCATTGCAGCGGTCGGTAGGATTATTTATCGAAGTGATTAAAGATGGGTACATCTTTATTCACATATACTATACATTATAAAATAGGAGATGTGGCTTGTTCACAAGTATTTCTTTTTTCGTTTCGAACAAAAATAATCGTCGACTGGCAGCGTCTTAAGTTGAAATTAGCTGTAGATGTAGATATACTTTAAAATACGAAAAACATCCTTGAAAAATTATAAAAAATCTGACAACAGTGTTGACATCAGTCGTCATAGCAACGGGCGTTACTCTATGCGATTATTGAAATTTTGACAGGATTTTTATATCTACATCTACAGCAAATTTCATTTTAATCCGTTTTATCGTTTAGGCCTGATTGAGGCACACATATACATACAAACTCACAAACTTTCGCATTTATAATATTATTAGGATTTCAGACCATGACCAACAGAAGCTCATTCTACAACTTCTCTATGCTTAGATACCTATGTACCTTGACATTCCTTGACAGCTTCTGAACAACGCATGCGTAATACAGTTTGTTTGATGAAAATCTTCTCGGTCTACTGACGTAAACTCGTAATTTAGGAACCTGCAAAATATCGATTTAATCAAAAAATCGATATCAAACATGATTTACTTTTCAAGGGTTCAAGAGGCATCGAAAGAGTTTGAGTCAAGGTAGAGTCAAGGTTACAACTAATAATATCGGGTTATGGCGTTTCAAAGTACTTAATCCTTGTGGTTTTATTAATTACGAGCTTTGTTCTAGGTAACTATCTAATCTAAGTTAAAAATCGATCTCAGATGAATCGATTTAATAGTTACTAAGTAATGGAACTACATACATGTATTTAACGGTCGTTATGATGCACCAATTTTCAATCAAAAGCATTATTGACGTTTGTCACGCCTTTATGACGACCGTCGTGTGTCGGCCCCGGTTTTTTCGGGATTTTTCGGTATGCACAGCTTGACAGATAATAAAAGTAGGCAATTCGGTATGTTCGTTTCGCATTTATTTTTTCCCTTTTTTCACATTCATTTTCAGTCGTGATATTGGTCGTGTGAAAATTTTCACCAATTTTATTAGTACTGGAAAATAGAGGCTGGTTTTTAGGGTTCCGTACCTAAAGGGTAAAAACGGGACCCTATTACTAAGACTTTGCTGTCCGTCTGTCTGTCACAGAGCTGTATCTCATAAACCGTGATAGCCAGACAGTTAAAATTTTCACAAATGATGTATGTATGTTGCCGCTACAACAACAAATACTAAAAACAGAATAAAATAAATATTTTAGTGGGGCTCTCATACAACAAACGTGTTTTTTGTCGTTTTTTAGAGATAAATGTACGAAATCCTTCTTGCGCGAGTCCGTCTCCCACTTGGCCGGTTTTTTTTTTGTCATTTGATTTTATAATTTAAGGGTTGAACAAGCATATCTTGTCATTGAAAAATATTTTTTAACAAAAACGTTTTTTACAAATCACTATGTACGACAACGTATGAGTGATGAGTGAGACTGAGCTACTATACCCAATAGTAGTTTAGTATATATAGTAGGTATAGCAGGTATGTACAAATGCTTTACAGAACGCAGGGTTTTATTCGGTTGTAATATTTATTTTTCTTTAAGGTGATAAGTGAAATTTTTGACGTTTTGTATGGTCTGAGTCTACCCGGATAAGACGGAAAAAGTGATAAAACTGCATTATCTTGAAAACCATCAAATTAAAAAAAAACCGATTGTAATTTAGGTAGCTAGTAAAATTATCTAACGAATTATATAAAAAGGAACTATTTAGCTATTCATAGGCCGTGTCCCCATGTATGTGGTGCGGCGTCTTTCAACATGAAATGTTGTGTCGTCGTGACATGAAAAGACACGGCGGCGTGCGACGGAAAGTTGCCATGCAAATCGTAAGTCACCTTTTGATCGCGTAAAAGGCACCATTTCAAGTCACGGCGACCATGAGAAAGCGCGATGCTACGCCGCGGAAAATCACTGGCGCGGCGTACCGCAGCAAATGTTTTT
The DNA here is from genome assembly GCA_912999785.1 of Hydriomena furcata. NCBI lineage: Eukaryota > Metazoa > Arthropoda > Insecta > Lepidoptera > Geometridae > Hydriomena > Hydriomena furcata. The sequence goes on from OU538837.1 coordinate 11,580,201, forward strand.
AGGGTTTCGTAGTCTACAAAAAACCCTTATAGTTTTGCCATGTCCGTCCATCCAACCGTCTGTCCGCAGCTTAAAAGCTGTAATTTCGCATGAATATACATACTCGTATTAGTCACGCCGACAAAGTGATAAAATAAAATCTTAAAAATCATTTTGTAAGGGTGGGTACATGTAAAGTGGGTAAATGTTTTTTTTATTTCTCGTGTACTCCATGGGTGTCGTTTGATAGGTCTTTAAAAAATATTGTGAGTTTGTGAAAACATCTTTTCGATCAAGGGAGCCGTTTGTTAAATATTAAGCTTTAAAATGCAAATTTTTGTTGGAGTCGAGTGTCCTCCCCCTCGAAAAGTTAAACTATATGGCTACTATTGGCACTGATAGCCTCCGGGCTAAGCTGCGGACAGACGGACATGGTGAAACTATAAGGGTTTCTTGTAAACTACGAAACCCTACATTGCACGTGGCCCGACACGCACTTGGCCGGTTTTTCGTTGTTTTTCATTGATTTGAATAAAAAAATCGCTCGCTTAATGTAAAGCGGAGTAACTGAAAAAATTGATTTTTCGAGTTTTTTTAATAAACCGCATTATTTAGATGCAAATAATAAGTTGCGTTCAACAGGCGCTTCAAAGCAAGTCAATTGAACAAATATGTCACTAATATTTTTTTAAGTCTTGTATTAAAAAATCTATTCACAATAATAATTATTTTATGAAATGATATTAACGGAAATTTCATTGACTATACCTTTATAACATTAAAATTGCCCAAACAAATGTATATTTTTGTATTTATCCTATAATATAGTGTACGGCGAATTCGCATAACTTTAAACTTGAATTACCAAAAAGTTGAAATTTTGGATTACTTCACTTTATTTATAAGCGAGCGAAAATGTCAACATAAAATTCTTTTGTTTCTTACCTTATAATTAAACCTAGCATTTTCATGGCGCGCCATCGTGTCATGATTTACGACATGAAATGTCGACATTTACGCCTCGCATGGCATCTCTCCGTGGCAGGCCGCCATGACTTTTCAAGTTGCGGCGACGCGTATTTTCATATCACAACGACACAACTTTTCATGTTGAATGGCGCCGCACCACAGACATGGGGCCACAGCCATAGTTTTGATTAAAAACCAAACAAGTGTTTTTGAAGAGCCAACTTTGGAAAATAAATCTATCGAAAAAAGTTTCACCAATCGTAATTCAGTCTGTAATTTATCTAGATTAAATCCTTTAAGTTATCTTTGTCGTTAAAAACAAAACTGTATGTTTTGCGGTTATTGAGAAAAAACGATTCTGCATTCTTCAAAAACATTTATTTCTCCTCTTAAAAGGTCTTTTTGGGCTGCAAACCGTATACCTTATCCTGAATTGTGTGGTTTGCTGTTTATTGTATATTTTTATATAAAAATCCATTTATAAATGGTCCGACCAAAGGGTTGGGGTACCTACCTCCCACTAAACCCTCCCTTATAGCCTTACGTAAATGAAGTATTATTTATAAAACCATTATTTACAAAATAAAGTATATGAGATTTTATTATGATTCAAAATCAGTCTGAATTAATTATATAATCGTTTTAGGGTTTCGCAGGATAAAAACGGGATCCTACTACTAAGACTCCCCTGTCTGTCTATCTGTCTGTCACCAGACTGTATATCAAGAACCGTCATAGCTAGACAGTTGAAATGTTCATAGTAATGTATTTCTATTGCCGCTATAACAAGAAATACTAAAAACAGAAAAAAAAATTATTTAAGTGGGGCCTCCATTTTTTTTGATAATTATACGGGGTTCCGTAGTATTTCTTGTTATAGCGGCAATAGAAATACATTACTATGAACATTTCAACTGTCTAGCTATGACGGTTCTTGATATACAGTCTAGCGCGAGTACATAAGCGCGAGTACAACACGAACTTGACCGGTTTTTGAAATTTCAATATCAGTTCCATCAGCTTTATACAATATTTTTCGATTATTTTTGAATGCTTTCGAAGCTAAACGTATTTTGAAAATTTATTGCGTTATAAGGCTTGATTTTAATTAAATCGATACCCATATGAGCCTAGAACTTGATCAAATCGAACACTAATATCGCCCATTGTCTCTCGGGGCAGCTGTTACCCGACTTTAAAAGCTGAATCAACACTAAATTTACTTTCAACCCTACCTTTTGAAATAGGATTAGGGTTGACTATCAAACCACAATTAAAAAATACCTGATAAAACTGCTTACAAAGCGATCTGAATATTCAATGTCAAAATAATAGGTCGTATCGGTAATACCCTTTATTATTCTTGTTTGAACCTTCACCTTGTTTGATTGGCACCACACTGGAGCTCTATATATCATTAAGAAAAGGATCATTAAAAAAAAGTTAAGCCTCAAGCCGTGTATGTTGCCTGGTTCTTCTTGGCTTGGTCGCGTGGAATCGGCGTAGCTTCACCTAGTTCCTAAGACGTTTCAAAGTGATCCTTGTGATTTGAAATAAATGATTTTTGAATTTGAATTTGAAAAGAAAACACATTGAAAATATTTCGATCAATGTAGATTGACTTTTTCGTCGCTTGAAAATAAAATAGGATAAAAGACTTGATAGAGGATTTAAACAAATCAATACTTATAAGCTCATTTGCTTTCCTTCATTTATTTACTTTAGTTTAGAATCATTGCACTCATCGATCACATAACTCAATAGACGCCTAATGGCTTCATTTCTTTAAATAAACAATTCTGTCAAATCGTTGAGGTGTGCGGGAGCGGTAAAAAATGCATTATGATTGGTTCAATGTTACTGCCCGGAGCGGGACGCGTCTTAAGGCCCTGTATGTCGACAATTGCTCTTTTTCGAAACGAAAAAAGAAATACTTCTGAACAAGCCACATCTCCTATTTTTATAAATGTATTACTTCAGGTTCCTACCTAGACTTCGCTAAAAACATAATAGCAGAAACTTTTCACGATAAAGATATTATTTCAAAATGATACGTTTTAGAATTTATGATCGAAATACTTTGATACCTACTATTAAGATCAACTTGTGATTTATTGTTAAAGATAGGTAATATGTAGATCTAGATTTCTACTAGAATAGGTTATTGATAAGTAATTATACATCATTTATATCATTAATTTATTCGAAAAGCAAAGGCGGACCACGCGCCGCCCATGGTGCCCCGTGTGTTTGTCGTCATTGCAGCGGTTGGTAGGATTATTTATCGAAGTGATTAAAGATGGGTACATCTTTATTCACATATACTATACATTATAAAATAGGAGATGTGGCTTGTTCAGAAGTATTACTTTTTTCGTTTCGAAAAAGAGCAATCGTCGACATACAGGGCCTTAAACCGCGCTTGGTTTACACAGGATCTTTACCCATATGTGTTATCTGACAGTGTTCACCTTGCATAAGGAGTCTAGGCTGTGTGGTCGATGAACGCACCCCACCATGACCCGAGCAATTGCTTACGATGGCAATTCAAATCTAAAGCCGCAAACCCACCGCGGTGCATGCTGTGCACGCGACGCATTTTAGCGTGGGTTCATTTGTTTGACAACGTAGGTCTACATATCCACACATAAATATTCTACACTAGCTGACCCATGCCCGCTTCGCTGGGGGACAAATAGTTTCACATCTGGTATTCCAATCTTTAAAATAAATTATAGCCTATATGTTGATGAGGACTAATAGCTACATAATAACAAACGTTCCATCAAAATCCGTTATGTAGTTTTTGCATGAAAGCCGGACAACAGACAGACATACAGACAAAAATTACAAAATGTGTGTGCTTGTGTTACTTGTATAAAAGCCCCAAGGAGTATTTTTTTTAGTTTTTATTCAATGTACAGAATTGAAATCTTCTACAGTGTTATTTTATGTATAGAGATATTCTGGAATTTTTATGATTTACGATGAAGTCGTCAAATTTTTTTAAATATACGCAGACGAAGTCGCGGGTAAAAACTAGTTTTCAATAGTCTGAAGTAATATAAGGAGTTTTGTTTTGTTTTTGGGTGAAACCCTAGCTTTTCCAATCCAAAGTTCAACGAAACTTATTTATGTAGGTACCTATAGAAAAGTTGCATGGTTCTCATTTCCCATTTCACGTGCCAAAAGTTATTTTTAACGCGAAGTTTCAGTGCCGCTTTTAACTGCTGGCGCTTTTTAACTGCTTACTTAAACTTTAACATACTTTTAGGGTTCCGTCTTGCTATAGATAACCGGTTAAGTGCTTCGGACTCGCGCACGTGCCGTACCATTATCTATAAAAAACTTAGATATTTATTTTATTCTGTTTTTAGTATTTGTTGTTATAGCGATAACAGAAATACATCATCTGTGAAAATTTAAACTGTCTAGCTATCACGGTTCATGAGATACAGCCCTATGACGGACAGACGGACAGACGAACAGACGGATCCTTTCAAATCTTAGTGATGACATGCATAAAGATATTGAGGGTTGTCAGAGGTACGTTCAAACTATAAAAACGTCTAACGGGGCTAGTTAGAGACACGTCAAAACATTAAATCACTACATAGTATAAAGCAAAGTCGCTTTCCACTTCCCGCGTCTGTATGTAATATGTATGTATGTATGTATGTATGTATGTTTGCTTATATCTTTAAAACTACACAACGGATTTTGATGCGGTTTTTTTTAATAAACAAAGTGATTCAAGAGGAAGGTTTATATGTATAATACATGCATAATATAGTAGAGAAACACTGATAATTTTAGAGGTTTCTAATGTGATGTCGTAAATAAACACATTTTTTTGCGCTTACATTGCAAATGCTGGCTGAAACCCACGAGATATATCAAAATAATGTACTACAGTATTGTACACCTTAAAAACGTCTACAAAAAAGTCCACGATGGTATTAGAAATGTCTTACGCACAGCGAAGCGGGCACGGGTCAGCTAGTTTAGCATATGGGGTATATACCATTTGCTGTAGTCAACAAATACGTGACAGGCAAGCCCACCGCCGCTTATAAAAATACTCACTGGTTTCTTTACGATGTTTTTCTTCGTGTTAATGCGCATATACTTTTTGTATGAGAAACTCATTGATGAACGACCGGGATTCAAAACTATGATATTCGAATTGAAAGTCTAGGTATCCACTCATCTAGTAAGGCTATTGTCAGAGGTTAGACTATATTCTCAATAGGTCTCATAGGTACTCAAACCTCAACAAGTACATAGCGTTTATAACTTTGTCTTACAAAGTTAGCACAAGTTTCTAGCTTAGCATTCAAAATTTCAAAATAAAAAATATAATTTATTTCATTCTAAAAAAATAAAATAAATAGGATCACGACTGTAATCCCCATGTACGGTAGACATCCTCTCAGATCTCCAGACGCTCAGATCATTTGAGATGTCTAGTGGGGGTAGTCAGAGGCACGTCCAAATATTATATTTGGCACATGCCCACATTTTGCAGTAGTTAGCATTCCATACGTGTGACAGGTTGCAAGCCCATTGCCGCTTATAAGAATACTAACCGGTTTCCTCAAGATGTTTTCCTTCACCGTTTTGAACACGTGTTTTTGAGGAGCATATAAATTTTTCGAACAGAAAAATCCATTTCAATTTGTGATCCTATTACTTAAAAATGCGTACAAGGGTGTCGATTTTTACTTTTAGAAAATGCCTATGATTGCTTAAATAATATTATGGTTTTTTTTCATAATAATATCCTGGCCTCTCGGTCTGTACCAGGTTATTATTGAGTCGGACATCCTGTATAAAAATATCAGAGCACATCGATGTACTATCAGTAGGTATCTGAGTAATTTGACAGAATCGATAGCGTCTTCTGCCAGAAATTAGTGCTTAAGGTCTAAATTACACACATCAAGATGGATTCAAAGCAAGTAATTTAACTATTCACTCAAGAACTTAATTCTTAGAACTTTGCAAGGTTCATGTTATTTGCACCTTAAATTGCAAATTTGAACTTTGTTTAAGTTAAAAATTCTCTTGAGTGGGTTTATACTTAATTATAAAAGGCTTTTTTAAGCTGTGTTGGCCGAGGTACCTCGACTTTCATTTCAAAGGTCGTGGGATCGAATCCCGGCGTGCATCAGTGGATTTTTCTATATCTTATATTATACTATATTATATTATATTATACTTATATTATACTATTCTACTATTATATTATTTATTTTATATCCATAAAACACGTGCTCAAAATGAAGGAAACATCGTGAGGAAACCAGTTAGTATTCTTATAAGCGGCGACAGGCTTGCAACCTGTCACGTGTGGAATGCTAACTACTGCTAAATGTAGGCATTGTGCTTTGTAATGTTTGGTCGTGACTCTGACAAACCAGCGACTGGAGATCTGAGAAGATGTACTTGGAGATAACAGTCGTGATCATATTTCTTTTTTTATTTGTAACCCAATAAATGAACATAAAAACAGATGTTACTATTATTTCAACAAGAAAATTGTAATCTTGTAATACTGGGAATTGTGTATTCACATCTTACGAATGGCCACAAAATATAATTCCAGAATAAAAAACCCTAAAAAGTATGTTAACTTGATTAGAATAGTGCTCAAAACTTTCCTTTGTTGTGACCTTAGCACAATATATTTAGCAGTATCTACGAATCCAATCACATTAAATATCCTCTCAAATTTTCATGCGCTCAGATCTTTGAAGATGTCTAGAGGAGTTAGTCAGAGGCACGTCAAAACATTACATTTGGCACATGCCCACATAGTTGCAGTAGTTAGCATTCGACACGTGATAGGTTGCAAGCCCGTCGCCGCTTATAAGAATATGAAATATTATGGAGAAAATGTATTGTACATTAGCAATTAGTATTGAATTGGTCAAAAGACGATATTTAAGAATATACTAGAGACATTCCCATTAGCAATTTATATACTCAGCTGTTTACCGGGTCACCAAATTCAAATTCAAATTCAAAAATCATTTATTTCAATAAAATCACAAGGATCACTTTGAAACGTCTTCGGAACTAGGTGAAGCTACGCCGATTCCACGCGACCAAGCCTAGAAGAATCAGGCAACAAACACGGCTTGGGGTCTATCTTTTTTTAATGCTCCTTTCCTTAATGCTATGTAGAGCTACAGTGTGGTGCCAATCGAACAAGGTGAAGGCTCAAACAAATGCTCACACTGTGCGGTTAAGTGGTTTAGGTGGCACAATTCTGCTTACCTCTGTTTGAGAGAGTAATCAAGCAGTGCAGTGTGCAAATCGCCAGAGGCCCCCCATATTGTTCAATCGACGAGTAATAAATGTTTTTGATGAATGCACAATCGTTTTTTCTCAATAACCGTAAAACATACAGTTTTGTTTTTTATGACAAAGATAACATAAGGATATAATCTAGATAAATTACAGACAGAAACACGATTGGTGAAACTTTTCTTCATAGATTTATTTTCCAAAGTTGTCTCTTCAAAAACACTAGTTTCGTTTTTAATCAAAACTATTAATAGCTAAACAGTTCATTTTTATATAATTCGTGAGATAATCATACTAGCTAAGTTAATTACACACAGTTTCTTTTTAAATTTGATGGTTTTCAAGATAGTGCAGTTTTATCACTTTTCCGTCTTATCCGGGTAGACTCAGGCCATACAAAAAGTCAAAAATTTCAATTACTACCTTAAGGGTCCGTTTCCACTCAAGCGGAGCTGCGCTAAGCTATGTGGTGTGGACCAATGACAACGCTCAAATATTCGAGTTTGAAAGTATTTGGTCCGCTCTACGCAGTTTAGCGCAGCTCCGCGTTGGTAGAAACGCACCTTAATGCAATACCACACAGAGACACATAAAACAGTTCAGTTACTGGTGGAGTTTTTAAGCTTATTAAAGACACTCATGGCTTAGCGACTGTTAAAACTTTGTTTAAAGCAAACGATGTGAATTCTTCATCGTCTTTTCTGTTACTGTTATGACTCGCGGCTGGCATGTCAAATGGACTCATTGGTTAAATCCTCCACTTTTTCGACGATAATATGATTTTGAATTGGAAATGTAGACGATGATATAACCAATGATCTATCAACCACTGACGACTAAACAAATGGCACCGTCTCTTAGGAAATAAATAAAAGTGTTTATTATGTTTCCTAGTACAAGCATTGAAAGCTTGGTTCGGGGCTAGATGGCATAGTTTAAGACTTGCCTCACAGCTCAGTTGGTAGTAGCTCTGCCTTCTGTGCTGTAGGTTGTGGGTTCGATCCCCAACCGGAATAAACATTTGTGTGATGAACATAGAAGTTTGTTCAGTGTCTGGATGTTAATATGTACATATAATAAGTATGTATTTACAACAAAAACAACGTATTTAAGTATTCTATCAGTTATCTGGTTTCTTTAGTACAAGCTTTGCTTAGTTTGGGGCTAGATGGCGCTGTGTGAAATGTCCACCAATATTTATTTATTATTTTACCTCAATATTAATTTCTAGTAGCGGCGATGGGCTTACAACCTGTCACGTATGGAATGCTAACTACTGCAAAATGTGGGCATGTGCCAAATATAATGTTTGGACGTACCTCTGACTACCTCCACTAGACATCTTCAAAGGATCTAAGCGTCTGAAGATCTGAGAGGATGTCTACCGTAATTGGGGATTACATTCGTGATCCTATTTATTTTTATTTATAATTTCTAGTATCCTTACTGCGTGTAAAGTAAACTGTGCTCCAGCAACTATTGAATGATCTGTAACGTAACTTCGAAACAGTAATTTGGCTAAGTCTACAATATGCCATAATGGGAGGGAAAGTTCGGCAATTCATAAATTACAATGTTATATTGTTTAAGACATTTTATTTGAAAAATGTGCTAATTTATTTCAGTAGGTTTTCTTACCAGTTTCGAGGTTATTAAAGGAACCAAAGATAACAAAGAATTTATAAAATAATGCCTGATTCTTGCAAATTGTTTATTACTGTTTGTTATTTCGTGTTGACCCTGATCAATAAACTGGTATCTCATCTTAAGACGAGTAATAACTTTTTTAATGAACGCAGAATCGTTTTTTTCAGTAATCGCAAAACATACAGTTTTGTTTTTATGACAAACATAAATCTAGATAAATTATAGACAGAAACACGATTGGTGAAACTTTTCTCGATAGATTAATTTTTCAAAGTTGGCTCTTTCAAAACACTAATTTCGTTCTTACTAAAAACTATATAACTAAACAGTTTTTTTTATATAATTCGTTAGATAATCACTAGCTACATAAAAATAATGACTAATGAGACTCAAAACTGTTTCATCTGTCGTCCTGATTGGTATCTGGCTGAATAATGCTATTAATACTTCAATAAACTATTGAAATTGAACCACAAAGCAAAGCCGAGACTAATCATATTCAGATCAAACCTATTACAAGTAGAACATGTCATCTGTATGACGGGAAGCTTACATTCAATCGAATATTACATTGAATTTGAAGACACTAAGATAGAGCGCTATAATATACATTTATCTAAATAGAAGATATAGTATCTGCACGACTATTACAAAGAGGTAAAAGTATGTTTGTTGCCGGATATACTTAAAAATATAAATATTAAAATAAAGCCGGCCAAGAGAGTCGGACTCGCGCACGAAGGGTTCCGTACCATTATCTATAAAAACGGCAAAAAAATCATGTTTGTATGGGAGCCCCCCTTAAATATTTATTTTATTCGGTTTTTAGTATTTGTTGTTAGAGCAGCAACAGAAATACATAATCTGTGAAAATGTTAACTGTCTAGCTATCACGGTTCATGAGCTACAGCCCTGTGACAGACAGACGGACAGATGGACAGCGAAGTCTTAGTAATAGGGTCCCGTTTTTACCCTTTGGGTACGGAACCCTAAAAATCAGATAGAATATTAGGTTGTAGGTGAAAAAACATTTGTTCTAGTATAGATATATAGAAAAATGTAAGGTATAGGTCGTTCAAATTAAGGTTAGAAGGTACTCAATTAACGCATCTCTATGTAGATCTGCTCTTGATAGGTAAGTAGAAAAGTAGATAGATAAATCAGTAAACATTTGTTTTGATATGTCGAGAAAGTTTTTTTTAAATGCGTTGATAGAGTATGCATTTTTTAAAAAGCTTTTATTTAACTTGCAATGTATGTATGTATGTATGTAACTAAGTTACAATGTAAATAAGTAACTATGTTTGTTAAGGTGGAATAAAAATGGTTTTGCATACTTATATAACTTCGGTGCAATAATATGGTGACAGCGAGCTGATCTGATGATGGAGTCAGGAGCTGTTCAACGGAACTCCTCAGTAAATAGTCTGATTGAGATAAAACTTCGCGTACAGCTATAAATCTCCAATCTATACATAAAATAAAACTGTAGAAGAGTTCAATTCTGTACATTTAATAAAAACTAAAATAAAATACTCCTAGGGGTCTTCATACAAGTAACACAAAACAATAAAAAACGTTTTGAAATTTTTGTCTGTCTGTCTGTCTGTCTGTCTGTCTGTCTGTCTGTCGTCTGGCTTACACGCAAAAACTACTGGACAGATTTCGATGAAACTTTTTTTGTTATATAGCTATTAATCCTCGGCAGCTTATAGGCTATAATTTTAGAAGATCGGAATACCAGATTTGGAACGATAGCGGTCTGGATCCATACCATAGCCATACCTATCCAAAATAATCACATTTAGAAATGTCTGTCGCTCAGCGAAGCGGGCACGGGTCAGCTAGTGACAATATAAAATTATGGTATTAGCGAACTGGTCTGATGATGGAATTCGAAACTTCCTAACTATACAACATAACTACGTCGTGTTTGGGCTCGTTGGATGTACTATATTTAGTAGATAGATATATTTAAAAAAAAACGTATGTAAGATTTAATGAGAATGTTAGATTTAGGTACTATGCGATAGATACACCTGAAGAGCTATAAAATAGCTTACCGTGTACAACCAGCATCATCTGCTTTCATCTGTAGACATGTTTTCTAAAGGTTACTAGACAAGGTGAACTTAATATTCCAATTTTTACGTAACCTTTGTAATATGGATTGTCAAAAATTTTGTTTATTTGATTAAACATTCCAACTTTGAATGTATTTTTATTATTGAGATTTATTGATGACAGAAGTTGTCCTGTAAATTTTTTTTCATAAGAACGCTCTCCTGACACTAACAATTACAACAAAATAAGAATTAGCAAAATCGGTTCAGCCGTTTACGCGTGATGCTGTGACCAAGGGAAATATGGATTCATTTATATAAATAAGATTTTTATCCGACTTAAAAAAGGAGGAGTTTATCAATTTATCAACTCGAAAACTATGTCTTGTATTATTATTTAAATGTATGTACGTACATCGATAACTTCAGTGCTAATACGATTTTAATGGTATTTCCATTCCAATTTCATCTTATAAAATTTTGATATAATAAAATCAACTCACGACCTTTGAATTGAAAGGCAAGGTACGAGTACTGATAACATAATATCTACTTTACAATACTTTCTTAATAAAACATGTTTGAGTACTCAGACACAGAACAAATATCATATTGCAATAACTCTCAAATTACACTTAAGGCACTCAAAGAAACTTTCAAAGTCTAGGCCTAATACACTTGAAAAAGTAGGGGGAGAAGGGGGGATCTTACCTTTGTTACTATTTACTTACATCAATTGAACAAAACCAAATTCAGTTACTGCCCACAAATTAGTGTTCACCTTGTGTCTAGAACTGAAATTGAAGACAATTAAATTACCATGAAGTTTGTTAGATTGGATATAAATTGTAAGGTCAATCTTATCGAGTGGCGGTAGGTATTTTTATCCGAAATCCGTGCGTGGCACAAGGCCATATGGATACACGCCCCGACACGCCGCCGTCACGCCCTACATGCACAATTTCACCTATATCTCGTTATTTTGCATGAAAAGGTATAGACATCTATATATCTTTGGATTCTCCGTAAAATTTTCTACAAACTTATCTATAAACGCATTCTAGAGTGTAAATAACAGTTTCAGAAAAAAAAAATAACTAAGACTTCTAGTTTAGATTTCTAGCTCTGCCTTCTTCTCTTTATGTTAAGAGTTCGATTCCCATAGGGAAAAACATATGACTGATGAACGTAGATGTTTTGTGCCTGGCTATTTTAAAAATACAAATAAATAAATAGGATCACGACTATAATCCCCAAGTACGGTAGACATCCTCTCAGATCTCCAGACGCTTAGATCCTTTGAAGATGTCTTGTGGGGGCTCAAAAGTCTCAAAAGTCAAAGGCTCGTCTAAACATTATATTTGGCACATGCCCACATTTTGCAGTAGTAAGCATTCCATACGTGACAGGTTGCACGCCCATCGCCGCTTATATGAACACTAACTGGTTTCCTGGTACCTCCCCACTCGGCCAACACGGGTTTTTAAACGTAATGCAAATATATCTAGTTACTAGCCGACGTTGACAGACTTTCTCCTGCCCAAATCTCAATAATCGCATACAATAATGCAATTTGCCTGAAACATTCAATTTTTTCTCAAAATTAAACTGATAAAATAAATAACGATTTTTGGTAGAATGCGTAGTATCATTCGGTAGTAAAATTCATGTCATATTTTTTTGACAAAATAAATTTCGAATACCGACTTAGTAGGATTTAACCTTTTTGGTAGAATGCGTTGCTATGAGAACTATGAATGTATTCGGTCGGAGACGTCTAATTTATTGCACACCAGCGCCATCTATACCAAAATCATCATTTTTGCACTTTTTTATCATTTAGGGGTTGTTTTTCAGTTATAAGTTCCCTCTTCTGTAGATTTGATTTTTTATCTACATACTACAGCAAATTTCATCTTAATCCGTTTTGTCGTTGAGGCCTGATTGAGGCACAAACATACATACAAACTCACAAACTTTCGCATATATAATATTATTAGGATTAGGATAGGCATACGAATTTTAGATAAATCGATAGGTTATGATGGCCTGTTTTGAAAATTTGAATAGGTACTTTTTATCCGATCAACGTGTTTGGTGAAGGGCAGCATTAAGTAGTATAAATTATGCTGTAAATGCACTAAGGGACATTTTTGTCCCGTGACATTGTCAAGAACTAGTGAAAATGCGGCTTTAAGCTTAACCACGTTCTGTAAAAAAAAACCCATTTCATTCGATCTTTTAAACAATTGAACATAAAGTATTTTAGAAAAATAAAGATCGTAGACAAGCCAAACAAGTCCACCTTTAGAAATGTATTTTTATTTATGAAATATTGCAAAACAATAGTCACTTGAAAAAATACCTACTGCAATTATATAAAACCGGCCAAGTGCGAGTCGGACTCGCGCACGAAGGGTTCCGTACCGTTATCTATAAAATACGCGAAAAAACACGTTTGTTGTATGGCAGACCCACTTAAATATATATTTTATTTTGTTTTTAGCATTTGTTGTTATAGCGGCAACAGAAATACATCATCTGTGAAAATTTCAACAGTCAAGCTATCACGGTTCATAAGATACAGCCCTGTGACAGACAGACGGACAGACGGACAGCGAAGTTTTAGTAATAGGGTCCCATTTTTACCTTTTGGGTACGGAACCCTAAAAAGATACATTATTCCATTTTCTCCAGCTCAAAGCCTCATTGACAAGCCGCAAGGCTTTTGTGAAATAGAGCCATAAAAATACACGACCAATACCAACTTTATAATAACTTTGAAACGATTTTCTCGATTTATGCGTTGTTGAAAGAAAAACTCTTGCGATACTATTTGAAATGATTCCTAATGCTTGGTATGAAAATCTATTTAAAAAAAGTTGTTATATTTATCCTTCTTCTTTCCAGTTGTTCTTTCATTGCTGAAGATCGTGACCCCTTTGGTGCAACTTGTTAAGGTGCTCCCAGTCGACGATTGTTTTTGTTCGAAACGAAAAAATAAATACTTCTGAACAAGCCACATCTCCTATTTTATAATGTATAGTATATGTGAATAAAGATGTACCCATCTTTAATCACTTCGATAAATAATCCTACCGACCGCTGCAATGACGACAAACACACGTCGGCGCGTGGTCCGCCTTAGCTTTTCGAATAAATTAATGATATAAATTATGTATAATTACTTATCAAAAATCTATTCTAATAGAAATCTAGATCTACATTATTACCTATCTTTAACAATAAATCACAAGTTGATTTTAATAGTAGGTATATAAAATATTTCGATCATAAATTCTAAAACGTATCATTTTGAAATAATAACTTTATCGTGAAAAGTTTTTGCTATTATGTTTTCAGCTTAATAGAAATCTAGGTAGGAACCTGAAGTAATATACTTATAAAAATAGGAGAGTTGGCTTGTTCAGAAGTATTTCTTTTTTCGTTTCGAAAAAGAGCAATCGTCGACTGGGAGCCCCTTAATAGAAATCTAGGTAGGAACCTGAAGTAATATACTTATAAAAATGGGATATGTGGCTTGTTCAGAAGTATTTCTTTTTTCGTTTCGAAAAAGAGCAATTGTCGACTGGGAGCCCCTTAACTATTTGTCTCCATCGGTTTCTGTCCGCTGCCTGATGAAGACCCGCGCTTATTGGTAGCTCCAGTTGTTCTGATACCTGGTCCATCGCTTAGGGCTTCGTCCCCGCGGTCTATTCCCTTCTTCTTTACCCGTTACCATTAAGCGCTCGAGATTATCGGAGCTTCTGCGAGATTCGCTGAAGGCATAAAGCAGAAAGCCTCTGGACTCGTTCAATTCCGAGTTCTTCTAGACATGTTTGTGCGACGAGCTGTCCATGGTATTAATCCTACTACCTATTATATTTAATCCTACTAATATTAGAAGAGACGCTGGCGTGACGACCTCGTCATATTCCAGACTGGCTGGTGGGACGAAGCTGTAGACCGCAAAGCTTGGAAGAGAATGGGGGAGACCTTTGTCCAGCAGTAGGACAATATAGGTTGAAAAAAATATATGTGTATATTATAAAATTAAATCTAATATCGAAAATTTGTGAGGATGTTTGGACGTTAGTGCCACAACCACGACAAAAGGACCAAACAGATTTTCTTGAAACTTGGAATATAGTACATAGCTATGGTATTATGCGAGTGCAACCGCGAGTGATAGCTAATATTAATCTATATCAAAGGTAGCATTCTTATAGGTGACAATAGGCGTAATGAACCTGTCACATATGAAATACTAACTACTGAAAAATGTGGGCATATGCCAAATGTTTTGACTACCCTCTTTTAGCCATCTTTAAGAATATAAGCGTCTAAAGATCTGTGAAGATGTCAACTATACTTGGCAATAACTCTTCACTTCAAAATATTGTGTTTCAGGATTTTTTATTTAAAACTCCTGGGTAGAAAATCTAGAAGCCGTGTTGACCGAGTGGGACGTACCTCGACTTCTAATCTAAAGGTCGTGGGTTCAAATCCCGGCGTGCATCAATGGATTTTTCTTCGAAATAATTATATGGGCATCAAAACACGTGCTTAAACGGTGAAGGAAAATATCATGAGGAAACCAGTTAGTATTCTTATAAGCGGCGATGGGCTTGCAACCTGTCACGTATGGAATGTTAACTACTGCAAAATGTGGGCATGTGCCAAATATAATGTTTGGACGTACCCCCACTAGATATATTCAAAGGATCTAAGCGCCTGGAGATCTGAGAGGATGTCTACCGTACTTGGGGATTACAGTCGAGATACTAGTTTTTAGAAAATCTAGGCGAAGTGAACCTTTTTCTTAATAGTTGAAGTTAGTAACCGAATGGTAGTAGGCAGTACAATGCGCAAAATGTTATATCACAGAATGTTAAAGGTTGAAACTATTTTCATTTTGTGGTTAAAGAGGTTCAATAATGGAAGAAACTCAACAAAACCAAACTACTTTGAAGAAGTCTCGAGTGTTCGTATTTGATACTTTTATTTTCTTGTACAGAAAAGCAACTTTCTCATACAATAAATAAATACCGGTGGATATTAAACATAGCGCCATCTAGCCCCAAACTAAGCAAAACTTGTACTATGGGAACCAGATTACTGATACAATACTTATATAAGTTTTTATTTTGTTGTAAATACATACTTATTATACATACTAACACCTAGACATAGAACAAACATCTATGTTCATCACACAAATATTTTCTCTGGGTTGAGATCGAACCCACAACCTACAGCGCAGAAGGCAGAGCTACTACCGACTGAGCTATGAGGCCAGTCGATGACTGACAGAATACTTATTGTTTGTAAATAAATACATAAAATACATTACATCATCCAGACACGGAACTAATGTCTTTGTTCATCACAGAAATGTCGGCCTGAAGCCGTACCTCAACTTAATATTAAAACAATACTACTCACGGTGCGAAAGTGACAACGCTTTACGAGTTCGTATTGCGATATCGCTTTCGCGGGTATATATTTTTTTGATATTTCTTTAGGGGCTTGTGGTATGACCCTAAGACTTACGAATCGAACTTACAAGTTATAGCGCAGAAGGCAGAGCTACTACCAACTTATTTGTAAGGTCCAAATATTTCCAGATTCACCCTTGAAAAGTTCCCAATAATAAAACAAAAGCGAAGACCTTCAAATTATATCTATTTCCAAAGTATTAATGAAATGACTTTAATTAACGTAATAAATACCTAGAGATAGCTCGGTAAATTAAGGGTTGAACAAAAGGAGGTCTTATCACTGGAATCAATCTATTCAAAACGAGAAATTCTCAAAGAGGGGGGTTTGAACAAAAAGGTCTACCACAAAGACTGACTAAACTGATTTATAACTGAATATGACTTGACTGATTTCGGGATGGATAAAACATTCCAAGTTACTAGTGAAATCAATAATTAATTTATTTCGATAAGGCGATGGGATTGCGACCTGTCACGTATAGAATACTAACTCATCAAAATCATCATTTTCATGAACTTGCAACCTGTCACGTATGGAATGCTGACTACTGCAAAATGTGGGCATGTGCCAAACATAATGTTTGGACGTGCCTCTGACTACCCCCACTAGACATCTTCAAAGGATCTAAGCGTCTGGATGATCTGAGATGTCTACCGTACTTGGGGATTACAGTCGTGATCCTATTTTTTTTTATTTATTTTTTTTATATTGATTCGTACTATTCGTTTTTTACAAGCTTTTATTTAACTTGCAATGTATGTATGTATAACTATGTAACTATGTTTGTTAAGGTGGAATCTTGCAACTCGATTTTGAAACAGTTATCTTCAACCGATTGAGCTGAAATTTCGCATACTTATGTAACTTCGGTGACAATGCAATAATATGGTTACAGTGAGCTGATCCGATGATGGAGTCAGGAGCTGTTCAACAGACACTCACAACGGAATTCCTTAGTAAATACTTCGATTGAGTAAAAACTTTGCATACTTGTCAAGTTCCGATGACAAGTTCCGATGACAATGTTATACTCGTTTGATGTGACAGGTGAAATCGCGCTGGTGCTTGATAGTTGATTTTACAAAAGCTTGTCATCGAGATTTGAGAGGTTGTCTACCGATCCGGATTAAGGCGAGTAATAAATGTTTTTGATGAATGCAGAATCGTTTTTTCTCAATAACCGCAAAACATACAGTTTTATTTTTCATGACAAAGATAACTTAAGG
The DNA here is from genome assembly GCA_912999785.1 of Hydriomena furcata. Taxonomy (NCBI): domain Eukaryota; kingdom Metazoa; phylum Arthropoda; class Insecta; order Lepidoptera; family Geometridae; genus Hydriomena; species Hydriomena furcata. The sequence continues at coordinate 11,597,899 of OU538837.1, forward strand.
ATATAATCTAGATAAATTACAGGCAGAAACACGATTGGTGAAACTTTTCTCGATAGATTTATTTTCCAAAGTTGGCTCTTCAAAAACACGAGTTTCATTTTTAATCAAAGCTATGAATAGCTAAACAGTTTATTTTTATATAATTCGTAAGATAATCATACTAGCTAAATAAATTACAGACAGTTTATTTGTCATTTTGTCATGTCAGACATTTCTTTGATGGTTTTCGAAATAATGCAGTTTTATCATTTTTTCCGTCTTATCCGGGTAGACTCAGCCCATACAAAACGTCAAAAATTTTACTTATCACCTTAAACTCAGGATCATATTTTTTGTATGGTAAATGCTATTTTTGTATAGAAAATCATGCACGGTTGGGATTTTATCCAGCACCTTGAAAGGAAATCGAGGTACCTCCCACGGAACCTACGAGGTTCTTGCTCTATTCCAAAAATGACATTTCAACTGCTAACACTAAAATAACAAACCAAATCACATTTTCATATAGCAACACTGCTACAGCTTATAAACGAAACGGTTGGTTCACTTGATAAAAATAGTTTTATTCTAGTATTAGGGAACAAAAATATACAACATTTTTTCGCATTGATAACAATAATAATAATGGTTTTACAAATCTTGTTTAAATCAGAATTTGCAGATGAAATTTCTAGTTTTATAACCCAAAAACCATCCCGTAAGCATTATACTGGATCATTAACCAAGAACTTTAATCTAACTTATTTTTTTTATTTATATTTTTATCTATGACATTTCTGTTGACATGTAAAAATGTATTATTATTTATGTAGGTATCTAATTCGTGTAATTATTTTTAAGGCGCTCCCAGTCGACGATTGTTTTTGTTCGAAATGAAAAAATCAATACTTGTGAACAAGCCACATCTCCTATTTTATAATGTATAGTATATGTGAATAAAGATGTACCCATCTTTAATCACTTCGATAAATAATCCTACCGACCGCTGCAATGACGACAAACACACGTCGGAGCGTGGTCCGCCTTAGCTTTTCGAATAAATTAATGATATAAATTATGTATAATTACTTATCAAAAATCTATTCTAATAGAAATCTAGATCTACATATTACCTATCTTTAACAATAAATCACAAGTTGATTTTAACAGTAGGTATATAAAATATTTCGATCATAAATTCTAAAACGTATCATTTTGAAATAATATCTTTATCGTGAAAAGTTTCTGCTATTATGTTTTCAGCTTAATAGAAATCTAGTTAGGAACCTGAAGTAATACACTTATAAAAATAGGAGATGTGGCTTGTTCAGAAGTATTTCTTTTTTCGTTTCGAAAAAGAGCAATCAGCGACTGGGAGCCTCTTAATTGAGTATTTAATGAACTGATATAATGTATTGTGTAGATAATTAGTGTAATTAGTCTTGTACCGTGCTACTTATGTATAAAAAATAAATAAATAAAAAGTACTTAGTAATAAAAAAATCATCATCATTTTCATTTTCTTCTCCTTTTCCCACTTATCGTGGGGTCGGCACAACATGTTGACAAACAATAACAATAACAATAATAATAAAAAAAATATTTTAGTAAAATCTTAATAAATAATATTAAAAATGTGAAAGTTTGTAAGTTTGTTTATATGTTTGTGCCTCAATCAGACTTAAACGACATAACGGATTAAATGCTGATAATAATGCCCGAATAAAACATAGAAAGTAGTCTACTTTAAAACATGAAAAACATCCTCAATATGACAAAAAAAAAACGTAAAATGGATGATTTTGGTATAGACGGCGCTGGTGTGCAACAAATATGACATCACAGACTAAAAAAATTTAGTCTTTTTTTTTGCCAGGACAACGTCTCTCACAGGTCGGCTAGTATATTTATAAACTGACATAGTGACTGTGATAACCAGCTGTGTCCATACAAGAACAAGTATCATGTGATCCCGCTCGGCCCTTTGATCAGCACTCGCTTGTTAGTTTAGGACCTCACAATTACCATTTCACTGAAATTCGCGATAAATATTCATTGGATTCGGTAATATTCGTACATTTCGTACTGACTTGCTGTTGCTAGAATGTTTGGCATATTTACTTGATATATTATAGCTGGAAACTCCAAGTGACTGGTTTTTCATGCCAACTTTGACGATACATTTCAATATATTTGTAAGTTGTTTTTGGAATTACAAGTATTTTATGTATTAATTTAGGTCATAGTTTATTTATATACAACATTTCATAGAAATAGGTTCAGCAGTTGCAATATGAATGAGTAACAAACTAACATTAAAACTTTCGCACTCATCGTTTTGAACATAATTTAATTACGTCAAAATGTATGGTATGCAAAATGTAGGCATGTGTTAAATGTAATGTTTGGACGTGCCTTCGACTAACCCATTTAGATATCTTCAAAGATCTGAGCGCGATATTGAGAGGATGTACCTTACTTGGCGATGACAGTCATGATCCTATTAATTTATTGAACTAATAAGTTTTCTGTTAAAAAATATTTTTCATTGACAAGCTTTTGTCAAATCATTAAAACTATCGAGCACCAGCGCGCTATCACCTGTCACATCAATATAATATTATATTACATATAATATTGTAATCGGAACTATACAAGTATGCAAAGTTTTTACTCAATCGAAGTATTTACTAAGGAGTTCCATAACAGCTCCTGACTCCATCATCAGACCAGCTCACTGTCACCATGTTATTGCATTGTCACCGAAGTTACATAAGTATGCGAAATTTTAGCTCAATCGATTGGAGTTAACGGCTTCAACATCGAGTTACAAGATTCCACTCTAACAAACATAGTTACATACATGCATTGCAAGTTAATTAGAAGCTTGTAAAAACACGAATAGCACGACTCAATATAAATACTTTTGACCAACCTCACAGCTCAGTTGGTAGTAACTCTGCCTTCTGCGCTGTAGGTTGTGGGGTCGGTCCCCACCCAGGGCAAATATTTGTATGAAGAACATAGGTGTTTGTTCTGTCTAATAAGTATAATCACTACATAGTATAAAGCAAAGTCGCTTTCCGCTTCCCGCGTCTGTATGTATGTCTGTATGTATGTTTGCTTATATCTTTAAAACTACACAACGGATTTTGATGCAGTTTTTTTTAGTAGATAGAGTGATTCAGGAGGAAGGTTTATATATATAATAACATGCTTAATATATTAGAGAACCACTAAAAATTTTAAGATTTCAAATCAGCGCGACTTTTTTTTTAAATTTTAAATGACGAAACGAGTATACAAAGACATTCTGTAATATATTTTGGTATCGCCTTGCACCCGTGCGAAGCCGGGGCGGGTCGCTAGTAAGTATATATTTGCAAAAAAAAAGGATATAAGTATTCTATCAGTTATCTGGTTCCCATAGTACAAACTTTGCTTAGTTTGGGGCTAGATGGTGCTGTGTGTAAAGTCCGCCAATATTTATTATTATTATTTATTATTATACTTTGTCAAAATAACGGATAGATACTGTGAAAGTTTTCAACGCAAATTATTATTATTGCAATGAATCTCTTAATCGAGTCCGATCCTTCGTTCAAACTTTCAGTCAAAAACTTATAATGATTTCAGTATTTCAAAGCCCAATTTCAGTTTCCGGGAACGTATCAGCGATTGTCCCGACTTTGGCTGGCTCTGGTACCATGGTACTCGTAGTTTCTGATACCCAAGATACAATATACTAATGTTTCAGGATATGGTACTAACACTACTGGTGGTGCTATCCTATTAATATGATAAATGCGAAAGTTTGTGATAAGGCTGCTATGTTTGTTCCCTAATCAAAAATAAATGACAAAACGGATTAAGATTAAATTTGCTGTAGTATGTAGATAAACAGCAATAACAATAACAGAATAAATAACTTATAATCCGAAAAATCATAAAAAAACGCAAAAAGAATGATTTTGATATAGATGGCGCCGCTGGTGTGCCACAATTTGACATCACAGACTAAAAAAATTTAGTCGTCATAGCAACGCAGTTTTGACTGATGAATGATACGCATTCTACCGAAATTCGTAATTTATTTTATCAGTACAAGGTTTGTAGGGAAATATTGCCTGAAATTGCTTTTCCTATGCGATTATTAAAATTATAGTTTAGCTAGTTTTAAATAAATTCAAATATATATATATATATAAATCAATGCCACTTTTCGTTGAAATTTTATAACTCAAGAACGGGCTCAACTATTCAAACCAAATGCTTTCTATTTAGTAGATGGTTTATGTGAAGTTTGCACAAAATCGGTAGAGCGGTTCTTCATTTATCACATTTTTTGTAACAAATGAATTCAATAAATGGCGGATCATTTTGTAAATGAGGATTTTGCTGTCAATCAATTATTGAAATTTGACAGGACAACGTCTGTCACGGGTCGGCTAGTTGGTTATAAATATTAAGATATTTATAATTAATGGTTGAACTAACACGATTTTGTTTCATGTATGTATTATATTTTATTATTCTTGATAACACGGACAATAAAAGAATGTAACAAATCAATTCATCAAAAAACGCAATCAATCCTTACCACTCGTCTACTAGGAATTAATCAATTCTTGTTCCTACTGGCAATCGATCAACCCGACTGGTGACCTTCATTCCTACCCATTGACCCACAATCGGACAATCAACCCGAGCAATCAACCCTAAAAACTGGTGTAGGTACGAGTATGTTAAATAGTTAAACAGTAAATGGTTCTTATACATCTTTAATATAAAAATAAGTCGGGTTTTCCTTCTTGACGCTATAACTCCAGAACGCACGAACCGATTTCCACGGTTTTGCATTTGTTGGAAAGGTCTCGGGCTCCGGGAGGTTTCAGCAAAAATTTCAAGAAAAGAGCAGGAAAACAGGAACGGGAACGGGAACGGGAACGGGAACGGGAACGGGAACGGGAACGGGAACGGGAACGGGAACGGGAACGGGAACGGGAACGGGAACGGGAACGGGAACGGGAACGGGAACGGGAACGGGAACGGGAACGGGAACGGGAACGGGAACGGGAACGGGAACGGGAACGGGAACGGGAACGGGAACGGGAACGGGAACGGGAACGGGAACGGGAACGGGAACGGGAACGGGAACTTAACACAGCATTTGTTAATTCTAAAGCGAAACGAAGTTCGCCGGGTCAGCTTGTAATGTACTCGTATATAGGCGACTTCCAATAAATGAAAGCACATCTAAAAAAAATAGAATCACGTCTATAATCCCCAAGTACGGTAGACATCCTCTTAGATATGCAGGCGCTTGGATCCTTTGGAAGAAGGGGTAGTCAGAGGCACGTCCAAACATTATATTTGGCACATGCCCACATTTTGCAGCATTCCATACATGACAAGTTGCAAGCCCATCGCTGCTTATAAGAATACTAACTGGTTTCCTCACGATGTTTTCCTTTACCGTTTTGAGCATATGTTTTTGATGCGCATATACATTTTTCGAACAGAAAAATCCATTGATGCACGCCGGGATACGAACGCACGGCCTTCGAAATAAAAGTCGAGGTACCTCCCACTCGGCCAACACATCTACCCTTACCAAAAAATGTACAATACGTACATCCCATCTTAAAATCCTAATAATATTAAAAATACGAAAGTTTGTGAGTGCACCTGCAGCGGGGGTTAAAGTCTGTTTGAAAATAACTTTACGTGAGAGAAGTCTGGGTTTTCTAACTCACTTATATTATTTTGAACAGAAATACGGTTAAATTCCACGTTTTTTCTTGTATTGCTGACGAGATAATTCAGATTCGGACAGAAATGCGGGTAGTGCGACAAAAGTTTCGAGACGCACGTTCTTAGAGCAATACGGACTTCCTACGGAAGGGAGTAGCCATTCGCCGCGGTTCCCTCTGTCAAAGCACAAGCCCAAGTGGGCATACACATTTTATAAAATGTGTCAATGTGTGAGCCATCTGTACACGAATTATTAGTGTATTGTTGGATTGTTTATGTGTTAACGTCATTATTACAGTCAGTTGGCAGTTTTGTTTTTGCATGTAAGTGTGTGGAACTGCACTTGTGTGCACATTTCCCTCCGTAACAAACGTCAGAACTATTTTAATAGTAATCTATCGCTAAGACTACTCCCTTCCGTAGGAAGCCCGTGTTGCTCTAAGCGCACGGGGTACAATCCAACCGCCGCCGGTGACACTGCGATCTGCCGTTGATCTTGGACGATGCTCATGATGAAGAGCATCTGAATTGTCTCGAAACGTCAGCAATACAAGAAAAGAGGTGGTAATTAGCCGTATTTCTGTTTAAAATTACTAACAACCACGTTAGTTTTTATTCACTTATTTTAGTCATTAATACCTATCGGCTCAATTAATCGTCTAACATAGATTAAAATCGAACGATGATGACACCTAATTTAATAGGTATACCAATAGAACGATGTTATTAAAATAATGTATACGTATTACTCGTGCTGTAACAAGCGTTGCTAGTTAGTAAAATATCAATAAAATCACAAGGATCACTTTGAAACGTCGTAGGAGCTAAGTGATGCTACGCCTGTTCCTTGCGACCAGGCTTAGAAGAATCAGGTAATAAACACTGCTTGGGGCCTATACTTTTTTTCAATAATCAGAGCTCTAGTGTGGTACCGATCGAACAAGGTGAAGGCTCGAACAAGAATAATCATTAAAAGTACTAAACAAGTAGGTACAACTAAAAAGCTTCAGCAAAAGTTCTAAAGAGTGCCAGAACCTTGACTTTCGAATTGATTGTCATGAGTACAAACCTCGAACGTGCACCAAAGAATTTTCATCTCTGTAAAAGGGTATATAGTTTTTGATTTTGCTCAAAATGGAGAAGGAAATCATCATGAGGAAATTTGTAGCTACGTGCGTAATGACTATGTCTTTGCTGTGAATAATGTCGAGAAGGTTAGAGAATGGTACTATAGGGCCTATAGGTACTATGTATATAGACGTTATGCAAGCCTACTTCATCTCTAAGCAAAGATTTGAATTGTTTTTTAAAAAATTTACAAATACTTTTCTAACTGATGAAAAACGGAGGGGGATTTTGTGTATGACAAATATTTTTCACAAAAAAGTATTGAATTATGAAAAACTTAAGTAACAACCGGTTTCGTCACACACACACACATACACACACACAAACACGCACGCATACATACGCACACACACTTTCACACCTTTCACGAAGCTATTAGTAACCAAGCGCAACCTTGGCCATGTCCGCAACTAAATTCACAAACAAAGTTAATTTGCCACCGAAATCTAATTTTAAGTACACTCATTTAGCCATAATTTATTTTTATTTCCTCCTTAACCTTTGTAAGTCGACCTCATTAATCTTTTATAATTATAAATTTCTTAACGCTTTCGCTTTGGTTTGAGGTAATTAGTTAAGAATAAGTCTCTTTTGGTGTATAAGAAACGGTTTCGTCACCATGACACGACAGCTGTAAATAAATCTATACATAGATACAAAGTATATACTTAAGTATTAATATAATTATATTTTAAAAATATATATTTTTTATAAAGTGCTTTAAATCGCTTAGCAATTTTTACAACTTGCAACTATTTAAAATATACATTATATCAACTATAAAAACACTTATCTTAACTATATAATTACATTATTTTAGCTTTAATTAACCCTTAAATCGTCTGTAAGGTTGAGGACTTAAAATAAAACATTGGTCTCTACACTAGGCAAGCCGGTATTAAAGAGACCAGCCAACAAACAGTCCTAAATGATGTCTTCTAAAACTAAAGTAGGTATTACACATAAATTGCATATTGGTTACTAAGTATTTTATGATGTCAGAATGTCATAAAGATTTTCACTGAGTGGTCTCAATTTCATCGTTTAGTTGCACTAGCAGCGGTCAATGTCATTTACTTCTTTAATAGCCCATCCACTCTCACGCGAGAAGTCTCGGCGAAACTTCTCGCGGGAACACGACAAGTAGATAAGACTAAGTAAAACTAAAGCAAGAGCGAGAGTGACAACGCTATACGAACACATATGGCGTTGTCACTTTCGCACTGCGATTAATACTGCTTTAGTCTTACTTTAGAGATTGTAGTACGGCCCCAGGGGGTTACTACGAACCACTATTGTATCGACAACGTCGATACCAAATGTCAAAATGGACAAAACACGAAACAATCACGATCACGTATCAATGTCTTATTAATACGATCCATAGTCATCACTATGGATCTGGTTCTATCTCATATAGCAGTACGATGTGTATAGACAATACGCTTTTGTGTTCGTGACTACAGCTCGGAGGATACTGAGCGCTACACACACAATGAAGACCGACCCGCTTTCGTAAGATAGAACAACTGTACGAGAACGAGAATCCGAGCCACTATCCACACTCACGCATCTCGGGTGTTCTTGCCGTGAGTGTGGAACGCCTAACGGTTGAAAACCTTTTTCTCCGCTATTTTATGACCGTCATTATGGTATAACGAATGAGGATATCTATATTCTGTCTGGCTACGCTCACATTTCTTAGGTAATTCATTGTTTCCAAATCAAAGTCAATGTCAAACAAAATTTTATTTCTTGATATCACGAAGGTTTCATAATGAAGCTTGCGTGGATTTAGGCGATTTGCACAACGACCGCAGTTCCGCGCGGATCGCCGTGCGGTTAAACGTATCGTGTGTTTTTAGTTACAGCTGATTATATACAGGAGCTCCTTAAAGCTTCCGAGAAAACTATTTAAATTTATTGTAAATTTTTGAAAAACGGATAGTGCAAATTTTACAACGTCATTCGGGAGTTTGGGACAGCTAGTTATGTATTTAGTGGTCTACTCTACCTTAGGCAAATCGGGTAAATCCCATAAAACCTGGTGTGGTACCTGGATAAAAAGTCTACTGATTTTGTGCAAACTTCACATAAACCATCTACTAAATAGTCCGAACCAAGCCTAAGCATTTGGTTTGGATAGGTGAGCCCGTACATAAGTTATAAAATTACAACGAAATGTAGCATTGATTTTTATATATCACTACATAGTATAAAGCAAAGTAGCTTTCCGCTTCCCGCGTATGTATGTATGTATGTATGTTTGCTTATATCTTTAAAACTACACAACGGATTTTGATGCGGTTTTTTTTAATAGATAGAGTAATTCAGGAGGAAGGTTTATATTTATAATAACATGCTACCCGTGCGAAGCCGGGGCGGGTCGCTAGTAAGTTATAAAATTACAACGAAAAGTAGCATTGATTTTTATATATAAGTATAAGTATAAGTAGTGAAGATATAAGATATTAATTTAATGTATATTGTAGTTAGGTACTTTTGTTTTTATTCATTCTTACAAGGCTCAATTAATAAAGTTAGGTACTGCTATTTCACACAAGATTTTATCTTCGTTTCTGTAGACAAAAACTTTTCTCGGGTGCTCATTCTAGGCTACATTAGAATAATTTACTTTTATATTATTTTTGTTTTAAATACATTTGTACGCCAGTAATAACAATTGTGTAGCCATGTAATGAGGTAGTTTATTTTTTGTTTAGCTAAGTTCTCTAATAACTAGTCTGAAAGGTAAATTTTTGATATAGACGTATATGACTAGTTTTTATTCATAATTTGTTCTTTTCAAAACGCATAAATTCTCAACAATTACTGCAAAATGTGCAAATTCAAATTCAAAAATCATTTATTTCAATAAAATCAGACAACTTGATTACTTTGAAAAGTCTTAGGAGCTAGGTGAAGCTAAGCTTGTTCCTCGCGACCAATCTTAGAAAAATCAGACAACTAACACGGCTTGGGGTCTATAATTTTTTTCAATCATCCTTTTCTTAATGCTTTCTAGAGCTCCAGTGTGGTGCCGTAAGAATAAGGTGAAGGCTCAAACAAGAATAAAAATTAAAAGTAATAACCAAGTACGTACAACTATAAATAATAATGTGGGCATGTGTAATGTTTGTAAAAGCTACTGCCCTCTTTAGTTATCTTCAAGGCTCCGAACACCTGGAGATCTGACAGGATGTCTACCGTACTTGTAATAATGCAAAAGCTTTATATATAAAAAGGGCTATTTAATTTTATGTTTCTTGTAATTTTGTTTTTACAAAAGTAAGAGATCTTTTTGTTACTCATTTATTAGTAGATTCGACTGATAGAGCCGTTAAAATGACGATGGTTCAATGAATGACGAGAACGCAATTAAATCGTTGCGTATAGCTGTAGGGCTTAAGAAGATTCTTTAGTAAAAGTAAGTTTTTATGAGCCAGTGACCAACTCTAGTGATGTTTCTAGTGAGGTTTCTCTAGTGGTATTCCAGCTCAAATTCCAAAAATAAAATATAAAGTTCCAATATCTTTATGAATTTATTTCAATAAAATCACAAGAATCACTTTGAAACGGTGAAGCTACGCCTTTTCCTAGCAACATAGTCTAGAAGAATCAGGCAACAAGCACGGCTTAGGGCCTAAATTTTTCAATTATCCTCCTTAAAGCTATTTAGAGCTATAGTGTTTTGCCGATCGAACAAGGTGAGGGCTCAACCTTTTTACCCTTATCCCACTTCATATATTCGTAAAAAAAACATTGTTGTTAAAAGAATTTGGCTTATTGTTACAAGAACCAATTTAATAATGAATGGACTCAACAATCAATTACTGCAAAACGTAGGCATCAAACGTAATATAATGTACGTGCCTCTAACTAACCTTATTAGACATCTTCAAGCGCATCAGCGCTAGAAGATCTGAGAGGATGCCTACCATACTTGTGGATCACAATCGTGATCCTCTTTATTTATTTTTTGACTCAACAAAATTCCTGTACTTCACATGCACGAACTCAAATTTTCAAAACCGCACCTTTACCGCTGAGCTGATTGCGATAAAATTAAGAATTAATACAGTCTGTTAATCGGTAAAGCATTTAAGGTAATTTTTAGGTGTCACAGGATCAAAGCCGCGGGCTGTTGCTTGTAATTATAAATGTTAAACGTGCTTACTCAGCTACACGTAAAACGTAATGAAAATTCATGATATATTGCTGAAAATGCACTGCACGGAGAATGGGGATAAATTCAAATTATGCGGATGGGTACGAACGGTACATATTAAACTATATTTGTTTAACACGTGGAATATTTACCTCGATTATTGACTCCAAAATTATGTTTAATAAACCGTACGGCTGAAAGCTAGGGCTTAGGCTTACGACTTTAAAAAACAGTCCTTAAAATCATGATGACGTGATGTAGCGGAGACACGGTTGACGTCAATATCTCGTCATTTTTCTTACGGTCGTGGATTTACGGGTAACGGTTTCCACAAAACCCTGGTTACAACCCGCATTATCCGTTTTCAAAATGGTATTATCTTAAATTCATACAAAATTTATATACAGCGTTAATTTTAATATTTTCAGTAAAGAGTTAAGCTGCAAAATCAAAAAATCCACTGAAAGATCCATCAACTTATCAAAGTTTAACGTAAAAAAAAGAGGTTCATTTACCATTTTTCCGGACCATCAAACGGGCCGCGCGACCAGTCCACACCGACACCACACAAAGCACATAATGCGTGTACACGCAGAAATAACCAGTCTATCACATGAAAAATGCACACAAAACACACATACACGGTTTTTTAGTTTCACTGATCCAGAATGAGCGCGGTTCGACGGTACAACGCGAGACTTGGTACTGCCGCTCCGTCGCCGCGGAACCGCCCGAGCGCCCACGGAAACAGCCGAAGCTGCGCTCGGGGTGGCGCGTGAATTTCGCTCAGTCTTTCATATTTTATATCGGTTGGGACGAGAACGGAATTACAGAGTTTGCTCGGGTAGGTTTTTATAGCGGAGCGGAACCGAGGCGGCTGGCGGCCATTCTATTTTGAAGGTATTTTTTCCCGCGATATACGCGTATTTTTTCATTGTTTGTTCTACACTCGACGCTTAGTTCGTGTGATTTTAATAAGGCGTCGGGTATAATGCCGTTGGAGAATGTTTCGGAATGAATTGGCGTGTTTAATGCTGGGTAGTGTTATATGATTTTTATTAAGACGTTTATCCTTGGGAAAGTTTCAGAAGTGAGAGATTTACCTTTTGTCAACGCCTTTTGTACTTTGATTAACGCAAAAAATGTTACGTAAAATCTATGTTTATTTCAACATAATAATAAAATGTCAAGAAATCCAATATGGCGGATTATCCGACATTTTGGATTTTTGATTAAGCACAAAAATATGACAAACGAGAGCAGTTGAATGTTTATTCAAGTAGTTTTTTATATGCATTATTTAATTTTAATTGATATTTCAACTGAATATATCAATATCAAGCATTTTTATCGCAACAACAAGTTGGAAAATACCAAATATTTTTCTGTTTTTTCAGGTAACAAAGCATGGTTTTATTAGCAAAAGAACGTAAACAAACTTCGTGGAACTCCGTAGAAACAGCAGCTGCAAATTTTCTCATTAAGATACAAAATAAACTTGAGCAAATTCTGTACCTTCTACCTTACATAGCATCACAACTTTCCTACTTTCCCAACTTATAATGACATAGGTGTTATACTAACTGTTGATTACACTATGACACCCACATATCATGGATCCTAAGCTTATGTTTCAGCTTAGTAATGAGCTTGACGCGAAGTTTCTTAACTTGTTTTGTATAACAAGTTATTTAAATATATTAGGAGCTTACTTCAAGGAGCTACAAGCAAGCTATAGTGCTTAGCTGGTCTGTCTCTTTTGATGGCTGAAAACTTCAAACATAAACGCGAACAGCTGTTTTGACAGCTGTCATGTGGGCATGTGTCAAATGTAATGATTGGACGTGCTTCTGACTTCAAAGATCTGAGAGGATGTCGACCGTACTTAGGGATTACAGTCGTGATCATATTTCTATAAGTCTTTCTACCTGGATAAATGGAGCTTGCACCTATGACAGCCTCACAGCTCAGTTGTAGCTCTGCCTTCTGCGCTATAGGTTGTGGGCTAGATTCCCACCCTGGATAACATTTGTGTGATAAACATAGATGTTTGTTCTGTTTTTACGTGTTAATATGTATAATAAGTATGTAATATTAACAAAAAAATATATATATTTAAGTATTCAATCAGTTATCAGGTTCCGAATGTAAAAGCTTAGCTGTGTTTGAGGTTAGGTGGCGCTGTACACACTGGAGCTCTACATAGCTTTAAGAAAAGGATCATTAAAAAAAAGTAGACCCCAAGCCGTGTTTGTTGCCTGATTCTTCTAGGCTTGGTCGCGTGGAATCGGCGTAGCTTCACCTAGTTCCTAAGACGTTTCAAAGTGATCCTTGTGATTTTATTGAAATAAATGATTTTTGACTTTGACTTTGACTTTTGTGTGTAATATCCACCAATATGTAATTTGTTTATTTTATTGCGTGTAAGTCTGGCATTGGTTTATTACGCCATCGAGGTCAATACGAAGGTGATGAAGTTCGTGTTCTATTAAGATTGAATGTTACAAAAATATTTGTAAGCCCGTAGAGTTAAGTGTCCCGATCAGGGTTGCGGTTGTAACAAGGCACTCCCCCACTAATTAAGATACGGTTTCCCAAGAAACGTTGGCCGTCATAAAACGCAGACGTTTTTTTTTTACCGAAAGGTAGACTGTAACACAACGTTGTTTGTAGACGTTTTGCGTTAGCTTAAAAGATAAAATAACCCCTTATTACCATTTTATTTATGTATTATGGATGTATACTTTTCCTAAAAATTTGACGGTTTATAAAAATATTAACGATGTTTTCCTTCACCGTTTTGAGCACGTATTCAATATTATTAATATTGTATATTAATTATTTATAACTAGTTGAACCGACACAGGATATTTTGTTCAAATTTCTATAATAATTATAAAAGCACTTTTTTTTTTATTGTTTTTATTTATCCTGTCCATCCAAAGGTTGTCTGGAAGAGATTTTTCGCTTTTAGCGATAAGGCCCATTATAAATTTATGTTTGTTGTTATTTACCATTTGTTTTCTTTGTGAGCAATAAAGAGTTTACCTATCAATCTATTACTATTTTTCAAAAAATCTGCCAAAATGGCAATGTTACTTTCGAGTTTTTGCGAGACATACGCACGGCAATTGATTAAACCTAAAAGATCTTTGTGTAGGTAACGGGATCTGATCCTCGCTTTATAGCGGACAGGGTTTTACGAGCAATCAAGGCTCTACACGGGGAAGCGTAGGGGATCTAGTTAATTAAAAACGTGTTATTCTTCAATTACGACGGCACACGAATAGCAAATAAAATACCATCTTCGCGCTGTTTATTTCGCATTGGGAGTGTGTAAATTTTTCGTTTGTTGAGTAATTAATTTACAGAATATTTACAAAATACACAAGAAGCAGTTGAATGTATATTTCAACTGCTTCTTGTGTATTTTGTACGTCAGCGATACAAGAATAAAACTGGCCAAGTGCGAGACGGACTCGCACTTCATCTATAAATAAAAACCGGCCAAGTGCGAGTCGGACTCGCGCACGAAGGGTTCCGTAATATTATCAAAACATCAAAAAAAAATCACGTTTGTTGTACGGGAGTCTCACTTAAATATTTATTTTATGCTGATTTTAGAGAAATACATCATCTGTGAAAATTTCAACTGTCTAGCTATCACGGTTCACGAGATATAGCCTGGTAACAGACAGACGGACAGCGGTGTCTTAGTAGTCCCGTTTTTTACCCTTTAGATACGGAACCCTAGAAACATAAAAAATAATTCATAATATCTCGTAACCTACCTATTTACCTAACTACGTAGTTAGCATTCCACACGTGACAGGTTGCAATCCCGTCGCCGCTTTCAAGAATACTAACAGGTTTCCTCACGATGTTTTCCTTCACTGTTATAAACACGTGTAACGCGCATATAGGTACATTTTTCGAACAGAAATATCCATTGATGCACGGCCAGGAGTCGAACTCGAAATTAATTGGAAATTAATAATATCTACCTATTTACCTAACTACATGAATTCAATAATTCAATTTCAAACTTTTTATTCGATCATGTGAAGTACCACCTATTTACCGACTTACTTTACCGATAGTGGTAAAATAGCGCCACCTGCCAGCGGAATCGCAAACCTCTTTCATCTTACCTCTCAAACCCCGAGCGGTAAAGTACCTATAATACGTAGTAACATCAAATGAAACTAGATGGCGCTAGAATGCGAAAATCACGTTTGTTGTATGGGAGCCCCCCTTAAATATTTATTTTATTCTGTGTTTAGTATTTGTTGTTAGAGCAGCAATAGAAATACATAATCTGTGAAAATTTCAACTGTCTAGCTATCATGGTTCATGAGATACAGCCCTGTGACAGACAGACAGACGGACAGACAGACGGACAGCGAAGTCTTAATAATAGGGTTCCGATTTTACCCTTTGGGTACGGAACCCTAAAAACAGAAAAAAAAATCACTTTGTTGTATGGGAGCCCCTCTCTAATATGGATTTTATTCTGTTTTTAGTATTTGTTGTTATAGCAGCAACATAAATACATAATCTGTGAGAATTTCAACTGTCTAACTATTACGGTTCATGAGATACAGCCTGGTGACAGACAGACGGACGGACAGACGGACAGCGGAGTCTTAGTAATAGGGTCCCGTTTTTACCCTTTGGGAAAGAAACCCTAAAAACGGAAAAAACACGTTTGTTGTATGGGAGCCACACTTAAATATTAGTTTAATTGTTTTAGTATTTTAGTATTTTTTGTTGTAGCAGCAACAGAAATACATCATCTGGGAAAATTTCAACTGCCTAGCTATACAGGTTCATGAGATACAGCCTGGTAACCAGACGGACAGACAGCGGAGTTTTAGTAATAAGGTCCCGTTTTTACCCTTTGGGTACGTAACCCTAAATAAATGATGATTAGCCGTATTTACAGTCACTACATAGTATAAAGCAAAGTCGCTTTCCGCTTCCCGCGTGTGTATGTTCGTATGTTTGCTTATATCTTTAAAACTACACAACGGATTTTGATGCGGTTTTTTTTAATAGATAGAGTGATTCAGGAGGAAGGTTTATATGTATAATAACATGCTTCCCGTGCGAAGCCGGGGCGGGTCGCTAGTTAATATATAAAAATACCGTTGCAAACAGTCTATAGGTAGCTAAACTGATCTAGATCACAATAGAAGGTGTTCCCAAGGTGCTGGTGGCATTGCCATGCTGGTCAGCAATGCTGATCCATTGTGCCAAATAGGAGCCAGCTTTTGGATCACGTGTCGCTTCGATCAGACACCCTGTGGCCTGAGTACGAACCACTATCGTATCGACAACGTATCGGCCAAATGTCAAAACTGACGCTTTGTAGGGTTCCGTACCCAAAGGGTAAAAACGGGACCCTATTACTAAGACTTCGCTGTCCGTCTATCTGCCACAGGGCTATATCTCATGAACCGTGATTGCTAGACAGTTGAAATTTTCACAGATTATGTATTTCTGTTGATGCTATAACAACAAATACTAAAAACAGAATAAAATAAATATTTAAGTGGGGCTCCCATACTACAAACGTGTTTTTAGGCGTTTTTTTATAGATAATGGTACGAAACCCTTGGTGCGCGAGTTCGACTCGCACTACGGTTTTTTTTGTATAGTAAAAGTGTACATCTTAATCGTTATGAGTAAATTACAATGCAAGTTATTAAGTCATTGTTATTTAACTTTCAGATATAATGTTGAAACAAAATAAATTTATTCATTCTTTCTCTCTTTTAATAATGCGGTCTCTCTATTACTTAAGTTTCACACGATGTAAATTACAGACGAATTGTTTGTTCAAATAAAAACCCATGTTCGATATCAAAACAAAAATGTAATTTGCTTGAATTGATTGGTTTTATATGATAGGGTCAGCCATATCTATATATATAAAACTCTTACGTTACTGGCTGACTGACTGATCTGTCAGCTTGTAATTTGAAAGGTGTATGCCATCAAAAAAATAACTTGTAAAAAAAGCCAAGTCTAACAACGCAACTCAGTTCTTCTACCATAAAAAGTTGTGAGTTCCATGTAATACCAAGTCGGTTAAATTATTCAGTCCCTAATATAAGGGTCCTTCTGTCTTAAGTTATTACGTAACTGAGTTGCGTTGCGAGACTTGGCTTTTTTTACAAGTTATGTTTTTACTGGCATCTAAATATCTAAAACTCTTACGTTACTGGCTGACTGACTGATCTGTCAGCTTGTCATTTGAAAAGTGTATTTTTTTTAGTGTGTAAGTGTGCGGCCAAACGAGCGTAAATTTTAGAGTTATCAGTCGCATAATTTCTACTGCATTTGGTATCTTAGATAAGTCGTGTTTGATCCACACGGCGATGCAAAAAGAGTTCTCTTTTTGTCTTGTTTGAAATTACGCGACTGAATTCAGTCGCGTAATTTCAAACGCGCATCAAAGTCGCGAGGGTTTTAAGACATATCTTCTTCTATAATTTAAAAACTTAATAATTTAAAAACTATAATTTAAAAATGCGCAAATCTCGAGAGCAGCTGAACCGATTTCGCTAATTATTTTTTTGTTGTATTCGTTATTATCAGGAGAAGGTTCTTATGGAAAAAAATGAATTTGACAGGACAACGTCTGTTGGGACAGCTAGTTTTTTAATGTAGGCATAATGAAAATTAAATAGAATCACGAATGTAATCCCTAGGTACAGTAAACATCCTTTCAGATCTCCAAGCGCTCAGATCCTTATAGATGTCTAAAGAAGGTAGTCAGTAATGTGTATTTCTGTTCACAAAGGTCTAATAGTATTGAACTTAACAAGTCAATTTACAAAGCCACATTCTAGTAAATTGCCTGGTTAAGTGGTTTTACCAAGTAGGACATGCAGATGATAATGCTGTCTGTGGCATGTAGTAACTATCGTTTAGGTATATCAAAACAATAACTCGTATATATTACGATATTTTCTCTTTAAAAAAAACCCTTAAGACGAGTAATAAATGTTTTTGATGAATGCAGAATCGTTTTTTTTCAATAACCGCAAAACATACAGTTTTGTTTTTTTAATACAAAGATAACAAGGATATAATCTAGATAAATTACAGACAGAAACACGATTGGTGAAAGTTTTCTTAATAGATTTATTTTCCAAAGTTGGCTCTTCAAAAACACTAGTTCCGTTTTTAAACAAAGCTATGAATAGCTAAACAGTTCATTTTTATATAATTCGTTAGATAATCATACTAGCTAAGTAAATTACAGACAGTTTCTTTTTAAATTTTATGGTTTTCATGATAATGCAGTTTTATCACTTTTTCCGTCATATCCGGGTTGACTCAGCCCATACAAAAAGACAAAAATTTCACTTATCACCTTAGAATACCTTAGAATTACCTTTTAAACTCACAAGACCATCTATAGGTAGTCCTTCTAGGCCTTATATTTTATTATATTATTGATATGTTGCTATGACGACAAAATGTTTTAGTCTATGATGTGAGATTTGTTGCACACCAGCGCCATATGTACAGAAATCATCTTTTTTGCGTTATTTTATCATTCAGGGGTTGTTTTTCGGATTATAAGTTAAATCCGTTTTGTCGTTTATTTTTGAATAGGGAACAAACATAGCAGCCTTGTCAAAAACTTTCGCATTAATAATATTATTATGATAAGTATATTATTTTTTTTTGCTATTTAGTTAATATATTTTTCATAGAATGTTAAATAGTAGATAGTTAGAAATGTAAATATATGCACTGAGTGATATACAGTATGCTGCCCTACACGCACTATGGCTCCACTGAAAATCAGCGCTGCATCAACTCTCGCTGTTGCAGCATATAGCTGAGTGGTGACCATTTTGTTGTCAATGCTGCCAATATGTATGTTTTTTGTTTAGTTTTAAGAGATTATGCTGACACAAAATAAATTTATTCTTTCTTTCTTTCTATATCACAAATACACAAATCCCATTTTACTATGCACATTTTACAGTAGTTACTTACGCTAATGGATTTATATTAGACCGGGCCGTCTCCGGACCGGAGCCTTTAGTTAGTAGACGGGCCTGGGCGGAACACAGATCCGGCACTGTTTAATATAAATTGCTTCATACAAAATGTAACAGCCGTGTTGGCCGAGTGGAAGGTCAGAATCAATGGATTTTTCTGTTCGAAAAGTTTATATGCGCATCAAAAACACGTGCTTAAAACGGTGAAGGAAAACATCGTGAGGAAACCAGTTAGTATTCTTATAAGCGGCGATGGGCTTGCAACCTGTCACGAATGGAATGCTAGCTACTGCAAAATGTGGGCATGTGCCAAATATAATGTTTGAACATGCCTCTGACTACTCCTACTATATATCTTCAAAGGATCTAAGTGTCTAGAGATTTGAGAGGGATTACCTGGGGATTACAGTCGTGATCCAATAAAAAAAAATGTATGTAACGTTTCAAATCCGTGCCCCGTCCGTATTCCGTCCGGGCCACGTAAACGGCACGCTTCGGGCACGGCCCAGTTTGATACTTCGCGACCGTCGTCGCGACCGCGCTATGCTCGGTAGTGTGGACGAACACATACCATAACACCAGTTTGAAATTGTAAACATTTTTATGAGAGTTACCGCGTAGTTTAAACATACCTTGCCTATAAAAAGGTATGCCATAACCGTTAATGGAAGGCTCTAACAGGTACAACAGAAAAATCTGGACGTCAAATATTTCAACAATCCATCACACTTTTAGCTGTTTTAACTTTTCGATGCGATAGGTATAGTTTTTAGGGTTCCGTTATCAAAATGAAAAAGGGAACCTCTATAGTGTGATTTTCCTGTTTGTCTGTACATATGCCCATCCAACATTGTCTATAAGAGATCGCTTTAAGCGATAAGGCCGTGCATTTAAGCGTAAGCATTTATGCTTATTACCTACTATTTGTTTTATTTGTATGAAATAAAAAGTTTTTCTATCTATCTACTCACAATTTTAGTTCTTATGCAAGATCTGGTGACTATTCTGGTACTGGTATTAAGGTAACCTGTATTGGTACTATTACTCTTTATGTACTATTACAAGCTTTGCTTATTTTGGGACTAGATGGCGCTGTTTGATATATTCACCTATAATATAATAAAAAATAAATAAATAGGATCACGACTGTAATCCCCAAGTACGGTAAACATCCTCTCAGATCTTCAGACGCTTAGATCCTTTGAAAATGGCCTAGTGGGGGTAGTCAGAGGCACGTCCAAACATTTTATTTGGCACATACCCACATTTTGCAGTAGTTAGCATTCCATACGTGACAGGTTGCAAACCCATCGCCGCTTATAATAACTAGAATAATATAAGCAGAGTCGATATTTATTCAAAATTATTAAATTTATTGGCTTGGGAACCCTCGCCATGTGGGTTTAGCTTGCGCTTGGCGGATTTCAATTCGTTTTTTTTTATTCCCTAGTGGGACGCCAGTGACAGTTCGTAGAGTAATTTTTATTATTTTTATTACAGTTATACCCCAGTTGCATTTCGAATTTTAACAAACCTACCACCATGCGAATAAAGTCGCGCACGGTAACAGGCAATCCTACTAATACTATATATGCGAAAGTTTGTGAGTGAGTGTGTGTGTTTGTTACTATTTCACGCAAAAACTACTGAACGGATTAAAATGAAACTCTACAGCTTATACATCAGAATAACACAAAGGCTACTTTTTATTCAAGTACCACCCGTGCGAAGCCGGGGCGAGCAGCTAGTAATTATTATAAATGCGAAAGCAACGTTGTCTGTCTGTCTGTGACGTTATTACAGCCAAACTGCAATGTGATAAAATTTCATATATAGATAGTTTAAAGTCTTTGGACTTTTGGAGTTTACTCCTTAAGAATCGGTTTTTGATATAAGGCGCCCGGTATGAGAAAAATGTGAGGTGTAAAATCTACTGAACGAATGACCTCGATACGTTTTTGGTGCGCAACTTTCTAATTTGGTGTGAGCAGTGCAGCTAGATCGTGGGTAGTGTGTACCCTTACTTTGCCTATACTTTATAATGCTTTCTCTCACTCTTACTGATGGCAAAACATCTTATAGTGGGGGTACGTTCTACGCACGATCTGGTAAACTCCAGTCGTGTGTCGGAGCTGACACACACAATTTTTTTTTTCCTAAATTTTCTTTTGATTTTCAGGAATTTCAATGTTTTACAAGAAAATCGTCAGAAATCGATTTCTGAAAATACGCTTACGAAGTGGCGGGTAAAAGCTAGTAATAAATCTTAATATACATATATAAATTACACGTCACGTTGTTTGTCCGCGATGGACTCCTTAACTACTTAACCGATTTCAATCAAGATAGATATATAGATAGAAAACTCTTTATTGTACACCACATAACAATAACATAAAAAAGAAGCAACACAAACCAACATTGGAGTACAATGGGCGGTCTTATCGCTGGGAGAGATCTCTCCCAGACAACCTTTGGATGGACTGGACATAAAGTGTATGATATACGACGGTGATGCAGTCAAAAGCGTGTACCTACATACATTCAATACAAAAGAAACCAAAAATTATCTTTAAAAACAAACAAAATAAAAATACGTAATCTATTACTACTCAGAGGTATTTAAAAAGTGATCTTCAAAAAAATCAAGCTTTGCACACCGTGTGCAGTTTGATCCAACTTGAAAGTTAAGATAGCTTACATCTCAATTTAAAGTCGCAATATTATATTATTGCAAACTGTTGACACAGCAACGCGTGGCCGGGTCAGCTAGTCACTACATAGTATAAAGCAGTCGCTTCCCGCTTCCCGCGTCTATGTATGTCTGTATGTATGCTTATATCTTTAAAACTACACAACGGATTTTGATGCGGTTTTTTTTAATAGATAGAGTAATTCAGGAGGAAGGTTTATATGTATAATAACATGCTTAATATATTAGAGAACTACTGATAATTTTAAGATTTCTAATATGAAGTCGTAAATAAACGCTTACATTGCAAACGCTGGCTGAACTCTACGAGATAGATCAAAATAATGTACTAAATATTGTATACCTTAAAAAGGTCTACAAAAAAGTCCGCGATGGTATATGTTTATCTCTTAGGGATAACCCACAATAATCAATTTCTATCCTTTACTTTTTACCGCGACATATTTTTTAAATTTTAAATGCTGTTAACGAGTATACAAAGACATTCTGTAATATATTTTGGTATCAGCTTTGCACCCGTGCGAAGCCAAGGCGGATCGCTAGTATATTTATAAATTTAATTTATATTTTTTAATTACAATTTCCGGGTTACCGGCGTGTTTTTGACCGTTTGCAAACAAAATTCAAGTTCCAAGGTGACTCGAGAGAAGGGTTAAACAACTGTTATCTGCTTCAACCTGTTTAGATTTCAGATATTATATTCAACAATTTTTAATAATAAATTGAAAATGTAAAGGAAGATTTATATTAGACCGGGCCGTGTCCGGTCGGAACTTTTATTAGTAGACGAGCCCGGACGGGACACGGATCCGGCACTGTTTTATATGAATTGCTTCATACAAAATATAATAAATATTGGTAAACATTTCACACATCGTCATCTAGCCCCAAACTAAGCAATGCTAGGAATCAAATAACTGATGGAATATACTTTTACATAGAACAAACATTTATATTCATCACAAAAATGTTTATCCTTTGTGGGAATGGAATCTCAACCTACAGCACAGAAGGCAGAGCTACTACCAACTGAGCTGTGAGGCCAGTCATGTAATGTAAATGTATGTAACTTTTTAAATCCATGCCCCGTCCGGGCCACGGCACGCTCCGGGCACGGCCCGGTTTAATATAAATCTACCCTAATTCTCCAAGTCATTTCACTCTGATTCATTGGCAATAGGATTAAATAGGCAATAGGTACATAATATAATAGTCATCATAATTTTCAAAATAGGTGTTTACCTTGGACCATGTTTAAATTTATTTCCATTAAATAAAATATTAATATACACTTCATAATTTTTATTATTATTTTTCAAACTATTGTGATTAGTAGACGTAACTATAGATTTTTACACAGGTCTTTATCATGTCACCTTAAATTTATTTTCCTAATGATTCGGATAAGTATGTATAATTCATAATTTATATTCATAATTTGATAATTTTCCTAACTATTTTATGGAGGGAAAATTTATGTTTCTTTTTTTTTGTTTGAAATGGATAAATTAAACAACTACTAAACCAATTTTAAAATTGCTTTTACCTATCAAAAGCTGACTATGCTAACTACTGCAAAATCGAAATATAATGTTTGGAGGTGCCTCTGACTACCCTCTAGACATCTTCAAGGATCTACGCGCCTGGAGATCTGAGAGGATGTCTACCGTACTTGGGGATAACAGTCGTGATCCTATATTTATTTATCAAAAACTATATAGCGAGAAGAAATATCTAGTGATTTTCACGAAAATGACATATAACCATAAGAAATCTATGACTGCTAGTCTTTTAAAAAAGTCGTCAATAAATAAAATAAAGTAACCTTACAAACGCGGACTTGCCTTTAGTTTCTTGCGTTTATTCGTGCAAATCAAACCTCCTGTTAACCCCACCGTGACAAAGTGAGTTCTTTATAAAAGGCCAGGTATTTAAAGATTGTCTGCCGTCAAAGCAATTATGGATTCGGCATTGAATACAAATAAACCGATTGAGGATGGAAAAGGATTTTTAGCTTTATTGGCAAACAGTTTTGTTTTTTATGACCAGATAACTTAAGGACATAATCTAGATAAATTATAGACAGAAACACGACAGTTATGTTAGTTATATATAGATAGACATATAATATATATATATATAATATATAGACAGTTGTGTTAGTTAGTATCAATGTTTTAGTGAGATAACAGAATTGACACCGTCAGTACCTATTTAAAACAAGTGCGAGTCGGACTCACGCACGAAGGGTTCCGTACCATTATCTATAAAAAAGGCAAAAAAACACGTTGTTATATGGAAGCCCCTCTAAATATTTATTTTATTCTGTTTTTAGTAATTTTTTTTATAGCGGAAACAGAAATACATCGTCTGTGAAAATTTCAACGGTCTAGCTATCACGATTCATGAGATATAGCCCTGCGACAGACGTACAACGAAGTCTTAGTAATAGGGTTCTGTTTTTACCCTTTGGGTATGGAATCCTAAAAATGGTGCTTGAAAGTGTAAAGTGGCTGGGAAAAGCCAACTTAGGAAAATAAACCTAAATGGAATTGCGTAATTTACTAACAGGATTAATCCTAAATATACAAACGGCAGAACTTACTTAATTAAAAACACATTTTATTTGATGTGTGCTATGTCTTTACTATAACGAGTTACTCCATAAACCTATGTCAATACTGAAAATCAACAAGGTTGTATTAGTTGGCCGAGTGGGAGGTGCCTCTTTATTCAATCCGAAGGTCGAGGATTCGAATACAACCGTGCATCAATAATATTTGTATATTAAAAGAAAATTAAAATTCTGAACGGGGAAGAGAAACATCGTGAGGTAACCAGTTAGTATTCTTATAAGCGGCGATGGGCTTATAAACTGTCACGTTAGAATGCTTACTATTGCAAAATATGGGCATATATAATGGTGGGACACTGACTACCTGGACTATCTGAGCGCCTGGAGATCTGAGAGCAATGTCTACCGTACTTGGGGATTACAGTCTTGACCCTATATAATTATATATATTTTATGAGTTGGCCGAGTGGGAGGTGCCTCTGCCTTCAATCCGAAGGTTGTGAGTTCGAATCCAAATGCATCAATGGATTTTTTTTTAAAGAAATTGCGTGCTCAGAACGATGAAGAAAAACATCGTGAGATCCAGTTAGTATTCTTATAAACGGTGACGGGCTATCACGTATGGAATGCAGACAATATCTAAATGTGAGAATGTGCCATACAATGTTTGGACGTGCCTAGCTACCCTGTTTAAACATCTCCAACGATTAGAGTGCCTGGAGATCTGAGAGGATGTCTACCGTACTTGGGGATTACAGTTGTGATTTTTTTATTAAATTAATCTTTTATTTATGCGCAATTAAAATGGTAAACACAAACATTCTCATATTTTTTTTGTAATAAACGAAAAACCTATTTCAGGCTGCTTCTTTTTTTTCCCTACAAACCTTGTACGTATACGTCACCGCTCAGTTGGTAGTAGCTCTGCTGCCTTCTGCGCTGTAGGTTGTGGGTTCGATCCCCACCCGGGATAAACATTTGTGTGATGAACACAGTTGTTTGTTCTGTGTCTGGGTGTTAATATGTATAATAAGTATGTATTTACAACAAAAAACGTATAGTATTCTATCAGTTATCTGGTTCCCATAGTACAAGTTTTGCTTAGTTTAGGGCTAGATGGCGCTGTGTGAAATGTCCACCAATATTTATTTATTATTTATTATTATTTTAAATTACGATTTTTTTTAACGACTGAATGTTTTTAGTCTGTGATGTCAGATTTGTTGCACACCAATCATCCTTTTTGCGTTTTTTATCATATAAGATTTGTTTTTTGGATTATAAGTTCCCCATTTATTTATTCTGATTTTTTATCTACATACTACAGCAAATTTCATCTTAATCCGTTTTGTCGTTTACATTTATGAAATTGGCGGTAGAATAAAGCGGTCACCGCTTTCTCGAGAAACGTAATTTAACTCTGTATTAACTTTTGAAAATTCTGCGAAAAAATCACTTTTGCTTGCAAAAAATGAAGGCGGATAACCGAGTTTGCGAAAGAAAATTAGTTTTTTATTTCGTTGCTTGGTTTTGTACTTTGTGGAAGTCAGGTAGTTTGAGTGTGATGGTGAAAAAGCTCGGAGAACATGCCAAGTGTAATAGGATTTGTTTTGTGGAGCATTTTCCTGGCTATCTCAATTTTGAAGAATATTGTCGTCACGTAAGCTAAGTAAGATTGTGTTTAGTTTATATATTTTTAACGGAATAGGACGGTTTGCCACCTTATACGGCACGACAGTTTTATAAAGACTATAATGGAAGGGAAGGTTGAAGGGAAGAGAGGAAGAGGAAGGCCACAAATAAGCTACATGAGCCAGATAAAGGAGAAAATAGCTGTGGAAGTTAAGGAGGCGACGTTGAAGAGAAACAGATGGAGAGAGCTGCATCAATTACACCGACAAGAGCACAGCAATTAAGGCGCTCCCAGTCGACGATTGTTTTTGTTCGAAACGAAAAAATAAATACTTGTGAACAAGCCACATCTCCTATTTTATAATGTATAGTATATGTGAATAAAGATGTACCCATCTTTAATCACTTCGATAAATAATCCTACCGACTGCTGCAATGACGACAAACACACGTCGGGGCGTGGTCTGTCTTAGCTTTTCGCATAAATTAATGATATAAATTTTAAATAATTACTTATCAAAAATCTATTCTAATAGAAATCTAGATCTACATATTACCTATCTTTAACAATAAATCACAAGTTGATTTTAAATAGTAGGTATATAAAATATTTCGATCATAAATTCTAAAACGTATCATTTTGAAATAATATCTTTATCGTGAAAAGTTTCTGCTATTATGTTTTCAGCTTAATAGAAATCTAGGTAGGAACCTGAAGTAATATACTTATAAAAATAGGAGATGTGGCTTGTTCAGAAGTATTTCTTTTTTCGTTTTGAAAAAGAGCAATCAGTGACTGGGAGCCCCTTAAGTTAGAAGAAGAAGAAGGACGTACTCAATTCTAAACGTATACAAAAGAAATAGTATCATGACTGTAATCGCCAAGTACAGTACACATCCTCTCAAATCTTGAGGCGCTCGGATTTTTGACGATGTCTAAAGGGGGTAGTACGAGGCACGTCCAAACAATAGGCACATTAGGCACGTGCTATAACTTTTTTTGCTCATTTCTCGCTCGAAAGGAAAATGATTGTATGATCAAAATGTTGACATACAAGTCTTTACAGTTCTGAAGAAAAGCCTTTTTTCGGCGAATTTCGGGAATGTTTTCACAAAACTGGAGTAGTTCCTGGAATTGTTTTCTTCAAATAGGTATAACGCTTGCGTTACTGACTGTCTGACTGATCAATCAAAGTACAGCCTACGAAGAAACTTTAAATTTTCATTTCCATTTATTTATCATAGAGGTTGTATTCCTTTTGATATGTAGGGGTGCACTAAGAAAGGATTTTCCGAAATTAAGAGGGAGAATTAAGAATCTCTAAGATGGCGCAAGGGTTGAAGTTTTTTTGAAAATAACTAAACGTGATCGACGTCGCGAGTGTCCACTAGTCTTATACAAATGTTGACTTATCCATCAGACTTATACATATATGTATCATAGTATGTATTTACAAAAAAAAAGTATATAAGTATTCTATCAGTTATTTAGTTCTCATAGTACAAGCTTTGTTTAGTTTGGGACTAGATGGCGCTGTGTGATAATGTCCACCAATATTTATTATTATTATCCGTAAGGATACTAACCTTGAAACCATTTATCATCAATCTTCTAGATCAATATCTCCTTTAGAGGTTTATTCGTTTAATTTTAAAGAAAACTTATTTGTAATGTTATTAAAATCAGCTGTGATCAGCAAAAAAATAAATAATAAATATTGGCGGACTATACAAACAGCGCCATCTAGCCCCAAACTAAGCAAAGCTTGTACTTTGGAAACCAGATAACTGATAGAATACTTATATACTTTTTTGTTGTTATTGTAAATACATACTTGTTATTCACATTACACCAAGACACAGAACAAACATCTAGGTTTATCACACAAATATTTGCCCTGGGTGGGCCCCCACATCCTACAGCACAACCTAACTTGAAACTTCTCGGTTTTTTTGCAAAAACAGTCCTAAAGAGAACTAAACCTATTTCTATTTTTACTTCATTCAAAATCGAGTACTTCCTTTCTGAAATCTCAACACGGAAATATATTGTCAATATGTTATATTCAGATAACTTGCAAGGCGACTCACGTGCCGTCTCCCCAGCCGTGGATGCCGCTGATATCTCTAGAGCTTGCTTTGTAGTCACTGTTTTACATTTACATGTACATGCCTTCACTATTCATAGAAGTGACTTTTATATTACGAGTGGATTTAAATTTTTACTTTAATTGTGTTTCTCAACATCTGCAAGAATTACAGCTTTGAATTTATGGCATAGATAGATAACTTATGGGTTTTATTTATTTTAAATAAAGACAGAGACACGATTATTAAGACTGTTTCGGATAGATTTATCATTCGAGAAGAGATAGATTTATCAGAAATGATTTAAAATAGAGCAAAGTGATGTACTACAGTTTTATAAAAGACATCAATATCTACAAATAAGTATGTGTTATCATATGTCTAACTATTAGGGATCCTTAATAAAACTTCGAAAATGTAACCCAAGGTGTAAATTTTTTTGCCATAAAATTATTATTACACCCGTGCGACGCCAGGGCAGACTGCTAGTATTTAATATAGTGCCGACTTAAGTAAAATACACTTTCTTTTTACTTGTATGTTTGATAGCTTTTAAGATGTAAGAAGTTTTTATCAAATAGGTCGTACTTTCCAGGTAGACACTACCCACACAAACTCCAAAAATAATTACTTTTAAGTCTTGGATTAGAAACAACCGTTTTATTGGTTCCTTTTCGTTCAAAATAATTATATGCGCATCAAAAAACACGGTAAAGGAAAACATCGTGAGGAAACCAGTTAGTATTCTTATAAGCGGCGATGGGCTTGCAATCTGTGACGTACGGAATGCTTACTAATGCAAAATGTGGGCATGTGCCAAATATAATATAATGTGTCATAATACATATGGGGTAGTCAGAGGCCTGACTACCCCAACTTGACATCTTTGAGGATCTAAACGTCTGGAGATCTGAGAGGATGTTTACCGTACTTGGGGATTACAGTCGTGATCCTATTTATTTATTTTATTTATAGAACTTAAGTGTTAGCTTTCGGTAGAGATAGAGGTACATTTACTTTAGTTCTGAAGGTCGTTCGAAACCCAAACGCAATCCTAAGGAAATTTCTATTCGGAGAAATATATGCGCATTAACACGTGCTCGAACATTGAACGAAAACGTAACTTTTTTTTTTTTTTTTTTTTGTGGACATTTCACACAGCGCCATCTAGCCCCAAACTAAGCAAAGCTTGTACTATGGGAACCAGATAACTGATAGAATACTTATATACGTTTCTTTTTTGTTGTAAATACATTATAACATATTAACACCCAGACACAGAACAAACATCTATGTTCATCACACAAATGTTTATCCCGGGTGGGGATCGAACCCACAACCTACAGCGCAGAAGGCAGAGCTACTACCAACTGAGCTGTGAGGTGAGTATTATTTCTTATAGGCTATGGGCTTGGAACCTGTTACATATCTAATGCTAACTACAGCAAAATTTAGATATGCCCCAAATGAAGTGGGCGTGCCTCTGATTACCTCTTTAGCCTTTTTCATGTTATGCCGACACCACGAAAAGTGGAATAAAGTCAAGTGTGAAAAGAGACTGTAATCCCCAAGTACGGTAGACATCCTCTCAGATCTCCAGAAACTTAGATCCTTTGAAGATGTCTAGAGGGGGTAGTCAAAGGCGCACCCACAATTTGCAGTAGTTAGCATTCCATACGTGACAGGTTGCAAGCCCAACCCCAACAGCGCGAGTTAGTATTCTTATAAGCGGTGATAAGAATACTAACTCGCGCTGTTTTTCTTCAACGTTTTGAACACGTGTTTTTGATGCGCATATAAATTTATCAAACAGAAAAGTCCATTAATGCACGCCGGGGAACCTACAACCTTCAGATTGAAAGTCGAAGTACCTCCCACTCGGCCAATACGGTTTAAATTTGATGCCAGGTTGAAATATTTAACGAACCAAAATATATTTTCAAAAGTTCATAAATTGCGAGATATTTTCAAAAGTTTAAAATTGATATGTCATTATTTTCCTCTCAAAAGTCAATTTCAGCAGGTTTCACCCCAATTACAAGTTTAATAATTATCTATAAATAGAACCTTTGAACAATTAAGGGTAGTCTGTAAGTTCAACAGCTTATTTTAACGCTTCAAAGAGATAAAGGTGAAATTGTGTCATAAAAATCTGCGATCAAGATAAAGCAAACTTTTTCTTGCCTTTATACGTGTAGTCGGTAGAACGAAGCAACAAAAAACTATGGTATGAAAGTTAACAGTACAATGCAAAATAGCAATACAACAAGAAACTTTTTTTTTTTTTTATCTCTACTGTAATAGGTAGGTACTAACTACTGTAAAATGTGGGCATATACCACATTTTGTGTTTTGTTAGTATAACTATCCCTTTTAAACATAGACATATTTAAAGATCTGAGCACCCGAAGATCTGAGAGAATTAAAACCGTGATTCTATTTTAATTTTTTTATCCAAACAAATAAATCATTTAATACGAGCAGTTCGCGCCGGCTTGGTACTTATGTACTAGTAAAGTTTATATGTAACTAGCCGACTCGTGACAGACGTTGTCCTGTCAAATTTCAATAATCGAATAGAAAAGACTGAATGTTTTTAGTTTGTGGTGTCAGATTTGTTGCACACCAGCGCCATCTATACAGAAATCATCCCTTTTGCGTTTTTTATCGTTTTGGGGATGTTTTCCATATATTAAAGTAGTCTATTATTCATTCGGGCATTATATCTACATCTACAGCAAATTTCAACTTAATCCGTTTTGTCGTTTAGGCCTGATTGAGGAACAATAATATTATTAAGATTGTTTGATAACTTCGGCAACATTATTGCAATTTTCTTAATAATCTCTAATTTTATTGATAATGTAGCTTCTTATAAGTGAAAGTTTTTTTAAATTGGTCAATTGTTTCTTTAGTTTATCCATTACATACAAAAACAAAAATATTATCTCATTATCTAGTAGTGTAGATAAAATAAATATTCAGACGAGTCATTTATATTCAAACTTCTCCTACTTGTCTGTTCTATAATGATACAAAATGAAACTCGGAGACAACTTTAAAGTACACTTGCATTACTGCATTCGCGCTATTGAAAACAGCCTAACAAAATTACCAACTTCGCAATACACTCGTTTGAGTTTTATGCCGACTGCATAAGTTTCAAAGTCGCGTAACAAAGTTTGGTAAGAGTTTGCTAAAAGTCTGTAACGAGTCCATCGAATAGCGTTAGGCTTTTGAATGAAGGTGTGTTATACATAGTTGTTTTGAGATTTATATAGTTAGCTGACCTCACGGCTAAGTTGGAAGTAG
Source organism: Hydriomena furcata (assembly GCA_912999785.1). Lineage (NCBI taxonomy): Eukaryota > Metazoa > Arthropoda > Insecta > Lepidoptera > Geometridae > Hydriomena > Hydriomena furcata. Next base: position 11,629,272 of record OU538837.1, read on the forward strand.
ACCTGACTTCGAATAAAAAAAAAATATAATTGAACTAGCTGTCCTGACAGACATTTTCCTGTAAAATTTCAATAATCTTATAGAGAAAAGAATTTAGTTATTTTCCGAATTTTACAATTTTACGGTGAAAATTGCAAAAAAGTCCTGTTTAACCCACCCTCTGACAATAAAAAAACAGAACAAAAAAATAATTAACCAATTTGGTGCAGTCATGCAAAAGTTATGCGTGTACAAACATTTGTAATATAAAAACTCATCACACTCATTTTTTTTGGGGAGGGCCACCCTTATCACTTATAAAATAAAGTTTACAACCTGTTCTCAGACCTACCAAATATACACAAAATTTTCATAAAAATCGGCCAAGCCGTTTCGGAGAAGTTTGGTTACAAACACTGTGACATGAGAATTTTATATATTAATAGATAGATTTGTAAAATACATGAAAAATGTAATCATGGGACCTAAAACTTATACTACATTATACTTTTAATTCTATTTAATTTTATGTCTACACCATCATAACTAATATTAAAAAAATAATTAATAGGATCACGACTGTAATCCCCAAGTAACGGTAGACATCCTCTTAGATCTCCAGGCGATTAGATCATTTGAAGGTGTCTAGTGAGGGTAGTCAGAGTCACGTCCAAACATTATTTTTGGCAAGTGCCCACATTTTGCAGTAGTTAGCATTCCATACGTGACAGGTTGCAAGCCCATCGCCGCTTACAAGAATATTAACTGGTTTCCTCACGATGTTTTCCTTCACCGTTTTGAGCACGTGTTTTGATGCGCATATAAATTTTTCGAACGAAAAATTTATTGATGCACGCCGGGATTTGAACCCACGACCTTCGAAATGAAAGTCGAGGTACCTCCCACTCGGCCAACATCATAATTGATTGTACTTATACCAATTTCATTATTTCCTGGCATTTGATTGACAGATTCATAATTTGCAGCATTTACATAAAGGGCCACCAATCATAACTTTCATCAAATTGCCGACTATTGTTATCATTATTTGGTCTCTTCAATGTGCATCAATTATTACGTAATCATTTTCAATTTATTTAATTACGTTATAATTTTCATTTTTTTTTATTATTATATATGATGACCAATGTAATCCATATATATACGGTAGACATCCTCTCATATCTCAAGGCTATTAGATCCTTTGAAGATGTTTAGAGGGGGTAGTCAGAGGCATGTCCAAACACATGCCCACATTTTGCAGTAGTTTTTTTTTTATTGTCTGGCATTTTAGTACTGGACGTTTAACTAGTACATAATTATGTATAAGTGGCGATCAGTTTTCAACTGTAATAATATTTGAGCGTGCCACTGACTACCCTTTAAAATTCTATGGAATGCAAATAATTTAAGGGGATTTCTATGCGCCTAAATTCGTGAGCATATTTTTCTCTGTAATTATTGATACGCTACGGAGCTACGGAGCTACGGCGTAGCGTCTCGTAGCAAACATAAAACGTGCTTTGCTACGCGCGTGCCGCAAGTAGTAACAGTTTGGATTTTATTATATAACTTTGTTACGAGTAGAATAGATTTCGTTGAAATTAAACATATAAGCAACGTGATCTGAAATAGCTTAAAGGCTAGATTTAGATCGGATTTAAGTAAAGCCGTGGACAATAAGCAGTGAATAATCATTAATCTAAACGTTATAAAAAAATGCAATACAGCTTTTTGTATCAGAAACTACGAGTATCATGGTGCAGCAACCAGACCCAGAACAAATATTTTAAAATTATGTAAAAAAATATGTACATGCTTAAAACGGAGAATGAAAACATCGAGAGGAAACTAGTTAATATTTTTAAGAGAGACGATGGAAAAATGTTGGCATGTGCCAACGATGTTTGGACGTGCCTCTGACGACCCCCTTTAGACATCTCCGATGATTTGAGAGCCTGGAAATCTTAGAGGATGCCTACCATACTCGGGGATTACAGTCGTGATTCTATTTCATTATTTATTTTATTAAGGAAAAACTGCGACTTATCTTTAGTCGTAAAACGCTCAGCGCTAAGTTTATCTTAACTTAATAAGAGATTCGTCTCAACAAAGCCAGCAGTTTACAAGCGCCCATGAACACATTAGGAAATTGCTTAATTTAAATTCAGATCAAGTTGTCTCTTTATCAGCTAACTAGTTGACGCCCGCGCCTTCGATCGTGTGATTTTTTATAAAAACATCTCACATTTTCCTCCTTCTCGGATAGAATTCTCAAGATTATTATCGTACCCGGAATAACATTAATCACTACATAGTATAAAGCAAAGTCGCTTTCCGCTTCCCGCGTATGTATGTATGTATATATGTTTGCTTATATCTTTAAAACTACAAAACGGATTTTGATGCGGTTTTTTTTAATAGATAGAGTGATTCAGGAGGAAGGTTTATATGTATAATAACATGCTACCCGTGCGAAGCCGGGGCGGGTCGCTAGTAAATAATAAAATAGCAAATTAATATCTTAGTGGACATTTTACAGAACGACATCTAACCCCAAACTAGCTAAAGCTTATACTAAAGAATAACCACCAAGATTAAATTTGATACATTTTAAATCGATCAGATCAGTAGTTGCTTAAACATCCTTTTAACAATCATAATAATTAAAAACCATCTTGATCAAGTCAGCTTTTAAACCAAAAATAAAAAAACCGGCCAAGTGCGAGTCGGACTCGCTCACGAAGGGTTCCGTACCATTATCTATAAAAATGGCAAAAAAAAACATGTTTGTTGTATGGGAGACCCCCTTAAATATTTATTTTATTGTTTTTAGTATTTGTTGTTAGAGCAGCTACAGAAATACATAATCTGTGAAAATTTCAACTGTCTAGTTATCACGGTTCATGAGATACAGCCCTGTGACAGACAGACGGACAGACAGACGGACAGACGGACAGCGAAGTCTTAGTAATAGGGTTCCGTTTTTACCCTTTGGGTACGGAACCCTAAAAACAGATTAAAATTGATTCACTTGTTTGGGAACTACAATGCCACAGATAGACACATAGATACAGAGATACGCAGATAGATACGTCAATATAACACCCCGATTTTTATAAATCGGGGTTTCGTTTAAAAAAGATACCATTATAGTTGTATGTTTGAGCCTTCACCTTGTTCGATTGGCACCACACTGGAGCTCTACATAGCATTAAGGAAAGTATCATTAAAAAAAGGTAGACCCCAAGCCGTGTTTGTTGCCTGATTCTTCTAGACAATGGTCGCGAGGAATCGGCTTAGCTTCACCTAGTTCATAAAACGTTTCAAAGTGATCCTTGTGATTTTATTGAAATAAATGATTTTTGAATTTGAATTTGAATTTTGTGTGTTTCTTGAACTCATGGTTTGGATTATATGTTGTCAGTCAGTCAGTTTAACGTAAGAGTTTTATATGTACAAATGGATTTGCATGCCTCGGGAAAGTTCGTATTTACTGGCATTGACGAAGACAGATCAGGAATTCTAGGTGTTCCAGTTCATTAGTTGCGTTGTTGCTCTGTATACGGTATAAGCAGGTCATTGAATAGAATAGAATATAATAGAATAGAGTAGAATAATCTATGTTATAACGTAAATGTATCTGACTGACTGATCTGTCAATGCTCAGTATTTCGTAACAATAGCCGTGTTGGCCGAGTGGGAGGTACCTCGACTTTCAATATTAAGGTCGTGGGTTCAAATCCAGGAGCATCAATGGATTTTTTTGTTCGAAAAAATTATATGCGCATCAAAAACACGTGCAGGAAAACATCGTGTGATTCGCCGATCTGCCGTTGATCGCGGTCGCGGGCGATGCTCATGATGAAGAGCATCTGAATTGTCTCGAAACGTCAGCAATACAAGAAAAAACGTGGTAATTAGCCGTATTTCTATTTAATCATTTGCAATATTCCCATAGAGGGTTGACGTCGGGCAGGCGGCCGGTTGTAAAACATAAACCAAATCCTCAATTCATTTTCTTCTACTTTTCCCCACATTGAGTAGGAAAAGGAGAAGAAAACGATGACACCATTTGCAATATCTAAAACTGTATGTCACTGAACCCTAATTCTAATTTAAATCTTAGTAATTCATACAACGTTATTCAAGCGGAACCCTCATAAAACTACAATCAAGATCTTTAGGCTAATTCTACAAAGCTATGAATAGAAATGGTAACAACAAGCTAGAGATGTAAATCACGATGAAATGTCGAATACGTTAAGCTGAGGCTTCACTATATACGTTTACAGTATTTTGATGTTGTTCGTGTGTTTCGGCCTTAAATGGTTTTTATTTTAATTTATATTCGACTAGCGACCCGCCCCGGCTTCGCACGGGTAGCATGTTATTATACATATAAACCTTCCTCCTGAATCACTCTATCTATTAAAAAAAACCGCATCAAAATCCGTTGTGTAGTTTTAAAGATATAAGCAAACATACATACAGACATACAGACGCGGGAAGCGGAAAGCGACTTTGCTTTATACTATGTAGTGAAGTAGATATCCGTTTTGTTTGGCAATTACACGAGAGGGATCCTAAAAAAATATAAAATAAATAAATATTGGTAGACTTTACACACAGCGCCGTGTAGCCCCGAACTAAGCAAAGCTTATACTATGTGATTCAGATAACTGATAGAACACTTATATATTGTTTTTGTAAGTCAAACTTATTAAACATAATAATATATAAGTATTAAAGTTAAGAAATATATAGATTTATTATTTTTACTTTATTTATTTTTGTTTTTCGTTACTTAACTTCAAAATGTTAAAAGATTGCATCCTCGCATGCGAAGCTTATATTTTATATTATTTTATTTTATCTTAGAAAATATTTGCAATTTTCCAGAATCTACCTACAATATGTGTTTTAGAAGCGCGCAAATTTTTCCTCGTTGAGGTTTTTTGTTCTAAAAAACTGTTCCTTTCTCTACAAGTTTTATCCAATTCCGAACATTTATACATCCTCACAAACTTTTGGATTTATAATATTAGTAAGAATAGATTGGATTAGAAAAGAAATTTTGCGACCATGTTTGTGTTTTTGAACCGAATTGGGTGAAACTTGGATTAAATATAGTTTGTGACGTGAAATAAACATAGTTTGTGACGTGAAATAAAATACATAAATACATATTGGTAGACATTTCATACCATCATCTAGCTTCAAACTATTACTATGAAAATTAGATAACTGATAATACCCATTGACTTTTTCATTGGTCGAAACATTTTCATCGTTTTTGTTTTTTAGTTTTTTAAATATATAATGTAGGCGCGTCTACCCGCGACCATGGCTATTTGTAACATAGTCAAAAACTGGGGAAAATAAATTAAAGGTGACGTGATAAAGACCCGTGTAAAAATCTATAGTTAGTCTACCAATCAAGATAGTTTGATAAATAATATGGGCTACTTTTTAAGTGGGTAGCTCGAGTGAAGCAGCGGATAGAAACTATTGTTGCATAGAAAGCTTAAGCCCCTTCAGACGCCACTTGCGTGTTCAACGTCGTACTACGAAGTGGCCACGCGAGAGCAATCAATGAATCTCAGTGATAAATGTAGAGTAATAATGCTACGTGCTATACTGGCAGAAACTGGTTGTATCGAGATCAAAATAGATCAATCCATTACAAGTAGGGTCAAAGACACCGGGTCTGCCTACCCCGGTTTTGGTCATTTTCAATTTTTGCAGTGTATAACCTAGCAAACAAACTTGTTTAAAATCTATAGTTAATACAATTCTTTGTCTATGGTCAGTTTTGATTAGTGACAGTTGTGGTGCGATATACCTCTAGACTTGATGGACCACAACTAATTATTTTCCGCTATTTAAATATGAATAATTAATAAATTAATATCGCCTGTTTCAAAACCTAAGAGATAGATAAATACTCTAGTATCGTCGTTTTAAGCATTTTTTCAATATAAACCGTTTATTAGAAAATAAAAATGTTGTTAAAAATGGTCACAACCCTCTCATTCTACCATTTAGCGGCTTTTGAGGGGTTTTTAGGGGGTTGATCTTGAATTTCTTGCATTCATATGAATTAGGATCACAACTGTAATCACCTAGTAAGGTAGACTAAGATCTCCAGGCGTTCAGTCGGATATTAACTAAAAAATAACGGAATTATGTGGTAACAAACAAAATAAACTAGCCAAGTGCAAGTCGGATTCGCATCGATATGTAAATAAAAACCGGCCAAGTGCGAGTCGGACTCACGTACGAAGGATTCCGTACCATTATCTATAAAAACGGGGAAAAAATCACGTTTGTTGTATGGGAGCCCCCCTTAAATATTTATTTTATTCTGTTTTTAGTATTTGTTGTTATAGCAGCAACCGAAATACATAATCTGTGAAAATTTCAACTGTCCAGCATGTTCAAGCAATTTCATCATGGTTCATGAGATACAGCCCTGTGACAGACAGACGGACAGCGAAGTCTTAGTAATAGGGTCCCGTTTTTACCCTTTGGGTACGGAACCCTAAAAACGGCAAAAAAACACGTTTGTAGTATGGGAACCCAATATAAATATTTTATTTTTTCTGTTTACTCGTATTTATTGTTATAGCGGCAACAGAAATACATCATCTGTGTAAATTTCAACGGTCTAGCTATCACAGTTCATGAGATACAGCCTTGTGACAGACAGACGGACAGACAGATGGACAGCGAATTCCGACCCACGCAGGTAGGGGATCTGTGTTTTTATTTTTCTCCTTTTTATGCGTACCTACTTAGTTATCTGTGTCAAATAAAGTATAAGTAAGTAAGTATATTATTTCATTTTATTAATGCATGACCAGGGTCGAACCCACAACCTTCGTATTCGTCGAGGCACCTCTTACTCGGCCAATAGAGTTTTGAAAAGGGGAGTCTTCGTGCATTCAAAAATGGATAATTCAAGAATGGTACAAGTTTACTTAATCGACCCTTAATCTAAGCGCCAACATTTGTATAAGCCCTGCGGCATCCCTAATGAATTTTAACATTAATTTGTAGGCAAACGCTAGAACTTGGTAGGAACAAGTTACATAAATCAACAAGTACCTAGAGGCACATTAGGAGATCTTCAGACGACACACTATAAACAGTATACTATGCGATACATACATACATACATACATACATACACGCCGTGTTGGCCTAGTGGAAGGTACTTTGACTCTCGATCTGTTGTGAGTTCGAAGGTTTTGGCGTATAAGGCGTATTTTGTTTCTATTTTGTGTTTTTAAGTCGACTAAAGCTTCCTATAGAGGGTTGACGTCAGGCAGGCGGCTGGTTGTAAAACACAAAGCCAAATCCTTGGTTTTCTACATGTTGTGCCACATGAAGTGGGGGAAATGACAAGAAGATGATGAGGTTAAATAAAGCTGATGAGATGGCAGGTATAGTTGCTGAGCAAGTCATGTCTCAGGTAGTAGAGTCCCGGAGAAGAGTGAGAAATCCCACCTGACGCTATATAAATCATCAAGAGAACATAAAAAGGGCTTACAAATGGGACAATATATCACGAAGATGGTACCATAATCAATTCAAAGGAAGGTACCTAACTGCTTGGCTCGGTTTATCGTTTTTTGTTTCATTGGAGATCAAATATGGCGGCTTAGGTTGCCATATTGGATTTTTGACACTTTATTATATCATATGCCATTCTGATGATCATATTACATACGAACATACTTTTTAGGGTTTCGAGCTCCCCTACACCTAAAGTGGGGTTGTTTTTTTTCTCGCGTACTACATGGTGTGGGGTATTGGCTTGTGAAATATTAAAGCTAATGTGCCAATTTTTGTTAGAGTCAAATGTCCCCCCCCCCCCCCTCCTAAAAGGAAAACTTTTGGGTTTGGGGGCGTGGGAAATTTCACGGTAGAAGTACATAATGATATACTAAAGTAAAAAGAAAAACTGTAACAGCTAAGTAAGCGTTACAAGTTATCAAATAATAGACGTAATAGTCGACCAACTTATAAATAATGTACTTGAAAAAGAAATATTTTTTTTTTTAGTAATAATACCATTGTAAATGACTTATTATAACGTTGTTAGCTGTTAAATAACTAAACACTTCACTTCACTTCGCACTTAGCCAGTTTTATTATGATTAAGATGAATCCAATGAGTTATGAAAAATCATATTGAGGTTACATGATAGTCAAAGGAACAGACATACATACATCACTACATAGTATAAAGCAAAGTCGCTTTCCGCTTCCCGCTTCCCGCGTCTGTATGTATGTTTGCTTATATCTTTAAAACTACACACCGGATTTTGATGCGGTTTTTTTAATAGAAAGAGTGATTCAGGAGGAAGGTTTATATGTATTAAACTCGTGCGAAGCCGGGGCGGGTCGCTAGTACATTATAACATCAAAAATCTTTTTAGGCAGTCGGATAAAATGCATTTTTGTAGAAGGCATCCGTCGATCTCACTCAACTAATTTTATCTATAACCGAAATTATATCAGTTAGATTGATAAATAGAAAAAAATATATTGCACAATACAAGACCATGTACAATGTACATAGACGAACTTAATGCTTGTTAGCATTTTCTTCCATCTAACCTTTTAATTTAGAAAAGGGTTAGTAGTGCTTTGTATAGTTAATAAAGGTACATAGTAGAGATTTGTATGAATAAATAAATATTGGCGGACTTTACACAAAACACCATCTAGCCCCAAACTAAGCAAAGCTTGTACTATGGGAACCAGATAACTGATAGAATACTTATTTACTTTTTTTTGTAAATACATACATAATATACATAGTAACACCCAGACACAGAACAAACATCTATGTTCATCACACAAATGTTTGCCCTGAGTGGGGATCGAACCCACCACCTACAGCGTAGAAGGCAGAGTTACTACCAACTATGCTGTGAGGCCAGTCAAATGAAGCCTGAAATCCATAGATATAGATAAAGATAAAGCGCGTTGTTTGAAGGAACAATTACGGCAAGATATTCCCGTAAATTACTCAACGACAGAGCGAGACAAATATGTAATTAGTTGTAATCGCGTGCGAGTGAGATAGTTGTGTTATTAGTCAGTGTCTTGCTGGGAGCTAGTAACAGCTTTGTTATTTGTAGAATAACAATAGTATCTATACTAATATTATGAATGCGAAAGTAACTCTGTCTGTTTAGGGTGATAAGTGAAATTTTTGACGTTTTGTATGGGCTGTGTCTACCCGGATAAGACGGAAAAAGTGTTAAAACTGCATTATCTCGAAAACCATCAAATTTAAAAAGAAACTGTCTGTATTTTCTTAGTTAGTAAGATTATCTAACGAATTATATAAAAATGAACTGTTTAGCTTTTCATAGCTTTGATTAAAAACGAAACTAATGTTTTTGAAGAGCCAACTTTGGAAAATAAATCTATCGAGAAAAGGTTCACCAATCGTGTTTCTGTCTGTAATTTATCTAGATTATATTCTTAAGTTATCTTTGTCATAAAAAACAAAACTGCTATATAGCTCTGTGTGAAATGTCCACAAACATTATTTATTTATGCATTCCATGCAAACCACTGTTTATTTCAATGAACAAAATGTTATGATAAAAATAGAATATTCTGACATTATTGCAGCAAGCTTTAAAAACTCTAACTAAAGTAACATTTTATTCAAACTATAAATCCTCCCGTTACTCAACTTTGTTACATCCGTTGCTAAAACATTTTAGTTTTTTTTTTCCAACATTTTTTACACGTATCGAATCATTACGTAATCTGGTAGGCTGAGCACGATTTTCTAACGAATCGACTATGCGTAGTGAGCATAGCCAAAAATGTAGCCAGTAATTGACAATACACAGTCGTACGTACCTGGGTACTCGTAGGGTCATAGACCCGGTTGTGCTGCCTACCCCGGTATTGGACTTTTTCAATTTTGGCAGTCAATATCTAAGCATAGGAAACAAACTTGTTTAAAATCTATAGTTAATACAATTTTTTGTCTACGGTCCGTTTGACAGTTGTGAGTGTCAGTGACAGTTGTGATGCGTTAATACCTTTACATTTTTTTTAGGTTTTGTCTTTTTAAATATAAATTAATTAATAAAGAAATATCGCCTGTTACAAAAACTTTGCTTAACCTAAGAGATAGATAAATACACTATTCTATGTTATACAAAAATCGACGATTTATAATTTTTCAAAGTTAAGCATTGTTTTAAAATTAAAATGTTGTTAAAGTACCCACAACCAACGCTCTCACCCTATGTGTGGCGGCATATTGGTTTTTCGGTCGGATTTTATTGATGTTGGTCACTTACTAGCGCTGCAGCGTAGAACGAACTATAGTATGTATGATGAGATGGTTAATGGAGAAGACAGTAAAATTAGTACTTATCAGGTAGGTACCTACTAGGATAAAAAATAAAAAACAAATGTTATAATAACAATATTTTTTCGCCCACCCCACCTTAAGATAAATTTGTGTCACGTAAAAAAGGATCAGCTCAGCATTAGGCTAAGCAGGAAGGCTACCTTCTCAGCGCTGGTATTCTGAACTTATAACAGACATGATGGGATCTTCAAAGGATCTAAGCGTCTGAAAATCTGAGAGGATATCTACCGTACTTGGGGATTACAGTCGTGATCCTATTTATTTATTATTTTTTTTATTTAAATGGGTCCATTATTTTATTTTTGGAGATACGCAATCTTAAATACTTTAAAAACTGCTGCTAAACTCTCTGCACCACCGCTAAAAGAACTATTCACGGGATTTTCTCGGCTTTTTCAGGTCATTGGTTTTGTATAACGGCGAAACCCTTATATTGCTGAAAATATTATCGGAGCTTTATATTAAAATTGTAAAGGAAAAGTCTCGAGTTTCCTCACAGATTGGATGCAAGGCCAGTGAGCCATTTAATATAAACACTTCTTTATTTGTTGCGTTATTCTTGTACACTGTTGTTCCGTATAAGGGTGAGTATCCATCTACGTGGAGCGCACCAATGACTGCGCTCGACATTATCAAGCTCGAATATTTGAGCGCTGTCATTGGTCCGCTCCGCACAGCTCCGCGTGGGGCGAAACTTACCTTAAAAAACTCGGCAACCGCTCTTAAACGGTCTTATTGTGCGTGCGAACGAACGGCTTGCGCGGCTGCCGCGTTCGATTGGCGCGCAATGTCTGGTAACACCATTACCATAATATTTTGGTTTCACGAGATAGTGGTGAGCGTAGAACAAACGTAGCTTCACTTAGCTCCTAAGACGTTATGATATTGTTGAAATAAATATATTTTGACTCTGACTTTGAAGTAATATGATTAATACACATAAATATTGATTTTGACACCTAGTCTTTATTACTTTTGGCGACCATTGGTATTTTAATAGTCGAAACGTCGGGGTAATACGGGGATCTCCATCGAACTCACAACTTACAACGCAGAAGGCAGAACTACTACCAACTGAGCTGTGAGACCAGTCAATAAGTATTGACTAAACCAAAATGGGATGCAGGATCTAAAAATGATTTCTTACCCTTACTACTACTATAAGGAACCCTAATAAAGAATCAAAAAGACAGCTGTTGCAATAAAAATGTCAGACTGGTGTCAGTTTAAGGTGACACAAGATGTACTCGTAAATTATGACGGTAACAGTCGACGCACAATACAATTATGCAGATAGCAGACAGCAAAACAATTTAGGACGAGAAATAAACGTTTTTGATGAATGCAGAATAGTTTTTTCTCAATAACCGCAAAACATACAGTTTTGTTTGTTAAGACAATGATAACTTATGGATATAATCTAGATAAATTATAGACAGAAACATGATTGGTGAAATTTTTCTCGATATATTTATTTTCCAAAGTTGGCTCTTACCAATAGTTTTGTTTTAGTCAAAACTGTGAATAGCTAAACAGTTCATTTTTATATAATTCGTTAGATAATCATACTAGCTAAGTAAATTACAGACAGTTTCTTTTTAAGTTTGATGGTTTTCAAGATAATGCAGTTTTATCACTTTTTTCGTCGTATCCGGGTAGACTCAGCCCATACAAAAAACCAAACATTTCACATAATATCACCTTAATCCATTTATTTGACTTTGGAGCAAGTTTCCTCTGCTATATTTATACAGGACTTTTCATAATTTACTACGTAAAATACAATGATAATATTATTTTAGGTATGATTTTTGTACTCGTTTTATGATGAATACAAAACAAAATAACACTCCAAGCTAGTTTTTCTACATTTTTTACAAAAAAAGCGTGTGGAAAAGAAAAATATTAAAGTTACTACCAAGTGAGCTGTGAGGCCAGTACCGTAAGGGCGTGACCAGACATAGCGCGGCATTCGCAGTAAGTTTGCCGCGTGACTAGTCACTACATAGTATAACACAAAGTCGCTTTCCGCTTCCCGCGTATGTATGTATGTATGTTTGCTTATATCTTTAAAACTACACAACGGATTTTAATGCGGTTTTTTTTATAGATAGAGTGATTCAGGAGGAAGGTTTATATGTATAATAACATGCTACCCGTGCGAAGCCGGGGCGGGTCGCTAGTTTAAACATAAAAGTAAATGCACGTGCGGCCGTCGATCATAGCGCGGCTAGCAGCGCGTGACTGTCGCGCTCAATTCCGCGCTATGTCTGGTCACACCTTAAGAGTACGAGACCGTAAAAGGGTATGTTGATTGTTGCAAAAAAGTTGGTTAGTAGGTGTTATTCAGTTCTACCGCCAATAACTCATGGGAATCGTAGAATTAACAAACAATTTTTTCACATACCGACATGAAAAAATAAAACCAGCCAGTTGCGAGTCGGACTCGCGCATGAGGGTTCCGTACCATTATCTATAAAAACGCCAAAAAATACGTTTGTTGTATGGGAGCCCCACTTAAATATTTATTTTATTCTGTAATTAGTATTTATTGTTATAGCAGCAACAGAAATACATAATCTGTGAAAATTTCAACTGTCTAGCTATTACGGTTCATAAGATACAACCCTGTGACAGACAGACGGACAGACGGACAGCGAAGTCTTAGTAATAGGGTCCCGTTTTTACCTTTTGGGTACAGAACCCTAAAAAGGTAATTTTTGTGCACCTCGTTATTTAATTAACGGATTCCGGCGGGTTTGCAAACGTCAAATAACTTTTCAAAAACGCGAACCCCTTTTTCGAATTGTTTGACTTTGCTTTGGACCGCTTTTTGACTAGTGGTATTTATTATTAGCTTTATATTGTTGTTATATAGGATCTCAGCTGTTTTTTATTTGATTGTGCTATTTTATTATTCTAAAATAAATATGGCATTTTTGTTACTCAAACGAACTAAAATTATCTGTGTCTAGATGTTATATTTTTTAATAATTATGGATTTAAAAACATATATATAAGTAACTATATCAGTAGTCAGGTTCCCATAGTACAAACTTTGTTTACTTTAGGGCTAGATGGCTTTGTTTAATATGTCCACCATATTTATAAAAAAAAACAAATTCGGTCGCTTTGATTTATTTGCATGAAAAATATAAAACCTTGAAATTTATTTCCTAAAAGAATTTATCTTCCATGTTTGAATTTTCTAAAACCAACGGTATAAACTCTTCGTATTGTCAATCACTATCAAAACACATCCGCAATCAATGTATTCAAAGCCTATAAACCAGTTTTTTATATAGTTAGTTATATTGAAAAATAGTCTTTCATTCAACAAGCACCTTTACCACCAGTTTTTAAAACTATTTAATCGCTAGTGTAGTTTCGTTTCGAATGTAAATAAGTGAATGTGTTGCAAGTGATATATTGGGTGATTGAAATATTTACATTGGGCGATTTACTCATCAAAAATTAAAGATAATTGATTGATTCAGGAGTGACTTTGCGGAAATCCATTTCCGCAAAGTCACGCCGTTCAGTTTAGTTTTTTTTTTTTTCATCAAAAATTACATTCGCATTTGTTAATGCGTACATCGGTGAAGGAAAATATCGTGAGGAAACCAGTTAGTATTCTTGTAAACGACGGGCTTGCAACCTGTCACGTATGGAATGCTAACTACTGCATTGTGGGCATGTGCGAAATGTAATTTTCGAACGATTAAATTCTTTAGTCAATTTCAAGGATCTGAGAGGATGTCTACAGTATTTCGAGCACCGTGATTAGTCCGCTCCAATCTACTACACACAGCTCAGCGTAAGTGGAAACGCTCCCTTAGGCCGTGGGCCCATGTCTGCGGTGCGGCGCCTTCCACCATGAAAAGGTGTGACGCCGCGCCATTAGAAGGCGCGACGCCGCGCCTTGAAATGACGCGGCGCTGTGCCGCGGAAAGATGCCATGCAGGGCGGCGTAAGGCGCCTTTTGAAGGCCTTTTGAAAATGCTAGGTTTCTATAAGGTATGAAACAAAAAAAAATTATGTTGACATTTTTCACGCCTTACGCCGTGCATGTCGCTATTCCGCGGCACCGCGCCGCGCCTTGATGGCGCGGCGTCACACCTTTTCATGGCGCCGCACCGCAGACATGGGCCCACGGCCTTAGAATGATTAATATTTGACGTTTGCAACGGGCTCGTTAGCGATGCTAAAAAATCAGGAACTCGTGTTAAAGGTATGCCTTTTTGAAATGGCAGGTTTGTATTCAACATGCTTCGAGGTCGAAAATAACATTGAATACAAGTTCTATGAATAGTTTTTAGGTTACGACACGATTGCACCAAAGTCGTGTGCTGAATAAAATATTTTTTATTGTGGTCGGTGACGCGTCTCAACAATTAACTTGAAATTTTTTACTTTTTGTATGAGCTGAATCTACCCGGAAATATAATAAGACGGAAAAAGTGATAAATTGCATTATCTTAAAAACCATCAAATTTAAAAAGAAACCGTCTGTAATTTACTTAGCTAGTATGATTATCTAACGAGTTATATAAAAATAAACTGTTTAGCTATTCATAGTTTTGATTAAAAACGAAACTAGTGTTTTTGAAGAGCCAACTTTGGAAAATAAATCTATCGAGAAAAGTTTCACCAATCGTGTTTCTGTCTGTTATTTATCTAGATGAAATCCTTATTCTTTTATAGATAACTAGCAGTCCGCCCCGGCTCCGCACGGGAGTAACGTATTATAACGATTTTATGGGTATTATCGACGTTTTAATAGGGATCCCTATTTTTTTCAAACAATAAATATAGCCTATGTTACTCAGAGATAATGAAGCATTCTAATGGTAAATGATTTTTTGAAATCGATCCAGTTGTTTTTGAATTTATTCCATACAAATATACAAAACATCTTTCCTCATAATAACATTAGTACCTATAGATTATTACACTCATATTATTTTGCTTTTTATTCACATGTTGGGTTACATTATGGAAGTTTTCATATGGATCCCTAATAGTTAGACATATGGTATTGGACTTATTTGTATATATTGATGTCCTCTTTAAAACTGTAGTACATTACTTTGCTCTATTGTCAATATTTTTTGCAGAGTACGCAATATAAGGATTTTTTTGCTTTTGATTCACACGTTGGGTTACGTTATCGAAGTTTTCATACGGATCCCTAATAGTTAGACATATGGCATTGTTGACTTATTTGTATATATTGATGTCCTCTTTAAAAATGTAGAACATTACTTTGCTCCATTGTCAACAATTTCCACAGCGTACGCGATATAAGGATTTTTTTTGGATTCTTTTTCACACCTTGGGTTACATTATCGAAGTTTTCATACGGATCCCTAACGTTTTTGAAAATATTCTATAGCCTATGTTTATCAGGGATAACGTAGGATTCTAATGGTGAAAGAATTTTTCAAATCGGTCATAGTTCTCATAGTACAAGCTTTAATTAGTTTGGGGCTGGATGGCGCTGTGTGATAATGTCCAACAATTTATTTTTATTTTTTTTATTTCATTTTTAAAATCGTTAAGTCTAAACAGCGCAACGTTTTTTTGCTTTCCCATAACGTCAGTCGTTTCATCTCGTTGCATTTTATCGGGCAGCGAGTTTTTTTGCTGTTTTTTGTAGGCGCTGTGCCCTAATTTCTGATGCCTCAATGCTGTAGTGGCCAATTAGGCTGCAGCAAGTAACAGTATTGAGACTTTTTTCAAAATAAAATAACGATATCATTATGGTAGAGGTTTTTTTGAGGAAGAAATGACGTTTTTATTCTAGATCTTGAGCGAATCTCTATAATTTAATATATTACGTTACTGATTAACTGACTGACTGATCAACGCACAGCCCTTGAATATTTGTTTATTTTTATAGGCTGAATCGACGCGGATAAGACGGAAAAAGTGATAAAACCGCTTTATCATAGTTTTGAGCAAAAATTAAATTATAAATAAAAAATTGTGATATAAATATAAAGTTTTAATATAACATTCTAGCTGCCCATGCTCCAGTTTTACACGGATGTACTAATGAAGATGATATAAATAATTTTGATACCTTTGGTTACATTATTGAAATTTTCGTAAAAATCTCTATATTTTTAGGGTTCCGTACCCAAGGGGTAAAAACGGGACCCTATTACTGAGACTCCGCTGTCACAAGACTGTTTCTCATGTACCGTGATAGCTTGACAGTAGAAATTGTCACTGATGATGGTATTTCTGTTGCCGCTTTAACATCAATTACTAAAAACTGAATAAAATAAATATTTAAGTGGGGCTCCCATACAACAAAATGTGACTTTTTTTATCGCATTTTTATTTTATTTTATGCACTGTTACTGTAGCTTTTAATAAGTGAAAGTAATGATTTTTGGAACGAAGTTCCTTATCGCGCGTTGTGAAAGGGGGCTAGACGGAAAAAATTCTTACGAAAAGTTGTCACGACACTTTTTTGCTATAGTATATCTGTTAATATATATATCTATTAATTGTGTCGAGGTCGAGGTCGAGGTGGAAGTGGAGGTCGAGATGGAGGTCGAGGTCGAGGTCGAGGTCGAGGTCGAGGTCGAGGTCGAGGTCGAGGTCGAGGTCGAGGTCGAGGTCGAGGTCGAGGTCGAGGTCGAGGTCGAGGTCGAGGTCGAGGTCGAGGTCGAGGTCGAGGTCGAGGTCGAGGTCGAGGTCGAGGTCGAGGTCGAGGTCGAGGTCGAGGTCGAGGTCGAGGTCGAGGTCGAGGTCGAGGTCGAGGTCGAAGTCGAAGTCAAAGTTGATTCCCCTTCCCTTGTCCCACGTTATTTTGTGAGAACTTCGTTCCATCCGGGTGTCCCTTGACACCTCTCAAGTTTTTTTTCTCTCTTTATATTGTTATTAAATGTAGATTTGATTTTAATGGAGATGAATCACTGGTCTCATACCCACTGCTGGGAAATGGTCTTTATAATCGTGTAGGTCATTAGCGATCGATGCTCTCTATAGATTATTCCGCTCCATCAATGGTAGACATCGTGATGGATCATTCTGTCCACTCCTAATTCCAGAGCTAATATACTGTATTTGTTGTTCTCATGGAAACTGGTGTTGTATCCTGCTTTCGATCTAAAAGTCGGGATGAAAAATCATTGTCTTGAAATAAATATTCTACTTTATCCTAATAATATTATAAATGTGAAAGTTTGTGAGTTTGTATGTATGTTTGTGCCTCAATCAGGCTTAGGCGACAAAACGGATTGAGTTGAAAATTGCTGTAGATGTAGATAAAATGCCCGAATAAAACATAGACTACTTTATAATATGAGAAACATCCCCAAAATGATTAGTTTCTTACGTCTTACGTCATTAGTACTCTTACACGCCAAAACTGAACGGATTTAGATGAAACTTTACAGTAATATGTATAGCTTATACATCCGAATAGCCCTAGGTTTTTTATATACGTACCACTCAGGCGAAGCCGCGTGTGAAAGCTATTCTTTAATAATATTTTAAAAGGGTATTTATCGCGTTATTACAATATTTGTAGTAACGGATAGATAAGATTTTCTTCAACTGGTTTCTTTTACAGTTTTGAGCATCATTGATTCACTTCCGGGACTCCAACTCATTACCTTCGAAATTAATGTCAAGATACCTCCCACTAGGCCAACACAACTAAATCTAACGTTATACTCAAAAAAGTATCGAAACAGTATAATGGTTCAGTTTAAATGAATAATATCTCGACTCGTATCGAATTCAAAAATGCAAAACCCACATTCCATAAAATTGTAAACCGTCGCAATAACTTAAACGTTTCAAATCTCATACAAAACTTGCAGCCATTCTATGAAAATATAGCGTTGAATTCGCTCTGGCGAACGCCATTCATCCCCCGGACATATTGGCCAGTGCTCTTGCTACTTTATGATTGCCTGGTACATTCGTGTAACGTCGGCTAAAAATCGAACAGAAGTTTTAGTTTTTGACTTCCATCCAAGAGGTTGTTATTTGAAGTGCGCAGCGATTGTGGCTCGGAGCTGCATCATCATCATCATTAGCCGTCACGTCAGGAATATTTTGAGTCACTTCCAACCATCGACAATGACTGTAAGTGTCATCACCTTGACTTTTCGATTTGTAAAAACATCGTTAACATGTGTCGTTTAGTTTTTAAAATGTAATTTTTTGTTTGATAGATGCCGGCTGGGGGTTATTTCTTGAAAACATTGACCAGTGCTCTTACTACTTTATGATTGCCTGGTACATTCGTGTAACTTCGGCTAAAACTCGAACAGAAGTTTTAGTTTTTGAATTCCATTCAAGCGGGTGTTATTTGAAGTTTGTTGCGATTGTGGTTCGGAGATAAATCATCATCATCATCGACAGTGACTGTCAGTAATCTGTCAAACATTAATGTCTATTACTGTTTTATTTTTAGTTTT
Source organism: Hydriomena furcata (assembly GCA_912999785.1). Taxonomy (NCBI): domain Eukaryota; kingdom Metazoa; phylum Arthropoda; class Insecta; order Lepidoptera; family Geometridae; genus Hydriomena; species Hydriomena furcata. The sequence continues at coordinate 11,648,112 of OU538837.1, forward strand.
TAAAGCGAAGTTATTTATTTGATAGAAGCTGGCTGGGTGTCATGGATGAATAGATGTCATGCCCCAGACATATTGGCTAGACAGTGCTCTTTCTACTTTATGATTGCCTGGTACATTCGTGTAACGTTGGCTAAAAAATATACCTATAAATAAGGACATTTCGCACATGTCCGTCTAACCCCAAACTAAGCAAAGCTTATACTATAATCTTCAAGAACCTACACTCGTGCGAAGCTGGGCGATTTCTTGGGTTCAATAAATAAATTAAAAACCATCGCCTTTAGCACTATCTCGTAGATAACGAACATGAACAACGCGTTCTACTACGAGTAGGTATGTAATCGTAGATACTGACATCCGCCCGCAAACCAGACGTTAAGACGAGTAATAAATGTTTTTGATAAATGCAGAATCGTTTTTTCTCAATAACCGCAAAACATACAGTTTTGTTTTTTTATGACAAAGATAACATAAGGATATAATCTAGATAAATTACAGACAGAAACACGATTGGTGAAACTTTTCTCGATAGATTTATTTTCCAAAGTTGGCTCTTCAAAAACACTAGTTTCTTTTTTAATCAAAACTATGAATAGCTAAACAGTTAATTTTTATATTATTCGTTAGATAATCATACTAGCTAAATAAATTACAGACAGTTTCTTTTTAAATTTGATGGTTTTCAATATAATGCAGTTTTATCACTTTTTCCGTCATATCCGGGTAGACTCAGCCCATACAAAAAGTCAAAAATTTCATTTATCATCTTAAGCCTGATGTGATTGTAATTTTCTCACGTGTCAATGTGATGTTTAGACGTGCCTCTTATTCTTAGACATCTTCAAGGTTCTGGGCCCCAGGAGATCTGGGAGGATGTCAACCGTACTTAAGGATTACGTCGCGGTTCTATTTATCTATTATTTAGGGTTCCGAACCTAAATGGTCAAACGGAACCCTGCGAATTTGTCCCTCTGTCGCAATCGCAGCTGATTACTTTAGCAATTACTCACGCTATTGACTTACAATTCGGAATAGTTATAATATAATATAATTATTACATACAAAATACTTTCATTTTCATTACCAAAGATTTTACAATGTTAAGCAAAGCCGCAGCGGATATTATTATATTTTATATTTAAGTATTATAATTATATCACTTTTTAAAAGTATATTCTTTTAAATAAAAAATGTATCTCTTACACAATTTAATTTTTCATATTTATTAACTAGCTGCCGAAGATTGCCAAGAAAGAAGAAAATCAAATTTTGCTAAAATTCCTCGCTGCTAATGCAGTTTTTGAAAGGTGTTTTTTTTAATTGGTTCAGTAGTTTTTAATTTATCTATTACACACAAACGTACAAAAAACAAAATATTATTTTCTCTTTGTATAATAATAAAGTAGATTCAAGTGTCCTGAATGAAAGATCCTATAGAACTAATCTTAAACCAGTTAGACTTACCCCTTCTCCTCGGATACTCCAAAACTTTGTCAGCAGATTAGCTCATACGAAGTTAGGAGGTACTTAGTAGAGAAGCTGCGTGATTACAAAATATTCGATACTCTGTACTCCGTTCTTATCTACACACTTATTATAAAGATGAAGTAAAATATTTTTGTATATTTCATTTTAATGGATACACTAAAAAAATGGGACCAATTAGCAGAAAGTAAGATGAGCCGCATTTAATTAAAAAAAAATCGGCCAAGTGCGAATCGGATTCGCGCACGAAGGCTTCCATACCATTATTTATAAAAAAATGGCAAAAAAAAACGCTTTCCCATAAAACGTTTGTTGTATTGCCTTACTTAAATATTAATTTTATTCTGTTTTTAGTATTTGTTGATATAGCGGCATAAGAAATACATAATCTGTGAAAATTTCAACCGTCTAGATACCACGGTTCATGAGATATAGCCCTGTGACAGACAGACGGACAGCGAAGTCTTAGTAATAGGGTTCCGTTTTTACCCTTTGGGTACGGAACCCTAAAAATAGAGATCCCTTTCAAAATTGCAACTTCAAACACTTGCCAAGTCGAACTGCTAATATAACATTACAATTTTAGGGAAAATATAAAATACCTAATTAAGCTAGATTTTAAGAGGACAGTAATATTATATTGTATGTATAAAAAGTCAAAGTTTAAAATCGTTTATTAATTGAAATCACTAGGATCATAATTATTTAGACACTATTCTTCTTTTTCTTTTGTCTTTCTTTTTCTTTTATTTTATTGTTATTGTTATTTTGTCTTATTTTTAATTTTTTAATGCATGTTTATTACCATGTGGAACAATAAAGTAAATTTATTTATTTTACTAGCTGACCCGTGTCCGCTTCGCTGTGTGTAAGACATTTCTAATACCATCGTGGACTTTTTTGTAGACGTTTTTAAGGTATACAATACTGTAGTACATTATTTTGATATATCTCGTGGGGTTCAGCCAGCATTTGCAATGTAAGCGCAAAAAAATGTGTTTATTTAAAACATCACATTAGAAACCTCTAAAATTATCAGTGTTTCTCTACTATATTATGCATGTATTATACATATAAACCTTCCTCTTGAATCACTCTATTTATAAAAAAAACCGCATCAAAATCCGTTGTGTAGTTTTAAAGATATAAGCAAACATACATACATACATACATACTACATATTACATAAAGACGCGGGAAGCGGAAAGCGACTTTGCTTTATACTATGTAGTGATTATTAAAGTTTAGATTCAAAAAAACAATATAAAACAATTAGACATTGTAACAAAGGATGTTTGGTAACATTATGATTATAATATTAAAATCTAAAGATAAGAGACAAATAAATGATTATGAATATGAATCTGAGTCTAAGTCTAATGATACTGAGTCTAAATAAATGTCTTAAGATAAGATATAAATAAATGACTATTTTATTTTATTTATTTGGGAAGAAAGACGGTAACACATTACAATATTTGTATTAAATCTAAGGCCACAACATCATCCACATATTGAATGAACTAAACTATGAGAAGCTGTAAGGTTACCAAGGTTCCTTTGCTTCTCTGTACTCTGTTTTAATCTACAATCATAACTTCATTTATAATAACTGCAGTCTAAAATTAGCCACTCCAGCTCTTGCAGTTTTATCCCAGACTTTACGAGAAATAATTTCTTGATTCATTTTACTGTAACTAAGATAATAGTCTAGATAAGGCTTTCTTGGTACGACTTTATGAGCTTTGTGTATAACTTCGTTACTTGCAACTTGTTATTGAAGGAAGAATAGAATAGAATAGAAAATAATAAAATAAAAATAAATAAATAAATATTGGCGGACTATATACACACAGCGCCATCTAGCCCCAAACTAAGCAAAGCTTGTACTATGGGGACCAGATAACTGATAGAATACTTATATACTTTTTTTTTGTAAATACTTATTATACATATTAACAGCCAGACACAGAACAAACATCTATGTTCATCACACAAATGTTTATTGCCCTGGGTGGGGATCGAACCCACAACCTACAGCGCAGAAGGCAGAGTTACTACCAACTGAGCTGTGAAGTGTGTGTGAATATATCTTTATTGTCAATCAAAGTGTTGGCCGAGTGGAAGGTACCTCGACTTGCAATATGAAGGTCGTGGATTCGAATCCCGGCGTTCATCAATGGATTTTTGTATTCGAAAAGTTTATATGCGCATCAAATACACGTGCTCAAAACGGTGAAGGAAAACATTGCGAGGAAACCAGTTAGTATTCTTAAAAGCGGCGATGAGCTTGCAACCTGTCACGTATGATATGCTAACTACTGCAAAATGTGGGCATGTGCCAAAATATAATGTTCGGACGTACCTTTCACTACCCCACTAGACATCTTCAAAGGATCTAAGCGTCTGGAGATCTGAGAGAATGTCTACCATACTTGGGGATTACAGTCGTGATCCTATTTATTTTATTTATGTAAATCAAAAATACATAAAAATCAGGACACAAAATTAATCATAAAAACAGTGTACCAATAGGTAGCCTTATCGCAAAAAGTGATCTATTCCAGGTGTAACCTTTGGATGAACGTTTTGTACATTTATGTTTGTTGTTATTTAATATTTGTTTTCTCTGTAATAAATAATTTATCTATATATCTATCTATTCCGCTGCCGTTATTTAGTACATAGGTATAGGTATAGCAAACCATTACCCAAACGTGTTCCAAAAATGCGTAATGAAACATTCTTCCTCTGCAGCTTTTATGTTTAAACAGACGCGACTTTCATATGACGGTATATCATGTAATAGCGAAACACATCTGACTTTTTGTGGAATTATTGGTAGGTATAAATACAAGTAGAAATTTCACAGCGCCATCTAGCTAAACTAAGATAAGCTTGTACTTGAACTGATGGAAAACGTACATAGAATATAGAACTAGTAGAATTCCTCGCAACTTCGTTTATTTTAAGTTATTTTCAAACAGGCTTCAACCTTCATTACGCCCTTTTAGGGGTTAAATTTAGGGAAATCCTTTTTTAGTGCATCCCTACATACCAAAAGGAATATACACATCAACATTCAAGTATCTAGGATCTTAGGCTGTGCGTTGACAGATCAATCAGTCAGTCAGTAAATAAATAAATAATAAATAAATATTGGCGGACTTTACACTCAGCTCCATCTAGCCCCAAACTAAGCAAAGCTTGTACTATGGGAACCAGATAACTGATAGAATACTTACATACTTTTTTTTTAATAAATCACCCAGACACAAAACAAACATCTAAGTTCATCACACAAATATTTGCCCTGGGTGGAGATCGAACCCACAACCTACAGCGCAGAAGGCAGAGTTACTACCAACTGAGCTGTAAGACTCAAGAAGTAACGCAAGAGTTTGACTGGCCTCACAGCTCAGTTGGTAGTAACTCTGCCTTCAGCGCTGTAGGTTGTGGGTTCGATCCCCACCTAGAGCAAACATTTGTGTGATGAACATAGATGTTTGCTCTGTGTCTGGGTGTTAGTAAGTGTCATATATGTATGTATTTATAAAAAAAAAAAAGTATGTAAGTATTCTATCAGTTATTTAGTTCCCATAGTACAAGCTTTGCTTAGTTTGGGGCTAGATGGCGATGTGTAAAATGTCCACCAATATTTATTATTATTATTTATTATTATTTATTAATTATACTCGTATAATGACGGTCGTAATAAGTCTTCCTCCAGTTTTTGACAACCATAAGCACGAGTGAACACGCACAGACTTTTCTACTTCAGTTTTCCCACCCCTCTGCAATCTGGGAGTAAAACTGCTTTCACATGGCGCGACGCAAACTATACGGCATGGCGTGATGAGACAAGGTGTCTGTCTTCAATTAAGATTGGAGATTACAAAATGGAACATGGCGAAATTTCAGAAATACTGTAATGAAATGTTTGGACGTGCCTCTGACGAAACCCTTTAGACATCTTCAAGGATTTAAGCACCTGGTGATCTGAGAGGATGTCTACCGTACTTGGGGATTACAGTCGTGATCCTATTTATTTTTTACTAGCGACCCGCCCCGGCTTCGCACGGGTAGCATGTTATTATACATATAAACCTTCCTCCTGAATCACTCTATCTATTAAAAAAAACCGCATCAAAATCCGTTGTGTAGTTTTAAAGATATAAGCAAACATACATACATACATACATACATACAGACGCGGGAAGCGGAAAGCGACTTTGCTTTATACTATGTAGTGATTAAGAAATAAGATCACACTTACGGTACGGCTTTTCAGATCTCCAGGCGCTCGGATACTTGTAGGTAGTCAGAGGCACGTTCAAACAACACATTTGGCACATACCCAAATTTTACAGTAAACATTATGTGACAGGTACCAAGCTCGTCGCCGCGTAAAAGACTACTCACGACTTTTCCTTTCACCATTATAAGCACGTGTTAATGCAAATATTTTTTTATACCATACAAATCCATTGATGCAAGACCGGGATTTGACCCCACGACCTTCGGATTGAAAGTCGAGGTACGTCCCACTCGGCCAACACGGCTTTTTGGGAAGAAATAATAGTTTATTTAGAGAACACTCAGGAACTGCCATCCTAGAACTGTTAATATAATAATGAGGGATGAAATATTCAGCAAAAACTTAGCATTAAAGACTTTAACCCTCGTATTCAAGAACGACACTATGAGAGCACGCACCCACAGTGGACGAAATCTTTTTTCATAAACATCACTTTATGTGTTGAGCGGCACTATGGAGCACGCTACCGTGTGCCTTTAGAGCTCAACTTTAGCTAGAGGCACACAACAATGTGCCTCTAGCTAAAGACTCACACTATGCAGTGTTGCACAACACATAAAGTGATTTTTATGAAAAAAGATTTCGTCCACTGTGGGTTCGTGTTCTCATAGTGTCGTTCTTGAATACAAGGGTAATAGTTTCTTCATACACTTAAAAACGAATATAGACTCTATTGATTTCTCGTTTGGTCTCAATGTTTTCATCGGATTTATTTTTAGTTTTTAAAACGTACCTAATTAAAAATACGAAAATTACATCATCTAATCTAAGTTGATTCACGTAGTTAATACGGCTAGTTACCTACCACCTTTTTTTCTGGTATTGCTGACGTTTCGAGACAATTCAGATGCACTTCATCACGCCCGAAGAAAAAAATAACGTAGTAATTAGGCGTATTTCTATTTAAAATGATTAACAACCACGATAATCTTTATTCTATGATTCACATAGTGCCCACCCGCGACACGCGCTGTATTTCATCGTATCTAATGTTGCATGTGTATGTCCCACCTATTAAAATAAAGGTGATTCAGTAGTGAATCATCGAATATCGCATGTGTATGTGTAATAGGCTGACTCACACAATCGTCAATTTACGCAAAAAGACGGTCATGTGTAAATAGCCTTAGGGTGAGTCGCCTAAGTGGAGCTGTACGGATCTGCGCTGAGCTGTGAGCGGACTAAAAACATTGTAAAAAACCGGCCAAGTGCGAGTCGGACTCGCGCACGAAGGGTTCCGTACCATTATTTATAAAAACGGCAAAAAAATCATGTTTGTTGTATGGGAGCCCCCCTTAAATACTGATTTTATTCTGTTTTTAGTATTTGTTCAAGTATTTGTTCAGCAACAGAAATATATAATCTGTGAAAATTTCAACTGTCTAGCTATCACGGTTCATGAGATACAGCCCTGTGACAGACAGACGGACAGACAGACAGACAGACGGCAGCGAAGTCTTAGTAATAGGGTTCCGATTTTACCCTTTGGGTACGGAACCCTAAAAAACGTTTTGTCTAAAACGTCGCATTGTCTAAAAACGTTGTTTTTGATGCGCATATGAATTTTTCGAATAGAAAAATATATTGATACACTCCGGTATTCGAAACCACGACCTTCTGATTGAAAGTCGAGGTATCCACTCGGCCAACACGGCTTTTGACAATGCTCACAGACATTGACACAGTAGACAATGACAGCGCTCAAATATTCGAGTTTGAAAATATTGAGCGCTGTCATTGTCTACTGTGTCAATGTCTGTGAGCATTGTCAAAAGCCGTGTTGGCCGAGTGGATACCTCGACTTTCAATCAGAAGGTCGTGGTTTCGAATACCGGAGTGTATCAATATATTTTTCTATTCGAAAAATTCATATGCGCATCAACAACAACGGTAAAGGTAAACATCGTGAGGAAACCAGTTAGTGTTTCTTGTAAGCAATGATGGGCTTGCAACCTGTCACGTATGGATTGCTAATTACTGCAAAATGTGGGCATATGTCAAATATAATGTTTGGACGTGCCTCTGACCCACTAAACATCTTCAAAGGATCTAAGCGCCTGGAGATCTGAGAGGATGTCTACCGTACTTGGGGATTACAGTCGTGATCCTATATTGTCATTGGTCCGTTCTGCACATTCTCTGCGTAGAATCTAATCGGAGCTGTATGAAGCTGGGTTACGCCAATGGAAACTCACCCTTAGGTTCGGACAGGGCTTTTGTTACTGTAGGTACGCTCAGAGTGAAGGTTTTTATAGACTGGATTGAGGTATTGTATGGCTTGCAGGCTCTCTGACTAAAGTCTCAGTTTCCTGAAATCTAAAACCGTAATTTTGTGAAATGCGTACACATCGTCGTCTAGCTCCTAACTATTGCTTAGTTATTAACTTAGCTTGTAATATGAGAACTAGATAATTGATAGAATACATAAATAAACTCTTTTTTAGGGTTGCGTACCTAAAGGGTAATTTTCTGTTGCTGCTATAACAACAAATACTAAAAACATAGAATTAAGGGCTCCCATACAACAAACGTGATTTATTTGCCGTTTTTATAGATAATGGTACGGAATTCTTCGTGCGCGAGTCCGACTCGCACTTGGCCAGATTTTTATAAATATCTACATGCACAAGATATATTACAACACCCAGACAGACTTATTATATTACGATGCTATTAGGTTCTAGGTAAATAAATAAATATTGGCACACTTTCACACAGCGTTATCTAGCTCTAAACTAAACAAAGCTTGTATTATAGGAACTAGATTATTACTTATAATTTCTTTTTATAACTATAGATTTCTTCATTACTTTTAAAAAAAAATCCCGACGTTTCGACTATGTTAGAATAGCCATGATCGCGGGCAGATTGATCTGTTTAAATATTTATAGTTATGTCTACTAATCACAAAAGCTTTTGTTTTAAAAACATACCTACCTAAAACACAACATGTTTGTAGTGTCTGGGACACTGATTTACGAGTAATCATAGACACCTTTTACATTATTACAGCAATGTTCTTCTGCTGTTAAAACACGGCCGCTTTATAACGGTTCTCGTTTATTGGAAAGACAATGCTTAAGCGGCCATTTTAACTGTAGTAATTACTGCGTCTCAGTGAAAGGGTACCCACCAACCTATTGTCGTTTGAGCAGGATACTTTTTGTACAATCGCCTACAAAAGTTAACCTTACGTCACTACATGGGCGTTATCCTGATCTCTGGAGCGTGATTTTATTTTTATTCCAGAAGGTTCCATTGACTTTTTCCATCAAGTTTAGCGCTTTTTGGAGATAAGACCGCCCATTGTACATTATTAGAAAATTATTTGTGCTAGGTATTATGTGTTCTTGTTTATTTCTGGTGTACAATAAATTATTATATATCCATCTATCAATAGGCATTTTTGAAATTAAACTATACTTATACCTATAAAATACCCGAAAAATGTATAATTTTGCATATTAAATAAATAAATAATAAATATTAGTGGACATTTTTACACAGCGCCATCTAGCCCCAAACTAAGCAAAGCTTGTACTCTGGGAACTAGATAACTGATAGAATACTCAAATACTTTTTTTTGTAAATACATACATGATGATAAATACTAACACCCAGACACAGAACAAACATTTATGTTCACCACACAAAATTTGCCCCAGGTGGGTATCGAACCCATAACTTACAGCACTGAAGGCAGAGTTACTACCAACTGAGCTGTGAGGCCGTTAGTAGATAGAAACACTTCACTTCTTTATTATTCACTTCTCTTTTTTTATAAGAGATTTTTTTTTATATAGAAACTAGCGACCCGCCCCTGCTTCGCACGGGTAGCATGTTATTATACATATAAACCTTCCTCCTGAATCACTCTATCTATTAAAAAAACCGCATTAAAATCCGTTGTGTAGTTTTAAAGATATAAGCAAACATACATACGCGGGAAGCGGAAAGCGACTTTGCTTTATACTACACTAGCTGACCCGCCCCGGATTCGCACGGGTAGCATGTTATTATACATATAAACCTTCCTCCTGAATCACTCTATCTATTAAAAAAAACCGCATCAAAATCCGTTGTGTAGTTTTAAAGATATAAGCAAACATACATACAGACGCGGGAAGCGGGAAGCGGAAAGCGACTTTGCTTTATACTATGTAGTGACTAGCTGACCCGTGCCCGCTTCGCTGTGCGTAAGACATTTCTAATACCATCGTTGACTTTTTTGTAGACCTTTTTAAGGTGTACAATACTGTAGTACATTATTCTGATATATCTCGTGGGGTTCAGCCAGCATTTGCAATGTAAGCGCAAAAAAATGTGTTTATTTACGACATCACATTAGAAACCTCTAAAATTATCAGTGTTTCTCTACAATTATGCATGTATTATACATATAAACCTTTCTCTTGAATCACTCTATTTATTAAAAAAAACCGCATCAAAATCCGTTGTGTAACTTTAAAGATATAAGCAAACATACATACATACATACATATTACATACAGACGCGGGAAGCGGAAAGCGACTTTGCTTTATACTATGTAGTGATATGTAGTGATTTTTTTATAAGAGATTTTTTTTATATAGAAATACAAAATTAAACAGGATCACGACAAAGTACGACAGACATCATCTTAGATCCTGGTGATCTTTACGACGCTACGCTTAGATCATTGAAGAGGAGGGTAGTCAGGGGCACGCCCAAACATTACTTTTGACACATGCCCACACTTTGCAGTTGCATTCCTTAAATGACATTTGATAGAGGTTTAGATGTTATTAAATCATGTCGTAATAGCTGAATCGATTTCAATGACATATCGTATAAGTAGTAAAGCCCTGGTTAAAATTGAAAAAGTTAAATAAGATCACGACTGCCCCCAAGTATGGTAGACATAACTCCCTAATCTTGATGATGAATCAAATGATACATTTTATCCGGATCGCGATCAAAGTCGCGGGATAAACCACTAGTTGCTTATAAATACTTGTTTGTAACCTTGTTGATCATAGGGTAAAATTAAATAACTTTTTGCTTAAAAATTTAAAAGCTGAATTGTTAATCCACTCTTGTCGCCGACTGTACCTGTTGTAGTAACTTTTTTTGTGTAGCTTCATTGTTGAGCTAGCTTGCTTTTAATGCCTGAGTTTGGAAGTTTAATGGAATATAAAGAGTTTGGAGGTAGATAAAAACTGTTAGGTTGTGTCAAGGTTAAAACCATTAAAAGATAATGTGCTTGATCAAATTATGCGAACAAGTCTGTTTTAACCAAGAATATGTCAAAATTTAAATGTATTTTATCTCGACCATAAACATAAATTATGTTTTATATTAATTACTAGCTGCTCGCTCCGGCTTTGCACGTGTACCTGGATAAAAAGTAGCCTATGTTGTGTTATTTTTATGTATAAGCTATTACTGCAAAGTTTAATTTTCATCCCTTCAGTACGCAAGTTGGAGTATTTTACAATCGGCCGCCTGTCTCACGGCAGCCTGTACCTATTTTTTTAGTATCATTATTTGTCATGTTTGAGCCTTCACCTAGTTCGATCTGACCTGAGTTTGAGTTTGAGTTTGAGTTTGAGTTTGAGTTTGAGTTTGAGTTTGAGTTTGAGTTTGAGTTTGAGTTTGAGTTTGAGTTTGAGTTTGAGTTTGAGTTTGAGTTTGAGTTTGAGTTTGAGTTTGAGTTTGAGTTTGAGTTTGAGTTTGAGTTTGAGTTTGAGTTTGTGTTTGAGCTTGCTGTTGGGCACTTGCATTGCAGTCTTCAATCATCACTTGAAACAATTCAACATTCACTATTCCGCTTGAAAAAGCCGCACACGTTCTCTCTTGTTATTCCGACAACCGTTTTTGTGTAACCAGCTTTACGATTCCCCTTTGGTTCAGATGTCACGTTTTTTAAATCATCGCGAATCGAGGCGCGCATACGAATACCGCGGGAATTAACTGGCGTTGCAAAAAGGTTATGTACTCACGGAGCCATACCACAAGCTTTTAAAGTAATATCAAAACAATAATGACTGGCCTCACAGCTCGGCTGGTAGTAAATCTGCCTTATCGACAACGTATCGTCCAAATGACAAAATTTTGGACATTGTTGTCGATACGATAGTGGTTCATGCTAACCCCCCAGAACATAGATGTTTGTTCTGTGTTTGGGTGTATGTATGTATGTCTATTTATGTATCATAAGTAATATCATTGCTTAGTTTAGGGTTAGATGGCGCTGTGTGATAATGTCCACCAGTATTTATTTATTTACTAGCGACCCGCCCCGGCTTCGCACGGGTAGCATGTTATTATACATATAAACCTTCCTCCTGAATCACTCTATCTATTAAAAAAAACCGCATCAAAATCCGTTGTGTAGTTTTAAATATATAAGCAAACATACATACATACACATACATATAGACGCGGGAAGCGGAAAGCGACTTTGCTTTATACTATGTAGTGATATTACTCGATAATTAATGGATTTTTTTGTTCGAATAATGTATAAGCGCATCAAAACACGTGCTCAAGACAGTGAAGGAAAACATCGTGAATAAACCAGTTATTGTTCTTGTAAGCGGCGATGGGCATGCAACCTTACGTATGAAATGCTAAATAATGCGACATATGGGTATATGCTAAATGTAATATTTAAACTTGTCTCATAATAACCCCTTTAGTCATCTTCAAAGATCTGAGCGCCTGGAAATCTGAGAGGATGTCTACCGTACTTGGGAATTACAGTCGTGATCCTATTATATTGTTTATTAAAACGCTATACGAGTTCGTAATGCGTTGTCACTCGCACCGTGAGTAATATTGTTTTGATATTACTTTTGAGCTTGTGGTACAACCCTAGTTTACTCCACACGTTACTGAGAGAATGAAATGAGACTTGGGTGTTCTTTCCGCTTTTTTTATAAAATATACAAAAAAATATGAAATAAATTAACACATAACACAACCTAATATAAATCCGATAGTTTATAAAGATATGCGTTTGTGGCTCAATCACGCCCAAACGACTCAACGGATTTGGATGAAATTTGGAATAAACATAGCCCATGGAATAGCATAAAGATTACGTTTTATCTGGGGCACCGGTGCGTTCCGTATGGAGATCCCGGAGCCCTTTGACATGCATGGAGGCCGGCCACCGGGTTGGTTTTAGTGAGTCGTCGAGTTTATCTCGACAACCTCACATAATCCAGCCACATTCCCCAATGTAGCTGGATAGTTGGTTGCAACTTTCAACCCGTTACCAAAAAAAAAAAAAAAGGTACTACGCGAGCGAAGCCGCTGGCAAAAGTTAATTGAATATAAATCTAATTTCACGAATCATAACAATACTTAGAAAACCAGAGACTTGCAAGTCTTCCGATGAAATTCGGCCGATTTAGAATTGCTAATTTTCCTTTTAATATACTAAAATATTAGTGGGTTTTTATCCCCAAACTAAGCAAAGTTTGTACTATGAGAACTGGATAACTTTTAAAATACTTTTATTATGTACTTTTTCTAATAAATACATAGGTAAATAATATACGATATAACACCCACAAAACAAACATTTAAGTTCATCACAAAAATGTTTGTTCTGCGTTGGAATCGAACGCTCAATCTACAGCGCAGAAGGCATAGCTACTACCAACTGAGCTGTGAGGTCAGTCATGCTAATGAATCTGTATATGATTTTAAACAAAGATATTTATGATGCATGGGCTGTACTCAGTGCACGGTTATGCCCAACCACATGAAACTAATTCTCACAGTTAGATAGAATTTCTGCCATAGGTGCAAAACGCGCTCACAGAACCATTAGTGTTTTTGTTTATAATGCTCAGTCAGCAATAACTTTATCTGTATTAATAGCCAGGGCCGGATTTAGAAGTACGGCCCTGGGGCAAGGAATCACTTAGTTATTTCTCAAATAGATTATACGATTTTTAACATTCAAGTTTTACAATAGTTTATTGTAAGACTAATTAAAATTGTATGCAACCTGTCACGTGTGGAATGCAATAGTTAGTATTGCAAAATGCGGACATGCGTCAAATGTAATGTTTGGACATGCCACTGACTAACCCCTTTATATATCTTCAGGGATCTTGACGCCTGGAATTGAGAAGATGTCTACTGTACTTGGAGATTACAGTCGTCATCCTATTTTTTTCATTTACAACACATAATAAAGTACTTATAAGAATAAATTGTTTATATGACTGTCAGAATTCGGATGTTTTTTTATATTATTGTTTAAGCCCCTCGGTTGCCCTAAGTCCGGCCCTGTTAATAGCAAAGTATTGATGGTATTAGCTAAATAATACAAAAATAAAACCCTAACATTTTTTTGGATTACGTACATAATACCTACCTGAAGATCATAACAGTCATGACATGAGTGTAATTATTTTCAGATTCAGACTTTCAGCAGACATAGTAAAACACCTGAGAAAGTTATTCTACAAAAGGATAGATTAATTTCTCGGCAAACATTGTATAGTTACATTCTACGTCTAATCTACCAGTTTTTGTCTACTCTTTTATCAATAAACTATCTGTCACGACGGACGTTGTCCTGTCAAATTTCAATAATCCCATAGAATAAAGCATTTTCAGTTTATCCCGAACTTAACGTTGGATTATACACAAAAAATCACAAAAATTATAAGTATCGGTCAAGCCGTTTCGGAGGAGGTTGGTTACAAACACTGTGACACGAATTTTAACTTAATAGAAGAAGAAGATAGTGTATTAAATATGAAGAAAAATTAAAAAAATATATTTTAATCAAAATAATTATGTAAGCAGACCCAAAACCACAGGCTGTAAAAGTACTTTTTGGTTTGTCTTGTGTGTTCGAAATAATTTATTCTAAGAAATTGCCAACCTGGTAAGTTAGTAATTAATGATAATTAATAATTTCAGCAAAGTAACAATATTTATGTAAGATCCTGAAACTTGGCTAAATTAACCCAAAACAACTAAAGAAGCCAGCCCGAAAATCGTCCCAATTTCCATTCGGAATTTTCTACAATGAGCCAAAACGAAATCACTTACAATTTCCCTAATAATAACAAAAGTTTGTTTGCCGTCTGCGCGACCGAGATAAGGCAGTCCAAACATACGATTTTTTTCTCTTTTTTGTTTGTCAAATAAACAATGAAGCCGACCGCTCGAAAATAATTTGTTTGTATATTTTACGGCAACAATGTGTGGACTGTAGTGGTTGTTTTGGAGGTTACGAGTGTGGTAAGAATATATTGAGTTCTGATTTGATATATAGCGAACAATCGGCGAGCGGGACCAAAAATAAATAACGTTGTACAACGTATCCTTACGCTCTGGGGGGTTAACACGAATCACTACCGTATCATCTTTAAACTCAAGAAAAAACTATACACAAGTGACACAATAAGTGTCAGTTTTGACGTTTTGACCATACGATAGTGATGCTAGCGCCACAAGAAATGAAAACCGTAGTTTGCTACATCCAAGGAATACTAGAGTAAAATAAATATTAATATCATTTTTAGGGTTCCGTACCCAAAGGGTAAAAACGGGACCCTATTACTAAGACTTCGCTGTCCGTCTGTCTGTCTGTCTGTCCGTCTGTCTGTTACAGGGCTGTATCTCATGAACCATGACAGCTAGACAGTTGAAATTTTCACAGATTATGTATTTCTATAGCTGCTCTAACAACAAATACTAAAAATAGTATATAATAAATATTTAAGGGGGGCTCCCATACAACAAGCATGATTTTTTTGCCGTTTTTATAGATAATAGTACGGAACCCTTCGTGCGCGAGTCCGACTCGCACTTGGCCTGTTTTTTTTACACACATTATTGTTTACAACTCTGAATAATCAGTTTCAATGCGCAGATTTAAATATAAATAAATAAAGTTTTAAATTTCGAATGCAAAGTTTGTAAATGCTAAGTCTGGCATTTTATTTTTATCGTCCTTCAGACAATATTTATGCTGTGTTTACACAGTATAAGCCAGTAGACAGCTACTAGCATGGCCACTCGTACACCAGTGCTACTCTCACAGTTGTTTACATGGTAATGAGTGCCAGAGTGAGTTGTGTTCTTACGAGCTTCAGAATTTATGTTTAAATAATGTGAAATGCGAGCTACTATACTAGTAAGAGTAGGTAAGCTATTAAAGAACGGCAACCAGTAACATAAACTTAGAATTAACTACTTGAATATATTTTACTGATACTTTAGTAAATAAAGTACAAACCCACAACGCACATACACAAGCAAAGTCATGCCTTTTTTCTGAAGAATTGGGTTTACAATTGTCATTGATCAGTGTTTTTGTTCAAATAAAGATAAGAATTGAAAAAAAAATGAAAATGAATTGCACGACTCAAAAAAATTATCAGTAATCATCATGTACACCTCTTGCTAGATTTTACCTACTCAGTTTAGACCCTTGAAGATGTATTTGACTTAGTGCAGTAATTTAAGACACACCCAAACATCACATAAGGCAACCATGTGTCTAGTTTTTGCATTAGTTAGTATCCATTCGTGATTGGTTGCAACCCTCATCACCGTTGAAATATCGTACGATAATCAATTTGTAGTGAGCTACTGATCGACCCCTATAAACAAAATGTAATTCTGTGCGAAATAGTACTTTAGTAACTTTCAAACATTGTAAAACCTTTAAATCTTTCACTGTGTACACCTTGCCTTATCCAGGTATTTGAGTGCTCAATGTCTGTCGTCGACAGAATAAAATGCGCATTATTTTGCTACTTAAGTTTCAATATTGTTTTTACAATAACCCTCGTATTCAAGAACAACACTATGAGAACACGCATCCACAGTGGACGAAATATTTTTTCATAAACATCACTTTATGTGTTGAGAGACACTACATAATGTCACTAGAGGCACATTGTCGTGTGCCTCTAGCCAAAGTTGAGCTCTAAAGGCACACGGTAGCGTGCGCCATAGTGCCGCTCAACACATAAAGTGATGTTTATGAAAAAATATTGCGTCCACTGTGGGTGCGTGTTCTCATAGTGTCGTTCTTGAATACGAGGGTTAGTCTTTCGATATAAAATGGGCGCTCGGAGACTGTTATTTTAGTAAATTGGTAGATATTTATTATTAAAATTTGAAGGTAAAATGGTGAATTTCTACGTCACGTACAGAGTTACTCGTGCTGATCTAAAGCTATATTCGAGTAAACCCGCACGACATGTATCGATATGATAGCATTTTGGATGAGAAAAGCCAATCTATTTTAACATACAATGTGTATTAATTGTGGCTTTATTCAAATTAAGGTTATAATTCAAACAATGTTCGTATTATTTGTATTGGCGCCCAACATGGGGCTTCTATTTAAGGGTACTGTACTTAATCGAAATCAGTTATTCAAAATGTCACTGACACCCATTGTGTTCATTCAAAAACCTTTTTTTTTCTGAATATCCACGAATAGAATTTAAAAGTTATCTTTGGCGCCCAACGTGGGGCTATCATTATGGTCATCTCAACCGTGACATCAACCAAAATAATATAAAATTCACTCAATTCAGCAGAATGGCTCGTCATCCCAATAGGGCCTTTCAATTTTTAACATCATGTCGCGTCAAGTTACGAGCTTTTCGCACTTTGTCCAATTGGGTGCAATAACATTAACATTGACTGCATGCAAATTGCTCGAAAACCTCCCTTTGTCAACTTCACTTTGAAACTTATACCTCGGACCATAAAGTTCAATTTAGTTTAATATTTTTAAAGCCTGTGTATTAAATAACTAGAGCCTTATGTCGGTGGAGGAAGGTTAGTTTTCGGAGTGGATAAATGGATGACTCGTCTTTCTTTCAGCGTTTTGGTTTCAAAGTGTAATGTTTTAGTGGAAGGCACATCCGGTTACAAACTGATTTCGTTAACAGGAGTAGTTTAGATAAAGATGCAAGATTTTGCAAGGATTAATAGCTGCGTCCGCAATTTCACCAACGAAGATTACTTTTATCAGAATAAAAATAGTCTAGCATTTGGGTAATGTAGTTTTCTATTCATCATCATCTTCCTTTCTTTATCCTAATATTATAAATGCGAAAGTTTGTGAAAAGATATATATGTTTGTACCCTAATCAAACCTAAACGACCAAACTGATTAAGAAAAAAATTGCTTTAGTATCTTGATAAAAAATCAGATAAAAAAGAAGATCCCTTCTTCTTCTTATAATCCGAAAAACCAACCTTAATTGATAAAAAAAAATGCAAAAAGGATTATTTGGGTAAAGATGGCGCTGGTGTGCAAAACATTAGTCATCCCAGACCGAAAAAATTGAGAAAAAATAACGCATTCTTCCAAAAAGATTAAATCCTCTAAGGTTATTCAAAATTAATTTTGTCAGAAAAAACTAACATGAATTTGACTACCGAATTTATTTTATCAGGTTGAAATTTAATATTTCTATGCGATTATTGAAATTTGGGCACTTTGGGCAGGAAAATGTATATCACGGCTAGTCCTTCTATAAGCCTGTATCTCTCTATTATAACTTTCTTTTAGTCAAATAATTTTCAGAATCGGATCAATACTTCTGAACATTACGTAGGAGACGTCCTAAATATACCGCTTTATTATTTGACGTTTCCCAAATACCGTAAGAGACGCTCATTTCTAAGTAACTCTTTCAACTTCGTAAACAGGAAGCAAAAGTTGGCTGCTTTATTTTAATGCAGGATTAACAGGCAATTCAAAAGATGCTTATTAATTTCAGTTGAACAATGTTTTATAAACACAATAAGACTGTAAAGATTTTCAAATTCAAATAAGATATACATCGTTGCGTCGGGTGGAATGTTCAACTCATTTGAAGATGCTGTTGTCAGGAACATGTTTTAAATGGAGTAGGTTTTATACGGCTTTGTCCACAGAGAAGACAATGGTCAATATAAATATGAATGATATTAATAAAAACCGGTCAAGTGCGTGCGCAATGTAGGGTTTCGTTACACAACTAACAACGTTATATCAAGTAATTTTCAATGTTATTTGTACAAAAAAAATGATTATTTTCTTCTTCGAATACATTTTATAAGTTGGTCAACTATTACGTCTTTTACTCGAAAACTTGTAACGCCTACTTAGCTGTGATAGTTTTACTTTTAAGTTCGTTATATGTACAACTACCATGAATTTTTTTACGCCTTTAAACCCAATAGTTTAGATTTTTGAAGAGGTTTTTCACTAGTTTCTAACAAAAAGTGGCACTTTAAAGATTAATATTTCACAAACGAATCCCATAATCAAAAAGTTGTTTTATACCATACCTACTTTAAAAAGCTTATTTTATAGGTTAGGTTAGATTGAATCACTCGCTGCGCTCGTGATTCAATCATTAGAATCCTTCACTTGCTCGTGACTCATCTACGGCCCTCGCTTTAAATCTGTCCTTTATTCACTAGTTGCATAATATACTATTCTCAAACCCTCCATACTTTTTAAAGACCTATCTAACGATACCCCACATCAGAAAGTACGCGAGAAAAAAAAACATTTTTTTAGGCCTACACCTAAAGAGCATCCCCTCCTTAAAAAAATGTTTTTCAACATTTTATTCTACGACTTGGTTGCTAGCTGACTAAGCCACGAATTTCCTCACGGTGTATTTCTTCACCAATTTGAACAGAGGTCACTGTTTTTTTCAGTTTTTAATTCATCGATGCACTAAATATTGGATTAAAAGATCCGATCCCACAGAAAATACGACTCTTGTTATAGTATAAATAAGAGGTCATATGTCTCAGAAATAAAATTCGCATACGAACTGAGGTCACTATATGCGTACTATACTATATAAAAAAATATGTGACGAACTTTATATAAGTTTTATGAGCATCATACGAAGTGTAAATTTTAGATAAACTTCATAACTCCAATATAGTGAAAAGTGGGATAATAAAATATTTACCAGACCAAAATCTCTCTTATTCTTACAGGTTCTGTCACAGTTAGTAACCTTATTACGACGTGTTACGGACCAAATTCGAATGTCGTTCCGTGTTTTCTCAATGGGGCGTGTATTCGCTGCGATGTATCTGAAATATTGAATTACAATAGGTTTTGTCAGAATTCGTGTATCGAGCGGTATCAAAGTCAATGTAGGTTTAGCAACAGTTTCTTGCATTATCGCGGCACTAGTTCAGGGGAACTCGTACTTTTGGGACAAGGTTTTTGTAAAATTGCTTGCCTAGCATATAGGTATAGGTAACCCTTAACCCGGCGAGGATGTGGGGGGCCAATTTGACCCTGTGAGTTTTTAATTGAGTGTAGTTTTTTTCCCGCGGCCGAAGGATTCTGAACTTCTTAGTAGCTGTTGCTAAGGGATCCGCCTGCACGCCGATCACGGCTACATAGTCGTCTGGCTCCTATGACAGGAGCCACATAGGTGCAAACTTAAAAAGGGTACATATGACCCTGCCACAACCGCGACGTAACACTTTTGTGCTATGTTTGGGAAATGTTTATTATTGAATTTTTTGAATACAATGAATAACCGGGAGCGTAATGATGATTATTTATACGTCAGATTTTAATACAATCAGATAGTGAAGACGACTTGCTGTCTGTAGGTAGTGAAATTGAAGATCATTTGAGTGCACGCAGTCAAGATAGTGAAACTAAGAAGTTTTAAATAAAACAACATGGCTTCTTACCAACATTTTCGACTTTGGTAGTTATGACCTATTTTTAAATCCCATACTAATGTATCAAATGTAATGTTTGGACGTGCCTCTGACTAACCTCTTTAGATAACTTTAAAGATCTGAGCATCTTGAGATCTGAGAGGATGTCTTGTCTACCATACTTGGGGTTTACAATCGAGATAAAAATAAACAAACTTTTTTTTTACGAATTGTGTTCAAAACTAGTGCTCAACGCCAGATAAGACGGAAATTTAATAACACGGAACCTTTCAGTTCGCTATTTTGTTGTTGTATCTACTCTTAAGGTAATAGTAGGTGCTTGGGCTAAAAGCATGGAAACCAATCCTTATATCTTCACCGCAAGATTAAAAGCGGTGAACAACGTGCGGTAAATTGACTCAATTGAATGTGTGGTTCAATTTCTTGGTGGTGACAAAACCATACATCTTACCTACCTTTTACTTTTATAATATTAGTATAAATATAAATCACTACATAGTATAAAACAAAGTCGCTTTCTCTGTCCTTATATCCCTATGTATGCCTGAATCTTTAAAACTACGCAACGGATTTTGATGCGTTTTTTTTTAAATAGATAGAGTGATTCAAGAGGAAGGTTTATATGTATAATCTATACTTATAATAAATCTGTAGAGAGGTCAATTCTGTACATGAAATATATTTCCAAAATAACTATCAGGGGGTGATTAGGGATCGATACTGATGCCAAAAATGCAATCAGTAAAATTTTTGTCTGTCTGTCTGTCTGTCTGTCTGTCTGTCTGTCTGTCTGTCTGTCTGTATAACCGTTATAGAAACAAAAAATACTCGACGGATTTTAACGAAACTTGGTACAATTATTTTTCATACTCCTGAGCTGGTTATAGTATACTTTTTATCACGCTGCAATCAATAGGAGCAGAGCAGTGAAGGAAAATGTTGGGAAAACGGGAGAAGTTACTCCATTTTTTAAGCTTCCGTCGCGTGTGCAACCTTAATGGTTAAAGCTACACAGAATTCATGTATGACGGAAATGTTCTCCTTAAAATTATATAAAAAATATTCCACGACAGCATATGTCTATCTTTTATGGTTGACTCACAATAACACGTGTAACTCCCGATAGCTTAGCAGTTCGAAGCTTTCTGATTATATTTTTGTCTACTCTTACGTTTATAACACTCTCAGTCATCCCTAATTAAAAACGCGAACGCACAGGCAGGCGGCTTGCTTGGCACCTAGAGGCTAGCGAGTAGCTTCGTAAAACGAACATTCTCGAACGTTCGCGACCGGCCTAGCAGCTAGGCGTCAAACGCGCAGTTCGACCGGTCGCGAACGTTCGAGAAAAAAAGAAATCAACAATAATTGTCTAATGACAAAAAAGCTGTGAAAAAAAAACGTTTTATATAAAGACATTCTGTAGTATATTTAGTATCAGCATTGCACCCGTGCGAAGCCCGGGCAGGTCACTAGTACATGCATAATATAGTAGAGAAACACTGATAATTTTAGAGGTTTCTAATGTGATGTCGTAAATAAACACATTTTTTTTGCGCTTACATTGCAAACGCTGGCTACCAGTATTGTACACCTTAAAAACGTCTACAAAAAAGTCCGCGATAGTATTAGAAATGTCTTACACACAGCAAAGCGGGCACGGGTCAGCTAGTATAGTATAAAGTAAAAGTATTTCTGTCTATATTATGTCTCTCTGTCTGTGACGTTATCACGACCAAACTGTGCCGATTGTGGTAAAATGTAATATAGAGATAGTATAATTATAGTCTCGGGAAGGACATGACAACTTTTTTTTAAATCTTTTTATATTTCGGAAATTCAATACGATAAAGTTGTCAATAACTGATTTTCTGAATCTACGCGGAGGAAGTCGTGTGTAAAAGCTAGTTTTCTTCATAACATCGACCATTCGTTGAAGCTTGGTTTTATGTGTTCATTTATATTAAAAGCGGCGATGGGCTTGCAACCTGTCATGTATGGAATGCTAACTGCAAAATGCCCTCTTTAGGAATCTTTTAATATCCAAGCGCTGGGAGATCTGAGAGGATGTCTATCGTACTTGGAAATATTTATCTTAGGTTTAAATTTTACATTAGTAAAATTACATTAGGTATCTACCTAAAGTTCTTAAACATTACATTAGGTAGATACCTAACCGCTTTTAATTTAAATATAAATAATGTTTTAAGAAATTCCCTCTGAAAACTTTGACGCATTTTGTTATTTCTATATATTAAACAAAGTTCATTACATATTTTTGTATGATTAGGGAAAAACATCCATTTAGATCCTCAAAAGTCCCCAGTAAAACTAATTACTCCGTAGTGTCGGCGCGGCGGCGGCGTCGCGGTTCTGTTTGCCTATTAGCCGGAGAATTACATTAAAAACTTTACTATACAAACCTTGAGGACAGAGACAATGCAGGATGTAGTTTTTGAAGTGAACCTTAAAGGTCATAGCTCATTAGAGCCACCCTACCCCGACCGTCTCATCTCGTGCGGTTAGTGTATAAATTAATTTCGATTGGACATACCTACGCTCCTTAGAGCAACACGAACTTCCTACGGAAAGGAGTAGTCTTAGCGATAGATTACTGTTAAAATAGTTTTGGCGTTTGTTGCGGGGGGAAATGTACACACAAGTGCAGTTCCGCACACTTACATGCAAAAACAAAACTGCCAACTGACTGTAATGATGACGTTAACTCATAAACAATCCAACAGAACTGCAACGCAAAAACATTTAATAATGCCTAGACCCAGACTAGAGTTATATAAACGTAACTGTGCTTACATGACATGCAAAATTTATAATAATTTACCTTGTTTCTTACTAGAAAAACGCGGAAATATGTTTAACAAGGCACTAAAGGAATGGTTGATAGATAATTGTTTTTATTCAATTGATGAATTTTTTGAAATTTGACATTTTATTATTCTTTATTTGCATGCAATTACATAATTTTAATACTTTATTCTAATTTAATTTGTTGACATTATTATTATGATTGTAATTAATATAGATAGGTAGGTATGTATATAATTATTGACTATTTGTATGTCATAACATTATGGCAGAATATGTGAAACTTCATTTGACATTTATTACCATTAATTTTACTAACCATATTCTAAACAAATAAATGAATTTTGAATTTGAATTTTGAACAATACACTAATAATTCATGTACAGATGACTCACACATTGACATGTTTTATAAAATATGTGTATGCCCACTTGAGCTTGTACTTTGACAGAGGGGACCGCGACGAATGGCTACTCCCTTCCGTAGGAAGCCCGTGTTGCTCTAAGCTACGCTCATTCCATCAACTCCGTGATGTCACTGGATAGCCTCGCTTGCAAGCTTTAACCAGGGGGACTACTCTTCAAAACGATCAACGATATATCCGGACAAACGTTACATCGTTTCTGACTATATTTTTAAAGATTGAACGACATTGCTTTTGACAATTTACTTCGTACATTCTACTACGATTTCTAAGAATATATCGGAGCACTGTCGAATCGTTTCGATAATGTCGATATCGTTTTGCAGAGCTGTCCACGTGTGACTCACGCAAGTGGGCAACTCGGTGACAACTTGCATGTTTTTCTTGCGTTGACTGCGCACTACGTTGACAATGCGATGTTTACTGGTGACGCGCCGTCCACCCGTGGACCACCGAGGTATGTTGGTCGTGTGCCACGTGGCTCTAATGAGCTATGACCTTTGTTTTTGTTGGATGATTCAGTTTTGTTTTAAATACATTGAATCAAATACATTGTTTTTAACAATTGAATACAATTCAATTCTGCATATCATTGGCATTTCATAGGTATTTTTTGATTTGTTATAGCTTCAATAATTGTTCAGCTATAATCAATGTTTGTCGAGACGTCATGGCCAATAGGTGCGAATTATTGAGAATCAAACAACAATTACAGGTAAGGATAGGTAAGACTAGAATCGTTTGCGACGGCTGAGTGGTTCATAGACGGGTGCGGGTTTGGGTTGAATCGTCAAAGGCTCTAATGTCATTGGTCGTTCAATAATAAACAATATACTATATCGGGTTTTTATGGGATCCCTCACACTAGGCTGCTCGCGATCATCGAGCCGACAACATCGTTGTCGGCGTTCAAAGTTTATTAGTGCTCCACCATGTTTGGAAATGAAGACGATAGATCGTACCTACTCCGACTCGCACATATTTATTTAGTAAGTACAATTTGCATAATTCATCACTGAAATATAAGTTTTATATTCAGAGGGTCAAAGTCAAACCCTTGATTAGAAATACTTACCCTCGTATTCAAGAACGACAATATGAGAACACGCATCCACAGTGGACGAAATCTTTTTTCATAAACATCACTTTATGTGTTGTGCGACACTGCATAGTGTGACTAGAAGTGTCGTGTGCCTCTAGCCAAAGTTGAGCTCTAGAGACACACGGTAGTGTGCGGCATAGTGCCGCTCAACACATAAAATTATGTTTATGAAAAAAGATTTCGTCCACTGTGGGTGCGTGTTCTCATAGTGTCGTTCTTGAATACGATGGTTAGACTACTTAAGCCTAACATAATCACTACATGGTATAAAGCAAAGTCGCTTTCCGCTTCCCGCGTATGTATGTTTGCTTATATCTTTAAAACTACACAACAGATTTTGATGCGGTTTTTTTTAATAGATAGAGTGATTCAGGAGGAAGGTTTATATGTATAATAACATGCTACCCGTGCGAAGCCGGGGCGGGTCGCTAGTTTTAAATAAAACATTAACTATTTCTTGTTACAGAAGTCCAATCTTGTTTGATTTCAAAGACGGCCTTTGTAAGCAACAAAATTCGTTTACCTGAAACATTTTTCTGTTGTCGACTCTACAGAGGTCCGATCTTCTTTGAAGATACCTACTCTTATCAAGATATTCTCCTCGAATTGTAAGAAAATATCATATAACTAATATCCAGCTCACGACTTCATAGTGTAGGTATCTGTTACTTTATTTATATTTCATCATAACATTTAATATAAAGATTTTGATAAAAGGTCTACTCTACTTTTACAAAGGATAAAAAATTAAGGTTTTTTTGTTAATGATCTAATAATAACCCAGGATTTAAATGGTGTTTTCTACCTAAGCCTATGCAGTTTGTGCTGTAAAAGTATGAATACCTAAAAAAATAAATAAAACTTAAATATACATAATAATAAGGATTACTTATTTTAGATCTAAAGGGTGCTGTGTAAAATTTTCATAAATAAAATATTATGTATATTTAAGTTTTATTTATTATTTAGGTATTCATACTTTTACAACTAATGCTAACAAATGCAAAATGTAAGCATGTTCCAATTATATTGTTCGGACGTGCCTCTGACTACCCTCACTAGACATTTTCAAAGTATCTTAGCGCCTGGAGATTTGAGAGGATGTCTACCGTACATGGGAATTACAGTCGTGATGCTATTTTTTTGTTTTACTTATTTTGCAAAATTCCTCATTATAACACCCAGATAATGTTTGTCCTAGGTGTTTACCAAACCAGCGCAGAAGGCAGAGTTACCAACAGAGCTGTACCAATTACATAATACGAGTATATTTATAATTAGTTAGGTACTGGCAATATTTCAACGCTATTTAGAAAACGTGATTTATGTCTTATCTTACAGAAACAATGCTTCTACCCACGCAACATTTTACTGAGCATAATAATTACACCTTTTCGTGACTTTAATGTGAAATTACAATACATTTTTATAAAAGAAAATGTATTTTTGTGTTGAAGATTATATTCGCGAGGTGCTGAACAGCGCTTTAAGTATCTTGATATATTTATAAGTTCATAAATCGTACCTTAGCTCTGATGCGATAAGTCAGGGGTGACTTACCCTCGTATTCAAGAACGACACTATGAGAACACGCACCCACAGTGGACGAAATCTTTTTTCATAAAAATCGCTTAATGTGTTGTGCGACACTGCATAGTGTGACTAGAGGCACATTGTCGTGTGCTTCTAGCCAAAGTTGAGCTCTAAAGGCACACGGTAGCGTGCGCCATAGTGCCGCTCAACACATAAAGTGATGTTTATGAAAAAAGATTTCGTCCACTGTGGGTGCGTGTTCTCATAGTGTCGTTCTTGAATACGAGGGTTAAAGGTAGACAAGAACTTATAAGTTCTTGCAGTATAAATACTGCTTTGAACTTTCAAAAATAAGACTAATTAGTGGATAAGTGAACCTTCGTTGAAAAAAAACCGGCCAAGTGCGAGTCGGACTCGCGCACGAAGGGTTCCGTAGCATTATCTATAAAAACGGCAATTCACATTTGTTGTATGGGAGCCCCCTTTAAATATTTATTTTATTATGTTTTTAGTATTTTTTTTATAGAATCAACCGAAATACATAATCTGTGAAAGTTTCAACTGTCTAGCTATCACGGTTTATGAGATACAGCCCTGTGACAGACAGACGGACGGACGGATAGACAGACAGCGACGTCTTAGGTTCCGATTTTACCCCTTGGGTACGGAACCCTAAAAACATTTGACTGTAAAATAGTAAAATTCGGAAAAACTGACTGGCTTTTTCCTTTGCGATTAACATTTGTCGCTGTGCACGTGTACTATACTATATTAATTAACCACTAAAAATAAACTAAATTAACTGGTAAAATAAACTTGTATTCTGGAGGGCGTATTCCTTTTAGTAGGTATGTTAAAACGTGGTTAAAGATATTTATTTTTCTCAAAGAAATGTACATTTCACTTATAGAGAAACTATTTAAATAAAGTAAGTTAATGTAAGCTTCGAACAATCGAAATTATTAAGTAAAGTACATAATAAAAATAAGTAAGGTAGTTACTAAATTTTAGAGGCAGAAAGTTAACAAACAAATATTTTTTACTACCCGCAAAATACGCACTTATTGAGTATTCGCGTGAACAATGCAGGTCCGATCGATGTGTCACAGCGCAAATTAGTCAGTAGGTTTATCAGTTTATTTTAGTAAAGTAAAATCATTTAGAATACGTTTTTTTAGCTTTCTTTTAAATACACCAAACGATTCTGAATCCTTCACTTCCCTAGGCAATTTGTTATAGAGCTGTACACCCTCAAAGATAATAGTTCTTTTTCCAAGAGTAGTACGAACTCGTGGTAAAAGTATGTGATCTTTTCTACGACTAAAACAAAGACTTTGACAGGAGTTTTTTGCTATAATGTTGTCCATTTGGTATTTTAAAATAGATATCCGCAGAATCACGCCTGTTAAAATAATCCCCAATGTTCAACCCCTAAAGGGATGCCTTTTCAGGGACAAACATTGCCCTGTTAAGGTAATGCTTGAAATTTTTGTATGGGCTGAGTCTACCCGGATAAGTCGGAAAAAGTGAGAAAACCGCGTTATCTTGAAATCCATCAAACTAAACAAATATGTAATAGATTAGATATAAGTAGAATATAACAAATATTAGGTAACAGTATATTATTATATAAAGTTTAAAATATCTAAATTATATAAATGAATACTCCAAAAAAGGAGCATTAGACGTAATAAATGTAAAACCAAGAAAAAAAAAAAAAAAAAAAAAAAAAAAACCATCTTACTAGATAAGAAGCTGTCTTTCATTTATGTAGCTAGTATGATTTATGTAACGAATATTAAAAAATTACCTGTTTAGCTATTCATAGTTTTGAATAAAAATTAGTGATTTGGAAGAGCCAACTTTGTTAATTAAATCTATCGAGAAAAGTTTCACCAATCGTGTTTCTGTCTATAATTTATCTAGATTATATCCTTAAGTTATCTTTGTCATAAAAAACAAAACTGTATGTTTTGCGGTTTCAATAACCTTAAATTTCAATAATCACATAGAGAAAAAGCCCATAATTTTATCAGATTTTTACTATTTTGCAGGATTACCACTAGTATAACTGAGGTACAAGAATAAATTATGGGTAAGCCAAAGAAAGTATGGTGTGAAAGACGAAAACAGAATAAAGTGAAAACAATAACTCTCCACCTCCATCGTACCATAACGAATTACCCCAGGAGATCATGCACCGTTGCTTGTTAAAATGTCAGGGTATCTTACGTATAAAATTACTGCTTAATTAGTTCGCAGCGGGCCTCTGTTTTATTTTACAACTTCCCTAGGGGTGCCGCAGTTCAACCTTTATATAACCTAAGTAGTATGTGAAAGTTTGTTTGAATAACATACGGCCCAACGCAAAGTAAGTATAAAAAAATAGAGATCTCCAGGCGCGCAGATCTTTGAAGATACTTAAAGAGGTTTGTCAGTGGCACGTCCAACACATTGCATTGCAGTAGTTAGCTTTCGTAACATGAGCCCAACGCATTGTATAAATAAAAATAAAAAGTAATAAAA
Organism: Hydriomena furcata; assembly: GCA_912999785.1. Classification (NCBI taxonomy): domain Eukaryota; kingdom Metazoa; phylum Arthropoda; class Insecta; order Lepidoptera; family Geometridae; genus Hydriomena; species Hydriomena furcata. The sequence goes on from OU538837.1 coordinate 11,677,019, forward strand.
TATAGATATCTGCAGGCGCTCAGATCTTTGAAGATACTTAAAAGGGTTAGTCAGTGGCACGTCCAACACATTGCATTGCAGTAGTTAGCTTTCGTAACATGAGCCCAACTATTTGTATGTATAAAAATAAAAATAGAGATTTCCGGGCTCTCAGATCCTTGAAGATATCTAAAGAGGTTAGTCAGAGGCACGCCCAAACATTACATTTGGCACATTGCATTACAGTAGTTAGCTTTTGTAACATGATAGGTTGCGAAACAACAAAAAAATATGTACTCGTAGTATTCATCTGAAACTTTGTGAGGAGGAAAAATCTTCAGGCGCTCAGATCCTTAAACTATCTCTACATAAAATTTCATCACAATAGACTCAGCGGTTTGGTCGTGATAACATCACAGACACACAAACAGGGAGTAATCCCTGCCTGTGTCTGTCCGATTGAAAATCGTGATCCTATTTTTTGTAATTCTTTTAAGATTTATACGAATTTTACCTAGTAGATTTGCCGACAAGGCTGAATCATTACTTGGGTAGTTTATTAGTCTTAATTAAAACTTCTCAATAACTAATTTTACAGCCAACACCTGGAGAGCTTAAAATTAATATTGATGTTTTTAAACAATCTGCGTTAACTTGAAGAAAATCAGTCACTGTGCTATAGCACGAGTTACTTGCGCAGTCACTAGAACGATGACCAAACCCATCGCTCGATCGCAAAAACTTTTTTTTTTATACTTTGTCATCAGATCTGGCTACTAATTCACTAATACTTACTGACAAGTGTTTGCCGAGTGGGAGGTATTTCGACTTTTAATCCGAAGGTCGTGGGTTCGAATCCCAATCGTGCATCAATAGATTTTTCTGATTGAAAACGTTATATGAGCAGCGTTACATGTGCTTGGAACGGTGAAGGAAAACATCTGAGCGGTAAGGCCGTCATATGAAATATGACGAAACTATAAGGTTTTCTTGTAGACTACTATACCCTAAAAACTAATGCTAGTAGTACTGTTTGCGAAATGCCAACTCGGGATTGATAGTTAGTTACTTGGAAAGTATTTTTCAAGTCGTCAAAGTGTCTGTTAAAAGTTTGGAAGTGAAGGACAAAAGAAAATTTTGTGTTGGAAATTACTTTTGAGAGTTTTATAAGTTATTTTTTGATTGATCGAGCGAGACAAGTGGAAATTGGTCAAAACGACGCATCTATTTATATAAATAAAATAAAAAAACCAGCCAACTGACTGACTGACTTGCGTACGAATAATTCCGTACCATCTATAATATGTATAAAAATAAGTCGGGTTTTCCTTCCTGACGCTATAACTCCAGAACGCACGAACCGATTTCCACGGTTTTGCATTCGTTGGAAAGGTCTCGGGCTCCGTGAGGTTTATAGGAAAGAAAATTCAGGAAAAATTTCAAGAGAAAAGCAGGAAAACAGGAACGGGAACGGGAACGGGAACGGGGACTTAACACAGCATTTGTTAATTCTAAAGCGATACGAAGTTCGCCGGGTCAGCTTGTTATCTATAAAAAACGCTAAAAAAACACGTTAGTTGTGTGACTTGTATGGGAGCATTATTTAAGTAATCTATAGGTTTTAGAAAAGCTGAAAGTGCTTTATCTGTGGGATTATTGAAATTAGACAGAACAGTGTCAAGACAGCTAGTTTATTTATATTTAAGTATTCTATACGCTTTAGAAAAACTGAAAGTTCTTTTTTCTGTGGGATTATGGAAATTTGACAGGGCAACGTCTGCTAGCTAAGTTCTAAGCTAGTTTATTCATATATTTAGGTATTATATCAGTAAAATGGTTTCCATAGTTAACCAAAAAAACTATAACTATCTTTCGTATGATCGGCCTGAAATTTGAAAGGTAATATCAAGATTTCCTGATAAGTACCTACCTATATATAACTAGGTCAAGGGTTGTTATGATATCGTGGTCTTAAGAGAAAAAATAAGTGAAATATATTATTCAAGAATCCTAATAATATTATAAATGTGAAAGTTTGTGAGTTTGTTTGTATGTTTGTGCCTCACACAGGCCTAAACGACAATAAGTTAAAATTTGCTGTAGATGTACGTAATTCCCGAATAAAACATAGACTACTTTAAAATATGAAAAACAACAAAAGGGATGATTTTGGAATAGATGGCGCTGGTGTGCAAAAAATCTGACATCCGTGTTGACATCAGTTGTCATAGCAACGTGCGCTACTCTATGCGATTATCGAAATGTGGACAGGACGTCTGTCGCGGGTCTGTTAGTTATTTATAACTAGCGACCCGCCCCGGCTTCGCACGGGTAGCATGTTATTATAAATATAAACCTTCCTCCTGAATCACTCTATCTATTAAAAAAAACCGCATCAAAATCCGTTGTGTAGTTTTAAAGATATAAGCAAACATACATACATACATACAGACGTGGGAAGCGGAAAGCGACTTTGCTTTATACTATGTAGTGATAAAAACAAAAAAAAAATTGCTATACGAAAACGCGCATTTTACCACACCAATAACCGACACGCAATTAAAAACAATTAATGGTTAATATCTGTAACCTACTTATTACGAGTCAAACAGAGAAATTCAGATTCAAAACTATTTATACCAATTTAATGCAACTCGATTTTCCGTGTATTGAATATGATGAAATTACAGTATCAGGCCGAGAATATTACAGTATCAGGCCGAGAATATTACACATTGAGCTTTAAAAAATTTAATAAATAATTGTTGACAGTTCATTGAGCGCCATCTAGCCAAAATAGGAAAAGCTTGTACAATGGGAACCAGATAAATAATAGAATAATTATACGTATTGATATTAAAAAAATATAAAAATTACATGTTCACAAAAGTTTGACCTGGGTGGAAATCGAACCTACAACCTACATCGTATAAGCCAGAGCTACTACCAACTGGGCTGTAAGAGCAGTCATTAGAATACGATGTGTATTATTTACAGCACGGTACTGTAATTAAATAAAAATAACTTTTGATTTTAAAATATAATTTGAAGCATTCAGATCCATGATTTTCATGACACAATATTTCTGAGTATTAAGTAAAATAATTTTATTATTGTTTTCCTAGTTTCCGCATATAGCTTCATTTTCGTGTCACACGGATAAAAAATGGTTTATGTTTCAATCTAGGTTATCCAAATCCTAATTCTAATATAAATGCGAAAGTTTGTGAGTTTGTTTGTATGTTTGTGCCTCAATCAGGCCTAAACGACAAAACGGATTAAGATGAAATTAGCCGTAGATGTAGATATAATGCCCGAATAAAAAATGTGGGCATGTGCCAAAACATAATGTTTGGACGTGCCTCGACTACTCCCACTAGACATCTTTTAAGGATCTAAGCGCCTGGAGATCTGATCGGATGTCTACCGTACTTGGGGATTACAGTCGTGATCCTATTTTTTTTTAAATAGACTAATTTCAAATACGAAAAACATCCCAAAATGATAAATAAACGCAAAAGATATGATTTTGGTGTAGATGGCGCTGGCGTGCAAAAAATCTGTCATCAGTTTTGACATCAGTCATCATAGAAACGTGCATTACTTTATGCGATTATTGAAATTTGGACAAGACACGTCTAACGCGGGTCTGCTAGTAATCTATATATAAACGTAAATATAAACGTATGTAATCTATGTAATGTTTGGACGTGCCTATGTCTAACCCTTTCAGACATCTTCAAGGATGAGAAAGTCGGTTCAACAATTACGACATGATTGAGTAACAAACAAACATATAAACTTTGCATTTCTAATATTTGTGCGATAGTATAATCTTATATATAAAATTCTCGTGTCACAATATTAGTTACCTTACTCCTCCAAAACGGCTTTACCGATTTTTACCAAATTTCATATGCATATTCAGTAGGTCTAAGAATCGGTTACTATCTATTTTTCATACCCCTAAGTGATAAGGGTGGCGTAAAGATCGGGAAAAACGGAAAGTGCTTTTTTCTGTGGGATTATTGACATTTGACAGGACAACGTCTGTCGGGACAGCTAGTCTTATATATAAAATTCTCGTGTCACAATGTTAGTTACTCCTCCGAAACGGCTTTACCGATTTTTACCAAATTTCATATGCATATTCAGTAGGTCTAAGAATCGGTTACTATCTATTTTTCATACCCCTAAGTGATAGGGTGGCGTAAAGATCGGGAAAAACGGAAAGTGCTTTTTTCTGTGGGATTATTGACATTTGACAGGACAACGTCTGTCGGGACAGCTAGTAATTTGTAAAATACTTATGTAAGCAGAAATGGTATTAGTCATTTCTCTATTATCATCATAAGTTAATTATTGTAAAACATTAAAAGTAGTTGAGTGTAAGTGATGCTTAATTTCGACCATATTAACACAGGGGATATAGCTCAGTGGTAGAGCAACCGACTGCAGATCGGTAGGTCCCCGGTTCAAACCCGGGTGTCCCCTTTATCTGATATCTGTTTTGTGTTTTTTTATTCTATTTTTCGCTTTTTTTTTATATTTTTGATGAGTAAAATATTTTAAAAACTCATTTTCTTATAAACATAAGAAAGCGACTATATCTTAAATTTATCTAAATTTAAGATAGTCGCTTTAGATCTAAATTTAGATCTAAAACGAAAATAGTCGTTTTAGGTCCTTATTTTCCAAATATATTTCTGTTTTTAATACTAGATATTTAAATACAATCCTAAGTTTTCGTATCTATATCAGGAAATCAAACTTGAATCCTGTAAAATATTGTTAAAAAGATAAAACCGAGCCTTGTTTATGAAAATCAAAATTCGTGCTATTTGCAAGATACAATCAAGTCGACCATAACCACGATGTCAATGTCAATGTCATGTGTCATGTGTCAGAAATCCTCGTGTCTGGTATCACAGTTGAAGTACCTAAACCTTAGAGCATATACCAATGGAGAGTGAAACGCACCGTGAACAAATAAAACATACAATATAATTCTTGTGAACGTGAGTTTGTCACCTAACTCGTATAATATTTCAATGGGTTCCTGGATGGTTTGAAAATACAATTAGACCCGGTTGGAGGCGCTGCTGTCTTACCAAATTTGATTTGCTATACTCTTTATTTATAGGCGGTACGAAGTTCACTGGGTCAGCTAGTACCTATTATATTTAAAAAAAAAATAGGTACAAAATAGGTAAAAAAATACTGTAATCCCCAAGTACGGTAGACATACTCTCAGATCTTAAGGCGCTTAGATCCTTAAAGGTATCTAAAGTGGGTGGTCAGAGGCACGTTCCAACATTATATATTGGACAAAACCCACATTTTGCAGTAGTTAGCATTCCATACGTGATAGGTTGCAAGCCCATCGCAAATTTAAATGAATGAAAAACAAAAATGTCTGTTTGTATTTTTCATCTATTAACAACACAAACATTTAGCGTTACCAGCAAAGTTACTTACAAAGCATTATTAAATTGTATTTTGTTTTAAGTACGTCCCGTGTTTGTTTGTCTATACCACGAGCAGAAGGATAAGCTACGGCCTAGTTTTCCTATCTCCCCTCACAGATGCAAATTACATGTTAAATAGGGTTCACCTTGTATCGCGAATAAAGGAATGTGGAGTTCTTCAGTTTTTCGCAGATGTTTATTTGGGTTCACCGTTTTGCTTATTTTGATTAATAAATATAACACGTAACCGTCACATATACAGCTTTGAAGCTTTTGGCCGAGTGGAAAGTACCTTGACTTTTAATCTGGATGTCGTAGGTTCGAATCCCGGTGAGCATCAATGGATTTTTGTGCTCGTAAAATTTATATGCGCATTAAAACACGTGCTCGAAACGGTAAAGGAAAACATCGTGAGGAAACCAGTTAGTATTCTTATAAGCGGCGATGAGCTTTCAACCTGTCACGTATGTAATGCTAACTACTGCAAAAATGTGGGCATGTGCCAAATATAATGTGCCTCTGACTACCCCCCCACCAGACATCTTCAAAGGATCTAAGCGTCTGGTGATCTGAGAGGATGTCTACCGTTTTTGGGGATTACAGTCATGATCCTATTTAATTTTACTTTTTACAGACAGTCGGACAACAAAAACAACAAAACATTTAGGGTCCCGTCCGACCTTAATATCTATAAAATCCTAACAAACACGTGAAGCGTTTAATTTGCCTTTGTCATCTCAACTCCAATGAGATCGCCCTTCCCCCTAAAATCAAATAAGAATAAATTTGTCCATCACGAAATTCAATTTTTCACTCGCTAGCTGGCACGTTTTCAATTTCTGGCTACTTGATGACCATTGTCAAATAAAACTGCGATGTATTGATTGCTCGCTTGTTGAGATGTTGCTACACGGGTCATAAAATTGTGGATGGAGCAATTTTATGGCGTCTACGTTTCTACGACTCAGTTTATTTTTGTCGTCAAATCTATATAATATAAAAATCAATTGCTGTTAGTTAGTCTTGCTAAAACTCGAGAACGGCTGAACGGATTTATCTTATCTTGGTCTTGAAATGTTTGTAGAGGTCTAGGGAAGGTTTAAAAGGTGAGAAAAATTCGAATAATTGCCGGAAAATCCTAAAAACAGCCCTTTTCTTTTTCCCATACAAAAGATTTCTAACTAAAACGTAGAGTCAATTTGAGCTTTATTGCTATTGTATAAAGTTCACTGTTGTCTAAGCAATGTAGGTGTGTTCCTAAGAACCGGGAACAGGAACGGGTACTTCAAACAACATTTGTCAATTGCGATACGAAGTTCGCCGGGTCAGCTTGTCAAATATATAATCTTACTAGTAGACCCGGCCACGCGTTGCTGTGTCAACAGATATCTGTTGGATAACAGCTAAAGCTAACAGATAAATGTGACTGTCAGATAATAAACATATAATTTGCAATAAAATAATATTGCAACTATAAATAGAGATCCTATCTTTCAAATTGGATCAAACTGCACACGGTGTGTTAAGTTTTGTTAAGTTTGATTAAAATCGATAAAGTAGTTTAGGAGTCCATCGCGGACAAACAACGTGACGCGTAATTTATATAAGTATATTAAGAAGATGATTGTCAGATAATAAACAAATTTGCAATAAAATAATATTGCGACTATAGATTGAGATGTAAGCTATCTTATCTTTCAAATCAAACTGCATACGGTGTGAAAAGTTTAAATAAAATCGGTTAAGTAGTTTAGGAGTCCATCGCAGACAAACAACGTGAGGCGTAATTTATATATAACTAGTCCCGACAGACGTTGTCCTGACAAATTTCAATAATCCCATAGAAAACAGCACTTTCAGTTTTTCCCGAATTCTACAATTTCCAGGCAACTTATCACATTTTTCTTTATTTTTAAACCATCCCTGAATTAAAGCGAACTAAACATAAAAAAAGTATAGAAATAGGTCAAGCCGTTTTTGAGTTTTAGCGAGACTAACGAACAGCGATTTATTTTTATATATAAGAGATACTAAGTAGAAAGATGGATATCGCGATAATCGGCATTACGTTGCCTAATAGTTGCTTAAAATCTTGCCCGTGTAAGCTCAACTTACAGTGATGTACCTATTGATTGCTCTCTTGTTTACTTTTGTACTACGAAGCTATTCTGCTTGATCGGATTGAAAGCGATTCCGGGAAGATAATTTTAACGTTTCTTTTATAGGTTTTTCTCTGTATCCTAATTCCTAATAATATTATAAATGCGAAAGTTTGTGAAAAGAAATGTATGTTTGTTCCTCAATCAGGCCTAAACGACAAAACGGATTAAGTTGATATTTGCTGTAGATGTAGATAATAATGCCCGAATAAATAATAAACTACTTTAAAATATAAAAAACAACCCCTAAATGATAAAAAAACGCAAAAAAGATGATTTTGGTATAGATGGCGCTGGTGTGCAACAAATATGACATCACAGACTAAAAACAATCAGTCAATAATCGAATACTGTATTCGATTATTGAAATTTGACAGGACAAAGTCTGTCACGGGTCGGCTAGTACCCTATAAGCCGGGGTCCCACGGTGCGTAAAACGACGGGCCGCGCCGGATGACGCTCCGCCTGTGTGCGTCCGGCGCGTCGCGTACAGAGTGTTCCGAGCCACCACGGATGCATCGTTCCCACGGCGCGTCCGTCCGCCTTGGCGCGCTCTGGCGCGTGAAAACGCGGGCCGTGGGACCATTATATATCTATATCCTTCCTGCAGGAATGTTAGGATACCCTCTCTCTCTCTTTATGTTCCTGGCAAAATTCCTTTACCATGATTGGCAAATTACTACATCGAGCTGGTTGGCTTTCCCGAATTAAAAATAATAATAATAATAAATAGGATCACGACTGTAATCCCCAAGTACGGTAGACATCCTCTCAAATCTCCAGACGCTTGGATCCTTTGAAGATGTCTAGCGGGGGTAGTCAGAGGCACGTCCAAACATTATATTTGGCACATGCCCACATTTTGCAGTAGTTAGCATTCCATACGTGACAGGTTGCAAGCCCATCGCCGCTTATAAAAATACTAACTGGTTTCCTCACGATGTTTTCCTTCACCGTTTCGAGCACGTGTTTTTGATGCGCATATAAATTTATTGAACAGAAAAATCCATTGATGCACGCCGGGATTCGAACCAACGACCTTCAGATTGAAAGTCGATTTACCTCCCACTCGGCCAACACGAATTAGATCTTTTTAATTCAAAACCTTCCTTTAAGCGCGCTATTTCCAATCGTTGGTTTGATTCGGTTCAATAACTCTCTATTATAGGTTATTTTTGTTAAGGGGCTCCCAGTCGCTGATTGCTCTTTTTCGAAACGAAAAAAGAAATACTTCTGAACAAGCCACATCTCCTATTTTTATAAGTATATTACTTCAGGTTCCTACCTAGATTTCTATTAAGCTGAAAACATAATAGCAGAAACTTTTCACGATAAAGATATTATTTCAAAATGATACGATTTAGAATTTATGATCGAAATATTTTATATACCTACTATTAAAATCAACTTGTGATTTATTGTTAAAGATAGGTAATAATGTAGATCTAGATTTTTATTAGAATAGATTTTTGATAAGTAATTATACATAATTTATATCATTAATTTATTCGAAAAGCTAAGGCGGACCACGCGCCGACGTGTGTTTGTCGTCATTGCAGCGGTCGGTAGGATTATTTATCGAAGTGATTAAAGATGGATACATCTTTATTCACATATACTATACATTATAAAATAGGAGATGTGGCTTGTTCACAAATATTTATTGTTTCGTTTCGAACAAAAACAATCGTCGACTGGGAGCGCCTTAAGTTTTTTAATTTTCTCTCAAACATGTTTTTCTTTTTTAATTCCTGTAGCGAAAACATACTGTATTGGTTATTAGATTATTGAGTGTTTTTTAGGGTTCCGTAGCCAAAGGGTAAAAACGGGACCCTATTACTAAGAAACAAAAACTACTTGACGGATTTTAACGAAACTTGGTACAATTATTTTTCATACTCCTGAGCTGTTTAAAGTATACTTTTTATCACGCTGCAATCAATAGGAGCAGAGCAGTGAAGGAAAATGTTGGGAAAACGGGAGAAGTTACTCCATTTTTTAAGCTTCCGTCGCGTGTGCAACCTTAAAGGTTAAAGCTACACAGAAATCATGTATGACATGGAAATGTTCTCCTTAAAATTATATAAAAAATATCCCACGACAGCATATGTCTATCTTTTATGGTTGACTCACAATAACACGTGTAACTCCCGATAGCTTAGCAGTTCGAAGCTTTCTGATTATTTTTGTCTACTCTTACGTTTATAACACTCTCAGTCATCCCTAATTAAAAACGCGAACGCACAGGCAGGCGGCTTGCTTGGCACCTAGAGGCTAGCGAGTCACCTAGCGAGTAGCTTCGTAAAACGAACATTCTCGAACGTTCGCGACCGGCCTAACAGCTAGGCGTCAAACGCGCAGTTCGGCCGGTCGCGAACGTTCGAGAAAAAAAAATCATCAATAATTGTCTAATGACAAAAAAGCTGTGAAAAAAACGTTTTATATAAAGACATTCTGTAGTATATTTAGTATCAGCATTGCACCCGTGCGAAGCCCGGGCGGGTCGCTAGTACATTATAAAATAGGAGATGTGGCTTGTTCACAAGTATTTCTTTTTCATTTCGAACAAAAACAATCGTCGACAGGGAGCGCCTTAACTTAGAATACATAAAGTGTGTCCACACTGCGAACCTAGCGCGGTGGCAAAGGTGCCGCAAAGGCGCGCTTCATAATGTTAGATACCGCGCTAGGCTCGGCAGTGTGGACGAACATTATGGTTAGCAACTGATAAATATATAAATAGCTACAACTGATTAAAGCATGTCCAAGTATGAGACACTTTAGGACAAACATTCCTGTTAGGTTTGTAACACAGAGAATCTTAGTTTATGGAAATAGCTATGTATGGTAATAGTGGGTGTTTATTACCCTAAAGGTGTGACCAATCATAGCGCGGCTAGCCTCGCTATATTTGGACTATATTTTTATTATTTAAATACATGTTGGTAGTATGTGATATAGTATGTATAAGTATATATAGTATGGTGACAAATTGGACTTTAACTTTTACATTTTGTGCTGACTCCACATAAGTGGGTTAAGAAGAAGAAGAAGAAGAAGAAGAAGATGATGATGATGATCATGATGATGATGATGATGAAGGCATTTGCCACTTGGCCAATATTTAATTATTATAACTTGATTTTTAAGAAAACTATAAAAAAGCACCAAAATTATTTGGCAACCGCGTTATATTTACATTTACGAAGCATTAAACTAAACTTTAAGTAGGAAAACTGAAATTCTAAAGTTTTAATTGAAAGCTCTACGTTGGAGTTTATTCCATTGTTACTTGCTATGAGCTGCGCCACTGGATTGTTTGTACAGTGACATTTTGTTGACTGAATTGTGGCATATCTGGGGCCATGCCACAAGGTCCTAAAGTATCAAAACAATATTAGTCGCGGACTTTCGTACCGTGACAATCGTGTAATTTAAATGATAAAATGATAAAATTCAAAAGTTCAATTAATATGGAGTTTTTAAATTTGAATGGAAATAAATAAAAATTTAATATCAGACACAGTCATAATTCCGAAACAATATTATCAAAAAAAATCGATAATTTTTATTTTAAAAGTCAAGTTATATATTTCTTTTTCAAAATACTTCCAATGATGATCATTTGTCAAAAATGAGTAATGTGCCTATGCTTGTGCCACTGCCTACCCCCTTTAGACATCTCCAAGTACCATGCGTAACATAAATATTGTTGTTTGGATTGTAAAAGACGTTTTTTTTATTTAACGCTGCTCTTCAAACAAGGCGATGGGCTTGCAACCTGTCATGTTATCCTAAGAGTAGTTAGCACATTTTGCCGTAGCGAAATATGGGTATGGGTATGTCGGGATGTGCCTCTGACTACTACTTCCTTTATACATATTCGAGGATCTGAGCGGAGGTTTATCGTACTTGGGGATTCGTAATCCAGTTTTTTTCCAAAATATATTTATGTTTTATAATAAACCAACTTTGTTCACCACAAAGACCTACAACCAACTTTCTTTAGACTACATCTCTCTAATCCTTACAAAGAAACTTTCACACACTAGCACATGAGTAAAATTTTTATTTCCTCTAACACCCTATATACAAGCTTTTTATTACAAAGTATGTGCTAAATCCTTTGACAAGTCGGAACAGGATGCGACGCGGAGCCAATTCACAAAAAATACTTTTTAAAATTCGAACAAAGCACATTTTTGAAAGAAAGAAAGAAATAGGATCACGACTGTAATTTCCAAGTACGGTAGACATCCTCTCAGATCTCCAGTCGCTTAGATCCTTTGAATATGTTTAGAGGGGGTAGTCAAAGGCACGTCCAAACATTATATTTGGCACATGCCCACATTTAGCATTCCATACGTGACAGGTTGCAAGCCCATCGCCGCTTATAAGAATACTAACTGGTTTACTCATGATGTTTTCCTTCACCGTTTTAATAAAAAAAATATAATGTTTTTCGAACAGAAAAATCCATTGATGCACGCCATTTTTGAAGTTGCCTCACAAAATTATCTTTAATAAATGTATTGTTTGAACGTGCCTCTGACATCCCTCCAGACATGGCATTTGAGCTTGTAGCTCTGATGGTAGTAATTCTGCTTTCTGTGATGTGGGTTGTGGATTCGATTACCATATTCAGGACAAACATTTATGTAGATATATAGATATTATAGATATTCTTTTTGCCGGGTATTTTCTAAAGAGCCATCCATTAAACCAACAACCTAGTAAGGAAGAACTGTAAGGATAATCAAAATCAAAGGTAACTAAATCTCTATTGATTTCCAACACAAAATTAACTTTCCACTCACACTATCAACGTTTGAACAGTCACGAATTAGCAAAACATTTTTTTCTGACAGTTTTATTTATGTACCATACAACAGAATGGTACATAATGATGCACACAAGCTCAAAACACAGGTATTACGTAGCAAATACTAAAACAAACTTGTAATTATGCCTTTAAATCAGTAGTACCATTGACTAGTCTAGTACCATTAATGGCTCAAGTGTTAAACCTTGTATCCTTAGTGCAACCAATGGTACCAGTCAATCTAGTCATACTATTTTAGGATCTGTATTGCCATCAATAATATTGTTATGTCGCTAATACCACCAATGGTACATAACAAAGCCAAACCGTCCTTTGGTCATGTTCTGGGGGAGTCATATTTCTAAAAGGCAGTCCCTCGTTTGACAAATCCGGTCTATAAATCCAGCGACGTATGTACTAGACCGCAGACGCGGGCGTGCCGTGCGCCTCTAAAAAGCTTATGTGGATGTTTTGAACACCCTGTATGGAATAGAAAGAGTTCGGATTTTCACGCCAGATTGAAGTAAGGCGACGTGAGCTAAGGTAACTGGAAACTTCATCTTGTGCATCGGAACTGCGTAGTTATTTGAAAACTGATCTTAAGGTGTGACCAGACATAGCGCAGCCTCGAGCTACCTGCCACACGCAAACGGTGTTATTATTCATTCGCACGGAAAAGTTGTTTGCAACAAATGCCGCGCTTTGTCTGGTCACACCTTTATGGAAAGACCGTAATATTATTCTAAGCTGTTATATTCTCTTAGCCTGCAGTATTCACTTTGTTCGATCGGCACCACACTGGAGCTCTACATAGCATTAAGGAAAGTATCATTGAAAAAAATGATAGGCCCCAAGCTGTGTTTGCTGCCTGATTCTTGTAGGCTTTTTTGCGAGGAACAGGCGTAGCTTCACCTAGCTCCCAAGACGTTTAAAAGTGATCCCAGTGATTTTATTGATAAAAAAATTGTCTGCAAATTCAAATTCAAATTTTAGAAAGAGGTAAAATTTGTATTTTTGTTATACATACAGGATAAACAAAAAAACTAAGACCAATTTCAAAAATTCTTTAACATATCAAAAGCTACATTATCTATATTAATTTAATTTTTGATTAGAGATCCTCACGAAAATTGCAATAATGTAATCTAAGGTATCAAAAATGTGCCTATAATCTCTGCTAAGTTTTATACAAAAGCACAAGGATTATTTTAAATCGTTTTAAATCTAGTTGAATTGACGCCAGCTCAAACAAGAAACTTTGAGGATCACTGGGAGACTTGGTTAGAAACTTGAAGCTATGACTTTAAACTTAGTCATACAAAAGTGTTTAGAATTCGAAACTTTACTTTGGCATTTTCTTTTATGCTAATTTCTTTAGTGTCTGCTTTGACATGATAGGTCTTGATAGGTTTAACTAGAGTTATAAAATACTAGCTGACCCGTGCCCGCTTCGCTGGTCGACAGATAGTTTCATATTATAGCCTATATGTTGCCAAGGACTAATAGCTATATAACAAAAAAACTTTCATCAAAATCCGTCCAGTAGTTTTTGCGTGAAAGCCAGACAACAGACAGACAGACAGACAAAGAATTCAAAATGTTTTTTTTTGGCCTGTGTTACTTGTATGAATACCCCTAGGCTAGGAGTATTTAGTTTATATTCAATGTACAGAATTGAACTCTTCTACAGTTTTATTATATGTATAGATTGGTGTAACAAATTAGGCTGGCATGTTTTTAATTTTTTCCAATAAAGGTTAAATAAATCTATACAATTAATAACAAAGTAATGTTATACTACAAAGAACGGCTGGACCATATTTTTTAAATTTGTGTTAGCATAAAAAAAATAAAAATAGAAAAACAAAAAAAAACCTTACAATGTAGTTTGATATCACGGGAACGGAAACAAAACTATGAATAACTAAACAGTATTTTTTTATATAACTCATTAGATAATCATTAGCTTCATAAATGAAAGACAGTTTCTTTTTAAGTTTGATGGTTTTCAAGATAATGCGTGTTTATCACTTTTCCGTCTTCCCATACAAAAAACCAAACATTTCACATATCACCTTAAAAGTATAAATGTTATATGTTTGTTATATGTTATATATGTTGTTATATGTATATACAAACAGATACAAGGAGTAAGTTTCATGCGGATCAAAACAGGTTCAAAAGATATTAAAAGACAATTTTAAACCCGTAAAATCACATCTGCCGATATCAATTTTATACCACTTCCACCATCGGATTGAGTTGAAATTTGGCATACTTTTGTAACTTCGGTGACAAATCAATAACGGTGACAGCGAGTTGATTTGATAAATGATAGAGTCAGGAACTGTCCAACGGAACTCCTCAGCAAATAGGCCGATTGAGTTGGAACTTGGCATACCTGCCAAGTTTCAATAAAAATGTTGTAGTGAAAATATTTTATGGTATACGGTTAACAAATGGGCGAATGCCATAATGCCTTGCCGACCTGACGGTAGGCTAGGTCGTAGTAGGAGGTCGTGGTCGGCCAAAAAAAGGAGGGAGGATGGAGGGATGGAGGAGGATGGAGGGATGATCTCGACTCATTCGAGAGAGTATGGTGGAAGAACTCGAAGGAAAGAGATGGTTGAAAAGATGTGAATGAAACCTTTGCCCAGCAGTAATACGAAATTGGTTAAGGCGCTCCCAGTCGACGATTGTTTTTGTTCGAAACGAAAAAAGAAATACTTGTGAACAAGCCACATCTCCTATTTTATAATGTATAGTATATGTAAATAAAGATGTACCCATCTTTAATCACTTCGATAAATAATCCTACCGACCGCTGCAATGACGACAAACATACGTCGGCGCGTGGTCCGCCTTAGCTTTTCGAATAAATTAATGATATAAATTATGTATAATATAATCAAAAATCTATTCTAATAGAAATCTAGATCTACATATTACCTATCTTTAACAATAAATCACAAGTTGATTTTAATAGTAGGTATATAAAATATTTCGATCATAAATTCTAAAACGTATCATTTTGAAATAATATCTTTATCGTGAAAAGTAAATATACTTATAAATACTTATAAATACTTATAAAAATAGGAGATGTGGCTTGTTCAGAAGTATTTCTTTTTTCGTTTCGAAAAAGAGCAATCAGCGACTGGGAGCCCCTTAAGAAAAAAAATTATCTGATGATGAAGTCAGTTTTGATGTATTAGATGTATACTATACATTTTGACAAGATAGTTCTTGATGCCATTCATTGTCAAGGAGAATTAATTTCAGAATATATACCTTCTTCTTTTAATACATAGTTAAATTACACATTGTAACACACTCAGACACAGAATAAACTTATGTTCAATACACATTTTTTTATGTTTATTCTGGGTGGGAATCGAACCCACAGCATAGAAGACAGACTACCAGAAGAAGACGACTAGGCCAGTAAACAATATGAAAATAGGTTTGTCTGGAAGAGATCGCGATAAGACCGCCCCATGTACAGTTTTTTTTTAGTTTACGTTTCTTTCATTGTTATTTTATACTATTGGTGTACAATAAAGCATTTTTTTAATTCATTCATTCATTCATTCGAATAATTCCTAGAAATGGTTCCTTCCAGCAACTTACGAGCTCCATGTCAGATAAAGGCTTTGTAGGTAATAAGGTGCACCGTGCAAGGTAGAACTATTTCTTTGAGTTCGGTATCATACTCCCGTATCGGCTGACGGATCGGCGAATAGGAATTGCGTCGCCAAGAAGTTTATTTTATAGTGCAAGATACAGTTGAGAAATATATATCCTCATCTGTTAAATAGTTAAACTAAGATAAAGATTAAGAACTGGTTACTTAATTTAAATTATAATGAAACTGAATTATTGCTACAATCTCTAAAATGAAAGTATCTCGATCACATTACAATTACACATTACACTCATTCAAACATACACTCACTCACACACACACACACACACGCACACACACACACACCCACACACACACGCATACTCGATAATACATTCAAAACCATAGATACTCATATTCAAACACTATATTCTTATACTTACCTCTATTTTTTATTATTAACTACACAGTACCTACTTACTTAAATACTATGTACTTGTCATAGACATTATTGCAACCATATATGACTTCTGTAACACAGGTCTACGTACCTAGCTCAGGAGTCAGGGACTTCATAGGAACTTTGTTACCTCTTTTTAATGACAATAAACATTATTATTATTATTATTATTATTATTATAGTTCTTTCATATTTTTGACTGGCCTCAGCGCTGTAGGTTGTGGGTTCGATCCCCACCCGGGATAAACATTTGTGTTATGAACATTGATGTTCGGCTTGCAACTTATCACGCTATGGAATGCTAACTACTGCAAAATGTGGACATGTGCCAAATATATTGTTAGGACGTGCCTCTGACTACGTATCTTCAAAGGATCTAAGCGCCTGGAGATCTGAAAGGATGTCTACTGTACTTGGGGATTACAGTTGTGATCCTATTTTTTTTTGTCTTAATCAAATAGCAAATGAGGATAAATAATGTCTTAACCGTATCTTGTACTATTATGAACTCTATTTAAATAGCTGAAAGTGTATCTTTAGCAACAGTGACCCTGAAAACCCTGCTTTGTGACAGAATACCTCACAGCTCAGTTGGTAGTAACTCTGCCTTCTGCGCTGTAGGTTGAAGGTTCGATTGCCAAGACACACTTTTGTGTAATAAACATGTATGTTTTCTGCCTGGGTGTTGAATGATTGTTCAATTCATTCATTCATTCACGTTGTGTATTTAAGTTCGCATATGTACAAAAAAAATATATAATATTTTATCAATAATTCGACTAATGACACTAGATCAATATTTATTAAAGTTCTGTCGAATAGTATATGAAGATTTGCTTTTTCCCGGAAATAATCAAATGTGAATAATAATTATTGGTGTCTAGTACTCTAAAGGGGAAATAAGGTGGATTACCGTCAGACCCTAATCTATTCTTTACTAACTTCACCGGTTTATACGAGTATCATTCTAAAAAAATTAATAGGATCACGACTGTAATCTCCAAGTACGGTAGACTTTCTCTCAGATATCCAGACGCTTAGATCCTTTGAAGATGTCTAGTTGGGGTAGTCAGAGGCACGTTCAAACATTATATTTGGCACATGCCTAAATTTTGCAGTAGTTATCATTCCATACGTGACAGGTTGCAAGCCCATCGCCGTTTATAAGAACACTAACTGGTTTCTTCACGATGTTTTCCTTCACCGTTGCGAGCGCGTGTTTTTGATGCGCATATAAAATTTCGAACAAAAAAATCCATTGATGCACGCTGGGTATCGAACGACCTTCAGAATGAAAGTCGAGGTACCTCCCACTCGGCCAACACGGCCAAGCGATCCTTGTAATTCTCATTTCATTCTGTTATATCTAAAGGCATAAAACGAAGTCCATTCTTCAAATGTTAGGTATAAACTGATACAAAAGACTCACAAATTATATCGCGGGCAAGTCCATCAGTCTGTATTTCAATTTAAACTGTAGTCCGCTCCTTCCCAGCGGTCAGGGCAGGCTACTGCGAAACGAAATATTTCTCATCACATTTGGTTTTTAGTTTATCTACACTATAATCTTTATTAATCTACACTAATATTATTATAAGGAGGATTTTATTTTAATTTGTAAATAATAAACTACTTGACAAATTTTAAAAAAACTTTCACCTATCCAAAGTTACATCTTTTTTTTTACTTTAATTGTTCTAATGTAACGTAGAGTATCAAAAATTTGCCTATAATGTTTTATAAGTACACAGGTGAGCAACTAGTTTTAAAATTAATTTAAATTTTCATAACCTCGTGACATGAAAATTTTTATTTTAAAATATACCTAAAAATCGATATTTTTCGAAGTTTTTTGAATTGATTGATTGAAGCAGCACTTGGTACAAACTGTTGGGACAACAGCGAAGTCTTCTGGACCTCTATATATCACTTAACGAACGATCATCCGACAAATTAAGATACTTCCTGTCCTGACCCCATTCAAACGTAAATATCTTATGATCCCTTGTCGTACAATTCCTGATTTTTCGAGTACAATTTGTACAATTCCTTCTCTTTGTAACTGCATTTAAATGAACCAATAAGTGGTCCGGCCAGCTAGTTAATGCTAGTTGGCATTTCATTCTTCAATTTGATGTGGTGACTTTATTAGTAGAGCTTCTGAATCAGGCGAAATTTCATGGCACAGCGCTCCCCAGCCGAAGTTAGGTAATTGGTCCACAGTCGACGGAATCAAACGACCTGACGTTCCCAAATTCTAGCTGCTACCAGCACTTTCATAATTGATATTTTATACTTAAATGAAATTCGACATTAATGCAAATTCAAATGGAATTCACTTCCTAATAAGTTTTCTGATTCAAAATATTTTTTAATGACAAGCTTTTGTAAAATCATTCAAATCATACAGCACCTGTCACATAATATAACATTGTCAATGGAACTTGACAAGAATCACCCTCGTATTCAAGAACGACACTATGAGAACACGCACCCACAGTGGACGAAATCTTTTTTCATAAACATCACTTTATGTGTTGAGCGGCACTATGGCGCACGCTACAGTGTGCCTTTAGAGCTCAACTTTGGCTAGAGGCACTCGACAATGTGCCTCTAGTCACACTATGCAGTTTCGCACAACACATAAAGTGATTTTTATGAAAAAAGATTTCGTCCACTGTGGGTGCGTGTTCTCATAGTGTCGTTCTTGAATACGAGGGTTAGTCACATAATAGACACTTAATAGAAATTAACCTGGCCAAGTTCGTGTCTGACCACGCAATGTAGGGTTTCGTAGTTTACATAGCTAAAACAACGTTATATAATTAGCTTTCAGTGATATATATATATTTTTTTAATATTACTTGATATTTTATTCAAAATTTTTAGTTTCCAAGTTGGTTGACGATTACTCGTTAACTTGTAAAGCCTTATTAGCTTTTCACACTTCTAAAACCAATAATTTATCTGGTGGGGGGAGGACACTTGACTCAAAAATTTAGCACTTCAAAGCTTAATATTTCAGAAACGGATCTCTTAATCGAAAAGTTGTCTTCACAAACCCATTATAATTTGAAAAGACCTATCCAACGTCTCCCCACACAATGGGTTAAGCCCTAAAATAGTGTTCTAGTACTAAAGGTCTCTGAGCAAAGATGCGGACGGACGGACGGACGGACATGGCGAAACTATAGTTTCTTGTTGACTACGAAACCCTAAAAATGAGTTGAATTTAAAACTTTCTTCTTTCGTCGGTTGAATCTGTTAGCCACTTTACCCCAAAATTAGTTTTTACAATCCACTACTCACCCTTAAAAATATTCACTACCTCGCAGTATAGCAGGTTATGTACATCCCCTTGTTAGAAATGAAAATATTTTTTATATATTTAAAAGAAACGCTTGCGTCCACCTTTTTTGGAGCCCTACCTTTCTATTACAACTCTTCAAAGCTACCTTAATTCCGCTGACGTAAAAGGGTGTTAAGGGTCAAGTTATGTTGGTAGGTTATTAAAATGAGACTAGGGACACATTTTATATGTAAAGCAGGTTTGTGCACATTGCTTACCTAAACATTATTACACAAAGTTCTATCTAATCTATTATCTTATTCCTTTTCTTAAATCAAAAGTTTGTGAGGTTGTTCAGATGTTTGTGGTTCAATCAGGCACTAAGTGCTAGACCGATTTGAATAAAATTTTACACTTACTCTTATACAAACGAACACTTATAATAAACTTCGTGAACTGTTATATATATGCAGATTTTTATTTGGGTACAATGCACGAAGACAGCAGGCTTCCTATTATAATAAAACTAGCGACCCGCCCAGGCTTCGCACGGGTGCAAAGCTGATTCCTTTAAACCTTCCTCCTGAATCACTCTATCTATTTAAAAAAACCGCATCAAAATCCGTTGTGTAGTTTTAAAAATATAAGCATACATACAGACGCGGGAAGCGGGAAGCGACTTTGCTTTATACTCGTACTATGTAGTGATACATATTATGTATTTTATAAAATAAATTAGAAAAGCCCGTGCCCTATTTAGAGGAATTAGATTTAAGAGTAAGAATCGATATATTTTAAATGTGTACCTATCAATAATAATTTGCACATACTAGCTGTCCCGATAGACATTGTCCTATCAAATTTCCATAATCCTACGGAAAAAAAGCACTTTCTGTTTTCCCCGTACTTAATACCCCCTAAAACTTAGGGTTATAAAAAATACCCTACTCATTTACCTATTCCACTCATTACCCTTTTGTCATACCTACCGAATGTACACAAAAAAACCATAAAAATCGGTTATGCCGTTTCAGAAAAGTTTTTAGATTTTTACAATCAAGTCTCTAGGATATATTCTTGAAAAATAAAACAATTCTTCATCTAGATCTTCAGTATCTGGTGTCTTATTAAATGTATTACGTCATTTGCTTGCAAACCGGTAGACAAGCGCCGGCTACCTGCTTTCTATTTAAATGCAGCCTAGGGTAGTATGCGTGGAATTTAATTAATGTGGGTAACATTCTTTCAGTAGAAAACATTTATTTTAAGTTTGGTGCAGTAGCACTTGGGAATTCTAAGTGTTACTGATGAGTAGAGATGGGACAGGTATAATAGTATGCAGCTGCATAATATTATTTCGTGTATTCATTTATTACAAGCTAACCCGGCGAACTAGTTCCCGTTCCCGTTCC
This sequence comes from Hydriomena furcata, assembly GCA_912999785.1. Lineage (NCBI taxonomy): Eukaryota > Metazoa > Arthropoda > Insecta > Lepidoptera > Geometridae > Hydriomena > Hydriomena furcata. The sequence continues at coordinate 11,698,233 of OU538837.1, forward strand.
CGTTCCTGTTCCCGTTCCCGTTCCCGTTCCCGTTCCCGTTCCCGTTCCCGTTCCCGTTCCCGTTCCCGTTCCCGTTCCCGTTCCCGTTCCCGTTCCCGTTCCCGTTCCCGTTCCCGTTCCCGTTCCCGTTCCCGTTCCCGTTCCCGTTCCCGTTCCCGTTCCCGTTCCCGTTCCCGTTCCCGTTCCCGTTCCCGTTCCCGTTCCCGTTCCCGTTCCCGTTCCCGTTCCCGTTCCCGTTCCCGTTCCCGTTCCCGTTCCCGTTCCCGTTCCCGTTCCCGTTCCCGTTTCCGTTCCCGTTCCCGTTCTCGATACATGGAAAATAAAATACTTTTCTTTTTATTGGTTAACATTCACACAACTACACAAATCTTTTACTGTGGTAGTTAGACTATTACATATTCTACTACAAGAGTTTTTTTTTCGTAAAAACAGTATTTATAATACATTATATTTACATCATAAAAACTATCGTGGTTCTTACTACTTTATTATATAAATACAAGAAAAAACGTGGTAATTAGCCGTATTTATAGTTAAATTTATATTTACAGTTTGGCGATATCTGATTTTAAAGAAGATGATGATGATTATTTTTCATACTATCGTGATTAGTAGACATAACTATAGATTTTGATACGGGTCTTTATCGCGTAATTACCTTAAGGTTGCTGTTAAATTTATGACAGCTCGCATTTTTTGTACTCGGCCGTATTCTGTGGCCGCACACTAAGAATAGTGCAAACGCACACATTGAAGCTACTTCACACTTCATTTACCAAGACTAAATAACTAGTCTTGATACTTGAAAATATTTGGTGCAATAGGTATGTCATATTTGTATAGGTAGGTATGTACTTAATAATTTTATAGGTTGCACTTGACAAAAAGAAAATAAATATAGAAAAAATTAATATATATTATAAGACAGGTTACAAATCGTAAAGTGCTACTACACAGTTACTAATATTTGACTGTGCAAAAAATATTTGTTAGGTACCTACTAATAAAATACATTATGACAAAACGGTAAGTATCGTTTTTTTACAAGCTCTTATTTAACTTGCAGTTTATGTAGGTACATATTTATGTATGTATGTTTGATAAGGTGGAATCTTGCAACTTAATTTTAAGCAGTTATCCCCAATCGATTGAGCTGAAATTTTGCATACATAATATGGTGACAGCGAGCTGATCTGATGATGGAGTCAGGAGCTGTTCAACGGAACCCTTCACTAAATAGTCGAATTGAGGCAAAACTTTGCATACTTATCAATCTCAATGACAATGTAAAATTATGGTACTAGCGAGCTGGTCTGATGATGGAGGTCGGATGTAGCCATCGGAACTCCTCAACTACACAACATAACCACGTCGCGTTTGGGCTCGTTATTTTTATCTTGACGAGAACTAGAGCACTAGCCATTACAAAAGCTTGATTTAAAAAATATATTTTTAATAAAAAAACTTATTGTCATCTAAAATCGATGACGGCACCGTCAACGTTTCGAGTACCACTCACAGAAAGTTTTGAAAGTGAAATACTGATAAAATATGTAGGTATGCTTTTGAATATTGTGTGCGAGCTATGATCTCGAAGATCCATAGACCGCGCGTAGCGAGGGTCAACAAGTTCTGGAATTAAACATTTATTGTAAAACTTTACTAAATAACCCTCCATAATATTTTCTTTCCAGAAAAATCAAATATGAATTTGTAAAAAGAGATGACCAGCTCTTTTTAAAAATTCATATTTTCCATTGTATTTGTACTAAATGACATCACAAACCTGCAATACTTTTTAAGACCTATCCAAAGACATGGAGAGTATGCGAGAAAAAAAAACATCTGAAAATATGTATTTATTTCTACCACATTGTCGGCGTGACTAATGTATATTCATGCCAAATTACAGCTTTCTAGTACTAAGAGTATCTAAGCTAAGCTGCGGACGAATGGACGAAAATGGCAAAACTATAAGGGTTTTTTGTAAACTACGAAACACTAAAGAGCACTTTCAGTATTTAGAATTAAACCATTTTTCAGGACACTTTATTTTTTTTAAAATATTTAATTATTTGCATCATGTACTTAAACTTAAGTATATGCCATCAAAAACAACTTGTAAAAATAAAAATAAAAAGCCAATTCTCGCAACGCAACTCGGTTTCTTTTTTTTTCTTTTTTTTGTTGGAACTGCTCGTGAGTAGTAAACTTAACTTGTGAGATATTGTATAAGTAGCCTAAGATGACCAGAGATAATCTGTCGATGTCAGTCTCTCTTCCCTGTTCGCTTGTTACGGCTGGTCGTGTTCTATATCTCTACAATAAAGAATCCATATATATCACCCAGATCGTGTATAAAAGAAAAATTATAAATTTCAATTTCATCCGTTTAGTCGTTTAAGTCTGATTGAGGTACAAACATCCAAACATACTTAACATCCGCACAAACTTTTAGATTTATAATATTAAAGGTAGATAAATAATAATTATAAATTATATTCATAATCTGAAATTTATGTAATTTTTCTAAATCCAATTATAGATAAAGTATCATTTTTTTCCATCCATGTATAAAAACACACGCTTGGTAATATAGGGTAGATTGGGTCTAAACGATACAGGTAAGGATCATGGTACCTTAGAACTTTCATTTCAAAACAGAAATGTATCAAATCAACATTTATATTTATTTAATAGGACTAATTAGGGACACTTCAAAAACCACAGCAAAAGACGTTGTCCAGAAAGTATTATCACTAAAATGGAAATAGGCCGGGCACATACAAAGATTACAAAATGAGAGGTGATCTAAAATAATTTTGAATTGGGACCCAATACATAAAAAAACCGGCCAAGTGCGAGTCGGACTCGCGCACGAAGGGTTCCGTACCATTATCTATAAAAACGGCAAAAAAATCATGTTTGTTGTATGGGAGCCCCCCTTAAATATTTATTTTATTCAGTTTTTAGTATTTGTTGTTAGAGCAGCAGCAGAAATACATCATCTGTGAAAATTTCAACTGTCTAGCTATCACGGTTTATGAGATACAGCCCTGTGACAGACAGACGGACAGACAGACAGACAGACGGACAGCGAAGTCTTAGTAATAGGGTCCCGTTTTTACCCTTTGGGTACGGAACCCTAAAAACGAAGAAGAGGAAGGCCTGCTATGCGATGGGATGATGACATCGTGAAAGTAGCAGGCAAAACATGGAGCAGAGCCGCTAGAGATCGGGAAAAATGGATAGAGCTGGAGGAGGCTTTTACCGCTGAAAGCGGTCCTTACACATAATTTTATATACCTATGCATAGATACATATTTAAGTTAATTTTATATTGTGCAAGGAAATAAAAGCTTTTATTATTTATTATTAATTAGGGACACAACCAGGTTCACATTTTCCTGAAATTTAATATTTTTAGTAAAATAACAATCAAATACGAAACATCGGCTTATTTCGATTTTGCTCCGACGCGACGTATGCAAAAAGGTAAAACCGTATACTATTATCATATTGTTTCGAAACCAAACTCGATGAAACGCATCTTCTACAAAAAAAAACCATCCAACTCTTTCAACAAATCATGCATTGTACCTAACCTTCATCTGTGTGGCTTGCACTAAATTCTTCAAGGCAATATATTATACAAATGTTATCATTAGTTTTGCATGTCCAGTATTTTACCCTGGTATACCATTATGTAAGACCTCCTCTAAATTCGAAGAAAAATGTGACGTGGACGTGCTTCCCCGAGCGCGTCTGAGCGCTAACTGACGTGCCGACTTGAGATGAATGTGAGTTTTGTATGGAAAAAATGTATGGAGAAGTTTTATTGCATTTTATATTGTTCATAAATGAAAAAGTAAATTATTTGAAAACAAGATAATGCCACGCGGTATAGAGAAATATAAAATCTACAATTTCGTATTATTCTCAAATAAAAATATGCTGTGGGTCTAAAGATATTGGTACCTAACCAGACCCCATTTTTCGACATTTTCAGCGGTTCTTGCGACGGTAAAAACGTATTTTTTTGAAAATATTGTATAGAACTGGCCAGTTTTTATTATCTACTATTAAAGATGAATATATTATCAGTAATTTTGTATCATTATATCCTCACAATTGTGATTCCTGGTTTTTAAATCGGTACCTGAAAATCATTGAAATACGTGTGTGAGTGTGAGCCGGGCCTTAACATACTTTCCCGACGTTTTGACTATGTTACAATAGCGAGGTCAAAATCTATAGTTATGATGATGATTATTTTATTTTCTATTTCGGTCCTGTAATTTGTATGTAACCATCCCAACTGATGACCCTACTCTAGCGCGGTATTTTATTTGGATCCCGCGCTATTTTCGTATCTTCAGCTCGCCGCCCTATTATAAAGATTTACTGATGAAATTAAGAAAGTCAGTTACTGAAGTGCACCCAAGTTGTTTGAATGTTAAATAAAAAAAATAGGTAGTCGATCTACCGTTGAATTGGGTCGCGCGGTGTTCATGATGAAGAGCATCTGAATTGTCTCGAAACATCAGCAATACAAGAAAAAACTGTGATAATTAGCCGTATTTATACTCGTATATAAAATTCTAGGGGGGCCAGCACGAATCACTAACGTATCAACATCGTATCGTCCATATGTAAAAATGACACTTTTACAATACAAAAAGTGTCAGTTACTCTGCAAACGATTTCGAGATTATCGAAGCGATATGACAGTGCTCCGATTATATTTAGACAAACCGCATTCTTAGAAATTGGGTAGTATTTTTTATTATTTTTCTTGTTAAAGCCGTCTTGTTGGATCCGTACCACACTGGAGCTCTACATAGTATTTGTATACCTGTGGCCTGGGAACGGATTAATATCATATCGACAACGTCGTTACCAAATGTCAAAACTGATACCAAATGATATATGTCCAACAATAGCAGACTCGCGACAGACGTTGTTCTGTCCAAATTTCAATAATCGCATAGTATTTGTTGTTATAGCGGCAACACAAATACATAATCTGTTAAAACTATTACTGTCTAACTATCACGGTTCATGAGATACAGCCTTGTAACAGACTGACGGACAGACGGACTGACAGACGGACTGCGATGTCTTAGTAATAGGGTCGTTTTTACCCCTTGGGTACGGAACCTTAAAAACTCCTTATTATCCATCATACATTAAATTTCTAAGGAACTTGAAAGGACTTCCAAAATAACTTCACGTGAACGAAGTCGCGAGGGTTACTAGGGTGAGAGCGCTTGTTGTGGGCCTTTTAACAACATAATTTTCAAATAAACGGAATTAATTAATAATTAAAGACGATTTTAAACAACATAGAATAGAGTATTTATCTGTCTCTTAGGTTAAGCAAAGGTTTTTGTAACAGGCGATATATATTTATTAATAATTATTCATATTTAAATAGACAAAACGGGAGTTATTCAGTTGTGGTCAAACAAGCAAGTATAACGCATCACAACTGTCACTAATTAAAACGGAACATAGACAAAAAATTGTATTAACTATAGATTTTAAACAAGTTTGTTTGATATGCTTATTGAAAATGATCAAAACTGAGGTAGGCACCACAACCGGCTCCTTGACCCTACATTCTTTTTTGCATCAAAAATATTACCTACCAAAGGGGTGTGAAAATGTCCCGTCAAACATACTGTATTTTCATATAACCACCCCTCACCTTTGCCAATATCTTTATTACCTAAATCATACACACGCAGCCATATTGAAAATCGTTTGCGGAACACTCGACGCGTGAAAACTCACTCGATTGGGTTTATTTTGTTTTACGTCGAACTGAAAGAAAGAGTAATGTATTTTAAAAATAATAATATAGGGCTGGGAGGTACCTCGACTTTCAATCTGAATCACGGCGTGCATCAAATGGATTCTTCTGTTCGAAAAATTTATATGCGCATCAATATCACGTGTTCAAAACGGTGAAGGAAAACATCGTGAGGAAACCAGTTAGTATTCTTATAAGCGGCGATGGGCTTGCAACCTGTCACGCATGGAATGCTAACTAATGCAAAATGTGGGCATGTGCCAAATATAATGTTTGGACGTGCCTCTGACTACCCCCACTAGACATCTTCAAAGGATCTAAGCGTCTGGAGATCTGAGAGGAGGTGATCGTGATCCAATTTTTTTTTTTTATAGACCCGGGTAATATAGCTTTTTCTAAAAATCGACAACTAAATAATATTTAACAGTTCACAAAAAAAAATCTAATTTAGAAAAAATACCGGAAACAATGGTTTATAATCATGTTCTTGATGCTCATATTTATAGCGAACGTTCTATGGCGTTATTACGATCGTTATAATGCCGTTCGTCTTATCTAAAAATCCAAGGCTATCGCGTCCACGCTTTAGATTCTCAATTACAGGAAACGGATGTTCGTTAATAATAAAATGCTGGTTTGTTTTTGTTTTAGATATATTTAGTTAAATTTATGGAATAGTTATTTAGTGCTATTTACTGCTAAATTCAATTTAGTGCTAGAATAATATGCATAATAAAATGAATATTTGACGTTTCACAAACTAAGAAAAGCTTGTACTAGAGGAACCAGAGATAAATAGATTATTGATATACTATTTTTTGTAAATACATACCTATTATGCATATTAACACCCAAAAACAGAACAAAGATTTATGTTTACCACACAAATGTTTATCCTGGGTGGGAATCGAACCCACAACCTACAGCGCAGAAGGCAGAGCTAATACCAACTGAGCTGTGTGGCCAGTCAATACTTCTGATCTCCAGGCGCTTAGATACTCGAATATGTATAAAGTTAGTAGTCAAAGACACGTCTTAACATTACTCACATATCCACATTTAGCAGTATGTAACATAACGTGACAGGTTGCAAGGCCATCGCCCTTTTTAGAAGGGCAGCGTGTAATTAAAACAAACACCTTTTACAATCCGAACAACAATATTTATGTTACAATACAACCTGTTAAAATTGGCTATAATTTAGGACAAACAAAATAAATGGCTTATCTTCCTGGTTCTATACAACAGTATATAAAATAACAGTATCGCAAATACACTTCAAATTAAAATTTAATACTTACTAGCCGACCCGTGACAGGCGTCCTGACCACTTTCAATAATCGAATAAAATAGACTGAATGTTTTTAGTCTGTGATGTCAGATTTGTTGCACACCAGCGCCATCTATACCAAAATCATCCTTTTTGAGTTTTTTTATGATTTAGGGGTTGTTTTTCGGATTATTACTTCCCCCTTTATTTATTCAGAATTTTTATCTACATACTACAGCAAATTTCATCTTAATCCGTTTTGTCGTTTATTTTTGATTAGGGAACAAACATAGCAGCCTTATCACAAACTTTCGCATTTATAATATTATCAGGATGAAGAGACTAGACTAGTTTCATAAATATATAAAACTAGCTATCCCGACAGACGTTGTCCTGTCAAATTATTAGTTTAATCAATGTTTTCTTTTCAAAGAACCTTCTAAAGATAATAATAAAAACCTAAAAAAAAAAATATTAGCAAAATCGGTCTACCTGTTCTCGCTTGATGCCGTGACCAAGGGAAATAGGGATTTATTTTTATATTTAAGATGAAATAGCATCAGGTAGACTTCTACTCAAATCTTTAGGCGCTTAGATCTTTGAATATAACAAAAAAGGTAGTCAAAGGACGTCCAAACATAACATAGGCACATGCCCACATTTTGCATAAATAAATAATATAAAGGACATTGTTTCACACAGCTAAATACATACATTTTTATGAACATAATCACATACTTGTAAAATATATTAAAACACCTAGACGCAGTACAAACATCTGATTCTATGACATGTTCATCAAACAAAATGTTTGTCCTGGGTAGGAATCGAACTCAAGACCTACCAGCGCAGAAAGTAGTACTACCAACCGAGCTGTGATGTGAAATATGTTAGTTGTAGCTTTTTTTTTACTAAATTCTATATTCTTCGAGTAGTGAGTTTTGAACTTTTCTACTGTTGTTACTTTATTTTATTTACTGTGTCACCGCCTCGCTACGAATGGCGTAACCGCTACACCCGCTACGCCTTGCTACGCCGTAGCAAAAGCTACGAGATCAGTTTATTGTTGTGACCTCGTTATTTTCGAGACAGGGCAGTTAATTAACAGTCACTGTCAAAGCGTAATTAAATAAATGAAAATATTTGCATGTTTGTGTTGGTTATTATATTAATTTATTTACACACTTTTTCGTTACTTTACGAAGCTTTATTTTGAACTAGCTTCCGCCTGCGGCTGTGCTTGCGTACCTTGCTGTATACGTACTTTTTATTATTTTACGATATTTTATTATTTTTGTACTCTGTATATTCGAAGTTGTATCCAAGTGCGTTAAGTTTTTCTTAAGTACTAGCTTCTACACGCTGTTTCGCACACGTAGTAACCATACATTCGTATATGATATTTTAAGTCATAATACTATATCTTTTCCAAATTTCATTCAATTTAGTTTAACCGTTACAGCGTGACATTTAACCATCCTGACTAAATTTTATATTCAAACTATATAAGTAAGTGGAGCCTTAACAGTTATAATGTATGAGTATGTATGGTGAAATATAAACGTATAATTTCTATAATTAAATAATGTTGTGATTATTTTTGTAGGTACTAGTAGCTTGGATAAATCCACGTAAAAGTAAATATTAAATTAGATATTAAATATTGTAAATATTGGTGGATATTTCACACATCGCCATCTAGCTCCAAACTTAGCAAAGCTTGTACTATGGGAACTAGATAACTGATATAATACTTTTATATACTTTTTTTTTGTAAATGCATAAAATACATTAAAAGTGATGATAGTGAAAGTCCTATATTCAAATCTAGATTTAGATTTTACAACGTGATTGGATAACAAACCAACAAACATCAAAACTATATAATTAGTGTAATGACGGCTTCGAACACTGTGAACTTACGAATAGTTGAATTTAAACCGGAAGTCCCCAAGAATCGTTATCTAAGTCCGATAACAAATGGCAACTATTACAACTTGCGCTGGCAAAAGGAACTTCCGGTCTTGGGGGTTCTTATTAATAATGAATTGTAAACACATTACGTACAGATTCCTCTGATAATCTTTAGCTGAAGCTAACGAGCGACTCCATTAACGCTTTGTTATGCGGTACAAGCTAAGAAAGCCGTGTCGGCCGAGTGGGAGGTACCTCGACTTTCAATCTGAAGGTCGTGGGTTCGAATCCTGGCGTGCATCAATGGATTTTTCTATTCGAAGATTTATATGCGCATCAAAAACACGTGCTCAAAACGGTGAAGGAAAACATCGTGAGGAAACCAGTTAGTATTCTTGTAAGTGGCGACGGGCTTGCAACTTGTCACGTGTGGAGTGTAATGCTTTGACGTGCCTCTGACTAATCCCTTTAGACATCTTTAAGGATCTGAGCGCCTGGAGATCTGAGAGGATCTCTACTATACTTGGGGATTACAGTAATGATCCTATTTGTTTTTTTTTCTTTTAAATAAGTTCGTTAGGGATAGATTCTGCTTGAATAATATGGAAAACATTTTCGATTTCGAGTTAATGTAAAAGGACATAAATGTTTTTAGAAGACATTTTGAAATGAGTTTATTAATTTGGATAGATTTTTATAAAAAAAAAAAAAAAGGAAAAACACAAAACAACAAACAAAATGAAACCCCCCACACTAATTAACAAGTAGGTTCCGACAATAAAATTTGAAGTTATTGACTGTTACTCAACGAATAATTTGTACGATTTTTTAATCATTCAACCAATCGTTTTCGTTTGTGAAACTGATACAATTGATTTGTTACTTTTACTTGGAAATTAACGTTATAAAACAACTAATCAACACTTTATTTGAAGATCGTGAAAGAAGGCCTAGAAATAACAAGGTTCTAAATAAATCGACGAATACTAAAGGTCTATAATGGAATGCTAACTAAATGTGAGCCTCTGGCTGCCTCTAGACATTTTTGAAGGATCTAAACGCCTGGAGATCTGAGAGGAAGTTTACCATACTTGGGAATTACAGTCGTGATCCTATCCTATCTTCCCATTACTCACTATGGACGCGAAGGCGCGTTTCATAATTGATATTTGCCTGTCGTCACCGCGCTAGGCTTGGCAGTGTGGACGAACACTAACACCCGTATTCATGAACGACACTAAGGGCGGCTTACACAACGATTCTTAAATGTGTTTAGCACGCTAAATACATTTAGGAAGTTTTCAAGTCATAAAAATACGTCAAATTTAAATAAAATTAGCTGCTAAACTCTTTTAGCGATTGTTTTGCAAGCCGGTCTACAAGAACGCACAGTAGGCTCCGACCTAAAGTGGACAAAATCTTGTTTTATAAACATCACTTGAGTGTTGTGCGACACTTTGCAACACACTACTGTGAGCCTCTAGCCAACACTCAAGTGATGTTTATAAAACAAGATTTTGTCCATTGTGGGTCGGAGCATACTGTGCGCTCTCTTAGTGTCATAGTGTAGTTCATGAATACGGGTGTTATTATAGCCTGTAAAAAGTTTCACATTATTGTCCCCGAGACATTATTTATTTATTTATTTATTTATACTTTAATTGCACTTATAAAATAAATACAAAAAGGCGGACTTAATGCCGAGGCATTTTCTACCAGCCAACCTAATTGGTAGTGGAAACATGTAGTTGGCAAATAAAAAAAAAAAACTTAAAAACTAGGTAATGAAAACATGGAAAAATAATATACTTAATTTTACATTATATTTAAAATAAATACCACAGAAAATATTATTATAATAATATAAGAATATAGATATATAAAAATATATGTATAAGTATATAGATATATTTATGTACTTATATCAAATTACTTAAGTATATAAAAATTATAAACCTATGTTGTATAAAATAAGTGCAGTTTCTAAATGAGTAATTCACGTACATGTTGAGCGACATGTTGCTGAACATGTCGGACGATGTCATGACAGGCATATTAGGATTCGCTGACTTTTATACCTTGTAGAAAATGCAGTAAGGTATCGTTGGAGAACTATAACGAGTTTTATGAACGCACCACGATTAGAGCAATTATGTTGTTCCAGTTATTAACGCTCGGGGTAAAGTAGTTTTATGAGAGACTGTTAAAATTATTGCTGGACATGAAATATAAAAGTATATTAAGAATACAGAAACATGGCTATAATTTCCAAGTACTTACCCAGATCACCGTGCTTTTAGGTCTTTGAAAGATTTATAAAGTAGACAGAGGCACGTCCAAACATAACACAACAAATGCTGAGTCAAGAGCTTTTTTCTATTTTATTCTATCAAACACTATATTTGATAGTATAAAACAGAAATATATATAGAATTTGATTTGACTAGACTCATAGCTCAGTTGGTAGTAGCTCTGCCTTCTGCGCTGTAGGTTGTGGGTTCAATCCCCACCCAGGACAAATATTTGTGTGATGAACATAGATGTTTGTTCCGTGTCTGGGTGTTATTATGTATCACGTATGTATTTACAAATAAAAAGTATGTAAGTATTCTATCAGTTATCTAGTTCCCACAGTACAAGCTTTGCTTAGTTTGGGACTAGATGGTGCTGTGTTATAATGTCCACCAATATTTATTATTTATTTATAAATGCCACGTTTAGATCCTTGGAGATGTCTTAAGTAGAGGCATGTCAGTCATTACATTAGGCTGGTCACATTAAAAATTTATAACTTTTAAGATAAAAAACATAGTTATTTAAATGTTTTACATCTTTTGTCTTTTGTGTGCAGTATAAATCACTCTCCCTAAAGTATAAATCTTACGAACATAATATCGCGTTCGATCTTCTCATTCAAACGCAGTAAAATAAATAATCGTAAGATATATTTCACACTCATGCCATTAATATTCTTGCCCCCACACTAGTGGGTTACCACAATTGAAATAGGGGACATTTGTCCCGCGACATTGTCGTCCGACACGTATTCCACGTGTCGGGTATCGTCAAAATTGCAAGCGACATCTACGGCTCGCGGCACAAACGCGTCCTAAGTCAAAGTCAAGTCAAGACAAAAAAGGTATTTATTTCAATAAAAACACAAGGATCACTTTGAAACGTCTTAGGAGCTAGGTGAAGCTAAGCCTGGTACGTAAATTCCTCGAGAGTCACCCGATAAGAATTTTACGTATCGGGGGGACATGTCGGTCGACCATGTCCTCTTATCGTTTGTATATGAAACTTTGAAGAGGCGATGGGCTTGCAACCTATCACGTACGGAATGTTAACTACTGCAAAATGTGGGCATGTGCCAAATTTAAGGTTTGGACGTGCGCCTGACTACCCCCACTAGAAGTCTTCAAAGGATCTAAGCGCCTGAAGATCTGAAAGGATGTCTTCCGTACATTTTTCTATATTGACTTTGAAAATTGTGAACAGACCCAGAACAAATTATTTGCAGATAACGCTAACATTAATTTCACCACGGAAATCGAATCGCCACCCTAACATGACAGTCGCCCGATAAGGTGGTGAAAGATGAAAGATTCACATGCATTCAAACCTAAATAAACATTCGTCTAAATACCAAAAATGTCGTCAAATTCTACTTTTGACTATATTATACGAAATCCAATGATTCTTTATGAGCATTACCTTAAATATTTTATGAATAAAAGAACCGTAAAAAGACAAAAAATAATTCCCAGCGCAAATAAACGGAAGGCGCCTCCCTCACCTTGAGGAAAATCCGTAGGATGGGCAAAAGCTAGGCTGATGCTGAAATATTCCTTCTATGTATAGCTATATTTCTAAAGCCATAGTTCCTGTAAAGAGACAGCCATTATTCAACACTCATACATACCTACATTTTTGCATGAGTGTTAAGCGGCGATATAAATAAATAAATAAATATTGGTGGACATTTCACACAGCGCCATCTAGCCCCAAACTAAGCAAAGCTATGGGAACCAGATATCTGATAGAATACATATTTTTTTTTTGTAAATACATACTTATTATACATAACACCCAGACAAAGAACAAACATCTATGTTCATCACACAAATGTTTATCCCGGGTGGGGATCGAACCCACAACCTCATCGACTACATAGCCTAATAAAGCCTGATGTTTTGGATGACAGTATTCGCCTTGCATGCGGTGTCTTCTGGGCTATGTAGTCGATGCACAACCTACAGCGCAGAAGCAGAGCTACTACCAACTGAGCTGTGAGGCCAGTCAAATGTATACCAATCAACATGTCACATAATGCTACTCGTACCTACTGTAAAACGTGGGCATGTGCATTTAGACATTATCAAGGATCTGAGGGCCTGGAGAACTAAGTAGTTAAGGCGCTCCCAGTCGACGATTATTTTTGTTCGAAACGAAAAAAGAAATACTTCTGAACAAGCCACATCTCCTATTTTATAATGTATAGTATATGTGAATAAATATGTACCCATCTTTAATCACTTCGATAAATAATCCTAGCGACCGCTGCAATGACGACAAACACACGTCGGCGCGTGGTCCGCCTTAGCTTTTCGAATAAATTAATGATATAAATTATGTATAATTACTTATCAAAAATCTATTCTAATAGAAATCTAGATCTACATATTACCTATCTTTAACAATAAATCACAAGTTGATTTTAATAGTAGGGGTATAAAATAGTTCGATCATAAATTCTAAAACGTATCATTTTGAAATAATATCTTTATCGTGAAAAGTTTCTGCTATTATGTTTTCAGCTTAATAGAAATCTAGGTAGGAACCTGAAGTAATATACTTATAAAAATAGGAGATGTGGCTTGTTCAGAAGTATTTCTTTTTTCGTTTCGAAAAAGAGCAATCGGATGCCACTTGGATGCCTACATAGCATTTACGGAAAGAATCATTGAAAAAAATTACAGTTATCAAGCGTGTTTGTTGCCTGTTTTTTCTAGGCTCGGTCGCAAATAACAGACGAAGCTTCACCTAGCACTTAAGACGTTTCGAATTAATCTTTAAGATTAAAAAAAATACGATTGGCAACAGTAATAAGACAATCACAGTGTAGACGTTTCTTTGACAGTGATAAAATCAACTTTTACAAAAGTTGCGTAGATTTGTAGTCAAACAAAGCTACGTGACTAGCTACCGAATCTGTATCTGTATCTATGTACTGAGGGCCGTAATAAAACGCCGTGCGACATAAATTATTCATAAAAATCTTGACTTTACTTCGTACGCCGCGGGTACAGTAAGCCACGCTGCTCTATCACCAAGGATGCTTCCCTCGCACTCTATAACATACCTTACGTGTTCACGATTAGGCGCTGGAATCGCTTGAAAAAACAGCTGTTGAGTGAACCTGCGCACCTATGGTAGTTTGCAGAACGTATGACACAAAACACAGTGTATTTATGTAGGTGTGTGATGAATAGGGTAATACAGACAAACATGTTAAACAATATCTGTGAACATGGAATTCAAGTGAGGAAACGGAATGGTGACAAGGAGTAATATTCCAAATGACAAAAGTAGGTTATCTATTCATTGGGTTTGTGTTTTACACAGTGTTTTTATCGACTTTCCTATTACAAGATCTGAGTAATGGTCTTTTTGAAACTATTTTCGTGATCATAATATTTTTATGTGTTAGCGAAGCGAAAAGATTTATACCGTTCGCGACTGTTGTAAAATGTCAGATATATAAGATAATAAATAATGTATAAATAAGTATCTACTTACAACGTATCAGGAAAAATATTATACTCAGCGCCATCTAGCCCCAAACTAAGCAAAGCTTGTACTATGGGAACTAGATGACTGATAGAATACTTAATATATACTTCCTTTTTTGTAAATCTATACATTATGATACATTATAACACCCAGACACAGAATAAACATCTATGTTCATCACACAAATATTTGCCTTTTGTGAGGATCGAATCCACAACAGAGTAACTACTGAACTGTGAGGCCATAATGACATTTCTTATGACAGGTAAGTTGCTTTTAAAAGTCAAACATCCTATCATTCACATACAAGTCGTTCGTTTCGTATTCACCGTTAAAAACAACATCTGGAATTCCAGAAACTTTCTACAAAGTTACCAGACTTCTTGATTTCGGGCGGCGATTACGGCCTTCATTGTGATGCCACCGTCATGACGGCCGCCAGCACCGTTTTCGAGCGGAAATTCAGGCATTGGTGTATATTTATCGGACGTACAAACCTGTAGAAGAAAAAAAGCCAGAAAAACAAACCCTGATTTTACCACGCCAAATGTTATAAAAGTATTCCAAGAAGTATAAACTCTTGGAATCAGAACAAACAGTGCAATCGTATCGACATCGTATCGTCCAAATGTCAAAACTGACATAGACACTCCTTGTAAAGTAAATGTGTCCGTTTTGGCATTTGGACACGTTGTCATTACGATAGTGGTTCATACCCCATAGCGATAATTCTAAGCATCCACAAAACATTAGCTCGCACGTCGCGAGCATCAAAAACGCGCCCTAAGATGAACCATGCCTTGCGTCCGCCATCTTGGCACATACAGGTGCCTCATGCGCCAGTAATTTCACCGGCAACTATACCCTTCAAAACAGAACACATCAATGCTGCTTAGTAGCAGAAATAGTAGCAATGCAGTCCATTAACAAGGAAAAAAATAAGATAACAACTGTAATCCTCAAGTACGGTAGACATACTCTCAGATCTCAACGCGCATAGACCTTCAAAGATGTTTAAAGAGGGTAGAGGGCACGTCCAAACATTACGTTTGGCAAAATACCCACATTTTGCAGTAGTTAGCATTCCATACGAAACAGGTTCAATTCAGTTACTGTATATCACGGCCATCATAAGACGATCTCCGCTTGTTAGAAAACCCAAGCTCAGTTCACTTGGCGACACGATGAGTGAATTCCGAAAACTTCGAACTTTTCGCGTTTTCTTGAGATATAGCTAAGAATTCTCTTTGCCAGTTTCCGCAGATTTTAACTGCTCCAGGAATACGTCACTTGGCCAAGAGAGAAAACCTGGGGTCTACGCTTGCAAACGATCAACGATATATCGGTAAGATCGTCACATCGTTTCCAACTATATTTTAAAAGATGGAACGACTGAAATTACTTTTGACAGTTGACATCAAACATTCTACTACAAACGATGATTTCTAAGATTGCGGTTTGACCGAACATATCAGAACACTGTCACTTTTGTCGATAATGTCGGAATCGTTTTGTAGAGTAAGGGCCCTGAGCACGAATCGCTATCGTATCATCAAAATGATAGAAATAGTAAACAGATTTTGATAAAATTTGGCAAAGAGATAGAATGCATCCTGAAGGCGTCAAGGGCAGCAGTTTGTTAGGGTTTCGTACCCAAAGGGTAAAAACGGAATCCTATTACTAAGACTTCGCTATCCGTCTGTCCGTCTGTCACAGGGCTGTATCTCATGAAACGTGATAGCTAGACAGTTGAAATTCTCATAAATGATGTATTTCTGTTGCCGCTATAACAACAAATACTAAAAACAGATTCTGCACGATCTTATTTTATTTTTAACCAGATCATCTGCTGCCAAACTTACCAGTGAGAATAAAAAGCAACAATCTCAATCTGTTCTATTTAAACATGTCCCAAAGTACATAAACTCTTTCTCGTGTGAGAAAAAATGTACACATGACGTTGTACGAAATTATCTAAACATAAATAAACAGGTTCATGCATATTTTTTTGCAAAAACGTGTTTCAACTGTAAATAAAGTAAAATAATGGGTGTTAAAAGTAATTACTGTTTGTATGGCCGCGATTTACTCGACAGATTCGCTTAAAAGTACATACAGTTATGGGCATTGTAATATCTAATAGCTTAGGACTGTGTAATGTGTATATATAGACGGTGAGGCTTAACCCACATTTTAGGGGACATGTCGCAGGGACATATCGTCTGACATGTCACGCGATGTCCCGCATGACGTCGTCCGACACGTAAAATAGAGGCCAAATTGTCGCGAGAACCCTATTAAGTCCCCTAGGTATTTTTTATCTCTACATAACAAATAGATTTTTTTTTTTTTTGCAAAAACATAATCTTTAATAATGATATTTTAAAAAAATAGGATCACGACTGTAATTCCTTGGGGATAACTGTCGTGATCCTATTTTACATCCTCTCAGATCTCCAGGCGCTTAGATCCTTTGAAGATGTCTAGTGGGGGTAATCAGCGGAATGTCCAAATATAATAATTCTAACTGGTTTCCTCACAATGTTTTTCTTCACCGTATTGAGCACGTGTTTTTGATGCGCATAATATATTATACTTAAGGCCCGGCTCACACCCACACACGTATTTCAATGATTTTCAGGTACCGATTTAAAAACCAGGAATCACAATTGTGAGGATATAATGATACAAAATTACTGATAATATATTCATCTTTAATAGTAGATAATAAAAACTGGCCAGTTCTATACAACATTTTCAAAAAAATACGTTTTTACCGTCGCAAGAACCGCTGAAAATGTCGAAAAATGGGGTCTGGTTAGGTACCAATATCTTTAGACCCACAGCATATTTTTATTTGGAAATAATACGAAATTGTAGATTTTATATTTCTCTATACCGCGTGGCATTATCTTGTTTTCAAATAATTTACTTTTTCATTTATGTACAATATAAAATGCAATAAAACTTATCCATACATTTTTTCCATACAAAACTCACATTCACCTCAAGTCGGCACGTCAGTCAGCGCTCAGACGCGCTCGGGGAAGCACGTCCACGTCACATTTTTCTTCGAATTTAGGGGAAGTCTGACATAACCGGATACTGGGGTAAAATAGTGGACATGCAAAACTAATGATAACATTTGTATAATATATTGCCTTGACGAATTTGGTGCAAGCCACACAGATGAAGGTTAGGTACAATGCATGAGTTGTAAGGGCTGGGCTCATGTACACTGTACAGACTATGAAAGAGTTGGATGATTTTTTTGTAGAAGATGCGTTACATCGAGTTACGTTTCGAAACAGTATGATAATAGTTTACGGTTTTACCTTTTTGCATACGTCGCGTTGGAGCAAAATCGAAATAAGCAGATGTTTCGTATTTGATTGTTATTGCAATAAAAATATTAAATTTCAGAAAAATGTGAACCTGTTTGTGTCCCTAATTAGTCCTACTAAATAAATATAAATAATGATTTGATACATTTCTGTTTTGAAATGAAAGTTCTAAAAAGGTACCATGACCCTTAGTACGGTTTTAACCCGGCCTCCCCTATATTACCAAGCGTGTTTTTTTATACATGGATGGAAAAAATTGATACTTTATCTGAACAAAATGCGAAAAATTACCTGAATTTTCGATTACGAATATAATTTATATTTATTATCTATCTACATTTAATATTATAAATCTGATTTGTTTGTGCGGATGTTAGGTATGTTTGGATGTTTGTACCTCAATCAGACTTAAACGACTAAACGGATGAAATTGAAATTTGCTGTCGATGTAAATATACCCCTAGCTTATAAATATGCTATTTTTAATTTAAAAACATCCCCAAAACTATAAAAAGACTCCGAGTGCTGGTGTGCAACAAATCTAGCATTAATCAATTTTGACGACTGATGAATGACTGACGAATGATACGATACGCATTGAACCAAAAATGTTGAACCTTCTAAAAAGGTCGGTATTTGTTATTATCAAGGCAAGGTTTATCTGGGGGCACGGTAGTGCCCCCGCCAAGTTAAGCAAAAAAGCGGCACAGTCGTACCATCCTTTTCTCGAAACAGTTCAGGTCATTTTTTGGACAGACAGACAGACATTGAAATCTCACAACTTTTTACGATAGAAGAACTGAGTTGCGTTGCGAGAATTGGCTTTTTATTTTAATTTTTACAAGTTGTTTTTGATGGCATATACTTAAGTTGTACATGATGCAAATAATTAAATATTAAAAAAATAATAAAGTGTCCTGAAAAATTGTTTAATTCGAAATACTGAAAGTGCTCTTTAGTGTTTCGTAGTTTACAAAAAACCCTTATAGTTTTGCCATTTCCGTCCATTCGTCCGCAGCTTAGCTCAGATACTCTTAATACTAGAAAGCTGTAATTTGGCATGAATATACTAGTCACGCCGACAATGTGGTAGAAATAAATATATATTTTCAGATGTTTTTTTTTTCTCGCATACTCTCCATGTCTTTGGATAGGTCTTAAAAAGTATTGCGGGTTTGTGATGTCATTTAGTATAAATACAATGGAAAATATGAATTTGTAAAAAGAGCAGCTGGTCATCTCTTTTTCTGGAAAGAAAATATTATGGAAGATTATTTAGTAAAATTTTACAATAACTGTTTAATTCCAGAACTTGTTGACCCTCGCTACGCGCTGTCTATGGATCTTCGAGATCATAGCTCGCACACAATATTCAAAAGCATACCTACATATTTTATCAGTATTTCACTTTCAAAACTTTCTGTGAGTGGTACTCGAAACGTTGACGGTGCCGTCATCGATTTTAGATGACAATAAGATTTTTTATTAAAAATATATTTTTTAAATCAAGCTTTTGTAAATTCTTGTGCTCTAGTTCTCGTCAAGATAAAAATAACGAGCCCAAACGCGACGTGGTTATGTTGTGTAGTTGAGGAGTTCCGATGGCTACATCCGACCTCCATCATCAGACCAGGTATATAGATATGCAAAGTTTTGCCTCAATTCGACTATTTAGTGAAGAGTTCCGTTGAACAGCTCCTGACTCCATCATCAGATCAGCTCGCTGTCACCATATTATGTATGCAAAATTTCAGCTCAATCGATTGGGGATAACTGCTTAAAATTAAGTTGCAAGATTACACCTTATCAAACATAGATACATAAATATGTACATAAACTGCAAGTTAAATAAGAGCTTATAAAAAAACGATACTTACCGTTTTGTCATAATGTATTTTATTAGTAGGTATAGGTACCTAACAAATATTTTTTGCACAGTCAAATATTAGTAACTGTGTAGTAGCACTTTACGATTTGTAACCTGTCTTATAATATATATTAATTTTTTCTATATTTATTTTCTTTTTGTCAAGTGCAACCTATAAAATTATTAAGTACATACCTACCTATACAAATATGACATACCTATTGCACCAAATATTTTCAAGTATCAAGACTAGTTATTTAGTCTTGGTAAATGAAGTGTGAAGTAGCTTCAATGTGTGCGTTTGCACTATTCGTAGTGTGCGGCCACAGAATACGGAAAAGTACAAAAAATGCGAGCTGTCATATTTGAAACAGCCGCCTTAAGGCCTAAGTGCTAACAAGTAATGCACATTCCCTTATTCCGCACACTCGCTGTAACAAACCAGTAGATAAACTGGGTAGGATGATACCGTACATTACATAGGTACGTACACGTACGAGTAGGAACGCGATACAGAGTACCACCAGTGGTTTATTGTTTGTCGTATCAGCTGTGAGAGCAGATGATGTTTCGGGCATAGTGATAAGCGGTAGCGTTTTGCCATCACTAGTTAGCTTATTTCGTATAAAAAAAACATCCTACATTACATACATCTTAGAGAATACCGATTTCTATAAATAAAAATAAATAGGATCACGACTGTAATCCCCAAGTATCTACGGTAGACATGCTCTCAGATCTCCAGACGTTAAGATCCTTTGATGATGTATAGTGGGGGTAGTAAGAGGCACGTCCAAACCTTTTAATTGGCACATGATCACATTTTGCAGTACTTAGCATTCCATGCGTGACTGGTTGCAAGCCCATTGCCGCTTATAAGAATATTAACTAGTTTCCTCAGGATGTTTATGTTTTCCTTCACCTTTTTGAGCACGTGTTAATACCAATTTCGTAGTAACTATTATAGAATCCATGTGCCTTAACTTTATTCAATATTAATATAATAATATTAATGGCATTGGAAGCCATAACATGATAAACATAGTTTTACAAAATAACCCCTGTTCTGGAGTAAGGGTTGACGTCGGGCAGGTAACATATTTGTCAACATGTTGTGCCGACCCCACTTAAGTGGTATAAAAAAATGATGATTATAAACATATAATCAAAACGCTTTTTGTTTATAGTCAATAAGTTGTTCTATCTCACGAACGTTTATGGCTCGTTCAGCATCTGTCACGCACACAAAAACGCGTATCCATCATCACACACACACATCACAGCTACAAGTAGATCGCCTTCATGAGATAGAACATTTATAACAGCGATAAACCTGCTTATTTTTAATTTGATTTAAACTTAAATAAGTGTTTTAGTCATCTGTCTAAAGACAACACTTGTTTTTACTTTTTAAATTCACGGTTGCGTGCTGTGCTCATGATAAAGAGCATCTGAATTATCTCGAAACGTCAGCAATACAAGAAAATAACATGGTCATTAGTTGTTTTTCTATTTAAAATGATTAACAACCACGATAGTTTTAATTCTACACTTGTTTTTACGTTCAATTTAAAACATAGAAAGACACAAACGTCATGTAAATCATTAGTCAAGAATGATGAACGACTGTTGAAATAATATTGATATTCGATTTATCATCATTGATCAATTAATTATCCCATAACAGTTTATTTAAACGATAGGTGTAATTGTATACACAGGTCAAGTCTAATTGAGGCGCGCATTCTTATATTTTACTCAAACATAGTCTAGTTTTAACAAGCATAAAATCGATAGGTTCATGACTGTAATCCCCAAGTACGGTAGACATCCTCTCAGATCTTCAGACTTTTAGATCCTTTGAAGATGTCTAGTGGGGGTAGTCAGAGGCACGTCCAATCATTATATTTGGCACATGCCCACATTTTGCAGTAGTTAGCATGGAATGCTACGTGACAGTTTGCAAGTCCATCGCCGCTTATAAGAATACTAAACTGGTTTCCTCACAATGTTTTCCTTCACCGTTTTGAGCACGTGTTTTTTGATATCATATAAATTTTTCGAGCAGAAAAATCCATTTATGCACGCCGAGATTCGAAACAACGGTCTTTAGATTGAAAGTCGAGGTACCTACCTCCCACTCGGCCAACACGGCTTTAAAATCGATACTTGGAAATCGAAACAGTATTATAATGAGCAAAGAAAAGATGAACTGCGTGAAAGATGACATGGGTAAGAAAGTAGTGAGTAATGAGATGACGGCTGATAGAAAGAGATGGAAGAAGTACAGACCCCACTTAAGTGGGATAAGGGCAGGAAGATGATGATTATTAAGAAGAAAAACTTTGTATGTTTGTAACGAATAAACTCAAAAACTACTGAACCAATTTCAAAAATTATTTCACCATTAGAATGCTACATTATTTCTAAGTAACATAGATTATATTTATTAATAGAAAAAAATAGGTGTAGTAACCCAAGGTGTAAATAATAATATCTATAAAATCATACACGTGCGACGCGGGGTGGACAATTCGTACTAAATATACTGGTACAATATCTATATTATAATGCATATTTCATTAATATGTAGTACACACGTACACGCTCATATTTGTACCCTGATGTTGCATTCAAAGTGAACCTTGACCTTTTTTTAAATGACACAAAATTGATATTAGTTTATATAGCGTTTTCACCAAGTCCACACCCTACCGGCAGCTGCGAGCGGCAAGTGCTAACGTGTCCCAAATACTAACAAAATGCACTTTTGTTCTTTTCAAATTGACTAAAGAGATACTGCGCGCATTTAATGCTGCTATGGAGGCCGCGCCTTTTGTGACAAATCTATTGTTCTATTTCTTTTGCTTTTGATAGGTTTAAAAATGTTTTTAAAAGTAGTTTAGTTATAGTTTTTGAACCAAGTTTTTATGGTGAGAAATCTGGGGTCTACTCTTGATAATGATAAGATATATCGGGACAAACGTCAAATCGTTTCCGACTATTGGTATTTTTAAAGATGGAACGACAGACGACGTTTCTAAGAGTGGGGCACTGACGAATCGTTTCGATAAAGTCGAAATCGTTTTGCAGAGTAAGGACTCTGTCTACTATTTTACTTCGGTAAAAGTATGGCCGGTGGATCTAGGCAAAGTGGAGTTACACAGAAATTTCGACCTTAATATGCAGTGACACAAAACCATTTTTGTCACACGATTAATTTCACGTTTTCCTAGACAGACCGCGCCAAGGCGGACGGACGCGCCGTGGGAACGATGCATCCGTGGTGGCCCGTGCTCGGAACGCTCTGTACGCGACGCGCCGGACGCACACAGGCGGAGCGTAATCCGGCGCGGCCTGTCGTTTTACGCGCCGTGAGACCCCCGCTTTATACTTTCGGTTTTCGGGTTTATCCAGGGAATCGTAGAGGTAGGCCAAAAAAAATATGGACGGACTGTGTGAACGTTGCCATGAATAAGAAATGAGTGAGTGATGAGATGACGGCTGATAGAGGGAAATGGAAGAAGTACACATGTTGCGCCAACCCCACTTAAGTGGGATAAGGGTAAGAAGATGATGATGTTTATCCAGGGACTTTTGGCGTCCTAAAAGATTTGCTATCGGTGTCTTCAAGCTCCGATAAACTCTCTTTATACTACTCGCGCGATAAAAACATAATTTTCATTGTTATTTCAAACTGGTATTGATAGCGTCATAGTATTCATAAACATTTTTGTTAGAATATGCACTGTTTTAGATCAATTTGTGGTCGCAGGAAGATTGGGATATTACTTGAAGCTATCATAGAGAAGCGGAGGCAGTTGCCAAAACTTCAGAATACGATACATTTCTCTACGTAATTTTCTCGTAATATATTTTCAAAGCCAATGGTTTGAAGAATTTAGGGATGCAGAACAAAATAATTATACTGAAGTTATTTAAATCCACCCAAAAATATTCAAATGAAAAGTAATAAGATCGTGTATTAAAGTTTTCTAGCAAAAAGCACAAGAAGCTCTCTTGCATAAGTAACTATTTAATTAGGTTTACTTAGCTGCGACTTAAAATATTTGTAGACACTTAGTCCTAATACCTACATTCTACATATAAAACTATGTAATAACTAACTGACCGAATCAGTCTTTTCATCATTTTTAGGGTTCCGTACCCAAAGGGTAAAAACGGGACCCTATTACTGTGACCTCGCTGACCGTCTGTCCGTCTGTCTGTCACAGGGCTGAATCATGAACTAGACAGTTGATATATTCACAGATGATGTATTTCTATTGACGCTATTACTACAAATACTAAAAACAGAATGAAATAATTATTTTAGTGGGGCTCAATACAATGGTACCAATGGCACCCTAATGGTACGGAACCCTTCGTGCGCGAGTCCGACTCACACTTGGCCGGGTTTTATTAGATCACAAAATCTACTTACGTGCATTGTTTAACCAATATTTTAATATTTTATTTTGGATTTTGGGAACTCAAAAACGAGTCATTCACTCAATAGAAAGAATTCGGAAAATTGTCTTTAAGTCCTATAAACTTGGTTTTGTGTAACTAAAAAAAACCCCAGAAAATAACCTCCTTAAAAGGTAAATATAATAATTACGTTTATAAAACTGAAGACAAAACCGACTTCTTATACATTGAAATGAATAAGTCCAATACAAAATTTCATCCCTTATTTTTACATCTTCAAAAGTTGTATTTTTTCTCAGAATTAAATGGATCCAAGCACCAAGTACTAAAAAAAAATACTGTCGAATTGAGAGCCATCTCCTTTTTTTGAAATCGGTTAAAAATAAAACCTACCGCAAACATATCCATAGACATTCCACTAGTATCCCATTTAAAAGGTGTTTTAAAACGAGGTTAAAAAATCCTCAACGCTTTTTGCTTGCAAGTTAGCAGTTACAAGTGTTTGCATTGTACACTCACTGGTACGAAACTCGACCCATTTTCAGCCACTCCAACCTATATTTTCATTTATTTTAACGCGTTTCCAACTACATTAATGAAGTCTTTGGAAAAGTGAAACGTGTATTTTTTACGGACGAATTTATGTGATTCGTTAAATGAAACATGAAATTGGCTTGTTGAAAACTAACAGACCCGGGACAGACGTTTTGTTCAAATTTCGATTATCGCATAGAGTAACGCACGTTGCTATGACAAGTGATGTTAACACGAATGTCAGATTTTTTGCACACCAGCGCCATCTATACCAAAATAATCCCTTTTGCGTTTTTTTTTATTGTTGTAGATGTTTTTCGTATTTAGTTAAAAGTAGTTTATGGTATATTCGAACATTATATCTATATCAACAGCAAATTTAATCTTAACCCTTTTTCTCGTTTAGGCCTGATTGAGGCACAAACATACAAACAAACTCACAAACTTTCTCTTTTATAATATTATAAGGATTAAACGAAAGAGGATCGATCGTATATCGCAATAATTATATATATTAATCACAAAACCTTAACAAATTACACACCTAATATAACATAATCACCCTGTATATTTGTGAAAACCGCATGAAAATCCGTTCAGTAGTTTTTGAGTTTATCGCGAACAGACAGACGTGGTGGAAGACTTTTATAATAGTGCTAAGCAAATCATAATAAGATTTATGCAAAGTGGTCTTCAGACCCTCTAAACGCAAAGGGATCGTGTGGCTATTTCTTTTTAATACAATGACCTGTTTGGACGCATGGACAACATCTATTATATTTGCATTTTAATAAAAAGAAACTGCCAAGTGCGAGTCGCACTCGCGCACGTAGGGTTCCGTGCCATTATTAAAATGCCAAAAAAAAAACACGTTTGTTGTATTGTATGGCTGTATGTGTAGTAAATCAATTTGCAGGAGTATATACGTATGTATGCTATAAAACCATTTAAATATTGTAAAAAAACTTCATAATATAAGATAATAATCAGTTTTGTGTCTCCTGAAAAAATACGTTTTTACATACGACTTTTTGTACTGATAGCAACGGTTTGTAGTATGGGATGCCCCACCTTATTTTATTCTGTTTTTAGTATTTTTGTATTTTTGTGTAAAAAAAACACGTTTGTTGTATTTGTATGGGAGCCTCACTTAAATATATTTTATTCTGTTTTTAGTATTTGTTGTTATAGCGGCAACAGAAATACATCACCTGTGAAAATGTCAACTGTCTAGCTATCACGGTTCATGAGATACATGTGCCTTGTAACAGATAGAATAGATGGACAGCGGAGTCTTAGTAATAGAGTTCCATTTTTACCCTTTGGATACGGAACCCTAATAAGACCGATAAGGTTGGAACTATTTATATAAAAAAATGGTAACAAAATGAAATTTCATGAATCAGGTTACTAGTAATCGAATTTGACATTTGGCTTGGTACGATCAGGGGCCATACCACAAACTCCTAAAATATTATCAAAACAATATTACTCGCGGTGCGAAAGTGACAACGCGGTAATATTGTAACTATAGTTGAATTGCGTTGTCACTTTCGCACCGTGAGTAATATAAATAAATTAAAAATAAAAACTGTCTCTTGTAAAAACTTGTCAGACTTTACACACAACGCCATCTAGCCCTAAACAAAGCAAAGCTTGTACAATGGGAACTAGGTGACTGATAAAAAAATTATAGACTTTTTTTTACTTAATAAACATCACACAAATGTTTGCCTTGGGTGGGGATGGAGCCCACAACCTACAGCGCAGAAGGCAGAGTTACTACCAACTGA
The DNA here is from genome assembly GCA_912999785.1 of Hydriomena furcata. NCBI lineage: Eukaryota > Metazoa > Arthropoda > Insecta > Lepidoptera > Geometridae > Hydriomena > Hydriomena furcata. Next base: position 11,724,994 of record OU538837.1, read on the forward strand.
GCTGTGAGGCCAATCAATATTACTTTTGAGCTTGTGGTACGGCTCCGGGGTTTGTTTATCAGGCTTCGGTGTTTTTGTTTTTCTTCTCAGAGGCTGGCAGACCGCCATTTTGCTAAAAATGGAGCAGGAGCATCATAACGCTGTATTTATAGCGACATTTTTGGGTACACGCTATTTTGTCAGCGACTTGTCTCTAAAGAATTTCTAAAAAGATATTAAAGTCAAAGTCAAAGTCAAAGTTTTTATTGCTTTCATGTGTACAATAAGGTCTTAAATAAATATGGTATCAACATGAGCCCGGGTAGGGCATTGCAAAAGATCACTTAGCCTATAAAATTATAAAATGTAACAAAATAAAATAAAATTCTAAAACTAAAAAATATTACTTATCGAGGTACATAAACTACCTAAACTAATTATTTAAACTATTTTTGGGTTTTCACAAAAAAACTCTTGCAGAGTGTAAAAACTATTTTCAATTAAATATTTTTTGAGAAGGGTTTTGAATCTGGGTAGGTTATTTTCATTTTGTAATAGGGTAGGTATGCTATTATAAATTTTGACGGACATTGCGTGTGGACCTGAATGAAACATTTGTAATTTAGAAGATAAACGAACTTGGATAAGAACCTCGAGGAACAGTAGATAATGTAGTACTCGTACTTAAATACGTTTGAAAAGCTAAAAAGAAAACCGATGAAAACGTTCCGACTAATCAAAAAATTATGGGACCAACTTCGGATACCTTATCCATTAAAAAATAATTGTCAAAATTGGGCTACTCTGTAAAAAGTAAGTGTCAAATTAAGAACCTCCCGTTTTTTTCGTCGGTTAAAAATAAGTATATCTGAAAATTTATAGTTTATTCTAATCTGAGTAATTACAAACATACATCCAAACTGTCTCTTATCAAATTAGTGTGATTGGTATCAACAGGGATAACATAGTGTAGTGAAAATATTAAAATAAGATTTATGTTTTACTGCAAAATGCGGGCGTGCGTCAAAGGTTTGTACGTGCCTCTAACTACTTCTTCAAGAATACATAATATGGACTAAAGTCGTGATTAAATTTAATCTATTCATTGTCATTTACTGGTAAGGCTCGCTTCGCTCTCTTTGTTAGAATGACGTTGGCATTGATGCGCGCAATAAGGAAGATTTATATTAGACCGGACCGTCTACGAGCCGGGCCGGAGCCAATAGTTAGTGGATGGGCCTGGACGGGACACGGATCAGGCACTGTTTAATATAAACTGCTTCATACAAAATGTATGTAACGTATATAAATGTAATGTATCACTTAGTATTCTTATAAGCAGCCATGGGCTTGCAACCTGTCACTTATTCAATGCTAACTACTGCAAAATATGGGCATGTGCACAATATAATGTTTGAACGTGCCTCTGACTACCCCCACTAGACATCTTCAATGGATCTGAGCGTCTGGAGATCTGAAAGAATGTCTACCGTACTTGAGGATTGCATTCGTGATCCAATGTATTTTTATTTTATTTTTAGTATGTAACGTTTCAAATCCGTGCCACGTCCGGGCCGCACGTACACGGCACGCCCCGGACTAATATAAATCTACCCTAAGACCGCTATAATCTCTTTAGAATCAATGAAAACAATTTAATAAACTATCAATGTGTTTCTAAAAACTTCTTTATCACGAGATCGTTAAAATTTAAGATGGAAGCCATAATGCATCGACTACACAGCCCAAAAAGACACCGCATGCAAGGCGAACATTGACATCCAAAAGGTCAGTCTTATACGGCCGATAAAAAATACCGCGCGTCAAACCTGCAGTAGTACCGACCACTTCCTTGACCCGTGCAAATCTCGTCTGTTTATGCTAAAAAACCGTTACCACAAGCTCAAGTTAGACTGGTTATTTTCCTTGTCGAAAGTCAATAGTGTTGTATCACTACTCAATAATTGATGATCGATAAACCTACATAGTAGTAACAACAACAGCTGGACCTAACTAGTAAAACTACTTATTGCCAACTAGCTTCCGTCCGCGGCTTCGCTCGCGTTGTACCTACATGGATATGAAGTAACCTATTTGCTATTCGCATTTATCATATTATCGCTTTAGAATTAGTTCGCGTTCGCGTTCGCGTTCGCGTTCGCGTTCGCGTTCGCGTTCGCGTTCGCGTTCGCGTTCGCGTTCGCGTTCGCGTTCGCGTTCGCGTTCGCGTTCGCGTTCGCGTTCGCGTTCGCGTTCGCGTTCGCGTTCGCGTTCGCGTTCCCGTTCGCGTTCCCGTTCCCGTTCCCGTTCCCGTTCCCGTTCCCGTTCCCGTTCCCGTTCCCGTTCCCGTTCCCGTTCCCGTTCCCGTTCCCGTTCCCGTTCCCGTTCCCGTTCCCGATCCCGATCCCGTTCCCGTTCCCGTACTATCAAACCTAATAAAGCTCAAATGGACTCTACGTTTTTTTAACTTTTGTATGGGAAAAAGAAAAGGGCTGTTTTTAGGTTTTCCCGGCAATTATTCGATTTTTTTTTCACCTTTTAAACCTTCATAGACCTCCACGAATATTTAAAGACCAAGATAAAATAAATCCGTTCAGCCGTTCTCGAGTTTTAGCGAGACTAACGAACAGCAATTGATATTTATACATTCACCATTTTAAACACGTGTTTAAAATGGTGAAGGAAAACATCGCATCGTGAGGAAACCAGTACCTAGTAAGTATTTTTATAAGCGGCGATGGGCTTGTAACCTGTCACGTATGGACTGCTAACTACTGCAAAATGTGGGTATGTGCCAAATATAATATTTGGACGTGCCTCTGACTGCTATCGACAACTCATGTCAACACTTCCCATCCCTAGTGAATCACGTCATTTTGAAATTAGAATGCTTTTTCCGGCTCCCCCCGTACCTCATACCTCACTGACTTGAAAGAGTTGTTTGTTTGAAGAAATGAAGCCATTAGGCGTCTATTAGGCTATGTAGTCGATGCCATAATGTCACATTTACGATAACGGCACTTAATGCGTGAGTGTGCGTCCATACTGCGAGCCTAGCGTGGTTGCTTATACGACGGGCGCGAAGTATCAAACATATTAATATAATAAATATTGGTGGACATTTCACACAACGCCATCTAGCCCCAAACTAAGCAAAGCTTATAGTATGGGAACCAGATAACTGATATATTATCTATACTTATATACTTTTTTTTTGTATTTATATACATACGTTAATACTACAACGCCTTTGCGTCCACAGAGCAGTGATAACGCGTTTCAAATGTTTTACACATCGACCATAATAGCCCCCCCCAATAGACGCTTAATGGCTTAATTTCTTCAAACGAACAATTCTGTCAAACCGTTGAGGTGTGCTGGTCAGGGGAACGGTAAAAAATGCATTCTGCTTGGCCAGTGAAATGTCATAGCCCGCCGCGAGGCGCGTCGTGAATCGCGCTTGGTGTCTTATACCAGCAGTATAAACCTAATGTGTTGTGAGAAAGTGTTCGCCATGCACAAGGAGTCAATAGGCTGTTCGATGGTTTGACACATCGCGCCCGTCACCACCGCGCTAGGCTTGCAAAGTGGACACACGCGTAGTGTAGTGATAGCGCGTTTCATATGTTAAATTTTTCACGCCCGTCGTAAACTGCGACAGGCTCGCAGTGTGGACGCACACTTAGTCTTTGGAGATTCAGCTAAGTGTGTTAGTTTAGTGCTAGAGAACCACTTTAGTTGTTTTAAGCACTTTTTTGATGTCGATATGGGTAACACTTACCGTGTTTACGAACCCCGTCTACTTATAGCCACTAGAGTGTGGAAGAAATCGTATGAGGAAGTATTGGATCTTTCAATATGACTGGTCTCACAGCTTAGCTCAGCTTGGTAGTAACTCTGCCTTTTACGCTGTAGGTTGTGGGTTCGATCCCCACCCAGGGCAAACATTTGTGTGATGAACATAGATGTTTGTTCTGTGTCTGGGTGTTACTATGTATATTATGTATGTATTTACAAAAAAATGGTATATAAGTATTCTATGAGTTATCTGGTTCCCATAGTACAAGCTTTGCTTAGTTTGGGGCTAGATGGCGTTGTGTGTAAGGTCCGCCAATATTTATTTATTTATTTATTATTTATTATGGACGCTCGAAATTCTATAGGTAATAACCGAATTAACACTAGGGGACATGTCGTAGGGACATATCGCCGATATGTCGAGCGATATACCGCGCGACGTCGCTTATAGATGTGACCATTGCGTGGCATTCGAGCGCGGCATTCGCAGGATACAAGTTCGTCGTGCGAACGAACAATAACAGCGTTTTCGCGCGGCAGGTAGCTCGCGGCTGCCGCGTTCGATTGCCGCGCTATGTCTGGTCACATCGTAACACGTAGAATTTGTGTCAAACTATAATGTCGCAGGACAACAGTAACTGTCCCCTAGTGCAATTGTGACTTCTTGCCATCTTGTTAGCAACTTGAAAGAGTTGACAATCTTTTATTTATCTATACTAATATTATAAAGAGAAAAGTTTTGTTTTTTTGTATGTTTGTAATGGATAAACTCAAAAATTACTGAACCCATTTCAAAAATTCTTTCATCATTACCAAGCTACATTATCCCTGAGTAACATAGGCTATATTTTTTATTTTGAAAAAGTAATAAATTCTTTATAAGAATGACGATAGTTTGAAGCAAGGTGTAAAAAATTGCTAAAATTTTTTTCTTCGTGTGCGCTACAAAAACTATTGAACGGGAATTGTAACGGGAACGGGAATGGGAACGGTAACGGTAACGGTAACGGTAACGGTAACGGTAACGGTAACGGTAACGGTAACGGTAACGGTAACGGTAACGGTAACGGTAACGGTAACGGTAACGGTAACGGTAACGGTAACGGTAACGGTAACGGTAACGGTAACGGTAACGGTAACGGTAACGGTAACGGTAACGGTAACGGTAACGGTAACGGTAACGGTAACGGTAACGGTAACGGTAACGGTAACGGTAACGGTAACGGTAACGGTAACGGTAACGGGAACGGGAACGGGAACGGGAACGGGAACGGGAACGGGAACGGGAACGGGAACGGGAACGGGAACGGGAACGGGAACGGGAACGGGAACGGGAACGGGAACGGGAACGGGAACGGGAACGGGAACGGGAACGGGAACGGGAACGGGAACGGGAACGGGAACGGGAACGGGAACGGGAACGGGAACGGGAACGGGAACGGGAACGGGAACGGGAACGGGAACGGGAACGGGAACGGGAACGGGAACGGGAACGGGAACGGGAACGGGAACGGGAACGGGAACGGGAACGGGAACGGGAACGGGAACGGGAACGGGAACGGGAACGGGAACGGGAACGGGAACGGGAACGGAACAACATTTGTTAATTCTAAAGCGATACGAAGTTCGCGGGGTCAGCTTGTAAACATACATATATACGTATTACACATTTAAATTTAAGAGATCTATCAGTTATCTAGTTCCCATAGCTTTGCTTAATTTGGGGATGGATGAAGCTGTGTATTAAAAAAATAACAAAAAAAAATGTCTGGGACAGCTAGTTGTAAATAATTACTTCTATTATAAACATTACTTCGTTGTGTCTAGATGGTTATAATTGCGTTAGTTTGACCAGCTCTAAAAGAAAACCCAAAAAACCTTAACTTCGCCAGCAGTGATGCAATCCAAAACTTACAATCAATGCTATGGAAATTGATAGAACCCTTCGCGTAGAATTGACAAGGAGCTTACTCAGAAACGCAATTCCGTTCGATCGGTATCGGAGTTGTGCTTTTTTACTTATAGCTGTGTTGGTTGAGTGGTAGCTACCTCTACTTTCAATCTGAATGACATAGGCTCGAATCCAGGCTGTGCAAAAATGTATTATGCGCATTATCACGTGCTCAAAACGGGAAGGAGACATCGTGAGGTAACCAGTTAGTATTATCGTAAGCGGGCTTGCGAACTGTCACGTATGGAATGCTAGCTATTGCAAAATGCGGACATGTGCCAAATAATGTTTGGACGTGCCTGACTACCCCCTTTCGGCATCTTCAAGGATCTTATCGCCAAGAGATTTGAGTGTATGTCTACCGCACTTGGGACTACTCGTCGTGATCCTTATTTAATATTTCAAACGGATATTCATCGCGTAATTACCTTTTATCCATCTTTACTGTGACTACGACTCAATAAAGTAAAAAAATAAAATAATGTTTTCTGATCGCGAAAATCTGTTTGTAAATATGATTATTGTTGTTTTTAAATAACAAAGTCTAAGTCAAGAGATATGTACTGTACCTATTTGTTTTAATACAATCAAAAAGATCAGTTTGAATAATCTTAGGAGCTAGGTGAAGCTGCGCCTGTTCCTCAAAACCAAGCCTATAATTAGGAAGTTCAGGGGGTCTACACTTGAAAATGATAAACGATATTATCAGGACAAACGTCACATCGTTTTCGACTATATTTTGAAGGATGCAACGACCGAAATTACTTTTGACAATAATAATGGACATCATACATTCTACTACGACAACGACGATTTTTGTCCGAATATATCGGAGCACTGTCATTGTCGTTGATAATGTTGAAATCGTTTTGCAGAGGCACAGAATGCTAATATATTCTTAGTTGTAACTTTGACTCAAACTCTTACGAGGCCCTCGTGTTTGGTAGCTTAAATCGATATATTGTGTTTCCTCAATTACTTACTTCATTACGTCATCAGTCCGAGGAGTTTTTCATCAAACAAACCGTCCGTCGTTCTAAAGCTATCCAGGAATATCAAGGTAAATCTCGAGGTACCTTGAGTTGACAGTTCTGTTGACTGAGGAATCCTGGACTAGAGGCAAACTCGAGGTAATTTTATCAACTAAAGCTACCGTCACACGGTTTTGAGGTCGAGTCGAGTTGGAGATATTTCGATGTGTCAACTAAGAATATGGAGATAAATGGCATCTTAGGGACCTATAAGATTTTTAAGATTAGATTACTAGAGGAACCAGGTAATAAACAAGTGCCTATGCCTAAACGCTTAGCGCTTAATTCCTAAACTCAGCGCTTATATTCCTAAACTCAGCGCTTATATTCCTAAACTCAGCGCTTATATTCCTAAACTCAGCTACTTGTCATACAGACAGCCAAGCATGTACATACAAGTATGCATGCATCGGTGTAATCGTTCGAACGCTCGCGTTGTTCGCATTACTCCTAATTGATGGCACGAACAGGAAAATACTAAGCGTGGTGTTCAGTGTTATACATTTATGTTGAAAGTAAAACGATTATTTCGTAATTTCAGCCAGAACAATGAACAATAGGTTGTATTTTGGTATATATTTATAAATACTTACTACCATTATCAATCCGAAAGTTTATATTTTAAGGTGATAAGTGATATTTTAACGTTTTGTATTTGCTGATTCTATTGTCTTTAATTTAGGTAGCTAGTATGATTATCTAACGAATTATATAAAATGAACTATTTAGCTATTCACAGTTTTGATTATAAACGAAACTAGTGTTTTTGAAGAGCCAACTTTGGAAAATAAATCTATCGAGAAAAGTATCACCAATCGTTTTCTGTCTTATATTTATCTAGATTAAATCCTTAAGTTATCTTTGTCATAAAAAACAAAACTGTATGTTTTGCAGTTATTGAGAAAAAACGATTCTGCATTAATCAAAAACATTTATTACTCGTCTTAAGGCTGTTTTGTATGTTTGTGCTTCAATTACGCCCAAAGGATAAAGCCAACACCATCAAATTTACCTCTTTATTAGTAGTGTAGGTCATCCGATAAACAACATGCCAGTTCAATGTCTATTGGGGGTAGTCAGAGGCACGTCCAAACACGTACGTAACAGGTTGCATGCCCATCGCCGCTTATAAGAATACTAACTGATTTCCTCACGATGTTTTCATTTACCGTTTTGAACACGTGTTTTGGTGCGCATATAAATTTTTAGAACAGAAAACGCCGGGATTCAAACCCTCTACCTTCAGATTGAAAGTAGAGGTACCTTTCACTCGGTCAACACGGTCTACAATTATAAATCATAAAACAAGTTTTTGCAATATAAGTACTTAAAACGAATGCATCAAAAACGTTAACAATATCACCCCCTTAAGAGGGATTAAAGGGGACAGATTCCGTCAACCTTTTATTGGCTTTTTACAAAACTTGCTCTAACCGGATCAAACCGGATACCGGCAAATATAACCGGACGTCGTCCGGACCAGACCACAGAAGCAGTACTAGTTGTGAATACTTACGGAAATATCACTTTCGACAAATAGACTGACTATTTGGTGGACACGCAAGTGGAGCTATTATTAGAATTATTAGAAATATTATATAGAAGCTATTATTTATGTTTGCGAAGTTCAATTTTCGCATAACTATGCATGACAGCGTTGGGCTAACGCTGTTCTCAATATTTCCCAAATTTAAATTGCTAAGTGTTCAGGGCATTTTGAATCTAAATGAAGTGTGATAGAGGTTATTTCATGTTGCAAGCTGATTTGAAGCGACACATGCATGCTACGATAAATCACACTATACGGGCCAATATTTAAAATTTATTTTTAGAAACTCTACCCGGAGTAGGGCTTGTTCCATTTCCCCGTTGATATTGAGAGCAATTTAGATTTTTAGATTTTATTTAGGTTTTTCGCGTCTTTTGTCTAGAATTTTCACATAAGGACTTTACATTTTTAGGGTTCCGTACCCAAAGGGTAAAAACGGAACCCTATTACTAAGACTTCGCTGTCCGTCTGTCTGTCCGTCTGTCTGTCTGTCACAGGGCTGTATCTCAAGAACCATGATAGCTAGACAGTTGAAATTTTCACAGATTATGTATTTCTATTGCTGCTCTAACAACAAATACTAAAAACAGAATAAAATAAATATTTAAGGGGGGCTCCCATACAACAAACGTGATTTTCGCATTCTAGGGCCATCTAGTTTCATTTGATGTTACTACGTTATTATAGGTACTTTTCGCGTTCTCATGCGACCGCTCGGGGTTTGAGAGGTAAGATGAAAGATGTTTGCAATTCCGCTGGCAGGTGGCGCTATTTTACCACTATCGGTAAAGTAAGTCGGTAAATAGGTGGTACTTCACATGATCGACTAAAAAGTTTGAAATTGAATTATTGAATTCATGTAGTTAGGTAAATAGGTACCTACCTAGGTAGATATTATTAATTTCAAATTAATTTCGAGTTCGAATCCTGGCCGTGCATCAATGGATATTTCTGTTTGAAAAATGTATATGCGCGTTACACGTGTTTATAACAGTGAAGGAAAACATCGTGAGGAAACCTGTTATGTATTCTTGAAAGCGGCGACGGGCTTGCAACCTGTCACGTGTCGAATGCTAACTACGGTAGGTAGTAAGGTAGGTTACGAGATATTTTAATATATATATTAAGACAACGAGATATTATAAAATGTATATATATTATAATATCTCGTAACCTACCTAAAAAAATAATTCATATATGAATTATTTATTATATATTATTATCATATATGAATTATTTTTTATGTTTCTAGGGTTCCGTACCTAAAGGGTAAAAAACGGGACTACTAAGACACCGCTATCCGTCTGTCTGTCACCAGGCTGTATCTCGTGAACCGTGATAGCTAGACAGTTGAAATTTTCACAGATGATGTATTTCTCTAAAAACAGCATAAAATAAATATTTAAGCGGGACTCCCGTACAACAAACGTGATTTTTTTGCCGTTTTGATAATAGTACGGAACCCTTCGTGCGCGAGTCCGACTCGCACTTGGCCGGTTTTTTCGGTTTTGTTGAGCAATCTATACGGATAAAAGATAAGATGAAAATGTGTAAAAACGTGTTATTTTGAAAAATATCTAACAAAATATGAAGAAACTGTCTTTAATTTAGGTAGGTAGGTACTACTATGCTTGTCTACCAATCTATGTAAAAATATAGTTAGTAGTTTTTGAGAGAAATCGAATCTAGAAAAGTTTACCAATCGTGTTTTTGATTTTAATTTAGATAAATAAAACCCTAAAGTTATCTTTTCCATAAAATCAAAAGGCAAATATTGAGAAAAACCGAGCCAAAAAATCCTTCATATTGAGATATTTTTGTCTAGGATTTTTAAGATATTCTATGCGAAAATAAGTATTGGGTAGGTTAGTACTTACCTTTCTGCGAAAAGGTGAATAGAAAATTGAATATTTACATTTGTGTCCTATTTTTCCAAGACGGATGGTTCGGTAAACAAAGTGGTGCTTTTGTAAGTAATGGTATAACTTAGGTTCATAAATGTATAGTTATTATCTATACATATAATAAAACTGTAGAAGAGTTCAATTCTGTACATTGAATAAAAACTAAAAAAAATACTCCTAGGGGCCTTTATACAAGTAACACAAGTCAAACAAAACATTTTGAATTTTTTGTCTGTCTGTCTGTCTGTCTGTTGTCGGACTTTCACGCAAAAACTACTGGACGTATTTTGATGAAACTTTTTTTGTTATGTAGCTATTAGTCCTCGGCAACATATAGGCTATAATTTATTGTAAAGATTGGAATACCAGATATGAAACTATCTGTCGACCAGCGAAGCGGGCACGGGTCAGCTAGTAATGAATACAAATAAATAAATATTGTCGAACTTTACACACAGCGCCATCTAGCCTCAAACTAAGCAAAGCTGTATATATGATTTGTATATATGATTTACTATGGGACCCAGATAACTGATAGAATACTTAAATATTTTTTTTTGTAAATGCTCACACTTCTGACACAGAACAAACATCTATGATCATCACACTAATGTTTGCCCTGGATGGGAATCGAATCCTACAGCACATAAGGCAGAGTTACTAGCAACGGAGCTGCGAGGCCACTACGCAGCCTTATAGATTACTAGCCGACCCGTGACAGACGTTGTCCTGTCAAATTTCAATAATCAAATAGAAAAGACTGAATGTGATGTCAGATTTGTTGCACACCAGCGACATCTATACAGAAATCATGCCTTTTGCGTTTTTTTATCGTTTTGGGGATGTTTTTTACATTTTAAATTAGTATATTATTTATTCGGGCATTATATCTACATCTACAGCAAATTTCAACTTAATCCGTTTTGTCGTTTAGGCCTGATTAAGGAACAAACATACATACAAACTCACAAACTAGACTCATGAATGAAATCCCGTAGCACCCAATAATCACATACATACGAGTAAATCTAATCATGACCACACACATCCAAAAAAAAACTTATGTACGGTAGATATGCACTCAGATCTCTAGGTGCAGATCTTTGAATATGTCTAAAGAGGGTAGACAAAGGTACGCTCAAATTTTACATTTGTCTACTTGCAATAGGTAGTTAGGATTCGATGAACGATTCGAGGAATCGAAAAATGTATATATGCGCATTCAATGATGTACGATTGAAAGTCGAGGTACCTCCCGCTTGACCTACACAGCATTTTAAAATAAATAAATAAATATTGGCGGACTTTTTACACAACGCCATCTAGCCCCAAACTAAGCAAAGCTTGTACTATGGGAACCAGATAACTAATAGAATAAGTATATACTTTTTTTTATTTATTTTTTATTTATAAATACATACGTATTATACATAGTAACACCCAGACACAGAACAAACATCTATGTTCATCACACAAATGTTTGCCCTGGGTGGGGAGCGAACCCACAACCTACAGTGCAGAAGGCAGAGTTACTACCAAATGAGCTGAATATTTGTTTTTTTTTAATATAAAAAAAAAATCACGACTGTAATCCCCAACTACGGTAGACATCCTCTCAGATCTCCAGACGCTTAGATCCTTTGAAGATGTCTAGTGGGGGTAGTCAGAGGCACGCAAACTTTATATTTGGCACATGCCCACATTTTGCAGTAGTTATGATTTGTATATATATGATTTAGTATAGGTACTCGTTAATCCGAAAAGCAATCTGAGAATTAAAAATTCAGAGTAATTTAGAGGTAGGTAGAGGCTATTCCACAATAGAACATGCGTACAAAATACCTGCACTGCAACACATCCATCAGCATAGCTTTCTCATATCGGACAAGCCGTACGGTCGAATAAATCTTTCTAACGTTCGGTTATCGCCGGTTTATTTATCGGTTTGAATTTGCCAATTAATACCAATTTTGTAAAAATATGAATTCGCTATCACCAGACAAAATATTCATTAACCTCATTTAAAGAATTTATGATAAATCCTAATAATATTATAGATGCGAAAGTTTGTGATAAGGCTGCTATGTTTGTTCCCTAATCAAAAATAAACGATAAAACGGATTAAGATGAAATTTGCTGTAGTATGTTGATAAAAAATCAGAATAAATAAAGGGGGAATTTATAATCCGAAAAAAAAACCTCTAAATGATGAAAAAAACGCAAAAAAGATGATTTTGGTATACATGGCGCAAAAATTCTGACATCTGTCGTCATAGCAACGTGCGATCTATGTGATTATTGAAGTTTGGACAGGACAACGTCTGTTGCGGGTCTGCTAGTAATAGATAAACTAAAACATCTCCATCTCGTCCGTTTAAAATAAAGCGAATACCCACTGGCCTTATTTTCAACTTCTTTTTATTCTTCGCTGTAGCGGGCCAAAAGGAACCAGTCTCAGCTTGTAGTTGATCTGCACTGCACAGATCAATACTGATTATCAGACTGAGGGCCTGTTTCACCATATTAAAGTAAAGTCCTAAGTAAGCTACTCGGCGATTACCAAAAACGAACGTACCATTTGACATTTGATAGTTTTGACACTTTTATACATTAACTAGCTGTCCCGATTTAGCAAGTAGTAACTAAACAACACTTTACTTGAATATGATGAAACAGTCCTAGCCCTCGTATTCAAGAACGACACTATGAGAATACGCAACCACAGTGGACGAAATCTTTTTTAATAAACAGCACTTTATGTGGGCACTATGGCGCACGTTACCATGTGCCTTTAGAGCTCAACTTTGGCTAGAGGCACACGACAATGTGCCTATAGTCACACTATGCAGTGTCGCACAACACATAAAGTGATTTTTATGAAAAAAGATTTCGTCCACTGTCGGTGCGTGTTCTCATAATATCGTTTGTACGGTTTATGCAAACCATACAACATTATATGTTCTCGCGGGTCAGCATTTACGTCAAGACGTGGCTTTTACTTTGCCTTTGTGCCTCAGTTGACAACCACACGTCTTAGCGTACAATCGCGATCGCAACTCATTAACCTAACTATAACTAAACAAATAAACGGTGAACTTTAACAAACTATATTATTTAAACCTTTCAAATAAGATAAAGGGTACAGACCCTACATCTTTGTTTTTTTTTTTTTTTTATCGCGCGTTTCCAGTGAATGTGTAAACTGTGTGTGCGGCAGATTCTACAACAACTATTACAACAAACTAACTGTGGAATTTTTTTCACACCTACGAGACGACCAAGTGATTTGTGTTGCCTTATCGGTAGCGATTCGGTTGGACTGGCCTCCCACCAGCGTTTCTCACCAGTTGAATTGAGAAGGCGCACATACTGTAGAGGTTAATACAAAACCACGTGGTCTGAAACTTTACTTAACAACAACAACTCAACACCAACAACATGAGCAACATCGAAGACATCCTAATAACTCAAAACCAACTAAAGGAGGAGATTGAAAAACTCCTCCGAAACTTTAAAAAGGATGGAGCCGAAAGGAAGACTCCACATTACATCAAGAAACGACTAGAAGTTCTGGACTCCTACTGGGCAGAATTTCAGAAAAATCATACACTATTATATCAGTGTGAAGATCGTGATTACTCATACTTCGCTGAAAATCACTACCAACTAACAAAAACTTTCTACTCTGAAGCTCGGACATTTATTCAGAAATACGAGATCTCTGACGTCGATGCCAAGAAGAGAGAAAAATCTCCCGCTAGACCTAAAATACAAATAACTACAACTGAACCTTCGGGAGAACCACAAACATCTCAACAACAACTGAACAATGAGAAAATTTCTACTTACATCAAAACGAAATCTCAAGGTAGCGCTAGCAAGTCGGAAGAATTGCTGCGTAAACAGAAAAGCAACTTCAAGGCTTTTACTCGCACTCTCTCAACAATTAACTTAGATAAAATCAACGAAAAATGGGAGTTCGAAGACACTCTCAAAAACCTCGAGGCTAGGTGGAAAATTATTGATACTCAACACTGGGATATCGATAGTGAAGCGATTATCGAAGACGAGTACGAACAAATCTTTGAGATCTACGAACAACAATACAACTCTACCAAAAAAGCAATAAATACAAAAATGTGGTCCGTTTCACATAAGGAAAAATCTACTCCAAAAATGGACCTGCCAACGTTCTCCGGAGCATACCAGCACTGGACATCCTTCAAGGATTTGTTTACAGAAGTAATCCACGAAAACGGAACACTGTCCAATGCCCAAAAAATGCAATACCTTAAGTCTAAGGTAAAAGCAGAAGCTGAAAAATTAATTCAGCACTTATCTATCAGCTCGGACAACTATCAAGTCTGCTGGGACATACTGAACAATCGATACAACAACAAAAAGCTGATATTTACATCTCACCTTAACACTATTTTGAACCTGCCAGTTATGCAATATCAAACAGCTACTAACATCAAACGAGTACATGACACAACGAATGAGTGCCTGAACGCTATAAAGAAGCTCGATGTCGATATATCAACTTGGGATCCAATCTTGGTACACCTACTGTCACAGAAATTGGATACTGACACCTACAACGACTACATCGAAGCTATTTTAGAACCAAGAGAACTGGCTGACTTGTCTGAATTTATGCGATTTTTAGAATCCAAATTTACTTCTTTGGAGTCCGTACGACGCAAACAAGAACGTCCTTCAAACGATCAACAACGAAGTGCAGCCAACCAGTCCAGCAACAAACTTCAATCAACAAACAAGGCTGCTAACTACCCAAACTACCAAAACTATAACGGGAAGCTCAAGGCCTTTACAAACAATGCATACAACTCTACGTGGAAAAAAGGTTGCGTACCTAAGGACGTCAAGTGCCCTCTTTGCAAAAATGATCATGGATTATTTCATTGCAACGACTTCATCAAATTACAATCGACGGACCGACGGAATTTTGTTGCGAAACACAATTTATGTAGAAATTGTTTATTCGACCACAAAGGCCAACAATGCAAGTCGGACAAAAGGTGCTTACAGTGCAATTCACCCCATCATACATTACTGCATGATAAGTCCGTGATTGTGACGTCAAAGAAAAATATGGACGGACCTAGCAACTCAAACAACAAGAGTGAAGGCTCGTCTAGCAACGCATCTATGAAGGACATATCTGAGACACTTTTGGCCACCGCTCAGGTCAAGGTCAGAACAAACGATGGATCAGAAGTCACTCTACGCGCTCTTATTGACCAAGGATCACAAATATCCATCGTTACTGAGAACGCAGCTCAACTACTGGGTTTGCCACGCCAGCGACTCAGCGGTGTCATCTTCGGCATCGGAACAAAAGAAAACAACTGCAAGGGCGCCGTGATGTTAACATGCTCGTCTATAAACAACAATTTTACATTTGATGCTCAAGTCTGTGTAATGAAAAACCTTGTGAACAACTTGCCGAACCAATCCTTTTCAAAACCTTCTAACTGGACACATCTTGAAGGAATTCAACTAGCGGATCCTGATTTCAACATTTGCCGACCCATCGACATACTATTTGGAGCTGATGTCTACTCCAATATCGTCCTTAGTGGAATCATTAAAGGAGACGAAACACAACCGATGGCACAACAATCTCAACTCGGATGGATTTTATGTGGCAACATAAAATCTTATCAGTGCAACGTCGTTCTCAACAATTTGGTGGATATTCGGAAATTTTGGGAGATTGAAGACATTGCTGAATGCTCGCAAATATCTTCAGAAGATGTTCATTGTCTCCAACAATACAAAACCGAAACAAAACGCCAAGAAGATGGTCGTTATGTCGTGCGACTTCCCTTACACTCGGACATCGAGAAAAAACTTGGAGATTCTAAACCAAAAGCAACCGCTCAATTTTTTCAACTGGAAAAAAGGTTTAGAACCTCAGAACACGTGGCTGAACATTACAAATTATTTATGACGGAATACGAAGCATTGAATCACATGCAATTATGCGAAAGTAATATGAAACCAAGCTTCTACCTACCACATCATTGTGTGCAACGTGAATCGAAAACTACTCCACTGCGGGTTATTTTTAATGCATCGGCGAAAACAACTACAGGGCTAAGTCTAAATGATCTGATGTACAATGGCCCAAACTTACAATCTGATCTACTTTCTCTCATTTTGAAGTGGAGACTATACAAGATTGCCATTACAGCTGACATTGAAAAACATTTTCGACAGATTTTATGCCACGAAAAAGACCAACACTACCAGAAAATTTTGTGGAGAAGCTATATAGAGAAGAGTATACTCTTACTACTGTCACATATGGCACGAAAGCTGCTCCATTTCTAGCCATGATGACATTGAAACAACTGGCAAACGATGAACGCCATAACTACCCTGATGCTGCTGCCATCCTGGAGACTTCCTTCTACATGGACGATCTTCTATGCAGCACGGATGACATACAAACAGCAATCAAACTAAAAGAAGATCTAAAAAAACTACTCAAATCTGGAGGTTTTAACTTGCGAAAATGGTCTTCAAACGACGTTAACTTACTACAAGACGATGGAGCTACAAACTGTGAACCGGAAGCATACAACTTCCGGCATCAAGAGACTACAAAGACACTGGGCTTACGATGGAATCCTAACGAAGACAACTTTACCTTTCAACTAACTATCAACTCAACTTCAACTAAACCAGTTACTAAACGTATCCTGCTATCGGAAATTTCCAAAATTTTCGACCCTCTGGGGTGGCTAAGCCCGGTCACAACTAAACTGAAACTTATTTTTCAAGTGGTATGGAAAGAAGACCAACGTTGGGACGAAAACGTTCCTCAACATGTGAATAAGGAATGGCAAAAGGTTAAAGTACAATTAACTGAAATCAACGACCTTAAAATACCTAGATGGTTACAAATCAATCAAACTGAAGATATTGAATTACATGGATTTTGCGACGCGAGTATCAATGCCTACTCTTGCATAATCTACAACAAAACTAAACATGGCTCGGTGGTGATAGTGGCTGCGAAATCACGTCTCGTACCAGCCAAAAAAGCAGTCTCACTACCTCGTCTTGAACTGTGCGCTGCTGTACTATTATCTACATTAATGAAGAGGATACAAGAATGCCTTACAACACATAAAATAACTTTATACTGCTGGTCCGACTCTACCGCTGTTCTAGGATGGCTTCAAGGTGATCACAAACGTTGGAACCAGTTCGTGTCAAACAGAGTGCAGAAAGTAAAAGAAAACATTCCTCCTAACTGCTGGAGCTACGTCAAATCGGCGGAAAACCCTGCTGACTGTGCCAGTCGAGGAATATTACCAACTCAACTGAAAACACATCCCTTGTGGTGGAATGGACCAGAGTGGCTCTCTACGTTTCAACCCATTGAAGGTCAACAAACGATTTACGAAACAAATGAGGACGTGAAGAAGCTACAAACAAACGTAATAACAACACATAATAAAAACGATTTAATTGAAGAACTACTTACAAGAAATAGCTGTCTAACTCGGGTTACTCGAGTCATCGCGTGGATTTTACGCGTCGTATTACATAACGAGCAGCGACCTAACTACCTAACTACAAACGAAATCAGAAAAGCAAGAAACATTATTTTAAAATATGTACAACGAAACTATTTCGAGAATGAAATTATTAACTTGGAAACGAAAAAAGAACTAGACCGAAGAAGTAAACTCCTATCCTTGAATCCCTATCTCGACGAAGAAGGACTACTTAGAGTAGGGGGGAGAATCAACAATGCATACATCGATACTGAACAGAAGAATCCAATCATCGTACCACATGATGGCCATTTCACCGAGATGTTGATTGATCATGCACACAAGATGACCTTTCATGGTGGTGCTCGTTTAACGTCAGCCAGATTGAGAAAACAATACTGGATTATCGGCGGCAACAGGGCTGTCAAGAAACGCATTTTTAACTGTGTCAAGTGCAGAAGGCACAACCCTATGCAACAAACTCAACTAATGGGAGACTTACCGGCGGCGCGGTGTAACCCGATCCGACCGTTTTATCACACGGGCGTCGACTACACTGGTTACATCGACGTAAAAACAAACAAGGGCAGAGGCGTAAAAACAACGAAAGGATATGTCGCAGTCTTCATTTGCATGGTGACGAAGGCCGTACACCTTGAACTGGTCTCTGACATTACATCAGCGGCATTCTTAGCGGCATTGCGAAGACTATCGGCTCGACGAGGAGCTCCACGTCACATACATAGTGACAACGCCACTAACTTTACTGGATCGAATAACCTCCTGAAACAAGAATCCATCGACTTGAAAAGGACTCTCGATCCTGAATTCTTTTCTGTCATAACTGATATGAACATTAAATGGCATTTCATTGCTCCATCATGGCCAAGTGCTGGTGGACTCTGGGAGGGAGCAGTCAAGAGTCTGAAGTTCCATCTTCGAAGAGTTCTGGGAGAACAGAAGCTCACCTATGAAGAGCTATCAACGCTACTGGCCGAACTTGAAGCCTGTCTCAACTCCAGACCACTCTTAGCATTAACGGAGGATCCAGAAGACATCGACTACCTTACGCCATCTCACTTCTTATCCAGTGGCCCAACATTAACTATTGTCGAAACTGAAACAGACTTACGCACACGGTGGCAGCTTGTCAAAAAGATCTTCAAGGACGTCTGGAAAAGATGGCAATCCGAATACCTAACGCAGCTTTCGCCTCGAAGCAAGTGGCGACAGAGAAAGCTAAACATGAACATCGACGACCTCGTAGTCATTCATGACTCCAATCTACCTGCTGGTAAATGGGCACTAGGGCGAGTGATTGACTTACACGGAGGAAAAGACGGATGCGTGCGTGTAGTCAGTGTGCGAACGAAAAACGGAATCTTAAAACGGCCAATTACAAAATTATCAATACTGCCTGTTACTAAGAATTCGGAAGAAGATGGACTAGTTCAAAACGAAGACAAGGACACGGAAGATGAAGAAAACAAGCCACTTAACAACGAAGAATTAACACTAACAAAAAACAAACGTTCCAGAAGGAAAAACAAGATGTCATGCTATTTAATATGGGCGATCCTAACTTTGTTTACATTCATTGCGCCCGCTCGGTGTGACTTCAGCCTTACAAACATAAACGCAAATCAAAGTATCTACTTTGACAAGGTCACAGATATGCACCTTATACGCGACGAATGGAAGTTGATCGTTTATTACGATATGAATCCCTACTGGCAGGGAATTCAGGCTTTCAAGAACTATATTGCTACATTGCAAAAAACATGCACCAGCACCGAGTCACATAAACAATGTGAAGTAATACTTCTCCAATTGCGTCACGGCTATTCTGAATTGATGCACTACAATGATATGCTGCTAAATCAGAAATTAAACCCAAAAAGACAACGAAGAGGACTCATCGACGGAGTTGGATACATAGCCAACAGCCTGTTCGGGATCCTCGATGAACACTTTGTTGCCAAATATGAAAAGGATATTGACACAATCCAAACAAACGAAAAACATCTCGCTCAGTTGTGGAAGAACCAAACGTCTGTACTGGAGGCCGAGAACAACATAATGAAGAGAATAGAGCAGTCTATAGAGAAACAACATAAAATGTATAACCAACACATTAACTTACTAGAAAAGGCTCAGAACACACTTGCGACGGAACTTAACGATCTGAAGTTTAACAATGATTTTACTTTGATGTCAATTATCGCTAACAATATATTGGGGAACCTAAAAGGACTTCAAGACACACTATTGGAGACTATTACTGAGATTCATTATGGAAAATTCAACATTCATCTACTAAGCCCTGAACAACTAGCTGGAGAATTAAACACTATATCTAGCCTGATATCGAAAGATTTAACACTACCTGTCGAAAACATACAAGTAAATTTACGGAATCTTTATCAGCTACTGAAAGTGAAGGCAATAATGACGGCGAAGTACTTTATATTTGAAATCAAGATACCTTTGATTACACGTGACTCCTTCGAAATTTACAAACTAACCTCAGTTCCTCAAGTAGTACGCCAAACCATTATGAGTATCCTGCCGATTGCCGACTACGTTGCAATAAATCTTCAAAAGGATGCTTACATAACAATGCATGAAAATGAACTTCGAACGTGTACAACTTACAATTTGGGTATCATTATGTGCACTCTTCAACGACCAATTCACCATCTAACGTCTGAAGAGGACCTTTGTGAGAGAAATGAAGAAACCAAACTATGCGAAACTAAACAAACCATTTGTCGAGACGTCTGGGTGGAACTTAACAAAATAAACACTTACTTGTTTTTTTGCTGTGATCAAAGAACAATTAAAATCATATGCGAGCGTCAAGTTACCGTCGAGCGAGTCAGCAAGGCCGGCATTATCCATCTCGGGAATGGCTGCGTCATCAAGGGCGAGGCCTTCACCATATACTCTCATATGCAACAAACTAACTACTTGACAGTACATCCAGACGAACTCAAGATTGAAGTACCATCCATTAATAACATTTTTAACTTAACTGTACCAGTAAAAGAAATCTCTATAACAAAGGACGAAGATCTTTCTTCTTACAAAGGTCAACTGAACCAAGTCGGAGAAGAGATAGAAAAAATGAAAGGTGAAGGAGACGGCTTAACAAACATTTCTTCCCACGACATCCACCAGTTTGTGGTACTGTATTTCCTTGCCGGCTTAGTTCTTCTCGCAGTTGGTTTCTACTTGTGGCGGCGCTCGCGAGCGCGCTCTTCAGCGACTCTCCACACGGTGGCATCGGAACCTGACATTCAACTTGTGCATCTTCCTACTGTGTCGCTAAACGCGAAGTACAAAGTGGACAAAGCAACGTCACCAGTGATTAAAAAACTATTTAGTGCAACCAGTGTTAGTGGCAGTGAAATGAATTGAATTACTAGTATATGTTTATTCTTAAGCATTGTCATTTCACCACTGTACCCATCTCATCTCATCTTGCCCTCGGGAGCATGTACGGTTTATGCAAACCATACAACATTATATGTTCTCGCGGGTCAGCATTTACGTCAAGACGTGGCTTTTACTTTGCCTTTGTGCCTCAGTTGACAACCACACGTCTTAGCGTACAATCGCGATCGCAACTCATTAACCTAACTATAACTAAACAAATAAACGGTGAACTTTAACAAACTATATTATTTAAACCTTTCAAATAAGATAAAGGGTACAGACCCTACATCGTTCTTGAATACGAGGGTAAGTCTCATTGCCCTTTCGAACAGAAAGAGAGAGAATGAATGGGATCTGTAATAGGGAATAGGAAGACGTGGGTCTTCAACAAGTTGTTACCTGCATAATCTGCAGCTCAGCTTAAGAGCACGTTTATCCATTTCCAAAAGGATTACGGCACCTACATCTAACATGCATTAGGTACATCCTTAGAGTGGTAGCTATGTGGCTCCATAACTAATTAAAATAAAAAATAATAAATTATTGTAATTATTGGACATTTCATCTAGTCCCAAGCTAAGTAAATCTTATATTATAGGAACCAGATTGCTGATGGAATGACATAAAAACTTTCTTTGTTATTCTTATCCTAATAATATTATAAATGCGAAAGTTTGTGAGTTTGTATGTATGTTTGTTCCTCAATCACGCCTAAACGACAAAACGGATTAAGTTGAAATTTGCTGTAAATGTAGATATAATGCCCGAATAAATAATACACTACTTTAAATATGAAAAACATTCCAAAAACGATAAAAAACCCAAATGTAATGATTTCTGTATAGATGGCGCTGGTGTACAACAAATCTGACATCACAGACTAAAAATATTCAGTCTTTTCTATTCAATTATTGAAATTTGACAGGACAACGTCTGTCACGGGTCGGCTAGTAATATTATAAATGCGAAAGTTTGTGAGGATGTTTGTATGTTTGACAGCCAATCAGGCCTAAACAGCAAAACGGGTTAGGAATTAATTTACTGTAGATGTAGAATGTTACCTGAATTAAAAATTTGGTGTGTTTAATCCGATAACATCCCCAAAATGATACAAAAGACGACGGGATGATTTGGGAATAGATGCATCGGTGTGCAAAATCCGACATCAGTGTTGACATCAGTCTTCATAGCAACATGCATAACTCTTTGCGATTATTACAATTTTGACAGGACCGCGTCTGTTGTTGTCAAAAGCTAGTATTGTGGGGACTAGATATCTAATAGAATACTTATATACTAGAGTTAAAACTATTGTGGTTGTTATTAATTTTAACTCTAAATACGGCTAATTACCACGTTTATTGTTGTATTGCTGACGTTTCGAGACAATTCAGATGCTCTTCATCATGAGCATCGCCCGCAACCGCTATCAACGGCAGATCGACGAATACTTAACAGAATACTCGTCAGCAATACAACAAAAAACGGTAATTAGCCGTATTTATACTTATATACTTTTTTTTTTGTAAATTCATACTTATAGCGTAAGGGTAGATTTATATTAGACCGGGCCGTATCCGGGGCGTGCCTTGTCCGGACCGGGCCGTAGCCTTTAGAAGACGGGCCCGGACGGTGCACAGTTAAGCACTGTTTAATATAAACTGCTTCATACAAAACGTATGTAACGTTTCAAATCCGTGCCCCATCTGTGCCCCTTCCGGGACGTACACGGCACGTCCCGGACACGGCCTGGTCTAATATAAATCTACTTAACTATTATCAAGGAAATATAAATCACTTCAGAAAGCAGTAGCTATTAAATAATAAATATTTGAACCTAGTAATATTACATATCAAATCAAGCTCATTACCACTAGATCACTGTTTAGCATCTCAGTCATAATTCACGGTCTTAAATTACTATTTCCCTCTCAATATTAACCTGCGGTGTTATTACCTAAACGAAATGGTAATGAGGTTAAAACCTCAAGGATTAAACTTAAACATCTTATCCTAAACGTAAGGAAACGACTTTTTAAACAAGCTTTTTTTTGGGCATCTATCAACACTGTTATATCGATTGACATTTCACACAGCGCCGCAAACTAAGACTTCGCTGTCCGTCTGTCTGTCACAGGGCTGTATCTCATGAACCGTGATAGCTAGACAGTTGAAATTTTCACAGATGATGTATATATAATATTTAAGTGGGGGCTCCCATATAACAAACATGTTTATTTGCCGTTTTTTATAGATAATAGCACAGAACCCTTCGTGCGCGAGTCCGACACGCACTTGGCCGATTTTATTTAATTAACTAAATAAATAAATAAATATTGGTGAACAAACTAAGCAAAACTTATACTATGGGAACTAGATAACTAAAAGAATACTTATATACTTGTTTTTGTCTGGTAAGTTCAGACTAAATATCAGGATATGGGCAGCTTAATATCCCTCCCTCTAGGATGACTTAACATTCTGAAATCTCTACCGGAGTCTATGGCTCGTTACACCCCAGAGCAAAGCTTACCTAGATCTATGATGACGACGTGACTAGAAGTTGGTAGACTGCAGCGTAGTAATAATACACTCAGGGTCTCTACGGGGTACAAGGGGTTGCTGCCGACCCCTAGATATCTAAAGTAAAGTAAAGTAAAAGTAAAAAGTTCATTTATTGTATCCAAAGCTTATGGAACTAAAAGTTACATAAAATTGTTTGTGTTATGTTAATCAACCTATCTAATTGTTACATTATCACTACATAGTATAAAGCAAAGTCGCTTCCCGCTTCCCGCGTCTGTATGTATGCTTATATCTTTAAAACTACACAACGGATTTTGATGCGGTTTTTTTAATAGATAGAGTGATTCAGGAGGAAGGTTTATATGTATAATAACATAGTAAGTAAGTAAAAATGTAAAAAATAAATGCTGTTAACGAGTATACAAAGACATTCTGTAATATATTTTGGTATCATCTTTGCACTTGTGCGAAGCCGGGGCGGGTCGCTAGTTAAAGATAAACAAACAATTTATAACTGTAAGAACACTAACTCCCACCCTATGAATATCCTGTGTTGTGGGTAGTTAGGTGTAACAATACCTAGTTACCTGTAACAATACAATACAATGCACATAATGTTTATTTCAATAACTTAATCTATCTATCAAAAAAGCTGTGTTGCCCGAGTGGGAGGTACCTCGACTTTCATTTCGAAGGTTGTGGGTACGAATGCCGGCGTGCATCAATGGATTTTTACTGTTCGAAAAAATTATATGCGCATCAAAACACGGGCTTAAAACGGTGAAGGAAAATATCGTGAGGAAAACAGTTAGTATTCTTTTAAGCGGCGATGGGTTTGCAACCTGTCACGTATGGAATGCTAACTACTGCAAAATGTGGGCATGTGCCGAATATAATGTTTGGACGTCCCTCTGACTACCACCTTTAGTCATTTTCAAAGATCTAAGCGCCTCGAGATCTGAGAGTATGTCTACCGTACTTGGAGAGTCATCCCCAAGTACGACTGTACGACGACAACTGTAAAATCGTGATCCTATTTTATACACACACATACGCACAACACCCACATTTTGCAGCAGTTAGCAATCTATACGTGACAGGTTGCAAGCCCATCGCCGCTTATATCATATGTATATCTTTACAAAGAATAAGTAGTATTCTACCAGTTATCCAATTACCATAGTGCAAGCTGCTTAGTTTGGGGCTAGTTAGCTATATTATTATTTTTAATTTTCTTTGATTTTCCACGGGGAGGGGTCTTCTGAGTTGGTTAAGGGGCGCCTAAAGTTAGGTTCGCACGCTGGCTTTAGCCGGACGGTCCTGAATACACTTATGTATGCACTTTGCTGAAGATAATTTCATGTCTCCTGGTTTATAGCGCAATTGAGCAGAATAGTGGACAGTTTCATGTATCCCGTATTACTACCCACAAACACAGAGAGAGATAAATTTAAATAACGACTTTGATTGCATGGTGGTGCTAAGACGCAAGACTATATAATGAATGTTCATAAAAGAACTAATAAAAATTTAAATAAATAGGATCATGACTGTAATCCCCAAGTTCGGTAGACATCCTCTAATATCTCCAGGCGCTTAGATCTTTTGAAGATGTTTAATTGGGGTATTCAGGGGCACGTCCAAACATTATTGATATCCCTATACATTGGAGATATCCTTGGCTTTAATAACCAAGACTATGGTCCATGACACCAAAATTGTCCCTGAATTTGTGCTGAAGCTCTTTAGTTATTTTTGTTATTGTTGTACGTACTTGGTAAGTACTTTTAATTATTATTCTTGTTTGAGCCTTCACCTTGTTCGATCGGCACCACACTGGAGCTCTTATTGAAAAAAAAGGTAGACACCAGGCAGTGTTTGTTGCCTGATTCTTCTAGGCTTGGTCGCGTGGAACCGTCGTAGCTTCACCTAGTTCCTAAGACGTTTCAAAGTGATTCTTGTGATTTTATTGAAATAAATGATGTTTGAATTTGAATTTGAATTCCCTTTGTTGAATTCGAACGCAGCTTAAACCAGAGACTCAATTTTCAAAGAAAGCAACCAGAAATGGGAAATTCGACACAAAACTTGGAAATCCATGCGAAAATGGCATTCGCCATTTGAAATACAGTTCACGTCGTGTGTACCAATCAGCCACTGTGGCTGCAGGTGGCAATACGAGGTGCATCTCATGCATAGAGCAACAGATGCAGTATGCCACGTTCGATTTGTAAATTGATTTATTAGCCGTGTGAATGTGTTATTAGCTACCTTTAGAACTTTTCCTGTAGCTCTTTATTTAAAAATAAATAAATAGGATCACGACTGTAATTCCTAAGTACGGTAGACATCCTCTCAGATCTCCAGGCGCTTAGATCCTTTGAAGATGTCTAGTAGGGGTAGTCAAACGCACCTCCAAACATTATATTGGCACATGCCCACATTTTGCAGTGGAAGGTACCTCGACTTTCAATCTAAAGGTCGTGGGTTCGAATTCCGGCGTGCATCGATGGATTTTTTTGTTCAAAAAATGTTATATGCGCATCAAAAACACGTGCTCAAAACGGTGAAGGAAAACATCGCGAGGAAACCAGTTAATATTCTTATGTGGCGATGGGCTTGCAATCTGTCACGTATGGAATGCTAACTACTGCAAAATGTTGGTATGTGCCAAATATACTGTGTGGACTTGCCTCTGACTTCCTGGAGATCTGAGAGGATGTCTACCGTACTTGGGGATATTTTTTATTTTAATCCCTGGTACATGAATGGAACTTGGATTTGCCTTAAAGCCAAGGAACTCCTCAACACGGTTTTGAAAGTAATCTTCTTTGAAATAGATATTCTGCACGTCCTTAGACTATGCCAGTAGCCACTTTGAGCAGCCGACGCGGTTTTATTGGCTTCCGGGAGCATGTGATAAATAGGTGCTCCGCGCTTACTTCCAAGTGCCAGCCAATCGAGCGATCCATAAAATTAAGCCTGATACGGAATAATTACTGATGTCGAAATTACCTGGTGGAGTAATTATCGGTAGATAAGTTGATCCCTGAAAATCAAAAATTTTATTACGACTTTTTTAGGGTTCTACGGTAAAAACGGGACCCTATTACTAAGCTTCGCTGTCCGTCTGTCTGTCACAGGGCTGTATCTCATGAACCATGATAGCTGGACAGTTGAAATTTTCACAGATTATGTATTTCTGTTGCTGCTCTAACAACAAATACTAAAAACAGAATAAAATAAATATTCAAGTGGGGCTCCCATACAACAAACATGATTTTCATGCCGTTTTTATAGATAATGGTACGGAAGCCTTCGTGCGCAAGTCCGACTCGCACTTGGCCGGTTTTATTTATATATTAACTAGCTGTCCGCACGGGTGTAATAATGATTTAATGGTTAATTTTTTTATACTTGGGTTACATTATCGAATATCGAAGGATTCTAATGGTGAAAGAATTTTTCAAGTCGGTCCAGTAGTTTCGAAGTCTATTCGATGCAAACAAACAAACAATCAAATTTTTATTCTTTATGATATTAGTATAGATACGTCTAATTTGCACGTTTTTTCTTGTATTGCTGACATTTCGAGACAATTTAGATGCTCTTTATCATGAGCATCGCCTATTATTTTAGGATCATGACTGTAATTACCAAGGTTTTGAAGATCTCCAGAGAGTCTTGAAGATGTCTAAAGGGGTTATTTAAAAATATTTCATTGGGCACATCCCGACCCGATTTTAATTAATACATTAATACTTAATGTATTAATTAAAATTGCGTTCTGAGAATAATAATTAAAATCTTATTTCTTGATCTTAAGTTCAAAGTTCAAGGTTCAAAGTTTTTATTGCTTTCATGTGTACATTAAAGTCTTACAGGTAGGTATACAAATAAGTATGGTATCAACATGAGCCCGGGTAGGGCATTGCAAAAGATCACTGGCATAGGCTATAACATGGCATAGGTATATATTTATATTCTTCAATGCAATTAATAAAATACTAATATGTTTTTTTTTCCTAAAGTCAGTGTCTAAGTTAGTAAAAGAGATTTTTAAAGTTTGTTTTGAGTAGGTAGGTAGACTTCGATTTCAATAATATAACATAAGGTATCAAAAAATTGCTTATTACCTTCATTATAGTACACCCTGCGAGGCGGGCAGAATTTGTAAGATTTTTTTGTGCAAATTTGAACCTTATTGCTGTAGCTCGGTGTACTCAACACGTCTGCTCTCGACAAGACCACCGGCAAAAGAGGAGAGGAGAGAGAGAGACGGAAAGAGAGCTTGGTCAAAGTAATTATGTATAGGATACTTCTTATCCAGGTACCATACCAGCAAACCTGCGGGCGGAAGCGATTGTATCACCCGCATTCAACACAGAACAAACACATTTAACACAAGTACGACTTGCTAAACCTCCGGAAAGTGAATCTAATCAATTACTGACGGTTGAATGCATCCTCAATGCAGTTGAGAGTTCTGCCATACCACAAGATCCTGAACTAATATAAAAACAATATTACTCGCAGTGCGAAGGTGACAACGCTTTACGAGTTCGTATTACGCTGTCACTTTCGCACCATGAGTCACTACTTGTGCCACTGGGAATATTCTCATTCCCAATAATTTACCGAGTGTTAAATTACTAGTAAATATTCATTGTGCCCGGGAATATTCCCCAAAGTTTCCTTTACCAAACTTTATCTTAATTTTTTTTACATCGAAGTATCAGTTTACCTAACTAGAGCTACCTACCGCCCTACATGAATGACTGTCAGTGATGTAATTTTAACAGGTTTAATAAGTATGAAGTAATTCTTACAGGTTTATTTTGTAGCATAAGAGGAAAAAATCGTCAAAAAAAATTATTATTTATCATCAGTAACCGAGTAATATTGTTTTGATATTACTTTTGAGCTTGTGGTACGGCCCGCTTCATTGCAAATGAATTCGCAGTATATTGAATGTATTAATTACGATTCGGATGTATTGTGATGTCAGTCCCACGTTCAATAAATACTAATTGCAAACGGCAACGGTACAGACGTACAAAGTGCGGTGTATTTAATGAGCGTAACCCACAACTTAGCGGTCAGCAGGGCTATTTTATAAAAACATTATTATCATGTTATGACGTTGAATGTTGAGAATACCTAATACATTTTTTAGGGTTTCGAATCTACAAGAAACCCTTATAGTTTCACCATGTCCGTTCGTCCGTCTGTCCGCAGCTTAGCTCAGAGACGCTTAGTGTTCGAAAGCTGTAATTTGTCATGTATATACATATTAGTAATGTTAACAAAGTCGTAGAATAAAATCTTGAAAAACAATTTTTTTAGGGTACCAAAAGCTAAAGCGGGGATACAGGGGATGTTTTTTTTTCTCGCGTACCCCATGTTGTGGGGTATCGTTAGATAGGTATTTTAAAAGTATGGAGAGTTTGTGAAAACAACTTTTCGATTAAGAGATCCGTTTGTAAAATATTAAGCTTTAAAGTGCGATTTTTTGTTATAAACGAGTGTCCCCCCACCCCTCTAAAATCTAAACTATTGTGTTTGGAGTACAGGTACTAGAACAATACTTAATACTATTAATAAACAAGTAGATAATCAATTCAGAAGACCGCAAAAGCCGTCGTATGTATCTTGCTTCTTTGTTTCATCAATAATCGAATATGGAAGACCGAAGCCTTTTTTAGGGTTCCGTACCCAAAGGGTAAAAACGGGTAAAATTACTAAGACTTCGCTGTCCGTCGGTCCGTCACAGGGCTGTATCTCATGAACCGTGATAGCTAGACATCAGTTGCAATTTTCACAGATTATTTATTTCTGTTGCCGCTATAACATCAGATACTAAAACAGCATAAAATAATTATTTAAGTGGGGATCCCATACAAAAAAAGTGTTTTTTTGCCGTTTTTTATTGATAAAATAGTACGGAACCCTTTGTGCGCGAGTCCGACTCGCACTTGGCCGGTTTTTTTGAAACATGTATTTCTGTAATACAAATCAAGACTAATATAATGACACCTCATTTATCAACATCCATCAAGCCGTTGGGCTTCAGAATGAGTCAAAGCAACTGAAATACATGCATTCACTCGAAAAACATTACATAAGAGAAATAAGCCTAATGTTGTAACATACAAATGACAAGCCTTCAATAACGAATTATATAAAAATGAACGGTTTAGCTATTCATAGTTTTAATTAAAAACGAAATTAGTGTTTCGCAAGAGCCAACTTTGGAAAACAAATCTATCGAGTAAAGTTTCACCAATCGTGTTTCTGTCTGTAATTTATCTTGATTATATCCTTATGTTATCTTTGTCATAAAAACAAAACTGTATGTTTTGCGTTCATTGGGAAAAAACGATTCTGCATTCATCAAAAAAAAAATTACTCGTCTTAACCATTTTTATTTTGTAAATATAATACATTACATTACAACACCCAGAAATATGGGTTTAGTCATAGTCCTTACCCACATCAGCATTTCTTGTATCCAGAGTATTAAATGATGTGAATACTAGGAAACAATGATTAACATCTAATATCTAACACGCAAACCCGGTACAAATATTTGCATGTACTGTTATCTTTTGTCACCATCTGCCGGAGGTTCGAACCCACACCTCTTGTTTCAGTCAGGCAACAAAGCCCGTAACTGTATCCTTTCATACCTATTCACAGTAAATAATTATGTCTTCCCCAGTCCATGGGGAAATGCGGGCCGTGAAATAATTATATTTGCATTACGTCATAAAGTGGATGACGTCTATTCTCCTATTTATGGTGCTTGTACACATCAACCACACAGCCTAGACGTTTTTATCTACAGTAGATAAAAAATCTGAATAAATAAAGGGGGAACTTATAATTCGAAAAACAACCCCTGAATGATACAAAAACACAAAAAGGATGATTTTGGTATAGATGGCGTTGATGTGCAAAAATTTAGACATCTCAGACCGAAAACATTGAGTTATCATAGCAACGCATTCTACCAAAAAGGTTGAAACTACTAAGGTCGCTCAATAATCGTAATTTATTTTATCAAAAGAATCTTACATTAGTTTTGACTACTGAACGATACGCACGCATTCTTTGCAACTAATAAATAAGATACATTTATTTTATCAGGACAAGGTTTATAGGGAAAAATGTGAAGTTTCCTAAAAGTGTTTTTAACTATGCGATTATTTTAATTTGTGAAGGACAAAGTCTGTCACGGGTCGGTTAGTACTAGATAATTATTTTATTAAAGTATTTAATAAAGGATACTTGCAGTGTTTAAATTGATTTGCTTGCCCTTATTCTACTCAAGTGGGGTCGGCACAACATGTTTATTTCTCCCATACTTCCCCCTATCGCCCGTCATCGCAGTATTTACACCTTTCTTACCCATATCATCTTACACACTGTATCCATCTTTTTTTAGGCCTGCCTCTTGGTACTCCTATATCTATCTCCCATACATCAAATAAAATAAATAAATAGGTTCTCGACTGTAATCCCCGAGTACAGTAGACATCCACTCAGATCTCCAGCTAATATCCTTGAAGTTGTGGGAGTTAGTAGTTATCTCCTCGGCTGGAGGCGCACATAAAAACAAAAGAACCGACCAAGTGCGACCATTATCTATAAAAAACGGCAAAAAAACACGTTTGTTGTATGGGAGCCCCACTTGAATATTTATTTTATTCCGTTTTTAGTATTTGTTGTTATAGCAGCAACAGAAATACATAATCAGTAAAAATGTCAACTGTCTAGCTATCACTACTCATGAGATACAGCCCTGTGACAGATAGACGGACAGACGGACAGCGAAGTCTTAGTAATAGGGTCCCGTTATTACCCTTTGGGTACGGAACCCTAATTATAAAATTATATAGATTTTTTTAGTTTTAAAACCTTAAATTTACCCTCTATTATGTGCGTAATTTCCCCTATTTACGCTAAACGTTAGTATATAGCATAGTACGAAAACAAACAGAACTATTAGCCTTCGCCAGATGCTCGGAAACTTTCGCTTTAATTAACTTTCTGATGATTAATTACTCTAACATAACCGGAGAATAGATGGCTGTAGAGTGGGAGCCCTTCACTGATGTAATTCACTTTTAAATGTACTATGTAGTTCAAAATTTTTAACTAGATGGCGCCTCTAAAACGGTATCGTTTTAGGGTATCTGTGTTTACACCGAAAACGATATATCGTAACTTTCGTTTCGTTATCAATTTTAAATTCTAATTTTTAGTGATTGTAAGTTTTTTTTTTTTTTTTTTTTGTTTTTATTGTTAGTGTACATTAATATAAATAGTGTACTCTAATAATACTACAATCTAGCCATAAGGCAGGCTAATGAGTAGTTTCACTTTGACCTAAATTGCTATGATATTGTTATTAAACTAAGAATGTGTCCACTAACACTTTTCTTACTGTCTCTAATTAAGGGGAAGACACTTTGTTTTTGTGTTCTATAAACGTAGTACTAACTTACTCTTACACTACACAACACTGATTGTATGATACACTACATTACACTAGCTCAAAAGGTTTCGTTCTTTTGAGCCTTCTTACTTGGTCTGTGTTGTCGAGAAGCTGGATTGCCTCGACGTTTACATGGCGATGAAGTCTTTGTTCGTGAGCTTCTGCATAATATTGAATGACTTTAGCGACGAAATCTATATTAAGGTCCCGGTGGAGATCGTCATTTCTTATGTACCAGGGTGCATTCACTATTCCCCTGAGTACCTTGTTTTGGAATCTTTGGATTATTTGTATATTGCTCTTTTTGGTACAGCCCCAAAGCTGTATACCATAGGTCCATACTGGCATAAGGACTTGTTTGTATAGTAACATCTTGTTGTGTACTGTCAGGGCGGAATGTCTTCCAAGAAGCCAGTACATTCTTTTGTAGCGTAGATCTAACTCATCTTTTTTCTTTTTGACGTGAGCTTTCCAGCGTAGCTTTGCGTCAAGCGTCATGCCCAAGTATTTAGCCGTATTTTCATATGGTATGAGCTTGTTGTTAATAAATATTGGGTGGTATTCCTCCTTTTTGTTAGTGAAGTTAATGTGAACGGATTTCGTCTCATTTAGTTTAATTCTCCACTGCTGTGTCCAACCATGAATTTTATTAACAGCTTCTTGAACCTTTTCTGCTGCTTCTGCGTAGGTGTTTCCTACAGCCATTATAGCAGTATCGTCAGCAAAGGTCGCGATGGTGTTATTTTTAAGTTCAGGAATATCACAAGTATATAGCAGATACAGGACCGGTCCCAATACGCTTCCCTGTGGTACACCAGCTTTGATCTCCTTTAGTTCGGAATAGGCATCATCTTGCCTTATTCTAAAAGCTCTATTCGATAAGTATGACTCTAGTATGTCAGCAAATTCTCCAGGTAGCATTTTCCGCAATTTTAACATAAGGCCTTCATGCCAAACTTTATCAAATGCCTGTGCTACATCTAGGAAAACTGTAGAGCAGACTTTTTTCTCTTCGAGAGTTTTTTCGATTGTGTTGGTGATTCTATGTACTTGGTCTATTGTTGAGTGCTGTTCGCGGAATCCAAACTGATGATCTGGGATAAGGTTCTTGCTGTCTAGTATCGGTTTAAGCCGTTTAAGCAACAGTTTTTCGAATAACTTTGACATTATAGGTAATAGTGATATCGGTCTGTATGAAGAAGCATCTTGCGGCGATTTCCCTGGTTTTCTTATCATTATTACTTCAGCCACTTTCCATAAATCTGGTACATATTTGAGTCTCAAAGCAGCGTTGATAATATTTGTTAATTTAACCAAGGCTTTTCTTGGGAGGTTGTGAAGGATATCACCCGAGATAAGATCGAAACCCGGGGATTTTTTCGGGTTTATGTGTTGCTTTATATGCCATGCCACTTCTCTGGGTGACACAAGCTTTAAAGTTGATTTTTCGACGCAAGCCTCTTGAGTTGAGACTTCATTAATCGTTTGACCTTCATTTGGTATAAATATATTTTCTAAGTGCTCCGCAAACTTTTTGGCTTT
Organism: Hydriomena furcata; assembly: GCA_912999785.1. Classification (NCBI taxonomy): domain Eukaryota; kingdom Metazoa; phylum Arthropoda; class Insecta; order Lepidoptera; family Geometridae; genus Hydriomena; species Hydriomena furcata. The sequence goes on from OU538837.1 coordinate 11,758,747, forward strand.
TTGTTCATTACTAACAGCCCATTTACCAGGTCCCAGTTTTATTGGTGGGATTTGGGTAGTTGGCTGTTTTAGGTTTTTAGTAGCCTTCCAGAGTGAGTAATCTGTACTGCGATCACTGGTTAGCTTTTGGAGGAATGAGTTCGTTAAGGTATCATTGTGGTTTTGAATTAGCCTTTTTAGTTGTTTAGTAAGTTTATTTAATTTTGTTTTGTCTTGCGGAGACCTAGTCTGATGCCATTGGTTTCGCTGTTGTCGTTTTTCGTGTATCAGCTTGGTGATTTCTCGGGGGTAGGTATTCCGAGAGGCTCTTTTTTTAACCACTGGTGTATTTTTCCACGCTGTCTGCTGTATTAATTTTATAAACTTATCCAGATCTATGTTAAGCTGCTCTGGAGTTTTAAGTGGAACTCTTAGGTCTATATTACTATTTAATTCTATTTTAAAACTCTCCCAGTCTGTGTGTTTATTAACTAGGGTCAGAGTATTTTCTTTGTATAGAACATTTTCGCTTATTTCTAAGTATATTGCAGAGTGATCCGAGTTCATATCATAACTCTGTTTAGTTTGTAAGTAGTTTGAGGAAAGATTTTTATATATGAAAAAGTCTATCAAGTCTGGGACTTTATGTTGATCAGATGGCCAGTAAGTAGGTGACCTTGTGGATGTAACGTCACATTTGAGTTCGTTTACGGCATTCAGTAACTCTTTTCCTTTTGTGTTTGTTAGTCTGGAGCCCCAATACGTATTTTTTGCATTGAAATCTCCTCCTAGTATGAACTTTTCGCCAAGAAGATTTAAAAGTCTCTTGTACGTGTCCTTTTTAATCGCATATCGCGGTGGGCAGTATATTGATGCTATCGTTAGAGGGTACAGTTTAGTAGTGATGCAGATAGCTACAGATTGTATATCTGGCTCTTCATATTTGTTCACCTCATGATGTTTAATACTTTCTTTTACTATTACTGCACTACCCCCTCTTGCTTTGTTGTGTGGGTGAAGTGCATGGTAGGTCTTATAACCTTTAAATTTAATGTAAGATTGCTTGGTAAAATGCGTTTCTGATACGAGACATACATCTACATTTTCTATATCTAGGATCACTTGCAGTTCATTTTGATGCTTTTGTAATCCATTACAATTCCAAGCCATAATTTTTAGCATACTAATCATTTTTTCGGTTTAGATATAGCTGTTATATTGCTATGTTCAATCTTCTTTAACCGTTCATCAAAAGATGTCATTAATTTAAGAATTTCGTCTAGTTTGTTATGGTTAGAACTGTCATCCTGTGCAATGTTTCTCTTGGACATGGAGCTTCTGGCAGCGGCTTGGGCGTAAGTTGTAGATGGCGTTACCTTAGCAATACTAGCAGTATGTTTGCTAATTGTGAGTGGCTTAGCGCTAGAGACTTGCCTTGTTGCTGTTGGTTTTTTTACGGTTTTATATCGTATTTTTTGCATTTCCTTAGCTATCATGCATCCCCGATAATTAGCCGGGTGTGCTTCACCACAATGCACACATTTTGGCTTCTCATCTGCAGATTTGATGCAATTTATGGTCAGATGTTTTCCAGTACACTTCACACACCTTGGTTCTTTGGAACAGTACTTTTGAGTATGCCCATAGACCTGGCATCTTTTACACTGAGGCATCAATTTCGAGGTTCTGAGTGCTTGTATTTCAACTATGCAGCCCAGTATAGATTTGATTTCGAAGACCTTGCTAATGTCTTCTGTATTTTCAAAAATTAGCATGAACATGTTGAGAGGTTCCTTACTCTTCCAGCTCAGTTTGTTTACTGCATCCTTGATTTTATAACCTTTACTTTTCAGGTCCTCGATGATCCTTTCAGGCGAGCAGGTGAAAGGAAGTTTTTTTGCCATTACTCGTATCGGCCTTTCTTGCTTATTTTCATAAGTGTGCCAGAAGCTGTGGTTTTCTGTCAACATATTGGTAATACCTCTGTAGGATTCATCGTTAGCGGCGTTTATTTTAACGCTTTTCCCACTCAATATTTTTGTTGTGAAGGAACCAGGTGCTTGTTTTGATGACAGAGTGTCATACAATTTTTGGTAGTGTTCCACGTTATCAACTATAATAGGAGGTGGAGCGGGGACTTTTTTAACCTTTTCGGTGGTTTTTATGTTGTCGTTCTTCGGTGGTGACTGTGTGGGAGAGGTGTTCAACTTTCTTTTTTTCCTAGTCTTAGTTCTTATCCACTCAGATTGTGAGTGACACAGTGATTGTAAGTAGAGTTGCGAACATCGATGCTTTTCAAAAGTAATTACGGTTCCATCGTTCAAACTATAGTCGAAACGATGTAACTTTGTCACGATTATTGTTACGATATAATATCGATGTCGGTTCTGAATCGCGCTATCGTTACGTTTTGGGTAAAAGTGGCGCAAAGTATAAATGAAATAGGATTTAGATCCTTATCTCCCGTGCTAGTTAAATGTATGCATAGAAATCTAAGATTGTCTACCGTACTAGGGGATAGCAGTCGTGATACTTTTTAGGGTTCCGTACCCAAAGGTAAAAATCGGAACCCTATTACTAAGACTTCGCTGTCCGTCTGTCTCTATGTCTGTATGTCCGTCCGTCCGTCCGTCTGTCTGTCACAGGGCTGCATCTCATTAACCGTGATAGCTAGACAGTTGAAATTTTCACAGATTATGTATTTCGGTTGCTGCTATAACAACAAATACTAAAAACAGAATAAAATAAATATTTAAGGGGGGCTTCCATACAACAAACGTGATTTTTTTGCCGTTTTTATAGATAATGGTACGGAATCTTCGTGCGCGAGTCTGACTCGGACTTGGCCGGTTTTTTTTTCTATTTAAGAGGACACCATTCTATCTCTCCCCTATTCCTTGAATAGGTCCGTTCATAATTAACGTTTTGTACACGGTTAACAAATGGCGTATTTTTCATTATGGCTCAGCCTATTGTGCCCATTTCTAGACATTTTATTAAGACGTCAGTCGACAAAACTCGCAATTAAAATCGGAAAAATATCATCGAAAATATCCACGTTTTTATTTTACTTATAAATATTGTATAAGCTGTGCGTTTTAAGGATCTTTTTAACGGTTTTTTAACAGAAATAGGATCACGACTGTAATCCCCAAATACGGTAGACATCCTCTCAGATCTCCAGGCACTTAGATCCTTTGAAGATGTCTAGTGGGGGTAGTCAGAGGCACGTCCAAACATTATATTTGGCACATGCTCACATTTTGCAGTAGTTAGCATTCCATACGTGACAGGTTGCAAGCCGCTTATAAGAATACTAACTGGTTTCCTCACGATGTTTTCCTTCAACGTTTTGAGCACGTGTTTTTTGATACGTATATAAATTTCGAACAGAAAAAATTATTGATGCACGGCCGGGATTCGCCCTTCATACCCTTCATATTGAAAGTCGGGGTTCCTTACACTTGGCCAACACGTCTCCTTATAATAAGATAAAACATAAAAACTGCGTTTTCTTGTGTAGAATTGTGCATGTCAATCGAACCGCTTTCCAATTTAAACTTTGACTAAAATTAATAATATAAGTCATAATATTGAAAAAAAAACTCGTCAAGAATATTTTAAGAACCGAAAGAGTCTTAATGAGTTTGGTCCTGAATTTTGATGTCGCTTGATATAATTTGGTTAATTGTGTTTCTTTTTGTGTGTATGTTCAAGCTCACTAGAGTGTCAGTTTGGTGTAAGTATGAGTTCATCACTTCACTACATAGAGTATAAAGCAAAGTCGCTTTCCGCTTCCCGCGTCTGTATGTATGTATGTATGTTTGTTTATATCTTTAAAACTACACAACGGATTTTGATGCGGTTTTTTTAATAGATAGAGTGATTCAGGAGGAAGGTTTATATGTATAATAACATGCTACCCGTGCGAAGCCGGGGCGGGTCGCTAGTATAATAATAATGCCGTCAAAAACATAACTTGTAAAAAAAGCCAAATCTCGCCACTCAGTTCTTCTATCCTAAAAAGTTGTGAGATCTATGTAATACCAAGTCACTTAATTTATTCAGTTCCAACATAATAAGTGTCCTTCTGCCTTAAGTTATTACGTAGCTACCCTAACAACATCATATTGTGACCATATCAATATTAAAAATATTTTATGTTTTAAATAAATACATTGACTTGGTCATCAAGTAATACATATTATATTAAATTAGATTGTTTTGTTCAGTGCGATTGATTATTGCTGAAGTTTCGAGACAGTTCAGATGCTCTTCATCATGAGAATCGCCCGCGACCGCGATCAACGACAGATCGGCCAATGTATTCGCTATACATAAAAACGTCAGCAATACAAGAATAAAACCGGGCAAGAGCGTGTCGGGTCACGCGCAATATAGGGTTTCGTAGTTGAAACAGCTAACAACTCACTTGTTTCTAACAAAAATTGGCACTTTAAAGCTTAATATTTTACAAACGGATCTTTTAATCAAAAAGTTGTTTTTACAAACTCTCCTTACTTTTTAAAGACCTATTTAACGATACCCACAAAACATCCCCACTTTAGGTATAGTTCAAGATTTTATTCTTTGTTTGTTGACATTAATAATATGTACATACATGCTAAATTACAGCTTTCTAGCACTAAGCGTCTCTGAGCTAAGCTGCGGACAGACGTACGGACGGACATGACGAAACTATAAGGGTTTATTCGAAACCCTAAAAACGTGGTAATTAGCCGTATTTATAATTAAAATGAGTAACAACCACGGTAGTTTTAATTCGGTAAATACAAATGTTCGAAATCAGTATGGTTATAAGATAAAAACTTCACCTCTGCTTCGCTAGCAATACGATCAGGTACAATATTTAGTTTCAAAGCACGGATAGGTTTAACACCTGCAAGGAAACGTGACTTTGTTTGTGTCACGTCGAGTTGCAATTTGTAGAAATACAATTAAAAATACAGAGATGTTCGATCTTATAGTTGTTCAATCTACACACACAATTAAGAACTACCCGCCTTCGTGAAATATAACAACTGTAAGCCTTATAGCTCAGGGGCCATACCACAAGGTCTCAATGTAATATTTAAATAAAAATAAATAGGATCACGACTTAATCCCCAAGTACGGTAGACATCCTCTCGGATCTTCAGGCGCTTAGATCTTTGAAGATGTCTAAAGGGGTTAGTGAGAGGCACTTAAAAACATTACATTTAGTACATGCCCACATTATGCAGTAGTTAGCATTCTACACGTGACAGGTTGCAAGCCCATCGCCGCTTTTAACAATACTAACTGGTTTCCTCACGATGTTCTCCTTCACTGTTTCGACCACGTGTTTTTGATGCACTTATAAATTTTTCGAACATAAAAATCCATTGATGTACGCCGGGATTCGAACCCACGACCTTCAGATTGAAAGTCGAGGTACCTCCCACTCGGCCAACACGGCTATACAGGAAATATGCCGGTGGCGGCGTTTAATTGTTGTGGCCGGAGGCATGTGTGTGCAGCCTTATGCCGGGGTCCCACGGCGCGTAAAACGACGGGCCGCGCCGGATGACGCTCCGCCTGTGTGCGTCCGGCGCGTCGCGTACAAAGCTTTCCGAGCACGGGCCACCACGGATGCATCGTTCCCACGGCGCGTCCGTCCGCCTTGGCGCGGTCTGGCGCGTGAAAACGCGGGCCGTGGGACCCCAGCAAAACGTAATACGACGGGCCGCGCCGGATGACGCTCCGCCTGTGTGCGTCCGGCGCGTCGTGTACAGAGCGTTCCGAGCACGGGCCACTACGGTCCTCCTTGGCGCGGTCTGGGTCTGGTCTATTTTTAGGGTTCCGTACCCAAAGGGTAAAAACGGGACCCTATTACTAAGACTTCGCTGTTCGTCTGTCTATCTGTCTGTCTGTCTATCCGTCTGTCTGTCTGTCTGGCTGTATCTGTGATAGCTAGACAGTTGAAATTTTCACAGAATATGTATTTCTGTTGCTGCTATAACAACACATACTAAAACAGAATAAAATAAATATATAAGGGGGACTCCCATACAACAAACGTGATTTTTTTGCCGTTTTTAAATATAATTGTACGGAACCCTTCGTGCGCGAGTCCAACTCGAACTTGGCCGGTTTTTTTTTCTAAGTTATACTTACGCCACATTAAGGTAGAATAAAAGGTTCAATATTTCCACCTCTACCTGTTTTTTTGTCGAAAGCTTGTTAGGCAAATCCTAAACAAATATTATATCTACCGGTACCACGGGTCGCCCTGGTTGTGATTTAGGAAATAGCAGCGTCAGATGAACAGAATATGAAAAGCACCAGTTTTTGATATCATCAGTTCCTGTCGGCCCACAAAAGTTAGATAAATACCAATTAAATTTAAAAAGCCATCCACTGAATTCTAAAATCTGCCATTCTAAACGAGCCTAAATAAAACATTTTTTGAAATATTGATGAACATTTCACTCGCCATCTAGCTCCAAATTAAACAAAGCTTGCAGTGCTACGGTAACAATATAGATGACTTTTATTAAATACGTATTCGACATCAAATTTAGAATATAAAAATAAATAGCTGAATGTATTGCTAAGCGCAAATCTCGAGAGCAGCTAAACCAATTTCGCTAATTCTTTTTTTGATGTATTCGTTATTATCAGGAGAAGGTTCGTAAGGAAAAAAAATAATTTGACAGGACGTCTGTCGGGACAGCTAGTTACAGAATAAACAACTATGAGTATTTTCAGTACACAAATGTTATTCCCGAGTATCGAACCTACAACCTACAGCGTAGAAGGCAGAGCTACTTCCAACTGGGGGGTTAACCAAATGCCAAAACTGACACTTTTACTATACAAAAAGTGTCAGTTTTGGCATTTGGACGATACGTTGTCGCTACGATAGTGGTTCGTGCTCAGGTCACTGAGCTGTGGGATAATAATAACTATGTATTACGGGGTAGGTATGACATTATCTCTCAGTCAGATTATGTTAATTCCAAAGATGAGATGAGCTTTGTGACAATTTACCATAATAGTTCGAACCTAATATATCTACGTTTCATATAACCTACGACTCATTGCATTATATATTTGTGCCATAGAGCGGTCTTATTACAAGCTTTTATTTAACTTGCAATGTATGTATGTATGTATGTGAATGGCCTCACAGCTTAGTTGGTAGTAACTCCTTCTACGCTGTAGGTTGTGGGTTCGATCCCCACCCAGGGCAAACATTTGTGTGATGAACATAGATGTTTGTTCTGTGTCTGGATGTTATTATGTATGTACAAAACAAAAAGGAAATAAGTATTCTATCAGTTATCTGGTTCCCATAGTACAAGCTTTGCTTAGTTTGGGGCTGGATGGTGTTGTGTGTAAATTCCGCCAATATTTATTTATTTATTTATAACGATGTAACTATGTTTGTTAAGGTGGAATCTTGCAACTCAATTTTGAAGCAGTTATCCCCAACCGATTGAACTGAAATTTCGCATACTTATGTAACTTCGGTGACAATGCAATAATATGATGACAGCGAGCTGATCTGATGATGGAGTCAGGAGCTGTTCAACTGACACTCACAATGGAACTCCTTAATAAATACTTCGATTGAGCAAAAACTTTGCATACTTGTCAAGTTCCGATGACAATTTTATATGAGGTGACGCGCTGATGCTCGATGGTTTAACTGATTTTACAAAAGCTTGTTTTTTTTTAAAACATTGAAATATATTTTTCAACAGAAAACTTATTGCAAGGCTAAGTTAATAAAATAAAAATCACTGATCCCAAATGGGGACTGTAATCCCCAAGAACGGTAGACACTCTTAGATCTCAAGGCGCTTAGATCCTTGAAGATGCTTAAAGGGGTAGGAGGCACGTCCAAACATAACGTTTGACACAATACCCACATTTTGCAGTAGTTTGAGTTCTAGTCTGCAATTAGTTTGCATTAGTAACGATTCACAAAATCCCGATAATAACATATACTAGGTATGTTTATAGTACTTTTTGTATCACTTTGAGGTAGAACAAGTGAAGCTTAGTATTAACCGATTCCTTTGACAAAACATTATCTTGCACACACACACACACCTTGCATTTGCCAACTTGAAGCATTATCATACAGGTGGTAAACCTAATTTTACCGACAACCATACCCTTAAAACCCAAAATGCAGCATAAAAAGCCATAGTATTAATACATAGTGTTGTAGCCAAGTCTCAAACCTTTGACAGATCAGCTTTTGACATCTCACGGGGAACTTACAAAATCAACGCTAAACCATCGAAATGGACAATTGCGCGATTAATCGCCAGAAGCGATGTCTTCCGAGAAACTTAAAACTGAAATTGATAAGTGGCAGTTCCATGAAACGGCCCTCAAAAGCAAGCAAAGCTTGTTACGAACTTTCATAACCGGATCTCCTGTCGGTTAAGGCCTTTTTCACACTACACGATAGTTTCAATCCTATATTATTCGTCTGTAGGCGGAATTATCAAATTGAATAATAGTTCAATCTTTTTTTTTTCAAATGTCTTAATATTATGTATGCTTTTGGGTTGACATTATTTAGTTCTGAATTATTTTAACATTGTTTGTACTAATTATTTATTTAGCGTGGCTCGTTGATTATGGCTGTATTTTATAATAATAATAAAATAATCTATATTTCAGGTAATACAATAATGATAAGTAAAAAATACAAAACTAACCCTCGTATTCAAGAACGACACTATGAGAACACGCACCCACAATGGACGAAATCTTTTTTCATAAAAATCACTTTATGTGTTGAGCGGCACTATGGCGCCCACTACCGTGTGCCTTTAAAGCTCAATTTTGGCACACGACAATGTGCCTCTAGTCACACTATGCAGTGTCGCACAACACATAAAGTGTTATAACACATATAGTGTCGTTCTTGAATACGAGGGATAGGCCCATATAAACACCTTACATACATATTACAAACACAAAAAGTTAGGGCACATTCTTCTTTAACTGTATCATTAATTTGTATTATTTGTTAGTAACATTATTTCAAAATTATTTATTGATTTATTGAATGACTATTTTGATAAATATACGGCAATTTATCACAACGATTTCCGATAAGAAAAAACAGAATACACATTTTATTTATTTATTATAAGTAAGCAAATAGCTACTTCATATAAAGTTAAATAATGTATCTAGTGTCGTGTCGAAGAAAGTCATGTAACAAGAAGAATGATAGGAATGAATGTGGATGGATGTAGACGTAGAGGTAGGCCAAAGAAAAGATGGATGGACTGTGTGAAAGATGACATGGGTAAGAAAGGAGTGAGTGATGAGATGACGGCTGATAGAGGGAAATGGAAGAAGTACACATGTTGTGCCGACCCCACTTAAGTGGGATAAGGGCAGGAAGATGATGAATGTATCTAGTGTCGTTTTGTCGGAAGTAGTCGTGTCGCGTAGTGTAAAAATGCTTTTATCCGGTGACCATCGCGCGATTGCCTGATCAATCTTGTTTATGAACCTAATGGCACTTGAGGAACTTTCCATTTTAGTATCGACCGGAGTTCAAAGAGATTATGAAAATTAACATCTTCCGCGGAAAGATATCGTGAGAAAATTGACAAGCTTAGTACAGTATCTCGCGACAGGCGTGAGTTTTGCAATCATTGCTGTCAATTTTGTATTGTTTTTTAGCACTTTTTGACAATAAGCTGAGCGTCAACTAAAATAAAATTACAATGATCACTTTAATTTTTGAGAGCTTTTGAGAGTTTAAAGGTGACTATCGGGAACCCCATAGATGTCTTTATGAAAAGAGGGATTGACTTTTATTTAAATTAGATTTTTGAAACAGGTTCAAAACTTTAAAATACGTTTTTAATCAATAGTTTGAAGACACAATACGTATACCCATTTGTAGTCATGAGTTTCATAACAATGTATGAAAGCAATATTACAAGCTATATCTATATACAATAGGTATAGCTATACTAAAGCCGTGTTGGCCGAGTGGGAGATACCTCGACTTTCAATCTGAAGGTCGTGGGTTCGAATCCCGGCGTGCATCAATGGATTGTTCGAAAATAATTATATGTGCATCAAAAACACGTGCTCAAAACGGTGAAGAAAAACATCGTAAGGAAACCAGTTAGTATTCTTATAAGAGGCGATGGGCTTGCAACCTGTCACGTATGGAATGCTAACTACTGCAAACTGTGGGCATGTACCTAATATAATGTTTGGACGTGCCTCTGACTACCCCCACTAGATATATTCAAAGGATCTAAGCGCCTGAAGATCTGAGAGGATGTCTACCATACATGGGGATTACAGTCGTGATCCTATTTATTATTTTATACTATAGTATGCAAAATTGGAACTTGCCTTAACTGACACTGTCACTCATGAATTAAAGCTTATTTTAATCATCATTAAAAAAAAATCCTTCATTTCACAGTGACACGAGTTTATCATTATTTTAATCAAAAACGCTTTTTGCTTTTTTAAATTCCTTAACATGAAAAAGTTCTGATTTTCGTCGCTGACACAAAAAAATACTTGTTCGTCCCTCTTCATATAAAAAGCAATTTCATTTTGAACTAAAATTAAAATGTCACAAGCATTAATCACGAAAACTGGCAACAATAAAGTTTCATTTTGTCGGTGATTACGGCTCAAATGAAAACATCGAACTCGATACTTGATTTAGTGTTATTAACCTGTCAACCGCCTACCCGGCCTAGGAGACCGCGAAACAATAGTGGCCGATTATCGGGTTAATAGTGTGTAAAGTGTTGAGATGTGGGACAAGTAGCGACCAACAACATTACGGCTTAGTTTAGCGGTGGCGTCAAATCAGCCTTATAAAAGCATTTAACTTTTCTACGTTCTTACGAAACCCGATTTCAATATTATTATTATTTTTTACAAATAAATTTATGTACTGTGAGAACGCTAGTTAAGGGCATTTTAACAATATTTTAATTAAAATAAACGGATTATATTTAAAAAATGATTAAAACGACGATTTTTAAACAACATAATAATAGAGTATTTATTTTTTAGCAAAGGTTTTGTAACAGGCGATATTTATTTATTAATTATTAATGTTTAAATAGACAAAACGGATAATACATAGTTGTATCTATATCTATATCATATTGTTGTAGTTGTATCTATGTTGTGTCAATCAATTCTAGAGGTATAACGCATCACAACTGTCACTAATCAAAACGGACTATAGACAAATAATTATATTAACTATAGATTTTAATCAAGTTTGTGAAAATTACCAAAACCGAGGTAGGCACCACAACCAGGTCTTTGACCCTAGTTATAACTATTAACACGTTGGATAAGTGGTATAATAATATAGTGATATTCATATTATCGAGCGCAATTACTTATTTGTTTACTACGAGTAACTAAACAGATTGCTCTATTTGAGTAAATACAATTAAATTATTTACAATAATAACAAAATTAGGTACCTCGAATTTAAACCTGGAGGGCTCGACTTCGAATCACGATCCTGAATTATAAGCGCATTATCACGTGCTTGAAACGGTGAAGGAAAACCTCGTGAGGAAACCAGTTAGTATTCTTATTGGCGATGAGGCTTGCAAGCTGTCACGTATGGAGTGCTTACTATTGCAAAATGAGGGAATGTGGTCCAGTGTAATGTGTGGACGTGCTTCTGCCTAACATTAAAAATCTTCAAGGATCTGGGCGCTTTAAGATCTGAAAGGATGTCTACTGTAGGCACTTGGGGATTACAGCCGTGATCGTATGTTACCTATTGACTTTTAACCCGGGTTTCCATATATTTTACACGTATTATTTACCTATATTTTTTAGGGTTGACGTAGGGGGTGTAAAACTAAGCCAAACGCTTTGCAACATATTTGTCAACGTGTTATGCCATTTCATCTTCTTTTACCACTTAATGTGTGATTATAAATGTAGAAGAAAATGATGATGACTACCTTAATGTATTTTCTCGACGTTTTGACTGTTACAATAGCCATAGTCGCGGACAGACTGGAGTGATCGCAGCTACCGTTGAGAAGCGGAGGTAGTTGGAGAAACTACACCCACTAATAGGGTTGTGTTGTCCGAGTGAGGGTTGTTTCTCCAACAGTCTTCCTTTCGGAAGACCTGTTCCGAAAGAGAAATGATCATATTCATATTCATATTCATTTATTTTGCTCCAGTTGGTTACAATGGTCTTATGGTAACACAGAGTTTCTCAACGTGGACCCCGCTAGGGCACTACAATCTATTAATCTTATAATTACTAACTTACACTAATCTTAAAAATACATATAGAAATCTTTGTTTAGTAAGTATTTACCATAAATTATTTCATATTATAAAAACATTTAGACACTTAAAAGGTTTTAAGATTATTCAAAAATATTGAGTTTTTCTCTATTGCATTTTGAAGGGAGCTTGTTATAAATTTGGATGGACATGATGTGATATATTCCAGTTCTGACTATCTGTAGTTTTGTGTAAGGTGTATGTTCACCAATGAGTGGTATGATACCAAACCACTAAGATGGTCTATCGCGACATTATGACAAATGGATTCCACGAAGCAAAGAGTCTAGCCTGTTTCTTTTGAAATAACCCACATTTTTATTTCACGTGTTCACGCAAAGTTAGTTTTCAGTTCATCAGTTCCTTTTCACAACCCCACCTGACAAAAGATTTGACAACTGAATTGATTATATGAATCCCCCCTGACGCTGCAAAGCCATCCTTATTTTGTACAAGCTAGAGTCTATAACCGCAAAGCTGTGTTATCTTGCACCTGCTGCTATTTCGTTACATTATTTATTTTGCCGGAGCGTATCACATTCCCCCCTTGATTCTATCCCTAGAGAGCGAAACAAGACATGATTGTTTCATTTTGATCATTGCATGCCGTTTGAAGTTCATTTATATGGGATTTTTCAACTGACGAAACAGTTAATTCACAATTTCACGCGTATTATTCGTTGCTTTTTTATGTGTGTGCGTATCTTTGTACCTGGTGATCCAATTTGGATGATTGTTTTTTTGTTGCGTACAGAATAATAATAATAAAAAACCGGCCAAGTGCGAGTCGGACTCGCGCACGAAATGTTCCGTACCATTATTTATAAAAACGGCAAAAAAATCAAATTTGTTGCATGGGAGCCCGCCCCCCTTAAATTTTTATTTTATTCTGTTTTTAGTATTTGTTGTTATAACAGCAACCGAATTAGGTACATAATATGTGAAAACCCGGAACCCTAAAAAAAACGTGACGACTGTAATCCCCAGGTACGGTAGACATCCTCTCAGATCCTTCGAAGATGTCTAGTGGGGGTAGTCAGAGGCACGTCTAAACATTATATTTGGCACATGCCCACATTTTACAGTAGTTAGCATTCCATACGTGACAGGTTGCAAGCGCCGCTTATAAGAATACTAACTGGTTTCGTCACGATGTTTTCCTTCACCGTTTTGAGCACGTGTTTTTGATGACCATATAATTTTTTCGAACAGAAAAATCATTGATGCACGCCGGGATTAGAACCCACGACCTTCAGATTGTAAGTCGAGGTACCTCCCACTCGGCCAACACGGCTCACAATAATAATAAAGTTTATTTATTTTCTCTCACAAAGGTAAGCATTAACTGTAGTAAATAACAGTACAAAGGCTTAGGTGGTAAGTATATAATAAGGTAAACATTAATGCAAACCTGTTTTGCAAGAGACTGGTGCTTGAGGTAGTTTTGACACCTGTACCTGTACTACAGTGCCCCCACTCCACGGATAGTGCAATAGATTTATGTAACAATACAACTAGCGAGAGTAAAGGTACCTACAAACAATGGTAAAAGGTAAGTAGTTAGGTACTAATTAAATTCAAATAAAAGTATAATATTACAGTGCTCAAGATTACAGTAGGTCTCATAAGGTGTGTCTGTGAGTGTCAGTTGAGTAAAACTGCGTAAGTAGTGTGAGTGTGTGTTTGTGTGTGTGTATATATGTGTGTGCGTATGGTAATAATCTAAAGTTGGTCCCATTTGAATAGTATGTATGTAGGACTAATAACGTTATTTTAAAAAACTTAAATTCAAATATAAATTTCCATTTCAAATCTTTATTTGTAAAACACAGCGTTGCTGTCAGTACAAAAAGCCGTATGTCAAAATTTTGCTATTTTTTTATTGGCTGTATATGTGTAATAAATCGATTTGCAGGAGTATAATATACGTTTGTATTTTGTAAGCTATAAAACTAAAGATATTTACATTTAAATATTGTAAAAAAACTTCATAGATTCGATAATAATCAGTTTTTTGTGTCTCCTGAAAACCTAACATATGACTTTTTGTACTGACAGCAACGACAGGTTATTTAAAGTTGTTACAAAATATTGTGTGCACTGTGATCTGTGTTTAGCTTACAAATGTTGTTTAGATTGCTTACTTGCTATTATGATGACATGCTGACAATAATTATACGTGTTACACAATATCCCGTAAAAAATATAATTCATTATAATTTTGTCAACTCCAGTAAGCTGTCATGTCAGGGAACTAGATTATTTAACAGAAAGGCCTACGTACCTATTTTACCCAATAATTGTCTACAATAATAGTTTTTTTTATTTTTCATTTATAAATGTTTGTCTGTTTTTTTTTGCGTTACTATGGTTCTTAAATATTGTGAATAGACTCGTTATAAGGCCCCATTTAACCTCCTTTCTGCTTTACGGGTAGTTTTGTAACACCCTGAATAAAATGTATGAAATAAAGTTAAATATTGGTAAAATTAAAATAATTAATAAAAATAATGCCAAAGAATAGGTACGAAAATAATGTCAAGTTGGCTTAGTTTATTTAGGGCCGATTTTTCAATCATCAGATAAGAACCAACTGTTGAATAAATTTGACATATCGTATGGAAAATTGCAATTTTATTCCACAGTTAACACTTATCTGATGATTGAAAAATCGGCCCTTAGTTACTTAAAAAGCTAATAAATTTTCTAATGACTTTTTGATTGGTTGAAACATTTTCGTTTTTAAAACGCAATTATTTAGAATAGATTAAATGTATTCTCTTTGCAAAGTTTCTGAGCTGAATTTCGAGAGAAGCTATTTACACTTTTATACACTACAAGCTGACCCCGCGAACTTCGTATCGCTTTAGAATTAACAAATGTTGTCTTCCGTTCCCGTTCCCGTTCCCGTTCCCGTTCCCGTTCCCGTTCCCGTTCCCGTTCCCGTTCCCGTTACAATTCCCGTTCAATAGTTTTTGTAGCGCACACGAAGAAAGCAACATTTTTAGCAATTTTTTACACCTTGCTTCAAACTATCGTCATTCTTATAAAGAATTTATTAATTTTTTAAAATAAAAATAGCCTATGTTACTCAGGGATAATGTAACTTCGTAATGGTGAAAGAATTTTTGAATTCGGTTCAGTAGTTTATGTGTTTATCCATTACAAACATACAAAAAAACAAAAAAACTTAAAAACCAAAAATCAAAACTTTTCTCTTTATAATATTAGTATAGAAGAAGGCTTTAAAGAACTTATAGTTAGGTACATTGCATGTCATAAAACTTTGCTTTTACTTAGTAGCTTCTGCCTGTGGCTTTGCTCGCGTGGTACTTACCTGCCGTTTTTATAGATAATGATACGGAACTCTTCGTGCGCGAGTCCGACTCGCACTTAGCCGGTTTTTTGTAACTATTAAAAAGTACTCACTACATAATTAATACTAAAACAAACTGCAAATTTGAAAAATACAAACAAGCTATAAATATTATTTAATTCCGTGTACGCCTTTTAATTAATTAAAGTGAAATAATTACCCGGTCTCTATGGACACTGGTCGCTACGAGGCGGAGTCAAGGTTGAGGTCTTTTATAATAATATATTAAACTGGCCTCAAAGTCACAGCTCAGCAGAGCTATTTTGTAAAAAAACATGATTATCATGTTATGATGTTGAATGCTATCATTTACCTAATGTTAGAGAATACCTAATCTGTACACTTTTCATAGTAACTATAATAATAATAATTTATTTCGTACCAGACGTCTGTTACACAGAAATAATAATGACTAAGTAGTATAAGTCATCACTACATAGTATAAAGCAAAGTCGCTTCCCGCGTCTGTATGTGTGCTTATATCTTTAAAACTACACAACGGATTCTGATGCGGTTTTTTTTTAATAGATAGAGTGATTCAGGACGAAGGTTTATAGGAATCAGCTTTGCACCCGTGCGAAGCCGGGGCGGGTCGCTAGTAAGTAATAAAATAGGTTCTTATAAGATAGTGGCCAACTCTGACGGAGTTTTAAGGCCGTAAGTAGGATATCAGTTACTTAAACAAATGAAACGAGTTACATAATCACTGATAACATAAAGAGGTCGCATCAAAAACCAAGCTAGGTTAAAATAAACCTGTGTTATGGTTATTGATACCTTCCTTCGGCGGCTTTTTTACACAATGTTTAAATATTGTCATTATTTGTCATCGTTGTCTCTTCAATTTGCAATGGTGTCGATTCTGTTGGCACCGAGCTAAGCCTAAAATTTCCTAAAATTAAATTAAAACAATTTCGCTCTTATTCCTTTACGTTAAAGTCTAAATTAGAGTAACCTATAAATGGACGAGTTCTTAAATTTAGAATATTTTTAAAATTACGTTGTTTATTTGTATATTTCGGTAGTGCTTAAAAAAATAAGAAAGTCAAAATTTCACTTTAGTCAACCTTTTTATATGCTGACTAAATTTACGTAAATAACCGTTAAATTACCTACAACTAGGCTACGTTTTAAAACTGTCATCCTGAGGCTACGCGAATTGAGACTTTAACGTAATAGGAATAAGAGGATCGTGTTAAAACACGATCCTCTTATTGCCAAATTGTAAAATGAGCACAACATAATCGCCACCTACTCTAATTTAGACTTTAACGTAAAGGAATATGAGCGAAATTGCTTTAATTTTATTTTAGGAAATTTTTAGGCTTAGCTCGGTGCCAACAGAATCGACACCAATGTCTAGGTTAAGTATAAGCTTGAAAGTTTTACATATAGTAACTATTCACTGTTTATGCACCTATACCTATGCTTTTGCGTAGGTGTTGTATTGGAAGCGTAGGTATAGTTGCCTAAACAGCATAAAAAGCGTAGGTATTATGGCATTCAGTACAATTAAATATTAGTATGAACATCATAACATGATAATCATGTTTTTACAAAATAGCCCCACAGTTGGTAGTAGCTCTGTCTTCTGCGCTGTAGGTTGTGGGTTCGATCCCCATCTAGGGCAAATATTTGTGTGATGAATAAAGATGTTTGTTCTGTGTCTGGGTGTTATTATGTGTTGAGTATGTATTCACAAAAAAAAGTATATAGTATATATACATATATAATATATATATATATAAGTATATAGTAGCGCTGTAGGTTATAGGTGCGATCCCCACTAAGGGCAAACATTTGTGTGATGAACATAGATGTTTGTTCTGTGTCTGGTTGTTACTATGTATAACAAATATGTTCAAAAATCTAGTGCCTATTTGCTATTTTTTTATTTGGATATTGGTTTTGATTCTTGATTTCCAATGGTTTCGGCTCAAATTGAATTATGGATGCGACACCGGAATAACTAATGGCGGGACAATTTATTCAAATAAAATCAATAGCTTTGAATGATAATGATATAAATAATAATAATGTAAGTTCGTGATGAAAATTCCGAGAAAGCAAAGGAAAGAGCATCACGGAAATTTGGTAGGTCTGAAAATAGGTCGTAACGTAAGGTATTTTTCATACCCCTAAGTGATAAGGGTGGCGTAAAGTTCGGGGAAACTGAAAGTGCTTTTTTCTGTGGGATTATTGAATTTTGACAGGACGTCTGTCGGGACAACTAGTATATTTTATAAATCCTAATAATATTATAAATGTGAAAGTTTGTGAGTGTGTATGTATGTTTGTGCCTCAATCAGGTTTAAACGACAAAGGCGATTGCCAAGACTACGACCTTTGTATAACCAGTCCGAAATAAATCGCTGTAGTTCAAAGGTTCAAAACTTGCTGCTTTGTCTAAAAGCATGCTGACCAATGAGGGGTGCAGTAGTACGGTTCACCCCTCGAAAACCGTTTCACTGTGTAGTCAGAACCCCCCCCCCCCCCCCCCCCCCCTCCCAAATAAGTGCAGCGAAAGTTAATGAGAAACGAATTCGCGAGTGTTTTAAATAGTTCTGACATATAAATTTGAATAGACTCATTCACATTTAAATCACCACAGATCCCACAATACACTCATTAATTACAAGCAATTGTCACCTGTCTAGTGTCCGGTAACAAACGCGCGTCAATAATCAAAATTATAGTTGTTTTGGAGGCTGTACAGTCACTGAATAATTTATGAAAATAAGGCATATCTTTAGGCAGAATAATACCTTACCTATATACTATTTTTTTAACGATACATCCAGTTAAAGAACAAACATCTATGTTTATCACACAAAAATGTTTATTCTGGGTGGGAATCGAACCCACAACCTACATCGCAGAAGGCTGAGCTACCAACTGAGCTCACAACTCAATCATCTTTCGTGAATTTGAAATGGGTTAAAGGAGCGAACATTTTAGTATGGGATACATAATATAGATTGCCCCATTGAATTTTAATGATGAATTTCCAATGGTGGCCGCAATAGCAAAACATTCTACGCAGTGGTGGATTTACCACCAGGCTGAGTAGGCTGGAGCCTAGGGCGGCAGATTTTAGGGGCGGCAAATTTAGGTAAATTTTTTCAAACATCTTATTTATTAGCCTTTATCGTCCCACTGCAGGACAGATGCCTCCCTCCCTTCCTTCTTTGCCAATCACTTGATTTTGCCAAATGTCTTACAGGAATCACCACTTGTAACTAAATCGTTGGATTGTAAAAATAATCTCTGGGGGTCAATAGCCTACTGGCGGCAAATTTGTAGTCCGCCACTGATTCTACCCTACACTAATGTTTGCGAATCAATAAACGAAAATTTACCTACATTTCTGCACTCGCGACTCGGTGTTGCCACTAAATAAATTACCAGAGTATGAATTAAATATGGGGTCTGCGGTTCTGTGCATCGCCCCCACATTAATCGCATTAACTCGCTCTGCGTTTCATGTTACCTTAATTTGTTTGTTTCGTATTAGTTTTAAACGGGAATTCGGACTAAATGGTACGACCTAGTGGGAATCAGCGAGTTCTATTTGGAAATGTAAGCGGTAATCATATTTGCTAGTTAATTTGCAAAAAGCTGTGTGTTTGTATTGTTTAGTTTAAAAAAAAATATGTTGACACAAAATAAATTTATATATTCTTTCTTTCTTTCTTTCGTTCTTTCTTTCTTTCTCTCTTTCTTTCTTCCTTTCTTTCTTTCTTTCTAGTTTGAGGTATTTTGACTTTTAATCCAAATTTTTAAACAACGGCAATGCCTAAATGGATGTTCTATTTAAAAAATATAGGTACCTATTAAATATTTAATAAATAATAAATATTGGTGAACATTTCACACAGTGCCATCTAGCCCCAAACTAAGCAAAGCTTGTACTATGGGAACCAGATAACTTATAAAATACTTAAATACGTTATTTTTGTTGTAAATACATACTTATTATACGAGTACATAACACCCAGACACAGAACAAAAATCTATGTTCATCACACAAATGTTTATCCCGGGCGGGGATCGAACCCACAACCTACAGCGAAGAAGGCAGAGCTACTACCAACTGAGCTGTGAGGCCAGTCAGGTATTAACACGTGCTTACGTGAAGGAAACCAGTAAGTATTATTTTAAGAGACGATGAGCTTGCAACCTGTCACGTAGGAATGCTAGCTACTGCAAAATCCGGGCATGTTCTAGATGTGTGGACGTGCCTCTCTAAATAACTCCTTCTATGCAAAAATCACTGGGATACATATGAAATAGCATTGCTATGTTGGTAAAGTCTGGGGGTTTACTCTCGAAAACGATAAAAGATATATCGGAACAAACTTCAGATCGATTCAGAAAATATTTGAAGATGGAACTACCGAAATTACTTTTGTTAATTGACATCACACATTCTACTATGACAGACGACGATTTCTAAGAGTGCAGTTTGACCGAATATATCGGAGCACTGTCGAAATCGTTTTGCAGAGTAAAGGCCCTGGCTGGCTATAAAAGTGATGATTTTTAGGGTTCCGTACCCAAAGGGTAAAAACGGGACCCTATCACTAAGACTTCGCTGTCCGTCTGTCCGTCATAGGGCTGTATCTCATGAACCGTAATAGCTAGACAGTTGAAATTTACACAGATTATCTATTTCTGTTGTCGCTATTACAACAAATACTAAAAATTAAATATTGTGGGGCTCCCATACAACAAACGTGTTTTTTTGCCGCTTTTAATAGATAACGGTACGGAACCCTTCGTGAGTGAGTCCGACTTGCACTCGGCCGGATTTATTACCATCCTATTACTTCATCAAGTTACTACGTTCGAAGATAAAAACAAAGCTATGAACTATAACATGGAAACATAAACTACATTTTTATTGAAACAATCTTATTCTTCCAAACAACTTCATCCAAATGCTTTAAAATTTAAACCACCAAGATGTAGCAGACTATGTATCATCTACCCTATTACAGGATTATGACTAGTCGTGCATAATAGCTTTTATTGCTTTGGAAATAAAGCTTAAATTTAAATGGTTGTTTTCAGGTGAAGTCCCGCATTTCGTCTGTAAATCACTAGATTCGTAGAGTATTATCACAGTTTCGTTATGAAACAGAGGCCAAGCTGTCGAAAATAGTTGATAAAATAAATAGGATCACGACTTTAATCCCTTTTTCGAACAGAAAAATCCATTGATGCACGCCGATTCGAACTCACGACCTTCAGATTGAAAGTCGAGGTACCTCCCACTAGACTAACACGGCTGTATAATATCAATATAATTAGTATTCAAATTCAAATTCAAAAATCATTTATTTCAATAAAATCACAAGGATCACTTTGAAACGTCTTAGGAACTAGGTGAAGCTACGCCGATTCCACGCGACCTAGCCTAGATGAATCAGGCAACAAACACGGCTTGGGATCTACCTTTTTTTTAATGATCCTTTCCCTAATGCTATGTAGAGCTCCAGTGTGATGCCAATCGAACAAGGTGAAGGCTCAAACAAGAATTATAATTAAAAGTACCTAGTACTAATATTATTAGTAGTTATATTACATACAATTTAATAGTTGATACTACATACAAACATTATCGTACATGCGTGTTTTCCAACATAGGCACGGATCCCATTTCAATCTATGTATTTGAGTCTGTACCTCAGACTCTGTATTACGTTGTTATTGTGCCAGAATTGAGAAGCATTATAAAAATTTCGCGTTGTCTTGGATAGCTTCGCGTCCGGGGCTGTTTTGAGATAATAAATAGTATAATAAACAAGATTAACGATGCATAAGGAGGCACGTTCCGAGGACAGTGATATAGATGCACGTGGACTGTGGGGACGGTCACACCGGCATGTAACGTGCTCATTTTTACAAGCTTTTATTTAATTTGTCAGCTCTCTCACAGCTCAGTTGGTAGTAACTCTGCCTTCAGTGCTGTAGGTTGTGGGTTTTATGCTGTAACGTGCTCATTTTTACAAGCTTTAATATAATTTGCCCTCTTCATAAGAGTATGTTTGTTTATTTGTCCGTCAAATTTGTAAATCATTTTTTGACGACTTGTTGAGTATCCGATTGTGCAAAATTTTCAAAGCTTTTACTTAACTTGCACTGTTTGTATGTTTATTAGTTTGTTAGTAGTCCGTCAAAATTTGCAAGTCACTGTTTGACGACTTATTGGTATCCGATTGTGCTGAAATTTTGCGTAGGTTCACCTTAGTTCTGGTAACAACAATATAACATGGTGACAGTGAACTGATCTGGTGATGAAGTCAGGAGCTGTTCAACGAAACTCCTATGAGACAGGTGATAGTGCTCTGCTCTGATCTCTTACACGAACGAGGATTTTACAAAAAGCTTGTGAAATGCGGGTTCATTCCAGCAGTGGTGGGACGAATGTTTGTGTAATATCCAAATATAGTTTTCCGTACAAGTACATTATAAATGGAAAAAAAATAGCAGCACTGGGTTTCAATTAAATTAAATAAAGCGAGCTCGGATTTTTTTCTTGTATATTTTGATTATTAGGGTGCGTTTCCGCTGACGCGGAGCTGGGCGGAGTAGAGCGGACCGTGTACATCCTATTATCTTTTAACAATTACTCAAGGAGACAATAGTTTATGATCACGCGCTTCTGTGCGTGTGTAGTGATGTGTAGACACGCGTTTTTGTGTGCGTAACTGTCGTAGATACACACAACTTCGTGAGATATAACTGTACTTACTCTTTTTAATTTAATTCAAACCCAGTCTCGACATTTTTTCCTCGTTATTTAAAACATCACAGTGGATAACGCGGAGACCTCCCAGTCGGTGCGAAACGTGTTACTATTACAAGGCAGTCTCGTGGGGCAGACGTGTGCGGGTTCAGAATGTCGCTGGAACACTGAATTCTTAGTACGTACGAGGTATTATCGCGGTAGGATCCATAGGGTGTATTTTGCGTGACCAAATCTTTTGCAGGCTTGCGTAATCATACAGAAAACATGTAGCAGTTATTAGGGGCAAGTCGGTTAGTGAGATAACATTTTGTGACGTCATCATGTGGAATGCTAACTACTGCAACATGTGGGCATGTGCCAAATGCAATATTTGGTGCTGCCTGTAGACTCCAAGCCGTGTTTGTTGCCTGAGTCTTCTAGGCTTGGCCGCGTGGAATCGACGTAGCTTCACCTAGTTCCTAAGACGTTTCAAAATGATCCTTGTAATTTTATTGAAATAAATGATTTTTGAATTTGAGGCATCTTCAAGAATCTGAAAGGATGCTTACCGTACTTGGGGATTACAGTAAAGATTATATGAATATTTTTTTTAACCACATTATTTATTAAATGATATAAATTTAAATATACACTTGGTTTATTAGTTTTGTTGTATATATTTCGTAGTTTAGTAACTTATAATCTTCTATCTATGTAAATACTAGCTGCTCGCCCCGGCTTCGTACGGGTGGTACCTGGATAAAAAGTAGCCTATGTGTTATTCTGATTTATAAACTAATATTACTGTAAAGTTTCATTTTAATCCGTTCAGTAGTTTTTGTGTGAAAGAGTAACAAACACACACAAACTTTCGCATTTTTAATATTAGTAAGATAACCATTTTCGCCCAATTGTCTCTTTTTTTTAATAATAATATACAAATAAAAACTTTTCCTTTCTCACTTTCTTTCTTTACTTCTATTTCTTTTTTTACCATAAATGCGAAAGTTTGTGAGTTTGTATATAATGTTTGTTCCTCAATCAGAAATAAAGAACAAAACGGATTAAATTGAAATTTGCTGTAGATGTAAATATAATGCCCGAATAAATAATAGACTACTTTAAAATATGAAAAACATCCCCAAAACGATAAAAATCGCAAAAGGTATGATTTCTGTATAGATGGCGTTGGTGTGCAACAAATCTGACATCACAGACTAAAAACATTCAGTCTTTTCTATTTGATTATCGAAATTTTCCAGGACAACGTCTGTCACGGGTTTGCTAGTATAAAATAAAGAGGGTTACATAATTTCTTACTTTAGCGACTATATTTATGACTATATCGTAGGTCAACCTTCTTCACGGAAAATCAGTTCTAACCACGGTCCGTTTTGGTTACATCCAATCTAAAATTCAATTTAAACCATCCAATTTAAGCCAAGAAGCATCGGTAAAGCTCCTTAACAGCCAATATGGTGAACGTCTAAAATAAATACAAACTTGAACTCTCAAAAAAAAGCAATTCCAATGAAACTATCGCTAAAGAGTAATTAATCCTCTTGTCTGCGGAAAAACGAGCTAAACCCCGAGCTGAGTAATAGCACGTCTAGACCGCGTAAAAGAAAAATACAGCTTAATAATTAAGTGGTTCTATGTCCCATGCGACCGAGATACGTTTGACTTATTTTAGTGTTGCTATTTTACAAAGGTTACCAGGTAAATGTGGTAAGCTGTCAACTGATTGAAACCGCTCTTAAGACGAGTAATAATAATTGTTGATGAATGCAGTTTCGTATAATTGAATAACTGCAAAACATACAGTTTTGTTTTTTATGACAAAGATAATTTAAAATATAATCTAGACAAATTATACACAGAAACAGGATTGGTAAAACTTCTCGATAGATTTATTTTCCAAAGTTGGCTCTTCAAAAACACTATTTTCGTTTTTACTCTAAACTATGAATATCTGAATAGTTCTTTTTTATATTAATCGTTGGAAAATCGTACTAGCCACCTAAATAATAGACAGATTCTTTTTAAGTTTGATGGTTTTCAAAGATAATGCGGTTTTATCACTTTTTCTGTCTTGTCCGGGGAAACTTAGCCCATACAAATTGATTCTACGATGATTCTAGTGCGGGTTGGCCGAATATATCGGAGCACTGTTAAATCGTTTTGATAATGTATTAATCGTTTTGCAGAGTAAGGGCTCTGTTAAAGCTCAGAGTAAGGGCTCGGCTCTGTTGCTCTGTGGGCATAAGTCAGTTTGTTCAACTACCAGTAAGAATAAAAAAAAAACCAGCCAAGAGCGAGTCGGACTCGCTCACAAAGGGTTGCGTGCCATTATTTATAAAAAAAGGCCTTAAAATCACGTTTGTTGTATGGGAGCCCCACTTGTTTATTTATTTTATTCTGTTTTTATTATTTGTTGTTAAAGCGGCAACAGAAATACATAATCTGTGAAAATTTCAATTGACTAGCTACCACGGTTCATGAGATACAGCCCTGTAACAGACAGACGGACAGTGATGTCTTAGTAATAGGGTCCCGTTTTTACCTTTTGGGTACGGAACCCTATAAATGAGATAACATAGGTACAAAGTTTGTTACATTACAGTATAACTTTCTGTAAGTAGAGTTGCCGAGCGCATGCCCGTGCAGCAGCTTAGGTTCAAATATTTATGCCGGTTGCTTTGGGAAATAGCATTTACATTTTTACAAATGTGTGGTCATTGCCCCCACCTCCCCTTGCCCCGACATTGTGTGTAGTGATAGTAGACTGGACTCACAACTCAGTTGGTAGTAACTCTGTCTTCTGCGCTGTTAGGTTGTAGGTTCGATTCCCACTAAGGACAAACATTTGTGTGATGTAATAGTAATTTATTTTCCATAATACAAACTTTGCTTAGTGTGAGGCTAGATGGCGTTGTGTGTTTCCACCAATATTTAAAAAAAAAAATTAATATTTATTCACTAACTTATTCTGTTTTATGAGCTACAATTCATTTGAAACCCATTTATATGTTTAAACTAGTTAAAACCTGTTTTGACTTCGTTCACGTGAAGTTATATTCTAACCCGTCGCACCCCCCTAGGGGTGATCATATTACGAGTAGTTATCATTTTTTATTTTTATTTTGCCTAACTTGTAAAATGTCCTAACAGGACCCATGTATTACCAATACTACTCACCCTATTATTCAAATTCAAATCATTTATTTCAATAAAATCACAAGGATCACTTTGAAACGTCTTAGGAACTAGGTGAAGCTACGCCGATTCCACGCGACCAAGCCTAGAAGAATCGGGCAACAAACACGGCTTGGGGTTTACCTTTTTTTTAATGATCCTTTCCTTAATGCTTTGTAGAGCTCCAGTGTGATGCTAATCGAACAAGGTGAAGGCTCAAACAAGAATAACAATTAAAAGTACTACTCAAGTACGTAAACAATAAAAAAAAATATAAATATTTATAAGACCTATACCTACTATGTATTTCTACATGATACAAATAAATAAATAAGTTTTACTCGTATATATTTAGATGCTAACCTAAACTTTGAAAATGAAAAAAAAAATGAAAATCAATACAAAACAACATTTCAGAGTAATTTCAAATCATGCAAATCTAGCAAAACGACATACCTAACCTACACTAACTATAATCTATAACCACACCATATTGTGATCAGAGATGCAATAGTGTTCATAAATAATGTATCAACCGATACCATTGACATGTTAAAACGGGAGACGGCAAAATATCAAACCACCATCATCATCATCGTCTGCCCTTACTCCACTGTCGGCACAACATGTTTCTCAAAATTCAAATTCAAATTCAAAAATCATTTATTTCAATAAAATCACAAGGATCACTTTGAAACGTCTTAGGAACTAGGTGAAGCTACGCCGATTCCACGCGACCAAGCCTAGAAGAATCAGGCAACAAACACGGCTTGGGGTCTACCTTTTTTTTTATGATCCTTTCCTTAATGCTATGTAGAGCTCCAGTGTGGTGCCAATCGAACAAGGTGAAGGCTCAAACAAGAATAATAATTAAAAGTTAAAAGTAAAAAGTAAAGTTCTCTCTTCCATACTCCCCTATCCCTCGTAAATTTAAACCATCGATACATACGAGTATTTTTATGACTTTTTGGGTTTAAGAAGTAAAGACACGTATATTAAACGAGTGTGAATGGGACCGTTGGAAGAGAAAACCTATTAGTCGTAAGCACGTCCATACATTTCATTACTTTCAGTTGATAGTAGCTCTGCTTTCTGCGCTGTAGGTTGTGGGTTCGATCCCTGCCCAAACATGTTGTATCTTGAACATAGATGTTCGTTCTGTGTCTGGGTGTTATAATGTATTTTAGGTATATATTTACAAAAAAAAGTATTCTATTACTTATCTAGTTCCTATAATACAAGCTTTGCTTAAT
Source organism: Hydriomena furcata (assembly GCA_912999785.1). NCBI lineage: Eukaryota > Metazoa > Arthropoda > Insecta > Lepidoptera > Geometridae > Hydriomena > Hydriomena furcata. The sequence goes on from OU538837.1 coordinate 11,785,613, forward strand.
TTGGGGCTAGATAACAGATAACGCTGTGTGATAATGTCCAGTAATATTTAAAAAAAGTTTTTGTTAAACAAAGAACATTTGTTTTCAGTCGGCTTTGATCTTCGGTTCGAGTCATACGTGTTGTTCTTATCGCGTCGATCGTTCTTATCTTGTTTACGCCTGGTGTAATAAGGTGCATGCGATAGTGCACTTTATTCACCATGGCAGAAGACTCAATTGAGGAGGAGGACATGATGAATAATGTTTTAATCGAAGATTGCACTAACAATGCCATTGCTGAGCAGACAGAGAGTTGTTTACCAGTTGATTTACAAGAAGTACCGTTGGGTCAATCTGGGCCGAGACCAACCAAGAGGGGAATGGACTTGAACGAAGAAGAAGAAGAAGCAGAATGGACTGTGGTTGGAAGATATGGGAAGAGAAACTGTCCCTCACAGAAAGTCGATGTTTATATTAGTTGTTCAGAAAAGTTGCCTAGACAATTTGCGTTGGCCAAGTTATTTGAAACCCACAACATCCATAATATTTGTCGTGTGAAGTTCGTGAATCCACACAAAGTGTTCGTGCAATTTGATGACGCAGAGAGTGCTGAACAGCTGATTCAATGTAAACCTCTTCGAGATATGGGATGGAGATGTCAAAAACCATTAGAAGTTGCTATCTCATATGGAGTTATTAAGGATGTAGAATTGGACTTAAGTGAAAAAAATATGATGGATGTTATTACTAGTACATATGAGCTTGCTGAGGTAAAAAGATTGAGGCGTAGAACTGAGGACGGTTTGGGGTGGGAAGAATGTGAGTCAGTTCGACTAGGCTTCGTGGGTTCCTTGTTGCCATCATGGGTGTTCATATACGGCGTTAAAATAAACGTAGAATCGTATGTATTCCCAGTTACTCAGTGCTCGAGATGTTGGAGATTTGGACATTCATTGCGTATGTGCCCGACTAAAAGGATTGTATGCCCCAAATGCGGAAAAGGCCACGCCAATTGTGAGACTACAACACCTAAATGCATTAACTGTACCGGAAGTCATATGTCGTTGGATAGATCTTGCCCAAGGTTCAGGAAAGAAAAACGTCTAAGAGACATAATGGCAGAATTCAACTGCTCCTACAGAAAAGCGTTACAAATGTATGTCCCCCCTGACCCCCCCATGATGCCCGAGGAACAGCCGCACTCATCTCAATCTGCGCCATCACGTGAGGTACCCCAGTATGTACCTACGTCTGCTCCTACTCAAACATCAAGCTCGAATATTCATTCGTACGCAAATGTGACTAGTACACCAATTCGTAAAAATAACGTTAAGCGTAGTTTTGATGCGACAACATCATCTCAACCCTCGGAGGAGAATAGGAATAGGAAGAAGAATAGGAAAAATAATAGTAATCAACAAAATGAGTTTGACTGGAATATCCCTTCTGAATCGGAATCTGAGGCGAATAATTATGAAGAAACCGAAAATGAGTCTAAATTGAGAAAAGAGAGAAGAGACAAGTGCAAATCTACTATGAGTTTCCGACTACTAATTTCCAAAATGATTACGATAGTATTTTCAGATGCACAAGATAGTATAAAGAGTAAGATAATGCAAGCAGCTGAACTATTCATTGAGTGGGTGACACCGATGGTCAGGCAGTACCTCTGGGACTGGCCTCTTCAAAACATCTTCGGTTCATAATGGGTTTTAAATCAAAATTTAACGTTTTACAGTGGAATTCACAGAGTGTTAGGCCTAAACAAGTGCTATTTGAAGGAGTACTAAATAAAGAAACAATTCATGTAGCTGTTCTCAGTGAGACGTGGCTGAACAGTGAAATAAGTTTTCGGATAAGTGATTATAATATTTTTCGGCAGGATCGAGATGATTCATATGGTGGAGTAGCTATTATTGTACATAAGTCAGTAAAAGCTCAAGTTGTGCCAGTTAATTTGTCTAATCCCGGAATAGAAGTTATATGTGTTAAAATTTTTAATTGCCAGTTTATTCAACATATATTGTCCATCTACTGTTCTCCATCCATGCATACATCTCAAAGTGATTGGGATGAAGTGTTTTCCTTTAAAACCAGTAAGACAATGGTGCTGGGCGATTTCAACGGACATCATCCTAGCTGGTCTCGTAAGACTAATTTGACAGGTAGTTACATTTTTGATTCTTTAGTAGAAAATAAGTATGTATCATTAAATAATGGCCAAGTTACTCGTTTCAAGTATGTAAATGGAATTCTACAGGAGTCGTCCCCTGATATCTCTACAGCATCATCTGATGTAGCATTACACTTTGATTGGAAAGTAACAAATGAATCGCTAGGTAGCGATCACTTGATGATTAAAATTAGTTTGTCCAAGTTTATTAATAGTCCTCAATATATAAAACGAAGAAATTATAAAAAGGCAGACTGGGTAGCATTTACTAATTTAATTGAGCTCCAATTTCAAAACTTTAACTTTGTGAATAATGACCCTCAAAAGAGTTATGATCTATTTCTAAGTATTATTAATGAAGCTGCTGATGTTCATATCCCATTTTATAGAATAAGTCAAGATCCATCTAGTAAATTTATCCCTAAACATTATTGGAACACCGACTTGTCAAAAGTAGTTGCAGAAAGGCGTCTAGCCCTTACCTTATTTAGGAAAAACCCAACGCCTGATAATTTATCCAAATTAAAAGATAAAATACGAACCTCACAATTACTCATAAGAAGAGCTAAATGTAAGTCGTTTTCAGATTTTTGTACATCAATCGATGAAACTACTTCAGTGACAGACATGTGGCGTAAGATGAAGTGGTTAAAAGGATATAGATCATCCAGTTCTTATGTTGATGAATCAATGGCAGATAAACTGTTAAATAGTTTAACTCCCGACTTTGTATGCCCAAAATTTCCCATTTTTTTATCTCAGAATTCAAAAATAGAATCTAATTTTACATTAAGTGAACTAAAAATATGTATAAAATCAAAAGACACGTCACCTGGCGTTGACCAGATATCTTATTCTATGATCAAACACTTACCAGATAACGCTTATGATATTCTTCTTGGACTATTCAATATGTTTTACACACTTAGTTTCGTACCCTCTCAATGGCGTGATATACGTATCTTACCAATACCTAAGCCAGGTCGCGACCCAACATCTTTATCAGCATTACGGCCAATTTCTCTTATGTCTTGCTTTTGTAAAATTTTCCACTCTATGATTACTAAAAGGTTGGAATGGTTTATGGAACACAATAACGTTTTTTATGAGGAAACAACTGGGTTTAGGAAAACTAAATCATGTATGGATAATCTTAGCAATTTAATATCTAGAATACAGATAGGATTTTCAAAAGATCAAATAACTTTGGGTTGCTTTATTGATATAGAAAATGCTTATAATAATGTTGATATTACAGTACTACTTTCTAATTTAGACCGATTGGGCGCTGGTTCTAAAATTTGTAAATATTTGTGGACTTTTTTAAAGGAAAGGTATTTAAGTATACAGGTTGAGAATGTGGTTTTATCGAGATACACGAGTCGTGGGATAGCACAAGGAGATCCTTTATCTCCTTTACTGTTTAACATCGCAACACTTCATATTTGTAAAGAAATCAACGACGTAATAATCTCACAGTACGCAGATGATTATATTTTATATACCACATGTAAAAATATAAGTGATGCAACAAATAAATTACAATTAGCTTTAAACCAAATGTACAAATTACTTTTTGAATTAGGTTTGGATATATCTCCTGTTAAAACTAAGGTCTGTATATTTAAGAAAGGTATTAATAGACAGCCTATATTGCTTAAACTAAATAATAATCCTATTGATGTTGTTGATACTGTGAAATATTTGGGGATGTGGTTGGACCGTTCAATAAAATGGAAGAAACATATTGCTGAAATATTAAATAAAATCTCTAGATATTTAAATATTTTTAAAGTTTTAGCGGGATCCGGGTGGGGAGTACATCCTAGACATCTGCGGAAATTATATATTGCTATTATAAGAAGTCGTCTTGATTACGGTAGTTATTTATACAACGGTAGTAGTAAAGCATTAATGTATAAATTGGACAAAATACAAAATCAGTCTTTGAGAGTAATAGGAGGTTTTATTAAAACGACTCCTATACATGCAATGGAAAGTGAACTTTGTCTTCCTCCATTGCATATACGAAGAAGATATTTGGCAAGTAAATTTATGTTGAAAGCTAAATCCCGTGAGAATAATATAACGCACAGCCTAATAGGCGATTTATCTCAGTATCAAAACAATAGGTATTGGCGAAACAAAGAGAAAGCATTATTATTAACTGCGTATGAGCAGCTTGTTAACGTCAGCGTTCACTCTTCCCGGCAGTTAGGAATGTTTGCTATGAGTACTTGGATAAGTAGTTTTGATTTAAGTAACATTATCTATTTAGACATACCTAATCTTTCCAAACCAAAACGACAATATAATCCCTACAATTTAAAATCTACTTGTGTACAATTCATTAATAGGCAATATGGCAATTGTTATAAAATATTTACGGATGGATCGAAGGACAGGCACGGAATTGGTGCAGCCATCTTTGACCCGCAATGTAACCTTAGTCAGCAATTTAAGATAGATTCTGATGTATGTATAATGGAGGCGGAGCTTATAGCGATAAGTGAAGCCCTTGCTTACGCGACTTCGCTAGACAATAACGATTTGGTGATATTCACAGACTCGAGAAGCGCACTTCAGCATGTGGCTCGGTGTACCTCGGGTATCCGAGGTTCACCGACAGCCTACACTGTTTTAAACAGTATTTTTGAATTAGAATCTAGGTTTAGATCTATTAGGTTGCAATGGATCCCATCACACTGCAAGATTGAATATAATGAACGAGTAGATTTCTTAGCGAGGCAAGCCACCAGTGAGGGAATAGAATATAACATGTTACCGTATTATACTGACTGTATTTATTTAATTAAAAGGCAGTGTTATGACTTATGGAAAGAATATTTTGATTTACGTTCAAAAAAAATAGGTATTTGGTACAAAACTGTCCAACCACAACCACTTAGAATTTCATGGATTGATAATCATAAACTACCGAGAAAAGACGCAGTAGTGATTATGAGGCTTCGTTCTGGGCATATTCCATCAAATAAATTTGCATTTCTCATGGGGAAGGTCCCATCACCGAACTGTGATCTATGCGGTGTAATAGAGGACATAATGCATGTTTTGATGGAGTGCGCCCATAATGATACCTTCCGTACAAATCAATGTAAACAATTCTTAAAAGAATCTGCTGATTGTAACTTAATACTTTCCGATCCACATTCAGATGAAATCAAATTGTTAATCAAGTTGTACAACCTTAAGTTAAATCCAGATTAGTCTACTTAATCAGGTTGATAAGTAGGAAAAAACAATCTACCTACTTACCAATTTGATACGACAAGTATTTTATGATAATATTATTATTTTTGTATTGCATAGCGCACGAAAAGTGGTTTTGTAACTTGTCTAGTTACATAATATCTTACTTTTTCTGTGTTGTGTATTTTTTTTTGTATGTATACCTACCTAATAAGAGTTAGCGTTATTGTGTTTCTTTCTGTTGATTAACAGAGCGACATAATCACATTGTGATTAAGCTCATTAATAAAGATTAAAAAAAAAAAAAAAAAGAACATTTGAATTTGAATTTGCTCTAAGGGCCTGTGCACACCGCGTGTTTTAAACGCGCCGTCGACGCGCGTTTGTAGCAATATAGACGCAATACCCACTCGAGTCAGACAAAGCCAATAGACCTTGCGTCTGAGTGTGCGTATTGCGTCTGTATAGCAAAAACGCGCGTTGACGGCGCGGAGGGTTCCGTACTATTCTATATAAAAACGGCAAGAAATTCACGTTAGTTGTATGGGAGCCCCCCTTAAATATTAATTTTATTCTGTTTTTAGTATTTATTGTTATAGCAGCAACATAAATACATATTCTGTGAAAATTTCAACTGTCTAGCTATTACGGTTCATGAGATAAAGCCCAGACAGACAGACAGATGGACAGACAGACAGACAGACAGACAGACAGACAGACAGACAGACAGACAGACAGACAGACGGACAGCGAAGTCTTAGTAATAGGGTCCCGATTTTACCCTTTGGGTACGGAACCCTAAAAAACACGGAGTGCATCATAGGCTCTTAAAGAGAGCACTTTGCTTGGCCAAATCTAGTTTATAAATAATCAAAGACATTCAGATATTGAGAATATTAAACATTCAAATGCACATGAACTTACTGTCTGCTAGTGAAAGACTCTTTAAAAGGCACGATGCCGATATAAATCGTAAGATCGTCGTGGTTGGTTTTTAACCAACTTAAAAAAAAGTGGTTGTTCTCAATTCGGTTGTTTTTTGTTTGTTTCATCAAAAGTCCGTTAAAAAAAAAAATTGTTTGGTGCTATTTAAATTTGAAGAAAAAATACACAAAAAGAAGGTGAAAAAATAGAGAATGAAATTTTCTATTGGACTTATAACCACATAAAGTCTGTTATACATAATATTATTCTTAGCTATATTCTTAGCTCAAACATAATTATTCTTAGCTATGCTGTATCAAGTCAATCTAAAATAAGCGTCAATTACTGGAAGCGAAATCAAGTATGGTGACAAAAATAACATGGTTCTACGAGTTTTGCTACGACGCGCTATGACGCGCTACGACGTAGCTCATGAGCTCTACGCCGTAGCATTTTCAAGTTTAATGTCGCTGAGCTACTTAACAATGCTCGTATACATACATACAGCCTAAACACTTTAAATATTTAAGAGTAGAATATTCTTACAGTAGTCTTACTTGTGAATGGCTGATCATTTTGAAATAAACTATCTGAAACGCCTTAAGCTTACTAGAAATCGCTATCGATTCGAACTGTTGAAGTTCCATTGTGTCAAGATAACCACCATAAGATCATTTACTGTATATCTATACATTAATATTTATCTACCCTTATATTACGAGTCTAAAGAGAGAAAAAATGTGTTATTGTTTGTTTGTTTGTATTGGATAAACTTAAAAACCAGCCAAGTGTGTAAAACGGCAAAAAAAACATGTTTGTTGTATGGGAGCACTACTAAAAAATTACTTTATTCTGTTTTTAGTATTTGTTGTATTAACGGCGACAGAAATACATCATATCTGTGAAAATTTCAACTTTCTAGAGATAGATTAGATATCGCGGTTCACAAGATACATCCTGGTGGCAGACAGACAGACGGACAGCGAAGTCTTAGTAATAGGGTCCCTTTTTAACCCTTTGAGCACGGAACCTTACAACTATTGGACCAATAATTTAAAAAATTGATAAACATTTCTTTAATCTATCAAAAGTTACAACATTAGCGAATGACATAAGTTTCATATTAATTAAATTAAATGCTTGCATATAAATGTTGATAAGATAAATAGATAGAAAAATGTCTTATTGCACAATGCAAGAACATGTACATAGGCGAACTTAATGCTAGTTAGCATTTTCTTCCAGCTAACCGCAAATATTATACGGCTCGTACAATTAAGAACTAAAATATACCATTTATTTAGATACAAGTAAATTTTATTTCCTAATTATGTAAATTCAAAAAGTTATTATTCTATATGAATATTTTCCGCCCTGTTTTATTGCGTGAGCAAATAAATGTTTTCCTTAGAGACTTCCTCGATTTTATTATTTCTCAATTCGCTAAGCTCTGACACGTGGATTGGGAAATCGATGTAAATGGTATTTCAGACCTGCAGTCTTAAGGTGATATGTGATATCTTTGGTTTTTTGTAAGGACGGAAAAAGTGATAAAACGGCATTATCTTGAAAACCATCAAACTTAAAAAGAAACTGCCTGTAATTTACTTAGCTAGTATGATTATCTAACGATATAAATAATAATGCCGGCAAAGTGCGAGTCGGACTCGCGCACGAAGGGTTCCGTACCATTAAAACGACAAAAAAATCATGTTAGTTGTATGGGAGCCCCCCTTAAATATTTATTTTATTCTGTTTTTAGTATTTGTTGTTAGAGCAGCAACAGGAATACATAATCTGTGAAAATTTTAACTGTCTAGCTATCATAGTTCATGAGATACAGCCCTGTGACAGACAGACGGACAGACAGACGGACAGACAGACGGACAGACAGACGGACAGACAGACGGACAGACAGACGGACAGACAGACGGACAGACAGACGGAAATACAGACGGACAGACAGACGGACAGACAGACGGACAGACAGACGGACAGACGGACAGCGAAGTCTTAGTAATAGGGTCCCATTTTTACCCTTTGGGTACGGAACCCTAAAAAGTAACTGTTTAGCTATTCATATTTTTGATTAAAACAAAACTAGTGTTTTTGAAGAGATTGATCATATAAATATGATAAACTAAGCGCAGAAGGCTAAGTTACTTCCAACTGAGCTATGAGGCCAGCCAAAATAGGTTATCCGTTGTACTTTTACCTAAAACCAACAAACTACCAAACACCACTTCACCAAGAACCTAACATTTGGACTTAGCATTCAAAACTAGACTCCAGATATAAAACGTTAAACGGATGAAAAGATATTCTAAAACGAACAACAGCAGAGCAAGTTGCGGTCGCTAAGGCATTGTGCCATTGCAAGCGATAATATTTGCAGATATAGCTTAAGTGATGCGTATGCAATGCGCTCGCTGTCAAACCAAACGCCAGTAATAAACTAGTACTCGGTATAGAAGGTTGTTTCATTACGCTCCATACATCTCACTGGCGACGAGGATGGGATGTACCCACGCAAAGAAAAAAAAAATAGAATAAAATGAACGCTTATTTAGGCAATTTGCCTATTTTTGACCATAAAACAAGCGAATGGTTGATACACAATGGAAAATTAACGCAATTTTTGAAGATCAATAGTGTGTCGGATGAGAAGAAATGTGGAATCCTGTTGACTCATCTCACTGAAGAGACGTACCGTCTAGTACTTAACCTCGCTTTCCCAAAAGAGTTGGATGAGTTAAGCTACAAGGAGCTAGTTGGATTACTCGATGGCCATTTTAAGCCAAAAAAGTGCTCATTCGTGGACAAGGCAAAGTTTTTCAACGCAAGCAGGAAAACAGGCGAAACTTTAGGAGAATGGGCGGCGCGTTTAAGAGGTTTGGCAGTATATTGCGACTTCGGCACCGCTCTTGAAACGAACTTGAGGGATCGTTTCGTCCTCGGCCTGGGTGCAGGTCCAGAACGCGATAAGCTGTTTGAGCAGAGTCCGTCGACGCTTACGTTGTCACGGGCTATTGATTTGGCGGAGCAGGCGGCGTGTGCCAAGGAGGCAAAGGTCATGCTGGGCACTGGCAGTGATGTCGTTTCTATCAAGGAGGAACCGGTATATCGTGCGAAATTCCAGGGCCAATCCGGCCGTGGTCGTGGTGCTGGCGGCGGTGGCGCTGGTGGAGTGGATTCGTCAGCGCGCCGCGAAGCTGGTCGTTGCTCCGTTTGTGGAATGAAGAACCATAGTAGTGATAAGTGTCGTTACAAGGGTTATAAGTGTCAAAAGTGCGGTGTCAAAGGACACCTAAAAAAAGTGTGCGGCAATCCGAAAGGTTCGTGCGTTTATCATGTCAACACCGACCAGGACGGTGGCGATATCCAAATCCCAGACACCGTTTGCGAGGAGTGCCAAAACTTTAATATAAGGTACGTGACTAACAAGCCCATCCAAATCGATTTAGTTTTAGGAAATCAAAAGATTAGGATGGAACTCGATTCAGGATCAGGTAGTAGTGTGATTTCAGATAAACTATACAAAGATAAGTTTTCGCATTATAAATTACAAGGTTGTAAAATTAAAATGTGCTTGTATAATGGTCATAAAATCTCCCCCTTGGGTTTTTTCATAATTGAAGCAAATTTTAATAAAATAAATAAGTCTATAAGGGTTTTCGTTGTCAAAAATGGAGGCCCTCCCTTACTGGGCAGGGATTTTATGGCCGCTTTTGATTTGATAATTACAACTGACATTAAGTCTTTAGTATGTAGTGATATGGATGTACATAAATTACTTAAGAAATTTCCTGATCTGTGGCGAGATGAATTGGGTTCATTCAATAAATTTAAAGTAAGTTTACAACTGAAAAACAATTCCGTACCTAAGTTTTTTAAGCCTCGTACGGTACCTTTTGCGCTGAGAGATAAGGTCGAACAGGAGTTATTGCGATTAGTAAGTTTAGGTATATTGATTTCCATAGACCACTCACAATATGCTACTCCGATAGTGCCTGTATTAAAAGAAAATGGCACGGTTAGAATCGCAGGAGATTTTTCGGTGACTCTGAATAAAGATCTCATAATCGAGAAATATCCTTTACCGAGGATAGAGGAGGTATTTGCTAAGATCGGAGGGGGTGAACTTTATAGTAAAATCGATTTGAAAAATGCGTACAATCAATTTATGCTAGATGAGACATCCCAGGAGCTTACAACAATAAATACCCACAAGGGATTATTTAAGTACACTCGCTTAGTTTATGGTCTCGCAAACGCTCCTGCAATATTTCAAAAGGCTATGGAGACATTGTTGTCTGGTATAGATGGTGTCAGCGTTTGGCTCGATGATATATGCATAACAGGACCGGATAGGTATTCCCACATGGAGAGATTATCGAAAGTCTTAGATAGATTAAGCAAGGCCGGCCTACGTTTACAAAAAGAGAAGTGTGAATTTTTTAGGAAAAGCGTCAAATATCTAGGTTACGTGATTAGTAAATTAGGTTTAATGACTAGCCCAGATAAGGTCCAGGCAATAATGAGCGCGCCGGAGCCAAATAACGTCACTGAAGTTAAGAGGTTTTTAGGCGTCGTTAATTATTATAGGAATTTTATACCTAACGCTTCATCCGTATTAAGTCCTCTCCATGAGCTACTCCGAAGTGAAGCTTCATGGGAATGGGGAGAGAAGCAGAGACGTGCTATGACTATTGTGCGCCGTGAATTGGCGTCGGAACGCGTGCTGGCGCATTTTGAGCCCGCAGCGCAGCTCGTGCTGACGGTGGACGCGAGCCCAACAGGTCTTGGCGCCGTGCTGTCGCAACAAGGCGAAGATAACGCGCACGAGCGACCTCTCGCATATGCGTCACGCTCGTTAACTGTCAGTGAACGAAACTATAGCCAGATTCAAAAAGAGGCGACTGCCATTATTTTTGGTGTTAAACGATTTCACCAGTATTTGTACGGGCGAAGCGAACCTTTCATTTTAAGAACCGACCATAGGCCTTTAGTTTCTATATTTAATAATAAGACTGGTATACCGGTAACTACGGCACTGAGGCTACAAAGATACGCTATTATACTATCGGCATATAATTATGTAGTGCAGTATGTGCCGGGCGATAAAAACTTAGTTGCTGACTATTTTTCACGCGCGCCTTTAGAATGTACAAACAAATCAGATACTGATAGTGATTTAGATACCTATTATGCACTCAAATTCTTGGACGAGGCGTCACCTGCAACTACGACTCGTGAGATAACCCAGGCAACGGAAAGCGATGCGGCATTACAATCGGTTATTAAATACATGCAAGTCGGTTGGCCTCGCAAAATAATTTGTAAATCCGTATTACCATATTTTCATTGCAAGTCGGACTTACAGTTTGAGAAGGGGTGTCTATTTAGGGGGCATAGAATCGTAATACCATCGCTGCTTAGAGAAAAGATGCTACGAGAATTGCACGATAGTCATTTAGGGATAATTAAAACCAAAAGTAACGCGCGTAGTAGGATGTGGTGGCCGGGCATCGATAGCGACATCGAACGGTGGATAGGCTCATGCGCCATTTGCGTGAGTGTGCGTGCGGCACCACCGCGCGACCCCCCCGCGCCCTGGCCCACCGCAGCCGCCCCCTGGCAGCGCGTGCACATCGACTACATGACCGTAGACCAAAAGGTATATCTTGTAGTTATAGATTCATTTAGTAAATGGGTAGAATGCCTACTTATGCATAACGGGACTTCCACAAGGGCACTGATAACTAAATTAAAATTTATTTTTTCTACCTTTGGTATACCGAATGCGATAGTGTCCGATAATGACGTCAAGATTAATTCTAACGAATTCAAGGAGTTTTGTTCCAGTAATGGTATAAAATATATAACTTCACCCATTTATCATCCGCCCAGTAATGGCCAAGCCGAAAATTCGGTTCGCACATGTAAAAAGATGTTAAAATGTATACTAGCAAAGAATTTAGCTTTGCATCAAATAAATGAACAGTTGTTAGGTTACTTGTTCACTTACAGGAATACCGTGCACTGTACTACTGGGGAAACGCCAGCTAAGTTAATGTTCGGCAGGAATTTGCGATCTAGGCTAGATTTAATTTTACCTACAAAGGAGACTCGCGTAGAACCGACTACGCCCGGCAAAAGACAATTTATGATCAATGATGTTGTCTGGGCCCGGTGGTACAGCGCACGGAAAGAAACTTGGCAGTTAGGAATTATCAAAAATAAAATAGGTAATAAAATGTATAACATTTTTATTAAAGATTTAGATGTTTGTTGTATAAGACATGTTGATCAAATTTTTAAATATACTGGCAATATAAATCCGCCGCCATTCCCAGATAATGTTAACAGTACGGTGCCTCATCAGTTTTACCAGCCGAAAGGTACCCCGACAATTAGACCAGGAAATTCTGTAATAGATACCAGCAGTGAAGTCGATGTGCCTTTGGTAACGGATGAAACATCAGAAGTATCTGATGCGGAATGTGTCGCAGAGATTGAGGATGAATGGGGTGATTGTGAAACCCAAGAGTGTGAGAGAGGAACTGGTGAGCCTACGGCCTCACCGCCGTTGCCGGCGCAGCCTGAACCGTCCGTGCCTGTCCCCGAGAGCGAGTATCCTCAAGGTACTACCACACGCACTCTTGATGTGACACCAGCATCGTCACTCACACTCTCACGCCAAAAGCGAATAGGGAAGAGAGTAGATTATAAGAAATACTTTTAAGTACTTAATTGTTTATGTTTTAAAACTGTGTTAAAATAACTAGTAATTTAAAAATTAATGTTTAATATTGTCACCAGGTTTCAAAATCTAAGTGTGGAGGAGTGATGCGTATGCAATGCGCTCGCTGTCAAACCAAACGCCAGTAATAAACTAGTACTCGGTATAGAAGGTTGTTTCATTACGCTCCATACATCTCATTAAGGTATTTTAATCCATCCTCTCAGATCTCAAGGCCTTTAGATCCTTTGAAGATCCAAAGATTATATTTGCACATGCCCACATTTAGCAGTAGTTAGCATTCCATACGTGACAGGTTGCAAGCCCATCGCCGCTTACAATAATACTAAAAGGTTTCATCACGATGTTTTCTTTTTCCGTTTTAAGCACGTGTTTTGATACGCATATAAATTTTTCAAACAGAAATTCATTGATGCACGCCTGGATTGGAAGTCGAGGTACCTTCTACTTGGCCAACCTTCCACTGCTTTTTTTTAATAAATAAAATAACATTATTTGTAGACAAAAGGATTAGTATAAAAAAATAAAGATGAATTATCGCTCATTATTTACGCTTCCACTGGTGGACCAGCATTAGAACTTACTCACTTCTGTGTAAAGTCTTTGTTACGAACAATGGTCTTTGAATGTTTTTTGCTTCGCTTCTCGCTTCTGCCGAATACCTACTTCTGTTAGTTGGTAACTTAGGAACTCAGTTTTAAGTATTTAATTTTTTACAGATAAAGGTAGATAAGTAAGATAAGCATAGGCTCTGTTTGGTATTTTGTTACGTATGTTCAAAAATAAAAAGTATATAAGTATTCTATCAGTTATCTGGTTCCCACAGACGTCCTGTCAAATTCATTTTCTTTCCATAAGAATCTTCTCCTGGTAATAACGAATTCAACAAAAAAAGAATCAGCGAAATCGGTTCAGCTGCTCTCGAGATTTGCGCTTAGCAACACATTCAGCGACTCATTTTTATAATATAGATAGAAAAATAAATAAAACCTAACACATTCAATAATTTAATCCCAAGATAAAACCTAAACTACGAGTAACTATGTTCACAAATCTGAATGTTAGCTGCTAAATAATTCCATAGGTAGTTAGCTAAGAATGGCCGACTTGCATTAGTCTGCCGTATTTCAACTTTGCTGGAAGTTACTCCCGCGGGCCGTCTCATAGTTTGTTCAGACCATGGTTTGCAACAAACGCTGGCCGTGTTGTAACGGACGTAACATTTGAATACAGTGTGCTATAGTTTATTAGTTATTATTTATTTTATTTGTTTTATTTGTACATTGACAATATACATATAAAGAATTAATACTATCGTGGTTGTTATTCATTTTAACTACAAATACGGCTAATTACCACGTTTCTTGTTGAGATTTTAAAAACAAACAACATTTTATAATAATATATTAAAAAATAATAATAATAATTGAATCACGACTGTTATCTCCAAGTACGGTAGACATCTTAGATCTTCAGATGCTTATATCCTTTAAAGATGTCTAGTGGGGGTAGTCAGAAGCGTCCAAACATTAAGTTTGGCACATACCCCAAAAATTCATTGTTGCACGCCGGGGTTCGAACCCACGACCTTCAGATTGAAAGTCGAGGTACCTCCCACTCGGCCAACTCGGCCAACACTAATATATCACACAATATTAAAATATTTTTGTTTATATCGGATGAAATAAAAAACTACTAGTAAAAAAAAACAGCTACTACAGCTACTCATACATTATCAGCGAGTAACTTATAGTTTATATTTCATAAAAAAAAGAGATTTTTACATAAAAGGTTATAATGTTGCATAAAATCATCATTAGTACACCCATGCAAAGCAGGGCGAATAGGTAGTTATATAATTCAGTTAAAATTTACATGCAAAAAAATCGAACACGATTTGTAAAATATTTTTTATGAATAAACTTGTGGTCATTAGGCGATTTACATAGACACGGATACAATATTTCCTTCAGGGAGTTGTTCAAAAGTGTAATTACAAATTTTGTCCGCATCTTAACGGCCGTTTTGATACTGTCGCCGTTTTATTAGGAGCCAGGCTTTAGTTCGTAGTTCATCTTTTAGTAGTAAGATTTAAACATAATTTAGATTACATAGCTCTTTGAAGGAGTCGTGGGTGGGTTCCAACCAACATAGCTCACTTGCTGAGATGCTGCATTGAAATGGTGCACTATATGTCATCTAAATGTATAGCCGTGTTGGCCGAATTTCAATCTGAAGGCCGTAGGTTCGAATCTCGGCGTGCATCAATGGATTTTTCTGTTCGAAAAATTTATATGCTCATCCCACACGGTAAGCACCAAAAACGAATCATTAAAATCGGTTCACCCAGTTGAAACTGTAGTAACAGACATAAAAAAAATTAAAAAAATTGAGATCTTCTTTGATGTCGTTGAATAAAAATCAAGGTTGAATCAACCTACCCCTACGCCGTAGTGGGTACTCGATTACACGAGCAACACGGCTCTTTTTAATATTAAAATTGTTTGAATATTGATAAGGCCTTAATAAAAAGTCTTGAAAATAAACGACATCGAAAGGGAGCAATGCCCCGAACACTTAACGAACACAAGATCCCTCCTTACGAAAAATTAAATACGACACCTAATATTTACACTTATCTACAGTGTTATTTTGAAGCACTTTGCTTTTCTGGCCCTCGCTTTAGGGGCGAGTGGGGTGTGGCCGGAGAAACAGCGATATAACTAGGTGAAGAAATATATATGCCATCTAAAACATAACTGGTAAAAAAAAGTGCTAAGTGCAAATCGGACTCGCGCACATAGGGTTCCGTACCATTATCTGTAAAAAACGGCAAACAAACACGTTTGTTGTATGCCACACTTATGTATTTATTTTATTCTGTTTTTAGTATTTGTTGTTATAGCGTCAACGGAAATGCAAAATCTGTGTAAATTTCAACTGTCTAGCTATCACGTTTCATGAGATACAGCCTTGTGGCAGACAGACGGACAGCGAAGTCTACTAAGACTTCGCTTCTAAGTAGGGTCCCGTTTTTACCCTCTGGGTATGGAGAGCTATCACGGTTCATGAGATATAGCCCTGTGACAGACAGACAGCGAAGTCTTAGTAATAGGGTCCCGTTTTTACCCTTTGGGTACGGAATCCTAAAAATAAAACCTAGCTAGATTGGTTTTCGAGATTCAAATAGTTTATTAAAGAACCAAAAACTTGAAAACAGTAAGTACTTAGAAATATGACTAGGTGTAGAAATTGAATCACAATACCCAGATTTAAAACAAATCGAACTGTGACTCGTACTTACGTTCATCAACTGCTTAGGAGACCTAAGCTTTTTTATCGCTCTTAAACAGACCGAACCCTTATGTCTAATGGTTTCCTTTTCCACCTCAGGTCACGTTCCGACTACATCGTCGCGTCTTATTTAATTAAAGAAAAATATAAATTTGCATTAATTTTAATGGCTCCGAAAACTGCGTGATATTATTTTGGGTAGAACTGAACTTTAATTACGTTACCGTTTTAAAGTAAGTACCAATTTAATTTTACGTTTCAATTGATAACAAGTAAAACAAGTAGAAAAGTAAATAACTACTGAAATATCTTCAGGAACGGTACAATACCCACGTCCGAAACAAGTAATAATAAATAAATAAATAATTTTAATTAAAGAAAAATATAAATTTGCATTAATTTTAATGGCTCCGAAAACTGCGTGATATTATTTTGGGTAGAACTGAACTTTAATTACGTTACCGTTTTAAAGTAAGTACCAATTTAATTTTACGTTTCAATTGATAACAAGTAAAACAAGTAGAAAAGTAAATAACTACTGAAATATCTTCAGGAACGGTACAATACCCACGTCCGAAACAAGTAATAATAAATAAATATTGGCGGACGTTACACACAGCGCCATCTAGCCCCAAACAAAGCAAAGCTTGTACTATGGGAACCAGATAACTGATAGAATACTAATATACTTTTTTTTTGTAAATACATACTTGTAGTAAGTATGTATTTACAAAAAAAAAAGTATACACAGGACAAACATACATGTTAATCACACAAATATTTGCCCTGGGTGGGGATAGAACCCACAACCTACAGCGCAGAAGGCAGAGTTACTACCAACTGAGCTGTGAAGCCAGTCAAAAATGATTGTTTTCTAATGTAGATAATCTAACCTTAGTTGTTCCATTCTTTCTGAATTGCTTAATTATATAGGTACCCCTCTGTTGCAACTTGTTGTCCATTTGTCTCCATCGATTCCTGTCTGTTGCCTGATGAAGATCTGAGCTAATTGGTATGTCCAGGTGCTTGAAAACCTCGGTCCATCGTTTCGGACTTCGTCTTTGTAGCAATTTCCTTAGATGTATGTCATCAACAATCAAGAACTTCCAATAATGTAGATAAGAAACTTAAATCTATATATGTATATTCATAGAAAGTCGTGTTAGTTATACTATTTAAACTCAAGAAGGGCTGAACCGATTTGGCTGAAAATTGGTGGGGAGGTAGCTTAGAACCAGGAGACGAACATAGAATACTTTTTAACGGGAACGGGAACGGAAACGGGAGTTAATTCTAAAGCGATACGCAGTTCGCCGGGTTAGCTAGTAAAATAAATAAATAAAAGATATAAATCAAGTAGATTTATACAGGGTGAGTTAGGACTACTGCGAAAAACTGAAGTGTACTTAAGAATGTCTCTAGTTTTTTTTGTAGAGTATATTTTCTAAGAAATATACCTTAATAATATTACAATCTAGCCTTATTACAGGCTAGTGAGTAATTTTGCGTTTACCTAAATTGCTAGAATGTCTCTAACCAAATTTTCCAACCTATCTTGAAGGATATTAGTTATATTTGTTTATGTATTAAGATTTTACTGAAATATTTTTTTATTATTACAACATGTTTGTCAACGTGTTGTGCCGACCTCACGATAAGTGGGAAAAGGAGAAGAAAATGAAAATGATAATGATTTTTTTATTATTATTTTTAATTTAGTATTTTATTATTCATAAGTAGCACGGTACAAGAAAAATTACACTAAATACTCAATTAAAATTAATAACATGAATTAGATACCTACATAATTAATAATACATTTTTACATGTCAACAGGAATGTCATAGATATAGAAAGAAAATTGTTTTTTTTTCTATGATAATGGCAATGCTACATTACAATCGCAATAGAAGAAGCAATATTGGCCTCTAATGAACTGAATTAAAAATGCAAAAATAATATTATCATTCAGGCATCAGGATTTGGGAATAAGGCCAAATTACAATAGTTTCAAAATTACCAAGGATGTAAAATGATGGGATGACACTGGCATGTGCTGGGCTGGAGTCACTATTTTTGTTCAGTCCTTTAGGAAGGACCACTGGGTCGTTATGACAAGTACACGATAAAATGCCCTGAGCCTAACGAGGATATTCAGCCAAACTGCACTCTTAGTAATCGTCGTCTGTTTATGTAGATTTTTTGTAAATGTTCAAATATAAATTTAAAAAAAAAAACATAAAAAATGTAATAGTTCGACTTCGACTTTGTAACCTATGGCTATGGAAGAGCGGAACTCTTCTGGCACAAGTACTCTGTACTTAAAAGAAGGTTCCAACCTTGTTTATGTATCTGTAATATTTGGCTACTAAAAAAACTATTTTTATTTTTTTATTATTTTTTACATGTCAATGTGTCAAACGTCAAAACTAACGTCAGTCGTTTCAGTATTCAAGATTAGTCGAAAACGATGTTACGTTTGTCCCGACGATAAATATCGATTATCGTTTTCAAGAAGAACCTCGTAAAATTTAGTTTCAGTTTTCAAAATTAATCTTATTACACCCTGTACATTGTAATTAAGTTAAACTTGAGAGAGCATAACATTATTCTGAAGAGAATGATTTAATGACTTACTGAGTGAATAATTATTGAACGGTACATACAATTACTTCAGGCTAGTAAACCATGTTGGCCTTTACTTATATTGAATCCCAGCCGTGCATCAATGGATTTATTATTTGAAAAAAATATATGGGTACACGCTCTTGAAACGGAATCAGTTAGTATTCATAGAATGGGTTTGCAACCTGTTATGTATAGAATGCTAAAATGTAGGCATGTGCGAAATATAATGTTGGACGTCTGACTAACCCTTTTAGTATGAGGACCTGGACATCTGAGAGGATTTCTCTCATACTTGGGGTTCTCATTTTTGAAAATATTTTTTAAATTAGAATAAATCTCTTTCATTTATTCTTCTGAAATATTAACATTCTTTAATTAGAGCGGAGATATCTTCAAGCCGCTTGAAGCCGCTTTTGTACAAATTAATTTCAAAGCTTAGCTTTATTCCGCTCACAGAATGTACAAATCTCATCTTATCTATATACATAAAAAATAATTTCTATTTCCCTTGGTCACGGCATCACGCGTGAACGGCTGAACTGATTTTGTTAATTCTTTTTTGTTGTAATCGTTATTGACAGGATACGGTTCTTATTTAAAAAAAGTTTTGAAAAATCTATCGTAAAATTTTAAAATTCTTCAAAAGCGAAAAGTGCAAATTTTACATTACGTTTGTTGGCTAGTTTAGAATAAAATGAGTTTTCTGTTTAAATATATTTTACAATGACAAGCTTTTTAACCATCGAGTATCAGCGCGCCTGTCACATCATATAACATTGTCATTGGAACTTGACAAGAATGCAAAGTTTTTAATCAATTAAAGTATTTAATAAGAAGTTCCGTTGTGAATATCTGTTGAACAGCTCCTGACTTCATCATCAGATCAGCTCGCTGTCACCATATTATTGATTGTATGCGAAATTTCAGCTCAATCGATTATAGGGGATAACTGCTTCAAAATTGAGTTGCGAGATTCCACCTTAACAAACATAGTTACATAGCTGTAAACATAGTTGTATGTATGTATGTAACTATACATACATACATACATTACAAGTAAAATAAAAGCTTGTAACAAAGAAATAGGATCATGACTGTAGTTCCCAAGTAAGGTAGACATATTATCAAATATTCAGGCTCTTAAATCCTTGAACAAATCCAAAGGGGGTAGTCAGATCACATTTTACAGTAGTTAGCATTCCATACGTGATAGGATGCAAACGCATCGCCGCTTCTTACTGGATTAGAAGTCAAGGTACTTACATTCAGCTAACATAGCTTTAGAATACTAAATGGAAATAATGCAGTACAATTTATATACCACTGCACTCTTTTGATTTATTCCATGTTCAACTTTAACCCCTAAAGGGGGTCAAGAGCTAAGTGAGAATGATGTCTCTCCATAGAAATCGTGCTTCGTTTGAACTGGCGTAGTACTCGCGCTAGTCAGTGAAAATGAAAGCTGAATAAAATTTCTACAAAATGCATACTTAAATAGGTACTTATTTCATCCTAAAACGACATATTAAAGATAACACCAAATTTTGTAGAAAACAATCAACTTATGGTGATATGTGAAATGTATGGTTTTTTTGTATGGGCATGAGTCTACCCGGATAAGACGGAAAAAGTGATAAAACTGCATTATCTTGAAAACCATCATACTTAAAAAGAAACTGTCTATAATTTACTTAGCTAGTATGATTAACTAACCAATTATATAAAAATTAACTGTTTAGCTATTCATAGTTTTGATTAAAAAGGAAACTAGTGTTTTTGAATAGCCAACTTTGAAAAATAAATCTATCGAGCAAAGTTCGTGATTCTGTCTATAATTTATCTAGATTATATCCTTAAGTTATCTTTGTCATAAAAAACAAAACTGTATGTTTTGCGGTTATTGAGTAAAAACAATTCTGCATTCATCAAAGACTTTTATTACTCGTTATACTGTGCATAACCCTACCTTCGGAGGAGGGCGTTGATGTCTGCGACACAGTTTTATACTTTTGCAAATTTCATCATTTTGTTACTTGTAATGCGCTTTCGTTGTTTTTGGTTCCTAATAAATATATTGAAATATATAAGTTTTTCGTGTTTTCGTTAAAAACGCTATAAAATCTAAGTTTATTTGGGACGAGATCAAGCGCGAATTGTGACTCGAGTATAGATTTTACGACATTTTTCATTGAAAACCTGCCGGGAATTGTATGCCTTAGTCACGAACGCAAAACAAATATTTACTAATATTATAAATGTGAAAGTAACTCTGTCTGTCTATCTGTCTGTGATGATACCACGTCTTTCACGAATTTTTTTTTTGTATTGTCGTCGATCCTTAATAAGTATGCAAAGTTTCAAAGATTTCGTTACATACTAAGCCGTGTTGGCCGAGTGGGAGGTACCTCGACTTTCAATCTAAAGATCGTGGGTTCGAATCAAATGGATTTTTCTGTTCGAAAAAATTATATGCCCATCAAAAACACATGCTCACAACGGTGAAGGAAAACATCGTGAGGAAACCAGTTAGTATTCTTATAAGCGGCGATGGGCTTGCAACCTGTCACGTATGGAATGCTAACTACTGCAAAAAAATTTGGGTATTGTGGCAAATATAAAGTTTGGAAGTGTCTCTGACTACCCGCACTAGACATCTTCAAAGGATCTAAGCGTCTAGAGTCTAAGTTTATAAAAGCGTGTTAAAAAGAGTGCATAGGTACGGCGCGGCGGGACGCGGCGCGTTTTGAACGCTTGCCACCTGGAGAGATAACGCTGCCCAACTACGTACGAATAAAAGCTTCCTGAAATACAATATTAATCCCAGTGGAGTTTTCTACACGGAAAATTAATTTATATCCCGTATCTAATGCAATGGACGAGAGTACTTTGCAGTAAATTTTTATGATGTGCTCTTTAACGAGACGTTACTCAGAAAATTGTAATAACGTTATTTCAGTACATACATTTTAGCGTACAAAGTTTTTAAATGGCTTTTGTAACCGGTTAAGGGTGAGTCGACTCGCGGTGTGAGTGTTCCATTGAGATTTATAAACATAAAAAGAATTAAGTTCAAATTATTTTAGTTTTTACTTGCAATACCTGTCACGTATGGAACGATAACTTTTTGCAGTAGTTGTTGTGCCAAACATGGTGTTTGGACGTGCCTCTGACTACCTACTTCAGATAACTTTAAGGTTCTAAGCGCCCGGATATCTGAGAGTATATCTACCGTACTTGGAGATCCAATTTCAATTTGAACAGAAAAGTAAACAAACTAACTTGATTATAGATAGTTCAATTGACGCTACAGTGAACCCAGTTTTCTCTATCATTTGTATTGAAATGCAAGTTTTTGCGTTTCTTTTGTAAACAACACAAATTATCAGTAGATGACTGTTCGAACCGAACAAAAGCTCAATTAAAGGCGCGAGCGAAAACAAACGAATCGCGCGTCTTTCTTTTTATGGGCACAAAAACCACCATTTATCATCTGTTGGCCCAAAACAATGTCACAGTGCCCTCGACATTGTTAATTATGTTAGAACAACGGAGGATCAAGTGGAGTTTGGTCAAGCACGAACACCTCTTTTGAAGAGAACTCAAAGCTTACCCTCGTATTCAAGAACGATACTTTAAGAACCCACAGTGGACGAAATCTTTTTTCATAAACATCACTTTATGTGTTGTGCGGCACTATGGCGCACGCTACCGTGTGCCTTTAGTAGCTCAACTTTGACAAGAGGCACACGACAATGTGCCTCTAGTCACACTATGCAGTGTCGCACAACACATATAGTGATTTTTATGAAAAAAGATTTCGTCCACAGTGGGTGCGTGTTCTCATAGTGTCGTTCTTGAATACGAAGGTTAGTCATCTTAAGAGGCCTGCTCCATAGCTCTAAAGTAATATTAAAACAATACTTATATAGGTACGAGTTCGTATAGCGAGTAATGTTCTAATATTTCTTTAAGAGCTTGTGGTACACTTTTCAAAAGTTGATAAGATCTGCATCTAGTCCGATCTCGACCGATCTAGTCCGGTGCGTCGTCGAGCGTTGTCAGGCGTTGTTCTTGAACATACCCTAGCTTCTAATGGTAATCGTAATTACTTTAAAACTGTCAAAATTCTATCGTGTTTAGACAGATACGCGTAAGTTTGACAATCAAAACTTTTGTGAGTTTTTCATAAAACGGCAAAAGAAAAAATTGTGGGGAAACCAATTGTATTGTACGGCAGCGACGATGGGCAACCTATTACGTATGGAATCCTAATCCTAATAATATTATAAATACCAAAGTTTGTGAGCTTGTATGTATGTTTGTACCTCAATCAGGCCAAAACTACAAAACGGATTAAGATGAAATTTGCTGTAGATGTAGATATTATGCGAGAATAAAAGATAAGACTACTTTAAAATACGAAAAACATCCCCAAAATGATAAAAAAAACGCATAAGGGATAATTTTGGTTAAGATGATGAAGTGCAAAAAATCATGTGCGTTACTCTATGCAATTATTGAAATTTGGACAGGACAACGTCTGTCGCGGGTCTGCTAGTGCTAACTGATGCAAAATGTGGGCATGTGCCAAATGTTTGAATGTGCCCATGACTACCCCCCCTAGACGTCTTCATGGATCTAAGCGCCTTGAAATCTGAAAGTATGTTTAGTTGTCTACCGTAGATACTTGAGGATATCTATCTTCAATAATTTGAGTTAATATGGGGCCGTCCATTTTATGACCTCCCCCCCCCCCATCCCCCCACTTACGTGATTTTTTTATATTATATTAAATACTGGTATAAAGTATATTCTACAAAATTAAGTTAATTATCATAAAAATGTCTTTTAGGTTTAAAATTCCTCCTCTCCCCTGTGATATGTCGTGATTTTTGCCGAACCCCCCCTATTCCGATCCTCAAGTGATTTATGGACGGCCCCTATAGAGTAATTATAAAGTCTTAAGACCGTTCTAAAGTACATACTTTCTGTGAACATACGACATTTTATGCTATCATTGCTACACGAGAAGGGTTTACAAATTAAGATTGGTTTACTTTATAATTGTAAACTAAATAGTATCTTACTAAATTGTGTTTCTAAATAGTAATACAATTTAACTGAAAGGGCAGTCAGGGCACATCTTAACATTGCATTTAGCACATACCCATATTGCAATAGCTTGTAAGAATACCAATTGCTTTCTTTGCGATGTTTTCTTTCACAGTTTTAAGCAAGTGTATGCGTGTTTAAAATATGTAAATAAATAGGATCACGACTATAATCCCCAAGTACTGTAGACATGCTCTGAGATCTCCAGACGCTTAGATCCTCGAAAATGTCTAGAGGGGGTAGTTTAACAAATTAAGTTGAAATTTGCTGTAGATGTAGATATAATGCCCGAATAAATAATAGACTACTTTAAAATATGAAAAACATTCCAAAAACTATAAAAAAACGCAAATGAGGTGATTTCTGTATAGATAGCGCTGGTGTGCAACAAATCTGAAAACACAGACTAAAAACATTCAGTCTTTTCTATTCGATTATTGAAATTTGACAGGATAACGTCTGTCATTGGTCGGCTAGTATTGTAAATGCGAAAGTTTGCGAGTGAGTGAGTGAGTGGGTGTGTGTTTATGTTTGTTACTCTTTCACGCAAAAACTGGTGAATGGATTAAAATGAAACTTTACAGTAATATAGCTTATACATCAGAATAACACATAGGCTACTTTTTATCCAGGTACCAGTGTGAAGCCGAGATGTGCAGCTTGTAATAATATAAATCTTCCAGAAACAAACGTGTATTCGTACTCCGAAGTTATACATCCCTGGAGTGTTGGTAAATCCGTTCTGCCTAGATTTATTTGCCAATTTACTAAGAAAGTGGCCATATAGGTGCGCAGGGTCGTATGCTCGTAAATAGGCTGGTTTAGTAGCCCTTGCCACATACAGGTGGTCTTCGGACGCGGTTTCCCTTAGGTCGCTTTTTATGGGACACATGGTTTGGTAATCACTTAAACAAGTTAAAATTTTGGCTAAATTAAAATAACTATGTTTCAAAAAACTAAAAAGAAAACCGAGAAAAATCCTCCTCCGTTTTTCGTCGGTTAAAAATATATTAAAAAATTCCAACCTACTTAATATAAATGTGAAAGTTTGTGAGTTGGTGTGTGTGTGTGTGTTTGTTACTCTTTAACGCAAAAAGTACTGAACGGATTAAAATGAAGCTTTACAGTAACATAGCTTAAAATACATCAGACTATGTGTGAGGCTACTTTTTAGGTACCACCCGTACCTAAAAAGGACTAGGACCGGACTCTTCTCGAGGCCTGTGAAGACCCCAGGAGGCCTTTGAGCTGGTCTGGCTAAAGATGTAGCCGGCCCAAATCCCCACGAATAACGGACCAAATAAGAGTCTAAATGCAGAAAAGGGAGTCCCCATACATACATACATACATAGGTACCACCCGTGCGTAGCCAGGGCGAGCAGCTACTATACTTAATAATACAGTTCTATGTTCTTCTGGACTGTGTGTAAAGATGCAGGTAATGCCCGGTAGATCGTTTAGGGGTCCCGTTTTGGAAAATCGTTTTCGGGGTCTGAACCCTCGTTGGACCGCCATGGTATTTAATGTATACCGATACCGAACGGAGATTTAGGCCCACTGGAGTTTGCCATAGTCATACCACTCTCTAACGTCGGGTAACGTTGACATATAACAATCTAATCTACCATGCTCACATTGTACTTTAATTATGCATTTTTAGGCTCAATTATTTTAACACATGCTGTGGTATTCTGTAATAAGTGATACGCATAGATGTAGGTTACCCTATATTTTATTTTACATTGTACTGTGTTATCACTGTTGGATACCCATAATAAATCACTACATAGTATAAAGCAAAGTCGCTTCCCGCGTCTGTATGTATGTATGATTGCTTATATCTTTAAAACTACACAACGGATTTTGATGCGGTTTTTTTTAATACATAGAGTGATTCAGGAGGAAGGTTTATATGTATTAAACCCGTGCGAAGCCGGGGCGGGTCGCTAGTAAATAAATAAATAGACATTGATGGTAATTCTCTTGGTTCCACAAGCTAACAAAATTTTGTAAAATACGATCTTATTCTGTTCACGTTAGAGTCTAAATTAGATTAAACCATACAATCTTAAGATACATAACTGCCCCGATAGACATTGTCCTGTCAAATTTAAATAAATTCATAAAAAAAGCGTTTTCAGTTTTACCCGTTTTTCCAAAATTTTGTTAGTGTCTTGTGATTTGAAAGTATGTCTACCGTACTTGGTGATTACAGTAAGTGCGTGTCCTATTTTTTATATTTTTACATTTTGCCAAAAAGCCAGGGCTGAGATTTGAACCCTTGATTCTTAAACCTTTTCTACGCTCCTACGCCAACACGGCTACAAAGCTAAAGTCGATATAACAAACCATTTAAACGCAAAATGTGTTAGAAGCGATTAAAACTGCTGAAGCCCTTAAAAACCCACAAGCATTGTAATTATCGCATTTTATAATCGTCGGCACAAAAGCCTTATTACCCAAAAAAAGGGCTAACGCAAACGATTTAAAGCTACTTCCACACTGAAGCGATATATTTCCATCTGCATTGCAAGGAACGGTGAAGGAAAACATCGTGAGGAAACTACTTAGTTCATATAAGCGGCGCCGAGCTTACAACTTGTCATGTTTGGAATGATAGCTACTGCAAAATGTGGACATGTGCCTTTGACCGTGTCTTTGACTACCTTCATTGGGCAATAAGGAACTGAGTGCCTGAAGATTTTAGTGGACGTCTAATGTACTTGTTTATAACTGTGTACTGTGTAATTTTCATTCGGTTTAAGATGTGACCAAACATTGCGCGGCATTCAAACGCGGCATTCGCAGGTCACAATGTATTTTAAAATTGTCTAACCCTCGTATTCAAGAACGACACTATGAGAACACGCACCCACAGTGGACGAAATCTTTTTTCATAAAAATCACTTTATGTGTTGACTGGCACTATGGCGCACGCTACCGTGTGCCTTTAGAGCTCAACTTTGGCTAGAGGCACACGACAATGTGCCTCTAGTCACACTATGCAGTGTCGCATAACACATAAAGCGATTTTTATGAAATAAGATTTCGTCCACTGTGGGTGCGTGTTCTCATAGTGTCGTTCTTGAATACGAGGGTAAGTAACTGTACAAAACAGCTTCAATATTTTGATGGTGTCCGAATCGTCATCAACCCAGTTTGCTGCGTGACTAGTTTAGACTGTAGCAGGCTCGCAGCTACCGCGCTCGATTGCCGCGCAACGTCTGGTCACACCTTAATAAGAACAATAGTCATCTCTTATATGACTCCTATGTATGAACAGCTTTACCAAGCACATTAAACTTGTGGGCTAACATTTACACGTACCCTTGTAACTAGCATGATATCTCGACTATTTCGCTTTACTTTGGAAATTATAACGGTCCGTTGTCTCAATTTCCTCCCATTTTATTTTACAATTAGCTACCCATTGCTCGTTTTGCTTCTTCATATAATTATCGAGTGGTACTGATGCGTCGATGTAACACGTACATGTGGATATTTTGTGTTTTCATATGGGGATATTGGGCCATTGGTGCCATTTTACTCGCCAGTAATATTATAGTTGTAGTAATAATGCTTTGAGATATTTTGCAACAACATTACACAATTAGGTTTTGCCTAACTTGTTAATGCTTCGGGATTAGGTATGAGTGCTGGGTTGTTCATGTTTTTGTAAATTACACTTACTATTATGGTAATAAGTGATTTTTTTGACTTTTTGTATGGGCTGAGTCTACCCGGATAAGATGGAAAAAGTGATAAAACTATTTCCGTCTTATCCTGGTAGACTCAACCATACAAACAACTAAACATTTCACATATCTCCTCACATTAACACGTGCACGAAACAGTGAATAAAAACATCGTGTCAGAAAATTTCGTCAAAAA
The DNA here is from genome assembly GCA_912999785.1 of Hydriomena furcata. Taxonomy (NCBI): domain Eukaryota; kingdom Metazoa; phylum Arthropoda; class Insecta; order Lepidoptera; family Geometridae; genus Hydriomena; species Hydriomena furcata. The sequence continues at coordinate 11,813,587 of OU538837.1, forward strand.
ACCCCAGGGCCAGAACTAATAAGTAGGTAGGTACTTATAATGCTGCAAAGTGCATGCAAATCTGCATACTAAACCAGGCAAGACTCCTTTAGAATATAAAACGAAGTACTCTTAATTAGCTAGGTACGAACTTGGAGATGTTTTATAATTAAAGTGGAGAGATGATTATTCTCGTGAAAGTGTTCACAGAGTTATTTATAGACTTATACAGTGAAGTGGTTTAAGTATTTAGTTTTGATGTTATGACGATACGATAAATAAAAAAATATTGGCGGACATTACAGCGCCATCTAGTCCCAAACTAAGCAAAGGTAACTATGGGAACCAGAAAACTGATAGAATACTTAAATACTTTTTTTTTAAATACATACTTATGCGGCGATGGGCTTACAACCTGTCACGTATGGAATACTAACTACTTCCAAAATGTGAGTGTCAAATATAATGTTTGGACATGCTTCTGACTACTACTAGACATCTTCGAAGGATCTAAGCGTCTGGAGATCTGAGAGAATGTCTACCGTACTTGGGGATTACAGTCGTGATCCTATTTATTCATTTATACATACGTATTATACTTTCGATATTAACACTCAGACACAGAACAAACATCTATGTTTAACACACAAATTTTTGCCCTAGGATCGAAACCACAACCTACAGCGCAGAAGGCAGAGTTGCTGCCAACTGAGCGATGAGGCCAGTCGATGTCGATACGATATTGATTCGTGGCACCTTATTCATAATATTATTAAGATATTCGATGATAAAGACCTTACTTGTGGATTAAAGTCGTGAGTTTCATTTTCAATTACAAGATGCGATTATGTTACTTATTTCAAATGATTTCGCTGTCATGTAAATTATACATTTTGTGGATTGGAATTTTCAATGGTAAAGAGTTCTAAAGCGCACCAAAAGCTCCCTAATTACTGTTCAACACAAATATCCACTTCGGCGGAGTCAAAACAAAAGGCGCGTCAGTTACTGTCGCAAAAGGCAATGAAAGCACCTCTAATCCGAAGGTTTCTGCTCGATTCCACGAAACCTAACAGCACAGCTAGGATACTCAGTCTAGAATTTAATAAGCTATTTAATCACTACATAGTATAAAGCAAAGTCGCTCTCCGCTTCCCGCGTCTGTATGTCTGTATGTATGTTTGCTTATATCTTTAAAACTACACAACGGATTTTGATGCGGTTTTTTTTAATAGATAAAGTGATTCAGGAGGAAGGTTTATATGTATAATAACATGCTACCCGTGCGAAGCCGGGGCGGGTCGCTAGTTTAAAATATATTTTAAAATATTTATACTCCTAGTGCTTGTCAAGACAAATCTAACGAGCCCATACGCGAAGTATCATGTAACCAGACATATAACCTGATAACTGATAAAATACTTAAATAAGTACTTATTTTTGGAAATACATACTTATATATTTACAAACATTATATATTTACATACAGCAGTGTTGGCCGAGTGGGATGTACCTCGACATTCAATCTGAAGGTCGTGGGTTCAAATCCCGGCGTGCAACAATGGATTTTTCTGTTCGTTTATATGCGCATCAAAAACACGTGCTCAAAACGGTGAAGGAAAACATCGTGAGGAAACCAGTTAGTGTTCTTATAAGCGGCGATGGGCTTGCAACCTGTCACGTATGGAATGCTAACTACTGCAAAATGTGGGCATGTGCCAAATATAATGTTTGGACGTGCCTCTGACTACCACCACTAGACATCTTCAAAGGATCTAAGCGTCTGGAGATCTGAGAGGATGTCTACTTGTACTTGGGGATTACAGTCGTTTTTTTTTTTTTTTTTTTTTTTTTTTTATACTTATTATACATAATAACACCTAGACACAGAACCAACATCTATGTTCATCACACCAATGTTTATCCTGGGAGGGGAATCGAGACCCACAACCTACAGCGTAGAAGGCACAGTTACTACCAACTGAGCTGTGAGGCCAGTCTAGTAGCCATATTTAATTTTACAATAAGGCATCTGCCTTCCTCCTTGTGCAGTGTACTGTAGATATAAAGATAGAAAACTCTTTATTGCACACCACATAACAATAACATGAAAAAAAGCAACACAAACCAACATTGGAGTACAATGGGCGGTCTTATCGCTGGGAGCGATCTCTTCTAGACAACCTTTGGATGAACTGGACATAAAGTGTACGATATACGACGGTGGTGCAGTCAAAGGCGTGTACCTACATACATTTAATACAAAAGAAACCTAAAATTATCTTTAAAAACAAATAAAATAAAAAAATAAAAAAATACCTACAAGTGTACAAGCCAGCTATTCCCTCAGCTGTGACCCCCGGCTGCTATTCACCCGGCGTCAGTCGGAAAGACTCCGTAATGAATGCCAGCAATTAGCGACAGCATTTGAAAAACTCAAGTGTACAAACAAAATGTCGCGACTGTAGAATGCGTACTTACGTAATTATCGGAAGTAAGGTTATTGTCGCAAAAAAATAAAAAAAAATTAAGGAGAATTTTATAAAAAAGAATATTTTATAAAAAAAGCCGTGTTGGCCGAGTGGGAGGTACCTCGACTTTCAATCTGAAGGTCGTGGGTTCGAATCCCGGTGTGCATCAATGGATTTATCTGTTCGAAAATTTATATGCGCATCAAAAACACGTGCTAAAAACGGTGAAGGAAAACATCGTGAGGAAACCAGTTAGTATTCTTATAAGCGGCGATGGGCTTGCAACTTGTCACGTATGGAATGCTGACTACTGCAAAATGTGGGCATGTGCCAAACATAATGTTTGGACGTGCCTCTGGCTACCCCCTCTAGACATCTTCAAAGGATCTAAGCGTCTAGAGATCTGATAGGATGTCTACCGTACTTGGGGATTACAGTCGTGATCCTATTTATTTATTTTTTGTTATTTTAGACTTTTATAAAAAAAACCGGTGATTCGGGGTACCTCTTACTAATTTAACACAGCCTAAACTCAAAAACACAGCTAAAAAATAACTTCATGAATATTATGGGTCGTAATAGTGAGTAAGAAATGTTCCAAGGTTCAAGGTTACGTTAAAGTTATTTTTACTGTCCATGTTAGTGCCATTTGGACACGGTTTCAGGACCAACTTGGATGTGTGGTCCAAGAATTTAGGAGGAGAATGGTATCCGGGCAGTGCAGTTACCTAAAGTGTTAAATACCATCGAAATGGCCTATATTTACAGTATAAAAAATAAAGTGTTGTTGATATATGTAAATTATGCCTTATAAAAATCATTTATTAAATTACCCTTTGGGTACGGAACCCTAAAAACCATTAAAATTACATATTTTTAAACGCCAGTCACGCGACATAAAATGGTCAAGATGGTGGTGAACGGTGGTCGAATCGACAACGACGTTAGATGCTTGTTAATATGTCTTCTGTCTTCGCCTGCCTTAAAAAACTTGACGTTTGTTTACTAGTTGAAAAGCATGTGACGTCACAGAAACTAGTGCGACGCCATTTGTATATTATTTGAATAGAAAATATTTTTTTTCTGGGTGTCACAGTCACTACTGAATAATCTAAAATGGTTTTAAAAATCTTGTGAAATAACCTGTTATAACGATGACACAGATGACTTCCGAAAACTCAAGGCACAAGCACCCCTACCAATGCCTCTCGTTAAAACCAAATAGTTTGATTCTGAAGAATATTGGACTTGTGACTTTTTTTGTACGGATTCGAATCAGAAGTCGAGTGTCGTCATCGTTGTCGTCCCCCCCCCACCCCTCCGAAAAAATCGTAATTTATTTTATCAGGAGCAGGTTTTTAAGGAAAAAAATTGAAGATTCCTAATAGTTTTTTTTCATACACAGTTTGTGTATTTCAGTTTCAGGCACAGTTTGTTACGAATCAACTGGTATTCCTATAAATTGGGGCAAACAAGCAAATGCCCCCAAAAGGCTAGTCCAGCGAGATCTGTGACGATCTTTGTTATAACCCATAAAATACCTCATGCCTTGCTTTATCGACTTCTTGTTTCCTCAAGGGTACTGTATTGTTTTAATGGCACTTGATAGACATTGCGTATAGGAATACGTATATTTTATTTAAAAAAAACAAGCCAAGTGCGTGTCAGAATCGCATATTCTCGATATTGGTGGACAGTTGTAAAAACCTTTTATACATTACTAGCGACCCGCCCCGGCTTCGCACGGGTAGCATGTTATTATACATATAAACCTTCCTCCTGAATCACTCTATCTATTAAAAAAAAACCGCATCAAAATCCGTTGTGTAGTTTTAAAGATATAAGCAAACATACATACAGACATACAGACGCGGGAAGCGGAAAGCGACTTTGCTTTATACTATGTAGTGATAACACTCAGACACAGAACAAACATCCATGTTCATCTCACAAATGTTTGTCCCAGGTGGGAATCAAACCCATAACCTACAGAGCAAAAGGCATAGTTACTACCAATTGAGCTATTATATATCTTATTAAATTCGCATTGTCCCCACTGGTGGCCTAAACTCAGTGGGGTCAACACTCCAAAGCAACAAAAAGCAGCAACAAACATAAAAATTCACGATTTTTTCCCAAATTATTTCTCATCGTTTTTAAAAGCATTTCGTTTCCTAAGTATAGAGGGGCCTCATCGGCTGATATCTTCAAATCTCTCTGGGAACTGACGGCTGCAAAGCTTTGAGCACACGAAGATTGAATTTCAGTGATTTTAAGCCGCCCCTTATTTGCTAAGAAGCCGTGTCAGAAACGTGATGAAGTCGTACCACCAATCGCACATTCACAATCGCATTTTTTTGGTTTCTACAAAACATTTCAAGTCAAAGTCAAATCACAAGGATCTCTTTGAAACGTCTAAGCGTGTGTCTATACTGCGAGCCTAGCGCGGTGGCGGCGGCAGGCGCGATGTGCCAAACATATTGCGCGCCATCACCACAGTGCCAGTGTGGCCATTAGGAGCTAGGTGAAGCTACGCCTGTTCCTCGCAACCAAGCTTCTAAGAATCAGGCAACAAACACGGCTTGGGGCCCATCATTTTTAGGGTTTCGTATCCAAAGAGTAAAAATGGAACCCTATAAGACTTCGACTTGTCCGTCTGTCCGTCTGTCCGTCTGTCGAAGGAGGTTCTCAATTAAAGCGTTTTTTTTTATGTATCTCTTATTAGTCGTTTCATATTTTCGTAATAAATTAGCATGCTTGTTTGGCGCTCACTCAAAATTACTTAGGTATACCTACTTATATTAATTTAAAAACTTAGTTTATTATTTTAGCTTTTCAGTTTTTTCGGCGGTTTATTTTTTTGTAAAAAAGTTTTTATTCAATGATCCTTTTTTTAATGCAATGTGGTGCCGATCGAGCAAGATGAAGGCTCAAACAAGAATAATACAGTACCGAATTTGAGCTGATAAACCTATTTCATTTATTATGTTGATAAATTCATTATTTTAGCAATACGTAGGTACATATTCCTATGACGTCATCCGCGACGCAACAAAACAAACCCACAGTACGAAGACTCACGAGCCCTTGTCAACGGGAATTAGTTGCGGTTACCGGTGCCTACAAGCTCTTTTCCGGGCCGTAATAAGGTATTTAAATAGATAAACAAATAAATTTAGGCGGACTTTACACACAGTGCCATCTAGCCCCAAACTAAGCAAAGCTTGTATTATGGGAACCAGATAACTGATAGAATACTTATATACATTTTTTTTTATAGTTATATGTTACTAGCGACCCGCCCCGGCTTCGCACGGGTGCAAAGCTGATACCAAAATATATTACAGAATGTCTATTTAAAAAAAAGTCGCGCTGATTTGAAATCTTAAAATTATCAGTGGTTCTCTAATATATTAAGCATGTTATTATACATATAAACCTTCCTCCTGAATCACTCTATCTATTAAAAAAAACCGCATCAAAATCTTTTATGTAGTTTTAAAGATATAAGCAAACATACATACAGACATACAGACGCGGGAAGCGGAAAGCGACTTTGCTTTATACTATGTAGTGATATAGTTAGTATATTTATTAACCGACTGCACCAGGAGGGTAATATTTTTCGAGCGTATGTTATATGTATCCATTTCTTGGGCACTAGTCTCACTAGTTTTTGGTTTTTGTAACAAATGGTGGTTTTGATGTTACCACAATCTAATTAAATTTGAGTAAGATACGATCGGTCTTATTCTTTTATGAGTAAATTATAAATTGGTGTAGGAAAATCTTAAAGCGAGTACAATCGCAATAAAAAATCGTACAATTGGAATAGTTATAAGAAAATTTAAGATTTTCTTAATGTGATTCAGAAACGAAATAAGAAAAGTATGTGTTCTATATCGAAATGTGTTTTGCATAGAGATGGTTCACGGGTCTTAGAGTGATATATGGGCTTTGTTTCATCCGGGTGGCATGCGTGCATACTACGAGCAAAAACTAGTATCATACATTTGTATTTTTGACTGGTCTCACAGCTCAGTTGGTAGTAACTCTGCCTTCTGCGCTGTAGGGTCGATCACCACCCAGGGCAAATATTTGTGTGATAAACATAAATGTTTGTTCTGTGTCTGGGTATTAATATGTATAATAAGTTTATATTTCCAAAAAAAAACAGTTATCTCGTTCCAATAGTACAAGCTTTGCATAGTTTGTGGCTAGATGGCGCTGTGTGTAAAATCCGCCAATATATATATATATTAATTCATGCGCCGAAAAAAACGAATCCTTTTGGCCGGAGCGTTTAGAATATGATATAATATATATTTTAAATACACTCATTGCATCCCTGCAATACAAATACAAAGATACCCAACAAGGGTCAAACATCTCATCCTTTAGCAACTATTTCAATAACCCAACCTCCCCTCTTACCTTGAAAGAGCCTGTAATTACAAAGCCGCAACTGACAGGTGATATCGTTCGCTAATCTCTTGTAGGCATAACTATTTAGGGGTAAGCTACAACACACGCATAATTTAGTATCATAGCTAGTAAATAAAAGGCCGAGCTTTGTTCGGTATTTTATTGCCTGAAAACACAGATAAAATTACGTTTTCTAAGTATGAAACCTAGCTAGATCGATTTATCGCCCCCAAAACTCACTGCATACAACATTTCTATTTCTCTGTTTTATTGTTGGAGCCGTTTCCGTGATTCAAATCACTACATAGTATAAAGCAAAGTCGCTTTCCGCTTCCCGCGTCTGTATGTATGTATGTATGTTTGCTTATATCTTTAAAACTACACAACGGATTTTGATGCGGTTTTTTTTAATAGATAGAGTGATTCAGGAGGAAGGTTTATATGTATTAAACCCGTGCAAAGCCGGGGTGGGTCGCTAGTTATAAATAAACAAAGAATTGCTCGTTTAAGGGTATTAGACAGATTTCAGGGCGTCTGGTAGAAGTGACGTCTGATACGAGAGCTGCCTCGTGTAAGTACAACAGACCTGTAGGGCTATATTGTAAAACCATGATTATCATGTTATGATATATCATACCAATATTTATTGTTACTGAATGCCATAATACCTACCTATGCTTTTTATGCTGTTAAGGCACCTATACCTACGCTTCCAATACAATACCTACGCAGAAGCGTAGGTATAGGTGCATGAACAGTGAATAGTTACTATGAAAAGTGTACAGATTAGGTATTCTCTAACATTAGGTATTGCAGTCAACATCATAACATGATAATCATTTGGGGGCACGGCAGTGCCCCCGCCAAGTCGAGCGCGAAGCAAACACTGCCGTACTACCTTTACTGGAACCATTTCGCCGCATTTTCAGGCCCCTATTTGAGAACCTCTGGATAAGACCAGAAAGCAGAAATTTCGTCATCCAGTACGCTATAATCACATACTTAAAATCCAAAATTTCAAATCTCTAGATCATTTAGTTCCGAAGTTAAGCGAAAGCAAAGTTTCGCATTTTAGACACTCACTCAGAATAACTTCTTTTAGAATAACTTCAGAATGGAGATTCAGTGCGGCGATGGGCTTGCAACCTGTCACGTATGGAATGCTAACTACTGCAAAATGTGGGCATGTGCCAAATATAATGTTTGGTCGTGCCTCTGACTACCCCCACTAGACATCTTCAAAGGATCTAAGCGTCTGGAGATCTGAGAGGATGTCTACCGTACTTAGGTATTGCAGTCGTGATCCTATTTATATTTATTTACTTAAGAATATATTTATGAAAGTACCTAATTGGTTTCTTATAAAAATAATATAAATTCTTCCTCTCACCTTTAGTATTGAGTATTTTAACAGCCATTCTAAAAGAAGCGTAAATTATAACATTGTAATACAAAAATCGGCCAAGTGTGAGTCGGACTCACACACGAAGGGTGCCGTACTTTTATCTATAAAAAAACGGCAAAAAAAATCACGTTTGTTGCATGGGAGCCCCACTTAAATATTTAATTTATTAAATAGATAAATAAATAGTATTTTTTGTAATAGCGGCAACAGAAATACATCATCTGTGATAATTTTAACTGTCTTAGCACGTTTCATGAGATACAGCTCTGTGACGGACAGAAGGTCAGCGAAGTCTTAGTAATAGGGTCCCGTTTTTACCCTTTGGGTACGGAACCCTAACAAGTTGCTACACAGTTTAATTAATATGACTAGTATTTTATGAAGAAAAATGTTTATTTTATAATTATTTTGTTTAATATAAATCCGTGTTGACTTTGTCGAATTTCAAAGATCAGCGGTTGGAGATCTAAGGATGTCTAACGTACTCGTACATAGGAATTACGTCGTTTTTTCAGCACACGTATTTTAAGCTAAGTTCAGTTATAAATAAACTTTCGTCCCTTATAAAGATCAAGAGTAATAGTAAACATAAAATGGATAAAGAATGAAAGCAAGAAAGCCCTCGATAAATATTTAAAAGGATCCCTACTCAAAAATGTATGCGACTAGCAACAGTTTCGCTCAATGATAAATGTTTTACAGCATGCTTGTTTGTCGCGAGAGTGCCGTTGGTAATTTTTTTAACCGACGAAAAATGAGGAGGTGAGGACATGCATTTATATTATTTTGCAAACTATAGCGCTTAGTAGACATAACTATTTATTTGTACACGGGTAAAAGTAATTACGTGAAAAAGACCAATGTAAAAATCTATATTGTATTTATATTTTTTTTGCTTTTTTAGTGTTTCATACCTAAAAGGTAAAAACGGAACCCTATTACTCCGCTGTTCGTCTGCCTGTCTGTCTCAAAGCTGTATCTCATGAACCGTGATAGCTAGACAATATGATGTATTTCTGTTGCCGCTTTATCAACAAATACTAAAAACAGAATAAAATAAATATTTAAGTGGGGTTCCCATACAACAAACGTGTTTTTTAGAATTAAAACTATCGTGGTTGTTATTCATGTTAAATAGAAATCGACGAATACTTTGAGTACTAATGAGTACCTATTCGTCGATCTGTCGTTGATCGCGGCCGCTGACGATGCTCATGATGAAGAGCATCTGAATTGTCTCGAAACATCAACAATACAAGAAAAAGCGTGAAAATTAGCCGTATTTCTATTTGAAACGTGTATTTTTTTCCGTTTTTAGGGTTTCGTATTCTACAAGACAAGAAACCCTTATAGTTTCGCCTTGTCCGTCCGTCCGTCCGTCCGTCTATCCGTCTATCCGCAGCTTAGCTCGGAGACTATAAGTGCTAGAAAGCTGTAATTTGGCATGTATAATGTTTAAACATAATGGTAATATCAACAAAGTCTTTGAATAAAATATTTTTTTTTAGGGTACCTCACCTACACCTAAATTGGGGATATCTTAATACAAATACCATTGAAAATTACTTATAAAGTTGTTAGCTGTGTAAACTACGAAACCCTATTGCGCGTGACCCGACACGCACTTGGCCGGTTTTATTTATGGATAATGGAACCCGTCGTGCGCGAGTCTGACTCGCATTTGGCCGGTTTTTTTGAATCGCTTAATAACCAAACCAGCTTTAATCTTCATACGGGCATTCAGCGCATCAATCTGCCAGCACATAATCTCGTTAGTTGCTCGTTAGTCGGATCATACACAGTCAGTCCAAACTTCCTTTGTTTTTCGAATATGTCCTCACAGCTCAATTGGTAGTAGCTGCTCTGCGTTGTAGATTGTGAATTAAATTCCCAGGATAAACATTTGTATGAAGATAGATGTTTGTTATGTGTCTGGGTGTTATTATTTAATACTTCGCGCCCATCGCCGCTGCCGCACTAGGCTCGGCAGTGTGGACGAACCATCAACCTCACAGCTTATAGACTCTTCATGCAAGGCGAAGACTTTCAAACAACACATTAGGCTTCTGTTGATATAAGTCACCGAGCGCGATTCACTACGCGCCCCGCGGCGGACTGTGACCAATCAGAATGCATTATTTACTGTTCGCCCTTATCCGCACACCTCAGCTGTTTGACAGAATTGTTTGTTTGAAGAAATGACGTCATAAGTCGTCTATTGGGCTATGTGGTCGATGTGTGAAATATATGAAACGCGTCATCATTGCAGTATGGACGCAAACGCGCGTTTCATATGTTTGATACTTCGCCGTCGCCGCCACCGCGCTAGGCTCGGCAGTTAGGACGAACATAAAGGGTAGTCTTAAACTGACGTCTGAATAAGCGTGTATATACGAACTTACCCACCCATTATAAGTTTTGTTATCGAAAGTAGTAGATTGATCTAAGTTAATTTATTTTCTATCCTTCAACCTTTTAATGGCAGGCGGATCGATTAAAGTAGGTATTCCAAGGATCAGAACTTCTTAATTTGACCACTTACGGGCTCGGTCGATTGAAAAGCTAGATTAGAACTTTAAAAAGAACGCTAAAAACAAAAACATTGTAAACCAGACAGCCTAGCTTAAATATTATAACTAACTTTTACCCGCGACTTTGTCCGCGTAGATTCAGGAAATCAATTTTTGACAACATTATCGTAAAACATTGAAATTCCTAAAAATCTAAATATTTTTTTTGGAAAAAGTTTTATATATGTCCGTTGCTAACTCTATATGAAATAACTATAGATTTTGACACGGGTCTTTATCACGTAATTACATTTAATTTACTTTCCCGACGTTTGCGTTGAGTCTGCCCGCGACCATGGATATTGTAACATAGTCGAAACGTCGGGGAAGTAAATTAAAGGTCAAAATCTATAGTAATGTCTACTAATCTATATGAAATTTCATCAAAATCGGCGTAACGGTTTAACCACTCCAAGCCGCCGGCAGAAGCTAGTTCATCATCTCTCACAGTCCAAAATATTCTTTTATAATCGTCTTATCCTCGGATCAAAACGCTAATCCACAAGAACAGCCCTTAAAATATGCAGCAACTAATAAGCAGGGTGAATCAATTATTAAGCGGTACTTGACCTTATTTCGTGGGCCCTGTTCCTTAAAAACACAAGATAAAACAAATGCTGTTCTACTACCTATCTCGCTGTTTGTAAAAAAATAAAACGAGTGGAATACATAATGTGGATTCAAATTGGTTTAAGAGCATCATTATATTTAACACTAGCTGACCCGTGCCCGCTTCGCTGTGCGTAAGACATTTCTAATACCATCGTGGACTTTTTTGTAGACGTTTTTAAGGTGTACAATACTGTAGTACATTATTTTGATATATCTCGTGGGGTTCAGCCAGCATTTGCAATGTAAGCGCAAAAAAATGTGTTTATTTACGACATCACATTAGAAACCTCTAAAATTATCAGTATTTCTCTACTATATTATGCATGTATTATACATATAAACCTTTCTCTTGAATCACTCTATTTATAAAAAAAAACCGCATCAAAATCCGTTGTGTAGTTTTAAAGATATAAGCAAACATACATACATACATATTACATACAGACGCGGGAAGCGGAAAGCGACTTTGCTTTATACTATGTAGTGATATTCATATTTAACAATAAGAAAACTGTGAATCCTAGGTTACTTAAATAAATAAATAAAACACTAGCTGCCTTGACAGACGTTGTCCTGTCGAACTTAAAAAAACCCACAAAAAAGCACATAAGTACAGTAAAGCGGTACGAATTATACTTCACGACCTATTCATACCTACCGAAAAAACGGTTGAGCCGTTTCGGAGGATTGCGACCACAAACACCGAGTCACGAGGTTTTTATAATATTAGATAAAACCCGAATGTTACAAATTCAAATTCAAATTCATAAATCATTTATTTCAATAAAATCACAAGGATCACTTTGAAACGTCTTAGGAACTAGGTGAAGCTACGCCGATTCCTCGCGACCAAGCCTAGAAGAATCAGGTAACAAACACGGCTTGGGGTCTACCTTTTTTTTCAATGATCCTTTCCTTAGAATTGAGAGGTGAAGGCTCAAACAAGAATAATAATTAATAGTACTACTCAAGTACGTACAACAATGAAAAAAATAACTACAGAGCTTCAGCACAAATTCAAAAAGCAGTACACGCTACACTTGATTTAGAAATAAAACCTAAGGATGAAATAACTATTACGAAATAATTAACAAAAAAAAATTTTATGCCCCTCTTTTTTGGGGAGGGAGGCAATATATTTGAAAAATATATAGCTTTTGTCACTCCCGCAATTCAGACGAATCCAACGACACCTAATGTTGTAATCCGTCAAGTCATTTGGGCTGTAGAGCGTTCCAAAGAACATACATAAGCTCGAAAAACATTATCATCCTTCTGGCGCAGTTAGGTAAAAACGAAAAGACATGAAGTAAGTTTGTTTGAAATGTGTAGTGTGCGTAAAAAAACTTATTTTGAAATAGGTCCCTTCCGGGTATTTGATGAAAGTTGCCAGAAATAGGTGCGCTAGGCGCTTCGAGGAACAAACTTGCGACCACATGGCGTGTGAACTTACGACGGCGATCCGTACAACTTTCTCCGCTTAGAAATTGTTTGGATTATATTTTGAGTAAAGCCTCGTGCTCACGAAGGCTAACTTACACAAAAACCCCAGTGTGACTTGGTTTTTAGACCTCAATGCAACGACGTAGTATTTTAATATCACTACATAGTATAAAGCAAAGTCGCTTCCCGCTTCCCGCGTCTGTATGTATGTCTGTATGTATGTATGCTTATATCTTTAAAACTACACAACGGATTTTGATGCGTTTTTTTTTAATAGATAGAGTGATTCAGGAGGAAGGTTTATATGTATAATACATGCATAATGTAGTAGATAAACACTGATAATTTTAGAGGTTTCTAATGTGATGTCGTAAATAAACACATTTTTTGCGCTTACATTACAAATGCTGGCTGAACCCCACGAGATATATCAAAATAATGTACTACAGTATTGTACACCTTAAAAACGTCAACAAAAAAGTCCACGATGGTATTGGTATTGGTATATTGGTATTGACCCGTGCCCGCTTCGCTGTGTTATATTATATCAAAATAATGTACTACAGTCCATCGCCTCAAAAGAATTTTAACTGCATCTGTAACTACCACCTTTTAACAAATGCGATTTAAATTAACTGATTGTAATCGTTTAAACCTTCATCATAGGGGTCATATATAAACTTTTATTTTCAGCAAATAAAAAAACCGGCCAAGTGCGAGACGGACTCGCGCACGAAGGGTTCCATACCGTTATTTATAAAAAACGGCAAAAAACACGTTTGTTGTATATTTATAATTTCAACTGTCTAACTATCACGGTTCATGAGATACATGACCGCCTTGTGACAGACGGATAGACGGACCGACGGACAACAAAGTTTTAGTTATAGGGTTCTGTTTTTCCCCTTCGGGTACGGAACCCTAAAAATTAAACCACGGAATCTGGCAAACATTTTGATAATTTTAATCTACCCTACCTTAACAAAAGGGTTGTTTGTTGAGAGGGAGCTAAAAGGGTTGCCAAGTTGAATTAAGGGCTGACCTTTAATTCGGTGTGTGCTCGATGACCAGCACGTGAGTTACTGTCACAAAAACGCATATCACGTGCCGGACTGAAGATGGTTTCTTAATTTGACAGATATGCAAAGTTTTTAACTCAATCACGACTGACATCCCCAAGTACGGACATCCTCTCATATTTCCAGGCGCTTAGATCTTTAGAAGATATCAAGAGGAATCAAATCATTTAGAAGAATCAGAGACACGTTCAAACATATTTGGCGCATGCCCACATTTTGCAGCAGTTAGCATTCCATACGTGACAGGTAGCAAGCCCATCGCTGCTTATAAGAATTACTAACTGATTTCTCACGTTGTTTTCCGTTTCCGTTTTGAGCACGTGTTTTGATGCTCATTTAAATACATTTTTTGAACATAAAAGTCCCATAGTGCACTACGGGTTTCGAACCCACGACCTTAGAAATAAAAGTCGAGGTACCTACTCAAAGCCGGTCAAAACAGCATTTTTGAATTAAACTACGAGTATTTACTGAGTTCCGTTGAACAGCTACAGCTATGGAGTCATCCATCAGCACATTAACTAACTAAGCTCTAGCCTTTTAGACGTATCGCATCAGAGAGTTCTAGACAGACCTTGACAGCCCCTTGGGTAATGGTCATTTTTAGGCACAGCTGGCACAACATACGGCACTGGACAGACCAAACACTACATTGACACAATGCCAACATCTTGCAGTAGGTGTGAAGAAAGTCGCGAGGGTTTCCACAAGTTGTATATCATTGCCTAAACAAATCGACCACACAGCATAGACTTCTCATGCAAGGCGAACACTGTCAGACAACACATACAGGCTACAGATCCTGTGTAAACCACCGAGCGTAGTTCACGTGGCGCCCCGAGGCGGGCTGTGGCATTGAACCGGCTAATCAGTAAGCATTTTTTACTGCTGTCCCTGACCCGCATACCTCAACTGCTTGACAGAATTGTTTGTTTGAGGATATTAAGACGAGTATATGTGACGAGAATGTTCTTGATGAATGCACAATCGTTTTTACTCAATAAACGTAAAACATACAGTTTTGTTTTTTATGACAAAGATAACTTAAGGATATAATTTAGATATATTGACAGAAACACGATTGGTGAAACTTTTCTCGATAGATTTATTTTCCAAAGACTTTCTCTAGTTTTATTTTTAATCAAAACTATGAATAGCTAAACAGTTTATTTTTATATAATTCGTTAGATAATCATACTAGCTAAGTAAATTATAGACAGTTTCTTTTTAAGTTTGATGGTTGTCAAGATCATTATCTTGAAAACCATCAAACTTAAAAAGACTAAAAAATTAAAAAGACACTTTTTCCGTCTTACCCGGGTAGATTCAGCCCATACAAAAAACCAAACATTTCACATATCACCATAATATGTAATAATCTATTGGGCTATGTGGTCGATGCCTAAACACGACTTGCAAAATGTAGCCACAGTTCTAACAAAGATAAAAGTCCAGTTGGCCTGAGGTCAAACTTGAAGATAAGAGACATGATAACTTGTGTCAGAAGACGTTTGATTAGTGAAATAAGCAACAGTATTATAGTTTGTGGTTTCGTTGTGTGTTAACGATTTAATTAAACGTTAGAATGTCTTTTGAAAAATAGTTGTTAAAAATATTTTTTGCAAACATGCTTATATCCACAATGGGTAAGATTTTTTAAATAATTTTACTTCATCATCATTTTCTTCTCCCTTTCCCACTTAATTTTATTAATACATTTTATTGTTTTGATTTCATTTTTATTATATAATTGAATCAATAATATAATTACTATTATTATTATTTTTTTCTTGACAATAATATTATATATAATATAATAAAAATATATTTAAAATTGCTACTTAAAAAGTTCTACATATGTATGAAAAATGTGTTATGTTATGAATGAATTTGAAAACGAAATATGTGACGTGTTAGTCATGTAATTAACGAAATAAATGATTATTATGATTATTAATGGGGGGGATTTGGCTTATGTTTTACAACCCGCCGCCTTACTATCGTCAACTCTCTTTGGGAATAATCCTAATCTATCTATAATATTATAAATGTGAAAGTTTGTGAGTTTGTATGTATGTTTGTTCCTCAATCAGGCCTAAACGACAAAACGGATTAAGTTGAAATTTTCTGTAGATGTAGATATAATGCCCGAATAAATAATAGACTACTTTAAAATATGAAAAACATCCCCAAAACGATAAAAAACGCAAAAGGGATGATTTCTGTATAGATGGCGATGCTGTGCAATAAATCTGACATAGACTAAAAACATTCAGTCTTATCTATTCGATTATTGAAATTTGACAGGACAACGTCTGTCACGGGTCGGCTAGTAATATTATAAATGCGAAAGTGTATGAGTGAGTGTGTGTGTGTGTTTGTTACTCTTTCACGCTAATCTACTGATCGGATTAAAATGATACATTACAGTAATATAGCTTATACATCAGAATAACACATAGGCTACTTTTTAACCAGGTAGGTGCAAAGCCGGGGCGAGCAGCTAGTAATATTATATTTGTCTTTCAGGTTTGTGGTTTGCCACCGTCATTGGACTGCTGTTATGCGGAGCGTATGAAGCACAAGCAGAATGCATCATAGTGCCTATGTATCATACCCGTCATGATATCTATGTGGATGCTGTTTACAATTGCAATAGCGATGATAGCATCCCCGTCATGACAATAGGACCACGCTACCGTATTGTTGTACTACTTACAAAAATGAATGATGTTATAACGACAATTTCACAACTTGAAGCTGTGAGTGAAACACAAACTATAAAAGAAATTGTATTCACTAACAGTAACATAACTGCGTTCCCTAGTAAACTGCTAGCATTTGAAAAGCTGGAATATTTGGAGGTCTCAGGAAACAATATAGCATCTATCAACTTAAACATTTTACCGTACGCTAAACAACTAGTTACATTGAATATCTCCCATAACGGAATCCAAGAGTTTGAAACTGATTCTACAACATATCTTTCTACGAAATATTTGGAAAACATCGACCTAAGCTATAATGAATTAGTTCGTATACCTTTTGATCTATTTCACGGCACACGAGACTCGTTGCTTAATTTGGATTTATCACATAACCAAATATCTACTTTTGATTATTACGCATTTTCAAGCTTGAATTTACTGGAAACAATTCGGCTGTCTCATAACAAAATTGTGAATTTTGGTTTAATATTCTACCCCATGAAAAATCTTCGCAGCTTATTTTTAGATCATAATCTAATAACAGAAATAAATTCACAAGTTTTCGATACATCAACTTCTTTAGCAGCCTTAGACTTAAGCTATAACAACATTGAAGTTATAGAAGACCAATCATTTAGTTCTCTTAAAGCAATCATTGATTTAAATTTAAGTGGTAACAATATAACCTCAATTAAAGAAATTGTATTTAGACACAATACTCGTCTGGCATATCTCGGTCTTTCTTTTAATAAAATTAGTTTCATAGAGCCAAAAACATTTTCTATGTTGGAAAATCTAAATGCTATTGATTTAGAAGGAGCTTTTGCGACGGATATTCAAGAGCAAGTTTTTGCAGAATTGCAAGTCAGTCAACTTAATTTTGCAGGTAGTAAAATCCACAAGATCAGAGACAGACCGTTTATTTCAATGAGATATAAACTACGGTCACTAAATTTGAGTTCTAGTGAAATTCAGGAAATATCTGAAACAGCTTTGGACAAACTTACTGAACTAAGAATACTAGATCTATCACAAAACCAACTATCAGAAATAGCTTTTCAAACAGTCGACCTCAAAAATCTAGTTTATCTAAATTTACGTAATAACTTAATACGGGAATTAGACCCTAAACATTTTGAACACCTTATCTTGTTGCAAGAACTGGACCTGTCAAATAATGATATAAAAACAATACCTGCGATGACATTCAAAAATTTGAAGAATGTTGTTATATTTAATATGAACAACAACAAATTGGGTTCAACTATAGTTTCTAACACTTTTTATGGTTTAGAAAAGGTAGAAAAGTTAATACTGACCAACACAAAGGTACAGAGATGGGATAGTTACGCCCTCTCGGGTCTGAAAAGTCTGCAAGTCCTTAACGCCTCTCACGGCCAGCTTACTTACATAGATTACGACGCGTTCAATGAAACCGGGCGAATAGAGATATTAGACTTATCCAAAAATCAATTACAAAATTTTAATGTTAATTTGTTACCCAACATTAATTTAAATGAAATTTATTTAAACAACAACGAAATAAGTAGTTTTTCAAAAAAAGCCTTCGAAGGACTTCTGTATTTGGAAATTCTAAATTTATCTAACAATAACTTGATAACGGTCGAAACTTCAGCGTTAAAAACTCTAAAATCGCTGACATTTTTGGATTTATCTTACAACCATGATCTCGAGTTAGACGGTAAGGTCTTTGAGAATTTGAAGAAGTTACACACAGTTTTGTTGAATCATGTAAGTGATAAAATAACATTTGAATCAGAAAACGTGACTATTCAAAACCTGGACATATCTTCGAGTAGAATATCTAAAGTTAGTTTACTGCACCTTCATTGTTTAAAAAAGCTAGTTAAACTTGATCTAAGCTATAATAACATAACTGTTTTAGATCAGTTTTCTTTTAATAACCTTACAAATTTGTCTTCCTTCACATGGCTGAATTTAGGACATAATAACCTCGAAGCTATTAATCCAGGTACGTTCCTCAAAGTCAACTCATTACTATACCTCGATCTAAGCCATAATAATTTAGAAACAATACAATTCGGAGCTTTAAGTGGTCTCAAATTAATGCATTCTCTGAATCTTTCGAACAATATTTTATTGACTTTTAAAATTACACTTTTGTATGATATGCCAGCAGTTTCATTAATTTTTCTAGACAATAATAGAATAAGTTACATTGATGTCAGAAGAAGAGATTATAAATACAACTTGAATCAGCTTAGTATTGGGGGTAACTATCTCTCTTGCGATAACCTTATAGATTTGTCGGTATATTCTGATGTTATTACTGCACAGTCTCCAAATTACTTCACTGAGAACGTAGATGGAATACCTTGTTCTTCATACCCATTAGCTGAAGTTGGACCAACTCCGATCTATTTTTAATACGTCATCCCATGGTGTATTTAGACCACTGCCGATAACGAAATGTTCAGATTATGCATCCTGATCATCAAAAATTCTAAAACGAAGTGGTATATTTTTTTAATAATTCGCCTCTCTTCCAAAATTTAGATTTCTGAATGAAGATAATATTTAGGGTTTAATTTTTAGTTTTTTAGAAGCCATTATTGCTTCCTCTAGCATTGATTACGATAGTAATACGATTTCCATAAAAACTATTTTGTAGTTTTTTCGGACAGATACAAAAACAGTCATTTATCACCTTAGAGCAACGCGGGCTTCCTACGGAAGGGAGTAGCCATACGCTGCGGTCCCCTCTGTCAAAGTACAAGCCCAAGTGGGCATACACATTTTATAAAACGTGTCAATGTGTGAGTCATCTGTACACTTACTAGTGTTGGATTGCTTATGTGTTAACGTCATCATTACAGTCAGTTGGCAGTTTTGTTTTTGTATGTAAGTGTGCAGAACTGTCCTTGTGTGCACATTTCCCCCCGCAACAAACGCCAGAACTATTTTATTAGTAATCTATCGCTAAGACTACTCCCTTCCGTAGGAAGCCCGTGTTGCTTAAAGTTTATCACCCTTCAAGATGAAGCATTTTTGTTTTCTTATGTACTTGTTTCTTCAGTTTTCGGAAGCAGTCTTACTGTACATTTTTATGATACCTGTATAAATGTTGAACAAAATTTCAATAGTTCGTTTGTTTGTTAACTGTATGTTTAGTTTGTATTATTCGAATATTGCTTTGTGAATAGGTACTTACAATTTATATCAAACGGATACAATGACCTTGCCAAAGTTTATAATGATAAAGATAATAAAAATGTTGAGACTTTGTCATAATAAGTTTTATTGTACCTACAAACATAGATTAGTGGTTTTGGTGTAAACGAGATGTAATAGACATATTATTTTTTAATGGAAATACAGTTTACCTATGCTATGACTATTTTTTTACCCTTATTTTTATCCTTAACCAGGTCCAGGTTCAAATCTTGCACTATGTAGCATAACAAAAATATTTGTCCCGGGTGGAGATCGAACCCACAACCTACAGAGCAGAAGGTACAGTCTAATGAGATCACCAAGTGAGTTGAGTGTTGTGAGAACTTTAAATAAAATAAAATAATATATCATACAGAAAGGATTTTATTAATCACTACATTATTATAAAGCAAAGTCGCTTTCCGCTTCCCGCGTCTGTATGTATGTATGTTTGCTTATATCTTTAAAACTACACAACGGATTTTGATGCGGTTTTTTTTAATAGATAGAGTGATTCAGGAGGAAGGTGTATATGTATAATAACACGCTACCCGTGCGAAGCCGGGGCGGGTCGCTAGTATCTGTTAAAATTTAAATATCATTTACATGACATAACGAGCTTAAGTACATGGAGTAATAAATCTTTTTACTTGAAATTCTTAGGTAGGTACTAAGTTACACAAACTAAAATAAGATACATAACTGGATTAAAATATCGTGATTGTTATTTATTTAAAATACAATTAAGTCTAGTTACCACGTTTTATCTTGTATTGCTGACGTTTTGAGACAATTCAGATGCTCTTCATAATGAGCATCGGCCGCAACCATATTAAAATATAAACATACAAGATATTTATAACTTAGTAAGTAGCCGTATTCCTATTAAAAAAACCCAATATAAGTAAAAAAGTCGTACTGTCCTAATTTCCTAATAAGCTGATGTATGAACATGACGTATGAACATGTATATTATGAATAACTTCATCAACTCTTAATTAGCTAAGAACTGCTGCTAACAAAGCTTAAAGCTTTAAACGGACTTTATTTTCAGCCATTTTGGAATTGTTGTTTATTGTATTTTGTTGAGCTTCAGTGTGTTATTTCGGTGGTTTTTTAAACAGTGCCTTTAGCACAAATCATTAGCATACGAAATATTATTGTAAAATGAACTAGATGATAATTATATGTAAAAGTGTCTATTTTGTCGTTAAGACGACACCTTAAGCCGTAAACCCACTGTCGGCGACGACCCACGAAAGACGACGCACGCCAAAGTGTACGTCGGCGCAAGCGCGAATTAGGTTCGCGAGTGAAGATAGATATTCATATAGGTAATCGTGTCGCGCGATGTGATACGCGACACATGAATGTCTATCTCACTCGCACTCGTAGGTTAAGTTTACGTAATTATGTTTAATTTAGATTGTAGGATAATTATATTAATTACGCTCATGTGATACTTAGAAAGATAATAAAAGTTAGTCCTACGAGTAGGCAGTAGACGAACCTACATTACCGCGAAATATGTAATATCTTAAGTGCTTTGGTTGATTTTCTATAATTATTTTTATTTATAAGATTAGACGAAAATTGTGTTTTTTAGATTTAAATCATTTAAGTTAAGGTATAAATAAAGGTCGAGTGACCACAAAATAGGGCAAATATGATACGGGGGCATTGTGCCCATCATTTACAACCTTTAT
The DNA here is from genome assembly GCA_912999785.1 of Hydriomena furcata. NCBI lineage: Eukaryota > Metazoa > Arthropoda > Insecta > Lepidoptera > Geometridae > Hydriomena > Hydriomena furcata. The sequence continues at coordinate 11,835,180 of OU538837.1, forward strand.
TATGTACCTTATATGAACAATAAATAAATGATAGGCAAAAAGGTGGTCGACCGCAAGTGAATAATTGGTAGAAAATTAGGAAATTAGAAATTTAATTAGGGCGCTTTCCTTTCGGTCACGCCTCGCGGTATATAGGCGCGCGAGGTCGGGACCGAAAGTGTGATAAGTGTGAGCGCAACAGTGAAGACAAGAAACAGTCAGGAAGCAATACTAGAAGCAAGGAAGTAGTCAGGAAGTAATACAAGAAGTCTTCAAGAAGGGAAGCTAGAATAGAACAGCTGATCCGGTCTAGGCTTAGGTCTTACGGTCGATCCCTTCGCGCCACCACACCACAGAAGAGGTTGTTTCCATTTACAATCAAGCAGTAGGCAATAGTAGAGGTCATCTACCTCACGCCTCCCCAGTTAGAGTAAGGACGATAGCGCGCCAGTCCACCCCCCGCAGCTGACGTAGCGCCGGCTCAACCTTGAGCGGCTTAACAGCTGCTCGGTTCGCTCGTCAGCGGGCGCGTATATAAGTCGGACCCGCAACGCGCTCATATGAGCGGCGCGGTGTGTGCGGTCCGCAACATCTGGTCCTTCGAGAACGGATTAAGCGCTATCGGAGACCTATTCTAACGAGGGGCAGCTGCCTCTGATTGATTTGTATTTTTTGGTGCGAAGGTGTGATAAAACCTGACCCGGCCCGACCACGGTCATATCAGCTGTTCGAAACAGCTGACCGGAAGAGAGGTCCACTGCTGGAGGTCACCGCAGCCTTGTTGAAGGGCTGTGGTCCACCTGTCCAGTGAAGAGGGTCACGTGGGGTCAAGAAGGGTATCTGGGGTCACGCAGCCTTGTTGAAGGGCTGTGTCACTCGTCCAAATCGTCGTCATGCCAGTGACACGGAGCCAGGCAGGGGTCACCCGCCGGCTCAGCCAGGAGCAGCCTTCTACGGAAGCTACGGAAAGCTCTGGCACGGCCGTGACGGCCACCACCACCACCACCGGCACGACGTTGGAAACATGCAACCCAGCACCAAATCAACCTAAGGAAAAGGCAGACAAGTCCAGAGCTCGTCCTAAGTCAATCAGTGCATCGCTAGCGGCAGAAAGGACACGAAGGCGTCGTGAGATCGAGCTACGAGCGGAGATTAGTCGTAGAGATCTACAAGAAGCGCAAGCTGCTGCCGCATTGGCAAGAGCGGAAATGGAGCTACTGAGGATAGATAATGAAGAGGATGACCTGGACTCTGCAGATGAGGAACCTGAAGGGCGGATGGAGGGAATCCAGAACTGGGTACAGGACGCGGTTGGCAGGATGTCTGGTGGAGGACATCAAGGGGAAGGGGGGACGTCCGCAGAGGGGCGACCAGGCGATGTCGAAGACTTCGTGAAACCCTGTGAACCAACTACCGCCGCTACTGTAAAGCCAGAGACGGCCGCTCTACCAGGAACGAACAGGGAGGCTAGCAGCACTGAAGCACTAGCCGACGCAATATTGAAGGCCATAAGCGCCGCACCGAGATCGGGATATACGCACCAACCTGCGTACATGCATGAACTCCCGAACTTCGACGGCAGCTGTGGAGAATGGTTGGCCTTCAAAACGGTGTATGAAGACACCGCGCCACTCTTTAGTGCAGTGCAGAATATGGCACGACTGAGGAGGGCAATCAAGGGAACGGCAAGAGAGACAGTAAGGAGCATCCTGTACTCAGAATGCGCACCGGAAGAGGTGCTGGAGTCTCTACGCCGTAGATTCGGGAGGCCTGAAGCCCTAGTCTTAGCAGAATTGGATAAAGTGAAAAGTTTGCCAAAGACAAGTGAGAACGCTCGTGATGTGTGTGTGTTTGCTAGTACAATCAACAATACCGTCGCGACGATCAACGGGCTTAAGAAACCGCAGTATTTGAACTCTCCTGAAATGATAAAAGTGATAATAGACAAGTTACCCATGGTGTTAAAGTACAGATGGTACGACTTCGCGGCTGATCACGAAGACCCGGACCTGTCACTCATAGCGAAGTTTCTTAATCGGGAAGCCGAACGGTGCGGACCATACGCTACGCAAGAGATTATAACTAAGAAGGTGATCCCACAGCGGCAAGCTACGCACACTGCGGCGGAGCCTAAAGAGGTGCAACATCAGCAAGCATGTCCCCACTGCGAAGGAAACCACCCGATGGATGAGTGTAAGAAGTTTCAACAAGCTACTCTAGCAGACAGGTGGATAATAGCGCGAAAGTCAGGCTTGTGTTTCAAGTGCCTCCGGAACAAGCACAGGAAAGAGACGTGCCGGAGACCGCCTTGCAAGCACTGCCACCGATGGCATCATCATCTGCTACATGAGGATAGGAAACCTACAGACCAGGGAACCAAAGAGAAGGAGAGCTCAACTGCAAAGGAAGTGGCCAACAATGTTCGCTTAAGCAATGAGCAAGTGAACACCACCAGGGGCGCGAGAGCGTATTTGAAGATGGTACCCGTGGAGATATACGGGCCGAAAGGGAAGGTAAAGATACTGGCCTTATTGGATGAAGGGTCGACAGTGACTCTTCTAGATTCGGTGGTGGCGGACGAAGTCGGACTTAAGGGACCAAAGGAAGCCCTCTCTCTGGAGACAGTGGGCGGTAGACTCATCACAAAGGATGACTCAATGAGGGTCGATATAAGTCTGAGGGGCCTTCACCACAACAACAAAAGGAAGATCAGCGGGGCGCGTACTATAGATAAGCTACGGCTTACGCCCCAAAGGATCGATAAGGCGAGATTGGAAGAGTGCACCCATTTACAAAAACTTGTGAATAGACTCCATTATGAGGAAGAATCGCCAAAGCTGCTCATCGGGCAGGACAATTGGGAGCTTATCGTGTCACGAGCAACCAGGAAGGGTAAACGCAGTCAACCAGCTGCCTCCCTGACGCACCTAGGATGGGTGCTTCACGGATTGGACGGGGGCGCTGCCCAGGGAGTGAACTGCCTTACCTGTGCGCATGTATCGGTTCGTGACAATGAGATGGATGAGCTCATGAAGGAGCACTTTGCGATTGAGTCGTTGGGGGTGCAACCTCGCCGACCCAGCACGGACTCTGAAGAACGGGCCGTGCAAATATTGAAGAAAACCACTCGAAGGTTCGAAGATACGACGAAACCTCAACAATGGCGCTGGGTGCCTACAGCACATAACCCAGCCGATGACGCCACAAGGGACATCCCAAGGAACTTTGACGGGGGCCACCGATGGTTCACTGGCCCGGAGTTCCTTCACGGGGGAGAAGACGGATGGCCGAAAGCACGCTCTTTCAAACGCGAGCCGACAGAAGAGGAAAAGGAAGGACATACGATCGCCGTCGTCCGGGAACGTGAATACTCTACTCCAGATCCGGACAGATTTTCACGATGGACGAGGATGGTGAGGGCGATGGCAAGGGTCTTTCAATTTATCGACTTGTGCAGAAGGAAGGAAACGGTGAGCGTCGCAATCGACCAAACGTGGAAGAAGGTCCCAAAAAGGAAGAAAGAGCAGCTCTACAAGCGACCTGCTAAAGTAGGAAACAAGGAAAGGCAGTATCTGCCATTGAAAGCAGCCTATCTGGACAAAGCCGAGAAGGTATTGCTTATGAGAAGTCAAACGGAAAGCTGCATCAAGGATACAGGCAAATTACGGAAATTGGATATAATGGAAGAAGGCGGCCTCCTGAGACTACGGGGGAGGATCGACGCCGCGAGTGAAGTTACGGAACATTATAAAAGGCCGGTAATCTTGGACAGCAAACATAGAGTGGCTCGGTTGCTGATCAGTCACTATCATGAAAAGTTTAATCACGGAAATCACGCTACGGTAATCAACGAGATCCGACAAAGGTACTGGATCCTGGGGCTGCGGTCGGCTGTAAGAGCGACAAAGAAAGAGTGTCGTTGGTGTTATCTACATAACAAAGCGCCGCAGCAAACGAAGATGGGCGACCTACCTAAAGAAAGGTTGCAGATTGGTGCTCATCCTTTTTCCAGTACAGGGGTGGATTACTTCGGACCGATGAGCGTGACAATAGGACGTCGCCACGAGAAAAGATGGGGCGCTCTGTTCACCTGCCTAACCACACGGGCGGTGCACATAGAGCTGGCGGCTTCCCTTTCTACGGATTCAATGATCCTTGCCCTACGAAGGATGGCAGCGAGACGAGGTATGCCCAAAACTATCTTCAGTGACAACGGGACGAACTTCGTGGGAGCGAGCAAGGAACTACAGGAAGCGCTGAAAGGTCTTGAGACAGATGACTTCGCCACACAGCTCGATCACCTGGGCGTGCGGTGGAAGTTCATAGCGCCCGGTGCTCCTAACATGGGAGGAGCCTGGGAGCGCTTAGTACGATCCATCAAGACGGCGCTAGCTGTGACGCTCAGGGAGCGTCACCCCCGAGAAGAGGTACTGCACACGCTACTGCTCGAGGCCGAGCACGTGGTCAATTCTAGGCCTCTAGTAACTACAGACGAGGCGAATGAAGAGGACGGACTGACCCCAAACCACTTCCTGATCGGGAGGTCCTGCGGCGCCCCTAGGTTGGGGGCATTCACCGAAGAGGACCTCATCGGTCGCCGGACGTGGCGGACGGCGCAGAGGTTATCCGACCTCTTTTGGGCGCGCTGGGTGCGAGAGTACCTACCAACTCTTGTGCCTAGGCGCATCGACGGCAGCACCACTACTCGGGATCTACAGTGTGGGGACACGGTCCTCATTGTTGACCCCACATTACCACGCAACACATGGCCTCGTGGCGTCGTCACCCGAACCTACCCTGGGCCTGACGGACGCACGAGGATTGTAGACGTGCGCACGGCGCATGGCGCGCTCAAGCGCCCCACTTCTAAGACTGTGCTACTGGTCCCTAGCGACAACTCTAACGTTGCGAAAGGGCCGGTGAGCCGCCGAGCATCGGTCGTCGTGTCGCCGAGCCAGGATCATCGGTCTTCGGGTCGGCGCGAGCAGGGAACGACGAGCCCCGAGCCTGCCCACTCTCCAGCCACGACGGAGGACGTCGCCTTGCGAGGAGTTGGTGCTCAGCACAAGGGGGAGGATGTCGGCGACGACCCACGAAAGACGACGCACGCCAAAGTGTACGTCGGCGCAAGCGCGAATTAGGTTCGCGAGTGAAGATAGATATTCATATAGGTAATCGTGTCGCGCGATGTGATACGCGACACATGAATGTCTATCTCACTCGCACTCGTAGGTTAAGTTTACGTAATTATGTTTAATTTAGATTGTAGGATAATTATATTAATTACGCTCATGTGATACTTAGAAAGATAATAAAAGTTAGTCCTACGAGTAGGCAGTAGACGAACCTACATTACCGCGAAATATGTAATATCTTAAGTGCTTTGGTTGATTTTCTATAATTATTTTTATTTATAAGATTAGACGAAAATTGTGTTTTTTAGATTTAAATCATTTAAGTTAAGGTATAAATAAAGGTCGAGTGACCACAAAATAGGGCAAATATGATACGGGGGCATTGTGCCCATCATTTACAACCTTTATTATGTACCTTATATGAACAATAAATAAATGATAGGCAAAAAGGTGGTCGACCGCAAGTGAATAATTGGTAGAAAATTAGGAAATTAGAAATTTAATTAGGGCGCTTTCCTTTCGGTCACGCCTCGCGGTATATAGGCGCGCGAGGTCGGGACCGAAAGTGTGATAAGTGTGAGCGCAACAGTGAAGACAAGAAACAGTCAGGAAGCAATACTAGAAGCAAGGAAGTAGTCAGGAAGTAATACAAGAAGTCTTCAAGAAGGGAAGCTAGAATAGAACAGCTGATCCGGTCTAGGCTTAGGTCTTACGGTCGATCCCTTCGCGCCACCACACCACAGAAGAGGTTGTTTCCATTTACAATCAAGCAGTAGGCAATAGTAGAGGTCATCTACCTCACGCCTCCCCAGTTAGAGTAAGGACGATAGCGCGCCAGTCCACCCCCCGCAGCTGACGTAGCGCCGGCTCAACCTTGAGCGGCTTAACAGCTGCTCGGTTCGCTCGTCAGCGGGCGCGTATATAAGTCGGACCCGCAACGCGCTCATATGAGCGGCGCGGTGTGTGCGGTCCGCAACACCCACCTCGGCGCATGATGTGCTTGTGCATGGGCAAGCGACGCATTTTTTGACAATTCTTCCAAAGCTAAGCTTAACGCAAGCGTGTAGCATCTCCGTGCGCACCGCGGTGGGTTTGCGGCTTTATAGGTTCGGGCTTAGACCACAGTAAAGCTTAGAATCATAACATGTGTTGGAAAATATAAATAGAGTTATTTTATGAGTAAGGCTAAGTTTACTTGTTAAGCGCATTAACACACACATGTCAACACACAATCAAATTTATTAGAGTTATAAGATGATAACTGACGCTCGTCACTCTGTTTCAGTTGTCGAAAATAAACAAAACTACTAGAAAAATATGTAGAACCGCGATGGAAGCGTGTGCTTCAACTGAATAGCAAACAGACGTAGGTATAGGTAATCTTAATAATCACACGTTGCGCGCATCAAAGCGCGATAGCCTGCGTCCTTTTTCTCTAATCGCCTCATTGTAATTTTATGATCGGTAGGTTGTAAGTAAAAACCAGGCTGTTAAATGCGAGATTGAATTAGTAATAGGGTCCCATTTTTACCCTTTTGGTTCGGAACCCTAAAAACGCGCGTCAAACTTTTTGTCTTCTGAATATAACCTATAACTGGACGTAGTTGTTTAAAAAACCGTGGACAATCTGTTATTCATCCAAGTTGCTTGTTACTAAGCAACAGAAGTTATTTGACATTCGTATTTTTTTCCAAGACGACATAATGCCAGAAAATGCAAGAAGATAAAAAGATTAAGAGGCTGCCAGTCGCTGATTGCTCTTTTTCGAAACGAAAAAAGAAATACTTCTGAACAAGCCATATCTCCTATTTTTATAAGTATATTACTTCAGGTTCCTACCTAGACTTCTATTAAGCTGAAAACATAATAGCAGAAACTTTTCACGATAAAGATATTATTTCAAAATGATACGTTTTAGAATTTTTGATCGAAATATTTTATATACCTACTATTAAAATCAACTTGTGATTTATTGTTAAAGATAGGTAATATGTAGATCTAGATTTCTATTAGGATAGATTTTTGATAAGTAATTATACATAATTTATATCATTAATTTATTCGAAAAGCTAAGGCGGACCACGCGCTGACGTGTGTTTGTCATCATTGCAGCGGTCGGTAGGATTATTTATCGAAGTGATTAAAGGTGGGTACATCTTTATTCACATATACTATACATTATAAAATAGGAGATGTGGCTTGTTCACAAGTATTTCTTTTTTCGTTTCGAACAAAAATAATCGTCGACTGGCAGCGTCTTAAAGCTCTAAATCTGTAGCTCCTAGCAAATCCCTAGTGCTGTTAGACACTCGTTTTCTCATAAACATCCCTGACCTAAGGAACTTATACAAAACCAAAGAAAACAGTATCTATACTTATAATAAATCTGTAGAGAGGTCAATTCTGTACATGAAATATATTTCCAAAATAACTATCGGGGGATGATTAGGGATCGATACTGATGCCAAAAATGCAATCAGTAAATTTTTTGTCTGTCTGTCTGTCTGTCTGTCTGTCTGTCTGTCTGTCTGTCTGTCTGTCTGTATAACCGTTATAGAAACAAAAACTACTGGACGGATTTTAATGAAACTTGGTACAATTATTGTTTATACTCCTGAGCTGGTTATAGTATACTTTTCATCACGCTACAATCAATAGGAGCAGAGCAGTGAAGGGAAATGTTGGGAAAACGGGAGTAGTTACTGCATTTCTTAAGCTTCCGTCGCGTGTGCAACCTTAATGGTTAAAGCTACACAGAAATCATGTATGACGGAAATGTTCTCCTTAAAATTATATAAAAAATATCCCACGACAGCATATGTTTATCTTTTATGGTTGACTCACAATAACACGTGTAACTCCCGATAGCTTAGCAGTTCGAAGCTTTCTGATTATATTTGTCTACTCTTACGTTTATAACACTCTCAGTCATCCCTAATTAAAAAAGTTTACAATATTAACTATTCCATAAAAAAGAATCATAGAAATCGGTATAGAAACACCAAAGTTATACATGAAATACGCTAATAATAAGCCATCGCGCGTGAATACTGAATCATGCTATAAGGATTATTTTTGTATATAAGGTCGCGAACGCACAGGCAGGCGGCTTGCTTAGCGCCTAGAGGCGAGTCACCTAGCGAGTAGCTTCGTAAAACGAACATTCTCGAACGTTCGCGACCGGCCTAGCAGCTAGGCGTCAAGCATGCGTCAAGCGCGCAGTGCGGCCGGTCGCGAACGTTCGAGAATCGGTCGCCGCGCTCGACGCGTCTCGCGGCCGAAGGTATGAAAAGGCGTCCGAGCGCGAGCGTCATACAACTTTTGTGTGATACTGCGCAGCCGGACCCACCGTGTTTAAGGGTTAAAATGCAGTTACAAATCTATGGAAATGTACAAATTGTACTCCAGTCTAGAAGAATTCGCTGTAGACCTCAGAGTTTGTACGAAGTGTGATTGCTACAATCAATCCAAAAAATATCGTTTTTGGAACGAAGTTCCTTAAGGCGCGTTGCGTAGGAGGCTAGACGGAAAAAAATCGGACGAAAAGTTGTCACGAGTCACGACACCTTTTGCTATAGTGTAGTAAGCCGTGCGGCGTGCGCATGTTTCTCTGTCTGTCTTTCTCTCTCTCATAGAAAGCAAGCCAATTATTTTCGTTTCGTCTTTCTATTTTGCTTTGAACAGTATACTGTCGCGACGATTATTTTTGTTTTGTTAAGTTTATACAGGTTTTTTGTACATAATAAATATAATAGAAAATTCTGCACAAGTTCCGGATATTGCTGATGGAGTAGGTACATTTTTCGAACAATCGGCCGTGCATCGAATCCATTGATGCACGGCCGGTATTCGAACTCGAAATTAATAATATATACCTAACCTAACCTAACTACATGAATTCAATAATTCAATTTTAAACTTTTTTTTACTTTACTTATAGTAAAGTACCTACCACCTATTTACCGATATACTTTACCGATAGTGGTAAAATAGCGCCACCTGCCAGCGGAATTGCAAACATCTTTCATCATTGGTTTACCTCTCAAACCCCGAGCGGTCGCATGAGACCGCGAAAAGTACCTATAATAACGCAGTAACATCAAATGAAACTAGATGGCGCTAGAATGCAAAAATCACATTTGTTGTATGGGAGCCCCCCTTAAGGCGCTCTATAAATAAAAATAAACTCTATAATGGGCGTGACTATCCCAAGTTTTGGCGCGAAATCGCGATACGCGCCGTGCTGACATCGCCGCGGATTACTAATAATGTTACTACGTAACAGATACATCACTTCCCCGCAGAACGACAAATACCTACGCTTTATTTACCTAAACTTTCTAGATGTCAAACGACGCAAGGAAATATGAGCTTAACTGCTTTGACTCAACGGCACGTTTCAAGTGCACAGCGGGCGATGACGTCTGCCAGTATTAAATTACCTTAGGGTTGACCCAATAAAAATGTTTCATTTTTTTATAAAATGGTCAATTTGTTTTTTTAGAAATAGCTAAATAAATAAAAGTGTATTAAGCGGTGTTGGTCGAGTAGGAGGTAACTCAACTTTTAATTTTAAGGTCGTGGGTTCGAATCCCAGCGTGCATCAATGGATTTTTTGTAAGAAATAAAATCCAGTTAGTCCTACTTCCTACTAATATTATAAATGCGAAAGTTTGTGAGTTTGTTCGTATGTTTATGCCTCAATCAGGCCAAAACAACAAAACGGATTAAAATGAAATTTGCTGTAGATGTAGGTATAATGCTCGAATAAATCATAGACTACTTTAAAATAAAAACATTCCCAAAATGATGTATAGATGGATCTGGTGTGCAAAATCTGACATAAGTCTTCATAGCAACGTGCGTTACTCTATGCGATTATTAAAATTTTGACAGGATTTTTTTTTTCTGTCGCGAGTCTGCTATAGGCAATACGCTAAAAAGTTCTTATTTCTTCAAGTTATACGCGAGTGAAACCGCGGGGTACAGCTAGTCATTAATATAAGTGCAACACAAGTCGCGATAAAAACAGAGTTCGAATCAGATGAACCTACGTTGACTTTATTAATCTGTGACACCAATTTGGTCAAATTTAAAAGTTGGATTTGATTATCATAATTTATTTTTGCTATTTGTCTCGATATGTTAGCTAAGGGTTCTTCGTCCTTACTTTTAGAGATAACATGATCGTCGCTGCCAAGTTTATTTTGGAGAATGTCTCTAATGTTCATTAATAACGCTTCCATGTTTTCATTATTTACAGCAACAGACGTTACATTTTCATCTTTATTATGGTCATATTTATTTATATTACATGTTACACCATTGACATTCTCATGATTGTTTTCAACGAAGTTAATCGCAGTTATCTTAAATGGTACTTTATTTTGCTGGAAATTCACTAATAGATTGCATGGTATCGGGTTGTCACCAATGCTAAGTTCTGTTAGATTTAAAAAATCGGCTGTATCAATAGTTTCAATTCTATTATGATCTGCTACTAAATGATGCAATTGTTTCAGTTCGTAGAATCTTTCATTTTGTAAACTATCAATTTTGTTGTATGATATGTCTAATGATTCTAAAAAAATGCTACCTCGGAAAATTCCATAGGTGATAGTTGTAAGGTAGTTGTGCGAGATGTTGAGTGATCTTAGTCAGGTATTATCTTTGAATACCCCTGGTTCGATGTAAGTAATTTGATTATAACTCAAATCAAGATTTTCTAAGTTATTTAAGTTAGTAAAACATCTAAATTCTACTTTAGATATTTCGTTATGGCTCAATACCAATTTATATAAATATTCTAAACCGTTTAACTTAAGTGATGTGATATTTTGAATGGCAGTATCTGTGATTACAACATAAGATAGTGAGGAATTTCCTGATTCTTGAAAAGATATATCAGTTTTAGTGCCAGACAGACAAAGGAAATTAAAGTTGTGTTTATTAATAAACGGGTGCATATTGAACAATACATTTGGATTATATGACAAGTCCAGAGAACGTATGTTTACTAGGTTTGCAACTATTGAGTCTATATTTTCTATTTCATTGTGAGACACTTTCAGAACTGATAATAATACCATTTGGCTAAATGTTTCGGCACATAAGGTCTTGATATGATTGTTATTTAAATACAAAATGTCAAGTTTGGAGATATGAGTATTATTAACAATAAACTCTCTGATATTGTTATGAGATAAGTCAAGTATTTCCAAAGCACCTGTGTGAATAAAAGAATTAAACTCAAGCGTTTGTATTTTACTGTGAGATATATTTAGTTTTGTTAAATGAATCATTCCGTTAAATGATCCGTTTTGTATCGTAGTGAACAACGAACAAGATATGTCTAGATCAGGCAGAGAATTTAAACCTTCAAATGTATTTTCTTTCAGAGTTCCGTTAAGCGAATTGTTTGATATCTGAAAACTTATTAAATTTTTGAGCGATTCAAAAGTATTAAATTCAATGCGAGATATTTGATTATTAGAAATATCTAAAAACTGTAAAGAAACTAAGCCCTGAAAGTGTTCGTGTTTAATGACAGTTAAAGAGTTGTTTCTAATAGATAATGACTCTAAACTTTCTAGATTATCTTTTTGAAATTCAATGTTTATTAATTTGTTGTTAGACAAATCTAACGTCTTTAAATTTAATAACTTGTTTAAACATTTAAAAGAATCTGATGTCTTCATTTCATTGTTTTGAAGTGACAATGTCACAAGTTGCCCGAGTTTACAAATATCTAACGCATCCAACTCATTGTGACTAATGTCCAAGCTATGTAAATTTTGCAAATTAAATTTATTATTTACGCTTGTAATTAAGTTAGATTTTAAATTTAATATTTCTAGCCCTGTCAGAGCATTAAAGTCGTTAGCCTTTACATTCGTCAGTTTATTTTCACTCAAGTCCAGTGTTTCGAGTTTAGTAAGCCTGAACAAAGATGCATCGATATCAGACAATCTGTTGTGAGACATGTTTAAATTAATCAGCTTTTTTACACCTTCAAATGACCTTGGACTAAAAGAGGTGATACTATTATATGACAAATCCAACACGGTAAGATTATCAAATGAATCCAAAGCAGGTACCTCCACCATATTATTGTAAGAGAGATTTATGTTTTCGAGTTTTCCCAACTGTTCTTCTTTATTTTGCTGTAAGTCTGTGATATTGTTGTGACATAAATTAATTTCTTTTAGAGAAGGCAATTCGTTTGAGTATGTTAATTTTACATTGTTTTTTAAATCATTATTTGAAAATTTTATACTAACAAGATTATCCATTTGTGCTATGTTTGGAAACTCAATAAATTTGTTATCACTTAGATCTAAAGAAGTTATGATGTTAAATATTTTAGAAAACCTACCATAATATATAGGCAATGGAAGAGTATTTATAGATTGGACTTTGTAAACTAACTTAATGGGATACATTATAGTCCCATCATAATTAAAGATAGTAGTAGGTGTACACACATCATTGTCATAATGCTTGTAATGATTCCAGTAATACAAGTCTTCAAATTCATCATTGCAGATTATAAGTTTTTCACAAGTTGATGTGTCAAAAGTTTCATCGCACAAGGCACTGGCGGTCAAAATCAAACCTGAAACCAAAATAAACGTATTAAGGCGCATAATACCCTGAAACTCACCTAAAATTTTCCAGGACAGACTGACACGACATCATGTTATTTTATATCCTCCATGATATAAGTGACATTATCGATGACACTTTGAAATATATCTTAAGGGGCTCCCAGTCGCTGATTGCTCTTTTTCGAAACGAAAAAATAAATACTTCTGAACAAGCCACATCTCCTATTTTTATAAGTATTGTTAGAAATCAGGATGGAAATAGGGTTTTTAAGAAATTAAATGACAAAACAAAAATAATCATAATCGAGCGAAAATAATTTAAGAGACGTCCGTCACGTTCGAAAGCCAAGAAAGAAGTGCCTCGTGCGACCAACGAGCTTTGTTCGGGCTATGGTTCGGGCTATGGTTCGGCTTTGTTCGGACTTGGCCCCGCCCACTGAAGAGATATTCCTAACACGGCCTCTCCTGACCATGCGGCGTCCTCGACCGCCTTATTCAAGATAGATACCTCGCGATCTGGAAGGTCATCAGCTGGTTAATCGTCTTCTGTAACAACACACATCGTTACCAAGCTGAAAACAGTCGGAGAACTAAGTCGATTTTGCATTACGATCGTGAGCGTGCACACAAACCATCGTAAGCGAAACCGAGTTCACTCAAAAGCCTCACATAACAAAGTTTTGTAATTTAACGTAAAATTCGAAAAGCACAAACGACAAACTTCGGATCTTCGTTGTTGTGCCGCATAACGAAAGCATTAGGTTTTTAACTGCGATCGCTATGCCCCGCGATACAAGCACAAAGTTCGCTTATCGCGTCTCCTTGACCATAGCCTAGGCTTCCAGTTCGCTTGCTATGGCCACTACTCGCATAACAACTGCATGAAAACAATGCCGTTTTCGTGACATAACACACGTCGACTATTCACAGTCACGAAACTATAGAGACGTGGCTAGAAACATAATCTACTGGTGTCATTCACATAAGAAATTTCAGTAACATAGCTTGCGCTATTTACAAACGTAACATAGCTTGCGCTATTTACAAACGTAACATAGCTTGCGCTATTTACAAACGTAACATAGAGTACGTTAGCAATTCACTTCATATGGAAGTAAGTGAATTGTCCAACGATGTCTATTTACCAAACGTAACATAGCTTGCGCTATTTACAAACGTAACATAGCTTGCGCTATTTACCAACGTAACATAGCTTGCGCTATTTACCAACGTAACATAGCTTGCGCTATTTACCAACGTAACATAGCTTGCGCTATTTACCAACGTAACATAGCTTGCGCTATTTACCAACGTAACATAGCTTGCGCTATTTACAAACGTAACATAGCTTGCGCTATTTACCAACGTAACATAGCTTGCGCTATTTACAAACGTAACATAGCTTGCGCTATTTACCAACGTAACATAGCTTGCGCTATTTACCAACGTAACATAGCTTGCGCTATTTACCAACGTAACATAGCTTGCGCTATTTACCAACGTAACATAGCTTGCGCTATTTACCAACGTAACATAGCTTGCGCTATTTACCAACGTAACATAGCTTGCGCTATTTACCAACGTAACATAGCTTGCGCTATTTACCAACGTAACATAGCTTGCGCTATTTACCAACGTAACATAGCTTGCGCTATTTACAAACGTAACATAGCTTGCGCTATTTACCAACGTAACATAGCTTGCGCTATTTACCAACGTAACATAGCTTGCGCTATTTACCAACGTAACATAGCTTGCGCTATTTACCAACGTAACATAGAGTACGTTAGCAATTCACTTCATATGGAAGTAAGTGAATTGTCCAACGATGTCTATTTACCAAAATAAAGTTAAGGTGACATAGCTTACGCTATTCACAAACGTAGACACGGAGATTGTAACTAACTCGGGCACGCAGCGCACCATTCGGGGCACCACTCGCCTTGCCAAGGTACTACGTACTGCGCTGCAGCCTGCGTAGACTTTCGGCATCCTCTGCTTGGCAGCAGCCTCTTCTCTATGACAGCATCCGGTGAGGTTAGGACCACCTGCAACATAACGCAACAAACACGTCTGCCCGACTATGCGACAAACGCGGCGACTAACGCACCGGCATTGCGACTAACGCAGCGACGAACGCACGGGTATTGCGACTAACGCAGCGACGAACGCACGGGTATTGCGACTAACGCAGCGACGAACGCACGGGTATTGCGACTAACGTAGACCCGAAGACTGCAGGCAGCCCAGGCACGCAGCGCGCGACTCGAAGACTGTAGGCAGCTCAGGCCTGCAGCGCGCGACTCGAGGCATCACACGCCCCGCGACGGCACCATCAACTTTGCAGCCGCACAGCTTAGAGCCTTAACGACTCGGTAAGGCCCTTGCATACCGGGGTTCAACTTCCCTTGAGAGAGCATACCTGAAGACAAAAACAAAATCATGTACACACGATCACACAATCGTAGAACACACAGAAAAACAGCTGTCTATGTTAACAACATCATCCTGTTGTGCCTGGTTTTCCACTAGCCGTTCGGCCGTCCTTTGTTGATCTTTCATTCGCGATCAGATGTTGCCCGATTGACAACAACGTCTCGCTACTCATTGCGGTGTATACCCACCCTCTCGACTTGCTACGTCCTCGGCGAGCGTGAATAACAGCATGGCTGGAATCAGAACTACAACATTATGTACGCCGTGGGATGTACCCTAGCGAAAAACTGCGCGAAAACCAACCACGTGAGTGCGGGCTACGTGAACGCCAATGTCGTGGACATCGCAAACAATGCTCACGCGATCGGGATCGAAGCGATCTATTTATTTCGCGTTATTTACTCTAAAAATACGACCAAACAAAAGAAAATCACAAAAAGAGGGTATTCCGATTTTTCATCGTTACTAGAAAACGTTTCAGAGTTACAGCTTATAGGGCTTACCATGTTGGATATGTTTACTAGAACAAAGTGGCGTTAACTCACGCTTAAATATAGACCATGTGCGGGCATTATGATCATCTCAGCTAACCAAACCTTGGCGTCTTTAAGACCTGAAACTTGAACGTGGGGTTGTACGAGACTTCTTAGGTAGGTAAGCAAAGCGCATATCGTTTTCATTAGAATTATAAATTCACCAAAAAAATCAGGTAGTCGTGATGGCACTGTTGATAGTGTTGCGACCTATATGAGCAACGATAATATAATCGACCTCCATACGCCTCCGGCGTGACGGCAATCAACACTCAATGATCGTGATTGGGACCTATCTCGCGAATATGCCATAGTTGCGTCGTGGCATAAGAAAAGCTTGTCGAGCCTGACCTTGTACGATCCGCTTTGTGATCGGTAGCACGACAAACCTCGCAAACAGAAAGGCGCACGGACATGAGAGCCTCCTTTCGAGCGATGCTTTGATTGATCACGTGATGTACTTCGCGGTATTTCACATAAGAAATAATAAAAATGTACTTACGTGAAGGTTTACATAAAAAATCACAACAAAAGCAAAACTTGAAAGTTTTCACTAATTGCGGGTAGTCTTGTTCCCTTTTAATGTATTCTTGGCTCTTTATCGTATTTCTTCTTTTAAACACACAAACACAATACTTATCACTTGTTTGGATGGTAAACGGCCTTAGACGAGTGATCAGTTACGATCCCACTTCTGATGTTAGAAATCAGGATGGAAATAGGGTTTTTAAGAAATTAAATGACAAAACAAAAATAATCATAATCGAGCGAAAATAATTTAAGAGACGTCCGTCACGTTCGAAAGCCAAGAAAGAAGTGCCTCGTGCGACCAACGAGCTTTGTTCGGGCTATGGTTCGGGCTATGGTTCGGCTTTGTTCGGACTTGGCCCCGCCCACTGAAGAGATATTCCTAACAGTATATTACTTCAGGTTCCTACCTAGATTTCTATTAAGCTTAAAACATAATAGCAGAAACTTTTCACGATAAATATATTATTTCAAAATGATACGTTTTAAAATTTATGATCGAAATATTTTATATACCTACTATTAAAATCAACTTGTGATTTATTGTTAAAGATAATATGTAGATCTAGATTTCTATTAGAATAGATTTTTGATAAGTAATTATAAATAATTTATATCATTAATTTATTCAAAAAGCTAAGGCGGACCACGCGCCGACGTGTATTTGTCGTCATTGCAGCGGTCGGTAGGATATTTATCGAAGTGATTAAAGATGGGTACATCTTTATTCACATATACTATACATTATAAAATAGGAGATGTGGCTTGTTCACAAGTATTTATTTTTTCGTTTCGAACAAAAACAATCGTCGACTGGGAGCGCCTTTATCACTGAATTAACAAAATATAAAGTTCTGTAAATTAAATCTGATAACCTGATGGAAAAGCGAGGTCAACTAACACAAATATTTATTAGATAAAAGAAGGCCCAACCTAGTGATAAATTTAACTAATTTTGGGTACAGAAAAATAATTTGAACATTCAAATTTTCCTACTTTTTGTGGAAAATTAGAAAACTGCGATGTGCTTAGTTACTTCCAAAGTTATCTTAGTTGTTAAGTAAAGCTTTAATTTTATCAGTTTCACAAACGAAAACTAGCTATTTAATGGTTAGTTGAATGGAAAATGTCATTGTAAGATTACGATCTATTTATGAATTGCAGCAAAAAGTAATTAACTGGGCTCACAGCTCAGTTGGTAGTAACTCTGCCTTTCTGCGCTGTAGGTTGTGGGTTCGAACCCCACCCAGGGCAAATATTTATGTAGTGAACATAGATGTTTGTTCTGTATTTGGGTGTTAATATCACTACATAGTATAAAGCAAAGTCGCTTTCCGCTTCCCGCGTCTGTATGTCTGTATGTATGTTTGCTTATATCTTTAAAACTACACAACGGATTTTGATGCGGTTTTTTTTAATAGATAGAGTGATTCAGGAGGAAGGTTTATATGTATAATAACATGCTACCCGTGCGAAGCCGGGGCGGGTCGCTAGTGTATAATAAGTATAAATATGTATTTACAAAAAAGTATATGGTATTCAATCAGTTATCTGGTTCCCATAGTACAAGCTTTGCTTAATTTAGGGCTAGATGGCGCTGTGTGTAAAGTCCGCCAATATGTATTTATTATTTATTTAATTACAGGCTGCTTTCCTCATTGCTACTCAGCCATTGTTCAATTTGTATGCTCAGTACTTGTGGCTTTAACCAGTAACATGTCAACTATATGATCGAGAAAGAGTACCTAAATGTTATAACTCTTAAGTTAATATGTACCCATCAGAAACGAGTCCCACACCTTGAACGACACATCTACAGAGATGCACAAAACCAAGGATCGAAAAATACATCCATAAACGGTCACTGTTTCTATCGGTTAATTCACGATTCAAAAACTGAAAACTACCTAAACTACCTAACTAATTAATAATTAAATAGGTATACTTACCACAAATGATACTCAAAACCAAAATCAGACTAAAAGTGCGGCCGGCCATTATTACGGAGGTTCAAACTTTTTGGTCGTTCTATGAAAGACTGCCTGTCTTATCTGAAAAATATACATTAAAAAATCCTTATTAATCACTGACAGACATAAGTCTAGATCACTGAAATTTCATTAAGTAATAATAATAATAGGATCACGACTGTCATCTTTAAGCGCTCAGAGGCACATTCAAATATTACATTTGGCCCATGCCCACATTATGCAGTAGTTAGCATTCCATACGTGACAGGTTGCAAGCTCGTTGCCGCATGTAAGAATACTATCTCACGAAGTTTTCCTTTGCCATTGTAAGCACGTGTCAATACGTAGGTACTACCTATATACATTTTTCGTTAAAAAATATAATGAATACACGGCTTGGATTCTAACCCACGACCAGAAAATTTAACCTCTATGAGTGTGTGCAGCTAAGGGCTACTTTTTGTTTAGAAATAACTTCTCGCGATCGAAGTCGCAGTAGTTTCCAATAGTTATTGCATGAATTCACTTACTTGGTATTTCACATTACTATTTTTCAAACTTTTTAGTTAAATATAATATTATTCAGCGCGTAAAGGTAGCTCAATCGAAGAGTGACACGTTAGAACTCGCATTCGCATAACACTGAGCTTAAAACGCAAAAATAATTAAAATGACTGTTGTTATAATTGTCATTATCATGTAACGTGATAAGAAACGTGACAAGTTTTTGGGCTGTTCATTGTTCGATCTATACTTATATTATGAAGAAGAGAAAGGAAAGATTTGTATTTTTGTATGTTTATAACGAATAAACTCAAAAACTACTTAACCGATTTCAACAATTCTTTCACTTTCGAATGCTCCATTATTTCTGAGTAGCATAAGGCTATAATGTATTACAAGAAAAGTTAAGGGATCCATACTAAAACTTCAATAATGTAACCCATGGTGTTAAAAAAATTGCATTAAAATCATTAGTATGTACTGGTAGGTAGTGACGCCGGCTTACCCTCGTATTCAAGAACGACACTGTGAGAACACGCACCCACAGTGGACGAACTCTTTTTTCATAAACATCACTTTATGTGTTGTGCGACACTGCAAAGTGTGACTAGAGGCACATTGTCGTGTGCCTCTAGCCAAAGTTGAGCTCTAAAGGCACACGGTAGCGTGCGCCATAGTGCCGCTCAACACATAAAGTGATGTTTATGAAAAAAGATTTCGTCCACTGTGGGTGCGTGTTCTCATAGTGTCGTTCTTGAATACGAGGGTTAGACTTCCAATAAGTCTTTATTTACAAATTATAATATAAACATGTAATACATAGTATGTAATTTCTAAGTAGGTGCGGTAGGCATCCTCTCAGATCTCCAGGCGATACAGATATCATTTTTTTTATATAAAGAGATAAGCTTAAAACTATAATCTCCAAGTAGACCTCAGATCATGTTTCTATCTTAACACTAAACAGACGACAATTTATTTTTAATTACTCTGTTTTTTATTGTGTAAATATTGTATTAATCTACCGAAACAAGTATTTTCATTTAAATTGCTAAAGGTCTAAGTGTTATTTAAGTGAATTAAAAGAATAAATTACTCAGAATATATTTTATTAAACTCTGTTAGTACCTCCTACTACAGCATACAGGGAGTAAAAATTCCTTATCTACAATATAATATAACATTAAATACAAACTTATGTACTAGGAGTAAAACTTCTAACTTACAATACTTAATTTACTAAAGTAATCTGAATAATATACACAGGATCTCATCATTGTTCATAATATTGTACTTTTGGAAACGCAATAAAAACATTTATTATTATTATTATTATTATTATTATTATTATTATAGGATGCGAAACTGAAAGTGGATGTTCATACTATGCAATGTAACTAAATAAGTAAGTATTTAAATCAAAAGTGCAAACTTAAAACAAGTAAATAATTTTTTTGATGAATGCAGAATCGTTTTTCACAATAACCGCAAAACATACAGTTTTTTATGACAAAGATAACTTATGGATTGAATCTAGATAAATTATAGACAGGAACACGATTGGTGATACTTTTATCGATAAATTTATTTTCCAAAGTTGTCTCTTCCTAAACACTAATTTCGTTTATACGCAAAACTATGAATAGCTAAACAGTTCATTTTTATAATTCGTTAGAAAATCCTAGGTAAATTATAGATGGTTTTCAAGATAATGCAGTTTTATCACTTTTTCCGTCATATCCGAGTACATCAACAAAAAATACAAGCATCTTAAGTGTTTATTTATTACCTAACATTAAGTTTCATAGATAAAATGATTTATTTATTATTATTTATTTATTACGTCGCTTGTTATTTGACATTGTCACTTTTGTCGACAACGACGTTAGTGACGTCTATTAAAGAAAATAATATAAGAACGCTTACAACGCCGAATCCATAGCATCCGGCAAATCCCTGGTGCTGATAGACAGCCGCTTTCTCATAAACAATCCTGACCTGTAGAACTTATACAAAACCAAACAAACTAATATCAGTAATATAAGTGCAACACAAGTTTCGGTGAAAATAGGCTTAGAATCAGATGAACCTGCGCTGAGTTCATTATGAACAGGTTCAGGAGCCGTGCGATCCTTAATAGCGGATAATTTTACATCAACCTCATTTAAAATATTGTTTTTTTCAAATGCTATAGTATCTTCTAACTGTTGCTTTAGGTTATTCATGTAATTAACTATGTTGTCGTATGTTGCGTTGTTTTTAGTTATAGGTGCGGAAGTAGTCGGTCGTTTTAGGGGACTTATTGACAGCACCTTCAGTATTTTCTCTAGTAAAATATTTGTGTCGTTTTTATTTGCAATCTGTGAAGCTAATTTAGTCAAATTTGATAGTTGAATTTGGTTTTCATAGTTTGTTTTTTCTATTTGCCTCGATATGTTTGCTAAGGATTCTTCATCCTTACTTTTTGTTACAACATGATCGTTGCTGCCAAGTTTATTAAAAAGAATGTCTCTGATGTTCATTAATATTGCTTCCATATTTTCATTGTCTACAGTAACAGACGTTATGCCTGGATCTTTATTGTGGTCATATTTGTTTTTGTTACACGTTACACCTTCTGAATTCTCATGATTGTCATCAACTAGATTAATCGCAGTAATTTTAAATGGTACTTTACTTTTCCGTAAATTAATTAACAGATTGCATGGTATCGGGTTATCACCAATGCTAAGTTCTTTAAAATCTGATCCTAAAAAATCGGCAGTATCTATAGTTTCAATTCTATTATAATCTGCTATTAAATATGACAACCTTTTCAGTTCGTAGAATCTTTCATTTTGTAAATTATCAATCTTATTGTATGATATGTCTAACGTTTGCAAAAAAGAGGGACCGCGAAATATTCCATAATTGATGGTTGTAAGGTAGTTATGCGAGATGTTGAGTGAGTTTAGTTTGGTATTATCTTTTAGTACTCCTGGTTGAATGTAAGTAATTTGATTATAACTCAAATCAAGCGTGTACAAATTACTTATGTTAGCAAAACATGCAAAGTCTACTCTATATATTTGGTTATGATTCAAATCTAAATTAGTTAAATGTTTTAACCCGTTTAACTTAAGTTTTGTGATGTTTTTAACGCCATTATTTGCTATTTTTATTAGTAGTAGTGGGGTATTTCCTGTGTCTTGAAAAGTCATACCAGTTTTAGTGCCAGATAGAAACAGTTCAGACAACTTGCTTGTATTATTTAACAGGAGCATATTGAACAACAAATTTGGATTATATGAAACATCCAGCGTACTCAAGTCTTTTAAGTTTAAAAATGTAGATGAGTCTATGTTTTCAATTTCATTGTAAGAAACGGACAATCCTGTTAAAAGTAACATTTGGTCAAAAGTTTGGGCATCCAAAGTCTTGATATGATTGTTATTTAAATACAAAATGTCAAGTTTGGAGATATGAGTATTATTGACAATAAACTCTTTGATATTGTTATGAGATAAGTCAAGAGTTACCAAAGCACCTGTGTGAATAAAAGAATTAAACTCAAGCGTTTGTATTTTACTGTAAGAAATATTCAGATTATTTAAAATAACCATTCTATTAAATGATCCGTTTTTTATCGTAGTCAGGAACGAACAAGATATGTCTAGACCAGGCAAAGAATTTAATCCCTCAAATGTATTCTCCTCCAGAGTTCCATTAAGCGGGTTGTTCGAAATCTCAAAACTTGTTAAACTTTTGAGCGATTTGAAAGAATTTGATTCTAAATGAGATATTTTATTATTGGAAAGATCTAAAAACTGTAAAGAATCTAAACCCTGAAAGTGTTCATGTTTAATAACAGTTAAAAAGTTGTTTCCAATTGAAAGTGATTCTAAATTTCCTAGTCTGTCTTTTTCAAATTCAATATTTATTAATTTGTTGTTAGACAAATCTAACTGTTTTAAGTTTGATAACATGTTAAAACATTTCCGCGATAATATTTTAATGTTATTATTTTGAAGTAATAATGTTTCAAGTTGCCCGACGCCATAAAAAGCGTTATCTTCTATAAAATCCAGACGTTGATTACTCAAATCCAATTCAATAACATTCTGCAGTCCTTCGAACATACCTCTTTTAATAGAACCTTCTAAGTTATTCTCGACAATTGAAAACAGTTCAATACTTTTACCTTTAAATATTGTCTTGGGTAATGTCTTCAATTTATTTTTTGCAATCATAATTTTTTTTAGATTGTCATTATTTTTAAATGTATCTTGATCCAACACTTCCAACTCATTGTCACTTATGTCAAAGCTGTGTATATTTCGCAAATTAAAAAACGATTCCTTATCCACGCTTTTAATTAAGTTAGATTTTAAATTTAGAACCGTTAGCGCTGTCAAAGCATAAAAATCGTTAGCTCTTACGTTCCTTAACATGTTCTCGCTCAAGTCCAGTGTTTTGAGTTCAGTGAACCTGAACAAAGATCCGTTGATATCAGATAAGTTGTTGTGAGATATGTTTAAATGAATCAGCTGTTTTACACCTTCGAACGACATTTGACCCAATACGCTAATAAAATTATAAGACAAATCTAACACTGTAAGATTGCTAAATGATTCAAAAACTGCATCTGGAACCTCCAACATATCGTTGTAAGATAGGTTTATGTTTTCGAGTTTTCCCAGAGGCAGTTCTTCGTATTTTTTTGATTTCTGCAAGATTCTGATACGATTGTGAGATAAGTTTATATATTTTAGAGACGGCAATTCGTTCGCGTTAGTTAATTTTAAATTATCAATGAAGTTATTCGACAAGTTTATTGTATCGAGATTTTCCATACTTCTTATGATTGGTAACCTAAAAAAAAAGTTATTACTTATATCTAATGAAATTATGATTTGAAATGTATCAAAATGCTCATGACATTTGGGTAATTGCGTATAAGGATCCTCATTATAATACACGTCTTTGTAAACTAAAGTAATAGGCTTTATAAATCTTCCATTAATATTAATATGACTGGGTGTACAAAATGAAGAATGCGTTTGATATTCATCGCGCGCGTAATAATCCCAATAATGAAGTTTTTGAAATTCATTTTCGCAATACATATTATATTCACATGTTGAATCGTCATAAGTTTGGTTGCAATCTGCATTGACGGTCAATATCAAACCTGAAACCAGAATAGATATTTTAAGGCTCAAAATAAAATAAAAATATAATAAATATTGGCGGACTTTACACACAACACCATCTAGCCCCAAACTGAGCAAAGCTTGTACTATGGGAACCAGATAACTGATAGAATACTTATTTACTTTTTTTTTGTAAATACATACATATTATACATAGTAACACCCAGACTCAGAACAAACATCTATGTTCATCACATAAATGTTAGCTCTGGGTGGGGATCGAACCCACAACCTACAGCGTAGAAGGCAGAGTTACTACCAACTAAGCTGTGAGGCCAGTCATACACAAAATCCTCTTTAATTTTCCAAGAACCATCGTATGCTGCTAAAATATTATCATGTGGTACTCAGTGCTATCGCGATTATTTGTAATTTTCTTGTTATTCTCATAGATCACCAGACGCTCAGATCCTGTGACCTGAGCACTTATTGTATAGTAAAAGTGACAGTTTTGGCATTTGGACGATAAGTTGTCGATACGATAGTGGTTCATGCCCCCCTGAAAGATGTTTAAAGGGGGTCAGTGGCACATCCCAACAATTCATTTGGCACATGCTCACATTTCGCAGTAGTTAGTATTCCATACGTGACAGATTGCAAGCCCATCTCCGCTT
This sequence comes from Hydriomena furcata, assembly GCA_912999785.1. Lineage (NCBI taxonomy): Eukaryota > Metazoa > Arthropoda > Insecta > Lepidoptera > Geometridae > Hydriomena > Hydriomena furcata. Next base: position 11,859,678 of record OU538837.1, read on the forward strand.
ACATGAATACTTACTGGTTTCCTCTCGATGTTATCCTTCACCGTTTTAAGCACGTGTCAATGCGTATTTATCTACATTTGTGCAGCTGAAAAATCCATTGATGCAAAGCCGGGATCAACGAATCCACGTTCTTCGGATTGAAAGTCGAGGTACCTCCCACTCAGCCAACATACTTCTCGAACTAAACTACCCCCAATTCAGGTTTAACCTACACACTATGTGACAAATAAAGTGACACGTTTCGCAACATGTCGCTCAACAACTTCGTGATGTCTCGCGGACAATGTTATGGAACTTTCTACAGGCCACACTAAAAGAGGTATCCCGCGTCACGTAAAATGTTGCGGGACATATTGCAGGACACTGTGCAACGTCGCGTACATTGAGCGTTGCGCCTTAGGGTGAGAGCGCTGGTTGTGGGCATTTAACAAAATTTTAATTTTTAAATCAAAAAAATCAAAAAATCTAAATTATTTATTTCTGTACCCAAAATTACATAAATCTATCACTAGTTTGGGGCTTTTTTAAGTAATAAATACTTGTGTTAGAAGAAAGACCTCGCTCTTCCATATCGAGATTATAGGTTACAGATCAGGCACATAAAATAAACGGTGTATATTGAAAAAAATATTAAAACGATGATTTTTAAACAACATAGAATAGAGTATTTATCTATCTCTTAGAATAAGCAAAGGTTTTGTAACAGGCAATATTTTTTTATTCGTATATAAATAGACAAAACGGGAAATATTTAGTGGTGATCAATCAAGTCTAGAGATATAACACAACTGTCACTAATCAAAACGGACCTTATACAAAGAATTAATACAAATATATTTTAAACAAGTTTGTTTGCTATGCTTAGTTATTGACTGCCAAAATTTAAAATGCCCAAAACCGGGTCTTTGACCCTATGTTGTGAGAAGAAATGTCCCCTAGTGTGTCCCTTTATGCAAACATTTGTCCCACAGCGAGAATCGAACTCGAACGTTGTAACTGAGCTAGCGTCCACTCGTGGACCGTGGGTGAAAGCAAAAATAAAAGGAAATTGAAATAAAAATAAAAAAAAACTATTATAAAATTAATAGGTTGTTACTTTCATAGTAAGATAGGTAGATACTTACACCAAACGATACTTAAACCCAAAATCAAGCTCAAAATACGAGCGGCCATGTTTTAAAGATACAGACTTTTTGGTGGTTCTTTGAAAGTCGGTCAATCTGAAAATTAAATAATTACGTTTAAAAAACTAGAAACAAAACCGATTTGATTTTTGTGGAGGTTTGTTACCCAGGACTATAGGTTTTTGAATATATTAAATACTAGCCGAACTGCGACAGACTTTGTCCTATCCATATTTCAATAATCGCATAGAAAAAAGCACTTTCAGGCAATTGCCATTTTTTTTCTATAACCCTTGTCCGTAGAGAATAAATTACAAATTTTGATAGAATGCGTATGTTAGATTTTTTGCATACCAACGCCATTTACACCAAAATTATCTTTTATTTTATTATTTTGGGAATGTTTTTTTGGATTAAAAACTACCCTATTTTTTAATCAGACATCTTCATCTACAGCAAATTACATCAAAAATAGGGTGGTTTGTAATTCGAAAAACATCTTTAAATCATCCAATGACGCAAAAGAGATGATTTTGAGTGATAAAGGTGTGCAAAAAAAAAATTACATCAGTTTTGACGACTCAATGATACGCATTCTACCAAAAATATTGAACCTATGTACTAATAAGGTCGGAATTTATAATTTACTAGCTGTCCCGACAGACGTTGTCCTGTCAAATGTCAATAATCCCACAGAAAAAAGCACTTTCCGTTTTCCCGATCTTTACGCCACCCTTATCACTTAGGGGTATGAAAAATAGATGTTGGTCGATTCTCAGACCTACTCAATATGCTCACAAAATTTCATGAGAATCGGTCAAGCCGTTTCGGAGGAGTACGGTAACTAACATTGACACATGGAAATTTTATATATTAGATTTTATCAGGACAAGTTTAATAGGTAAAAAAATTGGTTTTCTATGCCATTATTGAAAAGACAGGAAAAAGTATGTCGCGGGTCGGCTAGTAATATGTATTATGGGCCATATAGGGCACACCCTGGAATAGCATACAGGCAACTTTATTCGGGTAAGCATTCCTTTATTCATGTATCACGTGAGCGAAGCCGCAGCAGAAGCTATTTTTAATGTAATGCTTGAGATTACGGCAGAGAGTCTACCCGGATAAGACGGAAAAAGTGATAAAACCGCATTATCTTGATAATCATCAAACTCAAAAAGAAACTGTCTTTAATTTGTGTAGATAGTATGATTATCTAACGAATTATGTAAAAATGAACTGTTTAGCTATTCATAGTTTTGAGTAAAACGAAATTAGTGTTTCGGAAGAGCCAACTTTGTAAAATAAATCTATCGAGAACAGTTTCACCAATCGTGTTTCTGTCTGTAATTTATCTAGGTTAAATACTTAAGTTATTTTTATCATAAAAAAACTGTATGTTTTGTGGTTAAAGTAAAAAACGATTCTGCATTCATAAAAAAAAAATATTACTCGTCTTAAATTGCTTTCCCTGTGGCCTGAGCACGAACCACTATCGTATTGACAACGTACCGTCCTAATGTCAAAAGGGAACACTTTTTGTATAGTAAAAGTGTCAGTTTTGGCATTTGGACGATACATTGTCGATACGAGAGTGGTTCATGCTAACCCCCCTGACCACGATTGTTTTATTGTATGAATTCACTTACCTATTAGGTTTTTACATTATGTGCCGTATTAAAATATTTTCATTTAAAATTATGTATTTTTTTGTCCAACGTGCAACGACCACTCAATTTTAGGAGTGTCACATTGAACTAACGTACACTGCATTATGAGCTGAGCTAACAACGCATAAATAAATTAGGGATCCGTTGAGAACAACAAAAACGGCAATCTATCTTGCACCTAACTCGGTTAGCTTTGAGTATTTATTTGATTGAGCCTTCACCTTGTGCAATCGGCACCACACTGGGGCTCTACATGGCATTAAAGAAATGATAAAAATGATAAGCCCCAAGCCGTGTTTATTACCTAAATCTTCTAGGCTTGGTCGCGAGGAACAGGCGTAGCATCACCTCGCTCCTAAAACGTTTCAAAGTGGTCCTAGTGATTTTTTGTCTTTGACTTTGACTAACTATAGGATGTTTTGGCATGCTGTTTGAAAAATAACTTCACGGGTACGAAGTCACAAGAGCTTCCATTAGCAGAAGATAAAATGTGGGAATTAGCCGTATTTTTTTTTAAACATGCGTATAGCTTATACAGAACCCATTCGCGTTCTGCGCGATCACCCTCGACTACATTATCATTACGCTGACAGGACGCTTTATCAGTATTATCAACTTGCACAGACAAATAAAATGGTTGTCCTATTAACTGTACTGATCTGTTGTCTCTTTCTTTTTTGCAATGGACATGGACATTATGATAACTAAATTAAATTAATATTAAATAAAATCACAACTATAATTCTCAAGTACGACGTCCTCTCAGATCCTTGAAGATAACTAAAGGTGGTAACCAGAAGCACGTCTAAATATCTTTGGCACAGACGCACATTTTTTGGCAGTAGTTAACATTCCATACGTGACAGGTTGCAAGCCCATCATTATACCTATTAACTGGTTTCCTTACTATGTTTTCCTTCGCCGTGTTAATGCGCATATGATTGAAACTGACGTCCTTCTGATCGAAAGTCGAAGCAACTCTCAATAGGCCTAACTCCTTTTTAAGAGAAGGAAGGATTAACCTATGATTATCACTTTTATTCACATTTAAAAAAACATGTGGGTCGAGTGGAGGTCGGTTGGAGACCTCAACCTTTAATCCGAAGATTAGAAGAAGATAAGAAGAATAAAAGTGATAATTAGAGATAAGTTTTAGCTCATTCAATGCATTAATGGCACCTACCTAGCTACCTAGCCTAGTGCTTGTATACTTAGATACTTTTTGTATAAAATAAATACATAAACGGAAAAAACCACCCGTGACTCGTGCCTTCAATAAAAACAAAAACTTTACTTCATCATTTATTTATAAAACTGTCGCAAAAGTGACTACATGAAAATAAAAACAACTACTGATAAGAACGTGCGTACCTATTTAAAAATAGAGCTAAGTTTCATGATTGTTCTAAGCTGTGATTGTTCTAATTAATTTACAACAATGTCAGTACGCCATGTAACAGTACCATGTACTCGGGTGAGAGATGTTTAAGCCGGGTACTCACTAGCGAGTTTTAACTATAACCATTGCACATTACTGTTACCAAAAAACATAGTATGTGTCGCAAGCGGCTCGCAACGAGCCTATATGGGTAATCATTGAGACGTTGAGAGCGAACACTGTGTCAAGCTTACACACTACTCGTTACTCTCTTTGGTTATAGTAACGGCTTACCCAGCTAGAAGTCTCGATAAAGCGCCTCTTGCGGTCATTTAAAGAAACATAATTATTCATAAAAAAAGAGTCTTCTTAAACCACCGCCTCACTTGAAGCTCTATTTAACATTAAAACAGAAAGCAAATAAAATAACGTTATTTAAAAACTTAATAATAAAGGATATTGATTGATCACTGGTTAGAAAATGATAATTCTAAGCTAGACGAATGCTTTTGCCTTATCGGCATCGTCCTGCAGTGATTTCCAAATATATTTCTTCAAATAATACGTCTGCTCCTTCACTGCTTCCAGAATCTTCTGGCTGGTTAGCAGGAGTCTCTCATCTGTCAACCCTGACGGCTGGATCTGAAGGTTCTCTAACATACTCTCCCCTGGGATGCATGGGATCCCGTCCAAGGAATGACCAGAAATCGAACCCTCCAACACAGTGGGACGCATCTTCGAGTACCCATAATTGAAGTTTTTCAATGCTGCGCCCAGCCATTCACAAGTCAAATTATTCCCTTCTAAGTAAACCTTCAAGTTGAACTTGTGGCCGTACCAAGATTCATCTCTCAATACTTGCAGGCCGTTGTACCTAAGAGAAAGTAAGGTCAAAGATTTCAGATCCATAAGCATCTTGGAATCCACCATTCCTAAACTGTTGAAAGAAAGGTCCAAGTTCAAAAGCGACGATAAGCCCCGGAATACGCCGTACTCTATCGACTGGAGTTGGTTGTGAGCTAAACGCAAGGTTCTCAGGTGGCCGATTCGCAAGAACGAAGAAGGTCCTATTTTCTGTATGCGGTTACAACTTAGGTCCAAAAAGCTTAGGACGACCGGCAGTTGTAGAGAGTTCTCATCTAGCTCTTGAATCTTGTTCCGACTCATGTCCAAAGTCTTTAAATCGGTTTGGTACACCAGGTCTATCAACGAAGGATCGGTTATGTTATTGGAGTGCAATACGAGCATTGTCAGTCGCCGGCCTTGTCCAACAGGGATTCGCAATTGGGTCAGTCCATTGTTGGACAAGTCCAAAATGCCACCATCAGGATGAAATCTATCAATATGCAAGTTGTCGAGCTTCTCAATCGCATTGAACGTCATGTTAACGTGCTTCAAGTTGTAGTTATTATGGAAAGTCTGATCGGGAATATAGTCCAGATTGTTAAAGGACAAATCTAGATTCTGTAGGTTATTCATGCGAGAAAAACTCGCAAAGTAGAGAGTTGAAATTTGGTTTCCGCTTAGGTTAAGGTATTTGACAAATGATATGTCATCAGCGTGCACGACGAAATTGACGATCTTGTTCTTAGATAGATCCAAAGAGGTCAGTTTGACGAGTGACTGGAAGGCGTTGTACTCGATGTTGCTGATCTGATTCTTGGAGAGGTCAAGCTCAGTGAACACGTCGACGGCAGCGGCTCTGCTTCGACTCAGTTGTCGTACAAATCTGGTCGTGAACTCAGGTGACGTCCCATTTGGCACGGACGTGATATGGTTATCAGAGAGAATGATCTTGCATATAGAATGGCCGCCGAGGTGCTTCCAGTGTCTGGAGAACATCATTGGCTTAATTTGAAGTAGTTGATTCCATGAGACGTCAAATGTTTCCAAATGGGTGATTATTTTCAATGATTCTACATCTATGTTCTCAATCTGGTTTCCACGCAAAAATAGATGTTTTAGATTTAGCAGATTGTTGACGGCGCCATTAAGATTCTTTATGTTGTTATTATCGAGTCTCAGTATCTCCAAGTTTGTCAAGTTCGAGAACGGTTCAACGGTGAGATCCGTGATGTGATTGTTAGAGAGATCTAGCTCGGTGAGATAGGTCAGCTGTTCAAAAGCATCTCCTGGAATATCTTCGATTTCGTTAAACGTCAGGGATAGCTTCCTGAGTCTGTTGGGCTGGAACTCGAAACGGAAAAGATTATGGATTTTGGTGAGCTTGTTGTGCGATAAATCAAGGGTTTCCAGACTGCCGAGGGTCAAAAAGGGTTCGCCATCTATATTTTCTATTTGATTTCCGCTGAGGATGAGGTTTTCTAGCCGCAACGTGTATTGGAGGAGAGACAATTTGGTTTTGGGTGAAACGCCGGTGATCCTGAGTGTGGTAACGAATGAGAGGAAGTCTTGGTCGATGTGGTTGTGATATCCATCTATGGCGTTGATGAGAGTGAGGTCTACGGTGACTCGTTCGTTGGACGCCTCCTGGCACTCCTGTGGTAGTTGGGCCCCACTTACGTTGCCATGGCACTGGTAGTGGAAGGAGCAGTTGCCCCCCAGTTGTCTTTGTATCTTTTCATGGAGACAGTAGCCGGTGGTCAGCGTCACCAATCCCAGCATTAGAATCAATCGACGTGCTGAAAATAAAAACAGTCATATTTAACTAGCGAATAAGAGGAGATAACTATAGATTTTGACACGGGTCTTTATCACGTAATTACCTTTAATTTACTTTCTCGTTTCGACATGTGACATCTTTTTACCTAGTGATCCGATTTCGATGATTTTTATCTATTATGTAGAGAATAGTCCCAAGTTGGTCCTTTTTAAATAATATTCAAGTAGGACCAAGAGTTCCTTCATAAAACTTAAAAAAAAAATATCGTCTCTTGACTTTTCGATTGGTCAAAATATCTTCGTCGGTTTTTTTTTTAGTTTTTAAACGTAATTTTATATTAATATCTTTTAGTATTATAAAATGATGTGATGACCATATTAGGGTCACCATATTTTAACCTGTTAAGTAGAAATAAGTGATAAGACAACAATAAGAGCTGCTTGTTAAATAAGTTCTGACAAAAAACAAAATACCGTATCAATTACGTACCTACTCATAGGTATACACATTAGCACTGGGTAATATAGCTTTTTCTGAGAATCGATATCAATATCGGATTTCAAAACTATATATTACAATTATAGATATTGTGAATATACGTGATTCATGGGATATCGTATTGTAACACCGATTCGCATCGAATTAATGCGAATCGATATTGTAGGTTTTATAAAACTATATTTAGAGTGAATGCATATAAGCAGTAAAATGTATGTTATGATAGAACTTCCCTTCATACTTTTTCCAGGCTTAGAACTGGCTGGATTCTTATACATTTTTAAGTATCAATATCTAGTGATATTATAATATACATATAATTTTAACGGATATCAGATATTATACCAATATATAGATTTCGTATCTATATAATGGTTTGTATCGCCCACCTCTAATACGCATAATGGAAATTGAGATCACTTAATTCCCCAGTAATGTAAACATCCTCTCATATCTACAGGCGTTCAGATTCTAGATGATGATTCAGGCAACACAGGTGCAGTTGGCATACCTATTCCTACATTTTGCAGTAAAATAAATAAATATTGAAGGACATTATCACACAGCGCTGGATAACTGATAGAATACTTATATTTTTTTTTGTACACATGATACATAATAACACTCAGACATAGAACAAAGCAGCGGGGTCCACGTTGAGAAACTCTGTGATAGCATTGTAACCAAATGGAGCATTAAATGAATGAATATGAACATCTCTGTTTATCACACAAATATTTAACCTGGGTGGGGATCGAACCCACAATCTACAGCAGGCTATCTGCAGAAGGCAGAGCTAGAATGAGAGCTATGGTTGTGATCATTTTAACAACATTTTAATTTTCAAATAAACGGAAATTGAAAAAATGATTAAAACGACGATTTTTAAACAACATAGAATAGAGTATTTATAAATCTCTTAGGTTAAGCAAAAGTATTGTAACAGGCGATATTTATTTATTAAATATTCATATGTTAATAGACATAACGGGAAATATTTAGGTGTGGTCCCTCAAATCTAGAGGTATAACGCATCACAACAGTCACTAATCAAAACGGACCATACAAAAATAAAAGTATTAACTTTATATTTTAAACAAGTTTGTTTCCTATGATTTGTTGACTGCTAAAATTGAAAATGACCAAAACCGGGGTACGCATCACAACCGGGTCTTTGACCCTACTACCAACTGAGCTGATGGCCAGTCATTTTTGCCAGTAGTTAGCACTCTATACGTTATCAGTTTCAGGCCCGTTTCCGTTTAAATTGACTACCTATACATAAACCTTGGTTCAAAATTCGAGTTCACTTTATGTTATGGTAAAATATATAAAATTCTTGCATTAAGGTGATGCTTGCAATTTTTTAATGGGCTGTAGCCTGGTTAAGACGAACAAGGGATAAATCCGCATTATCTTGAAAACCATCAAACTTAGAAAGAAACTGTCTTTCATTTATGTAGCTAGTATGATTATCTAACGAATGATATAAAAAATAACTGTTTAGCTATTCATAGCTTTAAGAAAAAACTAAATTAGTGTTTTGTAAGAGCCAACTCAACGAGTAATCATCGACCAACTAAGAAATGTATTTTTTAAGTTGCTCGACGATTGCTCGTATACTAGAAGTAAACTTTTTAATATAAATATCGTTGAAACTACGCGAAACCGTGTGAACAACGAAATCCTACATTGTGCGTGGCTCGACACGCACTTGGCCAGTTTTTTTTTTAGTTTATCCGGTACAAACAAAAATACAAATCTTATGTCTTTTTAATAGTTACGTAGTGTACTACTTACCCAAGTCCATGTTTATTGACTGTTGCTGCTGACTGAATCCAAGATAGAAATTACAACCTGAAATAATAAATAATTATAACACTTATGTCACTTACTTAACCATCTTCACTCCAATACCTTAACATCAAAACACCCCAGACCAGAAACAAATATTTGCATATTTAAACATTTGTCCCGCTGCGGGATTGAACCGCACCTTTTTATCCCGCGTGACATAGAATTAACAATATAATCCTAATCCTAATCCTAATAATATTATAAATGTGAAAGTTTGTGAGTTTGTATGTATGTTTGTTCCTCAATCAGGCCTAAACGACAAAACGGGTTAAGTTGAAATTTGCTGTAGATGTAGATATAATGCCCGAATAAATATTAGACTACTTTAAAATATGAAAAACATCCCAAAAACGATAAAAACCGCAAAAGGGATGATTTCTGGTGTGCAACAAATCTGACATCACAGACTAAAAACATTCAGTCTTTTCTATTTGATTATTGAAATTTGACAGGACAAATAAAAGCTTGTTATAAATATATATTATTAATAAAAAAAAAATCGTTTGGTAATAAAACTTACCTGTATGCAGCCATGAGGTACGACGTAATATCACCAAAGCCAAAGTCCAAATGATACAACAAAGTGCGATCGGTATTTTAGCTGATGCGGCGAAATAGGAACTGCTATGCCACCGAAGTTCACAGAGACGGAGACGCTGATACGCGGCCACACTTCCACCTTCCACGTATCCTATCGACGTGGGACGAATAAATAAGAATATTGGTGGACATTTCGGACGTCATCTAACCCCATACTAGCAAAACTTGAACTATGGAAGCCAGATAACTGATAAAAAACCTTCTTATATATATACTTTACTTCTATATATAAATGCATACTTATTCTATATACCCAAAAACAGAACAGACATCTAAGTATTCATTACACAAATGTTTTTTAATTAATTCATTCATGTTATTAGTGAAAATTTCACACAGCGCCATCTAGCCTCAAACTAAACAGAGCTTGTACTATGGGGTTAAAAAGATAGAATACTGATACACTTTTACTTTGTAAATACTTATATACTAAAACATCCAGACATAGAACAAACGCCTATGTCCTTGATGGGAATCGAATCCACAACCTACAGCGCAGAAGGCAGAGTTACTACCAACTGAGCTGTGAGGCCAAAACTATTGTGTCTCATGTCATGACATCTCTAGCCATAGACAAATTGTGACCACCGCGCCATGTCGTCGGACGTTACAATTTTACGTACAATTCTGAAGAGGTCGGTATATTTCAGTCCCCAACCGTACTTTGTAGGACCGGAGGAGTTTTAACACATACAATTTATTGTTGTCAGAGATGTGTGCGAAGCCTTAAATGATGATGTGAAGCCTTCCTAAGTAGCGATGCCCGGCATATTACTGCCGTAACGGAATTAGCGGCACCAAACGACAACACTGTCTGATGTTAGCGACCCGTCTTTCGATTCTTACGGGACCCTATTACTAAGACTCCGCTGTCCGTCTGTCTGTCTGTCTGTCAGAAGGCTGTATCTCATGAACCGTGATAGCTTGACAGTTGAATTTTTCACAGATGATGTATTTGTGTTGCCGCTTTATCAACAAATACTAAAAACAGAATAAAATAAATATTTAAGTGGAGCTCCCATACAACATTTTTTTGCCAGTTTTTATAGATGGTACGGAACCTTTCGTGCGCGAGTCTGACTCGCACTTGGCCGGTTTTTACCTATTGTTATTGTTCTCAGTTACTAATTATGTTGTGCTTATTTTAGAGCAAATAAATGTTTTTTCTTTCTTTCCATTCTGTTTATTCAAATATTCACAAGTTCAAAGTCCTCAAACTCAGGGTAGTTGTCTCCATAGCCGACGGGGAACATGTCTGCGCATTCGTCACCACCACGCGGCGTGTCACGGCTCACATGCATCGGAGACTGATCCATCAGCTGCAGAAGTGCTAGGTCCGTTTCGATGGAGAGCATAAAGACTAACTTGACATCCTCCCTAAAACAAAATAAACAGGATCACGACTGTAATCCCCAAATACGGTACACATTCTATCAGATCTTGAGGCGCTTAGATCTTTGAAGATGTCTAGAGGGTCAGGGACACGTCTAAACATTAAGTTTGGCGCAATGCCCACATTTTTGCAGTAGTTAAGCATTCCATATGTAACAGGTTGCAAGCCCGTCACCGCTTATAAGAATACTAACTGATTTCCTAGGTACAGGTAAATAAAATATAAATAAAAAAATATTTGACTAATCGCAAAGGTCGACGATAAATATTGATTGAAAAAAGTCATAAAAATTTACTCTAAAGATAAAAATATATTAGTCCACAAAAAAAACCGGCCAAGTGCGAGTCGGACTCGGGCACGAAAGGTTCCGTACCATCTATAAAAAACGCCCAAATATACATTTTTATTGTAAGGGAGCGGGGAGCCCCAATTTAATATTTTACTTTATTCTGTTTTTAGTATTTATTATAGCGGCAACAGAAATACATCATCTGTGATAATTTCAACTGTCTAGCTATCACGGTTCATAAGACACAGCCTTGTACAGACAGACGAAAAACGGATTCTTAGTAATAAGGTCCCGTTTTACCCTTAGGGCACGGAACCTTAAAAATGGCTTCGAATTGCTCCATATTTACGTCGACAAAGAATGCATGCTTCGTACCAAAATAGCAACATAGTGCATTGTTTACCATTTATGTAGATAGTACGTAGTACTTACTGGTTCTTAGAATCCCTATCTAAGGTGTCATATTGCTTAACACTATAAGCAAGGTGTTCGCAGTCGGATGGCGATGCAGCTTTAAATACACCCATCTGAAATTATAATGCACTAGATTTTATCAGTTTGTCTGCGTAGTCGAAATTCATGAAATCCGAAAGAAATTTTTGGAAAAAAAGTAGCCTATGTCCGTCCTGAGACTTTAAGCTATCTTTATGTGTAGTTTCATCATAATCGGGCTGATTGGCCGTTATAACGTCACAGATAGTCTGACAGAGTTCATTTCGCATTTATAATATTAGTACTCGTAGGTAGGTATAAATACAGATTCTCCATCACTACATAGTATAAAGCAAAGTCGCTTTCCGCTTCCCGCGTCTGTATGTCTGTATGTATGTTTGCTTATATCTTTAAAACTACACAACGTATTTTGATGCGGTTTTTTTTAATAGATAGAGTGATTCAGGAGGAAGGTTTATATGTATAATAACATGCTACCCGTGCGAAGCCGGGGCGGGTCGCTAGTAAATAATAATATTAAAGGTTTCTACTTATGACGAGTAATAAATGTTTTTGATGAATGCAGAATCGCTTTTCCTCTTTAACCGCAAAACGTACAGTTTTGTTTTATGACAAAGATAACTTAAGGATATAATCTAGATACATTATGAACAGAAACACGATTGGTGAAACTTTTCTCAATAGATTTATTTTCCAAAGTTGACTCTTCAAAATCACTAATTTCGTTTTTAATCAAAATGAATACAATGAATGATCATGATGGTGTTGATGTCTTGTATAAATAAGGCTTACGTGGATAATAGCTTTTTTATATGGCGCAATAACTTCAACAGCTTTGTTCGCTTTCGATATATCTAGCATAACTAGGACATGGGGCGGAAGGAATTCCGGTTCAGGAGTTACATGATCTGCTACCAACTGGAAAAGAGTAGAAAAATGACTTTTTACAAAAATATTTTTTTAATTACACAGCAGCGCCAGCTGCTTTCTAAGCAAAGATTGCACTGTGGGAACTAGATAACTGATATAACACCTAGTACCTGGATGACCGACCTTTGCTTGTATTTAATTGCCTGAAAACACGGATAAAACGACGTTTTCTAAAAAAGAAACCAAGGTAGATCGATTTATCGCTCCCGAAACCCTCTGCAACCCAGCATACATTTTATATTTTCATGAAAACATAATTTTATGAAAATCGTTGGAGCCGTTTTCGAGATTCAGATTATATTATATTACAAGCTGACCCGGCGAACTTCGTATCGCTTTAGAATTAACAAATGCTGTGATATGTTTCCGTTCCTGTTCCCGTTCCCGTTTCCGTTATAAATAGTATCCTATGTCCTTCTCCTGGTTCTAAGCTATATAATGATATGACTTTTTATATGACTTTCTTTTATATAAAAGAAAATGATTCATCTTTCATAATTATGTATTCGTCTTCAAGAATTGCTTGTTTAAAAGTATTACCAAGATATATTTACTTTTTTTAAATACAATGTAATGAAATAAATGAAATAGGATCACGACTGTAATCCCCAAGTACGGTAGACATTTTCTCAGATCTCCGTCAGTCGATCGTCAAAGATGCCTGAAGGGGGTAGTCAGAGACACGTCCAAATATGATGTTTGACACAATGTCCGTATTTTGCAGGAGAAAGCATTCCATACGTGGCAGGTTACAAGACTCGCCACTATACAAATAATTCAAAAATTGGGCCGTGTACCTTTGGAAACAAAATAGCAAGTCCATTGGCTTTAGCTACATCGTTAGGCGGCGCATAGAACCCTGGGATCAGCAGTCCTGGAGGTGGAAGGTACTCATCTGGATCTTCATGACTCTCCTCTTCCACATACGGATCTGCCAACTCCTGGAATTCGAAGAGAGCAATAAAAACATCATAAATACGTTTAAAAAAATTAAAAAGAAAACCGACAAAAACGTTTCAACCAAACCAAAAGTCAAGGGATGGTTTATGAAGTAACTACTGAATATAATTATCATTGAAATGGGATCAACCAAAATTATCGAAATCGGATCAGCTGGTAATAAATATTGCGCGGTCTACATAGGTATTATAGTTATTTTTATATTATTTAATACTATTACAGCCTATAAATAATTACCTCCGGTATTTCAATGTTTATTTCTTCATCAGGTTCTTGATCAAACTCCTTCAAGGCAATTAAATTCTGTAAAGGAAATACACGCTAAAGTTTTGACATAACTCACTTTTGACACAGAAACCATGTCTACGGTACGGAGCCGGCCACCGTGCCACCGTGAGAAGGCGCGGCGCCGCGGTACGGCATACCGCACCGGCCGGCACACGGCACCATGCTCGGTTGTTTTTACGTATGTATGTATGTAACTATGTTTGTTAAGGTAAATACGTCTTTTGCGGTCCATATTTAGACAAAAACTGATATTTTTTTTTATATTTAGGTATTTTTGTCACGCACGTCTTGTCTCGTAGCTTGTTTTTTCCTCATCTATACATCAATACCTATATTATAAATACATACATAAATACTAAAACGCAAACGAACTTTTATTTAAAATGTTGCCTGTCTGTCAGTCTTTCTGTTTGTCCGGGCTAATCTCTGGAACTGCTGAACCGATTTTAATAGGATTTTCACTGGAAGATAGAGGTTATAGGGCAACATTAGGCTACAAGCTTTTCCCGGAATTCAAACGGGATCGGGATTTACACGGGAAATAGACCAGAGGGTGATATCGACTCGGACGCGAACAAGGTCGCGGGCACAGCTAGTTATTATATCCTTATCATAAATATTTTACCTTTCTTTGTATTTATTCGTTACCCTTTTTTACCATAAATGAACGCTTCTATAGACCATAACTTTTTCACGGTACATAACTTCGGTACATAACTTTATCATGAGCGGTTATGGTGGGTGTCTACTCCGCAAAACGATTTCGACATTACGACAGTGCTCCGATATATTCGGTCAAACCGCAATTATTATGTAACACGACCCGTGACAGACCATCGACTATGTAGTCGATGTGACAGACTTTGTCCTGTCAAATTTCAATAATCGAATAGAAAAGTCAATGTTTTAAGCCTGTGATGTCTGATTTGTTGCGCATCAGCGCCATCTATACCAAAACCATCTCTTTTGCATTTTGTTTTTTAATTTTGGGGATGTTTTTCATTTTTTTAAGTAGTCTATTATTTATTCGGGCATTATATCTACATCTACAGCAAATTTCAACTCGTTTAGGCCTGATTGAGGTACTAACATACATACAAACTCACAAACTTTCACATTTATAATATTACTAGCGACCCGCCCCGGCTTCACACGGGTGCAAAGCTGATTCCTATAAAACTTCCTCCTGAATCACTCTATCGATTAAAAAAAACCGCATCAAAATCCGTTGTGTAGTTTTAAAGATATAAGCATACATACAGACTTTACAGACGCGGGAAGCGGGAAGCGACTTTGCTTTATACTATGTAGTGATTAAGATTAAGATGTCGGTCGTTCCATCGGAAACAATGTGACGTTTATCACGATATAATCGTTTATCGGTTTACGGAGTAGACGCCTTGGGCCTGCCGAGCTATCTTTATAAAAGAACTCACACCACTTTTTAGCAGTTCCAACCTCCGCTGCTCCCTCTTATTCCTCTGAGCCTCCAAGGTATTCTCGATCTCCAGCTTTGCTAACCGCTGCATTTCCGATAATCTTCGAGCTCTCTTTTCTAATGTATCTTCCTGAGAATAACAAAAACTTCACAACAATATTTGACACACGCCAATTACTAACATTAAACATTTTATTTTTTAAATTTAATCTAGATCAGTTTGAGTTTTGTTTTGGTATTGTAAGAAAATTTACATAAATTTAAGGTAATAACGTCTAAGTACTAAATTATATAAAAAAAACTAGCGGCCTAATTAATCTAATTGCGCAATCGATAGATGAATTGATTGAATGTGTTACAAAAAATGTGATAAATGAAGAACCGCTCTACCGATTTTGTACAAACTTCACATAAACCATGTGAAGTTTGTATCACACATGGTTTGGATTAGGTGAGCCCGTTCTTGAGTTATAAAATTACAACGAAAAGTGGCATTGATTTATATATATATAGATATACTGTGGCTTCAGTCATTTTCGAATGATCTAACTATCTTAAATCGATATTTTGGAGGTTTTTCAATTAGGTACGTCATCAGTCCGAGGAGATTTTCATCAAACAAACCGTCACACGCTTGCGTCGTTTAGAAGCTGTCAAGGAATGTCAAGGTACATCTCCAGGTATCTAGATGACAGTTCTGTTGACTGAGGATACCTCGACTAGAGGCAAACTCGAAGTAATTTAGGTGGAGATATGTCGAGGTTACAACTAAGAATATGTGGATAAGATTCACTGTGTTGAGTAGCCTAGTATCACAATGATCTTTGACATTTTATCTTTATTTACTCGTATATTAATTTCTGGAAACAGTTCGTAATAAAATCTTTATCATAATCACTTTTCGTTGTATTTTTTCCTTATGTCGGTCCTCCATCACCACTTCCCTGGTGGGACTGTATGTCTTGTACAGGTCGAAGGCCGTCATTCGAGGTTGCTGGGCTTCAGCAGTCTTAGCATCATCGTAAATTGGTATATCTTCGTAGAGGATTCTACGTACCAATGCTGAAATGAAGTTAGATATGAGAAAAAAAATTGGATTACAACTGTAATCCCCAAGTACGGTAGACATCCTCTCAGGTCTCCACGCGCTCAGATCCTTGAAAATATCTAAAGGGGTTAATCAGAGGCACATTCAAACAATACATTTAACACATGCCCACACTTTGCAATAGTTAGCATTCCACACGTGACAGGTTGCAAGACCGTCGCCGCTTACAAGAATACTAACTGGTTTCTACGATGTTTTCCTTCACCACGTGTTAATGCGTAAATAAGTACTTAAATTATAAATTCAAATTCAAAAATCATTTATTTCAATAAAATCACAAGGATCACTTTGAAACGTCTTAAAAACTAGGTGAAGCTACGCCGATTCAACGCGACCAAGCCTAGAAGAATCAGGCAACAAACACGGCTTGGGGTCTACCTTTTTTTTAATGATCCTTTCCTTAATGCTATGTAGAGCTCCAGTGTGGTGCCAATCGAACAAGGTGAAGGCTCAAACAAGAATAATAATTAAAAGTACCTACTACTCAAGTACGTACAACAATAAAAAAAATAACTAAAGAGCTTCAGCACAAATTCAAAAAGCAACACACGCTACACTTGATTTAGAATTAAAACTTAAATAAACATATAGCCTTTTTTAACCGACTTCAGAAAAAGATGTAGGTTATCAAGTCGGTTGTATTTTTTTATGTTTGTAACCTCAGAACTCCGTCAAAAAATAACTGAAAAATAGGGGATGATTTGTATTGGAGTTGTAACAAGTAAAAAAAAATAAAAAAATATATATATTGGTGGACATTTTACACATCGCCATCTAGCCCCAAACTAAGCAAAGCTTGTACTATGGGAACTAGATAACTGATATAATACTTAAAATATACTTTTTTTTGTAAATACAAACATACGATTACAAATTTTCGCCGTTTCCAATATTATAATGTCAATGGCGATATTTGCAACCTGTCACGTACCTATAGCCTATAGGAATGCAAGCATGTGCCAAATATACCTACCTAATGATTGGGAGCACCTCTGACTCCCGCAGATAAAAACAAGATAAAAATAAATAAATATTGTAAAGCTTGTAGGTACTATGGGAACTAGATAATTGAGAGATTTGACTTATATACCTACCTAAGTACTTTTTTTGTAAATCCATTCTTAAAATACAATATAACCAGGACATGAAAATTAACATAAAAATCTGTAAAAAATAACGTGAACGTAAAATAAAAAAATAAATAAATAGGATCACGATTGTAAGCCCCAAGTACGGTAGACATCCTCTCAGATCTCCAGACGCTTAGATCCTTTGAAGATGTCTAGTGGGGGTGTCAGAGGCACGTTCAAACATTATATTTGGCACATGTCCACATTTTGCAGTAGTTAGCATTCCATACGGCCATAGCCGGTTTGCAAGCCATACCCGACGTGAACGTAGTGCGAGTTAACTAGTTAATAATATTAATTGACAATGCTCGTGGTAATTACTTACCTACTTAATAAAAATCAGCTTACTTTGTTGCAATCTAATAAAACCTACTTAGCTACCTACATCAACACAGTCTGTTATAACTTCTGACACTGATATCGCTGATAAAGAGCTATTTACAGCAACAATTACATCAAAGAGTAATTCCCCACTTTGATATCATTGAGTTGCCAGAACAAAAACAATAATAATAAACTTGCCAAGAACGGCCGAGTTAAATACATCAGGGTTCTGTAGGTATGTCAAAGATTTCAGATTGTTTGGGTGATGACGAAAAAAAACGACTGGAGTTCTACATAGCACTATAGAAAGGATAATTTAAAAAAAAATGATAAGGCCCAAGCCGTGTTTGTTGCCTGATTCTTCTAGGCTCGGTCGCGAGGAACAGGCGTAGCTTCACCTAGCTCCTAACACGTTCCAAAGTGATCCTTGTGATTTTATCGAAATAAAACTCATTGACTCCGACTTTTGAACTTACACACAAAATGCTTGTCCTTATCTAGGAGCCGGAAACAGATGGCCAGAGCTGGTCCTGACAAGAGCTGGTGCAAAGAAGCTTCGTTCAGCGGAGCGTCGCCAGCATACAGCACATCTCTCGCAGTCTCTTCTGTGAACTCTATCTCTTCTCGACCGACCATGATGATATCTGTATTGAAAAATGGTTGAATTTAAAGGACTAGTGGTACTTATTTTCAGACTTCAACCCCGCTGCAACCCCTTAGGGAATTCCTTTGTTAGTGCACCTCTACCTATCAAAAGGATCGCACCCTTCATATTTCAAGTTTTTGAGACCATTGGTTTATGCCTTGATAGATCAGTCAGTCAGTCAGTAAATCAAGAGTTTTATATCTTTGTTCCTCAATCAGGCCTAAACGACAAATCGGAAATTTGCTGTAGATATAGATATACAGCCCGAATAAATAATAGACTACTTTAAAAAATGAAAAACATCCCCAAAACGATAAAAAAACGTAAAAGGGATGATTTCTGTATAGATGGCGCTGGTGTGCGACAAACCTGACATCATAGACTAAAAACATTCAGTCTTTTCTAATCGATTATTTAAATTTGACCGGACAACGTCTGTCACGGGTTGGCTAGTCTACTTTATATCGTGTCGTACTCAATCAAGGGTACTATACTCAACTATTCATATCCCACTTCTCATACAGCTCAGGGTGAGCGTGGAAGCAATGCGGCCAGAAGACGATGAAGTTCAGGGATCCTAGGAATGGTACCATCAGCTCGGCTCGGTGTCGCTTACGCGCAGCCTGGCGGGCCATCCGCTTAGCTGATACAGCCGCTAACTCAATCTGCCTGTCTATGGATTTCTTGTGCATCCATTCCTGAAATAATAGGGTTGTATTGGTTGCTTTATTGGGAACTAGCCGACCGAAGGTTTCCGTACCATTGTCTATAAAAAAACGGCAAAAAAATCACGTTTGTTGTATGGGAGCCCCACTTAAATATTTATTTCATTCTGTTTTTAGTATTTGTTGATAAAGCAGCAACAGAAATACATAATCTGTGAAAATTTCAACTGTCTAGCTATCACGGTTCATGAGATACAGCCTTGTGACGGACAGACGGACAGACGGACAGACGGATAGACGGACAGACGGGCAGACGGACAGACGGACAGACGGACAGACGGACAGACGGACAGACGGACAGACGGACAGACGGACAGACGGACAGACGGACAGACGGACAGACGGACAGACGGACAGACGGACAGACGGACAGACGGACAGATGGACAGACGGACAGACGGACAGACGGACAGACGGACAGATGGACAGACGGACAGACGGACAGACGGACAGACGGACAGACGGACAGACGGACAGACGGACAGACGGACAGCGAAGTCTTAGTAATAGGATACCGTTTTTACCCTTTGGGTACGGAACCCTAAAAAGTATGTTTATAATAAAATATTTTAAGTACTTAGATAACCCGTGAACTTTGAAAAATGTTTTTATTATTTAACTAATATTATTCAATTACAATCTTATTTTGTTGAATTTATAAGTTCATTTTAAATGAACCATGTATGAGTAGGTACTTACATAAGGTTAATATTTTGAATTATACCATACCTACTCGTAGGAACTATTTCACGAAATGTTATTAATAATTTTTTTTTACTCATCATTATTTAGATACTTGAAACTTTAAACATGTAGGTATTTCACTTTTTTTAACTTTTCACACAGCGCCGTCTAGCTCCAAACTGCGCAAAGTTTATACTATGTGAACTAGATAACTAATAGAATACATAAATACTTTTTTTATGTAAATACATACTTATGATACATTATAACACCTAGACTCAGAACAAACATCACACAAATATTTATCCTGGGTGGGTATCGAACCCACAACCTACTCTCAAAAAGTTATGAGTACCTGGATAACAAAATTCTTTATCTTCAAAATCCTACATCTGAATAAGCGTCTATTGGACGCGTAAGGAACCCTAAAATACTAGCAGTCTCATCGGGCGTGGCTTCGTGTATCTCGTACATGGGCCGGAACTCGACACCGCACGCCATATTGTAAATGTTCCACTCCGCTTTCGCCACCTCAGCAAATTTCAGGCTGTTCACACCACGAAACACTTTTGTAACTCTTTGTCTCTGTAATTCATTTAAAAAACTAAAAAAAAAGACCCACGAAAATATTTTCACCAATCGAAAAGTCTAGATAATTTAGCTTTTAAGGAATTTCATACGTGACAGGTTGCTAGTCCATCAACGCTTATAAGAATACTAGCGACCCGCCCCGGCTTCGCACGGGTAGCATGTTATTATACATATGAACCTTCCTCCTGAATCACTCTATCTATTAAAAAAAACCGCATCAAAATCCGTTGTGTAGTTTTAAAGATATAAGCAAACATACATACATACATACATACATACAGACGCGGGAAGCGGAAAGCGACTTTGCTTTATACTATGTAGTGATATACTAGGTTTTTTTTTTTTCATTATATTTTTTTCGGATACAAAAATCCATTGATGCAAGGCCGGGATTTTAACCTACGACCTTTGGATTGAATGAAAGTCAAAGTAGCTCCCACTTACCCAACACGGTTTTCTTTCTTGGTCTTCTTCCGTTCCCTTAGAATAATTTATGAAAGTTAGGTAAACTTACCAATATAAACATGTAAACCGGTTCACTATGATCTCTGAACCTTTTCAGGGCTTTTATATCGTCGGCAGCGACCTAGAAATTAGCGAGAATCTAACTGCGTTGAATTCAGGTAGATTGTAGGCTGATATTGAGGATAGCATGCTCTCGATTGAAACTGTTCAATTCTGGCTTGATAAGTACCTACCTAGGTAAGTAGGTAACTAACCGAGTTTTCCCAGCATGTCCAGGGGACTATTGCCAAACAGTAGATCAAATGTGTTGATCGCAATTAATGGCCAATTTTATACTGAAGCCGATTAGGATTAGGTAAAATAAATATTTGCGAACTTTACACACAGCGCCATCTAGCCCCAAACTAAGCAAAGCTTGGAACCAGACAACTGATAGTATACTTAGGTACCTACTTAAGGCGAGTAATAAATGTTTTTGTTGAATGCAGAATAGTTTTTTCTCAATAACCGCAAAACATACAGTTTTGTTTTTCATGACAAAGATAACTTATGGATATAATCTAGATAAATTACAGACAGAAACATGATTAGTGAAACTTTTCTTGATAGATTTATTTTCCAAAGTTGGCTCTTCAAAAACACGAGTTTCGTTTTTAATCAAAGCTATGAATAGACTAATTTCGACTTGGGGAAAAGAAAGATAACAAACCACGCCCTATTCTTGTAACCTTTACAACAAAATGGAGAAGAAATGAAGTGCTCAGGAACAAAAGGAAACTAGACCCCGAAGTATATGTAAAGGAGGACCTCAGCAAAGAAACCTTAGAAAAGAGAAAACAGCTTCTGCCCCAACTAAAGGAAGAACGAGCAAAGGGAAAAATTTGTTATTTCATTAAAGATAAAATAATCATAAAAGAACCGAATGATGGAAAAGGGGACAAAAGAAAAAGAGAATGCATTAGCTCGCCAAACAAATCTCCAAAAGAAACATCTACAATGGCCCCAAAAAAGATTACCAAAACAAATATGCTAGACTACATAGCAAGAGGTAGAGCCGCATCTCTGTCACTACCATCAACATCAAAAAACGCCCAATAGACACCGACAACAGGAAACTCAACACGATTAACAAAAAACACTTACCCAACGAAACATTCAACAACAAAACCCCAAGCCGGCTGGTCACCGTGGGGAAAGACGACCACTACCCTCCAAATACTGCAACAACTGCAGCTTCAATTAAAACTATTGAAATAAAGAAACAACAAAATATCAAACACTTTCATATAGCGACATACAACACACTTTCTTTGAGAACTGAAGAGAGCCTAAAAGAACTTTTATACTCTACTGATACCATTAAGTGGGATATCATCGGTTTGAGCGAAGTAAGAAGGAACGGTGAGGCTATAGAGGAATACCGCCAAGTCATACTGTATCATAAAGGAGAAACCCCAGGAAGACATGGAGTAGGATTCCTTATCAAGAAAGAACTCAAGAACTTTATTGTAGAAATAATAGGCATATCTGATAGGATCGCTATATTGAATATAAAGATCCCTCCAGTGAAAGAAGTATGGTCCATAGTGCAAATATACTCACCAACCGAGCAATCAACTACTTCAGAAATTGACCAATTCTACTCAACCCTTAATATCGCCCTAAAAGAACATACATTCAAAAACTGTATTGTAATGGGTGATTTTAATGCACGAGTGGGAGCTCCACGGAGTGGCGAAGAAGTACTAGGTCCATACACTAGCGGAAAAAGAACAAGAAACGGACAAAAACTAATGGAAATGGCTTTTGAGAACAATATGAAAATAATGAACAGTCAATTCAAAAAAAGAGCATCTAGAAGATGGACATGGGTATCGCCAGACGGCCGGTACAGAAACGAGATAGATTATTTTCTAACTAATAGACCCAAATCATTTGAAGACTGTGGCACTATTGCTAATTTAAATTTTAACAGCAATCATAGAATGCTTAGAGCACGTATGAACATATCAATTAATTCAAAGCCAAGCCGTCCTTTCAAAATTAGAAGATCAATACCAAACAACCAGGCAAAAATAGCCAACATCAAGGAAAATCTTAACAATACAACGGAATCATCTCTTCAAAACCTAAACACTCAACAGAAATATGATATATTGCACGAACTACTAACACCAAGATCAGAACCAACAGAAAAAGCCAAATCGCAGAACAACAAATGCGTATCTGAAAAAGCCAATAAACTTCTAGAAAAAAGATCAGAATTAATAAACACGATTAATAAAACAAAAGCAATCAGGGAAAATATAGGAAAAATAAGTAAAGAAATAAGAAACCAAATGAGAAAAGATAGGGAACATTTCAGACTTGCGACTTTAGAAAAACATATTACAGAAACTGGAGGTATTAAGAAGGCTCTCAAATTTCTTACTGAGAAAACAAACTGGATACCTACAATGAAAGACCAAGCTAGTAGAAACAAAACAAATAGATCTGATATACTATTGATAGCTACAAAATTCTATGAAAACCTTTACTCCAGTAAGAACCAATTAGAAACTACTGAGCTTAATGACCAAGAAAGTGTACCCCCTATACTAATGGAAGAAATAACTAAGGCAATAAAAACACAAAGAAAAGATAAAGCTCCCGGACCAGACGAGATTAACAACGAAGTGATTTTAGATTGCAAAAATGTCCTTACACCACTACTAACATACATTTTTAATGATATATTACTCACCGAAATAATACCAACACAATGGACCACATCAACGATCATCCTACTCCACAAAAAGGGTGACAGGGGTGAAATAAATAATTACAGACCGATTAGCCTCTCGTCCAATATTTATAAAATTTTTGCCAAAGTGATTCTAATGCGAATAACTAGAACTCTAGATGAAAACCAACCCAAGGAGCAGGCTGGCTTCAGGGCTGGCTACTCAACATTGGATCATATTCTAACTGTACGACAAATCTTCGAGAAATACAAAGAATTTAACGCACCATTCTACTGCTGCTTCATCGACTACAACAAGGCGTTTGACTCAATAGAGCACGAAAATATTTGGCTTAATCTCAAGAACCAAGGAGTCGAACACAAGTACATCAGAATTATAAAAAACGTTTATACTAATAGTACAGCTAGAATAAAATTAGAAAAAGAGGGAAAAGAAATAAAAATAAATAGAGGTGTACGTCAAGGCGACCCACTATCACCTAAACTGTTTACAGCGGTATTAGAAGAAATTTTTCGAAAATTAAAATGGGACCAGTACGGCTTAAACATAAATGGAGAACTACTATCACACCTGCGATTCGCTGATGACATTATATTATTCGCCACTACTAAAGATGATCTACAAAGCATGCTCCTAGATCTGGACAAAGAAAGCCGCAGGGTAGGACTAACAATGAACACTTCGAAAACCAAAGCCATGACAAATGCAACAGAGGGCCCAATCATTATAGAAGGCGAGCTAATTGAATTTGTTAAAGAATACACGTACCTAGGCCAACAAATCTCAACAACCGATATAATGTCGAAAGAAATAGACACAAGGATAGGGAAAGCATGGAAATGTTACTGGGGGCTAAAGGAGATAATGAAGAATACAGAAACAAAGATGACCGTCAAAACGAAGCTATATAATACCTGCATACTCCCAGTCTTGACTTATGGCTGCCAAACCTGGGCACTCACTAAAGCACAAAACAAAAAACTTAAAACATGTCAGACAGCGATGGAACGAAGCATGCTTAACATAAGGAAGTCCGATAGAATAAGCAATGAAACTATAAGGAAACGTACCAAAGTTGAAGACGTAACCAAAAGAATAAGGAAGCTAAAGTGGAAATGGACTGGCCATATAATGAGAGGCATTGATAAATGGAACAAAAGCTTAATATATTGGTACCCAAGAAACAGGAAAAGAAATCGAGGAAGGCAGTTCAGAAGATGGGAAGATGACATAAAGACCACAGCAGGAAAAACATGGACAAGAAAAGCGCTTAATAGAACAAAATGGAAAGAAATGGAGGAGGCCTTTGCCAAAGTTGGGCAAACAGACCACGTTGCCGGTGTCACAGACTCACCTGAGTCTTTAGAATAACCCAATTTAAAATGTGAAACATAATGTGTCTGAATAAAGGCTATTATTATTATTATTATATTATGAATAGCTAAACAGTTTATTTTTTTTAATTCGGAAGATAATCATACTAGCTAAATAAATTACAGACAGTTTCTTTTTAAATTTGATGGTTTTCGAGATAATGCAGTTTTATCACTTTTTCCGTCTTATCCGGTTAGACTCAGCCCATACAAAATGACAATAATTTCACTTATCACCTTAAATACTTAAAATTAACCCCCATACACAGAACAAATATCAATGTTTATCACACAAATATATGCCCTGGGTAGGGATCGGACCCACAACCTACAGCGCAGAAGGCAGAGTTACTACCAACTATACCTATTTCGAGCGCTGTGATTAGTCCTCTCCGCGTCAGTAAATTACCTACTGGGTATTAAGATAAGACGCTATTATGCATAGAAATTATCAATAAATGTGTCATCCGAAGAAATGAATGTTCTCTAGGCAAACTAACTTTCAGAAGTACCATCCTCCCACTACTCCAGTCGAGCTTGATCGTGGTGAAAAGCTTATCCAGCGCCGTGCAGGATCCTGCGAAGGTGCAGTAGATTTCTGCACCTAAAAAAATAGTGTCTTTAATTATAGACCTACCTAGGTAGGTAATTAATTATGTAGTCTGGTAAGTAGTAAGTTCCTAATGGAATTCGTGTACCTATATACTTAAGTAGGTATAAGTGAATGGTGGACGGTATTTTTGTTATTATTCATCTTTTGGGAGATACATGAATCTCCTACTTACAAATAAGTTGATCTGCATGAGTCTTGAGCGCGTGTTCAAAGTCTTTTTCGTTTTGAATTTCTACAAATAATTCAATTTTTCTTTTTGCCATAATAACAAAAAATAGGTGTGCTAGGTTACATGAATACGTTGTTGCAAACCTAACTAGGTACTTAGACGTACGTAATAATTTTCAAAAATCTACATGGCTTTGAGTACGTAGGTAGATATAGTCATAATAATTATTTTGTTCCAAATAACGTACATATTTACGTTACTAAGTATGCCCATAATAAAATATAGCAAAAAGCGCTATCTATACGGAATTTATAAAACTAGATTATGTGTTGCTCAGTAGATGGGCTTCATGTTGAATGATAATAGATGGAGATGGCGCTTTATGAAATATACAAAGTTGTAAAGGAGACAACAGACTAGCACCTAATTTGTAAAAAGTAGTAAAGCTTATTTATTTACAATAATTTTTATTATTTTGTAGTTCCACATTATTTTAAATTAGTAATTTATTCTTCCCAAACATAATCGATTCTGTAAGTAATCGATACCAGTTAAATATTAGTATGATTATGGCAATGAGAGTTGTCGGCCATCTTGGAAATTTTTAGTGTTTCGAAAATTATCTTCTGCAATGGAGTCATATTTTTGCTTATCAAAATTCGATTACTTTTTCTTTGGGAAATCGCCAAAATTATGTCATTTGTCTACCGTTTCTCAATCAGGCCGTGTTCAATACAGAAAAAGCTCTGTAGTTTGACGATATTCGCGTGAGGATATTGTTATTGTTTTCTCCGTCGACTTTGGAGACATCTTGTGCTAAAAGCCATTGCGACAAGTTCGTCGTCTGATTTGTGTTAAACGTGAAACGGGTAACAAAATTATATTGGTGCTATCTAAAGTTCCGCAATCATGGACGTGTCGTGGGGTAAGTGTTTATCGCGCTGTGATTAATTTCCCGTAGGTAAAAGATAGCAATGTCATGATTGGGACTTTTCCAGATGCTGATAATTTTGAACCGACCGATATAGTACCGACCACGTTGACTACTTCGAATAGATGGGAAGGCGAGGACGAGGAAGAAACCGTCAAGGTGAGATGTTCGTTGCCAAATATTAAATTCTGTCATCGTGATTCGTTCATCGGTCTTGCAAAGTAACTACCGTTGAGATTTTGGTACATAACCTCAATATTTTCAAGTGTTGACGTCAGAAGTTGCACTTTCAGGACAGCTGGGATCTGGACGATGACGAGGAAAAGAGAGATGAGGAAAAAAGCGAGTCCGCACCCGCTCCCGCGAAGCCCAAAAAGAAAATTCACGATAAAATCGCCGAAAGAGAGGTAAAATTCGTTGACATATAGAATACAATAACCACAGCTGTTTTAGAAATGTACCTACATTATCTTCGTAACAAGGAAAAACTCTAAAATAAACTGCAGAATAGTGGTGATTTAGTCTACACTATAATCTTTATAAATTTAACTCATAAAGTTTGTAATTATTAGTAAATAAATATTATCATCTCAGTAAGTATATGATAATTATTATTGTTTTGGCACACCACCAACTAACTTAAAGTTTATGTATTTACTTACATTATGTAGATGTAAATTGGGTTTGTAATATTACAGTAAATACCTAAATATCAACTAGGTAAGTAAATAGGAAGTTACACTTACAACTCAGGTAGGTACCTAACCTTATGTCTTTTTCATTTTGCTTTATGTTTGAACATAATTCCTAGCCAGATGAAGTAATACTTAAATAAAAGAATGTTGGTACCTATACCCATAGGACCTTGAGCTAAGAATGCTGAATAATAAATTAGATCCATATCTAAAACCAGTCCAGCATTGCGAAAAGATTATTGAATGAATAACTCAAGTAATTTCATAATTCTTGCAAAGTATAGGATTAACCTTTTCAAAAATAGACTGTATAACTTCTATGAACTGCACTAAAAACTATATCAAAATATAACAGCTAGGCCACAGTTATGGAGTCTTGCCCTTTAGACAACTTACACCTCAGTCTATGGCTTTATCAGTGTGATGGAGGATAAATAAACTTATGTGTAATAAATATAATAGTTGCACCAATCTGTATCTAACCACAAGTGCATGCATATAATGCAGTTAGCTATGGTAGTTTGTACAAATATAATTACTAAGTATTTAAAGTTTGTTGCAATTCGGTATTGTAGTAGATAAATTGACTGAAGAATCTTTTTATCTAGCGGCTAGAACGTGAGAAGGCTGAGAAGCAAGCTGCTGAAGCCTATGAGGAGATGACACCCGAAGAAAAGATTGCCGAAAAGTTGCGTCGCCAAAAATTACAAGAGGAATCTGACCTGCGACTCGCTATGGAAACATTTGGTATGTTGAAAACTTTAAATTACTTGCATAAAAAATAAATTTCCTATGAAGACGGCAACAATGTTGCCTCTAGTCTGAGAAGCGTGCGTTGTGAGCTGGTCGGATCAAACTCACCCTGATGAACATTCTCTAGATGAATCAAAACATTGTCCGTCAAAACAGACAATTTATTTTTTAGGCGACTAATTTCTCGTTCTAACATTATTTGTTGTACTAAAGTTTTGAAAGTGAAATAGTGTAGTCTTAAGTGCGAAATTTGTGAGTTTGTATGATGATGGTAATCATCAGAACCGTGACAACTATTTGAAAAAACTTTTCACTATTTGGTATTCTAAATGGAAATAAGCTACTTTTTATCCAGGTATGCCACGCATACATGCTAGTCTATACTATTACTAATATTATAAATGCGAAAGTAACTGTCTGTCTGTGACATTATCACGACCAAACCACTGGGTCGATTATGATGAAATTCTATAAAGTTTAAAGTCTTGGGACGAACATAAGATACTTTTTATTCCAAAATGTTCTTTTGATGTTCATATAGATATTTATTTACAATAAAATCAAATCGAATCAGTAAATATACTTTAAATGTACGCTGACAAAGTCGCATATAATAGCTATTACACTAGTGTAGAATATTATAACCATATTGTAATATTGTAAACCTTAACTAATCAATAATTTTAATTCCAGGAGTAACAGAGACAGGAGGAGGCAAACTGGACAGTTTCCATCCGACGAGCACAGAAGAGTTCAAGGAGTTTGCCGATCTGCTCACAAAGAAGCTCAGCTTCTACAGATCGAAGGAAGAGTTCCCCGGATTTGTGGACGAGCTGGTCAGGAGTATAATTGTTCAAAGTATGTATTTTAGCATTACTTTTACGATCATCACTTTGCACATTAAAACACGTGCTCAAAACAGAGAAGGAAAATCAGTTAGTACTCTTTTATGTGGCGATGGTCTTGCAACTTGTCACGTATGGAATGCTAACTACTGCAAAATGTGTGGGTATAGTGCCAAAACGTAATGTTTGGACGTGCCTCTGACTACCCTCTTTAGACATCTCCAAGAATCAAAGCGCCTTGAGTTCTGAGAGTATGTCAACCGTATAAAAAGATTACAATTGGTTTTATATTTTTCTGATTATTGGTGCCAATTCTGTTGGTGTCAGACTAGACTAAAACTAAACTTAACGGCATCCATTTCCTTCTGTTCCTTATAGATTAAAAGAGGCAGCAATAATTTAGAGATGTCTAATTTCTGGCTTCAATTCAACTTCCGGACACCCTGTATGCAACTGTTAAGTGTTTATTTATTTGTGTGAAGTTAAACCCTATTTCTTTAATTTCCAGTGCCATCGGTAGACATTAAAAGGATAAAAATGACAGTTGACAACCTGTACATCGAGAAGCAGAAATCTGAGAAGAGTGATAAAGGCAAAAAGCCCAACAAAGGCAAGGGTAAAGCAAAGTTAAAAGTTGAAGGTGACAATGTAAGTATTCGCTTCATTTTGTATCTACACTATTATTATAAAGAAATTAATTTCAAACTAAAAATAAAACCGGCCATGTGCGAGTCGTACTCGCGCACGAAGGGTTCCGTACCATTATCTATAAAAACGGCAAAAAAATCACGTTTGTTGTATAGCCTTACATATTGATTTTATCTGTTTTTAGTATTTGTTGTAATAGCAGCAACAGAAATACATAATCTGTGAAAATTTCAACTGTCTAGCTATCACGGTTCATGAGATACAGCCCTGTAACAGACAGATGGACAGACATAGGGACAGACGGACAGCGAAGTCTTAGTAATAGGGTCCCGTTTTTACCCTTTGGGTACGGAACCCTAATGACAGACTAATATCAATAATACTATCACCTACATTATTAGCAAGTAACATAGACCATATTTTAAAAATAAGTTATAGATTATAGAGAGATTATAGACGAAAATTGCAATAATGTAATAAGGTATCAAAAATTTACCTATTATAATCTTCATTAGTACATACGTGCGAAACCGGAGCGAAACTCATACCCGCGACGTGTATATTTACTGATTAAATTCGACATTTATCGTAAGAAGTAATTCTTGAAAATCAAAAAAAATAATCGGATAAAAGTAGCCTATATTTCCGTATTGTCCGTACTTTAAACTATCTCTATGTGACATTTCATCACAATCGGCCTAGCTGTTTGGCCATGATAACGTCACAGACAAAGTTACTTTCACATTTATAATATTAAATCTATACTAATATTATAAAGAGAAAAGTTTTGATTTTTTGTTTTTTTTGTTTTTTTGTATGTTTGTAATGGATAAACTCAAAAACTACTGAACCGATTTCAATAATTCTTTCACTATTACCAAGCTACATTATCCCTGAGTAACATAGGCTATTTTTTATTTTGAAAAAGTAATAAATTCGAAGCAAGGTATAAAAAATTGCTAAAAATTTTGCTTTCTTCGTGTGCGCTACAAAAACTATTGAACGGGAATTGTAACGGGAACGGGAACGGAAGACAACATTTGTTAATTCTAAAGCGATACGAAGTTCGCGGGGTTAGCTTGTAGATTATATTGGTGTTATTGGCATGCACTGTAATAGATAAATTTGTTATCGTTCTATGTATAATGTGTTTGCATCATTAGAGATAGCAATATTTGTAATAGGGGAAACCAAAACGTGATTGTTGCCTGACCCTTCCAGCGGCCCTATTGCGTAACTCCAATGGCAATCGTTATCAGTTTCTACTATCAAATTTCCATTATGTAACTGTCAACTGGTTTGGTCGCGAGGAGGGACTTGTAGCTATAATTATGATCCTTTTGTTTTTACGTTTTTAGGGTTAGGTCCTCAAAAGGAAAAATGGAACCCTTATCATTCCGTCATATCTTATCATTATAACCCGTCTCTCCGTCTCTCATTTGGCCTACAATTTTGTATAGATTTTTGTTATAGATAACAGGGAACCTTATAAGAGGTTTTTATTTACGGAACCCTGGAGCGCGAGTCGACTGTCACTTGTTTTGTTTTTTTTTGCTTGTGGCTTCGCTCGCGTATTTAAGAGGAGTAATAAATGTTTTTGAAGAATGCAGAATCGTTTTTTCTCAATAACCGTAAAGCATACAGTTTTGTTTTTTTACAGCAAAGATAACTTAAGGATTTAATCTAGATAAATTACAGACAAAAACACGATTGGTGAAACTTTACTCGATAAATTTATTTTCCAAAGTTAGCTCTTCAAAAACACTAGTTTCGTTTATAATCAAAGCTATGAATAGCTAAACAGTTCATTTTTATCTAATTCGTTAGATAATCATACTAACTAAATAAATTACAGATGATTTATTTTTAAATTTGATGGTTTTCAAGATAATGCAGTTTTATCACTTTTTCCGTCTTACCCGGGTAGATTCAGCCCATACAAAAAGTCAATAATTTCAAGTATCGCCTTAATCGCATCTCGCATCTCCAATCTGTCATGATCTTACGAATTTAACTTATATTTTATTTCTTTCTCAGGCTTACCTCAACAACTTCGACAACCACGGCAACTTTGATGCTGACTACGATGACTTTATGTAAATCCCCCGGCCCCTTGTGTCACAACTGTTTTGATCTTTATTTACCTGGTGATATGAGTGATATTTCCTTGACGCATTGTCTTCGACGCGCTTTTATACTTAGACATGCTACTTCAGCAGGCCTAGCTTGTTGACCCGATAAATTGATTTGTCTACTAAAGAATAGACACGAATTAAATTTGAACGTAGAATATAGCGTCGTAGACGTTAAATTTAGCTTGAGGCAAGTTTAGAAATAACTTAGGTTAATTCTGCGATTAATATGCCCAAAGGTAAAAAAAAATCGCTGCTTTTTAATAAAAGAAATATGTTTTTGACTATACTTCTGTAAAATACTTCTCGGGTCATCAAGATAGACGTGCAGAGTCGAATCCGAGCGTAATATAAGTTAATTCGAACCTTGCATTTTTGTGCAAGTTATAGCTTGCGTACAGTAGAGGACGGCGCGGAGAGGATTTAAAATGTATTAGATTACCAATCGAAATAAGGTATAATATATTTAAATGCTCGGTGATCGGCAACGAAATATATAAGTACCTTATTTTACCTTAAACTCAATTAATAGATTTAAAATCTTCTGCGCCACCGTCCGTCAGTGTGCGCAGTACTCGGATGAAATTAGTATCACTTGTAGTGATATTTATTATAGGCCATGGATTTCTAAAGGCCTAAAGATGTTTCAAAGTGTTTTTTTTTTGTACATTATTTTCTTCCATCGCTACCTATCTATCTACCAATATCGATCGTTTGTGTCATTAAAAATAAGAAATCATTAAATGATTGTAGGTTTTCATAAATTGTAACGCGTTAACGTAGCTTTTGTTATAACTCGCGTACATACCATAACTCTTTACTAATTTCATCTCAACATATTTTAGGTTAAATTTTAGTTGGTGGCATTAGGTTGTTAGGTCCAAGACAAAATGTACAAATATTGGAATTATTCCATTTTATAGTATTATAATGGAATGCTTTATAGTTTTTTTTTTTTACCTTTATCACAAACTTACTCGAAATATTGTTTTGTCTCGGACCTGCGAGGCATTTTCCTGTGATAAATAGTACGGCATTGAAAGGTATTTTCTAATGTAATGTTTGGACGTGCCTGACTAACCCTTTTTGACATCGTCAAGGATCTAAGTGCCCGAAGATCTGAGATGTGTACCGTACATAAAGTACTATAAATTTTAATTTTCTTTAACGACTTTGCACTTTTCTTTGTCGAAAGTTACTTAGTAATTTTGGCGATTAAGCACTATATCTCCAATTATTGTTATTATAGGAAAATGCCTTATGAAAGCCTTAAATATAACCTTGTATACTTACTATATTATATTCGAACATAAACAATGTAATGTAAAGTTTCATTCTACGGTTATGGTCCGATGTTATGTTATATAGATAATACAATTTTTTTATTATAATATTTGTGAAGTTGTCTTTATTCTGATACTATTAACAACGATTGAGAACAGAAGAGGGAAGATGGTTGGCCACCTTATACGGCACGACAGTTTTATAAAGACTATAATGGAAGGGAAGATTGAAGGGAAGAGAGGAAGAGGAAGGCCACGAATAAGCTACATGAGCCAGATAAAGGAGAAAATAGCTGTCGTGTCGTATAAGGAAGTTAAAGAGACGGCACTGGAGAGAAATAGATGGAGAGAGCTGCATCAATTACACCGACAAGAGCACAGCTCTTAAGTTAGAAGAACTCTTAAAATATTGAAATTCTCGATAATCAAAATAAAGTTTTTGGGGAAAAAGTAGCATAATATGTCCGTCCCAAGACTTTAACCTTTAAGTATATGAAATTTCATCACAATCGGCCCAATGGGTTGGCCGTGATAGCGTCACCGAGTTACTTTCGCATTTATAATATTAGTACCTATAGAATCTATAGTATAGATAGATGCACAAAAAGCGCAAGCTTTCTGTAACAAGTATGTAGGTACTTACTTGCCTCTGACTACTCTTTTAAGTCATGTCTAGTCTATGTATGTGGTTATCTTCAAGGGTTGGAATTCTTGGATATCTTATCCCATAATATGTTTAGAAAAAAGAGATCAAGAATAATCATCATTTTCAAACATGTTTTGAAGATTTGGCTTAGTGTTTTACAAGCTGCCTTTCGTCAACCCTCTGGGAATAAAGATCAAGAACCATAGACAAAGATTATTTTCAGACGACAAAACCAGTCTTTAATGACGAAGTAAAAGATGGTATCTAAAGTAGGTACCATTTGTTTCACTTCGCAATATTCTGCAATAAGGTTTTTTCATTCCCACAATGTGAAAAACATACTTGACCCGAGCTATCGCTTGTCATCTACACCTACGACACACCCACCTTTTATGGTGGTTCAAATACAGCTCTATCGTTGGAATTGATCTCTTGGCCATTATATTTGAAGAGAAGATACTGCAAGAACGGTAGGTATGGCCAAAGGTATGGCTAGAGGTAAGAAAGATACCTAGGTAATTTTTTCAAACATCTTATTTATTTTAGCCTTTATCGTCCCACTGCAGGACAGATGCCTCCCTCCCTTATTTCAACACATCTCGATCTCTAGCTAAATTTGACCAAGCACTTGATTTTTCCAAATGTCATAAAGGAATTTAAAAAAAAAACATTAATTATATCGTTGGATTGTAAAAAATAATCTAGGTGTAATAGCCTACTGGCGGCAAATGTGTAAATCCGCCACTGGGACCTGTAGACGTCTGTCCTACAGCTAGGTAGGTACCTACCATACGTTTCGATTGAGAGACTGCACTGGAATTTTCAATAAGTAGTTACCTATCTGAAAAAGCCACAACGTATGGTAGGTAAGTAGTTATACCTAGCTAATTTATGGGTAGTCTCAATCGAAACGCAAGTCGTAGGTGGTAGGAAGTAGGAACCATAGAGTTAGTTAGTTAACGAAAGTAGATATAAAATATAAAGTTCTTACGTCATAATTTTCAAACATTTTACATGGCAATGTTACGCGAATGTTGGAAGTGGAACGAATGAGGCTTCATGTTAATTTCGGGTTGCCATGCTGATATATTATTGCCGCGCTTTTTCAGTTTTTTACTGTCATCACCCAGACTCATGTAGCCCTTTTATGAGATTTCCTAACTACAATCGCTATCGAGTATCGTCAGCTGTTATTTGTATGGAAGATTTTAGTTCAGTGTAGTTACCCCTAGAGGCGCTTTGCTGGATTGCAAACAAATAATAAAAGGGCTACCTACTGTAAGACAGATTTATTCATAATTCGTTCTGGCAGAAATGTCCAACAAAGAACAATTGCCATAAAGAAAAAAAAACTATCTTTACTCGTCCATTTTCAAGCCTGTAATCCTCTAGCGAGCTGATTTCCTACATCGTTAATTTTTTTACATAAGTGCTTATGTACCAACCTACTTTGCGAGTAGGTACAAGTAGAATCCAACAGAAGCACA
Source organism: Hydriomena furcata (assembly GCA_912999785.1). Taxonomy (NCBI): domain Eukaryota; kingdom Metazoa; phylum Arthropoda; class Insecta; order Lepidoptera; family Geometridae; genus Hydriomena; species Hydriomena furcata. The sequence goes on from OU538837.1 coordinate 11,895,171, forward strand.
AGATTCACTTTCAACTTGAAGTAGTGTAACCTAATTATTAGCAAAATGTGGCGCAATATTTTATGCTACACATCTACCTACTACCAGAATTCAGACGATACCCAAAGAAGGCCATCGTTCATTTAAGTCTTCTAAATTCTAAAATGTTTACATAGTGTTTATATATATGTTTATGTTATATGTGTTTATATATATACATATCATGTTTACCAACATATTAACCGACCATTCATTTGACGATGACGGGTAATTCCATACGTGAAAGAGAGAGAAAGGTTTTGTTAAAACCTCCTTTTATAGTAACGATACACGTGACTCAAAAGAGGTTTTAACTCAACCTGAGTTAAAACCTCTTTTGAAGTCGGTCGAAAATACAATCCCAACCTTATGTTCAGTTCTTTTTTCGTGTCTTGAGTATCAGAAGGTCATCGACTACATAGCCCAGAAGACACCGCATGCAAGGCGAACACTGTCATCCAAAACATCAGGCTTATACGGCCGATAAAAAATACCTCGCGTCAAACCTGCAGTAGTACCGACCACTTCCTTGACCCGTGCACATCTCGTCTGTTTATGCTAAAAAACCATTACCACAAGCTCAAGTTACACTGGTTATTTTCCTTGTCGAAAGTCAATAGTGTTGTACCACTACTTAATAATTGATGATCGATAAACCTACATAGTAGTAACAACAACTAGCTTCCGTCCGCGGCTTCGCTCGCGTTGTACCTACATGGATATGAAGTAACCCATTTGCTATTCGCATTTATAATATTATGGCTTTAGAATTAACAAATGTTGTCTTAAGTTCCCGTTCCCGTACGCGTTCGCGTTCGCGTTCGCGTTCGCGTTCCCGTTCCCGTTCCCGTATTATCTAACCTAATAAAGCTCAAATGGACTCTACGTTTTTTTAACTTTTGTATGGGAAAAAGAAAAGGTCTGTTTTTTGGGGTTTCCCGGCAAATATTCGATTTTTTTTTCACCTTTTAAACCTTCATAGACCTCCACGAACATTTCAAGACCAAGATAAAATAAATCCGTTCAGCCGTTCTCGAGTTTTAGCGAGACTAACGAACAGCAATTGATTTTTATACATATATATATATATAGATCAAAAACACGTGTTTAAAACGGCGAAGGAAAACATCGCATCGTGAGGAAACCAGTAGTTAGTATTTTTATAAGCGGCGATGGGCTTGCAACCTGTTACGTATGGACTGCTAACTACTGCAAAATGTGGGTATGTGCCAAATATAATATTTGGACGTGCCTCTGACTGCTATCACACTTCCCATCCCTAGTGAATCACGTCATCTTGAATCGGCCGATCAGAATGCATTTTTTCCCACTCCCCCCGTACCTCATACCTCACTGACTTGACAGAGTTGTTTGTTTGAAGAAATGAAGCCATTAGGCGTCTATTAGGCTATGTAGTCGATGCAGAAGGTCGTCAGAGATTGACACACTTGTTTATATTGAATATAATAGGTGTTTAGATGGTAACCGACCGTTAATTTGTGGTGAACTGTGACCTGGGGCAAAATAGCTCCACTGGGCACGTGTGCATGATTGCAACGCAGTACCTACCTACCTTGCGTGAATATCTTAGTTACTTACCTATCTGCCTTGCTACTTTTGCTTACCTATAGATATAATGTAGGTAGTTACCTACATAAATAATTCGTTCTCACTACGTACAAGGTGGTACAAGGTGGATGTCGTAATAAGCGTCCAAATTGAGTGTAAAATCGGATGATGAGATTATCCGCAGACTCATTTGTCTGTGTTTGCGTTGGTTTGAGTAATTTTGTACGCATTCCTTTGTTCAGTAAGCTGTCAACTAAGGCGTCTATTACACGCTTATTGAAACCAAATGTCAGTTAAACCATGGTTTAACCTATACCGGCTACCCTATCGTGTAATGTGTTGAATAATTGCGTGAAATTTATCTGTATAATTTGATTTTTGCATTAAGCAACCATCAGTCATGACTGATGGAGTTGAATTAGCGTGTAATGGCCGCCTAATCTCCTAGAAAAACAATGCACCGACCGTCATGTCGCGTACAATTAGGTAGGTACCTAGTAGGCTATAGGTAGGCTATTGAATGTTATACAATGTTCTAAAGTCTCGTTAAGAGGACTCGTAGTCTAAATGGTTGGCGTGACACACACAGGCGCACGGCGCGGTAAAGGATTTGAAATGGTACGGAACCCTTCGTGCGCGAGTTCGACTCGCACTTGGCCGGTTTTTAGTATTTGTTGTTATAGCGGCAAAAGAAATACATAATCTGTGAAAATTTAAACTGTCTAGCTATTACGGTTCATGAGATAAAGCCCTGTGACAGACAGACGGACAGCGAAGTCTTAGTAATAGGGTTCCCGTTTTTACCCTTTGGGTACGGAACCCTAAAAAGCGTCGTTCTGTCGTACCCAGTATAATGTAACGTATTATGATGTCAATTGTTAAAAAAAGTCGGCCATCTTTCAAAATATAGTCGGAAATGATGTGACGTTTGTTTATATCCTAATCCTACTAATATTCTAAATGCGAAAGTTTGTGATAAGGCTGCTATGTTTGTTCCCTAATCAAAAATAAACGACAAAACGGATTAAGATGAAATTTGGTGTAGTATGTAGATAAAAAATCACAATAAATAAAGGGGGATCTTATAATCCGAAAAACAACCCCTAAATGATTAAAAAACTGAAAAGATGATTTTGGTATAGATGGCGTTGGTGTGCAACAAATCTGGCATCACAGACTAAAACATTTAGTCGTCATAGCAACGTAGCTTGACTAATGAATGATACGCATTCTACCAAAATTCGTAATTTATTTTATCAGTATTAGGTTTGTAGGGAAAAATTGGAAGCTGCCTGAAATTTCTTTGTACTATACGGTTATTAAAAACGGCCAGAACAACGTCTGTAACGGGTCGGCTAGTCGTTGATATAAATGTAGCTTGTAGGCAGATCCCATTATATAAAATCTAGGTCACATTAGACCGTCAAACATCATAATGCATAGTAATAGCTGTAATAATGGTCACCAATTAAAAAATAAAAGGAGACCGGAAGGCCGGATGTAAACTTAACCACAATAGCGACTGTGCTGAGTAGACGTTCCGTGTTGCGTAATAGACTTTATTTCAGTTCGTTCTTCCTTGCTAGATTAATATCAATGTATTAAGGTACCTAGGTAGATATTTGTAGCATTGTAGGTGCCACAGCGGGGTCCATGTTGAAACATTCTACCTATATCTATACCTTTCAGTGTAGGTAAGGCTCTCACCATTATAAGACCATTGAAACAACAAATAAATGAATACGAATAATGATATTTTGTTGTCAGCTTGCGATAGCGCGTTTGATGATGTACTGGATCATCTAATAGCTTAGCCAGACAATTGGACCTTTATTTAGAAGAAGTTTGGCAAAACCTGTATTAGGGTCATAGCTTTGAACTGCTGGGAAAAGTGAAATGACACTTATAAGATACTAGCTGACCCGCGACAGACGTTGTCCTATCCAAATTTTAATAATCGCATAGAGTAACGCGCGTTGCTATGACGACTAATGTCAACACTGATGTCAGATTTTTTGCACACCAGCGCCATCTATAAAAAAATCATCCCCTATGCGTTTTTTAATCATTTTAGGGATTTTTTTTGTATTTCAAAGTAGTCTATCTCTTATTCTCTTATATCTACATCTACAGCAAATTCGTAAGCCGTTTTGTCCTTTAGGCCGGTTTGAGGCACAAACATACATACAAACTCACAAACTTTCGCATTTCTAATATTATTATAAGATATATATTTTCATCACATAAATGTTTGTCTTGGGTTGGAAGCGAACCCAAGTCTTTGGGTGAAGGTCTCCTACGAAGCTTTCGTCTCTAAGAATAGGTAGCTCTATCTACTTATCTACAGGTACCTAAAGCGTACCTAAATGGTAATGACCACGATAAAGTCTCGGCCTCATTTGGAACCAAAACTAGGCAATAAAAGTTACGAAAACAACAATAACTCACTGGTGAAAATATAGAGCAGAATACAATGGCTTACAAAATTGTTTCAATGTACTCAACAGTAACTGTAGTAGGTACTTTAATGTGTGAATCCTGATTCTTCATTGGATAACGTAAGATTGTTTAATTTGTAAGGGCCTCTTTTACGATCTCTGAGTAAAGTCAAGTCTGCAAGTTTCCGATGAAAGTCGCAAGTAGGGTTGCCAGATTTTTTTTCAGACTGTAGGGACAAATGCTTTAAAAAGTACTTTAAACTAATTTTAACTTAATTTTTTACTTTAAAATATTCTTTTATCAAGGATAAATAAATTACATAATATTTTGCAGAGGAACGCGCAAGTTTTAACATAATAATAATTATTGTTGGATTTGACATATTTTAAAAAATCAATATTATTATAATCATAATTAAATATGCTCATTAATTCACTTTTTATCAAGTTGATGATGCAATGCGAAAGTTTATGATAAGGCTGCTATGTTTGTTCCCTAATCAAAAATAAACGACAAAACGGATTAAGATGAAATTTGCTGTAGTATGAAGATAAAAAATCTGAATAAATAAAGGGGGAACTTATAATTCGAAAAACAACCCCTAAATGATAACAAAAACGCAAAAAGGATGATTTTGTTATAGATGGCGTTGGTGTGTAACAAATCTGACATCACAGACTAAAAACATTTAGTCGTCATAGCAACGCAGTTTTGACTAATGAATGATACGCATTATACCAAAATTCGTAATTTATTTTATCAGTAGGTACAAGGTTTGTAGGGAAAAATTGGAAGCTGCCTTTATTCGATGTGATTATTACTAAAAAAAATGACAGAACAACGTTTGTCACGGATCGGCTAGTTGTTTATATAATGTTATATTAGATAATGTACAGTACTACGATCTTTCTATAGATCACTACACTCACTACCAATGCCATAATACCATGAATCTAGAGATGTTACAACATTCCTTTAGCTCGTTAGTAACTGACAAGGTGCGAGACGACCGGGCATTGCTCGCATATTCGTACTAATTGGGAAACACGAAATTTGCTGAGGCGCATATCTTTAATCGTAGTACTTATAGTAGTACGTAGTTGTAGGTATTCGTATTACTGATACAAAAGACTTCAACGCGCTCACCCCTTCTATGCGCGTGATATTTGTACGATATTTCTAATTAGTACAACTACCAAAGTGCTAAAATGCGTCTTTTATTTTTTGAGCAATGTGGCTTTTACGCTTTTGAGGTACGGAACCCTGATAATTACTTTAAAATAACTAAAAACCGACTTAAATGCTTCCACCAATCGAAAAGTAAAGGGACGATATTCGTTTTTAATTTTTTATGAGTAAACTAAGCAACCAATAATATAAATAAGTTGTTAACAATGACAAGCTTTTGTAAAATCATTTATACTATCGAGCACCAGCGCGCTATCACCTGTCACATAATTTAACATTGTCATCGGAACTTGACAAGAATGCAAAGTTTTTACTCGATCCGAGTATTCACTTACGAGTTCCGTTGTAAGTGTCTGTAACAGCTCCTGACTCCATTGTCAGATCAGCTCGCTGTCAAGTAGGTACACAAGTATGCAAAATATCAGCTCAATCGTTTAGGGATAGCTGCTTCAAAGCCTTTTTTGTCGGTTGAAAATAATGCGAAGGTTGAAAATAATTGCATCAGTGCCCGTTTTCAATTAGTATATGTCAAAATAACGATGTTAAAGAATAACAGAATTCAGTTAACAAGACGCTAATATAAACGACAAAAGTTCATGGTTTCATGTCAAAGACTTGTCTATTTTAATGAGTTAGTTTTGTTGAAGAGTTGAATATTTTTTAAGTTGTTTTGTAAATGCTGATAATTGTGTAATTGGTATGAGATACTCTCTAAAATTGTAAATAAAGGTATATTTTTTTCTTGACTACCTAAACAAAAATTAAAAATAAATAGGATCACGACTGTAATCCCCAAGTACGGGGATTACAGTCGTGATCCATTCTCTCAGATCTCCAGGCGCTTAGATCCATTGATGTCTAGAGGGGGTAATCAGAGGCACATGCCCACATTTTGCAGTAGTTAGTATTCCATACGTGAATGATTGCAAGCCCATCACCGCTTATAAGAATACTAACAGATTCCTCACGATGTTTTCCTTCACCGCTGTGAGTACGTGTTTTTGATACGCATATATTTTTTTTCGAACAGAAAAAATAATTTATATTAGCCATATTTATTTATTAGATATTAGCGCCCCTTAAATATTTATTTTATTCTGTTTTTAGTATTTGTTGTTAAATCAGTAACAGAAGTACATAATCTGTGAAAATTTCAACTGTCTAGCTAACACGGTTCATGAGATACAGCTTTATGACAGACAGACGGACAGACGGACAGCGAAGTCTTAGTAATAGGGTACCGTTTTTACCTTTTGGGTACCCTAAAAACAAACTAACTACTTAGGGGAAAACAAACTATGTACCTACTTAGGCATTTGAAATTTTATTTTTATTTTTTTAGTGTAAAAATTACCAACAAATATGAAAAATTTTAGGTTTCTATAGCTCGGTACTCTTCAATCAAAATGCTATTTACCTATTTATTCTTATGAGTAAATAGGTAACTAATCCTAGCTAAGCTGACACGTAACATCGTAAAACTCGAGATTGGCTAAACATCCTTTCACTAGCAAGATACCTAGGTACACAAGTACATAAGTACGTAGGTATATAAGTATATAAAGAGTGGTCACCACACCTTGGAACATCTAGTCACTAGTCGAATTGAAATAGCTTTTACCGAATATGGTTATAGGATCACGACTGTAATCCCCAAGTACGGTAGACATCCTCTCAGATCTCCAGACGCTTAGATGTCTAGTGGGTATAGTCAGAAGCACGACCAAACATTATATTTGGCACTAGCGACCCGCCCCGGCTTCGCACGGGTAGCATGTTATTATACATATAAACCTTCCTCCTGAATCACTCTATCTATTAAAAAAAAACCGCATCAAAATCCGTTGTGTAGTTTTAAAGATATAAGCAAACATACATACATACGCGGGAAGCGGAAAGCGACTTTGCTTTATACTATGTATTGATATGCCCACATATTGCAGTAGTTAGCATTCCATACGTGACAGGTTGCAAGCCCATCGCCGCTTATAAGAATACTAATTGGTTTCCTCGCGATGTTTTCCTTCACCGTTATAAGCACGTATTTTGATGCGTTTTTTTTTTATTCGGAGCTTTAACAAAAAGAGTTAGAGAGAGAAGAGTTAGACAAAAAATATGGCAGTCAACATACCATGGATTTCCATATAAAAATAATATATGAATAAGAATGATAAACCTCTGGCTACATAACATACCGACAAAATTAAATGATGTTATGCAATAGAAAGGCTTCTACGGGTCACACTGGAATTATTTGGATTCCATTTGGATGGATTAGATTCGGATTTTATTAAACACATAGAATATTTTATAAAAAATTAGAAAGTGATGATTATATTTGTTCATTCATTTGGTATGGGTTCTGTTGTAACACCTATTTTGAGGTTCATGGAAAAAAACCACATAACTAATCAAAACTTGTACTACTGTACTAGATAGTGATAGAACTCTTTAAATACTTTTTTGTAAATAACATTCAGACAGAGAACAAACATCCATGTTCATCACACAAATGTTTGTTTTTAGGGTTCCGTACCCAAAGGGTAAAAACGGGACCCTATTACTAAGACTTCGCTGTCCGTCTGTCTGTCACAGGTCTGTATCTCATGAACCGTGATAGCTAGACAGTTGAGCTTCCATACAACAAACGTGTTTTTTTTGCTGTTTTTTATAGATAATGATACGGAACCCTTTGTGCGCGAATCCGACTCGCACTTGGCCGGTTTCTTTAATAGGATACTACTGTAATATCCAAGTACGGTAGACATCTTCTCAGATCTCCAAGCCCTCGGTTCATTAAAGATATTTTAATGGGGATAATCAGAGCACGTCACATTAGGTACATTTGACACATGCATCTGAATAAAATAAATAAATATTGATGGACATTTATTTCACTCATCAGCATCTAGCTCCACTAAGCAAAGCTTGCTAGTATGTGAACTATATAACTGTCGGGATACTTATATACCTACCTACTTTTTTGTAAATATATGGTATACTTATAAATAAATAATTTAATTAAACTTAGAAGACATATGAGCGGCACGCTCCGGACACGGCCCAGTCTTATATAATAATAATAATAATAAAAATATTTATTTTTCAAAAGGCTTACACAGAAGGTTTACACTTGTGTATGGCTTAAATACTAGGTAAGTTAGGTTCTACATAATATCATCAACAATACAATGTCCAATAATTATTAGGGTAATACAATAGCAACACCTTAATTACCTACCTAGGTAAAAACCTTGTGTTTTGAATGGCGTAGATACTCTACTTTGCATCAAGCCTTGTAGAGTCAATAACATTGACTCCTCGCTCTAACTAAGTTTACACTTGTATATAGACGCGAGGGATCCTTGCTTCGGCTGTCTACTTGAGGTTAAGCTCAGAAGGTATATCTATACTTCGTAATGAGCACATTAATATTATATATATAAATATAAATCTACCCTTACACCTACAGATAGGGCTGCCATCCCGTCCAGGTTTCCCCGGATTTGTCCTAGTTTAGAGGGTGTCTGGGGAGCGTCCGGGGCGGGGTTTCATTTGTAGTCCGGGCTTACAATTTGGCTGGTCGACTTTGCTTTAAATTGCACCCCCCCCCCCTGTTAACATGTCCGGGTTCTGGGCTCTAAAATCCGGGGATTTAACGTGTCTTGTCCTGGTTGCCAAACTTTACAGATGGCAGCCCTACCTACAGATAATGATACCGCGCATGGAAGCTAATTAAATTTGTATCTTCAAAGAAACAAAGTAAGATCCCAATGATGTAGCACCATCTTCCATCAATCATCTCACAGAATGACATTCATATTGAAATTCTTAATAAATAACAGCAATTATTATGCGTATTGGATTGTTTGGTTGTGTAATGTTACTGTTGGACGGTAGTGCTGTGGGAAACTGTGATGACCCCAGTCTACTTTTAGTAACAAGTATGCGCTCACGGCTTTGCTCGTGTTGTACATGTAGTGGCAAATTTAGGTTATTTTTTTCAAACATCTTAGTTATTTTAGCATTTAACGTCTCACTGCAGGACAGATGCCCTTCCTTCCACACATCTCGATCTCTAGCAAAATTTGGCCAATCACTCGATTCTGCCAAATGTCTTACAGGAATTTTAAAAGAAACATTTAATTACTGTTATTAGGTCCATTCACACATTCCATATTACCATGATGTGTGTGATTGTATGTCGGTTACTTAATTTTAATTATTTATATTCTAATTACTTAATATTGTTTTTAAGTGCACCTCGACCTATTTATATAAATAAATCGTAAATATACAAGGCGTCCCACGGATATGCCACATAGAAGGAAAGTACTCTTTAATACTGTAGATGGAACATTTTACTGAAAGAAGACATTATTTGAATTTATAAAACAATTTAAACTGCATTCATAGATCTTTAAATATTTACATGGTTGAACCGGGAATCGAACCCGTTACACGAGAAAAATAATTATCCTGTAGCTATAACATACCGATCGAAAGGCTTCATAAGGATTATTTTTCGTGTTGGTCGAGTGGGGAGGTACCCCGACTTTCAATCTGAAGGTCGTGGGTTCAAATCTTGGCGTGCATCAATGGATTTTTCTGTTCAAAAAATTTATATGCTCATCAAAAACACGTGCTCAAAACGGTGAAGGAAAAAATCATGAGGAAACCAGTTAGTATTCTTATAAGCGGCGATGGGCTTGCAACCTGTCACGTATGAAATGCTAACTACTGCAAAATGTGGGCATGTGCCAAATATGCCTACCCCCACTTGACATCTTCAAAGGATCTAAGCGTCTAGAGATTTGAGAGGATGGCTACCGTACTTGGGGATTACAGTCGTGATCCTATTTATTTATTTTATTTATTGGGATAGCCTGTACTGCAATTCCCTGCGGTACAATATTGTTACGTCACTTCCCACACCATGAAAATATGAATTGGTATGCCTACACGCCAACCCCACCTGATATTATATAAACAATTGTTTACAACATAGGGACCATGCAGGACACTGACTCGTTTGAACTGAACTCGGCCATCTGACACACTGCTCGAAATAATCACGTACAACCTATATTAGCTAGAAATTTTCACTTATTGACGATAACTTTTGAATAATAGTCTTTTGTGTCCCATTGTTGGGCAAAAACTTCCCCCATTCCTCCCACATCCCGGGCTATAGGTATCCGCCTAGTATCTCAGAGAACAAGCTCGTCTCACTATGGTTTTCTGTTTGGCTTTTATATATTTTTTCTAATAAAGGGTAAAAACGGAACCCTATTACAATGACTCCGCTGTTCGTCTGTCTGTCCGTCACAAGGCTGTATCTCATGAACCGTGATAGCGATACTAAAGAGAGAATAAAATCAAATAAATATTTACATTTACGTTTTTTTTGCCGTTTTTTTATAGATGTACGGTACCCTTCGTGCGCGAGTCCGACTCACACTTGGCCGGTTTTTATAATACTTTTTTTAAATCCTATATTGTACTGCTGTTTATATATCCACGCATAGGTAAGTACGTAAAATTAAACACGCAAACGACCCGGTGCGTAAAAATTAATAGATTTAAATAAATAGGACAGATCAGAAGAATCTAGTATTAACCTACTGCCTCCCAGCTACTTTGTACAGTACATAGACTTCTGAAAATGTATATTTATATTTAGCTAGAATTTTCTCATGAAAAACCCTTATGTCCTTTAAGTAGCACACCTGTATTAGGGACCATCAATGTCCTACACATAGTACGTAGTGAAAAGTCAAGTTTTCCGGCCTGGGATTTTTTTTACCACCATTTTAGTTATGTTTGAACTGTTCACACCCAGGAAATTTCAAAGCGATATCTTAGAAAAAGTATGTCTGGTAGACAGGAGGTTCAAGCTAGATGTAATAAATGTAATGTTTGGACGTTCGTCTGACGACCTCCTTTTAACATGTTTCAGGATCTGGGCGCCTGAAGATCAGAGACCTTAATTATTTAGGAATTGCAGTCATAATCCTATTATTATTATTATTTTTATATAATTGAAGGATTTTGTTGGACGACACGCTCTCCATTCTCCAACGGCCGTGTCCGTCGCAAAACACGCGCGAATAGAAAGGCGCACGGCACATCGGTGAAAGCGTATGTCCTTGTGTCATACGCTTCCTGGTTACCTATTATACTATTTAGCGATACTCGCTAGTCCAATAGAGCCCGCTCCATAAAAAGTTCTGTAAAAATTGGCGATAATCTACACTAGGTACTCTTCGTATAAAGAGGTAACATTTTTATTTTTGTTTGTACTTATATATTCGATTCTGCAGCGCATCGGGCATGTTCGCGGACGCTCGGGTAGATGGGTTCGCAGCGATTATGCGCAAACGAATAGCGTCATTACTGGGCAGAGTGAGAAGCAGTCACAACAGCATACTGAAATTAATATCTGAGAAGTACGATTGCCCCATACTTCACCATTGGGTCAAAACTGTAATACCTAATTGTTAATTTTAATTTCTTTTGTTTTCTTATTTTATTGTGTATATTTGTGAAATTTTATGGACCTAGTTGTCTGCAATAAAGAGATTTGAATTTGAATTTATACTAATGGATAAACTTAAAAACCGGCCAAGTGCGAGTCGGACTTGCGCACGAAGGGTTCCGTACAATTATCTATAAAAAACGGCAAAAAACACGTTTGTGGTGGGAGCCCCACAAAAATATTTATTTTATTCTGTTTTTAGTATTTTTTGTTATAGCGGCAACAGAAATACATAATCCGTGAAAATGTCAACTGTCAGGCTATCACTGTTCATGAGATACAGCCCTGTGACAATCAGACAGACAGCGAAGTCCGAAGATAGGGTCCCGTTTTTACCCTTTGCCTACGGAACCCTAAAAACAAATGACACATTTTAAAAATTGCCCTGTGCCCAGGCGCAGAAATGCCCAGAAAAAGGCGCCTTTGATAAAGCGGGGCTTTCAAAATGGGCTCCGAGGTTTTTACAGGTGTGTTGCTTGGGCCCGGGAGATACTCAGATACTCACTTCATTTAAATTTACCTCCGAGTTGATTTGGGGCGCTCCTCCTACTAATCCCTACTTGTACAATGTACATAAAACACCTACTGTCAGTAAATATTGTATGTACAAGTAGGGATATCATCTTACTCATAATGTCAGTCACTATAATAAAATCATTACTTAATTCGTTATGTAAGTAACAGGTGTTATTGGATAATACCAGCTTGTTGCAGTATCACAGTTTGACATATAAAGGTATTTAGTGTGACTTCTGTATGGTAATTTGAGATGAGTAACTCAAAAAACAATTTATTGAATTCACAAACTTTCATTTAAAGAACACAAAAACAAAGTGTGTTCCTCTTATTTAGAGACAGTAAGAAAAGTGTTAGTGGACACATTCTAATGGTAAGTATACACAATGACACTGACACTCAACAGAAATGTCAAGTCCAGTGTCGCTTGCGTCTACACGGTAAGCAATTTTTTGTGTCGACATTAGTATATAGATTTAGTGTACCGGTTGAAGTGTATTAGCCGTCTACACGATTCAGTTTGGGACATTTCATCGCCATGAATAGACGTGCTGCTGCCGCGATTGTCGCGATATGTGTTTCTATTAAAATGCGTCGGCGTAAAAAGAGATCTGTATGGGTTAAAGATTGGATTAAAAGAAGAGCGCAGCTAGGGGCATATAACCAATTGTTGTCTGAATTGAAAAACGAAGATCCAGAATGTTACAAAAACTTTCTTCGGATGAAACACGATGATTTTCAATATTTATGTAAATATTTATATTTATTTTCAATATTTAAGTATTAAATTGTTCGGCCAAACTTTCTACCGCTGCTGCTTTCTTTACTCGATTTTTATAATCGGGATTTGATATTTGCTATAGCTCTGGCAGCGATTCAAAATATAAAATCAATGATTTTATTTCCTCGGTTGACCACGCTCGTGACGTCATTGGTCTAGCTAAAAATTTCGCGCAGGTTCGAAATTACCGACACTCGTTGCGGACAGCGCGCGCGTCCTGTCTCCACGGCAGCGACACTGACACTGAGCGACACCGTCACTACATGTGCAACTAAGTGTCGCGGCGATGTACACACACAGACATTCGATGTATACATTTAGTGTCTGGTGTCTGGTGATGTCGTCGTGTATCCTTACCATTAGTTTAATAAATAGTGTAGCGCGCGGGGATCTGTCACCTGTCAGTTCATTTTTATTTTTACCACGCCGCGTCGGCGTCACATCCCTTTCCTTAAGAGGCTCCCAGTCGCTGATTGCTCTTTTTCGAAACGATAAAAGAAATACTTCTGAACAAGCCACATCTCCTATTTTCATAAGTATATTACTTCAGGTTCCTACCTAGATTTCTATTAAGCTGAAAACATAATAGCAGAAACTTTTCACGATAAAGATATTATTTCAAAATGATACGTTTTAGAATTTATGATCGAAATATTTTATATACCTACTATTAAAATCAACTTGTGATTTATTGTTAAAGATAGGTAATATGTAGATCTAGATTTCTATTAGAATAGATTTTTGATAAGTAATTATACATAATTTATATCATTAATTTATTCGAAAAGCTAAGGCGGACCACGCTCCGACGTGTGTTTGTCGTCATTGCAGCGGTCGGTAGGATTATTTATTGAAGTGATTAAAGATGGGTACATCTTTATTCACATATACTCTACATTATAAAATAGGAGATGTGGCTTGTTCAGAAGTATTTCTTTTTTCGTTTCGAACAAAAACAATCGTCGACTGGGTGCGCCTTAACGCGCCGTGACTTTAAGGCGACTAGCGCCATCTCGCGCCAGGCCAGTGAGATTCGGCGGCCCGCGCGTAACCGCGACGCATGAAAGGCTCGAGTACTTTTTATTAATTTGTGGTGTTATTATTGTGTTTATTTTGTCTGTTTTGTGTTTTACGTGTTTTATTATATATTATTATCAACTATCAATATTCTCATTAACTCTCCGAACCCCGAGATAGAGTCAGCCAGCCGGGCAAGTGTTAAAATAGCCTAACTCTGGCTAGATTGTAGTATTATTAGGGTACACTATTTATGTTAATGTACGCTAACAATAAACTTTCATAACTATAGACTTTAACACGGGTTTTTATCACGAGTTTTTAAACAAAAAATATTGTAGAAAATATTGAAGATCCTACTATTAATAAGCGAAAGTTTGTAAATTTTTTCAAACTCTCGTGTCAACATTCTCATCTCACAAACATTCGTAACTATAGATTTTTAGACAGGTAGATAATTAACATTTAATTTATTTTACCGACATGTTGACTATGTTACGTCGCGGGCAGACTCAACTGTCAGCAAAAGTTTTGTTACATGCGATATTTATTGATTATTCATATTCAAAATAAATATTGTAGTGGGGCTCCAAACAAAAAACGTGATTTTTTTGCCGTTTTTTATAGATAATGGTACCTAACCTTCGTGCGCGAGTCCGACTTGCACTTGGCCGGTTTTTTTATGTTTTCATACTTAAATACATCGCATACCATCTGTATAATTCTGAGAACCTCAGCCACACTACATTATGTAGTGTCAATATGTTATGTACTTACGAAGTATATAGGTACGAATACCTAAGCTACGGTCAATTTCAGTTAGGCACGGCTGTTCCGGTGAAGTGAACGTTTAACTTAAAAGTCAACGATGGCCAAGCAATTTCAAACGGGTTAAACTATTACATAATTAAGCACCTTTCACGTGCCCAGATCCTTAGATCACGATTTGGCCCTCAATAACTCAGGGAACCATTATCGTAAATCTATAAATAAATAAATAATTATTGGTATATACCACACAGCGTCATCTAGCCGCGAACTAAGCAAAGCTTGTAGGTACTATGGAAAAAAAATATTTTTAATATTTTTTTTCACATAGATACCTAACTGATAGAATACATAAATACCCAAAGAACAAGAAATATACCCATAGGGTAAAAACGGGACCCTATTACTAAGACTTCGCTATCCGTCTGTCCGTCTGTCTGTCACAGGGATGTATCTCATGAACCGTGATAGCTAGATAGTTCATATTTCACAGATGATGTATTTCTGTTTTTGTTATAACAACAAATACTAAAAACAGGATAAAATAAATATTTAAGTGGGGCTACCATACAACAAACGTAATTTTTTTGCCATTTTATTATAGATAATACGGAACCCTTCGTGCGCGATTTCAACTCGTACTTGGCCGGTTTTTTTTTATATTTTTTTTTCACCGTTTTAAGCACGTGTTGTGATCCGCATATTTTTTCGAAGGGAAAAATCCATTGATGCACGCCTGGATTCGAACCTAATACCTTCAGATTGAAAGTCGAGGTACCTCCCACTCGGCCAACACGGCTTTTTATCACATTCAGTATTTATTTCAATAAAATCCCAAGGATCACTTTGAAACCTCTTAGGAGCTAGGTGAAGCTACGCCTGTTCCTCGCGACCAAGCCTAGAACTTATTAACTTTTATAAACCTAGCATGACCATGAATTACCCGCATTTTGAACGACACAAACAAGCATTTTGAACGAGATGAGATCTCGAATCGTAATCATAGCCGAGATGGGTAATCATTAGGAGTAATGGTGCACATCAAACGAATATTAAACGGCATAATGACTTCACTTGACTTGGAATTATGAAATTTCTGGAGCTACTTCGAATTGGTTATGCTTCTTGTAATTGTATTTTACTAAACCGGAGCGGAGAAGAGAGAAATAAGATTTATATTGAAAAAAAAATAAAAAAAACTAAAAAAAAAGCTTTCACACAGCGCTATCTGGCCCCCAATTTAGCAATGCTTGTATTATGGGAACTAGATACTTATCTGATAAATACAAACATAATTATAAACTGTAAACATACCTATACTTAGTTATTTATTACATTATAACACCTAGCCACAGAACAAATATTCATTCATCATACAAAACCAGCATACACATACACAACCTATATAGCACAGAAGGCAGAGTTACTACCAGGCCAATCAAATAAGCTTTTGTAAAATCCTCCTTCAAACTACAACGCAGAGCAGCGCGCTATCATCTGTCACTATTATTACATTGTCATCGAAACTTGACAGGTACGCAAAGTTTTTACTCGAATCTTATTTACTAAGGAGTTCTGTTGTGAGTGTCTGTTCAGCATCAGATCAGCTCGTATATTGTATTGTTACCGAAGTTACACAGGTATGCTTAATTTCAGCTTAATTGGTTGGAAAGAACTGGTCTAAAATTAAATTGTAAGATTTGAACTAACACACGAACTAACGAGCTAACACGGCAAGTCTCAATTATATCTGTTTAATTATGTAAGTATGCATGTGCTTGAATTTTTGAATAAATGATTATTATTATTATTATTATTATTAAGTTAAATAAAAGCTTGTAAAAAACCGTTGAGGGCAAAGTAGAAATCGCGAGTTGAAAAACATGTTCACCCATACCTACATTCCAACTGCAAATGTAACGCACAATATTTAAATAGAAATAGGATTATTCCCCAAGTACGGTAAAGACATCTACTCAGAAAGGGGTAGTTAGATTTGTTATTTTATCCCCTTCTCTGGCACTCTTATACAAATACCTACGAGAAGATTTCCTATACCTACGTAAGTATTTTAATAAATAAATTCAAACTCAAAAGGTATTTATTTAAATAAAACCACAAGGATCACTTTGAAAGTCTTAGGAGTTAGGTAAAGCTAGGCCTGTTCCATGCGACCAAGCTTAGAAGAATAAGGCATCAAACACGGCTTGAGGCCTATCATTTTTTTCAATGATCCTTTTCTTAGTATATATAATATATATAGATCAAGAATATATAATAGATAAAGAAATATCTACATATTTTTTTCGAAATTTTAGGCTTAGTAGATGAAATTACTTTAATCTAAAATTGGCACAGCCCTACCATCCTTTTTCACCTTAAACCTTACAACCATACAAATCTTCTATAACAAATACAAATACAAATATTTACAAATAATTTATTCATAACACCAAGTTACAGGTCAGTTAGGTACAGTATATTACAATAAAAATATGATGATTATAATGCTTAATAATAAAAACAAATTCATTACAATATATCACATTGATTATAATAATTTTCATAATTAAATAATTTAAATAATTGGCAATTCTAAATACTCATTTATTGAATAGAATGTGTTCTCAAGGAGCCACTTACGCAATCTCATCTTAAAGACCGTCGTGGAAGTTGCATCTTTTTTTTAACCATCCTTACCTCTTTATCCTTTCCTCTAGAAGCAGTTCAGGCCATTTTCGATACTTTATATCCTGGTACCTACATGACTGAAGCCGCGCGCGAAAGCTAGTGCTACATAGTAACCTTCAAAGAAGCAATTCTTTTCTCGATAGCATTTTGGCTATATATAATTTAGCAACTTCAATAACGCCTTTTTCAGATGATGTAGGTATAGATGGGTATAATTTTGTAAAATAGTGTAGCCATTTTGTAAAGTCAAAGGTGATTATTGCCATATAAATGAAGATACCGAGATCAAATTAGTGACCTGTGGAATCTTTCTTTTCTCTTTTTATGTGCAATTTATTTTTAGATTTTCTTTTGTGCCTTTCTCAATCAAATAAAATGTCCAATTTATTATTGGGCCTTCTTCAATCAAGCGAAAGTTGCTTTTAGCGTCTGAAATCGCATAATTGACCATCGATCTATTCATATTTGTCATTTTCAATTGTGTCAATAATTGTCTAAAACAACGATTCGTTTTTAAACGACAAAAAAGATAAGGTTATCAATTCGACATATATTTTTTTTTTGGTAACTTTTTAAGGTTCCGTACCCAAAGGGTAAAAACGGGACCCTATTACTAAGACTTCGCTGTCCGTCTGTCTGTCACAGGGCTGTATCTCATGAACCGTGATAGCTAGACAGTTGAAATTTTCACAGATTATGTATTTCTGATGCCGCTATAACAACAAATACTAAAAACCGAATAAAATCAATATTTAAGTGGGGCTCCCATACAACAAACGTGTTTTTTACCGGTTTTTAGAGATAATGTTAAAGAACCCTTTGTGCGTGAGTCCGACTCGCACTTGGCCGGTTTTTTTATGCATGACCGCGAATTATCTTTTACCTGGTGATCCGATTTCGATGTTTTTTTTATCGTGTAAAGAATAGTT
Source organism: Hydriomena furcata (assembly GCA_912999785.1). Taxonomy (NCBI): domain Eukaryota; kingdom Metazoa; phylum Arthropoda; class Insecta; order Lepidoptera; family Geometridae; genus Hydriomena; species Hydriomena furcata. Next base: position 11,913,625 of record OU538837.1, read on the forward strand.
CCAAGTTAGTCCCATTTAAGTTTTAATCTTATATGACTAATAGTTCCTTCCTTCAAACTTGAGGAATACGTCCTTTGACTTTTCGTTTCGTCAAACGAAACGTTTTCGGTGGTTTTCTCTTTAGTTTTTTACAAGTAAAAATTACACGGTCTTTATCATATGTAGGTATCGCTACAATTTTTTTACAATAAAATTACTGTATTTCTTAAATTAATAGATCAATTAAATGATGATTATTTATTATATTAATTTGAGGGTCCAAGTTGTTTGAGTGATTAATTAGATGTCATCATTGATGTACGGAACCGAAATGTATGCTTTTCAGTGTAACCCTCGTATTCAAGAACGACACTATGAGAACACGCACCCACAGTGGACGAAATCTTTTTTCATAAAAATCACTTTATGTGTTGTGCGACACTGCATAGTGTGACTAGAGGCACATTGTCGTGTGCCTCTAGCCAAAGTTGAGCTTTAAAGGCACACGGTAGTGTGCGCCATAGTGCCGCTCAACACATAAAGTGATCTTTATGAAAAAAGATTTCGTCCATTGTGGGTGCGTGTTCTCATAGTGTCGTTCTTGAATACGAGGGTAAGTGTCAGTCGTTTTTTTCTGCCTTGCTAGTAGGTATGTGCGGGTTAATCTTTCAATTGAATTTAAAACCAATTAAGCTGAAATTTAGAGGTACTGTGTAACTTCGGTTATAATATATACAGACAGCGAGCAGTTCTCTACTAACATCTGAAATTATAGTAAATAGTTCGATTGAGTAAAATCTTTGCATACCTACACTGTCTAATTATTCTGATGACATGTAATATTAAGAGACAGGTGACAGCACGCTGGTCTGATCCTCGAAAGAGTATTTTACAAAAGGTGGTTTTGAATAAATAATGAAACTTATTTAGTTTAACAAACGTAATAATCATTTGACATCTAACGACGATTCTAATCATAATTTACACCCGTATGTACTCACTGTAACCTCTACGGGTCATCTTGCGACCCAAACACTATGGTTCATTTTGCATTAACATTTTCTGACGGCTCGTTTACTAAATCTTGCCGCATCTTTTGAAATTACTCAACGCTTTTTTGGTTTACACTAACGATTTGTATAGTTATGTAAGATTTTTTACTTGTGGCAACTTTTTTTAGCCCTACAATTATGGTTTGTGTTGTTTGTGTACATTGGTTTATTCTTTTATATTCGTATGACATACATACACATTACTGAGTACTAGATACTAATAGGGATTATAGGTAATTTTTTGATACTTAAGTTACAATATTGCAATTTTCATGGGAAACTCTTTTGAAAATATAATGTAGCCTATATTACTCGCTGATAACGCAGCTTTTGATTACGAAGAACTTTTAAAATTGGTCTATTATTTTATTCAATACTTACAAACAAAAAAGTGTAGCTTAGGCGTTTTAGTGTTTTTTACGCCTAGAGGCATTTTACTGCGTTTTTCAATAGGATTATACCTACAGTTATGGGACTGTAGTTTTTGGCCGCAGCACAAAAATTAAACTAAACTTTTAAAATTTAGCTTTAACTCTTCTACACTCGAATTATATGCAAATTCATTACCATATAAGAGCTTTTTTACCATTTTATAGATAATAATCATTTCAAAACGAGTATAAAATTAATGGAATTTTTTTCGAGATTACCATGCAGATATTTTTTAAATTACTTAATTATTATTTTATTAGCAGTTATGTCATTGTCTATATAAATGTGATAATAATAGAATACCCTCTAGGTCGATTGGGCCAGCAGCTATGCAACTTTATGTTGCTAGTCTGTCATATAATAAAATAGAGTGATAGATGTTTCATCCATCACATTAGGCGACATAAACTGGTGTATAGGTCAGTTATCTAAAGCTGGTTCACAGTAGGTACATAGTAGGTAGTACCGACTACCTATTACATGGATCTCACAACTTTTTACGATACGAGAACTGAGTTGCGAGCCTTGGCTTTTATTACTATTTGACTTTGTCGTTGATAATTCTTCCTTCTTAAAATTTAACAGTGTTTCTTAGAGGGGTAGGTAGAGACACTTTTCACTTGCTACGACTCTGACATATCCTCTTTTGCTTAATTCAAACTCATTACATACCTCATGTATTGTATACTCGTTGGTTTAAAGTACTTTTGATCTGGCCTTGTTCTGAAACGTGACAATTTTGGTTCAAGAGATTACGCCGAGTCTTCCTTCCGAGTCTTCCTTTTCCTACGGTCCCATTTACACTCGCCTTTAAAAATGGTAGGTATTAGTTATGAGTTTATCTTTTCATCTACTCTTTGTCCGATAAAAATATGGAAATTTAGACCAATAAAATATTCCATAGAGGTTCAAATTATGTGCGTGAGTTCCATTCTCCGATGAACCAATGCTCTCATTTGGGTTCAAAGGTTTTAATATGTAACTTTTAAGTTGCTTTTGTAATTAGGGTTCCTCACCTCAGAAAGAAAAACGGAACCCTTAAAGGATCACTCGTGTGTGTCTGTCCGTCTGTGTGTCTGTCCGTCACTTCACTACCATGCCCCTGCACTTATATTCGAAACTACTGGACCTAAAGTTTTGGAAAAAATATAGAAAATAGTTATTTACTAAGAAAGAACTAATAAGAGAAATAGAGATAGTCCTTTTTTTCCTGTAATCTCTATAGATTACAGGAACCTAAAAGACGTTTGTACTGAACCCTCTCAGTGCGTAAGTTTCGACTTGCACTTGTCTAGTTTTTTTTACCTTACTTACCTATCCATTTATGCTGATTAGTTGCGCCGGCGCCGTTCGATTATATTTAATTGCTATGCTCTACTGTCTTTGTGGCTATGAAATATTAGCTGGGTAGTGATTCTATGGCGATGCCATGTCAGTTTGTAAGGTACAATCATCTCTAAGTATGTCGTAAAAAGTTAGGAGTGAACTTTATGTCTAGTGCACACGGAAAATAATAATTATCTTAGTGCCTGTACACACCACGTTTTTTAAACGCGCTTTTTCATTTTATGATGTTGAATGCAATACCTACCTAATGTTAGAGAATACCTAATCTGTACACTTCATTGTAACTATTCACTGTTTATGCACCTATACCTACGCTTCTGCGTAGGTATTGTATTGGAAGCGCAGGTAAAGGTGCCGAAACAGCTTAAAGCGTAGGGGTATTATGGCATTCAGTACAAATAAATATTGGTATGAATATCATAACATGATAATCATGTTTTTACAAAATAGCCCCACTGCTCTGTAGGATATAAAAGCGCAGTCTCGACGCGCGTTTCTAAAACAAGCGTAGAAACGGCGCGTTCAAAAATCTTGGTGTGCACAGGCCCTTAGACTTATGGTTTAGGCTGTGCATTATTTGTTAGATTTAACATTTTAAGGTTAGTTACATTTTTACAAGCTTGTTCTGTTCGTATGTTTGTTTGTTTCTTTCAAAATTTGCAAACCATTTTTCGACCATATGTTTATATCCGATTAAGCTGAAATTTTGAATACGCCTATAGATGACAGCGAGTTGATCTGATGATGGAGTCAGGAGCTGTTCAACAGACACTCAACGGAACTCCTTAGTAAATACTTCGATTGAGTAAAAACTTTGCATTATTTTCAAGTTCCGATGACAATGTTATATGATGTGACAGGTGACAGCGCTGGTGCTCAATGGTTTGAATGATTTTACAAAAGCTTGTCATTGAAAAATACTTTTGAACAGAAAACTTATTACTTACCAACAAATAATTAAAATTAGTAATAAAAGATAATAAGTATTCGATTGAATAAATTAATTTTACGGATCTCGGTAAACATTTAGCAGCTAAAGAATTTAATACAGACATTTTGATTTAATTAGTTAGCAAGAAAGTTATATTTATGTAAATAACACTATCTACTTTCTATAAAATAGTGAACTCATTTTAGTAGACATCCTTGTCTATGTCGAATTTATCTAATAATAATACAATTCTCGTGTCTCAGTGTTTGTAACCAAACACTTCCGAAACGGCTTGACCGATTTTTATAAAGTTTTTGTGTATATTTAGTAGGTATGAGAATAGGTCGTAGGGTATTTTTTATACCCTTAAGTGATAAGGGTGGCATAAAGTTCGGAAAAACTGAAAGTGCTTTACTGTGGGATTGTTGAAATTTGACAGGACGACGATGTCTAGTATTCGTTTATTATGAATTGAATTATGATATATGATTATCTATGTATAATTGTCTATACTAATATTTTAAGGAGAAAAAAATATATAACACATTTTTATATTTCTTTGTAATCAATAAACTTAAAAAATACTGGACTAATTTTAAAAGTAATTTTACTTATCGAAAGCTACATTATCAGCGAGTAACATGGTTCATAATTTATTTCCAAAAAAAAATAGATTTCTACGATAATTGCGATGATCACTACATAGTATAAAGCAAAGTCGCTTTCCGCTTCCCGCGTCTGTATGTCTGTATGTATGTTTGCTTATATCTTTAAAACTACGCAACGGATTTTGATGCGGTTTTTTTTAATAGATAGAGTGATTCAGGAGGAAGGTTTATATGTATAATAACATGCTACCCGTGCGAAGCCGGGGCGGGTCGCTAGTGTAACTTAAGGCGTCATAAAATTGCCTATAAGCTTTATAGTAGGTACACTCGTGCAAAGTGGGGATGGGCAGCTCAATACAATAATCGAAGGTTAAAATCAATTCACCAGCAACATATCTTAAATAAATTATTTGATGATCCATAATCTTCTTTATACAGTAATTACTAGCCTTCATACAATCACTTTAAGATGAGATGTTGCGAAAAAGACCTTCTTTTTATATCCAAAGCATTACAAATGACATTAAGGTGGGGATATTTTTTCAATTTTATCGTATTTTTATCAATATAATAAATCTATGAGCTATGATTTAAGGTACATATGGATAACTTTAGGATTTTATTCATCAAAATTAAACGCGGTAACACGTATGGTCAAACTTTTCTAGACATATTCATCTTTCGAAAACATGGCAATACAATGAAATAAAGTTATGAATAAATAATTAATATTTTGGTATAGAAAGGTACCTGCATAAGTAGTAGTAATAATTATCACAGACAATATCTTGAATAATATCTTGTTTCTAATTGAAACAAAATCATTGCGTAACGATCACTTATTTTAAAAGGAAGTGATGAATGTCATTAATAGTTATCAAAACGCGATCAAATGTACAATTAATTTAAATAGAGTGTTACATTAACCCTAGGCCAAACAATAATAAGTGATGTTATATCAAACAACCATCATTTCACGTCCATTATACCCATAATGCACTTGCGTTTTTTCGTACAACTTTACATAATATTTTACATTCGAAAAAGTGTGGGGGAGCTTTCGTGCAAAGCCTTACGCGCCAGTCGAGAGAGTTGCGCGCGCCGACGCGCCTGTGCAGTGCCTGTTTTGTTTTTAATTCTATTTTTAAAGTGCCAGTGTTCGGATACAATGCGCCTCCTTTTTTGGGTAAGCTTTTTTTTTATTTATTTTGTTGCCAGGATAAGGTAATTTTTGGTTCGGTCCAGTCCACTTTCTTTAGTGAAAGTCTTGTGATGATCGATACATCATCGGAAGGCGAGTTTTTTATCGATGGGTCGGGTCTGACCGATGTATTTTTATAAACGCTGGCTTTCTTGTTAAGACTATTTAAAACGTGCGAATTAATTATTAAATTTATAGTATTTTAATAGGATATCAAGGAATGATATCTAATTATTTTAATAATTATTTACGATTGTTTAATAATAGTATTAAAAAAGTTTGGATCGTTGAATCAATTAATAATTATATCTTAAATATTTATGCCAGTGACCATATTGAAATGTGATGGCCTTGAGAAACTCCTTGTGATAAAAATGATGGCTCTCTAGGGGGTGCCCTATACAAGTTCCTATTTTAATATTATAAAGAAATCACTTTTGAGCATCTGCAAATCATACTACTTATATATTCCAGTTTCACCGATTTGCATTGAGTTTATTTAAATCCATGCGTGGACGTTGTACTGATGGATGCCGATTTAGATTCCAAAATAGGTAAATTGACCCACAAGTTCCTTGCACGGAGACATTTTCTAATGTATAGATAATCTCGAATTCATCTATACCTAACTCAGGTTACACCGTGGTCATAAAAAAACGTATAACTCTCTAATTTTATCATAGATGGATATGGACCTACTTACTTAGGTAGTAGACCTAGGTAGGTACTACTTTATTTACGTATGATTAAAAATCACTGTTACTTCTATTATATTACTTGATTATTATACGAACTTCTTAATATCGATATAGTTACCTAGTTTAGTAAACACTTACCTTACAACACTGACATTCTTTTCATCACGAAAGCTGTCACCTTAGATTCTTTTTTTGAAATTCGAAATACCCGGCTGTCAACCGAACCAATTGTTTGCGCAGTTGGTACCCAAAGAGCGCTTCTTTATTCTTTTTTTCTTCGTCGTATTTATTGTGTGACTTTTTTAGGCTCCATCGTGTTATAGTAATATTTATCTTGATCCGAAAATATTGATAGTCATTTACTCTTTCTCACCTCTACTCTACCTTATAGCGTACCTACTTATCTGTATAGAAATGAATGAATGACAATGTTCACCAATAATAAAAAAAATACCGATGACAGAAACATAAATTAAAACAAAACTTTACAATGGGCAGACTAATCGCTAAAAAGCGATCTGATCGATCTGTATTTATTGAATTAAATGGCCTTCAAACAGAAAGTGTTTGCAACAAAACGCAATACCAAACCTATTGAGAAGTAACTCGTATTACAAAAGCCGACTGCATCTGCAGTTTCACTGGAACCGTCTAAAATTACATATTACTCAATTTGTTAGCATCCTCTCTAAATTATTACGTAAAACAAATATGTTGTAAAGTGTGTCAAGCGCTCGGCGAAATTCGCGAGCGGAACTCGCCGGTACAGTCACTGGTACCAGTTTTTACTTTTATTTAAGTTTTTTTTTAAATCAACTATGTGAAGGTTGGTCGCTTATGACATTACTCAAAGTTTTTTTTTACCAATGCACTATTTTTTATATTTTTAATTATTAGTTGGTTATTTTTTTTTATTGAACGACTTAAGCTATGTGAATGTTGGTCGGTTATTTCATTAGGTATTACTAAGTTTTTTTTATTAATGCAGTTATTATTATCTATACTTACACTTTAGTTATTTTTTTTCGATATACGATTTCCACCTTTAGTTTTCGGGTCTCCTTAAGCCGTTAATTAATCTTTTTAGATCGATTTTCCCGAAACAAAATAAAATACCCGGTAGGTACTCGTAGTATATTCATTCATTGGGTTTGTATGAATTAATTATATTTTGAGGGTTTGTATATACAAACCGGTTAAATAAAAACAAGAGAAATGCCGTACCAGTCCTAAACACACGCTATGAGTAGGTACATGATACAATAAAATAAATATTTACAGATTATGCAAACATTTGTTCAATAGCGGGACATAAACCCACACCAATTACCTCTTAGCCAAACACTGAAACTTCACACCATCAAGGTCGTCTAAAAGTAATACCTTGAAATAATTCACTACAAAATCCAATATCACATTCAGTAATTTACGACATATAGCACACTCATATACTTGTACAATTATATACTTGTAAGTTCACTTTGGCCTAGTTGAAGATACCTTGACTTTCATTGCGTAGGTAGTGGGTTCGAACCCCAGTCGTGCATCAATGTCTAAACACGTGCTTAAAACTGTGAAGGAAAACATCAGAACAGTAAAAAATATATTATATATTAAACAAATTCTTACGAATAGCTTTTGTTTTTAACTGTACCCAGGCTTCACTACGGAAGCCTATCTTTTCTCTCATTTACTTTGTCGTATGGATGGCGATTTCATAACTAGTCTCTTATTTTGTATAGTTTTAAAAGATTAGTCATGCAATTCTATTCTTACGTTTGAACTCAAAAAATCAAGTTAAAAAAGTTCCTATGTTATGAAAAACTTGCTTAAAAAACCATTTCCTACTCGTGTTCCCATTAAAATGGGACAAAATCAAGGTTCTTTCAGGTTTCGAAGAAAATGAAGAAAACACCCCAAATATATTCTGTTTTTTTTTACAATATATATATTTGCGCCGTAAACCAACAAACGCCGGCTTGCTTAAACAAATTTGTTTTATTATTTTATTTTATTTTATTGACATAATAATAAATAGGATAAAACATTTTAACGTTTTGAAGAACTACGGTAGAATGCTTGCACCTCTTTGAGGGCTGTAGTCTCCTAGCTACTTGGGCTACAGGATGAATAAAGTTGAACAGACATTGACATTCATTAATTCATTCATTCTATAGGAGCCAATAACCAAAACTTAAAGCGAACGCTACACTCTGTACAAAAACTCTAGTAAAAGACTTCAACGCGCTCGCGACGCACAACCATCGCTCTTTCGCCATACCACTAATTAGTTTATGAACGTAACGTGATATTTCAAAATTAGCCAAAATAAGTAGGTAGGTATATTGTTTTTTTTTAATACTACTACTGGTACGTTATCCATGACTGCTAGCGTATGTTATTAGGGTGTCAATCTTTTTGATTTATCAAAAACTAATAAAAAAACACGACGAAAACGTTTCAACCAATCGAAAAGTCAAGAGACAATATAAGTTTTTTTAAGTTAATGAAGTAACTATTAGTCTTACATTAATATAATTAAAATGGATGGTCCCATTTTAATTATAGACTTTTTATTTGAGACTATTCTTTACACAATAGAAACAAAATCATTCATATCGGATAACCAGGTAAAAAGATATGTGTGGTAAAAAAAAATAACACGCATAGCGTCATCTAGCTCCTTAGACGTTTCAAAGTGCTCCTTGTGAGTTTATTGGAATAAATACACTTTGAATTGACTCTTGCAGTCTTAAGTGCATCGTAGGGCGCTTTCTGGGATTTGTGACCTGCGGAATAGAGTTTTATGATAGGAAATGGTTCTACTTAGCAACATGGCGATCGACTTGTTCTGCCTCCAAGCATATTTTTTTTTTCACTTTCAAATCAACTGACACAGAAGTTTAAGAGGAAGTACAGAAGATGTGTGTATGTTTCTTTTTTTAATGACGTTTGACGAGGTGAATGCACCAGTTGCTTGGTTTATGCAACAAATAAATGAACGTTAATTTGTTCGTTTGCATGAATAAAATTATGTTTGATAACATTTTATTGCTGTAATACTTTCATTGCGGTTTTGTTTTGCATTTCTAAGTTACGGTTAAATGAGAGCATTTTGTGTTCCGTAGCTTAAGTTTGGATAAACCGAACACTAGGTACTCCACACACCGATATAATATCATTTGTTTTAAGATTACGTCTTATAGTACCAATCGTTATATATAATAAAACATTCTATTTATTTAAGCATTATGTAAAAAATAAAAAGATGACTGTAACCTTCTACTGTAGACATCCTCTTAAATCTCCAGGCGCTGAGATCCTTGAAAGGGGTAGTCACACACCTTACTTCTTAACCCAGAATCAGAAAAAGCAATCCATACGTTCTATAGTTGTCACTTGTTATCCTTACAATCAGTTCAGTTTACATATTTTTATAATCATCACAAAGAGCGGCGATGAGCTTTCAGCCTGTCGCGTATGCAAATATAATGTTTGTTCGTGCCTCTAGACATTTTCAAAGGATCTAAGCGCCTGGAGATCTGAGAGGATGTCTACAGTATTTGAGGATTACAGTCGTCATCTTATTTTTGTTTTTTTTTTCCTAAAGAGCCATGTAGTTGTAAGTCACATGCGACTGCACTAAATGCCTTATAAAGGCGCAGACCAAAGCCTGTGAATGAAAACAAAAAAATTAAATAATAAATAATATCAGGTTATAAAACTAATAATGAAATTGTTAACTAAAAACTAAGAACACTCCATCCATAAAACCAGTCATTCGGTCACAATCACCTTCCATTCATTCGCAAACACACCACATTCAAGGTTCAAGAAGACATTGAAAGCAGAGATAGAATGATGTCAATAAATATTGATAGTGAAAGTAGGTAAGTAACTATTTCAATAATAGCCCCTCTTTTTATGTAACCTACCGCAATAACTACGATTCAAGTTAAATTACTTCGCTTTATTAGCTGTTATTCGTGTTATGGTATTTATGCTACAATTATACTCAGTTAGCGTTTTTTTATGTCTGAATATCACTACATAGTATAAAGCAAAGTCGCTTTCCGCTTCCCGCGTCTGTATGTCTGTATGTATGTTTGCTTATATCTTTAAAACTACACAACGGATTTTGATGCGGTTTTTTTTAATAGATAGAGTGATTCAGGAGGAAGGTTAATATGTATAATAACATGCTACCCGTGCGAAGCCGGGGCGGGTCGCTAGTTTATTATATAAACAAAATTACGCAAAACTCAAATCTTAGAACACTATTATTTTTTTACTAAAATACTTACACTATAGTACTTTATAAAAATTATATAATTAGATTGCGAAATTGTTAATTAAAATTAATAAGCAAGCATTGCCAAGGAGGGATGACGTCTGGCAGAGGTTGTAAAACACCCCAAGCCAAATCGTTTGCAAAATTTGGATGCTGTGCCGACCCCACGAGAAGTGGGATAAGGTTAGGAGTAAGAAGAGTTATTTAAAATTAAAATAATTCAAATAATGAATAAGGACGTACGTTTGTACCAAAAAAGTATTTTATTTATAAAGGAGGTCGTTATATGTTTACCTGCGCCAGGAATACAGGATGTATGCTAAGAGAACAGGTGCGTGATTCGACTCGTAAAAACGATACGAAAGTGAACTCATTGTCTTTGGCTGTCACAGAGTATAAAGCAGTTACTAAGGTGCATATTTAATCTATGGTAAGCGACTGAAATTCTGTTTATAGGTACGAGGCAAGAGGCGCGGGTTCCATCCCCGTGACGGGACAAATATGTTTGCATGATCTGTAAATATTAGCAATCAATAGCCAAATTGTACAATGGGTGATCTTATCGCTAATATAAATTTTCTCCAGACAACTTGTTCGTATAATTTATAGTCAAAAAGTAACAGATTTTTTAACCTTGTTTGTCAAATATTGCAAGTCGTTTTGTGACACAGTTTTACAGTTTTGCATTCCAAAATGGTTGCATATCTCTTGGTCTTGACTTTTGGCAATGAATATATCCGCTCTTATTTAACGCAATCAAATTGTTAATTGGACAAAACCGTCACCTGTTGGGTTAGTCACTAGCCTCTTATTTTATCAGCAAATTTAAAAAGTTTCAGAAATTTAATGTTTATACCTATATGATTTTTACCCGACGAAAAACACGGAGATGGTTTTCAATTTGGGACGTATATTTTTTTTATGTTAGATCACTCATAACTGTATTACAGAGTAGACCATTTTTTATTATTATGTATATGTATACTTCGAAGTTTTTGATTGGTCGGAACATTTCGTCGGTTTTCTTTATAGTATTCTAATTATTCTCTCCTTCTAATTATTATTCTACCCTTTGAAGATAGAAAGAGAGGAAAGTCTTAAACCGAGTTTGCTGTAAAAAGACTTAGAATAACATAAGTAAATCTATGCTCGTTTTATTAAAATCAAAAAGATGGCAAATATGAATGACATTAATTATTAAAAAAAAAAATTAAAAAAAAAGTGTCACGACTGTAATCCCCAAGTACAATAGACATCCTCTCAGATTTTCAGACGCTTAAATCCTTTGAAGATGTCTAGGGGGGGGGCGGGGTGTAGTCATAGGCATGTCGGCATAGTTAGCATTCCATACGTGTTGCGTTGCTGTCAGTACAAAAAGTCATATGTTAGGTTTTCAGGAGACACAAAAAACTGATTAATATCGAATCTATGAAGTTTTTTTACAATATTTAAATGTAAATATCTTTAGTTTTATAGCTTACAAAATACAAACGTATATTATACTCCTGCAAATCGATTTATTACACATATACAGCCAATAAAAAAAATAGCAAAATTTTGACATTATGACTTTTTGTACTGACAGCAACGGTTGGTTGCAAGCTCATTGCCGTTTATAAGAATACTAACCATGTTTTCCTTCGCCGTTTTGAGCACATGTTATTGATGCGCATTTAAATTTTTCGAACAGAAAAATCCATTGATGCGTGCCTGGATTCGAACCCACGACCTTCAGATTGAAAGTCGAGGTAGATACCTCCCACTCGGCCAACACGGTTATTAGAAACAATTAAAACTTACCAATTAGGTAAAGCCTATCCTATGATGATGATGATGGAAGAAAGTAGACATTCACCACATAAATAAATTTCTCTTAGGATTTTCCCCTTCAAAGTTTGACCCCGCATACCATCTATTCCATTATGTATACGAGCTACATAGGTAGGTAGGTTTAGGTACTTTTAACATCAATACTAAAACCGGCCAAGTGCGAGTCGAACTCGCGCACGAAGGGTACTGAATTATCTATACAAAAGGACAAAAAAAATAACGATTGTTGTATGGGAACCTTCCTTAAATATTTATTTTATTCTGTTTTTAGTAAGTATTTGTTGTTATAGCGATAACAGAAATATATAATCTGTGAATATTTCAACTGTCTAGCTATCACGGTTTATAAGATCAAATTGACAGACAGACGGACAGAGAAGTCTTAGTAATAGGATCCCGTTTTTACCCTTTGGGTACGGAACCCTAAAAGGTGTTTTTTCTAAGGATTACAAGTACCTACTTTTTTCAAACTATCATGCTTTTGTAATTTTATTAAAGTTCCATCTAGCCCAAAACTAAACAAAACAAGTTTTATTTAATTTTTTTTTTAATTAATTATATAAACCTTTATATTTTCACAATTAAATTCAAATAAATTAAAATACCAAATCAAATGTAAAATTAATAACTAAATGAAATGTATATTGCATGTAATGTTTAGTTATGAGGAAATAAAGGCTATATTATTTTATTTTATTTTACCTATCTATAATGTTTTCTTTCTATTTTTATTTAATTTATTTTTCAAACTACTCTCGCGATCAGAAACACATAGATATTAATTAATACCTACCTATTTCAAACGGATAACACAGTCGTAACGGATAAATAAAAGCTAAATACCCATTTAAACTTTTAATTAAGACCTACAAATTTCCTTTCGTTTTAAAACCTAATTACTAATGACACCTACAACTTAGTATTACGACCATCATAAATCTCCCTTTTACGCATATTTATCAGAGTAATCCTCGACTTGAGGCAAACTCGAGGTTTTTCAACTAAAACTACCAAAACACGGTTTTGGGGTAAGATAAGATAAGATACGTAAATAAACGTTTGTTTTAGAATACCATTTTTCCTATATCCTGTAATCCCCAAGTACGGTAGACATAGACATCCTCTCAGATCTTCAGACGCTTAGATCCTTTAAAGATGTCTAGTGGGGGTAGTCAGAGGCACGTCCAAACATTATATTTGGCACATACCCACATTTTGCAGTAGTTAGCATTCCATACGTGACAAGTTGCAAGCCCATCGCCGCTTATAAGAATACTAACTGGTTTCCTCACGATGTTTTCCATCACCGTTTTGAGCACGTGTTTTGATGCGCATATAAATTTTTCGAACAGAAAAATCCATTGATGAACGCAGGGATTCGAACCCACGACCTTCGAAATGAAAGTCGAGGTACCTCCCACTCGGCCAACACGGCTTTATTATGAGCTTATTTCGAGTTTATAACTAAGAATATGGGGATTAGTGAGCTCCGACTCCATTGCATGCAAATTGGCAACGATCGACCGACTTATAAAGCAGGCTGAGTATATGTGTGTCACTGAGTTATTGGACCTACGATAAAGGATTGAATTCAACGTGAAGAATGTGGATGGAATTTCTAAAGCAGAGTTGGTCAAGTGCCAGAAGAAGGTTCTCTATTCGACGTGTATAATATATATATTCTTTGCTTATGTATGACTGTGCATATATGTTTACCTGGTAATCCGATGTTTATGTTTGATTGGCCTTTTCTGTTCATCCCTTTTTGTGAATTATCAATCCTTTCTTAAAGAGCGCTTTTGTCCTAAGAAGTGTTTTTATCAAATTTCAAACTTTTAGGCTTAGTATTCGAGATTTAACATACTTTATGTGACTTTTTGTTTACAAATTAAACCCTGACAGACAGACAGACAGACAAACAAACAGACGCAAGCATAATCGTGGTTCATTAACTATTGAGATACGATACCCTAACCTTATATAGAAAAGTAAAAAGATGTATCATCATCATTTTCTTCTTCATTCAGTAATTGAAAGAGTTTAACTAAAATTACTGAATGTACACAGAAAACATTAACAATTAATTATCTATCTAATCTCTATCTAAGTGAGAAAAAGAAGAAAATGATGATGATAATCGTTTAGCGTGTTTTCAAAAGTAAGTCAGTAAAGATAATACCAAAGCTTTAAATCAAAACTGTCTATGTCATCGGTGTAAAGGAAACTCGTGCGGAACCGTCACACCCGGTTGCATTACACGCGCATAACTGATCTGCGGCCTTGACATTGCACCAGTTTGAAGCTGGTAGACTGTGGCTGCTGTGCGGTGGAAAAGCGGTGGTGTAATATAGCGAACATAATTAGGCTCATAGGCCCTTTTGGGGCATACAGATACAGGCCTTAGTGATCAGTTTAACGCTGGTAGACTGAGGCTGCCGTGCGGTCGTTTAAAAACGGCGGTGTAGTATAGCGAACGGTCATTAGGCCCGTTGGCCCTTTCGGGGAATACAGATACTGGCCTTAGTGATCAGTTTGACGCTGGTAGACTGAGGCTGCCGTGCGGTCGTTTAAAAACGGCGGTGTAGTATAACGAACGGTCATTAGGCCCGTAGGCCCTTTTGGAGCAAACAAGACATAATGCTCCGAAACGTTCAATAAATCTCATAGCTTGACACTTCTCGGAGAAGGGTTTGACTGCCCCCATCAATGGGCATTTCTGGACCAAAAATGCCTACTGATGTATGTAGCCCATCGACTACATAGCCTAATAGACGCCTAATGGCTTCATTTCTTCAAACAAACAACTCTGTCAAGTCAGTGAGGTATGAGGTACGGGGGGAGCCGGAAAAAGCATTCTAATTTCAAAATGACGTGATTCACTAGGGATGGGAAGTGATGACATGAGTTGTCGATAGCAGTCAGAGGCACGTCCAAATATTATATTTGGCACATACCCACATTTTGCAGTAGTTAGCAGTCCATACGTGACAGGTTGCAAGCCCATCGCCGCTTATAAAAATACTTGCTAGGTACTGGTTTCCTCACGATGCGATGTTTTCCTTCACCATTTTAAACACGTGTTTAAAATGGTGAATGTATAAATATCAATTGCTGTTCGTTAGTCTCGCTAAAACTCGAGAACGGCTGAACGGATTTATTTTATCTTGGTCTTTAAATATTCGTGGAGGTCTATGAAGGTTTAAAAGGTGAAAAAAAAATCGAATAATTGCCGGGAAAACCTAAAAACAGCCCTTTTCTTTTTCCCATACAAAAGTTAAAAAACGTAGAGTCCATTTGAGCTTTATTAGGTTTGATAGTACGGGAACGGGAACGGGATCGGGATCGGGATCGGGATCGGGAACGGGAACGGGAACGCGAACTAATTCTAAAGCGATAATATGATAAATGCGAATAGCAAATAGGTTACTTCATATCCATGTAGGTACAACGCGAGCGAAGCCGCGGACGGAAGCTAGTTGGCAATAAGTAGTTTTACTAGTTAGGTTCAACTGTTGTTGTTACTACTATGTAGGTTTATCGATCATCAATTATTGAGTAGTGATACAACACTATTGACTTTCGACAAGGAAAATAACCAGTCTAACTTGAGCTTGTGGTAATGGTTTTTTAGCATAAACAGACGAGATGTGCACGGGTCAAGGAAGTGGTCGGTACTACTGCAGGTTTGACGCGCGGTATTTTTTATCGGCCGTCTATGACTGATCTTTTGGATGTCAATGTTCGCCTTGCATGCGGTGTCTTTTTGGGCTGTGTAGTCGATGATGTAGCCCCTACTAAAAGCGGCTAGCACAACAATTTTGTTGCTAATGGAATGGTAAGTAAATTAATGACATTTAAAAATCGTTTTATTATTTTTTTTATTGTATACTAGCTGTCCCGACAGACGTTGTCCTGTCAAATTATTATTTTTTCCTTATGAACCTTTTCCTGATAATAACGAATACAACAAAAAGAATTAGCGAAATCGATTCAGCTGCTCTCAAAAATTTGCGCTTAGCAACACATTCAGCGATATATATTAGAGATAGGTTTAATAATAATTTATCCTCAAAAATATAATAAATATCACTTACATGAGAATCAGTTACATAGAAAAATATAGAAGTTATGATTATAAATACAATTTGTTTTTGTATTGTACTGTTGCTGGTGAAATTATAAGGAGTGGTACACGTGTCTGTTAGCAATTGTAGTTAGCAAATTCAAGTGACAGTTTTGAGTCCATCGCCGATATGAATACTGTTTCCTTACGATGCTTTTCTTCACTTCTTCAATTTTGAGTACCGACACATTTTTTTGTGAATATCAAAATCCTTTGAACCAACGACCTTCGAATTGAAAGTTGAGCCACCCCCCACTAGGTCAAAACGTTTTGTAATATGTATGATAATTCCACCTTTCACTATTTACCAATGCTAAAAGCTTACCAATACCTATAAATATAATATTGAATACTTTATGTTCTAAGTATGAAGAAATATTGACTAAACTTCTCCGTTTATGAGTATTATCTTTATGAACTATCTTTGATGGACAGTCTTACATGCATACTAGCTGACCCGGCGAACTTAGTACTTACCGCCTATGTTATACATATAGCATATTAGGTGATGCTTAAATTGTAGTTTTTTTTTTGTATGGGCTGAGCCTACCCGGATAAGACGGAAAAAGTGATGAACTTATGGCGATAAGTGAGATTTTTGACGTTTTGTATGGGCTGAGCCTACCCGGACAAGACGGAAAAAGTGATGAACTTAAGGCGATAAGTGAGATTTTTGACGTTTTGTATGGGCTGAGCCTACCCGGACAAGACGGAAAAAGTGATGAACTTAAGGCGATAAGTGACATTTTTGACGTTTTGTATGGGCTGAGCCTACCCGGACAAGACGGAAAAAGTGATGAACTTAAGGCGATAAGTGAGATTTTTGACGTTTTGTATGGGCTGAGCCTACCCGGACAAGACGGAAAAAGTGATGAACTTAAGGCGATAAGTGACATTTTTGACGTTTTGTATGGGCTGAGCCTACCCGGACAAGACGGAAAAAGTGATGAACTTAAGGCGATAAGTGACATTTTTGACGTTTTGTATGGGCTGAGTCTACCCGGATAAGACGGAAAAAGTGATAAAACTGCATTCTCTTGAAAGACATTACATATATTTAAAAAAACAATTGTGTTTAATTTAGTTATCTAGTATGATTATCTAACGAATTATATAATAATGAACCATTTAGCTATTCATAGTTTTGATTAAAAACGAAACTAGTGTTTTTGAAGAGCCAACTTTGGAAAATAAATCTATAGAGAAGTTTCACCAATCGTGTTTCTGTCTTTAATTTATATAGATTAAATCTTTAAGTTATCTTTGTATTAAAAAACAAAGCTGATTCTGCATTTATCAGAAACATTTTCTACTCGTCTTAAAAAGAAACTGTCTTTTATTTATGTAGCTAGTATGATTTTGATTATCTAACGAATTATAAAAAAAAACCGTTATACAGCCTGGTGGCAGAAAGACGGACTGAACGGACAGACGGACAGCGAAGTCTTAGTAATAGGTTTTTACCCTTTGGGTACGGAACCCTAAAAAGTAGAAACATAATCTCTTTTCATTGTTGTACACAATAATTGTTTCTGTGTTTGTAATAAAGTTATTAAAACACTGATTGATATTTCTCAACAAAACAAATAGAATAATCAAAACCAATAAGTCTTTATGGCTTAATAAAACATTAAAATCAGGTGTAACAACTAAATTGCTGTTATCGAAATATTTCGACTATTAGATGTAATTGGATAAACATAATGTACTTACCTAACTATTTATATAATAGTCGAAATAGTTATGAAACACTTTCTTTACCGGTTTCGACCAAAGAGTTCAGATTAATAAAAAAATTACGTTTTAAAAAGAAACTGGCTTATTCTTTTTCTTTTATAAGTATCTTAATTAGATCTATACTAAAACTAATTGGTATTGTACTTTGTAGATATTTTTATTCTAATAACAATAATATATGTAGGTAACTATTCGAATAATATAAATAAACAATAAAAGTTACTTTAAGAATGTTATGACATAAGGATAAAGAATGTTTTTTTATTGGTATCATGAATTAAAATGGGACCCTTTAGGTAATTAAAAAAAAAATTGGATCACGACTGTAGTCTCCGCGTACGGTAGACATCCAATATCCAGGTGCACATACTAGTGTCTAAAGAGAGTGGTCAGAGGCACATCTAAACATTAATTTTAGTTGAGAACCTATCACAGCATATAAAACTGCTTACTTCCGTGAGTAGGTTGGCATCCACTTGTTTTATCAACATGTTACTTTTTACAGCATCAATAGGATGATGACATGTTTTTACAAGTTCACTATTGTAGTCTAATCGATCCATTCACTCCCATCAGTCAGAGGAACAATGAATGAATGAAGTCGTTTCGGTGCTAAATAACTTAACACTTTCATTTATGTATTATTTTTTTGTTTGACTACTGTTTCCCTAATTTGTATCTATAAAATAATTACAAAAGTCATTGCGACGCCAAAAAAAAACTTTGCCCTTTATTGCAACTTTACTTGTCAAAATAACGTAAAGTAGGTAAACTTCAGGTAAATGACCACGGTTAAGGTTCGGTGACCCTAAAGAACTAATGGACGTTGAAGAAAAAACTAGTGTAGAGATAGGACAAAGTGTAGGAGAGTCTCCTTTCGTTTTACAATCAAAAACGCTTTTTATGTAGGTAGTATAATATTTTGATAGATGCTCTGTAACTTCGTAAGGCGCTGCCAGTTCCTAAAACCTCGGCAGAAACGACTAAGACGGCAAGCTCTAGATGGCGTATGCGTATCGTAAATATTATCGACAGTTTTTATGAGATCGCGTTGCTGGTACCTACGTAGGCAAGTAATAGGGGTAGCTTTACCCACCCCTCATAACCATTTTCTCTTTGTCCGCCCTTGCTTTTCGAATAAATTAATGATATAAATTATGTATAATTACTTATCAAAAACCTATTCTAGTAGACCTATCTAGATCTACATATTACCTATCTTTAACAATAAATCACAAGTTCATCTTAATAGTAGGTATCAAAGTATTTCGATCAAAAATTCTAAAACGTATCATTTTGAAATAATATCTTTATCGTAAAAAGTTTCTGCTATAATGTTTTCAGCTTAATATAAATCTAGGTAGGAACCTGAAGTACTTAATATATTTATAAAAATAGAAGATGTGGCTTGTTCAGAAGTATTTCTTTTATCGTTTCGAAAAAGAGCAATCGTCGACTTACAGGGCCTTAATAACTATGTAATGACTAACCCTCGTATTCAAGAACGTGTTAGTGTGCTAGTGATATACAGGTAGGTCCAATGGAATAGTCGGAGACATGTCCAAACTATATATTTCCACTTAAGAACTACAGGCAATCAAATAGTTTTAAATTTAAATATTATACTTAGCTTCCGCCCAAAAGTATTATGTTTAATTTTATTATTCCAGGATATGTATAAGTTTCGTTTAAACACGCACCTATAAATAATTTGTAAAAGTAGGTACTTATTTAGTTTTGATTGAAACACAATCGTCCTGACATACTTTCGGATTTATAATATTACTTACTTAAGTTCCGGTTCCCGTTTCGATAAGTTCCCGTTCCCGTTTCGAAATTATTAAATCCTACGCAATAATTGCGGATATTATGTTGTAGATTCGAAACGATTATTCTAATACGTTCTTCAATTTGACCCGAGTCTACTGTACCGAACGGGACGAATATCAAAATGACATATAACATTTAGGAACAGTTTGTATGGAAATAGAAAAATGTTGTTTTTACTACTGTCCTCGCATTTTTTCCGTATTTTTACCATTTTTTCTTGAACTTCCACAAATATTTTAAAACCAAAATTAACCGAATAATATTAAAGCACCCTAGGTCAAAGTGAAACTACTCATTAGCCTGCCATATGGCTAGATTGTAGTATTATTAGGGTACACTATATACAGGGTGTCCGGTAATTAATGGATAACCCCGCAGGTACTTGTGGGGGGGCAAGGGGGCAACTCAGAAAAAAATAAAAAAAATCTATCTGCAATCTATCTATTAATGTACGCTAACCAGACTAACGAACAGCAATTCATTTTTGTATATGAGATTAACATCATTTCGTACTCATAAACTTTACATAAAATAGTCTGAACTGATTCATGAACCGCCCCATTCTTTGTTCGACACGACCTTCCTAGAAAGTTCATAGCTCAACGTAATCGCAAAATTGAGCCGAGAGTGTTACATCAATCAAATGTCATTCAATTATCGACCCTACAGGGTAAGATGTAAGTGTCAATGGATTATGGGAGAGGTAACTTTTACTTTTTTATGTGCTAAAGAGCGGCGCAAACTATACGACCGACGACGGATTCACTTTCGTTCGGATATTTCGGTGTTTTTGTATGAAATTTGATGTGTCAGTGAAGGTATTGAGTAATATGCAGTTATTGGTGGCCATTTCTGTTGTTATGACACACTGACTAAGTTTTATCACTACATAGTATAAAGCAAAGTCGCTTTCCGCTTCCCGCGTATGTATGTATGTTTGCTTATATATCTTTAAAGTTACACAACGGATTTTGATGCGGTTTTTTTTAATAGATAGAGTGATTCAGGAGGAAGGTATATATGTATAATAACATGCTACCCGTGCGAAGCCGGGGCGGGTCGCTAGTAAAATATAAACGTTATTTGTTCACATAACGCATTCTTACAAAAAGGTTGAACCTAATAAGGTCGCTCAGTACTCGTAATTTATTCTATCGAAAATATCTGACATTAGTTTTGACTACTGAATGATACGCATTCAACCAAAATTCCGAATTTATTTTACCATGACAAGGCTAATAGGGAATTTGAAAGTTGCTTTTTTATATGCAATTATTGAAAATTGGACAGGACAAAGTCTGTCACGGGTCGGCTAGTATATTAAAAAAGAAGGTCATTTGTCAAATGCTGTGGATGACCAAAAAAAACGAAAGCAAGTAAGGAATTTCAATCCGGCTACGCTACGACCACATGACTCAACTCATAAAATCTGGCATAAGATATTCTAAGTGGCTTTAGAAGCTACCACGTAAATATCTTAAGTGCCCAGAAACGATCCATTGCAATTGACAATGATTACATGACGGATTAAAAAAAATATAGTACTAGCTTCCGCCCACGTCTTGGCTTAAGTACCGGGATAAAAAGTAGCATAACACTTTCCAAATCACGAACTTTATCTATTCTAATTTGCTGTTACGGCATGATTTAGTAACAAACATACATACCTACCTTCTCACAAACTGATATCTTCTCAAACTTTAGCATTTAATAATAAATAAATAAAATAAATAAATATTATATATATATAATAAGTATGTATTAAAAAAAAAGTATATAAGTATTCTATCAGTTATCTGGTTCCCATAGTACAAGCTTTGCTTTGCTTAGTGCTTTGCTTAGATGGCGCTGTGTGTATAGTCCGCCAATATTTATTTATTTATTTAATAATAAGTAAGTTTTATTGAAATATATGAATCTTCAATCGATTATTCTACAACGTATCGTCCTAATATCAAAACTGACACCTTTACAACACAAAAACTGACACTTTTACTATACAAAGAGTGTCAGGTTTGACATTTGGGTGATACAACATCGATACGATAGTGATTCGCGCTCAGGTCATAAAAAAAATGCTCTATCATGCCTACAGTCACATAGCCGCAATAGCTTATATTGCCTCTGTAAACGATTGATCGCATCAATTCGCGTCAATGTGCACCAATTACACAAATAAACATTCTCAATTGCCATTGATCGCCTTGGGAGCACTTTACGGTCACCAACCAACGCTTACGAAATTACGTTGTTCTAAGTTGCGTCACCAATTCTGAGATGAGACTCATTACTTTAACGACTGTACCGGGGAAAGTAACGGGTTGTACGAATACATAAGGTGGCCCTTTGATTGGAGGTAATCTGTTGATAACATTGTCGATCGACCTTTGACAACTATCGGATGATAGTTGAAACATCATGTTGCAATTTATGTTCTCATATAAATACACTAGCGACCCGCCTCGGCTTCGCACGGGTAGCATGTTATTATACATATAAACCTTCCTCCTGAATCACTCTATCTATTAAAAAAAACCGCATCAAAATCCGTTGTGTTAGTTTTAAAGATATAAGCAAACATACATACGCGGGAAGCGGAAAGCGACTTTGCTTTATACTATGTAGTGATGATACATACACAAAATCACGCCTGTTTTCCAGAGGGAATATTCTCAATATATATTTTAGTTTTTAACAAAAGCCGCCAGAAGTGTTGTTTAGTTCTCGATCCGAAAGTCATGGGTCGGGATTTTTCTTCTATGGATTTTTCTATGTTTACCGTACTTGGGGATTACAGTCGTCTAGGGCTAATAGTTTTTCTGCAAAACTGAAAACCTATATCATTATCATTTACCTATAGCAGTTCACTACTGGACACTATTTATCTCCCGAGACATCTTCGACTCCTCTCATCCATTTGTTGCCGAAAACATTTCGATGTTCGTCGCTCCGTCTCGTAAAGATGTCTTCACATAACTATTGATTTCTATTGTCTTTATCTTTCCTTTTAGTTTAATATGATAAAGACCCGTTTAAAAATCATTAGCTATTTCTACTAATCACGATAGATGTGTTCACTTCAATTTAAACTTGGACTTCAATAAGTGCTTGTAAGTAGGTAAGTACTAGTCAACATTCCTCGGTAAAAGCTCTCGATCAAGCACACCCAATGATCAAGTGACAGTGGTCAGTTTCACATAGTTTTCACCCGTGGGAAAATGCTCCAAGGATGTGAACTGGTAGCAACTAAGTAGAGGCGATTATATCGGAGTATGATTGTCGGTTACAGAATGTACTGAGATACTATGTTGCGGAGATCGATAGATCATAATGCTGATGAATGGAAATTTGTATCTGAATCCTACTAATAGATAGATAGATAATACTTTATTGTACACCAGAAATAAATAGCTAGGGACAGGGAGAGATGGAAGCAAAGGAGGCTTTTATCGCTGATAGTGACCCTTACGCTGAAATTTAAAAATATGATTTAAAACTAAAGCTTAAGAATAAGAAAATATGTTATTTAAGTTAACAGTGTTATGGAAATAAAGCTTTTATTATTATTACTAGCGACCTGCCCCGGCTTCGCACGGGTAGCATGTTATTATACATATAAACCTTCCTCCTGAATCACTCTATCTATTAAAAAAAACCGCATCAAAATCCGTTGTGTAGTTTTAAAGATATAAGCAAACATACATACATACATACAGACGCGGGAAGCGGAAAGCGACTTTGCTTTATACTATGTAGTGATAATAACCCTACTTATAAATATACGAGAAATTGAATTTTTAGTGCAATTGCGGCATAATAATTGAGGGTACCTAAAGGGTACCTACCAAAAGTGTACCTAATTAAAGGGAATCACACATACCATGAGTGAAACATCGTACCTCGTATCCGCAAACCATCATCATTCACCGCACCTTCAACTTTCATCACGTCATGTGACGTCACTCGCGAATTTCCACTACAACATTACTATGATGCTCAGTGGCTCTGAATCTTGCACAGACTCCGTTAAACAGCTGGCTCAGTTTATACTGATTTCATACCTAAGGGCTGTAAGGTGCGAAAGTGACTACGCCATACGTGTTCGTATAGTCGCTTTATGCTTTATGCTTGCCCATAATTTTCATCGGTAAAAATAGATTATGTTGGTAGTATAGACAGATTTTTAATGATGTATCTAAGTAGATACATTTTATTTTTTAGAAAGAAATCAGCAAAAGTTTGTGAAATATATACCTAAATATACAGTTACAATAACAATATCTTAAGAAGATAAAGAAAATTCTATTCTGTTGATAAAAATAGGTACATATCTGTTGAAAGTGTATTTAAAGAAAGAGGCGTGGATATATAAAACACTTGGACCACAAGTCAGACTAAACATAAATGGTAGTATAATATTATTTTAGATCCTAGGTAATTTGCAACAATTTAATGTATAATATTTGACGTATTATGTGTCACCACAAACGTCATTACATTATAATGTTACCATTATTGCTACGCCCCGTATATGACAGATAAAGATTATTTAAATGTATGATCTGATTCTATTTGCAACAATGTAATGTAAAATAATAGACGTATTATGTGCCACCATCACCACACCACTATAATACAAACGTCATGTCATTTGCTAGACCGTATTTGACAGATAAACATATTTCAAATTTCGATTTCATCACGACTATAAATCTGATAAATGGTTCGACTCGCCGATCCTGTCAAGATAGCTTGTTATAATACAGAGTGTGCAATTAGACATCGTATAATAACAGGGCATCATAGCCTGCGGGTATGGAATGTGCCAGCTGCCTACCAGAAGCTGTGTCCGGTCAGCTTTCTCGGCATTCCGGCCGGGCCGGTCTGGGAGGAACTCGCTTCTTCAACCGCGTGACAGACTGACCGTCTGTCGCTAAAATTATAGGTACCTAATTGCACAAACAGGGTATGAAAGTGTTGAGTTGGTAGATTTGGGTGTTGTACTCGTTAGAACTTAAGTCTATCTGTAAAAATATATTGCCGTGTGTCTCGCATAAACTTGAAAATAGCTCGACACGACAGATTTGTCTATTTGTTTTGTTGTAAGAAGTAGAAAACAATAAACAAAATATATTATAATTCGGGAAAAAACTGAAAGTGATTTTTTTATGGGATTCTTAAAATGTATAAGACTATCCCTCATATTCAGGAACGACACTGCGAGAACACGCACCCACAGTGGACGAAATCTTTTTTCATAAACATCACTTTATGTGTTGTGCGAAACTATAGCGAGAAAACTCTAGAGCTCAAATTTGGTTATAGGCACACGACAGTGTGCCTCTAGTGTGTGTGCGTCTATGCAGTGTCGCACAACACATAAAGCGATGTTTATCAAAAAAGATTTCGTCAACTGTGGGTGCGTGTTCTCACAGTGTCGTTCCTGAATACGGGGGTAAGTATGTCGGGTTAGCTAGTTTTAAATATATATTTTTAAATTACTTTAATTTTATGTTTTAAAGAAATTGTTGTGGTTCAATAGTCGAAATAGTATTTTTCGCTATTCTAATAAACGATCGTTCGGAGAGATTCAGAAGCAATCGTGTCGTTAGAAAGCCCATATAAGCTGGTCACGAGTGTGTTTGCATTCACTCCGCCCTAATACTTTGATATCTTAACAAACGGCCACCGCACTATGGCATGTGATAAAAATACTACTCGTAGGTAAAGCCAGAACGAGATGTTAAAAAAAAACCATATTCATTTGGTCAATTTTGCCGTTATTACAATAAGCTCTGTTACGATTTTTTTACGAAATTTGATAATTCCTATAAGAAAAGACAAGGTACAGCACCTTGTCTTAGAACTAAGAATTCAGAGAAATTCTATAAGAATATTTTGAAATTATTAAACTTTAACAAACACTAGCCGACCCGTGACAGACGTTGTCCCGTCAAATTTCAATAATCGAATAGAAAAGACTGAATGTTTTTAGTCTGTGATGTCAGATTTGTTGCACACCAGCGCCATCTATACCAAAATCATCCCTTATGCGTTTTTTTATCATTTTGGGGAGTTTTTTCGTATTTTCAAGTAAATGTTTTATTCTGGCATTATATCTACATCTAAAGCAATATTTGCTTTGTGTGCTTGTGCATCTTAATCCGTTTTGTCATTTAGGCCTGATTGAGACACAAACATACATACTTCCTCCAAACTATCGCATTTTATTATTAGGATAAACTAACGGTTAATATGACGGTAGCGACATTTAGAGAACAAAGCTTGACGCCGGGTCGTGTCATGTTAATATTGAAAACAGAAAATAAACGTAGTTTTATTAAAAGGGAAAACAAAATAAGTACATACATAAACTAAGCATGCCGTAAGTCGTGTTAGCTAACATGCTTGTCATAAAAATATTATGACCAAAGATTGAGATTTCTGAATTACTCATATCTAATCTTACTTAGGTCGCTAAATGTAAAGTTGGAAGTCTGATATAAGGGATTAGAGGTGGGTCGTACTTGTATTTTGACATACCAGGTCTCAGAAATAATACCACCTCCAACAAATACCAGGTATTAAATAATTCAGCCCAACAACTCAGTACTACAAATATAATACATTAAAGTATAAAATACGCGTCCAAACTGTGACGTCATACCTGGTACGTATTTTTTTGTAAATACGCACCACCTCTAAGGGTCATTTATCAAAACTAATCCCCATATTCTTAATTGTTTGAAACTTAATTGTTTGTCATTAAAAAATCCTCACCTCGACTCGACCTCGAAATCGTGTTTTGGTAGTTTTAGTTGATAAAAATACCTCGAGTTTGCCTCAAGTCGAGGATTCCTCAGTCAACAGAATTGTCAACTCAAGGGAAGTACCTCGAGATGTACCTTGAGCTTCTAGTCGACGCGTGTAACGTTTCTTTGACTTTCGTGACATTTAAAAATCACCACAGACTGCAAATTAATTTAGGCTCGGACTGATGACGTACGACACATTCGAAGTGAGAAACCACTAAAAGATCGATTAAAAATACTAAACGAGGTACTTTTCGAGGGAAATTCAAAGGGCCTCAAAAGAGTTTGAGTCAAGGTAGTTTCGAGGTTAAATAAGAATATAGGGGCGTAAATTTACGTGTTGGACGATGTCGCGCGGGTAGTGTCCTGCGATATGTCCTCTAGTGCAAATGCGGCTTAAGATGTTTTTGCCCCTGAAAAACATAAACCTATTATTTTTCTAAGCTTTCTCTATCACAACAAAAACAAACAAATTCAACTTGTTATTTGACCAACCGTGAAGACTGTTGACAGAGCAATGACCGCGATCGTAAATATTTGTTTTTATTCTGGTTTATATTTCCAAGTTTGTTCATGGAGTCGTTTCATTGATAGCCGTGAAAATTCACGTTTAGGTGAAGGCATATCTTTATTGTTACGAGATTGAATTAATGCTTTATGTAAACCGAGAAAACAATGAAAGAAACAAATTGTAGGTAAGTACATAATGTGTGTTAAGCAAGCCAAGCCGCACGCGGAAGCTAATGCATACTAATATTATATGCGAAAGTAACTCTGTCTGTCTGTGATGTTATTGCCAAGCCACTGGACCGATCGTAATTAAATTTATTAAAGTCTTAGGACGGACATAGGCTACTTTTTTCCCCAATTTTTCATTTTATTATCGGAAATTTCAATCATCAAAAATAGATTTCCTGAATTTACACGGACGAAGTCGCTAGAATTTAATAAGCATTTTGCAAAATTGAGAAAGTTAAATCGTTAATTTAAATTTTTAAAACTGCAAAGTAGATTTTAAAAAGTGAACGTGATGATGTCAGAATAAAAATAACAATGGATAGGCATAATAATTAGAACTCCGTAGGAAACAACGCAGTAAAGACCAGCGTCGACTGAAGCGGCTCCATATGTGATGATCACTAAAAGTCGACGATATAAAAACGACTTCAAATTTGCGTCCAAACATCCTCACAAATAGGAGTGTAACAGTTTTTAGGGTTCCGTACCCAAAGGGTAAAAATGGGACCCTATTACTTCGCTGTCCGTCTGCCTGTCCGTTTTATAAAGTCGTACATAAATATAATTTAAATGGGACCAACGTTGGTTTATTCTCTACATTGTCTCTACATACTAGAAAATAATAATCGAAATAGAACCAACAAGTAAAAAAATACAGTCATACAAAAAGTCCTACATAAAACAAAAAAAAAAAACGTTAAAAAATTTAAAAATTATACCCATCGATTTGAGAACCACCTCTTTTCGTCTGTTGAAAACGACGCATCACCTTAGTGAGTGCATCGATGCTTTATAACTATAGATTTTGTCACGGGTCTTTATCACGTAATTACCTTTAATTTACTTTCCCGACGTTTCGACTATGTTACAATAGCCATGGTCGCGGGCAGACGAAATCAACAAAAAATCAAACAAAATCTATAGGTATATGTCTACTAATTACGATAGCTTGAAAAATAATCGACGCTTCAGTCGGTAGATGGTTTTACACGGTTACATCACGAGAGTAGAAAGGTTACTATTGTAAACTGCAAAATATTACTGTGGACTGAACACTTCCTTATGTCCGTCAATACAAGGTGTAAAAACATCACTAGTAACTTACCGGATGCTTTACCGGGAAATTTAGATCGCGTCGTTTTTATAACTTACGATTTCTAAATCAAATCGTTGGTTTTTCGACTTTATGTTTAGCTATTAGCTACTATATAAATAATTAAGTAGGTAGCTATTACAAATCACGAATTATATTCATGTTAATTTTAATAAAAATCGGTACAGTCGTGATGCGATTATTTTTTTATTACTAGGGAGTTTAGGATTGATGCCATAATTTTGTGTCACTATAAAAATGAGTGACAACTCGCTTGAAACTCATAAAACTTCCAAAGTCCTATGAGTGGATGGATTTTTGAATAGTAGCTCTACTAGAGTTATTATACAAAAATCCATCGTCCCAGGTGACAATATAGATTGTCACGTTGACTGCTAAGACACGATATTTGCATGAAGAACTATGAGTTCTCAAAGTGACCGTAAGCGATGTTGACCGAAGTTTTATACGATAAATCGGTAAATCGGTCTCAACACACACCGTGACTGGTGACAATCTATGCTGTTGTTCTTCACTCAGGCTCCGTGCTGTTACAACTACGAGGCGGAAGCTGTCTTTTACACCCTATAGGCAGGTATTGAAGTAAACATCTGAGTCTAGGAAAACGGGGTTTATAAAATTAGATGTTCATTGTCCGCTAACGACTACAAAGATAGAGAAACCGAATTAAACTGATAAGCACCTGTCTAGGTGTCTAGACGTAAGTATTGTTATATTTAGTTGCTTGATTCACAATAAATTTTGGCAATAAAACAAATTGAAATAGATGTATAACTGTAATCTCCGAGTACCTATGGGGCCGTCCATTAATCACGTGAGACTCTAAAAAGAGGGGGAGGGGTTCGGCAAAAATCGTGAAATATCAGGGGTGAGGGGGTCTAGGGTCTATGGGGTCGAGGGTCTGTCTAGACATTTTTATCATGGTCCTTAATTTTCTAGAATAAAATTAACCTTAGGTAATATTTTAAAAATTTTAAGATTATTTGTAGGTACCAAAAACACGTGATTTTGGGTAAATTTCCGCCAATATTTATAATTATTTATTTATTATTCAAATTTAGTAGTTTAGAAGTGACGTCTATATCCGTACCAAATAGGTATCTATTAGTTGTAGCCTAGTTATATCGATAAGTCAAGTTCATCACTTTCACCTCCCACACAGGCCACTGTCAAAATATCTAACTGTCAAGAATATACCTTACGTGGGACACTTCGCGGCTACAACTCTGGCACATTTGTATGATTGTCAAATCATACAAATACTTCAAAATTTTAATAAAAATAGCACTTTTAGTGTTTGTTGTGCAAGCCGGTCCTAATGTTAGAGAATACCTAATCTGTACACTTTTCATAGTAATTATTCAATGTTTAAGCTCTTTAAGCACCTATACCTACGCTTCTGCGTAGTTATTGCATTGGAAGTGTAGGTATAGGTGCCTAAACAGCATAAAAATCGTAGGTATTATAGCATTTAGTACCAATAAATATTGGTATGAATGTCATAACATGATAATCATGTTTTTACAAAATAGCCCTAAAGGTCTGCCTGGATATCTAATGTGATGTGTCACAGTAAAAGCAGTGAAGTATACAGTTGTGTATTCAAAGCACGTAAGGCCACAGAGCACCGACATCCGCTTCGTCTACGCCACTATGGTGACAACAATGCGCAATGGAGTGATAGTTTTAATTAATCACGTTGTATGCTACTGACCGAGATTTAGCGTGACCACGACACTCTATCGAAAGAAAATTAAATAGAAGGATCACGACTGTAATCCCTAAGTTAAGACTTAAATCTTCTTTTTCACCTATTTCATTTGGTCACGACATCACGCGTTAACGTCTGGAACGATTTTGCTAATACTTTTTTATTGTGTTCGTCAGTGTCAGGAGAAAGAAAATTTTGAAAAATCTAGTAAAATTCTTATAAATTGGAAAGTGCAAATTTGACAGGTCCACGTCATTCGGGAAATATGTACGACTAGGTTCTCGCCCCGGCTTTGCACTTGTGGTACCTGGATAAAAAGTCTACCGATTTTGTGCAAACTTCACATAAACCATCTACTAAATAGTCCGAACAAAGCCTTAACATTTGGTTTGGATAGGTTAGCCCGTTCTTGAGTTATAAAAATACAACGAAAAGTGGCATTGATTTTTATATAAATAGATATGGTAGTTGTTATAGGTATTTATGCTTATTTTTTTTATAATTTCTATTCAATCATTCCTTACAAATAAGCATATCCTCATTCATCTTGTAAGTAAAATAACTGGCGTCAAATTGCCGTGACGTCTGATGGTTATCGGACGGAAGGTAGCGCATGAGAGCGTTGGCACAAGCCGTAGATGTCATTGACGGAGAGGTACACCGGATACACTACCAACAATTAGTACTAGGAAAATATTACTAGCTCTAGTATTATTTTCGGGGGATGGTGTTGAGGCTGGCCATAATCAACATAGGACCCCGGCCCCGGCTGCGAAAAATTACTTACATAAAACTGATATTTTCTACAATTCCAAGGAAGTTGTGTGCAAAATATGAATTGGAATTTGAATTTAGGGACCCCTCCCCCCATTCATATCTATCTTACTTGTTCAACAGAAATTAATGAGCTTTAATGAGCGTACACTGAGATCTGGCGGTGCAACTTGATTCCGATAAAATTTATTAATCAGTTAGCAATAAAGACTAATGTTATTACTTTAATGTTTCAACTTTGCTACTTTTGAATAAATATTGTAAAACATGAATTACAAATAACTTTTTATTTAAAAGCACCTACATAATAAGAGTAACCTATATTATAGATTACCCGAGACTGTACTTGAGTGTTATAGTCGCAGGAAATGTTTTATTTGTAAATGATAGATTTAATTGGCATTAGAGCTCCGTTTTTTATTTTTTTTTACATGGGTGAGTGCAAAAAGTACAATGTCATCGGCCAACCGAAGGTTTGTGAGCGTTCGGCCTTCAATACCCCTTGTTGTCCATCGGTCTGCCAATGGTTCGAATATTTCTTCAAACGTGCTCTTGAATAGCTTGGGAGAGAGTGGATCACCTTGTTTCACGCCCTTCTTATTCGGTAACGAAGACCCTAGTGTATTAATGAAATAATTTTCGGAATCGGATTAGTAGTTCCATGGACTATCTATCCAATAACCTAGCCAAAGAATCTTCAAAAACAAACTTCAAACTCCAGGCACAAACAAATACTTACGAGTGTAGATTATTACTTCATCCATCACACAATTTAATACAAAAGGCGACTTAGGCATTTTTTACCAACCAATCTAAGCGGTGCGTTGTTATAAACAAACAATAAAGCACTCATTCGTGTCAATTTGTTCGATTACATTCCCTAGTTTATTTCAATACCTGACTGCTTCTACGAAAAGCAGTACCTTCGTAGGTACCCAAAAAGAGGTCTTATAGAGCCGGAACCTCTCTAGCCGGAAGTGTTCAGCTGTCATTTCCATTTCCGTTCCGGCCACCATCTATTCGACGAATGTGCTAATGGTTGCTTTGATGATCAGCGGGCTTATTACGTAAAAATCGATCTTCATCCGCTGTTTTTCATTGTCATGGCTTTCGAATTTAGACAATATCATTGGCATACTAACTGTTAAAGAATTATTCACTCTATACCAAGATAATGGATATTGGTATTGTCTTTTGATCGATGTTCAAAGCTCTGGCAATGAAAACCGGGTGGACATAGATTTTTACCTTCTTTTTAGGGTTCCGTACCCAAAGGGTAAAAACGGGACCCGTCTGTCCGTCTGTCTGTCACAAGGCTGTATCTCATGAACCGTGATAGCTAGACAGTTCAAATTTCTTATTAAAACTCTTATTAAAACAGATTATGTATTTCTGTTGCCTCTATAACAACAAATACTAAAAACAGAATAAAATAAATATTTAAGGGGGGGCTCCCATACAACAGACGTGTTTTTTCGCCGCTTTTTATAGATAATGGTACGGGACCCTTCGTGCGCGAGTCCGACTCGCACTAGCAGGTTTTTTTTATTTTCGCACGCAAAAAATTGTGCTTACAATTTCTTCACGAATAAATCGCATGTACGCAAATGCTCAGATGTAAAAACAGCAAACACATAACAGAGAAATGCAAATTAGCATATAGTTCTCACTGAACCACTGCTATTCGAAAATGAGCTTTAACTTCTAAGCAATACGGAAAAGTGACAAACGAAAGTCAAAGTTCTATGATATAACTGAATAGAATTAAAATTCTCACGTTTGATATAAATCGTATCTTCTCTCTAATTTGATAGAGTTTTTGTTGGATTTTATTAGAGGGAAACGAACTGATAGTCGTTTTACACTTTACTTATTTGTATCTAGGTATCTAGATATATCTAGGTAGTTAAGGACTTGTCTCAGAGTGTCAGTAGTCATCATTAGGTATCACTACATAGTATAAAGCAGTCGCTTTCCGCTTCCCGCGTCTGTATGTATGTATGTTTGCTTATATCTTTAAAACTACACAACGGATTTTGATGCGGTTTTTTTAAATAGATAGAGTGATTCAGGAGGAAGGTTTATATGTATTAAACCCGTGCAAAGCCGGGGCGGGTCGCTAGTTAGTAATATTAATGTTTCTTATAGGTAAGCTGAACAAAATGTGTTGTTGTTCGATTTTATTAACTTAGTAGGTATCTACTAATATAAAGTAGCGAAAAAAGTTTTAAAAAGTTTAAAAAAGTTTTGATAGGTTGACAGTTCTAAAAGATAGTGTAGATAAAAAAAAACTACCAATGTTATGATGTATAAGAATAATAGGCTTATAAATCTGAACTGAACCTTATATACCTACTTACTAAGTACATAACAAATAATGTCTCGATATTAAAAATGTTTATGATCGACTATACCCACATCCAAACATTATATTTGAAATAAAATCGACTATATACAAAACATATGGCTCAGCCGATTTTTAAGTATCAGACGAGGCCTACCATAACTCAAAGATAATCAAGCAAAAAAACGACCCACTTAAAACCGCTACGTGTGCCTATCACATTCCGAAAAGGATTGCCCAATTTAAAAGAGGTTATGCGAATACCTTATTCAAATAAAAAACCTAGCATAAACCTAGCTTCATTACATTAGCTGTCAGTCTTTGACAGCTGACGCTTGTCAGTTTGAAGTTTGGCCTATGCACCTGTGGCGTAAAGATCTCATTTACGCAACATGCAAGTTTGCAAACTGCACATTCACCTGTCGTATAAGTAAACGCATCTCTGATCTTCAAGCTAAATGCTTCGGTACAGTGCTATCACAGATGTGTACCTACCTACTTTTTACTACTTTTTACGTATATTTAGTTGTAACGCCCGGTATTGTAGATACCTACTCGTTTATTTTTGCAGGTGCATACAAACTAGGAGTCTCCGTAAAATATATAGTTACTAGCTTTAACCCACGGATTCGTTCGCATATTACCCGGATAAAAAGTATCATTGTTATTCCATAGTACGCTATATAATCTATTTACTAAGTTTCATCCAAATCTGCTTGGTCGTTTGAGCGTAATTGAGGCACAATCTCCAAACATCCTCACTTATTTTCGTATTTATAATTGTAATAAAGTTAAGAATATACCTACATAATAATAATTTATCCATTTATTTTGTTCCTCCATGTTATATAGGTAGACAACATGGAGTCCTACAGTACAAAAATTAAAATGCTAATAGATATTTGAGGTTTCAGTGACTGTTCTCTTCTTTAAAGGACCCTGTAATCGGATATTACGTCATAGGTGATGTATTATTTCGTAGTTTTCCCATTAAATAAAGAGCATTGTATTGGGTGAAGACTTGAAGTGCGATTGTTTTATATTGTGCTTACCCACGCGTAAGGATTTAAATAGATAACTACTGAGGCCTAGTTTTCGAAGTTTGTAAAAAGTTACGTAAAATATCCATAAACAATTTTATTTTTTTTACCCAAAGGGCCGACTTAGTCTAAGACCATACCGCCTGGTGCGACGGTTTTTTTTTTTATGTAAACATTCCATTACCATAAAGCATTTTGTTAAAAGTTTTTTGTTACCATTCATCACGCACGGATGACATAAAACCCCTATCTAATTTTCCCGGCTCTGCGCCTTCAGCGCTCGCCATAGCCCGGTAACGCTGACCTCGGTCTAAGTGACCAATCAGCATAAATATCCGTCCGAAAAAAAAAAAAAATAAAAAAAAAAAATAGGATGACATAAAAGTTAGGTACATGAAGCAAATACACTTAATAAAATTGCATTATGCCGCATTTACACTACGAGACACACGTGTCGCCCGTGTCGGGCGACTGTCGAGGGACACGTAGATAGCGTCTACAGAAGCTATCTAGCACAGGTGAGGTGCTGCAAGTCGTAGATGTCGCTTGCGATGTCATCACCTGTAGATTAAACATTAGTACCTTGTAATCATAGTAATGTGTATTTTACGTCGCCGACAAGTGCTCTACATGTCGGGCGACAAGGTCCAATTGCCACTTTTACTATTTTATTATAATTGCAATAAAGTTATAAAATCATGTAGATAATGGTTGCTCAGACTACCTACATTATTTCACGCTATTTATTGTTAATCAACTCATTCTAATATAAACTTAATGTCAATCTTTTTAAAATGCATTTTGCTTTGACTAGCAAACATGGTAGAGTAGGTACTTAGGTGTATTAGTGTATAATAAAGCAAGTAGGTTATTAATAAAATGTGAATTTTGTAATATGTTTTGTTTGCAATCGTATTGGTAAATACGAAAAAGGTGCATTCTAGATTCAAGGTTTTGATGAAATATGTAGGTGCACTGTGTGTCTGTGTAGAGAGTTACCAGATGGAATGACCAAAATATCTGGGCAAAATTTAAAAAGGATTTTGTGATTGTTGACGGGACAAATAAATATTACATTAGTTGATTTTTTATGATTAAAATCAATGTTATTACAACAAAATACACGCGGCGGCACCCAGCGCGTTCGTTTAATCGATTAAGAGAATTGATTATTTAACAACGTAACTAAAAATTTTTGTTTTGTTATTTGAATTTTGCGGACATCGTATGAAATTTAGGGACAATCTCGACGAATCCTGACCATCTGGCAACCCTAACTGGGTACCTATTAGGTACTTAAAGTTACAATCTCGTTTCGACTACTTTTTTATACCTAGTTTGATTGAACTGCAGGGCTATTTTGTAAAAAACATGATTATCATGTTATGGTACTGAATGCCATAATACCTACGCTTTTTATGCTGTTTAGGCACCCATACCTACGCTTCCAATACAATAGTTACGCTGAAGCGTAGGTATAGGTGCATAAACTGTGAATAGTTACTATGAAAAGTGTACAGATTAGGTATTCTCTAACATTAGGTATTATTGCATTCAACATCATAACATGATATTCATGTTTTTTACAAAATAGCCCTGCTGATTTGTAAGTAGTAGGAAGGATTTCGAACATTGATGATTGTCAAAAGTAATTAAGGTCGGTCCATCGTTCAATTCAAACTATTATAGTCAAATCTATTATAGTTCCCGCTAGACACATCGCTAGCTTCCTATATCTGTCAACCGCTTATTCCAATAATAACTACGGTCACGGTAGGTACCTACGCTCTGCGGTAGGTAAGTGGCAATTTGTGCCCTGGCCGTGGGAAGCTGCGGCAAAAAACTGGTCAAGTAGATGTGAAGCAATGACTTGTAGGTTCTGTAGGTGTTTTTTCAAGTGCCTCGTATGCGCACTGTTTAAATTATCTATGTTATACACATTGCTAGGCACTTGTGTTTAGAACTAGTGGAAACCCTCGTGATTTCGTTCACTTGAAGTTATTTTCAAACAGACTTCCAAGACCCGCAACCCCTTAGGGATTGAATTTCGGGAATTCCTTTCTTAGTGCACAACAAAATAAATTCACCCTTTATTTTCAGTGATTAGGCTGTGCCATGATACTGTTGATAGATCAGTTAATCAGTAACGCAAGTGTTTTAGGTATATTTAGATACACATGATTTATACGGAACTCTGTAGACTTTGGCTATGGTTTTTGATGTACTCTTGCACATCAGCTCTTAAAAGACATACCTATATTTTTTTTTTATTTCGAAGCTTTGCTGTATAAAATGATCTTCTAATTACTGGACATAGGTCCCAAACCTATAGATACCTACATAATTACCTCTTCTTTGAAGCAACGCGTGATATTCGTTCTCTGCTCTAAATATTTACAATGTGCTGGCGTTGGTGTTGTTATGTTGGTCCGACACGGAACCCTAATGAGCTGTGGTGAACTGTGGCGTGGGGAAATAATGTGTAGACACTGGATCTCGGCTCTACAAATCTACATTATAAACAAACTATTAAAGTAGGTAGGTAGCTCGGTAAATACTTTTTTACTGATCAGAAAATTGTTATATTGTTTAAACACATACAGAAAATAAATTTAATAAACAATTCCCAAAGATGGTAGCGTCAGGCAGG
The DNA here is from genome assembly GCA_912999785.1 of Hydriomena furcata. Lineage (NCBI taxonomy): Eukaryota > Metazoa > Arthropoda > Insecta > Lepidoptera > Geometridae > Hydriomena > Hydriomena furcata. The sequence continues at coordinate 11,950,867 of OU538837.1, forward strand.
CGGCCGGTTGTAAAACATAAGTCTGTATGCCAAATCTTTTCGCAACAAGTTGTGCCGACTTTAGGTGGGAAAAGGAAAAGAAAATGATGACATACAGGAAATAAATACAACAAAGTACCTACATATTAGGTACTTTTTTGGTGTTTCTACATATTATTTTTGTGGGGAAATTAAGGTAGGTTGACCTAATGATTTTGGCATTCATGACCTCTCCATTTTGGGCACAATCGCTTCAGCCTACTTCGGAAACCGGCCTTAACTTTTACTTCTGTCCATTTACAAACACCCACAATGTGCTAAATGTATTGCTATAAGATAACATAATTAAATGCAAGTTCTTACACAATGTTGAAATCTTTGGATGTTACCGAAAATACGATCAGTGTAACAGTTTTTGTGCAATAAGTAACTACTAAGTGCCTACCTACCTACCTACCAGGACAAAAAACAACATAAAAACCGATCATTGTTAGTTTAATACAATATTTATACAATATGAGTAATAGTTAGCTAGTTAAATTAGGTACCTAGTTGCTGTAATAATGGGCGTGATGGAAATCCTTATTTACGGAAACCGTTTCTCCATTTTCGTTCAGAACCTTAAGGCGCTCCCAGTCGACGATAGTTTTTGTTCGAAACGAAAAAAGAAATACTTGTGAACAAGCCACATCTCCTATTTTATAATGTATAGTATATGTGAATAAAGATGTACCCATCTTTAATCACTTCGATAAATAATCCTACCGACCGCTGCAATGACGACAAACACACGTCGGCGCGTGGTCCGCCTTAGCTTTTCGAATAAATTAATGATATAAATTATGTATAATTACTTATCAAAAATCTATTCTAATAGAAATCTAGATTATAGAATTACCTATCTATAACAATAAATCACAAGTTGATTTTAATAGTAGGTAGGTAGGTACCTATATAAAATATTTCGATCATAAATTCTAAAACGTATCATTTTGAAATAATATCTTTATCGTGAAAAGTTTCTGCTATTATGTTTTCAGCTTAATAGAAATCTAGGTAGAAACCTGAAGTAATTAATATACTTATAAAAATAGGAGATGTGGCTTGCTCAGAAGTATTTCTTTTTTCGTTTCGAAAAAGAGCAATCAGCGACTGGCAGCCTCAACAAGTTTTACATCTACCACAGATTACAAGGAAGCTTCCAAGTAGTATACACCCTCGTATTCAAGAACGACACTATGAGAACACGCACCCACAGTGGACGAAATCTTTTTTCATAAACATCACTTTATGTGTTGAGTGGCACTATGGCGCACGCTACCGTGTGCCTTTAGAGCTCAACTTTGGCTAGAGGCACACGTGTGCCTCTAGTCACACTATGCAGTGTCGCACAACACATAAAGTGATATTTTTGAAAAAAGATTTCGTCCACTGTGGGTGCGTGTTCTCATAGTGTCGTTCTTGAATACGAGGGTAACAAACTTATGATACAAACTTGTCATTGCAAAAGTGACTGAATCATAAAAGTCTTGCCAGCCGTAAAAAAGTAATCGATACGAAATCGTAACATAAAAATCGAACTTAACCGTCAGATAAAAAAACTGCAGCTATAAATTGAAGAGATGCCACAATTTTATTATTGAGAATAAATAAATGTTTTTTTTTATTGTGTTAAAATATTGTGTAATAACATGTTAAACTCATGTAATTTAAAATATTTTTTCTTCTTGTTTCAGGTTACAGCCTTGGCTGTGCTCAGCATAGCATGGGCAAAAAACTCTACAACAAAATCGAAACCAAAACGACAACTAGACAACATCCGATCACCACAAAACTTACAATACTCGCTAGTGCTGCCACACTCAAGAGTGTCACATTTTAGATCACTAAATAACAACAACAGGAGGATATCCCATGGTGCAAAAGGAGGAAAACTACCACCCTACGCAGTTCAAATGGAACCTGTTGTGCAATATTCTCAAAAAGATCCACTCTACGATCCAGCTCATGATAATCTAGATGACTCAGTTGTGAACCAAAATCAGATCTACGCTCAATCTAAGATCCTTAATACTCAAGATTCACTTGAAGGTTTTGGCCCTCCTTACGGATCCCTGCCAACAGCACCGTTATACAGCCATGAACCACAACCACATTACTACGAAGCTCCTGAGCCTATTATTGAAATCATCATCAAGGAATCCAACGAAACTCTGCCCGCACCACCAGCACCTCCGATACAAAAAAAGAAAAAGGAACCAGTTCACGTTTTCTACGTAAAATATAGCAAGGACCCTCATTCTCATGATAAAGTTATATACGATAAACCTATTCCAGCTATTACTCCTTCGACTAACGAAGAAGAAGAAGAGCATCACCACGAAGAATACATCACCGTTACACCCGAACCGTACATTCATCGGGAGACGACTACTTTGAGAGCGTTAATCAAGCCTGAATCTGAACAATACCATAGTGACAGCAGCGTAAAAATTACTTTCGGCAGCGAAGGCCGTCATTACAGTGATAGGCGAGAAGGAACTCATGCTGAAGATCGCGAAGAAACAGCTCCTAGACCAGCAATTGCCTTCCCAAACCAAAGCCTTCAGCAAAGCCGTCCTCCTCTGGAAAGAGCTGTACAACCACAGTACAGTCATGAAACGGAATCTAAATCTACCGTTTACCATCCAAGTGCTCAAACGTACAGACAAAACTCACAGCACGCTCAAAGCCGCATCCAGTTCCAACCTCAAGCTTTTCCTACAGAGCAACAACTGCCAAGACAAAACCCGACAGCAGTTCCTTTTAGATCCCAAACTCATGTACCTCGTCATCCATTTGGCTCATCCCCTTCATTGATTCCCAATCCTGCCTTCGCAAATGGACCACCAGGAATAATCAGCCACTTTGGAGGCCCAACTATACCAACACCTGTTGGACCTTCATTCCAAACAGCTTTCCCTAGAACAAACAACGGACCAGCTTTTAGTTCTCGTCCGAGCAATCCTCCATCATTTGGCTCCCGACCTCCATTCAATGGACCACCGAGAGCAAGTTTCCATTCTGGACCCCAAAGGCCGTTCCACCAACCTCAGCCTCAGTCGAAACCATTCTTTGACGAGGCCAAATATCTACAGGAAAACTACCACACCATCACCACAGAGCAAGTTGACCCTCCTAAAGAGCAAATTTTACCAAATAGACAGCCACCGTCTTTCAGCCGTCTTCCTCAGGCAGGTCCTAGTCCTACTCCTGCTCAGTTTCAAGACCATTTCAGTCGACCTCAAATCATTCCCCAAAACCAACAACTTCCTCAACAAAGACAACCTCAGCATTTCATTGAAACCCAACCTTCTTTAAGCCCTAGCAGTTCTCCATTCTTTAATCTTAAACCATCGCCTCCTCATGTTGAGAGTAATCGTCCAGCGTTCCAATCATCTCAGCAGTTTGGTTTCCACCAAGGTCCTCAGACTTTCCCTGGACCTTCTGCTTCACCATCTTCACAAGGCCTGCACTCGTTCTCTAGTCCGATCAGTGTTTTACCGACTCCTCAAACTCAGTTCCATCCTCAGCCCTCTTCTTCTCCTCATTACAATTTCCAACCACAACCATCTCCAACTCCTGAGGTACATTTCCACCGGCCAAATTCACCATCAGAGAGGCCGCAGTTCCAGCAACCCCAAGGACCATCTGAACGACCGCTTTTCTTCCATGGATCTTCAGAACGACCAGCTTTTAGTCAGCATAACAACTTCAGGGAGCAGCATCAGCAAAATGTTGGTCAGCTTGTTCCTAACGGAGGTGAACTTATTCCCGCGATACCAAAATACGAACAACATATTACTGTAAACGGCCCAACGGGTCAACCGCAATATAATTTGCTCGGTGAATCAAAGCAACCATCACCCGCTCCTACGAATGAACAACACTATCAGCAACACCAACGGCAAGAACAATTGCAGAATCAACAACGCGAACAACAACAAGAACAACAACAGCGAGAACATCAACAACAACATCGTGAACAACAGCTGCAACAGCAACGGGATCAACAACGTGAACAGCATCAGCAACAACAAAGAGAGCAACAACATAGAGAACATCAACAACAACAGCAAAATCGAGAACAACAACAAAAACAACATCAGCAACAACAACAGCAACACCAGCAACAACAACAGCAACAACAGCAACAACAACAACAACAGCAGCAGCAACATATTCACCAACAACATCTACAACAACAGCAGCAACAAAACCAACAGCAACAGCATCAATATGATGTTGAACAAGAGCAAGTAAGGCAACAGCTAGCACAAAATGTGCAAAAGCAACAAGAAGAGATCCAACGTCTGCAAACTCAACTATATCTTTCTCAACAACAGGATCCACATCTCAGGCCATACAACCAACAGATTGAAGCCACAACCCCCAGGTCACAGTATATTCAGGAAAGATCTAGATACCAATCCAGCACATCATCACCTCCATACTATCAGTCTACATCTGGTGAAGTGGAAATAAAACCTTCGACTCAAAAATATGTATCCTCTACGGCAAACTCCGTTAGTACGACACCAAATCCTCAAAAAGAAGAAAAAAAGAAGAAGCTGGCTTTCGAACTTCCTGATGAAGTCCCAGATGACCTACGTCAACAATTATTATCTTCAGGAATTTTAGACAATGCTGATATAAGTGTTTTGGATTACGACAAGGTTGGAGACACGCCTTTAGATTCCTTACCCCCAGATCAACTCGCTAACTTTTTCAGCGCAGGTGGTGCGCAACAGATTTCAGGAAGCGAAAACAGGCCTGTTTACGTAAAACATAATGGTGACCAAATCGAATCTAGAAATATCGATGACATGGAAGATGACCAAGAAATTGCTGCATCTGAGAACATACCTAGTTATGTTGCAGCACCCTCACCTGGAAAACAAGCTGTTGAGATGAAAGTTGTTCATTTCAACCCAAACACTGCTGAAGGTCAAAAAATTGCAGAGGATTACGTGCAAGAAAATGCAACTCAAGTAGAACCTGTTGCCCTCAATGATAAGAAATATAACAGATACCTTCCTCTGAAAGTAAGTGGTAACCAATTTCCTTTACCTGATATACTGAAAGGTAGAAAAGTAACTTCTGTCGTGGTGCTGGCGCCAGTGGAAACTGAAGCTTTGAATGCTGAACATACAAGGAAAGAAAGAGCAACCAGTGACAGTCTAAAAGGAATCAAGTTCATTGCTGGTGACAGTCTACAAGATTTACTCAAGAAACCTACGAAAGACAACTTCGAAAAATGGCTGACCGTTGAGAAAAAGACTGCTGCAGACTTACAATCTATCATTTTACTAGTAACTGGGTAAGAATCATAACACCTACCTACTTTTTAGGGTTTTGTACCCAAAGGGTTAAAACGGGACCCTATTACTAAGACTTCGCTGTCCGTCTGTCTGTCCGTCTGTTCGTCTGTCTGTGACAGGGCTGTATCTCATAAACCGTGATAGCTAGATAGTAGAAATTTTCACAGATGATCTATTTCTGTTGCCACTATAACAACAAATACTAAAAACAAATTAAAATAAATATTTAAGTAATTTATAAATTTTAGAGTCGGACTCGCGGCGGTTTTTTTACAAGGATTTGAGTGCACCCAGTAACTGCTAGTGCACTTATTAAAACGATTATCAATGTATTATCAATGGTGATCTGAGATGATACGATGTCTACATTGTCTACCGTACTTGGGGATTACAGACGAGTTTTTTTTTATTTTTATTGTCAATATAATTATTTTTCTTTTCTTTTCAGAAATGAAGCACCTGAAGAAGAAAAGGAAATCTTCATGTACGATATCGCATCAGGAAACGTCAATAAACTAAGTGGAGAACTTTCAAATGCTTTTGTTGAAGCAGCTGAAAACAATTCTCTTAGCAAAAACATTGATTCACTAGCAATTGAAGGAGAAGGAATCCCAGAGAATTTCCAAAAAGACGATATTGTAGCTGAAGGTTCCGAAAATGTGCCATTATTTGTAGACCTATCTGGTGTAAACTTAAATGATGAAGATGGTAACAGTGTGTCAATATCTTCAAGTTACAGTAAAACGAAACTCGGCAGATCACTCAGAAGACATCATTGACGAATATCGCCTCCTGGCGCCAAATCCTTGTAAATAGTCTAGCTATTAGTATTACTAAATTAAATCGGCGCATGTTGCGTATAGTCGTAAATTTTATACAAAGTGATAATGGTTGTACAATAAAAAGTATTTTGCCTCCCTAATTTATACTATTTATTTTCCTGTAAGCTATTTACTGAATAGAATAAAATTGTAGGTTTACCCGTTAGATACACACCATAGTTTTATCTACTATTTTTTTAATAAATCTTCAGTCTATGATTATTTTATGAGGTTACGAATCATGAAAACAGTTCATTATAACTTTTGACCATATTTTTTTGTGTCTAAATTTATTTATCACAATCATGTCATCTCGACGTCACCGTCGATCGTTGTCTGAAACCAAACGAAATGGAATCTAATAATTATTTAATGTAGATCAGTAAACAGTCCAGTTTTACTTTCGATTACTTTTCATTACTATCGACTTATATTCTGAAATCGATTATTACAATTTATTTTTTTATGCTTGCAATAATCTATAACAGCTGTCAGTGGCTAGCCAACCAGCTGCTGTCAGCGAACTGTCAAGCGTGTGGAAATATGGTGGAACGTTTGACCGCTGTGTAAATTTACAGTTTTGCTATTTTAGATGTTAATTGAATTATAATTTTGAATCTATTATGATGGAGGGCTCCCTGAGTAAATGGACGAACGTTATGAAGGGGTGGCAGTACCGGTGGTTCGTTCTAGACGAGAACGCAGGCCTCCTCTCCTACTACACGGTGAGTGACGTACCTATCTATAGTTTCGAAGTTTATCGTGTAGCGGTGATTTTTATGCTTTCTATAATTTCTTGAATAAAGATAAGAAAATGCTATATTTGTATGAAGTGTTTGTTTGGCGACCGACGCTCTCAGCGGGATACAAATCGGCTAAATCGCTGACAAACATTATGTAGTGAATTCCGTTTAGATTTCTAGATAATTGTTTACTAAACTTATCTCCGATCGTAGTCGAATAAATAGATTACTTATAACAATGCATACCGATTGTCGATGCTATTAATAGTTAAATTACCGAACATTGAATGAACAAATTTGTGTCAGAGCCAAGGTTTAAAACCCTATTGTTTATAACTAAGGCCAAGGTCAATAATATGCAGATTATCCAAGAAGCAAATACCTGCTTGAGTTTCTTCTATGAGCAGTCAACTTTGTATTCCAATAATGTCTTGTTGGAAAGTTGTGAAATCAGCCGGGCATTTTAATAAATTTATTTTTAACTTATTACTAGCGTGCATCTCTTGTTTTTCTCTATATATAAATAGCTCTGAAAATCTGTATTATTTCAATACAACGTTAAGCATACCTATTTCATATAAAATTAAATGTTTTAGACTCATATTCAGGATAACTACAAATGCATTTTTGATGAGATTGTTGAAATTTGGATAATACAATTTCTGCCAGATCAGCTGGTTTATATGTAAGCCTCATTATTTTATATTAGCTTTTAAATTAAACAGCTCATAGTTAACTTTAGCCCCGAGTTCATCCAAAACAGTACTACCATACTCATTTGTGTATAAAGGGTATTTTATTTATATTCTAAAAATAAAACCTGTAAATTGATTTCATGAAAATCGTTGAAGCCGTTTCCGAGATTGAAATTATTTATATATGTATTTTTATACAAGAATTGCTTGTTTAAAGGTATTAGATAGATAAAATAAAAAATATTTAATAGGAATAAAGGTAGGTATTTTATTAATTGCTCTTCAAACCATTGCCGTTAACACTATTTATGTTACAATAGTTCTTAACATAAAACTTGTAGAACATGTAATACACAAATATGACATTCGGGAAGTACATAACTACTAATCCAATGGGTGCAGAGCAGTCTGGTAGGAACACTTGTGAGGAATGGATCAGCAATACTGTAAATTGGGCCTGTAAATTGTAATTGGACAGATTATTATAAAAAAATAAATAGGATCACGACTGTAATCCCCAAGTACGGAAGACATCCTCTCAGATCTCCAGGCGCTTAGATCCTTTGACTATGTCTATTGAGGGTAGTCAGAGGTATGTCCAAACATTATATTTGGCACATGCCCACATTTTGCTGTAGTTAGCATTCCATACATGACAGGTTGCAAGCCCATCGCCGCTTACAAGAATACTAACTGGTTTCCTTCACCGTTTCAAGCACGTGTTTTGATGCGCATATAAATTTTTCAAACAGAAAAATCCATTGATGCACACCGAGATTCGAAACCACGACCTTTAGATTGAAAGTCGATGTACCTCCCACTCGGCAAACACGGCTTATTGTTAGAATTTAAACCTGTTATACATTATTGTTTGAACCTGTTAAATACTGCGATGTTATAGTCTAATAGCCGACCCGTGATAGACGTTGTCCTGTCAAATTTCAATAATCGAATAGAAAAAACTGAATGTTTTTAGTCTGTGATGTCAGATTGTCAGATGTCAGATCTATACCAAATACATCTACAGCAAATTTTATCTTAATCCGTTATGTCGCTTAGGCCTGATTGAGGCACAAACATACATACAAACTCACAAACTTTCACATTTATAATAATATTATGATAGGATGGTTGCTTTTTACTTTGTTGTAGGTACATAAGGATACTAGCTTTTAATCGCGACTTCGTCTGCGTAATTTCAAAAATCATTTTTTTACGCTTTTATCATAAAAAATAAATTCTTGAAAATCACAAGAACATTTTGGGAAAAAATGTAGCCTATGTCCGTCCTAAGACTTTAAACTATCTCTGTATTTAATTTCATCGCTGTCGGTCCAGCGGTTTGACAGACAGACAGAAGTAAAGACTAGTAAAGATATCTGAAACTATTTCGCTTAAAACTATCATAAAATGACCACCTACCATCTGAATAATAGTGATCCACTTTTTATACTTGGCGAGGAATCTCTTAACCGCGGGACTACCTTCGGAGGAGAAGAGGTAGTAACTGTACATCATCACGTGAATGCCGGTGTTCACCATCGGGGAGAAGGTTGCTATACCGCCTGAAACAAAACATTGGATTACACACAAGTCACAGAACTAACCCACTAAAATATATAGATTCAGAATTTCGATTTTGGACAACTTTATCGTTAAACATTGAAATTCTCAAAAATCCAAAGAAAATTTTGGAAAAAAAAAACCGCCTAAGTGCGAGTCGGACTCGCGCACGAAGGGTTCCGTACCATTATTTATAAAAACGGCAAAAAAATCACGTTTGTTGTATGGGAGCCCCCTTTAAATATTTATTTTATTCTGTTTTTAGTATTTGTTGTTATAGCAGCAACCGAAATACATAATCTGTGAAAACTTCAATTGTCTAGCTATCACGGTTAATGAGATACAGCCCTGTGACAGACAGACGGACAGCGAAGTCTTAGTAATAGGGTTCCGATTTTACCCTTTGGGTACGGAACCCTAAAAAGTATTCTATGTCCGTCCTAAGACCTGAAACTATCTCCATATGAAATTCCATTACAATCTGCCCTGCGGTTTGGTGATAATGTCACAGAGAGACAGACAGACAGAAATGAAATGAAATAATTTTATTTGATACAAACAGACAGAAGACAAGATTATAAACATGTACCTACTTAGGAAAAAAATAATAATAACACAAAATAACAATAAAACAGAGTTATTTTCGCATTTATATTATTAGTATAGATTAAAATATTCTGCCTTCTGCGTTGTAGGTTGTGGGTTCGATCCCCACCCAGGGCAAATATTTGTGTGATAAACATAGATGTTTGTTCTGTGTCTGGGTGTTAATATGTATACAGGGTGTCCAAGAACCTGGCGTCCAACTGGATTCCCACGATGCCCCAAGTTCTAACAGTACTCAGAATATTTTAAAAAATCCACCCCATGTACTTACAGAATTATACTGATTTCAAAAAAAAAGGGGAAATGAGCACCCTGTGACATACTTTTGAATGCTGTGACTGCTAATGCTGATAATTTCGATATTTCTTGGAGGTTTTGTAATCTAGGGTATTGCTGTGTCTAAATAGAATGTAAAAATAAAGTACTTATTGTACCATTTTAAAATAAAATATTATTTTAACTAAAGGTGATATGGAAAACTATTGAATTTCGCAACTTTGACCCACTGTAGTGTAAAAAAAATGTACCAAAATAGTATGGCAAGTGACGTAAAATTTTGACGCGTTTATTCCTCTTTTTAAAAAGGTATAATACTTACACATTAATTTGAAAAAAAAAATTTTGATAATATTTTTACTCAACAACCCAATTTTTACGATGTCTTACAGAATTCTTAGAAAGAAAAATTTACGACGAATTGAATCTAACCTCTAAAGAATTACTATTGTATGCTCATAAAAATAACAACAGGCCTCTCAAAAAACAGGTTAGACCGTAAGGGACGGTATGTGCATGCATCTCACCATAGTGATTCGTTATTACAACAGGAGGGAGCAAGACAGAAACTATCTTTGCGATTTGCTGGTTCTTCTTTATGGTACCCCATTATTCAGGTAAGAGTGAGGGAGAAAAAGGTTTAGGATAACAGTACGGTCAGTACGCGTCACTGCCTCCTGCCGTTACTACGCACCTCTCTCTTATTGTTACCATTGATCACGTACTACGATTTAAAGCTTTGTTTATTGGACTCGATTACTCTTTGTGCTCTGGACTTTGAAACGAACTCTTTACGACGACCTTTGCCTGTGTTTGGACAGTTTGTGTTTTGTGTGTGCTACCATGGCGACCTACACTCCGCAAGAATACGCAAATATGCACTACATTTATGGAGAATGTAGAGGTAATGGACGAGCTGCAGCGAGACTTTACAGAGAAAGGTATCCGAGGGCTACGCGATATCCCGACCATCGAGTTTTCATTAATGTGCACAGATCACTATGTGACGGGCGGTTCCCCAATCAAGTAGCTGGTGAAGGACGACCCGTAAATGACTTCATACGCGATGAAGTTTTAGAGGCGGTGTCGGCAAATCCAAGCATCTCTGTGCGAGGAATAGAAGCTGATACGGGGATACCGAAGAGCACAGCACACAGTATTCTCCAAAAAGAAGAATATCATCCGTACCACGTACAGCGAGTGCAAAGTCTTTTACCTCGAGACTATCCGAGCCGAGTCGCGTTTTGTGAAACAATCCTGCAAAAACATCGAGAAGACGAAAACTTTATCGACAAAATTTTGTGGTCAGATGAATCAACATTTAAGAAGGATGGCTACATGAACCTACACAACTTGCACGAGTGGCATGTGGAAAATCCGCACTTGATGCGAGAAGATAGATCCCAGTACCGGTTCAAAGTGAACATGTGGACCGGTATTCTCTGTGGGAATATTATTGGTCCATTTGAGATGCCCGAGAATTTGACTGGCGAATCATATTTAAATTTTCTTCAAAATGATTTGCCAAACTTACTAGAAGAGACCCCACCAGATATGTGGTTCCAACACGACGGCTGTCCAGCACATTTTCGCGTATCCGTTAGAGAGTTTTTGGACGAGCAATACCCGAACAGGTGGATTGGGCGATCAGGAACAATCCCGTGGCCAGCCCGCTCACCTGACTTAAATCCGCTGGATTTTTTTTTCTGGGGAACTATGAAGGAGCTCGTTTATGCGAAGCCCATTAATGACATCGCTGACCTTCGTGAGAAGATAACACAAGCAGTGCAGGTGATACGTCAAAAAAGTTACTCGCGAAACATAAAGCGGTCCTTTTTAAGGAGAGTGAGAGCTTGTATTGCCGCGGGTGGTCAACATTTTGAACATTTATTGTAATAAAATATCTTTAAACTAACATTCTTTGCTTTTATTCTACTGGGAACCCATCTACCTGTGTGTATTTCCTTCTTGCTCACTCTTGGAACCGAAGTAAATAATAGTAGTAACATAACAGTTTCTAAGATAAGAAAGGGTCCGACAGTTACCGTTAGTAGGTAGGCACTTCGTAAAAATTGGGTTGTTGAGTAAAAATATTATCAAAATTTTTTTTTTCAAATTAATGTGTAAGTATTATACCTTTTTAAAAAGAGGAATAAACGCGTCAAAATTTGACGTCACTTGCCATACTATTTTGGTACATTTTTTTTACACTACAGTCGGTCAAAGTTGCGAAATTCAATAGTTTTCCATATCACCTTTAGTTAAAATAATATTTTATTTTAAAATGGTACAATAAGTACTTTATTTTTACATTCTATTTAGACACAGCAATACCCTAGATTACAAAACCTCCAAGAAATATCGAAATTATCAGCATTAGCAGTCACAGCATTCAAAAGTATGTCACAGGGTGCTCATTTCCCCTTTTTTTTTGAAATCAGTATAATTCTGTAAGTACATGGGGTGGATTTTTTAAAATATTTTTCTGAGTACTGTTAGAACTTGGGGCATCGTGGGAATCCAGTTGGACGCCAGGTTCTTGGACACCCTGTATAATCACTACATAGTATAAAGCAAAGTCGCTTCCCGCTTCCCGCGTCTGTATACTGTATGCTTATATCTTTAAAACTACACAACCGATTTTGATGCGGTTTTTTTTAATAGATAGAGTGATTGAGGAGGAAGGTTTATAGGAATCAGCTTTGCACCCGTGCGAAGCCGGGGCGGGTCGCTAGTATATTATTATATATATTTTAAAAAAAAAAGTATATAAGTATCCTATCAGTTATCTGGTTCCCATAGTACAAGCTTTGCTTAGTTTGGGGCTAGATGGCGCTGTGTGAAATGTCCACCAATATTTATTTTTATTTATTTATTTAAACTACTTAAACTACTGGGAGTTTTATCAAAACTAATCAACAGAACTGAGAATAAACGGTCCCGCCTCTCGAAAGGTTTGACTGAGTCTCACTTCGCAAACTTGATTCGTATACCTGGATGACCGGTATTTCATTGCGTGAAGACACGGATAAACGTTTTCTAAAAATGAAACCCAGCTAGGTTGGATCGATTTATCGCCCCCAAAAACCACTGCATACAAAATTTCATGAAAATCGAAGCCCTTTTTCTCAGAAATGGTTAACTTTCGCATTATAACATTATGGTCTCATTTAACGGAAATAACCTCCCCTACAACCTCCTAGCTGGAATAGGTCTAATAACCAATAACCTTGTAATATAATATCTATTTATTTATACAAGAATTGCTCGTTTAAAGGTATTAGATGTGGTAAGGTATTGCTTTTTATAAATCCACAAGCTAACCCGGCGAACTTCGTATCGCTTTAGAATTAACAATGCTCCCCACCAATTTTCAACCAAATCCCTTATCCCATTTAATTGGGGTCGGCACAACATGTGTTCTTTCATATCCCTCTATTAGCTGTCATCTCATCACTCACTCCTTTCTTACCTATGTCATCTTCACGCAGTCCGTCCATCTTTACTTTGGCCTACCTTTACTAAACATTAATTTTAAAGGCTAGATTGTAAGACTCCAATCTATATTTATGTAGTTTTTAGTTACATAAAACCAAACATTACATGCGTACGAAAATGCTCGTGATAACTTATTTGCTTTGAACATTACGTGCGACCGTGAACTTTATTGAAGGTCATATTATGTTGTATTAATATTAACAGTAACATAGCTCCCTTAGGGTGAGTTACCACCTAAGCGGAGCTACGCCGAGCGGATCAAACAGCGCTTGGACATTTTAAAACTCAAATACTTGAGCGCTGTCATTGGTCCAATCCGCACAGCTTCGCGTAGGTTTCTACCTACGCGAAGCTGTAGTAAACTCACCCCTAAAATGAAGGTTATTATTATTTTTTTAATAAAAAAATAAATAAATAAATAGGATCACGACTGTAATCCCCAAGTACGGTAGACATGCCCTCAGATCTCCAGGCGCTTAGATCCTTTGAAGATGTCTAGCGGGGGTAGTCAGAGGCACGTCCAAACATTTTATTTGGCACATGCCCACATTTTGCAGTAGCTAGCATTCCATACGTGACAGGTTGCAAGCACATCGCCGCTTATAAGAATACTTTTTTTTTTGTTTATTTATATTTGCAAAAGTACAGTGTTGACAGTATGGCATAGATAACTAGGTTTTATTTTATTCAAATTAAAGACAGAAACGCGATTGATATAACTTTAGTAGATAGATTTATCATTAGAAAATGGATTTACATATGTTTTTTCGTTAAACCTAGCTCTGAATATGTAAATTTTTCAAGCGCAAAATGTAAACATTCGCCTTATCACGATAACGTGGCCAAAACATAGAGATTTTGAAAATCCTCCCATTGAGCGCTTATTCAGCTCTTGTCTAGCTACTTTTAACAGCTCTCGACAAATGTATGTATGTATGTTTGTATGTATATTCAAAAGTGTCACGATCTCTCGGCTTGGGTGGTCTCAGCAAGAATGCGCTACAGGCATATGATTTTCTACCTTGACAAGTACTTATGATTTTCTACCTTGACAGGTAATTATACTGATGTATAAATCAGCGAATCATAAAACCGAAGTACCCGACTTCAACGAAGAATTTTGTTCTATAACACCATGTTAGTCCTACATAAATAAAATAGAAATACCCTAGATCTATTCTCTGCACAATATAAAAAAACCGCCCAAGTTGCGTCGTACTCGCGCACGAAGACTTCCGTATCATTATTAATAATAAACGACAAAAAACACGTTTGTTGTATGCCTCATTTAAATATTTATTTTATTTTTAGTATTGTTGTTATAGCGGCAACAAAAATACATCATCTGTGAAAATTTCAACTGTCTAGCTATCACGGTTCATGAGATACAGCCCTGTGACAGACAGACGGAGAGCGAAGACTTAGTAATAGGGTGCCGTTTTTACCCTTTGGGTACGGAATCCTAAACAACAAATCTGATTCGGATCACGAGATAAAAAGATGCGTGAACCGAAGAACATTCTATTCTTTCTTCGGCTGAAAATAAAGCTTATTAATACCATTACAAGTCAAAGCTCAGCATCAAAAATGTACGTAAAGAAACCCCTAATTCGTTACAACCCTTTCCATCATAAATATGACGAAAGCCATTTTTTCTTTTGAATTATAAATGGAAATCTCAACAGTGAAGCGAAGATTCTTTTATGTATTTTATATTTCGGTACCTATTTTATAGTATAGGTCATCTATGTTAAATATTGTTGGACGGTCTTGTTGCGATTTTGACTAACGGGTATGCTTAGAGTCCGAGTTATGTTACATATCAATTTTTTTTGCATGCTTTAATATTGTATATGCGAATATTTGTTAGTAATTTCATTGTTACTCAATCACGTAACTGAACCGATTTAGATGAAACTTAGAATCTCGCGAAATAACGCGATCCGGAATAGCATTAAGCTTTTCATAAAAGTACCACGCGAGGAAAGTCAAATATTTCACTTACAACCATACCCATTCTATTCAAATCGAAACAGTAATGCTGCTCGGCGGCAGAAATACGTATGGTGGTCTTAACTGCCTCGGACTAGCGCCTTCACAAGGATCTTTCTTACTCTCTCTGTCTCAAAGTAAAAAGGTATTTATTTCAATAAAATCACAAGGATCATTTTTAAACATATTAGGAGCTAGCTAGGTGAAGCTACACCCGTTCCTCGCGACCAGGCTAAAGCCGGTGTCCCACGGCGCGTAAAACGACGGGCCGCGCCGGATGACGCTCCGCATGACGGTCCTCCTCTGACGGTCCCACGGCCCGCTTTTTCACGCGCCAGAACGCGCCAAGGCGGACGGACGCGCCGTGGGAACGATGCATCCGTGGTGGCCCGTGCTCGGAACGCTCTGTACGCACACAAGCGGGGCGTCATCCGGCGAGGCCCGTCGTTTTACGCGCCGTGGGACCCCGGCTTTAGAGGTATCAGGCAACAAACACGGCTTGTGGTGTCAAATCAACCTTCTCAACAAGCGAAACGACATTTCGAAAAGGGTTGTGTACAAAGTATATATAAATACATGAAGGTTAATAGGTTCCGGTCGGATGGAGACGCGAGAAAACGCTAGTAAACATCTCGAGTAAAAGTCGACTTGCTCTTAGCGTTTCAAGAGGGTGTGAACAAAAAGAATTTTAATTGCAGAGATTTATTTTTAGTCCGCAGAGTAGACTCCGTGCCTTAATACGCGACGTGGCTAGTGTTTCAAAGGAAAATAGTTTGAAAACTTGGGAAATAGGAAATATTTAGGCGCTAGGTTTGTTTGAGGGAATTAAGAGGGGTATTTTAAAATAGGTAACCGAGGCCTGTGCTCCAGAACTGTGTTTAAATAACTTACTATAAATGCGGCAATGTGCTTGCAATCTGTCACTTAAGGAATGCTAACTACAGCAAAATGTGGGCATGTAACAAATGTAATGTTAAGACGTGCATTTGACTACCCCCTTTAGGTATACTCATGGGTCATGAGAGGATGTCTAACGTCTAATTGTATTCGTGATTCTGTTTCAATTTTGAATGTCTGTTTGTTACTCCTACCTTGTACCTCTCGTCTAGACCGATTTTTATGTTTTTTTGTGTATATTCGGACAACGTCTGTCGCTGTCCCGACAAACGTTGTCCTGTCAAATTTATCCTAATAATATTTTGTATGTATGTTTGTTCCTCAATCAGGCCTAAACGACAAAACGGATTAAGTTGAAATTTTCTGTAGATGTAGATAATATAATGCCCGAATAAATAATAGACTACTTTAAAATATGAAAAACATCCCAAAAACTATAACAACGCAAAAGGGATGATTACTGTATAGATTGCGCTGGTGTGCAACAAATCTGACACAGATTAAAAACATTCAGTCTTTTTATTCGATTATTGAAATTTGACGGGACAACGTCTGTCACAGGTCGGCTAGTATTATATAATTAGTAAGTGTATAAGTTTAGTTTTCGTAATACGCACATTTCGAAGTATCTAAACTCAATTTCCTTTGAAGTTTAAGTCTAAAAGGAAGTTTTCCTTTTAGTTCTAACGACCAGTTTTAGTTCTTGTGTAGGTAGGGTTCCGAAATTGGTGTCTAAATCAATTATGGGTCTACGTAGGCACTGTATTATTCTATTTTCTAAGGACCAAAGGGAACGCCGTGTTACGAAATTCACTTTACAGCTTTCCAAATCCTTCCTCACTTTCGGCCCTTTCCAAATCCTTCGTCGTTAAATCAACCTTAGTAGGGTTGATTAAATTTTGTATGTTTATCAATAATACGAGTAAATGGCTAGTCTAGCTATTACGGTTCATGTGATACAGCCTGGTGACGGTCAGCTAAGTATTAGTAATAGGGTCTCGTTTTTGAGGGTAAACACACCCTTTGGGTACGGAACACTAAAAACAAACATTAATCACGTATCCCAAAGATTATCCTTCTTAAAATAGTAGTGCGTGCCCATGCCTACTTATCTTAGAAATCTTCTAGGGCTTGATATCTTCGCGCTTGGATATATTAAAGATTTTTTGGCATGCTTAGGGATTATAGTAACGAGCAGTGCGTATATAATGACAGCAATCGCATCATTTTTACGAACGTTATAGCTGTGAACGAGGGTATTAAACGTTTACGATGCTATAAATGTTAGCTATTTTATGAAGCATTTCTTGGGTAAAAATAACTGAAACATTGCGCAGATACACTGTTTCCAGATTCTTTTATAAAACTGGGTTAAGTTAGCTCATCTAGCTGACATCTATCGGTACAACCATGCGTAACATTTTTTGAGTTCTAGTAGATTCTAAGAACTAGCTAATTGCAAGTCGTGACACGTTTGGTAATTCTCTAGATTCTAGAGACTCAAATACTGTTAAAGAAATTGGTAGACCATTGTAAGACTTTTTCTGAGATCCTTGAAGATGTCCAAGAGGTTCAGATCAGAGGCACGTCCGAATATTGCATTCTTCACACGCCCACTTTTGGCTTTAGTTAGTATGCCATACATGACAGATTACTAACCCATTTCTGACTTACTCACGATGTTTTCTTTACCACGTGCTATTTTTTTTATAGTAAACTCATGTACGCGACCGGGATTCGAAACATGCTCTACGGATTGTTATTCGAGAAATCTCCCACTAGGCAAACACGGACATCATAAGATAGAATTACCCAAATATAATAACACCGTGTCGAAATAGCCAGTGGTTTAAACCAAATCTTTATCTGCAGTTCGCGTGTGTCGCCTTCGTTTTACACACCGTGAACACACGTGCCTATTCAGAAGGGTTTACTTCTAAGTGCTCCGAAAAACCATATTCTTTACCTCGTATTTGACCGCTGAAAGGTTTCTATGTCGCTGTTGCTGTAGGACCAGCCATAGATTTCCAGTCCAGTTTCCAGTCTTTTCGTCTAATGAGGGGCCATTTTACGCTTCGCTTTCCAGTACGTGGTCTCCACTCGAGAACCTTTCTTCCCCAACGACCGTTTGTAAAACTCTATCGCGATCGCTACTTCTGATTTGTTCTATTTTGCGAGAAAGGATGTCAAATCGAATGTAAACAGTACTGACGCTAAATCAAATAGAAAAATAAAAATCCTGGTTTCAATCTTCAAGTACCCCGATATCATCTCAGATCGCAGTTACGTCCGACATTGCATTAGGCTCATACCTACATTTTGCTGTAGCTTTTATAAATAAATATAAGTATATATTGGCGGACTTTACACACAGCGCCATCTAGCCAAACTATGCGAAACTTGTACGATGGGAACCAGATAACTTGATAGAATACTTATATACTTTTTTTTTGTAAATACATACTTATTATACATGTAACACCCAGACACAGAACAAACATCTATGTTCATCACACAAATGTTTGCCCGGGGTGGGGATCGAACCCACAACCTACAGCGCAGAAGGCAGAGTTACTACCAACTGAGCTGTGAGGCCAGTCAGAGTTTTAGCTTTTAGCTTTCAATATGTCATCGTGTTTTTGTTGTTTTGGTGCGGAAGGGATTAAACCAACATAACTACGTCGTGTGCCGTGTTAGCATGCAGTATGTTTCGCCATTTTTGTACACTTTGGGGCACTGTTTTTAAAAAAAAGGTTGGATTTCGACTTTTATACGTGAAATGCTGGTTAATGAGTGGTATGTATTGTTGCGTGTTTCATTATGGACGTCACAAAATTTACTATAAATAACACTGAATTGTTTCACATATTTCGGCTGTTTTTTAACCTATAAAAAAATGCAAAGATTATTTATTAGGTATTTTATTTGTTATTACACGGATTACTCTATAATGACTGGTGTGACTGGGTTAAGTTGCCCTAACCTAATTTTGACACTGACCTATGCCAGTATGTATACTTTTGTACTTTAAAACCTATGTCTCAGAGACTTCAAGCAAATTAATTCTTCCGAAAAAATTGTTTCGTTTGCCGGCCGAAGAGCGTCGGTTGATGTTTGCCCCTATTTTGCCTTAAAAAAAGGTACCTTCTATTCAAACTCAAAGAAAAATACTCTGAACTGTGATCCCCAAGCACGGAAACACTCTCAGATCTCCAGGCACTCAAGATCTGAGACAGCTTCAAGGATCTTGTCTGAGAAACGTTCAAACAACACTTGGCGCGTGCCTACATTTTGCAGCAGTTATTCCAGCTCAGAATAATTTATTTAAGTTGCCCTTTGCGTATAAATAATTAAATATATTACAAGGACCGCGCGGTGGTCGGTCTTCGACCACAATATCAAGAAAACTTTATTTTATATGGGTAAGTTTCCCTTTCACTGTAACGACACTCACCTGCGTTCCACTGAAACATACATTCGACAAATCTGCATTGTAATACGAAAACAATGATATTATGTATCATTACGTACGAGACGACGACCCACAATTTATAGATTTTATCGATATTCCCATCTCAGTAACAAGAATAAATCTTTTCTTTTCATTGTTGGCACTATAAGTAGAGTGAAGGGAAATTCATTATCAGGATCACTTTTTACCAGTTTCAAGGTTCACAAAGCATCTGGTGAAAAAAACTTACACAATCAGGTTAACGATGACTATAACTGAAGTAAAAAGTTAACGAGCGAGTTCAATTTACAAATGCAATTTGGTACAGTCAAATGCAAAGGTGATAAGCGTGCAAAGTTGAAAAATAATTAATTTATGCTGTTCACCGAGCTATGTAAAAACTATGCTACTAACGATTTGGAAACCAGTTTGTATTCATCGCCGCTATAGGCTTGCAACCTGTCACGTATGGAATGCTAATTACTGCAAAATGTGTTCAGACGTGCATCTGATGACTGTGCATATTCAAGGATCTAAGCGCCTGGAGATCTGAGAGGATGTCTACCGTACTCGGGGATTACGGTCGTAATCCTTTTTCATTTAATATAATGACGGGCCGTTTTACGGCTTAGAGTAGCACATAACTTTGAACTTTTACGCGGGTCTTTATCACGCGTTACCTTAGTTTATTATCCCAAGGTTTCGAATGTGTTACAATAATCATAATAGCGGGCAGACTAAGTCTGAAAATTAATAGTTAAGTATTCATACTTAAAATATTATTTATTTCAATAAAATCTACGCCTATAATTACATATTAGTAACACACGTTAATGGCTAGTTGGCGATTTGTAAAATGCTAACCAATATCCTACTAATATTATAAATTCAAAAGTTTGTGAGTGAGTGGGTGTGTTTGTTACTCTTTCATGCAAAAACTACTGAACGGATTAAAAAGAAACTTTACTGTATAACTATAGATTTTGACACGGGTCTTTATCACGTAATTACCTTTAATTTACTTTCCCGACGTTTCGACTATGTTACAATAGCCATGGTCGCGGGCAGACTGTTAAAGACCCGTGTCAAAATCTATAGTTATGTCTACTAATCACGATAGTTTGAAAAATAACTTTACCAAAGATAAACTTTTTTAATGATAGCTAAACAAATTATATGCATTTTTTAAACTTTTATTGTCGTTTGTTTGTGACTGTACATTCGATTCATCAACCCGTTCAAGTCAATATAGTATTTGGTAATACTTAACGATAATTCGCAACAATATTATTGCGTAAATTAAGTGATTTCAGAGCAATTAGTAAGTTAACATTTTTAATTTTTGTGAATCTTGCACACGATGCAATACATGAAACCACAATTTTTAGGGTTCTGTACCCATAGGGTAAAAACGGGACCCTATTACTAAGACTTCGCTGTCCGTCTGTATGTCACAGAACAGTATCTCATGAACCGTGATAGCTAAACAGTTGAAATTTTCACAGATTATGTATTTCTGTTGTTACAACAAATACTAAAAACAATAAAATAAATATTGAAGTGGGGCTACCATACATCAAACGTGTTTTTTGGCGTTTTTATAGATAATGGTAAGGAACCTTTCGTGCGCGAGTCCGACTCGCTCTTGGCCGGATTTTGTAATGTAAATTTTATGTATATAATATTATTTGTTAAATATGCGGCAATGGGCTTGCTTCGAAAAACCTTTAACGCAAGAATACCGTTTAATCGAATGTACTACTACATTCTGTCAGTAATTTTTACTACGTTTAGACATATTCTCAAAACGCTCCGAGCTTCTCGGTCCCGGTTATGACATTCATCCATCATGGAAGCCATCGGGAAGCCTCATTACTCCGTCACGAAAACCTTGTCACAGCTCATACAAGCATATCTTATACCCATAACGATAGGGAACTAAACACAAAGTATCACCAATCGTGTTTCTGTCTATAATTTATCCAGATAAAATTCTTAAGTTATCTTTGTCATAAAAAACAAAACTGTATGTTTGCGGTTATTGAGAAAAACCGACTCTGCGTTCATCAAAAAAATGTATTGATCGTCTTAAGACACCGAGCGCGATTCACGACGCTCCCCGTGGCGGGCTGACATTGAGCCGGCCAATCAGAATGCATTTTGACTCCCCCCCTCTGACTCGCACACCTGAACCGTTTGACAGAATTGTTTGTTTGAAGAAATGAAGCCAACAGGCGTCTATTGGGCTATGTGGTCGATGCCTATAATCACTACATAGTAGGTATAAAGCAAAGTCGCTTTCCGCTTCCCGCGTCTGTATGTCTGTATGTATGTTTGCTTATATCTTTAAAACTACACAACGGATTTTGATGCGGTTTTTTTTAATAAACAGAGTGATTCAAGAGGAAGGTTTATATGTACATAATACATGCATAATATAGTAGAGAAACACTGATAATTTTAGAGGTTTCTAATGTGATGTCGTAAATAAACACATTTTTTTGCGCTTACATTGCAAATGCTGGCTGAACCCCACGAGATATATCAAAATAATGTACTACAGTATTGTACACCTTAAAAACGTCTACAAAAAAGTCAACGATGGTATTAGAAATGTCTTACGCACAGCGAAGCGGGCACGGGTCAGCTAGTTATCCTTATAAGCACGATATGAACGCCTGGTACACTTCGCAATGCTTTCAAGCCCAATCTTACAGAATAAGCCGAGTCATAATCTGATAAGTCCCAAGTACTTTAGCTGAGCATAATACTGTAACTTCTTGTATTATGTTTTGATGTTACTCAATCAGTGAGTTACTCAGTCGTGAGGTTGTTCAAGTAAAAAGGTTTGGTGTAAAAGTAAGAGCGTATAAGCCCTAAGACCATCGTCATATCTTTAGAAATACCGGCCAAGTGCGAGTCAGACTCGCGCACGAAGGGTTCCGTAGCGTTATCTATACAAAACGGAAGAAACACGTTTGTTGTATGGGAGCCCCACTTAAATATTTATATTATCCTGTTTTTATTATTTGTTGTTATAGCGGCAACATAAATACATAATCTGTGAAAATTACCCTGCGGCACAGTTTTATATTTCACAAATATAGTTTTTTCTTACTTTTGATGTACTATTGTGGTTTTGGCTCCAAATAAACGAAACTTAGACGATCTTTCAATAATGACTAGGCAATATTATGCCAGAGTGTAATCTTTATCGAACAATCCTTTTATGATCATTCGTAATTTCAGAATAAGAATAATAAGATTAATGTTGAAAAATATTTTTTAATGACAAGCTTTTGTAAAATTAACCACACCATATAACATTTATTTTGTCATCGGAACTTGACAAGAATGCAAAGTTTTTACTCAATCGAAGTATTTAAGAAGTTCCGTTGTGAGTGACTGTTGAACAGCTCCTGACTCCATCGTCAGATCAGCTCGCTGTCACCATATTATTGTCACCGAAGTTACATAAGTATGCAAAATTCCAGCTCAATCGGTTGAAGATAGCTTCTTCAAAATCAAGTTGCAAGATTCCATCTTAACAAACATTGCAAGTTAAATAAAAGCTTGTAAAATAAGAAGTAGAATGTTTTATTTTTATAAATAGAATGTTTCTAAACAATCCTAATGGAATGACACTTGTCACTTTCTTTCTCTGACATCTTCAAGGATCTGTAAATGTCTATTGCTTGGGGAATACTGTCATCGGCCTATTTATTTTTTATTTCTTTCTTTTGGACACATTTATTGTTAGAGGCAAATGTTTTTTAGGGTTCCGTACCCAAAGGCTAAAAACGGGACCTTATTACTGAGACTTCGCTGTTCGTCTGTCTGTCTGTCTGTCCGTCCGTCTGTCTGTCTGTCTGTCAGCCACAGGGCTGTATCTCATGAACCGTGATAGCTAGACAATTGGAATTTTCACAGATTATGTATTTCTGTTGCTGCTATAACAACAAATACTAAAAACAGAATAAAATAAATATTTAAGGGGGGCTCCATGCAACAATTGTGATTTTTTTTACCGTTTTTATAGATAATGGTACGGAACCCTTCGTGCGCGAGTCCGACTCGCACTTGGCCGGTTTTATTTATTGACTTTTCCGTCCGCGAATGTTCGTCATAAAAACATATTGTTTGTGAGAAAATAAACAAATTCCGTTATTGGGTTACAAATGTAGCTCACATTTGGCTCGATACATATTAGGGTTTGTTTCAGCGTACGTACTACGTCTACTAAAACTCTTAGGGCCTATGCACACTGCGTATTTTAACGCGCCGTCGACGCACGTTTGTTTTGATAACAGTGGCGGATTTACCACCTGGCTGAGTAGACTGGAGCCCAGGGCGGCAAATTTGAGTATTTTTTTCAAACATCTTATTTATTTTAGCCTTTATCGTCTCACTGCAGGACAGATGCCACCCTATTTCCCTTTCACACATCTCGATCTCTAGCTAAATTTGGCCAATCACTTGATTTTGCCAAATGTCTTACAGGAATTTAAAAAAAAAAACATTTATTTACTGTTTTTAGGTTCCACGAACACCGTTCAACATTTCACAACTTAACATTTTACCTAAATCGTTGGGATTGTATAAATAATCTAGAGTCTGACGCAGCCTGTAGACATTTAGTGCGTATCACGTCAACAACGCGTGTCGACGCCGACGGTGCGTTTTAAAAACGCGTTGTTATGCACAACTCTCTTAGACAATAAAATACTTGATTCTTTATTCGTGATTCGTTTCAGTGATGTGGGTTTAGTCATTACCCGTGCGATAGGCTTACGTTCAATCAGTGATCAAACTACAGGAATTACATTAGTAATCGACAAACTACATCTATCACTCTCACACATAACTTACTCACTTTTTTTTCTAACGTAAATGATAGTTACAGAATTAAAACTATCGTGGTTATTAATAATTTTAAATATAAATACGGCTAATTACCACGTTATTTTCCTGTATTGCTGACGTTTCGAGACAATTCAAATGCTCTTCATCATGAGCACCGCCCGCGACCGCGATCAATTGTAGATTGGCGAATTGTGGTAGTATTAAAAAATGAGCACTGTTGCCGAAGGGATCCAGTTTGCCCCGGATTTCGCTTTATTATAGGGTCTGTAGATACCCCCCAATACATCCATTAAGGTGATACTTGAAATTTTTGGTTTTGTGTGTGTAGGTAGGTAGACATAGCCCGTCTACCTACCTACTACCCGGTTATGACGGAAAAAGTGATAAAACCACATTATCTTGAAAACTATCAAATTTAAAAAGAAACTGTCTATAATTAACGTAGCTAGTATGATTATCTAATGAATGATATAAAAATGAACTCTTCAGCTATTCATAGTTTTGAGTAAAAACGAAAATAGTGTTTTTGAAGAGCCTACTTTGGAAAATAAATCTATCGAGAAAAGTTTTATCAATCGTGTTTCTGTGTTTAATTTATCTAGATAAAATCCTTAATTTATCGTTGTCATAAAAAAACAAATCTGTATGTTTTACGGTTATTGTAAAAAAACAATTCTAAAATCATCAAAATAAATATACCTCGTCTTAAGGAGTATCTACAATTATCGCAGGCTTGGGGCAATTCTGCGTAACCTCTTTGCTTCATTTCTGTGTTGATAGATCAGTAATGCGCTATCGTATCAACGCCAATGGCGACTATAATTTCCAAACGGTTACTAATTTCTTAACGGGCACTCTTCCTAGTACTGAAACTATGCTAACCACTTTCCGAGTACCAGAGCTGTAGAGTACAAATACATGTTGCTATGTAGCAAGTCATTAGTCACTATTACTACATAGGCTTTGATTCAACTTAACAGTTACTGCGGGTTCAGTGGCTAATGACTCCGTCTTTTGATTCTTTCGTCCAAATATTCCGAAAAATGTGATGAAAGCCTTTGCAGAACTCAACACATTGTTTTATTATTATAGCTATTAATTCCCATTTATTAAGTGTCTTCCCCTTAATTAGAGACAGTAAGAAAAGTGCTAGTGGACACATTCTTAGTTAAATAATACTAAAGCAATTTAGGTCAAAGTAAAACTACTCATTCGCCTGCCATATGGCTTGATTGTAGTTTTATTAGGGTACATTATTTATCATAATGTACGCTAACAATATTTAAAAAAAAAATATTCTATATTTCAAAATGACTTGTCTAAAAGTGATTTTTATTAGTAAGAATATTTTGATGAATATTTTCCGGGATTGAAGAAACGAACTTCTCAAAATGAGAGTTGTTTTTTAACGAAACGAAATCATTGTTATTAATATTGCACTATGTTCTATCTATCTCTGTTAGATGGATACTCATCTTCTTCTATATATATAAAAATCAATTGCTGTTCGTTAGTCTCGCTAAAACTCAAAAATGGCTGGACGGATTCGGTTATTCGTAAAAGTTCAGAGAAAGTTTAAACGGTTAGAAAATACGGAATAAATGCGACAATTAGTAAAAACAACATTTTTCTTTTCCCATACAAACTGTTCCTACCTGCCAAAAATTTTGATAACTTCCCGTTCGGTACGGTAGGCTCAGGTCAAATTGAAGAACGTATTAAAATAAGGGTTTCGAATCGACAACATACGAGTATATCCGCAATTATCCCGTAGGATTTAATAATTTCGGAACGGGACGAGACTTAACACAACATCTGGTAATTCTAAAGCGGTAAAAAGTCCGCTGGGTCAGTGAGTAATAAATAAATACATGAAATTGATACATTCCACACACCACGCCTATCTCGAATATAGGTATACTATACCTCTGCACACACAGCCTGGCTCAAATGGAACAATGAACAATGATTGTTGACTGAATGTCATGGAAACGCGCACCTTTATTTGTTGAAGTCTTGTTTTCATGAATAGCTCCGCTCGCTCGGAAACAGTTGTGGTTTCAATTGGGTGTATACAATGATTCTCAGTTTATTGTCAAACCTACAAATGCCTCTGCCTATCTCCCAACATCTCCAAGGTTATTGAGTACTTGACCAACTGATAAGTTAGAAAATCCCTAAATCCCTATCAAGTAATTTCCAGATATTGTTCGATTATTTTCTAGTCTCTAGAGAATACCTACTAAACTTAGGTATATACATACGTTAGTTTATTTCTTATGTGTTTATACAAACCATCCGAGAAATATCCTGTATTTAAAGGATAAGGAAAGACCTTCTTTTCTGGTGTTGAAAAATTTAAAAAATATATATATATTGGTGGACATTATCACACAGCGCCATCTAGCCGCAAACTAAGCAACGCTTGTACTTTGGAACCTAGATAACTGATATATGTAACACATTTGTCCTGGTTGGGCATCGTACCCTACCTACAGCGCAGAAGGCAGAGCTAATACCAACCGAGCTGTGAGGCCAGTCGAGGCCAGTGAATTCTTCACCACACTGACGCTTTTATCTTCTACCACACCTTTGACTTTCCTGTTTCGTTACTACTCCCTACTACCCTGGGAGTACTCTTTCACAAAGAGCTACCACTTCTGTATTACACTTACCTCCAATGTATTTCACCCCCGCCCACATAATAACCAGCGTACTACTGTGATGGTAGACATGTAGAAATGACGCTTGGCTCTCCTTCTTCCGCAGTATGAAAAACACTGTCTCTACCAGCTCGGCCAGTTTTATCATCATTGTCCACCACAGGAACCGCAGCATCCTCATTGCTTCTGGATTCATGGAGTAGTCTGGTAGCATGCAGCCAAAGTGGTACGTGGTTGTCCAGCCTGATGTCATGATCTGAAATTATCAATTCTTTATTTTACTAATCAACATCTAATCGATCCACGATTATGGCGATGTATAAAAGCAGTTTCTGCTTATTTGTAATTATTGGAGGATACCTGCTTGTGATTTGATGGTAAAACAAAATAATCGTAAAACGAAAATTAATGTCGCCAGCCATTTCTTGGTTATACTTACGAGATTTCTAATACCCACGACAGGGAATCTTAGTGTGGGGTCAAGTCTATGTATGTGACTGGTCAGGTGTTTATGTAATACTGTTTTAACCGATTTCGGCAGATTTTTCATATTTCAATAGCTCAAAATAAATGCTTAGGCAATCCATATTTCTGCGCCTCCAGAATATAATTTTAACGAGTTTGAGTTATTGAAATTTCTGCTAAAGATTTATTGCCGGCGGCGCAACAGTCCTCGTAAGCTAGAGTTCACCAACACATAAATCATCGGTTATCATTGAAACTGTTACGATACATATTGCCATAACGAATTGGCTGTAAATACGATACGAGGTCGCTGTACTCGTTTATTTGTTGGTGAACTGTGATCTGGCTTCTCATTGGCAGATTCAATTCTCTTTGACAGATGTTTTCAAACAGTACCTGTTGTCGTAAACGAGGGTTACGGTAAGCCCCCGTTTTTGTCCTCTAGGGTTATGTGCGAAGAGCCGCTTCAGTAATTAATTTAACTCCGAAGCCCCTTCACGCCGCGTTAGACAATTACAAAATCGTTCGAGCTCATAGAACTTTAAGGACTAATTGACTTAAAGGTACATGATTCTAATGAGTTAGCATAGTAGCCAGCCACAAGCGTAAGTTCACCTCATTAGTAGACGATTCTTGTTTGTTTCTCGATTAAAAGTGAGAAAGACTAAAAATAGAGAATAAAAAAAAAACTGACTGTCGCTAAGATAAAGAATCAAACTAGTAGAAAAAATTAAAAAAATCAGTAGTTTGACGAGCTAATGAGAATAAGAATTATCACTAGTTCGATGATCGAACTGATGAGTCGAACTCATCGACCACATAGCCCATTAGACGTCTAATGGCTTCATCTCTTCAAACAAAAAAATCTGTCAAATCGTTGAGGTGTTCGGGTTTCGGAGTGGTAAAAATGCATTCTGATTGGCCGGTTTAATGTCAAAACCCGCCGCGGGGCGCGTCTTGAATCACGCTCTGTGTCTTATATCAGCAGTATAAGCCTAATGTGTTGTTTGAAAGTGTTCGCCTTGCATGAGGAGAGGCTGTGTAGTCGATAGTCGAACTAGTGAGAACAAACAGATCCGTGTGTTTAACTGATAACTATCGAATAAATGTTTTTGCTGAAGAGATCATTCTGTTAATCTCATCATTGATTGAGCAAGAAGCGCTATTGCGTTAACTTAGTTCTGAATTAACTGGATCTATATTTGAAATGGTGATCTCTTGTCAGATACGACAACAATTTTGTACTTTAAGAAACGTTAGGTTGTTTCGACTGTAAAAATAGATAAGCCAATTGAACTTTCGAACTGAAGAAACTCCACTCTATCAACAGAGGCCTAACTCTGTCTAATGAACTAACTCTTAGTGACCTAGTCTGGTGGAGAAACCTATTGGAAATAGTGGCCATTGTGTACAAGGTACTATGAATCCTAGTAATTCAACAGGCGTGCCCAGTAGGGTGGAGCGGTCTTGTATGGAGTTTTTTTTTTTTTCATTTTTCCTTACGGGATAGTGCGCAGTAGATGTTCCTATAGCCATGCATTACGTATGCGAAATTTGATTTAATTATGATATCTAGAAGTACTGCCCCAAAGCGATCAAAGTTCTGAAAAAAAGGTATTTTTTGCCCTTCCTATGAAAGGCTATAACTTTTAAACTTTTACGTGTTTAAACAATGGGTACTGCGCGATAGATGCTTCCTAGTGTATTCAACAGGCACGCAAATCTTCATTTAATAATAATTAGTCTGAGCACTGCTCCAAAGAGCTTAAAATTATGAAAAAAATGTAAAAAATACCAATTTATCACTATGTGATACAAATTCTTCAAAATGTGATAATTTAAATAAAAAGATTGTAAAATTGATTTCTAGTGATTGTATTTCTAGCAATAATATCTTTGTATAAGACTTCATGCGCTTATTTGACGTTTTAAGTTCGCCAAGAAGTTGAAAAAATAATTAGATGAAAAGGACTTAATGTTGGGAAAATCTTGATGTGTTTTGATAATGACGAGAGTGTTATCAATACAATATTCAAAGGAGGTGTGCCTGGAGCTTGAAATAGACAAACTTCTTCTTTCAATTACAAGCTTACGAATTGACATTTGAACAAAATAGACAGTACCAGTACAAGTGGGACTCGAAACTTTAGAGGGCCAACCGGGAAGGATTTAAAATCAATCAATTGAGGATCATGCAACAGCTTGGCTACAAAAAAAAATCTATCTGGGACAAGTCGTGTATTCCAGGTGGCTGACGATGGCAAATCTTATCTTGAGATTACCTTTCGTCTGACGAACCTTCGGAAAACTTAATGTTTGATAGAATTCCTCTAGTAAGGGTAGCGCCTATGTGATTTGCCATAAAAACACGTCCGCATCGCATCTACGGTCCGCGACACTTACACCAAACCATCGAGTTCTCAAGATATCTTCTCCTAAGTTTGAAAACGAAAATTGATGCTGTTATATATACTGCAATGGCTATTTTGGACACCAGCAAAATATAAATTTGGCTGTGCTAATCAATGCAAGAACCAGTATAAAAATATTAACGTTGAGAAAAATATTAAAAGCGCGAAACAAGACAACCTCCTCGGTACGAACATTTTTAGTTAAGAAGTTTAACTTTGATACGGAATATTACGAGTACTTCAATATAATACATTGGAGTGAGGTTATATACTGTGACTAGATGCTTATTCGGTTAAAAATCATCAGTGATAATATGATTTTTAACTGCATTATGAAACTAGAGCTGATTGACGATATAATTTTACCTCTCCTAAAAGTCTTCCCTTGTTATCCTAGAACTATAGAACTCTCTGTAAAAATTATCACCAAAGCTTATGCTGCTGTCTGCTGGTATATTAGAAAAAATGTATTCATCAAAAATAGTAATCAATCGAGAGTAAAAAATACAGTTTTCACGTACTACATCTTCAGTGAAGTCTCAACATTTTTGTCATATTTGATTATAAATTATTTTCTGATATTTCTTTAAATAAAGTTAAAAATCATTAGTTTTTCTGTGTATTAAATGTGTTTTTAGAACTATTTCGTTTAATAATGAAGCTTATTTTATAATAAAAATGCATTTTTTTCATAAAAACGTCTCTGAGAAAATTGTGCTTTTTTCAGGTTTTTTGTTTTTTTATATTGGTCTTGGGGCAGTACTTCCCAATTGTTTTTTTTTAAACTTTGTACACTATTATAATCGCATTGGTTAGGAACATCAACCAAGCACTATCCCATTACGAAAATCAAAAAATCGATTTTTCGCTCCACCCTAGTGCCCAGTCCTGCCCATGTCTTGTTTATGCAAATGAAACGAGAACTGTGCAGATGACTTTAATTACTCCGGTTCGACCTTCCGATAAAATGCTCAGGGGATTTTCTATTTGTGTATTTTGCGCAGTATTTTCTTAGGGAATGTAACTTAAAAGGTTTCATGATAAACATTTATATTAGAGTTTTCTTCGTCTTGTTGTTCTTCTGGGTCAGTGATCAAATACCTGTGATCGTAAAAAGGTGTTTTGAAGTGAATCTTCTATATAGGGGGGGTATTAGGATTTTTTCTGTCACGAAAAAGAGTTACGGCCGCGTGGAGGGGTAGACGATATATCGCGTGGTTAGAGGGTTTCACTTCTACTATGTGTCCTAGCACACATTTCACTTTATTATCAACTTCGAAAAGACAAGGCATGTGGTTAGTTGATTATACTCGTAGCTAGATCTAGCACCTTGAAACCAAATCATCTTTACATTCCAAACAAATCTCAAAGATGATGTGCCTTCAATTTCCGCGTAACTTTCTAAATTAATTTTTATGATGAAAAACGGAAATTATCATATTAAAATCAGTGACGAAATTGATTAACTTATCTTCTTAATTAGTCTAAATCCGACTAATACCTTAATTGAGTGATTTCGCAAAGCGACATTTCTGCTTACCGCACCTGCACTTTCATTCGGCGCACAGTTTGAAAAGGAACAGCTCAGTCACTACGAGCAACGATAAGTGTCAACTGTCAAGTTGATTACTATTAAAATTACTAAAAGGTTGCACTGATATCTATACTATATCTATCCCTTCGCAAATATAGAGGTTTTATATTACTTGTTTATTTACGATAAGAGAACTTGGCACAACTGTTGGTTAGACGAAAAGACGGAGTATTACAAAGAGTCCTGAATTTGATCAGCCTATCTAAAATCTACAGCCTTTGAAATGTATATTTATTGAGACCGTGTGAGGAAATAACCGATGCGAGAAAATGTTTAGCAGCGCTTCTACTTCGGAGGATCAACGAATAGTAGGTTAAGAGCCATTGCGCACTGTCTACTGGTCGCCGGCAACTTGTCGACAACTGTGACTTTCTATAGTTTAAATCAGTTTTTACGCACTTGGTTGCCGGTCGCCTGCCTGGTATGTTTAGTGCGTGATAGCTCTCTAGCTTTGTAGTTCTGTGAACTCCCATCAACCGTTCCCGGATTTACACAATACTGAAATTGTAAACACATACTAGCCTAGCTGTTATCACTATGGCATGTAGCACTCGGCACTTCCGTGATGAGTAAATGGATTAGTCACTCCCCGTGAGTCTGATGTCGGCGGATTTCGAATGCACAACGCTGACCCAATTTGATTATTCGTTGACGGTAGAAATGGGTATCCAGAAACTTCTTCCAGAAGATTCTAAATGATCCTTACTTTTAAATGACCTTGAGTATTTTAATATCTGAGAGGATGTCTAGATATCTACTTGGTGATTTTAGACGTTACGTGTCATAAACATATTTCTTTATATGAAATCTTCTTTCTCGTGAGTGTTTGAGGCTTGTTGATGTTTCGATATATTGAGTCCTACGTATATTATGTACATAGACATACAGAATCCGCAATGCGTTTAAAATCCTATTCGTTCGTTAGTTGCTCAAGAAAGCAACAAAGTTTGGTTACACTTTGTAAGGTTAGTGACCAGATATCTTAAAACTCTTTTCGAACCAAAATTTGAGAAATGTATTAATGGTTTTAATATCGTCATAACAGTTATAGGCTTGCTAAAAAGTGGTGGCCTTAATGCATGTAGCGATGATTGAGGTTATCGATTAAACTGATAAATTACCCCCTTTATAACCGTAAGGGTTAACGGTTGTCATGGCGGTCGCCGTCTTTTATAAAAAGTCTCGATAAGTTTACTTATTTACAACACAATCAGATAGTCTGGGGGAGAAATAATGGCGCTTCTTGACAGCAACGTGACAGGCCACCGCCGTTCTATTATTGTCGAAGCGGGTGAAGGTAATCTTGATATTATTGATGAAAACACCATTATATCCATGCTTAGACGGGGAAATGGTTTCATCACGATTTTGCTCGATTGCTAGATTTTGTATGAGATAAAATGTCGCTTTATAATATTACCACACTGATTCGTTTAACAACTGTTACAAAACCCTTTTCAGAAGGATCTTGTAAAGTTTGTATACTGTACTCAATGTGACAGATAAAGAAAAAGGTTACAAAAATAGTAAGAATCCACGGGCAGAAACTATCCTCACAAGGACACAGGAGTCCACAGCGAATCAAGCTTGAATCTCCCCATGGTTGTCAATAACACGTACCCCCCAAGTAACGATAGCATTGGCGACAATCTGAGCCACGTTGTACCACTTGATGACGGTCCTCAGGTTCACCGGCTTTCTGTCTCGCATGTACGCTGGCAGGAACACATTGATGAGCAGCAGGTACGATGCTACGATGCCCAGTACCTGCCATGGCGATTCCATTAACGGCCAGTCTTTTACTCGAGCATCTGCGAAAGTAAAAGACAAATTAGTCACATAACCTTGACAACAAACGAGCAAACGAGAGACGCAACAACACAACAGTAGCTGAACCATGATGATGTTGATGTCTGTTGTTGAAATGTGCTGAAGTGTGGGTCTCTCTACGACCTACTTACTCATACAGGCCTTTAAAAAGCAAGATACCATAAGCCGATCACTGGCGATAAGCAGAGAGACCGAGAAATACGAAAAGCATACTATAAAAACAGAACTATCCCACGCGAACGCAACACCACCAAACAATAAGATGTACACCAATTTTTACCATCACCAATCACTATTACATCAGATTGCAACTTAGGCATTTCGAAATTGAATGTGGGTCAGTGCAAAATGTGGTGTTCATCTTGTGTGGTATTTAATACAATTGTACAAACGGTGAACGTCCACTTCACTGTATCAAATGCAGTATCTTTGTGGTGCATAGTTGTGAATGCTCAAAAATGCATTTGTTTTTAAACTTAGTAAAAACTTGTGTTATGGAGAAGAGGCATGTTGTCTGATCATACACGTAGTTTGGGATAAAGCGAAACTACAATTATGCCAATTTTCTCGTTCTTACTAGTGGCATTCGTAGAGAAGTTCAATCAGAGTTTTTAAATAATTAAATTGGTTGTATGAATCATTCTGATAGACCCATAATGAATGCACTATGTCTCGTCGGCGATACCGTTCTGTGGACGTATACCTCATTGTTCAATATGATTGCTCTAATAACCTTCACGGTATTTTATAAGAAAGCCTCAATGCAATTGCGGGATTAAAAAGAAACCTTGATCAGACTAAAAGGATCAATTAGAAATAAGGAGATAATGATCATAACACGACTCGTTTTAGATTATATTTGATTTCATATAAGTATCTAATTAAGCCCATAAGGCTCACGCTTTTGAGTTTTACCAGATACTAGCTTCTGTGCGCGGTTTTGCTCGGTATTCTTGAATAATAATTACGTTTCAAAAACTAAAATGAAAACCGACGAAAATGTTTCGACCAATCGAAAAGTCGGAACAATATTAGTTTTTAAGTTTTATGAAGTAACTATTAGTCCTACATTAATATAATTCAAATGGCACCAACTTGGGACTATTCTCTACACATTAGAAAAAAAAACATTCAAATCGGATAACCAGGTAAAAAGATAAGAGATCATACATAAAAGAAAAAAATACGCGTCGACTTGAGAACCCCCTTCAGATCTCAAGGCAATTAGATCCTAGAGGGGGTAGTCAGAGACACGTCCAAACATTATATTTGGCACTTGTCTACATTTTGCAGTAGTTAGCATTCCATACGTGACAGGTTGCAGCCCATCGCCGCTTATAAGAATACTAACTGGTTTCCTCACGATGTTTCCCTTCACCGTTTTGAGCACAGTGTTTTAGACGCGCATTATTGTTTTTACTGTTAAATAAATATTTTTCATTATTATTTTTTCAATGAGCACTGACTAAATGAATAGTGAAAGAATTTTTGTAAACAAAAAGAATGGACCTGGTTTGGAAACCGAACCTCTATCAGGCAATACAACTGGATTATGTTCTGATGATTCTTATTCTTGTTCGCTATTTGATTGATTTCAACCATTCCATTGTACTCCCTATCATTATCTCTATCACTGCATCAAGATTGCGCAATCTTTAATCTAAATAGTTTATCTTTTATTCGATGCATTATCTGCATAGCCATGAGTTATTTGAATCGAATTGCTAACTTCGCACCGATTTGTACTGATCATTATTCACTGTCATTCGGTGTTACGACGATGCATGAATGCGCAATTAAGTTTCATATTCATTAGGAGCATTTTAAGAGTCTTAACTAATAACATTGTTGTGGAGTCAAAGACCCAATTGTGGTGCCTACCCCGGTTTTGGTCATTTTAAATTTTTGCAGTCAATGGCCTCACAGCTCAGTTGGTAGTAACTCTGCCTTCTGCGTTGTAGGTTGTGGGTTCGATCCCCACCTAGGGCAAACATTTGTGTGATAAATATAGATGTTTGTTCTGTGTCTGGGTGTTAATATGTATAATAAGTATGTATTTAGAACAAAAAAAAGTATATAAGTATTCTATCAGTTATCTGGTTCCCATAGTACAAGGTTTGCTTAATTTGGGGCTAGATGGCGCTGTGTGTAAAAGTCCGCCAATATTTATTTATTTTATTTTATTTAATAACTTAGCATAGCAAACAAACTTGTTTAAAATCTATAGTAAATACAATTCTTTGTCTATAGACGACGTTTTGATTAGTGACAGTTGTGATGCGCTGTACCTTTTGACTGATTGACCACAACTAAATCTTGTGTTTTTTCCGTTTTGTGTATTTAAAAATCATCGTTTTAATATTTTTTTCAATATTAACAGTTTATTTGAAAATTAAAATGTTGTTATAATGCCCACAACCAGCGCTCTCACCCTAAATCAAAATTATAAATGATAAGACCGTGATACATAGTTGACTGGCCTCGCAGCTCAGTTGGTAGTAACTCTGCCCTCTGCGCTGTAGGTTGTGGGTTAGAATCCCACTCGGGACAAATATTTGTGTGATGAACATGGATGTTTGTTCTGTGTCTGTGTGTTATAATGTATCATAATATGTATTTACAAAAAAAAAAGTATATAAGCTTTGCTTAATTTAGGGATAGATGGCGATGTGTGAAATGTCCACCAATATTTATTTAAACTTAAAACTATCGTGGTTGTTAATTAGCCGTATTTCTATTAAGAAATATTGATTTTATTTTATTTTTAACATTATATTTTATTTTACATTTAATTGGAATGCGGCGCCTTTCTTTGAAGTGGTTTTGTATTGTTTGATTACGTACTATGACTATTCTGTCAATGTACGAGCGTGCCATGACCAAACCGACAACACTAAACGCTATAGCGCGACTAAACGTGTCGGTGGGCATCATCGACCACATATCCCAATAGACGCATTGCCTTAATTTCTTCAAACAATCTTCGTGGTGTGCGGGTCAGGGGGGACGGTAAAAAAATGCATTTTGATTGCCCGGTTCAACGTCACAGTCACAGCCCGCCGCGGGGCGCGTCGTGTGTCGCTCTCGGTGTAATATATCAGCCGTATAAGCCTAATGTGTTGTTTGAAAGTGTTTGCCTTGCATGAGGAGTCTATAGGCTATGTGGTCGATGGTGGACATAGTAATCAATTCAAAGCTTTGATGTTTCACATCTGCCAGGCGTCAGTCACTAACGAGCTCAGGGAATGTAGCATCTCTAGATTGAATATCGAATCAACTTTGGTGGTGTATCGAAGAATATTGCCGATGCGCATAACTTTTTAACCGACGGAAAACGGAGGAGGATCTCAAGTCGACGCGTATAATTTTTTTTATGTATTACCACGCATATCTTTTATCTGGTTGATCCGATTTAAATGTTTTTTTTTTCTATTGTGTAGAGAATAGTTGGTCCCATTTAAATTATAATTAACAAGCTAACCTGGCGAACTTCGTATCGCTTTAGAATTAACTAACGTTGTGTTAAGTTCCCATTATAAAAAGTATCCTATGCCCGTCTCCTTGTTCAAAGATGTTATTATACATATAAACCTTCCTCCTGAATCACTCTATCTATTAAAAAAAACCGCATCAAAATCCGTTGTGTAGTTTTAAAGATATAAGCAAACATACTATACAGACATACAGACGCGGGAAGCGGAAAGCGACT
The DNA here is from genome assembly GCA_912999785.1 of Hydriomena furcata. NCBI lineage: Eukaryota > Metazoa > Arthropoda > Insecta > Lepidoptera > Geometridae > Hydriomena > Hydriomena furcata. Next base: position 11,988,283 of record OU538837.1, read on the forward strand.
TTGCTTTATACTATGTAGTGAAGATATTGTCCCTTAAATTTTTGATTGGTCAAAACATTTTCGTCGGTTTTCTCTTTAGTTTTCTGAAACGTAATTATCTATTTTCTTGCAAGGTGCGATCTTATAGTGACCGGGTACAAATGTTATCTACCGAATGGGCATTGCACTTAGTGCGTATGTACCCTACTATTAGTAGCATGAAGATTACTGATTATTCTCAACGTCCACAATTTTGTAATGATTATGTAGGTAGACTAATGTGGCCGGTGAAAGGACGTCGTGTCAGTGCAACGTGCATTAGTAAAGTTCCCTCTAGACGATCAATAAAAACAAATATTGGTGGACATATCACGCAGCGCTATCTAGCACAGCAAACTAAGCAAAGGTTATGGTATGATGAATTATATTTCAATTATAGAGAATGATGAGATCAATGTTGATAAATAAACAATGTTGACGTTGATCGACGTCGAAACGTGATAAAAGTTAACCCTCAATCAATTGATCAATATTAGATTATCATAGATCAATGTTAATAGACAATGTTCACGTGATTGATCGACAAAGTTAACCTTCAATCAATTGTTCAATTTGTCGCCACTTCTAGTTTAAACAGCGAGCGATTAGCAGTTGGATTATAAAACGCACAACGAAACTATAACTTGTCTAATAAAATTGTAACGACCGGAACCACACTGAAGCTCTACATAGCTCTTACGAAATCCTCTCCGACAGCATGGCGACACTCAGAGCCCTAGAGAGCCACAATTGCAACTCATGGCTCATATACGAATGTCACCTTGCCCTAGAAAGTGCAGCCGGAAGTAACATGGATAAAGGGACACAGCGGATCACTGGGTAATGACGCTGCAGATGAACTAGCCAGGAGGGGCTCGGAAACGCAAACGGAAGGCCCGACCCCGTTCCTGCCACTCCCTTTCTCCCAGATACGTTCCTGGATGAGGCGACAGACCCAAAGCAAACACAACGAACGATGGGCACAGGTGACTGACTGCAGACAGTCAAGAGCGGCGATACTAACCACCACGCCGCGGCTGACACGCCGCCTATTGAACCTACAAAGACCGGACCTAAGAACCATTGTGGGCACGCCACTGCCCCCTCAACAAACACTTATACAACATCGGAACCACAGACAGCCCGCTCTGCAGGGGCTGCCTAACAGAAGAAGAATCAGCTGCCCACGTAGTCCTGGAATGCGCGGGCGTAGCAGCGCAACGTCCACAAATCCTCGGTAATCCGAGGTCTCTTCTCGAGGCCTGTGAAGACCCCAGGAGGCTTCTGTGCTTCTGGGATGAGCTGGGCTGGCTACAGATAGCCTGCTGATAGCTGGCTCACCCCCCCCCCCCCCCCACGCATAACGGACCAACTTTGAGTCTAAATGCGGTAAAGGGAGTCCCCACAACTAACTAACTAACTAGCATTTACGAAAATTATAGGCACCAAGCCGTTTTTGGATTATTCTAGGCTTGTACACGAGGAACAGGCGTAGCTCCAGTTGTTTCAAAGTGATCCTTGTGATTTTATTTAAATAAATATCTACCCTTTGACTTTGATAAGGCCTTTCACGCAAATGCATTAACAATCGCTTCAATTGCCTCATTACGATCAATTGGTCGCGACTGCATGCATCAATTGCGATTGCGTTTGCAATTGACGGTCGCGGCGGCACTTAATGCGATTGCTAGATTAATATCACTAAGTGCTCTTAGCTTCTGTGATGAGGTAACTTTAATATGTAATGAAATTAATCGTCTTGTCACTGGGTCTTTCATTGTTATCGATCAAAGCGTGTATGTGTGTGTAATATTGTAACGTGTTTAATTATATTAACTACAAACTAACTAGGTATAAATATAAACCCTAGAAACATTGTTGACGTGAAGTTATTAATGCATCAGTACACATGAATGGAATGACTACACCCTTCTAATTTTGAAGTTTCAAGAGCCAGTGGTTTAGGGGGTTAGTTCCGCGCTTTGCGTTGATAGATCAGTCAGTCAGTAACGCAACCAGTTTGGCCTCACAGCTTATTATTATTTCTGTAAGGTGAGACTGGACCATATCTTCTGCATTCCTCTCGCATTGGTTCTTTCTCTTTCACTCCTGCAGGCCTAATTAAATTACCCGAGTTATTTATTTACGAAAGATAAGATAAGAATTAAATTTGGGTGGAGAACATAGTGCCGTAGACGTGAAATTTTGGTCGAGGCAAGTTACGAAAAATCTTTTTTTGTTTATTCTTGCGATTGAAAATAGATAAAACGCTGCTTTTAACACAAAAAAATATGTTTTTGTCTATACCTACTTCGTTAAAATAAACTTTTCTCGGGTCATCAAGCTAGGCGTGCATATCTTACCTAGATTTCGTGCTACCTACATAAATTCCTAGAATCTTAGCTTAGAAAGAATCAAAAAATCGTAGGATCTACGAGTAGGGTACCTACATTTGCCTGCGTAACTGTGTATAATTTATCAGACTCGTGCACGTCATCATGGCTTAACCAGTGATGTTTTGACAGACTACCGATGTATTTAGTTACATGTTCGTGCCCCAGTTATTACTTAGAATAGGTGCGGGTCACGCGATAATGATTGTGCAAATTTAAATGAACAGTCTAGAAATCTAGATCGCTTTTAGGTCTGCGGTCAGCTGCTGATTTGATATGCAACGGTTTAATTAAAGCTATTGTAATGTAATGGAGAGTTTCATTACTCTTCATTTAAACTCTTGTAATGGTTTCTCAATAAAAATACAGTCTGTCAAGTGTGAGGTAGTAATGTGATGTTTGGTAGTACATCATTAAAACTACACAACGGATTTTGATGCGGTTTTTTTTAATAGATAGAGTGATTCAGGATGAAGGTTTATATGTATTAAACCCGTGCGAAGCCGGGGCGGGTCGCTAGTTATATATATAAAAGCAAAATCCAAATTAAGTTTTAAAAACGAAAATCTGACGAAAATGTTTCGATTAATCGAAAAGTCAAAAGACGATATTTTTAAAAGTAAAAAGCTTTTATTTAACTTGAAATGTATGTATGTAACTATGTTTGTTAAAGTGGAATCTTGCAACTCAATTTTGAAGCAGATATCTTCAACCGAAAGCTAAAATTTGGCATACTTATGAAACTTCGGTGACAATGCAATAATATGGTGACAGCGACTTGATCTGATGATGGAGTCAGGAGCTGTTCAACGGAACTCCTCTAGTAAATAGTCTGATTGAGATAAAACTTTGCATACCAATCAATCTCCAATGACAATATAAAATTATGGTACTAGCGAGCTGGTCTGATAGGAAATGCCTAACTACACAACATAATCACGTCGTATTTGGGTTCGTTGGATTTGTCTTGACGAGTACTAGAGCCCTAGAATTTATAAAAGCTTGATTTTAAAAATATATTTAAAAAAAAAATAAGTATAAATTTTATGAATAAACTATTAGTCCTACAGAAATACAATTTAAATGGGACTAACTTGGGACTATTCTATAAAAAAAATCAACATAGAAACACCAGGTAAAAAAATATGCCAATAAAAAATAATTTTCGTGTATTCTTACCTGCTCTTTCGTTGAAAACATAGTTGTAAGTTTTCACTATAGTATCCATATTAAATGCGATATTTAGTTTTTTAACACTACGGTTCACTTCGCGACTGAAACGCGTTTGATGATGGAATTTGAACCACTGATTAATGTAAACTTATTCATTCCATTATTTTTATTAATATACAGCGTGTTTGAATTTCCACAGCTGTGAAGGAAAACATCGTGAAACCATTTAGCATTCTCATTCCTAAAGAGGGTTGACGACAGGCAGGCGGCCGGTTGTAAAACATTAGCCAAATCCTCAAATTTCAAATTCAAATTCAAAAATCATTTATTTCAATAAAATCACAAGGATCACTTTGAAACGTCTTAGGAACTAGGTGAAGCTACGCCGATTCCACGCGACCATGCCTAGAAGAATCAGGCAACAAACACGGCTTGGCGTCTACCTTTTTTTTTAATGATCTTTTCCTTAATGCTATGTAGAGCTGCTATGTAGTGCTATGGTGCCAATCGGTTTGTTAGCAAGTGCCAACCCCACTTTAAAAGGAAAAAGAAGAAATTGATGATGAAGATAAGCGGTGATTGGCATGCATCCTGTCACGTATGGAATGCTAAACACTGCAAAACGTGGACATTTGCCAAATGTAATGTTTGGTTTGGACGCGCCTCTGACTATCTTCTTTAGGCGTTTTCAAGGAGGCACTTGAGATGATGTCTACGAAATAGGATATCACAGTTGTAACCCCCAAGTGCCATCTAATTGGGGATAACGGTCGTGATACTATTTCATTTCATTTTCTTTCAAGTTATCCAATAGTATTACAATATTACAACACATACTGGCCCCGCAGCTCAGTTGGTAGTAGCTCTGCCTTCTGTGCTGTAGGTTGTGGGTTCCCCACCCAGAATAAACATTTGTGCGATGAACATAGATGTTTGTTTTGTGTCTGGGTGTTATACAAGCTTTGCCTAGAAAAGGGCTTGAAGACGATGTGTGAAATGTCCACCAATATTTATATTTATTTATTGATATCTTAATCACTACATAGTATAAAGCAAAGTCGCTTTCCGCTTCCCGCGTCTTTATGTATGTATGTATGTTTGCTTATATATTTAAAACTACACAACGGATTTTGATGCGGTTTTTTTTAATAGATAGAGTGATTCAGGAGGAAGGTTTATATGTATTAAACCCGTGCGAAGACGGGGCGGGTCGCTAGTAATATTATAAATGCGGAAGTTTGTGAGTTTGTTTGTATGTTTGTGAAGATGAAATTTTCTGTAGATGTAGATATAATGCCCGAATACACTAGACTACTAGATAGACTACTAAAAATACGAAAAACATCCCCCAAAATAATAAAAAAACACATAAGAGATGATTTTGATATAGATGACGCTGGTGTGCAAAAAATCTGACATCAATGATCATAGCAACGTGCGTTACTCTATGCGATTATTGAAATTTGGACAGGACAACGTCTGTCGCGGATCTGCTAGTTTTACATAAGGTAACATCCTGTGTAAAAGTAACATTGTTACGTATTTCGTTGACGAGACTATGTAATGTTTTTATGCATGTAGTTTGTACGTCACTACATGCAAATATGGAATCTAACTTTGATTTAAGCCTTCTAATTATTGAAATATGGACAGACCTTGTCATGTCCTAATATCAAAAATCACATAGAAAAAAGCACTTTCAGTTTTTCTCTAATTTTACAATTTTTTGAGCAACCTATTTTTTTTTTTTCATTAATTGACATGTCCTGAGGTATAAGGACGCAACAAAAAAAAATCAGCCTTATCGTCTATTTTATAATTTTTGCAAAACAAACGCGCGTTAATTGATTTTTATATAGATAGATTGATAGATAACAGCATAGACCAAAATGATTTGCACATTTCATTTGTGATTATACTTTCAAATTCAAAGTCAAAGTCAAAGTCAATGTTTCTTTATTGTTTGAAATACATGTACAGAAGATGTTAATTTATAAATATACTAGCGACCCGCCCCGGCTTCGCACGGGTAGCATATTATTATACATATAAACCTTCCTCCTGAATCACTCTATCTATTTAAAAAAACCGCATCAAAATCCGTTGTGAAGTTTTAAAGATATAAGCAAACATACATACATACATACAGACACGGGAAGCGGAAAGCGACTTTGCTTTATACTATGTAGTGAATACAACATATCAAAAAAATAATAATAATAATAATAAAAATTGTAATAATTTTAATATGTCATACTAAATTTTTGATGTCATTAAAAAAAATAAATAATAATAATAGTAATAATGTCAAAAAACAGTCAAACACGGAAATAATTAAGTACATTTAAAATAAATAAACGAAATAATAAATAAAAATAAATTATGAATTAATAAATTGATATTTTTATCATTCATGAAATCGTCTTATGATATAGTAACATTTGCTTACTAATAACTTCCTAAGCTTCCTTCGAAACAACGAACATGGCATATCTCTCATTAACTGCGGGAGTTTATTATAAATGAAAGGAGCCATACAGAACATACTCCTGCGCATAAAAGTAGTTTTAGGAGTTCGGACACAGACATTACTATTGTCTCGTCTATTTCGAACAACAACATCAGAAAGCCGACAAAACAGATTTGGGTTATTTTTTACAAACATAGCTGTTTCAAAAATATACAGTGAGGGAAGTGTTAAGATGTTATGCTTATTGAATAAATTTTTACAGGAGTCTGTAACCTTAAGTTTAAACATCGCACGAATGCATCGTTTTTGGCTTTTAAAGACTATCAGTGTCTGTAGAGTTTCCCCAAAATATTACATCGTATCTGATTTGTGATGCTATCAGGCCATTGTATGCTATTACTATAGTTTCTATATTTACTATAGAAGATAGTTTATATAAAATATATTATTTATTAACTAACTATTTAACTATTTATTTTCTTACATAGGTGCTCCATAGCTCCATGCTTACATAGGTCCATATGTGATTTCCAATTTAGTTTTTCGTCAATATTTAATCCTAAAAATTTGGTATGTTGTCAAAATATAGGGATGTAGCCGTATTACGTTGTCTAAAATGGATAATTTTAGTTTTATTCAAATTAATTTTTAAATTATTATTATCTATCCATGCTATAATCGATGTCAATGCTAAATTACTGTCATATTTGGTGTCAAAATCATTACATGTTATGGTCACTGTGCTGTCGTCTGCAAAGAGTGACATAGGCTGAATAATGGTTTTAGGTATATCGTTAATATATATTATGAAAAGTAGTGGTCCTTGCACACTTTCTTGGGGAACCCCATATTTTATAAAACGCTCTTCAGAAAAATGAGATTCCTCGCGTCTGGTTACAAAATTTAGATTAGTTATTTCAGTTATTTGTTTTCTATTTTCAAGATAAGATTTAATCAATTGCAAAGAATTACCTCTAATACCATAAATATCAAGTTTTTCAAATAAAATATGATGGTCAATATAGTCAAAAGCTTGTGTCATATCACAGAAGATTGAGCACTTCTTTTATCTATCTTATTCTTTTATCTGTCTTTTTTTTGTTTTTGCATTGAAAAGTTTGGACTTTGTATCTGTATTTAAATCAAGCGGTTCTTGCATTTATCTATCAGAAACTAGAATGTTCTGTATATCTAATTGTCTCTTACAGAGGTCCCCAAACTGTTCATCAACAACCACTTCATCAACACTGCCGTCCGATCACTAAAAGGCCGTTATGTTACAATAACCATCATGGTCTGCCCCGCGACCATGGTTATTGTAACATAGCCGAAACGTCGGGAAAGTAAATTAAAGGTAATTACGTGATAAAGACCCGTGTCAAAATCAAATGTTACTTAACGACCTTTTAGTGATCGGACGGCAGAACAGCGATAGTGACAGAATTATAACTGCAGTTTTTTAAAAGTTCTAAATGCATGCATGCGACCACAAATGACTTGTCGCAAAGTATACGAGCGGCTAAAGTCCGTCTATCACTAACTCGTAGACCCCCCAATTTTTTTATAGCTGCCGTGGTCCCCTTTTTACTCGTTGTCGATCCTTGGGGTCGATAAAGACCACTTTGAGGATCACTGGTCTAGTACGTAATAAGAAAGCGTAGAAGAACTGTGTTGGCCAAGTCGGAGATACCTCGACTTTAAATCGGACGGACGCGGATTTTTTATGTTCGAAAAATTGATATACTCATTGCTCAAAACGGTAAAGAAAAACATCGTGAAGAAACATTTGTTGAAGTGAAACTGATGAAGAAGACCACAGTTAGGCACCGAAACTCATATGACATAACGCTACCCTCAGATTCAATAGAGCATTCACGGCCAACAAACAGTTTAGGTATATATAATTATGTATCCACAAAAAAAACTATATTATAAAGTATTATATACTCTATCTAGTTCCCATAATACAAGCTTTGCTTAGTTCGGGGCTAGATGGCGCTGTGTGAAATTTTTTCCAATATTTATTTATTTAATCCTCCACAAACAAGATTTTTTTAGTTCCTAACATCAATCTACTAAAACAGTTTTTAAACGTAAATATTGATTTATGATTTCAGTCAAAAGAGAAAATGACTAGAGGAGTGAGAAGAGGCTGCGTCAGACTGCGCGCGGCCGTCATCGGCATTGATGACGAGGACGACTCCACTTTCACCATCACAGTTGACCACAAGACTTTTCATTTTCAGGTAAATACACTTTTAGAAACACCTACTACCATAATTCGCATTTAGCATTATTCAACCGCACAAAACCGGTTTAAAAATCCAGGTATCTCCACTCTACCACACGCCAATTCTCCACTCCCCCGCACCCTCACTGCTATTAATAGACTTCTTCTCGAAAACTCTGACTGCGATATATTTGCAAATGAGTGGAAGGAGATTATGTTGGTATGCCTGAGATTCTGCGAGACGACTGAATGAATGTGGTTTTAGTTTGGTAGGTATATGTTCAAATTTGATTACTATTATTATTATTTGTTGTATTTTTATTATTGACTTTTGTACTTACTTATTGACTTTTTATATTTATTAACACATTGGACATTATTAATGGTTAACTTTTTGTAATTAATTAGTGTAACTGGTATGTACCGTGCTAATTAATAAATAAATAAATAAACGGCTTCACACAGCATTCATGAAATATTTTTTTTACGTCAGAGCAAAGGCGCCTATATATAATAGGTATATATAATAATGTATACTAATATATAATAATGTATATGTAATAATGTATGTTTGATAAAATTAAATTTCGAATAGTTTTTTTTTCTTAATAATGCAAAACATATCTAAAGTTTTGTTTTTTTATGACAAAGATGATAACTAACGCAGAAACAGGATTAGTGAAACTTTTCTCGATAGATTTATTCTCCAAAGTTGGCTCTTCAAAACTCTATTTTCGTTTTTACTCAAAACTATAAATAGCTGAACAGTTTTTTTATATAATTCGTTAGATAATCATACCTAACTAAATAAAACAGTTTATAAAAAAAACCGGCCAAGTGCTAGTCGGACTCGCGCACGAAGGGTTCCGTACCATTATCTATAAAAATGGCAAAAAATCACGTTTGTTGTATGGGATATTTGTTTTATTCTGTTTTTAGTATTTGTTGTTATAGCAGCAACCGAAATACATAATCTGTGAAAATTTCAACTGTCTAGTTATCACGGTTCATGAGATACAGCCCTGTGACAGACAGACGGACGGACGGAAAGACAGACAGACGGACAGCGAAGTCTTAGTAATAGGGTTCCGATTTTACCCTTTGGGTGTGGAACCCTAATAAAAGGCGGTTTTTATTAAGTTTGATGGTTGTCAATATAATACGGTTACCTATACAACAAACCAAAAATCTCAAATATCACTGCGTCGTCTCTAACCATTAATTGAGGCAATGCAAATTGGGAGAGAACCGCTTTTCATCCAATGCAATGCGACCTCCAGCAATCTAACCTCTCTGTCTCATATTCCAGGCCAGAGACGGGCAAGAGAGAGAGAGATGGGTTCGGGCGTTGGAAGACACGATAGCCCGCCACGGGAGACGTGAACGCTGGTCCAGGTCTGTGCCGGCGCCTCGCCACAGGCACGGCGATCTGGAGAGACGCGTGTCGGAGGCCGACGCCTATTTGCAGATCATGATCGAACTTGTCAACGTAAGTAACATTTTACAATGAGAAAAGACAAGGAGCAATGAGTTGGTGAGTTTCCATCTAAGCGGAGCTGTGCTGAGCGGACCAATGACAGCGCTCAAATATTCGAGTTTGGTAATATTGATCGCAGTGATTGGTCAGCTTAGTGCAGCTCCGCACAGCTCCACTTAAGGGGCTGTATGTCGACGATTGCTCTTTTTCGAAACGAAAAAAGAAATACTTCTGAACAAGCCACATCTCCTATTTTTATAAATATATTACTTCAGGTTCCTACCTAGATTTATATTAAGCTGAAAACATAATAGCAGAAACTTTTCATGATAAAGATATTATTTCAAAATGATACGTTTTAGAATTTATGATCGAAATATTTTGATACCTACTATTAAGATCAACTTGTGATTTATTTGTACACCTTAAAAACGTCTACAAAAAAGTCCACGATGGTATTAGAAATGTCTTACGCACAGCGAAGCGGGCACGGTTATAAAATAGGAGATGTGGCTTGTTCAGAAGTATTTCTTTTTTCGTTTCGAACAAAAACAATCGTCGACTGGGAGCGCCTTAAAGATAAGTAATATGTAGATCTAGATTTCTATTAGAATAGATTTTTGATAATACATAATTTATATCATTAATTTATTCGAAAAGCAAAGGCGGACCACGCGCCGACGTGTGTTGTCGTCATTGCAGCGGTCGGTAGGATTATTTATCGAAGTGATTAAAGATGGGTACATCTTTATTCACATACATATACTATACATTATAAAATAGGAGATGTGGCTTGTTCAGAAGTATTTCTTTTTTCGGTTCGAAAGGGAGCAATCGTCGACATACAGGGCCTTAAGTGGAAACCTTAAACGTGATGGGAAGGAAGAAAGATCATGTAAAGGATGTTAGGAATGAAGGTGGATGGATGGGGAAGTAGAGGTAGGCCAAACAAAGATGGACGGACTGTGTGAAAGATTACATGGATAGGAATTTTTCATTAACATAAAATATAGCTTATTTACTACTGATATTGTAGCTTTTGATAGGTGAATTTTTCTTTTTAAATTGGTCCAATAGTTATATAGATTATACGCTTTAATCAAAAATAAAAAAAACCTCTTTAAATAGTATATATAAATAAATATTTATTAAAGTAAAGTACTTAGGTGTTTTCGAGTCGTGTGTGGCTTGATCAAGTTTGACCCTTTGTTCCACAATGTGCCTTCTACTAGTCCTACTTGTAAAGCGAAATAAATCTACATATATCAATGTCTGCAAATGTCAAATCATTTAAATTAATTACACAGGCCTCACAGGTCGGTTGGTAGTAACTCTGCCTTCTGCGCTGTAGGTGAGGGTTCGATTCCCACCACAAACATTTGTGTGATGACCATGGATGTTTGTTCTGTGTTGTAACGTATCATAAGTATTCTATCAGTACTCTGGTTCCAATAGTACAAGCTTTGCTTAGTTTGGGGCTAGATGGCGCTGTGTGAAATGTCGAGCAATATTTATCTATATTTATTTTAGTAACGTGTCTGTACATAACACTAAACGAACAAAGATACTCAGTACAATTTTCGCTAATCTCCTAAGTGCCTGTGCACACCGCGTTTTTAGGGTTCCGTACCCAAAGGGTGAAACGGGACCCTATTACTAAGACTTCGCTTTCCGTCTGTCAGTCGCAGGGCTGTATCTCAGGAACCGTGATAGCTAGACAGTTGAAATTTTCACAGATGATGTATTTCTTTTGCTATAACAGATACTAAGACAGAATAAGATAAAGATTTGAGTGGAGCGTTTGTTGTATGGGAATACAGCAAACGTGTTTTTTTTGCCGTTTTTTATATATATACGGAACCCTTCGTGCGCGAGTCCGACTCGCACTTGGCCGGTTTTTTAAACGCGCCGTCGACGCGCCTTTGTATCGCTACAAACGCTCGTCGACGTCGTGCACAGGAACTAAGAGACTAAAGGAGGGAGAAAAATTACATTCGGCACAGGCCCACATTTTACAGTAGCTAGCATTCCATACGTGGCAGGATACAAGCCCATTGCCGCTTATTAATATTGGTAAACATTTCACACAGCGCTGTCTAGCACCAAACTAAGCAAATCTTGTACTATGGGAACCAGCTAACTGATATAATCTATATATCTATCTATATATATAAAAATCAATTGCTGTTCGTTAGTCTCGCTAAACCTCGAGAACGGCTAAACGGATTTATCTTATCTTGGTCTTGAAATGTTCGTGGAGGTCTAGGGAAGGTTTAAAAGGTGAGAAAAAATCGAATCATTGCCGGGAAAACCCTAAAAACAGCCCTTTTCTTTTTCCCATACAAAAGTTTTCTAACTAAAACGTAGAGTCAATTTAAGCTTTATTAGGTTTGATAATACGGTAACAGGAACGGGAACTAAAGACAACATTTGTTAATTCTAAAGCGATACGAAGTTCGCGGGGTCAGCTTGTACTTAATATACTTTTTTTTGTACATACATTAAATAACACCCAGACACAGAACAAACATCTATGTTCATCACACAAATGTTTATTCCGGGTGGAGATCGAACCCACAACCTACAGCGCAAAGGCAGAGCTACTACCAACTGAGCTGTGAGGCATATAAGAATACTAGCGACCCGCCCCGGCTTCGCACGGGTGCAAAGCTGATACTAAAATATATTACAGAATGTCTTTGTATACTCGTTAACAGCATTTAAAATTAAAAAAAAGTCGCGCCGATTTGAAATCTTAAAATTATCAGTGGTTCTCTAATATATTAAGCATGTTATTATACATATAAACCTTCCTCCTGAATCACTCTATCTATTAAAAAAACCGCATCAAAATCCGTTGTGTAGTTTTAAAGATATAAGCAAACATACATACAGACATACATACAGACGCGGGAAGCGGAAAGCGACTTTGCTTTGTACTATGTAGTGACTAACTGGTTTCCTCACGATGTTTAACAAGAAATATATTGTTATCTTTTCAGAAACTGAGCTTACGAGTCACTGAACTTAGCGATCCGAATGAAAAGGTTAAAGGGCAAGTGATATTAGACCAGTCCAATGTAAGTATTGTCTAAAAAATATAATTGTGTCTCAAACGGTGAAGTATCATTAGTTTAATGTTTATAGTTTAAATGTTACAAATAATTAAAAATGGTGATTGAAAACATCGTGAATGATGTTTTCATTGATGTCATTGAAGCAGCATTAAAGTGCCCTTCTGAATAATGATTAATAAGGGGGTTCCTAAGATAAACCTAAAAAAAAAAACATTTTAATTATACAAATTATTAAAAATAGTGATTGAAAACATCGTGAAGATGTCATTTAAGCAACATCGAAGCGCCCCCCTGAATAATAAATTAGTAAAATAATAAATAAATTGGATCACGTCTGTAATCCCCAAGTAAGGTAGACATCCTCTCAGATCCGGCGCATAGATCCTTGAAGATTTCTATGGGTAGTCAGAGACACGTCCGTTATATTTGGCACATGAGCACATTTTGAAGTAGGCAGCATTCCTTACGCGACACGTCGCAAGCCCATTGCCGCTTAAGACGAGTAATAAATGTTTTTGATGAATGCAGAATCGATTTTTCTCAATAACCGCAAAACATACAGTTTTTTTTATGACAAAGATAACTTAAGGATTTAATCTAGATAAATTAAAGACAGAAACACGATTGGTGAAACTTTTCTCGATAGATTTATTTTCCAAAGTTGGCTCTTCAAAAACACTAGTTTAGCTAATAATCAAAACTATGAATAGCTAAATAGTTCATTTTTATATAATTCTTTAGATAATCATACTAGCTACCTAAATTTAAGACAATTGTTTTTTAAAATTTGATGGTTTTCAAGATAATGCAGTTTTATCACTTTTTCCGTCTTATCCGGGTAGACTCAGCCCATACAAAACGTCAAAAATTTCACTTATCACCTTAAGTATTATTATTTTAATAATAATTATAATTTTTCTTTTGCAGGCAATGTTGGACAACATAAAACATTCCATAGTACTCCTACAAATAGCTAAGGTATTATTTTTGTTTGCTTTATTTGAGTACCACGTGGTACGAGATAAAGATTTTTTTGGGAAATTAATTTTAGATCGGTGCCAACAGAATCGACACCAATATCTTGTAATGTAGATTATTCAGTAGTGACTGTGAAACCCATAAAAAAAATATTATTTTCAATTCTGTTAAGTATTAGCCCTAGAATTTTTAATGAAATATTAACAATATAAATAACCCGCAAAAACGCATCCTATATTCAAATGGCGTCAACAAGCTTGTCAACAAGTAAACAAACGTCAAATTTTTCAAGACAGGTGAAGACATATTAACAAGCATGTTACGTCATCGTCGATTCGACCACCGTTCACCACCCTCCTGACCGTTTTATGTCACGTGACTGGCGTTTAAAAATAGATAATTTTATTTATGGGTTTTTATTAATAATTTTATTTTAATTTTATTACTTAATAAATTTTATTAATTATTTTTATCAATTTTACTCCGTAACGCTTTTTGAAGCCACAATTTACATAGATTTACTAACAACACTTTATTTTTCATACTGTCAAATTGCCTATTATTATTATTTATTATTGCAGAACACAGTGAACCCAGTGAACGGAATTTACACAGGACCAACAAATCTATCACAATCTCATATAAAACAAGGTAAACTAGAATTAATGTGACCTCACAGCTCAGCTGCCTTCTGCGCTGTATTCATCGACCACACAGCCTGTACTCCTCATTCAAAGCGAACACTGTCAATACATATGGGCTAAAAATCCTGTGTAAAACACCGAGCGCGGTTCAGGACGCGCCTCGCGGCGAGCTGTGACATTGAACCGGCCAATCAGAATGCATTTTTTCACCACTCCCCTGCCTCAACAGTTTGACAGAATTGTTTGTTTGAAGAAATGAAGCCATTAGGCGTCTATTGGGCTATGTTGTTCATGGCTATAGGTTGTGAGTTCGATCCCTACCCAAGACAAACATTTGTCTGATAAAACATCTAGATTTTCGTTCTGTGTAATAAGTAAATATTAACAAAATGTGATAAGTAAACATTAACAGAATGTATTTAAGTATTCTATCAGTTGTCTAGTTCCCAAGCTTTGATTAGTTTGGGGCTAGATGGCGCTGTGTGATAATGTCTATCAGTATTTAATCGAAAGCTAAATCCATCTATCGATTTAATGATCGCACTGAAGGTCAGGGTTGTAAAACATAAGCCAAATCTTCTTACGACCCCACATTAAGTGGAAAAAGAAGAAGAAAATGTAGATAGTGAATGGTTGTAGTTAGTGATAGCATAGATGGGTTGTTCTGTGCAGGGCCTCCGGGAGCCCTAGAGCTCTCGCCGCCGGTGGAGCTCGGCTCCGAGTGTCGGGAGCTGGCGACGCCAACACACGGCCTGCCGCTCGAAGACATCGACTCACCCAGTACGTTTATGTAACCCTTGTTGTTGGTTGTGGTATACTAGCTATTATGCTACTGCTCCACCTGCGTCTTAACGCGCAAATCAGCACGTTAATATAGGCGTTACGTAGATGTGGCCAACGTTTGTGACCAGGCACTATGGGCCGAACTACAATCTCTAAAGTCTCAAAGCAGTATTCCTATAAGAGCGAAAGTGACAACGCTATACGAACACGTATGGCATTGTCACTTTTGCACCGCGAGTAATACTGCTTTAGTCTTACTTTATAGTACGGCCCAAGTAATTAGTCGTACAAGGTGTCTCAAAAGAAAGTTCACATTTAAATCTTTTTTTAAAAGAAAAGTCTTAGCTTTATTGAAAAAATGTTTATTATATATTGAAGTACACAAATAAAATCTAAAATAACATCGTCCAAATGTAAACCGTTGCGCTCTCGGCATTCATTTAGTCAGGCACTAAAATTGCCTATGACAGCTCGGCAGGTAGTCTCCGTGATGGCTGCCATTTCATGACGGATATTTTCTTTTAATTGTGCCAGGGAAGTCGGTTTATTAGCGTAAACTTTTGATTTGACATAACCCCACAGGAAAAAATCCATAGGTGTTAAATCGGGACTCCGTGGAGGTCAATTTTTGTCACCTCGCCTGGAGATTAATTTGTTCGGAATTTCTCGAACTCGAGGCAGAGATCTGTTGGACGTGTGTGAATTGGCTCCATCCTGCTGGAATCATGTTATTTGGTTGTAACCAGGAAAGTTTTGCAGTTGGGTTACGAAAAGCTCGTCTAACATCTCCACATAATGCTCTGAATTCACTGTGAGCGTGCGTCCCCTTCCATCTTCAAAAAAGTAAGGGCCGATAATTCCTCGCGCCGACATCGCTGCCCATACGGTGACTTTGGGTGAATGTAGAGGTTTCTGATGTTTTTTGTTTTGGATTGGTTGCACTCCAGTAACGACAATTTTGCTTGTTTACATGCCCATTCAGGTGAAAATGGGCTTCATCGGAAAACAAGATGTTGGTGAACGTTGGAAAGCGCTCAATCATCTGATTTACAAAGTCAAGCCTCTGACCAGCATCTTGAGGCTTCAGTTCTTGCACCAACTGAATTTTGTACGGGTGCAGCTTTAAATCTTTGTGTAAAATGCGGCATAATGAAGATCTGTGCACATTTAAAGCAACAGCACGCTTCCGAATCGAGAGGTTTGGACTCGAATAGACTCGAATAGACTGAGTATCACTGTCCACGTTTTCGGCTGTTCTTGATGTTCTTGGCCGCCCAGATTTTGGTTTCTCCAGAGTTGACCCAGTCTCTTCAAACTTCTCAACCCATTTTGCAATGAGTCGAGTGCTAGGCGCATCATTGACGAATATGTCGAATACTGCAGAATTTTCTACGCGCTACAGTCGCCGAATTGCCGTTTTTGTAAAACTCACGTACGCACAACGCACGGTCCGCACCAGAGAAACGCTCCATAGCGACTAAATTCCCAAGAGCCAGACTACCGACTGACATACCCCCCGCGCCCCTCAGAATAGTTGCTTTCGCGTAATAAGATAAGCAAATGTGAACTTACTTTTGAGACACCTTGTATTTCTATTCCAAATTGTAATAACCAAGATAGTTTTCATTCTATCTATATTACGCCTTCGCCTACGGCTCGGGCTGCAAACAACAGCCTCGTGTGTAGTGAGCAACTTTACTCACTTGTATCATAATATACTAATATTATATCGTTATTTTCGTATTACAATGCAGATTTGTTGAATGTGTGTTTCATCGCGATAGTGAAACGCGGGTGAGGGTCGTTAGAATAAGAAGGTGTGAATATGGTTTTGTTTACAAGCTTTTATTTAACTTGCAATGTATATGTTCGTAACTATGTTTTTAAGATGGAATCTTGCAACTCAATTTTGAAGCAGTTATCCCCAACAGATTGAGCTGAAATTTTGCATGATCATGTCACTTCGGTGACAATGCAATAATATCGTGACAGCGAGCTGATCTGATGATGGAGTCAGGAGCTGTTTAACGGAACTCCTCAGTAAATAGTCTGATTGAATTAAAATTTCGCATACCATCAATGTAAATAATAACAAAACTTATTGATACTTTGGTCAAATTTCGACCAAATACCATATATACGTATTTGTAGTTTTTTTTTTTAAGGTCTAATGTCTTAAATTAGGTATTTGTTTACGCAGGACAACCCATGTCGCTTCTGGTACCAGACACATCATACTCGTCTTCAGAGGGCGAGGATGACTTTTACGATGCGGAGTATGAACCCTCTGTGTCCTCTCTACCTGGAACAAGGTTAGTGAACTGATAATCATAAGGTGATATGTGAAATGTTTGGTTTTTTGTACCTATGGGCCGAGTCTGACCGGATAAGACGGAAAAATTGATTTTGAAAACCATCAATCTTAAAAATAAACTATCCATAATTTATTTAGCTAGTATGATTATCTAACCATTTATATAAAAACCGGCCAAGTGCGAGTCGGACTCGCGCACGAAGTACTGTACCATTATCTATAAAAAACGGCAAAAAAACACGTTTGTTGTAGCCCCACTTAAATATTTATTTTATTATGTTTTTTGTATATCAAATTCAAATTCAAATTCATAAATCATTTATTTCAATAAAATCACAAGGATCACTTTGAAACGTCTTAGGAACTAGGTGAAACTACGCCGATTCCACGCGACCAAGCCTAGAAGAATCAGGCAACAAACACGGCTTGAGGTCTACCTTTTTTTTAATGATTCCTTAATGCTATGTAGAGCTCCAGTGTGGTGCCAATCGAACAAGGTGAAGGCTCAAACAAGAATAATAATTTGTTGTTGTAGCAACAACAGAAGTACATCATCTGTGAAAATTTCTAGCTATCATGGTTCATAAGATACAGCCCTGTGACAGACAGACGGACAGCGAAGTCTTAGTAATAGGTTACCCTTTGGGTACGGAACCCTAAAAATGAACTATTTAGCTATTCATACATAGTCTATGCCCTGGAGTAACAAATATGCTACTTTTTATCCAGGTATCTAGCAAACAAACCCGCGGACGATATCCAGAATAATCAAAAAGCTAAAATTTATTTATCACTACATAGTATAAAGCAATGTCGCTTCCCGCGTCTGTATGTATGCTTATCTTTAAATGCTTTCTGTATGTATGCTTATCTTTATGCTTATCTTTAAAACTACACAACGGATTTTGATGCGGTTTTTTTTAATAGATAGAGTGATCCAGGAGGAAGGTTTATATGTATTAAACCCGTGCGAAGCCAGGGCGGGTCGCTAGTGCGTAATAAAAACAGAATTTTCAGAGCACGAAATGTATTGAACTTCAAAGCAGTGCAAAGAAATTCATCTCGCATTCTTGAAGGGGGTAGTGACCGTAAGGAATGGGGTCATAGGCTCATAGGTCAGGTCGACTAGGTCGTTCAGTTGTTTGCATACATTTTTACAGCCTATGGTTTAGTAGGCATAAGTTAAATCGCAGTTAAATTTGACAAGGCAACAATAACGTTTAAAAAACCGGCCAAGAGCGAGTAGGACTCACGCACGAAGGGTTCTGTATCTATAAATAACGGCAAAAAAATCACGTTTGTTGTATGGGAGCCCCACTTAAATATATGGGGGCACGGCAGTGCCCCCGCCAAGTCAAGCAATAAAGCGGCACGGCTGTACCATCCTTTTCTCGAAGCAGTTCAGGCCATTTTCGACCCCCTATAACTTCGTTGTGTATAAAACTAGAAGCCTGAATTTTCAGTAACCAAGCAGTCACTATATAAGCACGGTATATTTCAAATTTCATTCAATTTGAACCAGTAGTTTAAGAATTATAACTAGTCAAAGTTTCCTATTTTGTCACTCACTCACTCACTCACTCACTGACTGACTGACTGACTGACCGATCATCAAAAGTTTAAGGCACTTCTAGCAGACATAGAAGTTTCAAATTTGAAACACGTTTAGTGTTTAATGTAAAAACCCTAAAAAAACCTGCCAAGTGCGAGTCGGACTCGCGCACGTCGAGTTCCGTACCATTATCTATAAATCACGTTTGTTGTATGGGAGCCCCACTTAAATATTTATTTTATTCTGTTTTTAGTATTTGTTGTTATAGCGGCAACAGAAATACATCATCTGTGAAAATTTCAACTGTCTAGCTATCATGGTTCATGAGATACAGCCCTGTGATAGACAGATGGACAGACAGACCGACAGACGTACAGATGAACAGACGGACGAACGGACAGTGGAGTATTAGTAACAAGGTTCCGTTTTTACTCTTTAGGTAAGGAACCCTTAAAAGTAGGGCTATCTACAAAAATAAATGAGATGCCATCAAAAACATAACTTGTAAAAAAAGCCAAGTCTCGCAACGCAACTCAGTTCTTCTACCGTAAAAAGTTGTGAAATCCATGTAATACCAAGTCGGTTAATTTATTCAGTCCCTACTTTAAGGGTCCTTCTGACTTGTGTTATTACGTAATTACCTAACCTTTACGTAATAACTTAAGACAGAAGGACCCTTAAAGTAGGGACTGAATAAATTAACCGACTTGGTATTACATGGATTTCACAACTTTTTACGGGGTAACTTTTTGTTGTGTCAAAATAAACTTAATTTCATTTCATTCAAGCCCGATAGATATGGATAATTCAAGTTCATCTCGTTTTCGCTCAAGGGTCACCGACCTTAAAGATTCAGGTCAGAGGTCGGCGTACCCTGAAACAGGTCATGCATCGCATCAGCATAGCTTTGTTTACGTGACGCTCGCTACCCACTTGGCATTTTGCATGCGGGTTTACAAATTCAAATTCAAAAATCATTTATTTTAATAAAATCACAAGGATCACTTTGAAACGTCTTAAGAACTAGGTGAAGCTACGCCGATTCCACGCGACCAAGCCTAGAAGAATCGGGCAACAAACACGGCTTGGGGTCTACCTTTTTTTTAATGATCCTTCAATAATGATCATCAGCTCAGTGGCGGATTTACCACCAGACTGAGTATGAGTAATTGAGTAGGCTGGTAGCCTAGGGCGGCAGATTTTAGGGAGTGGCAAATTTGAGTTAATTTTTTTAAACATCTTATTTATTAGGGTTCCGTACCCAAACGGTAAAAACGGGACCCTATTACTAAGACTTTGCTGTCCGTCTGTCTGTCACAGGGCTGTATCTCATAAACCGTGATAGCTAGACATTTGAAATTTTCACAGATGAATAAATATAATAAATATTTAAGGGGGGCTCCCATACAACAAACGTGTTTTTTAACCGTTTTTTATAGATGATGGTAAGCATAGTAAAATTCTCCGATTTTTTTCCCATTTGACTTTTATTTTGAAATAAATAATCAATACTTTGTATTTATAAAGAGAGATAAATATGTATTTTTGTTCTAAAATCTACCGGACCAATTTCAAAAAATATGTCGCCTATCAAAAGCTACATTATAAGCGAGTAACATGGGCATATTTATTTTGTCAATCACATCATTTATTATAAAAAAAAAATAGATCTAGATAATTGCAATAATGTAAGCAAACATTTGCCTATTAATCTTCATCTGTACACCCGTACAAAGCAGGGGCGGACAGCTTAGTTTATAAATTCCAAAAAAGTCATCAACTCCTACAGCTGACTGTACCATAAAGGTGTGACCAGACATAGCGCGGGATTTAAGCGCGGAAGCCGCGTTACGATTGCACGACGGCTGCGCGTACATTTTATGTTTTAACTAGTCACGCGGACAGCTAAGCTTATAAATTCCGATAAAGTCATCATCTCCTACAGCTGAGTGTAACATAAAGGCGTGACCAGACATAGCGCGGGATTTAAGCGCGGAAGCCGCGCTACGATTGCACGACGGCTGCGCGTACATTTACCTTTATGTTTAAACAAGTCACGCGGCAATCTTGTGTCCTGCGAATGCCGCTCTCAAATGCCTCGCTATCTCTGGTCACACCTTTACACCCAGACCCAAATTACGAGTTCTTCAACGAATACTCTTACATCCAATCAACTCGTATCTTTTATGTTTTCCATCCACTTTACGTTTCTAGGCTACAAAGGTCGCAATACCATTACGTTTTGGGTTAATAGCTTTGCTCCTGAAATATACGAACATTGAACCAGATATCGGACGGTTTCCTGACCTGTAGTGTACATGTATTTTGTTTATTTGGGAAGACGTCACATATAACAACATTTGTATTAAGACGAGGTATATTATTTTTTACAAAAAAAAGCCGTGTTGATCTCGACTTTCAATCTGAAGGTCTGGCTTAGAATCCTGGCGTGCATGAATGGATTTTTCTGGATGGATAGATTTAAAACACGTGCTCGAAACGGTGAAGGAAAACATCGTGAGGAAACC
Organism: Hydriomena furcata; assembly: GCA_912999785.1. NCBI lineage: Eukaryota > Metazoa > Arthropoda > Insecta > Lepidoptera > Geometridae > Hydriomena > Hydriomena furcata. Next base: position 12,009,920 of record OU538837.1, read on the forward strand.
AGTTAGTATTTTTATAAGCGTTTGCAACTTGTCACGCGTGGAATGCTAACTACTGCAATTGTGTGTCGGTCGGACGTGTCTCTGACTACCCCCTTTAGACATCTTCAAGTATATTAGCGCCTGCAAATCCGAGAGGATGTCTACTGTATTTGGGGATTACAGTCGTGATCCTATCTATCTACTTATTTTCTAAGTAATACATAAATATAATATAAAATCAACTTGGGACTTTTCTCACAAAATATAAAAATAATTATCGAAATCGGATCACCAGGTAAAAAGGAATATCCTAAAAAAAACATACATAGCCCGGTCATACATAAAAAAAGCAACAAAAAAATATATACTTGTCGTATTCCTCCTCTTTTTCGTCGGTCAAAAAGTAGATTAACAGGAAATGGGGGGGGGCGCTCTCGGTTTCTTCGCATGCAAACGTATTCCTCCATTTCCTCCCTGGATAATGGTAGGTACTAGAACTGCGGAACGGACACCATTGTCCCCATTTCCTCCGAAGAAGTTGCGCGTTCACGGAATTTGTGGGTTTAGTTTGCAAATAGTTTTGAAGTTCCAGTTCCCTTACTCTGAAAAACGATTTTGACATATCGACGGTGACAGTGCTCCGATATACTCTTATGCTAGATTTACACTCTCGCCTCGTGCTTCGTCTTGTGTCTCGTCTCGCACCTCGCGTGATCGATAGTAAAGGACGAGGCGCGAGGCGAGCCACGAGCGTCTATTCACACTCTCGTCTCGTGGTTCGCTTCGCACCTCGTCTTGCGACTCGTACGCGAGTGTAAATCTAGTATTAGAGTCGTCATCTGTCGTAGTGGAATATATGATGTCAATTGTCATAATAACGTTTCAAAAACTAAGAAAGCCGACAAAAATGTTTCAAAAAGTAAAAGGACAATATTAGTTTTTAAGTTTTATGAAGTAACTATTAGTCCTACATTAATATAATTTAAATGGGACCAACTTGGGACTATTCTCTACACAATACAAAAAAATCATTCAAATCGGATTACCAGGTAAAAAGAGATGCGTGGTTATACATAAAATAAAAAAAATACGCGTCGACTTGAGAACCTCGTTGGTTAAAAACTAATGTCGGTCGTTCAATCACTCAAAATATAATCGGAAACGATGTGATGTGACGTTTGTTCCGATATATCGTTGATCGTTTTTAAGAGTAGTCCGCCAGATACAGCTAAGAGTCGATAACCAGCCAGGCGTTGCATGATCAATTGATCACCCTAAATTAAATGTCTTTGGAACAATAGACAATGGATTTTGAAAAACCGGCCAAGTGCGAATCGGACTCGCACCCTCAGGGTTCCGTAACATTATAAAAAACGGCAAAAAAGACACGTTTGTTGTATGAGAGCCCCACTTAATTGTTTATTTTATTCTGTTTTTAGTTTTTGTTGTTATAGACAGAAATAGGTACATCATCTGGAAAATTTCATCTGTCTAGCTATCACGGTCCATGAGATACAGCCTTTTGACAGACAGACGGACAGCGAAGTCTAAGTTAAGTTAGGGTCCCGTTTTTACCCTTTGTTTACGGAACCCAAAAAGGTGCTTAGAAATTACTTAAATTTAAGACTTAAATTCAATAATAAGAAACAGGGTCCAAACATACAATTAAAAAAAAAAGTGTTTATATTCATTGAAATCATAATTTAGAAACTTTATAAAATTATATATAACGGTACATAAATTAACCTTGTTCACTGCCAATTCTCATTGCTATGACATAAATATGATAATAAATAATTTATTTTTCTGCAATGATTAATTTGTTATTCAGAATTATTAATCCTCTTCGGTTATCATTGCGGGGCGGCTTTCGATCTAGAAAGAAATAAACATTTTACAAAATTAAAAAAGCATGCTTCAAGTGTTTTTTAAGGTATAAAGGTGAAAGATTGTATGTAAAAACAATACAATTAATCAGAATGTGATTTATTTACACTACCGGCGCGAAGTGTTTATTTATAAATCCGGTCCGGTAGCGATGCTCCGTCGATCCGGCGCGCACTATGAAAATGCGCCGACGCGGTGCGGTCATACGCCAAAGATTAGTTACGGCACAGACGGGACAGCAGACATCGCCTACGTGATTTAAGAATACGTGCCTACGCGAGGTGGGTCGTACTCTTGTTTTCAAGTACCAGGTCTGAGAAATACCAGGTTTTAAATACTTTCAAGTATTCGAGAATTGAAAAGATTGTGCACCGAACCAGGCCAGACACTAGGCGGTGAAATTACTAATATTTAAAATAGTTCCAAGTACGAAGATACTATCAAGTACAAAAATACTATAAAGTATTAAATACGCGCTAATAAGAAAAAAAATAGCTGGTACCTGGCTGGCGTGGTACCTGAAAATGTAACTTATGCGGTATACCAGGACATATCTGGCTATATCTATAATGTATATTCCAAGTTTTGTTTAAAACACTTCGGTAGATTGGGCGTGATCGCCACAAACAACCCCACAAACTTACAGATTTTTAATAGTAGGATAAGCCTTTTAGGCATGGTTAAGTTTTGAATTAAATTCAATGATGTATTATCAGCGATGCACGCGATGTGTATCTATAATTCTATAACACCAGTGCAGCTGTGATTCAGTTATGTTTTACGATAATAACAATGGTTTAGATAGATATGCTACTACAAACGCTCTTCCATATCAGTATCTTATATGCTTCGCCACAGACAACGTGCAGTTTGAAAGTATTCTCCGAAAAACATACCCAAATAAAAACTATACCGATTACTTACCCTGTAAATATTTCTACGAATGAATTTACATGTTTTAATCGAGCTAAACAATGCTACTACTGGTTTTGTATTTTCGATTTAAATGGCGATAAACTCACTATTCCGCTCGATAGCTACATCTCATCTCATCAACTAATCATTGGCCGTCTCCTTCTGCGTTCAGTACGAATCGCTCCGCGAGCGGTGCGCCACGCGCCCTACCAGCGCCGCGTCGCATCACGATCGATAGCCAACCCATACCAGACCATTGTTTTGTCTCACTCGTGAAGTAAACCGTCAAAACAACGTATGTGTTATACAACCGTAGTGTGCATTGTTTCTTAAAAAAATACAAAGGCATGACCAATTAAACTATTGTTTTGTCTCACTCGTGGAATAAACCGGCAAAATAACTTACGAGTATGTGTAATACACTCGTGTGTGCATTTTTCCTTATTCATTATTTCAAACGCATGACCTGTAACCTAAACTATACTATTATTTTGTTTCTCTCGTGAAGTAAACACACGTGTGTGCATTGTTTCTTATTCAATATTCTAACGTATTTGTTTACGTTCCGTTCTATCTACTCGTATTATCCGTCTGTGACTAATTGGTTTTGTTTCTAATTAATCTTATCTTGCTATACTCTTGTACTCTTGATTTTGGCTCCAAGCGACCAGTCGCCACCCTAAAAACTTAAAAATCCAATGAGTTCCACATAAAGAACTGAAGATGGTGATGAATGTATACAAGAAAATAAGACGAATGATACTTGGAAACCATGTCTGTATTCAAGCGAATCTAGCCAGCTCTGAAGGTTTTACACAACGTGCATTAAAACAGGAGATCTTTGCGATATATTCTATGATCCATTGTTTAAAAGAAAAACAGCTAAACGAATCGTAACACTTATTGAATGCAGTAAGACGTACAACATAACATTTTAAATCGGTAAAAACAATATAAAATTACAGGCGACACAGTTACAGCAACAAAAAAAACCGGCCAAGTGCGAATCGGACTCGCGCACGAAGGGTTCCGTACCATTATCTATAAAAACGGCAAAAAAAACATGTTTGTTGTATGAGAGCCCCCCTTAAATGTTTATTTTATTCTGTGTTTAGTATTTGTTGTTAGAGCAGCAACAGAAATACATAATCTGTGAAAAGTTCAACTGTCTAGCTATCACGGTTCATGAGATACAGCCCTGTGACAGACAGACGGACAGACAGACAGACGGACAGCGAAGTCTTAGTAATAGGGTTCCGATTTTACCCTTTGGGTACGGAACCCTAAAAACGTTTTGACATATTGTTGCCATCTCTTTTACTTTATACGTAACAGAACGAGATCGATGGCGATAAGTTTCGTTTCAGTTTCTGGCACCAATAGTGTCATCCCGATGAAAATGTTAACATCTTTTCAACAGCCGAGTAAAATTAATCTTATCTTTTGTTAATACAAAAGGTGGCTTAGAAATCCATTGAAGGGTAAACTGGTGGCACAATAAAACACAATGGATATTATGCGACTTGTTCTATTGTGTATAGGGTTGCCAGATGGTCGGGATTCATCCGGATTGTCCCGACATTTCATATGAGTCCCGGCAACACAAGAATAATTGTCCCGCAAAAATAAAGGAAAATAAATTTAAAATAACACTGTTTAAAAACTCCCGACAATTATCCCAAAATCCCGACTTTTAGATTTTTGTCCAGATATTCTGGTCTTTCCATCAGTGCTAACCCTTATAGTGTACCAGGGTTGTATAACTGGCAAGGAGTTTACTCCGATCTCGTTAACAATTCAGGAAGCTATTTCCTTTTGCTGCGGCACTTTTCGGCTTAAACCGCATTGTTCCCTCATTTGACATTTTGTCTCTACTTTCGATCTAAAAAAATCATTCCACTTGAAAGAAACGAGCTTAAACTTCTTAAACTTACTTTTTAAAGTTATTACGCGGCATAGACACCGCGCAATAACTTTAAGAAGTTTATTTTTTATTCTAAAATATAACTTTACTTCGTAATATTGATCCTCCCGACAATTATCCCAAAATCCCTACTTTTTGATTTATGCCCAGATATTCTGAACATCCTTTCAGTGGTAACCCTTATTGTGTACCAAAGTTGTAGAAGTGGCAAGGAGTGTACTCAGATTCCGTTAACAATTCAGAAAGCTATTTCCTTTCGCTGCGGCACCTGTCGGCTTAAACCGCATTATTCGCTCATTTGTCACAGAGCCGCGTAGTTAGGTACCTCGACTTTCGATCTAAAGTTCAGGGTTTGAACAAGAACATAGGTTATAAAAAACCGGCCAAGTGCGAGTCGGACTCGCGCACGAAGGGTTCCGTACTATTATCAAAACAGCAAAAAAATCACGTTTGTTGTACGGGAGTCTCACTTAAATATTTATTTTATGCTGATTTTAGAGAAATACATCATCTGTGAAAATTTCAACTGTCTAGCTATCACGGTTCACGAGATACAGCCTGGTAACAGACAGACGGACAGCGGTGTCTTAGTAGTCCCGTTTTTTACCCTTTAGATACGGAACCCTAGAAACATAAAAAATAATTCATAATATCTCGTAACCTACCTATTTACCTAACTACGTAGTTAGCATTCCACACGTGACAGGTTGCAATCCCGTCGCCGCTTTCAAGAATACTAACAGGTTTCCTCACGATGTTTTCCTTCACTGTTATAAACACGTGTAACGTGCATATAGGTACATTTTTCGAACAGAAATATCCATTGATGCACGGCCAGGATTCGAACTCGAAATTAATTGGAAATTAATAATATCTACCTAGGTACCTATTTACAACTGTCTAGCTATCATGGTTCATGAGATACAGCCCTGTGACAGACAGACAGACGGACAGCGAAGTCTTAGTAATAGGGTTCCGTTTTTACCCTTTGGGTACGGAACCCTAAAAAAACCGGCAAAGTGTGAGTCGGACTCGCAATCCAAAAAAAAACGGCAAATTAATCACGTTTGATGTATGGGAGCCCCACTTAAATATTTCATGGTTGATGAGATACAGCCTGGTGATAGACGGACAGCGGAGTCTTAGACATGTTCAAAGATCTTAGCGCCTGGATATCCGTGAGCATGTCTAAGTGTCTATCGTACTTATGGATTACAGTCGTGATTCTTTTAAAATTATTATTATATACATTTTTTTATACATTATATTATATATATTTTTTTATATTATGTCAAGTTAAAAATAATAAATAAATATTGGTGGACATATCACACAGAGCCATCTAGCCCTAAACTAAGCAAAGCTTGTACTATGGGAACTAGATAACTGATAGAATACTTATATACGTTTTTTTTGTTGTAAATACTTATTATACATGTTAACATCTAGACACAGAACAAACATCTACGTTCATCACACAAATGTTTATCCCGGGTGGGGATCGAACCCACAACCTACAGCGCAGAAGGCAGTTACTACCAGCTGCGAGGCCAGTCAACCAGTAATAGTACTTTAAAGAGATAACTACCGAGTTGCTATACATTTATGAAAATTTACCAGAACTTGAGAAAATGTTGTCCTTGTATTACGTTGAAGGGTTCAGCGAAATGGAATCGATTATTTGATTATCGGAAAATAGATTAAGCTTCAAATGCCTGGTGGAAGCGAAGAGCAATTCGTTCCAATCTAAAGTACTTAAAAAACCGGTCAAGTGCGAGTCGGACTCGCGCACGAATGGTTCCGTACCATTATCTATAAAAAAACGTCAAAAGAATCACGTTGGGAGCCCCAGTATTCTATATTTGTTGTGTTTGTTATTGTCAGGAAAAGGTGGTTTTAAAAGATTTTTTTGGGAAATCCGCCTTAAAATTGTAATATTTGGTTAAAACTGAAAGTGCTTTTTTCTATGGGATTATTGAAATTTGACAGGACAACGTCTGACGAAACAAAACGGTTAGTTTTTGATAAAAACGTGATCAAAATTAAACCCACACTTAGTAATGAACTTCCGCTGCAGTGGGCATTGCAGATATCATGTAAATAATACTTACTTACTTACAACTAGCTTCTTTCCGCGGCTACGCTCGGAAAGGCTCTGATATTTTTATAAAAAGTATCCTATAATTAATCCAGGTGATAATATTTATCGTAAACAATGTTCAACTAAATAATAAATAAAATAAATATTGGTGAAAAAATAATAATATATATATTTATAAATATAATTTTCTATCAATGAATGAAAAAAAAATTGAATCATAATATACATTAGTGAATCTATTTTTAGGGTTCCGTACCCAAAGGGTAAAAAGTCAGTCGTCTATCTAAGCAAAGCTTGTACTATGGGAATTAAATACATACTTATGATACAGTATACACCCAGACACAGATAAAAAATATCCATGTTCATCACACTAATGTTTGTCCCGGATGGGAATCGAACACACAACCTACAGCGCAAATGGAATAGTTTCTACTGGGCTATGAGGCCAGTCTAAAATAAGAATTGCTTTAAATGGTCTAGCTTCGTCTATAAACGTTGGACATTGTATTGTGTGGATCATATTTTCGCTCTGACGCGACCTCAGACTAGGGCTGCCATCCGTCCGGGTTTCCCCAGATTTGTTCTAGTTTAGAGGGCGTCCGGGGAGCGTCCGGGCGGGGTTTCATATGTAGTCCGGGTTTAAAATTTTGCCACCCGCGACACAAGCACTGTGCCGGAATTGTGAAATCATAACTATAGATTTTGACACGGGTCTTTGGTCGCGGGCAGACTGCCCGCGACCATGGTTATTGTAACATAGCCGAAACGTCGGGAAAGTAAATTAAAGGTAATTACGTGATAAAGACCCGTGTCAAAATCTATAGTTATGTCTACTAATCACGATAGTTTGAAAAATAATATTGTGAAATCAACTTTTCCGATCAAGGGAGCCGTTTGTGAAATATTAAGCTTTAAATTGTTCGTTAACATGTCCGGGTTCTGGGCTCTAAAATCCGGGGATTCACGTGTCTTGTCCTGGTTGCCAAATTTTAGAGATGGCAGCCCTACCTCAGACCAGTAAAATTACATTTTATGAGCCACATAAATTAGGCATTAGGCCAAACCTCAACTTTTCCGGAGATATATCGCAGCCATTATACAATAAGCGGGCACGAGGCACTGTTAATTTCACATACGTAATACTGTATTACGTATGTGTAATGAAAATGTGTATTACTAAAACAATGCCTGATAATTTAAGGGATTTTGACAAAAAAAATTAAGTGTCACCTTAAGTTGCTACCAGCAGACCTGCGACAGACGTTGTCCTGTCCAAATTTCAATAATCCCATAGAAAAAAAGCAGTTCCGTTTTTCACTCTACGACCTATTTTCATACCTACTAAATATCTGAATATACAGTCGTGGTCAACTAATTAGGGACATGCAAGATAGTGAAGAACAATAACCGGTTATGTACATACAAATATAAAACCCTATTGATTTCTCAGTAACTATTATTTGCATAATTTGGTCCGATTATTATGCTTTAAATGGCTGTAAATAAAAGAATAAATAAATAGAAAAAAGTATTTAATATCAAAGGTTGAACATGTATTCAATTTTAAGGTATAATTCTGTAGCTGGACATTTAATTAAGGACAGTAAACTATAATGAAAAATAGAGTTAAACAAAACTAATAATCTGCAGTATTATAATATCTTTAACAGCTCCATTTTATTACGTGTAAAATCAGTACCCAGTAGCAAAACCTTTGTTAGTAATTACCGCTTGACACCGATGTGGCATAGACATTATCAGTTTCTGGCATGTTTCGACAGGAATGTTTGCCCATGCCTCACAAAAAGCTTCATTAAGTTCATCTAAAGTTGTGGTAAGTACGATAAGTGGCTACTTTTTTCTTGATTTCGTGCCAAAGGTGCTCGATTGGGTTAAGGTCCGGGCTATTTGCTGGCCAATCTAGCACCGATACTGACTGACTGGTAAGAAACGACTTGACTGAACGGGCGGTATGTTTCGGGTCGTTATCATGCTGAAACGTCCATATAATAGGGAGATGCTCCTCAGCATAGGGAAGCATCGTTTCCTCCAATATTGCCTTGTATTGATGTTGGTCTAAATTACCCTGAACTTTCCTCACAGGTCCCACTCCACGTCCAGAAAATGAACCCCACATTTTAATGTTTCCACCGCCATGTTTCACCTGTTTTTTTGTGAATCTTGGATTCATTTCCGCTTTTACTGGACGCCGTACGTATTGCCTTCCATCTGAAGAAATCAAATTAACCTTGGTCTCGTCAGAGAATAATACATGTTGCCATTGGGCGTAGGTCCAATGTCCATATTTACGTGCAAACGCCAAACGAGCATTTCTATGTTCTTTCTTCAACAACGGTACTTTGCGAGCCACTCTTCTGTACAACCCTGCTTCTACCAGACGTCGTCGAACGGTCCTCGCTGAGACACCAGCTCTTTCGTCTGTCCCAAACACTTCGTGTTTAATTAAAATAGAGCCTAGAAACGGATCTTTCTTAGCTAACCTGGTTATCATTCTATCTTCTTGCGGAGTTGTTTTTCTCGATCTTTTTGTTCTGGGCACATTTAAATCTGTGTTATTGCGTCTGACATGTTGCACTGCATTGTATACCATCGTTTTTGAACAATTTAAATGTTCTGCTATCCTTCGGTATGGCCAACCATGCTCGACAACAAACTTCATGATAATTTTTCGTAGTGTTGGATCGCAACTTTTATTTTTACCCATTTTTCTTCAAAATATTTTTCAAAACTTAAAATAAATATCGGGATTGCCGCCAAAACTACCACGAAACAATAAGAGAAGAAGTAAAAAAGTATTGTATTGTATTGTAGTATAACGCAATATCTCAGTGTCCCTAATTAAATGGCCAGCCAGCATTATTTGAACAAATAGCACTACGATAATCTATCAGCTATACTGTAAAGAGGTTTAATGTTTAAGAAGTTGTTATTGTTTGTATAATCGGGCACATAAATGACTAATTATACTTACATGTAAGAGATATGGAATATGGTTTAGACTCGTTGGAAAATAAAAAATAAATTCACAATTCGGTTTAACCAAAGAGTGTCCCTAATTAGTTGACCACGACTGTATATAATCCCCAATTACGGTAGACCTCCCGACGCTTAGATCCTTGAAGATGTCTAGAGGAGGTAGTCAGAGGCACGTCCAAACATTTTATTTGGCACATGCCCACATTTTGCAGTTGTTAGCATTCCATTACGTGACAGGTTGCATGCCCATAACTGGTTTCCTCACGATGTTTTCCTTCACCGTTATGAGCACGTATTTTGATGCGCATATAAATTTTTCTAATAGAAAAATCCATTGATGCACGCCGTTATTCGAACCCACAACCTTCGAAATGAAAGTCGAGGTACCTCCCACTCGGCCAACACGGCTCACAACGGCCAACACGGCTCACAACGGCCAACGGCTTATAATAGCGTGAAAAGCCATAATACATCACATACAAGTAGGTGCTAGTAGAATGGTGCGTGTTACTCACGAGGAAATAGTATTAACTTTTTTATGTATTGCTAAAGGATATGCGATTTATTTCACTGTTGAGCAAGGCGTCGTGTAAACACGCGATTTTAGTAAAATAATTAAAAAAAACCGGCCAAATTTGTGTCGTATTCGTGCACGAAGGGTTCCGTACTATCTATAAAAAAACGGCAAAGAAATCACGTTTGTTGTATGGAAGCCCCCCTTAAATATTGATTTTATTCTGTTTTTAGTATTCGTTGTTATAGCAGCAACTGAAATACATATTCTGTGAAAATTTCAACTGTCTAGCTATCACGGTTAATGAGATACAAGCCCTGTGACAGACATATGGACGGAAACACGTACAGGCAGAGAGACAGCGAAGTCTTTGTAATAGGGTCCCGTTTTCACCCTTTGGCGTACAAAACCCTAAAAATAGGATCACGACTGTAATCTCCAAGTACGGTAGGTAAGTAATACATTTCGACAATTTCATTTGGCATGTGCCCACATTTGCAGTAGTTAGCATTCCATACGTGGACGGTTGCAAATACCGTCCGTTAAGAATACCTACTGGTAACCTCACAATTTTTTTTGCCACTGTTTTGAGCAATGCGCAAAATTCTACGCATGTGAAAACGATTCTACAGAATATAATACAATAGTCTATTAAATAAAATTACCGGTTTCACCCGCGTTTGTCCGTTCCCGTGGGAAATTTCATTTTTTCTCTCCATATAAACCTTCCCCGGATTTCAACGCGCATTTAAAAAATATTTTATCAAAATCTGTCCAAAGTCTATAAGGGACATAAGTAGAAACATTTTTGTTTTTTTTACATCTAAAATCGATTTCCGTATTCTAAGCGGGTCGTTCATCGCGGGTAAATACTGGTATAAATAAAACAAAACCTTTATATTGTTTTACCTTAAACCTAATATAAATTAAAAAGAAAAATAAATTTACCCACTTAGATTTAGGAAATCGATTTTAGACGTAAAATATTGAAATTACCGAAAATCAAAAGAATATTTTGAGAAAAAAGTATCCTAATGTCCGTCCCAATACTTTAGTCTTTAAACTGTCTCTATACTACATTTTATCACAATTGGCCCAGCGGTTTGGCCGTGATAACGTCACATACATACAGACAGTTACTTTCGCATTTATAATATTAGTAATAACCGCATCAAAATCCGTTGCGTAATTTTAAAGATCTAAGCAAACATAGGTACAGACAGACAGCGGGACGCGATTTTGTTTTATACCATGTAGTGACTAGAGTACCTACTTACCTAAATACTATGGCTTGTCATAAACATTTATCGCAACCATATCTGGGAGAAGACACTGACTTCTGTAACACAGGTTTACGTACCTAGCTCAGGAGTCAGGGACTTTGTTGCCATTTATTTATGACAATAAACATGATTATTATTTAAACTATAAATAAGGCTAATTACCACGTTTCTTGTTGTATTGCTGACGTTTCGAGACAACCGCGATCAACGGCAAATCGGCTAATACCGAGTATCGCGTGGTCGCGGGCGATGCTCATGATGAAGAGCATCTGAATTGTCTCGAAACATCAGCAATACAACAAGAAACGTGGTAATTTATAGTTACAATGAATAAAAACCACGATAGTTTTAATTATATTATTATTATTAGTATAAATATAGGTACGCATTGCGTATCAGTTTGTAGTGAAAAAGCTCGTTATAATATTTTATCTTTTTAATTATCTATCCTTTCGACCAGTTAATAATCGAAGTGCCTACAACACAATAAAAACATGAAAACTCAGTGAACTGTCATAGAATAGTGAACAGATGTGTCTTACGAAGTGCATTTAGTTTATACCTACAATGGTTGTTGAATTGTTGTTATGGTAGTGAGGTGATAATGTTTCGTGCTTTAACGTCAAGAAGGTGGTCGCTGCGGAGGGACAGTCTAAGTGAGAGGTGAGGATTAACATAAGAAATTGCAAGTTGGACTCGCCCTTTGATGCTTTTGTGAAGTCAAAGTCGTGAAAGTTCAATAAAGTTACAAGAAGATTGAATCGTCATAAAAGCTAGGTGAAGCTACGCCTGTTCCTCGCGACCAAGCCTGGAAGAGTTAGGCAACAAACACGTCTTGGGACCTATCATTTTTTTTCAATGATCCTTTCCTTAATGCTATGTAGAGCTCCAGTGCGGTGAAGATACCAATGTAATGTTTCTATGTGCCTCGTGTCTACCCTATTTAGTCATTTTCATTGATATGAGCGCCAGTAGATCTTTGAGGGTATCTTTGGTAGGTATTACAGTCATACACCTTTTTTCTTGTATTTTCGTGATCGTTAGGTACTAACTTACAAATAAATGTATTTCACCTCCATTTCATAGGTACTCTAGAACTACTCGTTTGTTCACGGTAAAAAGTTCGTTAGGCGCACTTTAATCTTTTCGAACATTGCTATAAATGTATGAATGGCAATGCTAAATGTACACCAATAACAAAAAAAATACAGAAGCTTAAACTAGACCAAACACTGTACAATAGATCCCTACTAAAACTTCAATAATTAAACCCAAGTTGTTAAAAAAATTTGCCATAAAATACACTCGTAAAGTACACCCACCCGTGCGACGCGAGGGCGGACTGCTAGTATTTACAAAAGTGTAATAAAAGGATGAATGCAATGATAATACGTTCACAAATCTAAAACATCCTAATAATAATATTATAAATGCGAAAGTTTGTGAGGATGTTTGTATGTTTGAAAATCAATCAGGCCTAAACGACAAAACGGATTAAGGCGCTCCCAGTCGACGATTGTTTTTGTTCGAAACGAAAAAAGAAATACTTCTGAACAAGCCACATCTCCTATTTTATAATGTACTAGCTGACCCGTGCCCGCTTCGCTGTGCGTAAGACATTTCTAATACCATCGTTGACTTTTTTGTAGACGTTTTTAAGGTGTACAATACTGTAGTACATTATTTTGATATATCTCGTGGGGTTCAGCCAGCATTTGCAATGTAAGCGCAAAAAAATGTGTTTATTTACGACATCACATTAGAAACCTCTAAAATTATCAGTGTTTCTCTACTATATTATGCATGTATTATACATATAAACCTTCCTCTTGAATCACTATATTTATTAAAAAAAAACCGCATCAAAATCCGTTGTGTACTTTTAAAGATATAAGCAAACATACATACATACATACATACGCGGGAAGCGGAAAGCGACTTTGCTTTATACTATGTAGTGATAGTATATGTGAATAAAGATGTACCCATCTTTAATCACTTCGATAAATAATCCTACCGACCGCTGCAATGACGACAAACACACGTCGGCGCGTGGTCCGCCTTAGCTTTTCGAATAAATTAATGCTATAAATTATGTATAATTACTTATCAAAAATCTATTCTAATAGAAATCTAGATCTACATATTACCTATCTTTAACAATAAATCACAAGTTGATTTTAATAGTAGGTATATAAAATATTTCGATCATAAATTCTAAAACGTATCATTTTGAAACAATATCTTTATCGTGAAAAGTTTCTGCTATTATGTTTTCAGCTTAATAGAAATCTAGCCAGGAACCTGAAGTAATATACTTATAAAAATAGGAGATGTGGCTTGTTCAGAAGTATTTCTTTTTTAATTTCGAAAAAGAGCAATCGTCGACTGGGAGCCCCTTAAGATGAAATTCGCTGTAGATGTAGCTATAATGCCCGAATAAAACATAGGGTGGTCTATAATCCGAAAAACATTCCCAAAATGATAAAAAAGGGACGATTTGGTTTAGATAGCGCTGGTGTGCGAAAAAACTGACATCACTTTTAACTACACAGGACAGGACAAAGTCTGTCACGGGTCGGCTAGTTAGTTATATAACATTTTATTACTTATCTGATATCTCCTTTATTAAATATCCATCAACGCCAGCTGTTCTTGGACACACGAGTTCAAGGTTTTATGCCCAAGGCTCTATCAAGGCAATTACTGCAGTTAAGGCGGCTGTTTCAAATATGACAGCTCGCATTTTTTGTACTTTTCCGTATTCTGTGGCCGCACACTACGAATAGTGCAAACGCACACATTGAAGCTACTTCACACTTCATTTACCAAGACTAAATAACTAGTCTTGATACTTGAAAATATTTGGTGCAATAGGTATGTCATATTTGTATAGGTAGGTATGTACTTAATAATTTTATAGGTTGCACTTGACAAAAAGAAAATAAATATAGAAAAAATTAATATATATTATAAGACAGGTTACAAATCGTAAAGTGCTACTACACAGTTACTAATATTTGACTGTGCAAAAAATATTTGTTAGGTACCTATACCTACTAATAAAATACATTATGACAAAACGGTAAGTATCGTTTTTTTATAAGCTCTTATTTAACTTGCAGTTTATGTACATATTTATGTATCTTTGTTTGATAAGGTGTAATCTTGCAACTTAATTTTAAGCAGTTATCCCCAATCGATTGAGCTGAAATTTTGCATACATAATATGGTGACAGCGAGCTGATCTGATGATGGAGTCAGGAGCTGTTCAACGGAACTCTTCACTAAATAGTCGAATTGAGGCAAAACTTTGCATATCTATATACCTGGTCTGATGATGGAGGTCGGATGTAGCCATCGGAACTCCTCAACTACACAACATAACCACGTCGCGTTTGGGCTCGTTATTTTTATCTTGACGAGAACTAGAGCACAAGAATTTACAAAAGCTTGATTTAAAAAATATATTTTTAATAAAAAAACTTATTGTCATCTAAAATCGATGACGGCACCGTCAACGTTTCGAGTACCACTCACAGAAAGTTTTGAAAGTGAAATACTGATAAAATATGTAGGTATGCTTTTGAATATTGTGTGCGAGCTATGATCTCGAAGATCCATAGACAGCGCGTAGCGAGGGTCAACAAGTTCTGGAATTAAACAGTTATTGTAAAATTTTACTAAATAATCTTCCATAATATTTTCTTTCCAGAAAAAGAGATGACCAGCTGCTCTTTTTACAAATTCATATTTTCCATTGTATTTATACTAAATGACATCACAAACCCGCAATACTTTTTAAGACCTATCCAAAGACATGGAGAGAGTATGCGAGAAAAAAAAAACATCTGAAAATATATATTTATTTCTACCACATTGTCGGCGTGACTAGTATAATCATGCCAAATTACAGCTTTCTAGTATTAAGAGTATCTGAGCTAAGCTGCGGACGAATGGACGGAAATGGCAAAACTATAAGGGTTTTTTGTAAACTACGAAACACTAAAGAGCACTTTCAGTATTTCGAATTAAACAATTTTTCAGGACACTTTATTATTTTTTTAATATTTAATTATTTGCATCATGTACAACTTAAGTATATGCCATCAAAAACAACTTGTAAAAATTAAAATAAAAAGCCAATTCTCGCAACGCAACTCAGTTCTTCTATCGTAAAAAGTTGTGAGATTTCAATGTCTGTCTGTCTGTCCAAAAAATGACCTGAACTGTTTCGAGAAAAGGATGGTACGACTGTGCCGCTTTTTTGCTTAACTTGGCGGGGGCACTACCGTGCCCCCAGATAAACCTTGCCTTGATAATAACAAATACCGACCTTTTTAGAAGGTTCAACATTTTTGGTTCAATGCGTATCGTATCATTCGTCAGTCATTCATCAGTCGTCAAAATTGATTAATGCTAGATTTGTTGCACACCAGCACTCGGAGTCTTTTTATAGTTTTGGGGATGTTTTTAAATTAAAAATAGCATATTTATAAGCTAGGGGTATATTTACATCGACAGCAAATTTCAATTTCATCCGTTTAGTCGTTTAAGTCTGATTGAGGTACAAACATCCAAACATACCTAACATCCGCACAAACAAATCAGATTTATAATATTAAATGTAGATAGATAATAAATATAAATTATATTCGTAATCGAAAATTCAGGTAATTTTTCGCATTTTGTTCAGATAAAGTATCAATTTTTTCCATCCATGTATAAAAAAACACGCTTGGTAATATAGGGGAGGCCGGGTTAAAACCGTACTAAGGGTCATGGTACCTTTTTAGAACTTTCATTTCAAAACAGAAATGTATCAAATCATTATTTATATTTATTTAGTAGGACTAATTAGGGACACAAACAGGTTCACATTTTTCTGAAATTTAATATTTTTATTAAAATAACAATCAAATACGAAACATCTGCTTATTTCGATTTTGCTCCAACGCGACGTATGCAAAAAGGTAAAACCGTAAACTATTATCATACTGTTTCGAAACGTAACTCGATGTAACGCATCTTCTACAAAAAAATCATCCAACTCTTTCATAGTCTGTACAGTGTACATGAGCCCAGCCCTTACAACTCATGCATTGTACCTAACCTTCATCTGTGTGGCTTGCACCAAATTCGTCAAGGCAATATATTATACAAATGTTATCATTAGTTTTGCATGTCCACTATTTTACCCCAGTATCCGGTTATGTCAGACTTCCCCTAAATTCGAAGAAAAATGTGACGTGGACGTGCTTCCCCGAGCGCGTCTGAGCGCTGACTGACGTGCCGACTTGAGGTGAATGTGAGTTTTGTATGGAAAAAATGTATGGATAAGTTTTATTGCATTTTATATTGTTCATAAATGAAAAAGTAAATTATTTGAAAACAAGATAATGCCACGCGGTATAGAGAAATATAAAATCTACAATTTCGTATTATTTTCAAATAAAAATATGCTGTGGGTCTAAAGATATTGGTACCTAACCAGACCCCATTTTTCGACATTTTCAGCGGTTCTTGCGACGGTAAAAACGTATTTTTTTGAAAATGTTGTATAGAACTGGCCAGTTTTTATTATCTACTATTAAAGATGAATATATTATCAGTAATTTTGTATCATTATATCCTCACAATTGTGATTCCTGGTTTTTAAATCGGTACCTGAAAATCATTGAAATACGTGTGTGGGCCTTAACAAAAGAAAATAAAATAATACTCATAAAATAATACCTGGGGGGGGGGGGAAGGGGGGTAGACAAAAATCACGAAATATCACAAGGGGGGAGTATTTATTTCACGTGTATTTATTTTTTCAACAATCGCGCGATTTCTTCGATCTCAACCTTTCTGTCTAGACATTTTTATCATGGTGTAAATTTTCTAGAACAAAATTAGATTATACTATATCTGTATTTTAAAATAAGATTCTAAAAATTGTAGGACTTATGATTATAAGTTGTAAGTATTAAAAAATACACGTAATTTTGGGTGGGGCGAGGGGGGTTAAAACGGCTAAAAAAAACATCACGTGATTAATCGACGGCCCCTAACCACGTCTAATCTTAAAATGAACGCCCCTCCACAAAACATAATTGTTTCAATGTGAAAGAGGAAATACTTACCTATGACAACATTCACTTGAGTGCGTATGTCGATTTTATTGTAAACTTGAACGACCAATGACATCATTCAATTCGTATGTATTGCATTGCGTCTATACACCTACTTTGTTTGTGAGTGTAATCACATTGGAGGGGTGTACATTTTAAGATTAGACGAACTATACCTTCTAATACAATAATCTCCTATTAGCATTTGGCATAGCAAGTGGCAAACTCATTCTTAAATTCAAATTAAAAAATCATTTATTTCAATAAAATCACAAGGATCACTTTGAAACGTCTTAGAAACTAGGTTAAGCTACGCCGATTTCTCGTGACCAAGCCTAGAAGAATCAGGCAACAAACACGGCTGGGAGTCTACCTTTTTTTTCAATGATCCTTGAGATGAGACGTCCCTCAATGAGACGCGGCTTGTTCAGAAGTATTTCTTTTTTCATTTCGAAAAAGAGCAATCGTTGACATACAGGGCCTTAATGCTATGTAGAGCTCCAGTGTAGTGCCGATCGAACAAGGTGAAGGCTCAAATAAGAATAATAATTAATAGTACTACGTACTTACGTACTTACATTTTATTTAAAAAAAATGGGATCACGATTGTAATCCCCAAGTACGGTTGACATTGCATCCTCTCAGATCTTCAAGCGCAGATACTTGAAGATGTCTAAAGGAGGTAGTCCGAGGAACGTTCAAACATTACATTTGGTACATGCCCACACTTATATGATCACCCATGTAAACTTAACCCTCAAAAACCGAAGTTGATTGCCTTAGATTGTGCAGAAGGGATCTTTCTCTGAAAATGGTTGGTTTCGTATTCGAAGTTGAAATTTCAAATGACTCATTAGAGGTGGCGTTACTTTTCAGAGCCGCCCTTGAATAAGGCTTTCTATTCAGGTAGCCAGCTTTAAAACGTATCTGTATAAATAGTACCAACTTGACTGCTTTGTATTCGGATATTTATAAAAACTTTTGCCGCAGAGATTTGACAAAATACTGCGGGACTCGCTTTAGAAAAGGAGGTCAACGTTAAGTTTTTCACATTTCCATAGCCAGAGTTTTCGTTTCCGTTTCCATTTCCAGAGTTCAATTCCTTACATTGAATAAAAACTAAAAAAAAATACTCCTAGGGGCCTTTATACAAGTAACACAAGCCAAAAAAAAAAACATTTAAAATTTTTGTCTGTCTGTCTGTCTGTCTGTCTGTCTGTTTGTTGTCGGCTTTCACGGAAAAACTACTGGACGGATTTTGATGAAACTTTTTTTGTTATATAGCTATTAATCCTCGGCAACATATAGGCTATAATTTGTTTTGAAGATTGGAATACCAGATGTGAAACTATCTGTCCCCCAGCGAAGCGGGCACGGGTCAGCTAGTATGAGAATATTTTTAACTACACTAGTGTACACTACTAATTATAAAGAGGTTAAATTTGTATCTTTTGTTTGTACTCCATAAACTAAAAAACCGATCAAGTGCGAAACGGATTTGCACACGAAGGGTCCCGTACAATTATCTATACGGCCGGTTTTTATTTTTTAATAAGTAAGCAGGTCCTTTTGTATCAGTACAAATTGTAGAGTATAATGGAACATCAAATTACAGAATGACTTCAACTGAACGTTGCGTATCTATTTCACGGAGCTCACCACTTAGTCACAATTAGGGTTGCCAACCCTATTTTATAATATAGTATCCTACTATTTTAGGTACTAGGTATATTTTATCAGCAAGAATTTACCTAAAACCTATCAATAAAAGCTCAAAGCATCAAAAATATTCATTTCAGAAATAATAATATATATTTTTAATTTATTCCCTATCTAGGTACTATATTTTTATGGGTACTGAAACTAATAATTAATGTTTAAAAAACTAAAACGAAAACCGACGAAAATGTATCGACCAATCGCAAAGTCAAGGGACGGTATTCGGATTTGAAGTTTATTAAAAACTGTCAGTCCTACATAAATATAATTTAAATGACCAACTAATTCACCAACTTGAAATACTATACTATGCTGAGCTGAAGACCATTTCACCACCACACAGAACTAATGACCGTTTTTTTTAGTTGAATTTATTTATTTTGTCACTTATATATGGTAATTAGATTTACATCTGTTTTTATTTTTTTTATGTTTTTTTTTATATTATTGTGGTGGTTTGAATAAACGTTTTTCTTTCTTTCTTTAATTCTTTATATTTGGTTTAAAAATGTTGGCAACCCTAGTCACAATAACGGTGTCTCTCCACGGACCGTGATCTTGATGTGCGATCTACATCCGGTACTTTGTATTAGTACGAGATAGGTTTTTTTTTATAACTAGCTTCTTTACGCAGTTTTGCCCGCCTGGTACCCGGATAAAAAGCAGCCTATGTTCAACTGGAATAATGTACCATTCAAATGGAGAAAGAATTCTCCGTGGTTCCGGAGATTACCCGGATTACCCACCGCAAACATACAAAATTAGCAATCTCTCCTTATAATATTAGTTAAGACTAGGGGAATACCAATGATTTCAGACATCTCTCCACCCAGTGGAACCTAGATAAGATGTGGTTAAAATAGATTAAAATAGTTCAGTAGTTATAAGTAAGTAAGGAACAACCATCTGGGTTGTTAGTATGTAACATATGTATGTATTTATAAAAAAAAAACTTGAGAGGTGACACCCGGATGGAACGAAGTTCTCACAAAATAACGTGGGACAAGGGAAGGGGAATCAACTTTGACCTCGACCTCGACCTCGACCTCGACCTCGACCTCGACCTCGACCTCGACCAAGACCTCGACCTCCACCTCGACCTCGACCTCCACCTCGACCTCGACCTCCACCTCGACCTCGACCTCCACTTCCACCTCGACCTCGACCTCCACCTCCATCTCGACCTCCACTTCCACCTCGACCTCGACCTCGACACAATTAATAGATATATATATTAATAGATATACTATAGCAAAAAAGTGTCGTGACAACTTTTCGTAAGAATTTTTTCCGTCTAGCCCCCTTTCACAACGCGCGATAAGGAACTTCGTTCCAAAAGTATTTAAGTATTCTATCAGTTATCTAGTTCCCTAGAGTTAGCTAGGTTAGCTAGATGGGGATGTGTAAAATGTCCACCAATATTTATTTTATTTATTTATTATTTCCAATGATTTTTCACGTTATATTAAAATAAAATCTTTAAGTGTATATCAAAATGAATTGCTGTTCGTTAGTCTCGCTAAAACTCGAAAACGGCTGAACGTATTCGGTTAGTTTTAGTTTAAAAATATACGTGGAAGTTTAAGACGCTGCCAGTCGACGATTATTTTTGTTCGAAACGAAAAAAGAAATACTTGTGAACAAGCCACATCTCCTATTTTATAATGTACTAGCTGACCCGTGCCCGCTTCGCTGTGCGTAAGACATTTCTAATATCATCGCGGACTTTATTGTAGAAAAAATAATGTGTTTATTTACGACATCACATTAGAAACCTCTAAAATTATCAGTGTTTCTCTACTATATTATGCATGTATTATACATATAAACCTTCCTCTTGAATCACTCTATCTATTAAAAAACCGCATCAAAATCCGTTGTGTAGTTTTAAAGATATAAGCAAACATACATACGCGGGAAGCGGAAAGCGACTTTGCTTTATACTATGTAGTGATAGTATATGTGAATAAAGATGTACCCATCTTTAATCACTTCGATAAATAATCCTACCGACCGCTGCAATGATGCACACGCACACGATGCACACGTCCGCGCGTGGTCCACCTTAGCTTTTCGAATAAATTAATGATATAAATTATGTATAATTACTTATCAAAAATCTATCCTAATAGAAATCTAGATCTACATATTACCTATCTTTAACAATAAATCACAAGTTGATTTTAATAGTAGGTATATAAAATATTTCGATCATAAATTCTAAAACGTATTATTTTGAAATAATATCTTTATCGTGAAAAGTTTCTGCTATTATGTTTTCAGCTTAATAGAAATCTAGGTAGGAACCTGAAGTAATATACTTATAAAAATAGGAGATGTGGCTTGTTCAGAAGTATTTCTTTTTTCGTTTCGAAAAAGAGCAATCAGCGACTCGCAGCCTCTTAAGGAGAGTTTAAAAGGTGAGGAATCGCGGAAAAAAATGCGAGGAAAATAGTAAAAACAACATTTTTCTTTTTCAATACGAACTGGTCTTACTACAAACACTTTGAAGGATCGGTGAATAATTTTAATAATGTCCTAACGGAAACGGGAACTTAACATTTGTTAATTCTAAAGCTGTACGAAGTTTGCTGGGTCAGCAAGTAATAAATAAATAATGGTAGATATTTCATACAGCGCCGAAGATCCCTCAAGTGCTTCCTTAGACGGCTCAATGAAGATACACTCCAAACATCAAGTACTTTTTTACGACTCGTAAAATATACTTTAAAAGGTCTGATACGCCGCGAGAATTTTCAGACTTCTCTTCTTCACTTCTTAGGGTGGGATTCCACTGACGCGACGTCCTAAGCGGACCGTGAATTTATCAAATTCAAATTCAAAAATCATTTATTTCAATAAAATCACAATCATTCCTTTGAAACGTCTTAGGAGCTAGGTGAAGGTACGCCTGTTTCTCGCGACCAAGCTTAGAAGAATCAGGCAACACGGCTTGGGGTCTATAACTTTTTTCAATGATCCTTTCCTTTGCTTTTGCTTTGTAGAGCTCCAGTGTGTTGCCGATCGAACAATGTGAAGGCTCAAATAAGAATAATAATTATAAGTTCTAACCAAGTACGTACAACAATAAAAAAATGATATAAAGAGCTTCAACACAAATTCTAAAAGCAGCACACGCTACACTTGATTTAGAAATAAAACCTAAAGATGAAAGAACTATCAATCCTACCAATCGCAGTGCTCGAAATAGTTGACTCAAAAATTACAAATGTGATTGGTTAATTCACGGACTGCTCCACACAGTTCTCCTCACAGCTCTGCGTCAGTGGAAAACCACCCTTAGGGTGAGTTTCTATTAACCAATAGCTGTGCAGAGCTGTGCGGTGCTGACCAATGACTGCGCTCCACGTTATCAAACTCGAATATTTGAGCGCTGTAATTGGTTAGCTACACACAGCTCCGCGTATGTCGAAACTCATACTTATTCATCTTAGTTTGGGGCTATATGGCGATGTGTAAAATGTTCACAGTAAAAGAGCATGCTTTGATAGTTCCCAGCCACAAAAATATGAGTTATGCGGGACAAACTGATAGTCAAGAGATAAAACCGCTGTAAAGAAAAGAAATAAGATCACGACTGTAATCCCCAAGTACGGTAAGACATCCACAGATCTCCAGGCGCGCAGATTCTAGATTATGCTTAAAGTATACCCACATTTTGCAGTAGTTCGAATTCATTTCAATAAAATCCTTTAACATTTCCAAATACGGCTCGAGTTGGCTTTCCTGTCCAATGATACTTTTATTTTCAACTCGTTTAAAAGCATCCCTACCCTTATTGTAATAATTCCCATTATTGCTTGGATGGTCGTGAATACCGAATTTATGTTGCCGCTTTTGGCAAACGTTCCAGACGTTTAGTCTAGGACTGCGAACGAAATACAAATAAGGCTTGGGAATAGGAATATTCTGTTTTACAGAATGCTCTCAGAGGAGTACTAGGCAAGTAGGTAATGATAAAATTTCCTCACGATGTTTTCCTTCGATTTTACAATATTTCGATTGTACAATGTTTGGTTTTTTGTATGGGCTGAGTCTACCCGGATAAGACGTAAAAAGTGATAAAACTGCATTATCTTGAAAATCATCAAACTTAAAAAATAATTTGTCAACAACTTGTCCTTAATTTAGGTAGATAGTAGGTATGTTATTATAAGCAAAAATTTCAAACATCACTTTAATGTAGTATTCCCGCTATCCTCACTATTTTCCGCCTGCCAGTGGGGACAAAGGCATTAAAATTTTATCATTATTAAATTCCCTTTGTAAAATAGACCTAGCAACTGGAGCCTTACTACAATCTCTAAAGTAAGACCAAATCAGTATTACTTTAAGAGCGAAAGTAACAACGCTATACGAACACGTATGGCGTTGTCTCTTTCGCACCGCGAGTAATACTGTAATACTACTTTAGTCTTACTTTAGAAATTGCAGTACGCCCCCTGAGCGCTTTCGTGCTTCGAGGGCAAGTTTAGATTTCGGTTCTGATAATAAAAGTCCAACGATCTTTAGAAGGCCAACACCATTAGCTGGCTTATTTCATAAAAATCTATGATTTTCATAGCCTACTATGATAAATATAATATCATAAAGTTTAGAAAATACCAATTTCATAGTAACTGTACTTAATAGAATCTATGTCCTGACTGGCCTTGCAGCTCAGTCGGTAGTAGCTCTGCCTTCTGCGCTGTAGGTTGTTTGTTCCATTCCCACCCAGGACAAACATTTGTGTGATGACCATAGATGTTTGTTCTGTGTCTGGGTGTTAATATGGATAATAATTAATAAGTATGTATTTACAAAAAAAGTATATGAGTATTCTATCAGTTATTTCCATAGTACAAGCTTTGCTGAGCTTGGGGCTAGATGGCGCTGAAGTGCCAATACTTGTTTGTTTGTTGTTACGTAGGTATAGGTACCTAAACTGCGTTGAAAACCATACTATGAAAACCATAGTACGAAATAAGCCAGCAGGGTTAGCGAGAAAGAGTAAACACTATCTTGTTGGTCCCTCTCTCTCGTTAATTAGTTGTACTTGTACCGTACATCAAACACAATTTGTTGACTAATTCCTTGAACCCTTCTTAACATTGAAGGACGACTCAGTGGTCTAGAACAATCGATATGTAGCACGTGACGTGGCCATGAGCATTAGCGGAATTATCGCCCTAAACACTAGGTAATAAGGTCTAATTACTACCTACTTGTCAAGGGCGATCTCGATCGATGTTCTTGGCAATGACCGTCGCGTGTACGAAATATGGATAGTTTCCCATCTACAATGTTATAATATTTTATTTTTATTATTGCTTAGAAAACTATACTAGGTACATTATAAATAGGTAAAATTAGTATTTTTGTTTGTCTATACTTCTATACTAATATTATAAAGATTTAATTGTTTGTTTGCATCGAATAGGCTCCGAAATATCCCTGATGATACATGCTATAGAATATTTTCAAAAATGTTAGGGATCCGTATAAAAACTTCGATAATGTAACCCAACGTGTTAAAAAAAACATTTTTTTTTATGAGTATCGCGTTTGTCACTACATAGTATAAAGCAAAGTCGCTTTCCGCTTCCCGCGTCTGTATGTATGTATGTTTGCTTATATCTTTAAAACTACACAACGGATTTTGATGCGGTTTTTTTTAATAGATAGAGTGATTCAGGAGGATGGTTTATATGTTTAATAACATGCTACCCGTGCGAAGCCGGGGCGGGTCGCTAGTAATGGATAAACCGAAAAACTATTGAATCAATTTTAAAAACTGTTGAACCTATCAAAATCTACGTTATCAGCGATAAACATAGGCCATATTTTATTTGAAAAAAAAATAGAGTTCTCCACGAGAGTTGCAATAATGTTCATAAAAAAATCCAAGAAAAGGCCAAGTGCGAGTCGGACTCTAGCACAAAGGGTTCCGTACCATTATCTATAAAAAACGGCAAAAACAATCACGTTTGTTGTATGTATGTTGTATGTTGTAAATATTCATTTTATTCTGTTTTTAGTATTTGTTGTTATAGCGGCAACTGAAATACATAATCTGTGAAAATTTCAATTGTCTAGCTATCACGGTTCATGATATACAGCCCTGTGACAGACAGACGGACAGCGAAGTTTTAGTAATAGGGCTTGATTGCTTCCAATATTAGGTACGGTATAATGTTTTGGGGTAACTCCACATACGTTGATAAAATCTTTAAACACCAAAAAAGGTGTATAAGAGCTATGTTTCATCTTAAAGTAACGGATACATGCAAACCATACTTCAATAAATATAAAATTCTCACTATTCCTTCACTGTATATTTTTGAAACGGCAATGTTTGTCAGACATAACCCTGATCTGTTTTGTCGGCTGTATAATGTCGTTCCTCGTAGCCGACGAGACCAATATAAAGTTTGTGTCCGCAACTCCAAGACTTCACTGATGCACAAAAGTGTCTTCTGTATGGCTCCTTTGATCTACAATAAGCTACCGCTACCATTGCGAGAATTATCAACTACGTTGTTTCAGAGAAAGCTGAGAATTATATTGACTAATAAATGCTATTACAAAATAAATGAATTCTTTACAGACATATTAACTTGATTAGGTATTTGTTGTGCTTTGACATTGTATTACTTTTTGCTTTGACATCCGCATTTTACTACCTACTAATTTAGTCCCATTTTCAGGACAACAATTTTTATGATTTTTCTATGATTTTTTATTTTATTCTATTGACATTTACTCTAATTCGTTTTTTTTTATTTTTTATTTTTATTTTGTATTATATTATATTATTTTATTTTGTAATAAGTACCCATTGTAAACATAAATATTGCACACCCTTAATAGGGTAGAATACATTGATACCACAAAATTATAATTATTATCATCTTTGTACATGTGATTCAGCAATAAATATACTTTGACTTTGACTTTGACTTTATCGCTATCGAGTTTGTGTGGGCTGATGCAGATCTGATGTCATTCAGTTTTACTGCAGGCTTGTGTATCGACTTTGTAGTTATGTGCTCGAAGACTGCCAGTTTGTAGAACTTTACATCTTGTCAAATTAGACACGGGCATAGTAAACTGGGACGCAGTTTTTACTACTTCAGAGTATTTTTTATAAGGGTACCTACCACGCAAACGGAACCGAACGCAAACGCTCGTAAATCCTACTAATATTATAAATGCTAAAATTTTAGTGAGTGTGTGTGTGTGTGTGTTTGTGTTTGTTACTCTATTACGCAAAAACTACTGAACGGATTAAAATTAAACTTTACAGTAATATAGCTTATTCATCAGAATAACACATAGATAGGCTACTTTTTATCCAGGTATCACCCGTGCGAAGCCGGGTCGAGAAGCTAGTATGCTAATAATTTTAGAACTTGTATCGCTTTGCTGATTCTATGCGAAGATGCGGGTTCAAATCTCTCTAATTTGATATTTTTAGGTAGAATTTGAATGAATTAAAAGTTGAAATAAATGTATGTACACAGAACGCAAAATAAAGAATGCTAAACTCATAGTCCTGAAAGTGCTTTTTTCTATGCGATTATTGAAATTTGGGCAGAACAATGTCTGTCACGGGTCGGTTAGTTTAATATAAAAAGTATATTGTATTTTATGGGCTATGTTACCTGAAATCAATGATATTCACCATCTTGTCCTTATCCCACTTATGTGGGGTCGGCACAACATATTGCAAAAGCTTTTATTATTTAACTAGCAGTCCGCCCCGGCGTCGCACGGGTAGCATGTTATTATACATATAAACCTTCCTCCTGAATCACTCTATCTATTAAAAAAAACCGCGTCAAAATCCGTTGTGTAGTTTTAAAGATATAAGCAAACATACATACATACATACGCGGGAAGCGGAAAGCGACTTTGCTTTATACTATGTAGTGATGGACTTTTTAGTAGATATTGTTGTTTTCTATAAAACTGTATTTCATCACTTTGCTCTATTGTCAATAATTTCCGCAGCAAACGCGATATACGGATTTTTTTTCACGATCGAAGTTTTCATACGGATCCCTAACATTTTTGAAAATATTCTATAGCCTATGTTCATCAGGGATAATGTAGGATTCTAATAGTGAAATATTTTTTCAAATCGTTTGTTTCGGAGCCTATTCGATGCAAACAAACAATCAAATCTTTCCTAGAATTAAAATGAATGTTTTCAAATATTTCCTCTTTATAATATTAGTAACTCCCCCAAGCCGACCGGTCCTCGTGGGGGAAAGAGACCACAACCCTCCAACAGAAGAAAACAAACAACATAAACAACATAAACAACATAAACAACATAAACAACAAAAGCAACATAGGAATCGAGAAACAAAAATTTACGTCGCTGCTCTCAATGTACTGTAGTGTAGAATAAGTTTTAGATTAAGTAAGTAGCATAATTAGTAGTACAATAGGTAGGAAATAAAATCTTTTAATGTTTGTAGTTTTACGGTAATAGGCTAGTACGTAAGAACATATAAAATATAGTAAATTAGGAATAACGCGCGCAACCCCGCGCGCCCGCAAAGCCCCGCGCGCCCGCGCCGCTCTGCGGGCCTGCGAGCTGTGCATGTTGCGCGGACCAATAGCGAGGCGCGAGCCGTCGTCGTTGCGGTCTTGCCTGGACCAACGGAGTACCTACATTTTTGTATAAAAGGAAGCCCAATTTTGGAAATAAACACAGTTTACTTTTAACACTCGTCTCTTAATCATCTCCTGAAGTAGCTCCAACACACTCCCTACAATGGTGACCCCGGAAGAACAGAAGACGACGTTGGGAATCGGAGCAGACATCTTTCCCGTGTCCATACAATCGAGGATCCTACCTTTTTGGAGGGAACATCCGAGATTATGGTTCGCGCAGTTTGAAGCTCTCATAGAGTCATCGAAGATCGGAGATGAACAGAAGTTTCGCTATGTTTTAGGCGTGCTACAACAAAACGACGTTCAACAAATCGGAGACATCTTACTCAAACCGCCAGCATCAGGAAAATACATCGCACTAAAAACCAGACTACTCTCAGTGTATCAAGAATCAGAAGCCAAACAGCTACAGAAATTACTCAGCGGACAAGAACTAGGAGACCAAAAACCAAGCCAATTACTACGAAAAATGAGAGACCTAGGCGGCAGTATGGTACAGGACGACGCTCTTAGAGTTCTATGGTTGAACCAATTACCTACGGCTGTTCGGGCAGTATTATCAGTCAATGAAGAGTCATCGCTGAACACACTGGCTACCATGGCGGACAAGATGACAGAACATATGGAACCACAAATAGCGACAGTGTCAACGCAGAAAATTACTCTAGATCCACACATCGAGCTCCTATCGAAACAAATTGAAAAACTCACGCTGGAAGTCGCCGAGCTACGAGGAAGACAACCATATCGTCGTCCCTTTCAGTGGCGCGGGCGCTCACGCTCGAAGTCGGCCAATAGAAGTGGGCGAAAGCCGACGGACCCGGATTGGTTATGTCGTTACCACTTTCGATTCCGGCAAGAAGCAAGAAGATGCGAATCCCCATGCGCATGGAAGAAACCACAGCCGTCGGAAAACTAGAGGAGGCATCGAGAATGGCGGGCAACGGTGTCGACATATACAGAATCAACCGCCTAAGCGTCACTGACCGTCAAAGTGGTGAACGTTTTCTCATCGATACGGGAGCCGAAATTTCAGTCATCGCAGCGAGGAATAAATCAACGCCAAGGGAACTCAAACTCTACGCCGCAAATGGAAGCTGTATACACACCTATGGAGAGAAGACGCTACCACTAAATTTGGGCCTACGACGTAACTACGTGTGGACATTTGTGATCGCCGACGTCAAGCGGTCTATAATCGGAGCTGATTTCCTACGACATCACAACATACTAGTGGACCTGAAAGGAGGAAGATTGATCGACGGGCTTACCAAGCTATCCATCAAAACCATCACCACTTACAGTAGCGAAGAATCGTCAGTTCACGTCATCAATGGAAACCATCCGTACGCCGATATTTTGAAGAAATACCCAGATATTCAGAAACCAATGTCAATGAAGAAACCGCCACCACACGACGTCACACACCAACTCGAAACTACAGGACCACCTATACACGTAAAACCACGACCACTACCACCAGACAAGTACATCGAAGCGAAGAAAGAATTTGAACGCTTGGCAGAAATGGGCATCTGCCAACCATCAAACAGTCCCTGGGCGAATCCTATGCACATTGTGAAAAAGAAAAACGGACAACTACGAGTTTGTGGAGATTATCGACGCCTCAACGCAATGACAACTCCCGACCGATATCCCATACCAAGGATTCAAGATTTTACGTTCAGACTACACGGAAAGAAGATATTTTCAAAAATTGACATCAAGAAGGCCTACTACTGGATACCGATGGCTAGCAAGGAAGACATACAGAAAAGTGCCATAACCACACCTTTCGGGTTATGGGAATTCAAAACTATGACATTCGGACTTCGCAACGCTGCACAGACATTCCAACGATTTATGCATCAAGTATTCCGTGGATTGGACGACCTCACATTCCAGTACATCGACGACCTATTGGTGTTCTCAAAAGATGAAGAAGAACACAAGCGCCACTTACATCAAGTTTTCAAACGACTCGAAGAATACGGATTGAGCATCAACACTGAAAAATGCGAGTTTGGAAAGAAGAGCCTTACTTTTCTTGGCTACATTGTAACGGAGAAGGGCATTCAACCAACGGAAGAGAAGACAGACGCCATATCGTCGTTTCCGAAACCAAAGACCGTCGAAGAGCTGAGAAGATTCTTGGGAATGTTAAATTTTTACCGAGACACCCTACCTAAACAAGCGGACAAACAACAAGAGCTCAACAAGTACTTACACAACACAAAGAAAAAGGACAAAACACCCATCACATGGACACCAGAAGCGGAGGAAGCATTTAAACAATGTCGCGACAGCATCAAAGAAGCGGCCACATTGTCACATCCGATCCCGGGAGCACCACTGCACATAATGACGGACGCCTCGGACAAATGCATGGGAGCAGTACTACAACAGATGCAGGAAAACGCAGTGAAACCAATAGCTTTCTTCTCGAAGACACTTAGCGAAGCCCAGCAGAAATACAGCGTGTATGACCGCGAGTTACTCGCTATCTACACAGCTACGAAGCACTTTCGACGCTATATCGAGGGACTCGAAACGATTATTTACACCGATCACAGACCACTTACATACGCCTTGAAGAAACCACCGAGCAACAGCGATACCCCTAGAAGAGACCGACAACTTCAATTCATTAGCCAGTTCTGCACAGAAATCAAGTACATCAAAGGAGAAGAAAATACAGTCGCGGACACTTTATCAAGAGTCGAAGAAATTACATGCACTTCGGCGATCGACTACAACCGACTCGCTAGAGATCAAGATGAAGACAGGGAACTCAAAATATTGAAAGCAAAGGCCAACCTGAAGTTTGCTACAATGAATCTTCCAGGCGTCGCGCTACCTATTACATGCGAGATGACCACAGGAAAGCCGAGACCGTACCTACCTACTTCAATTCGCGAAGTGGCGTTCAAAGCGCTTCACGAGTTAAGTCACCCAGGAATACGAAGCACAAGGAAACAGATGACATCACGATACTTTTGGCCCAGTATGAATACCGATGTTGCGCAGTGGACAAGGACGTGTCTCGGATGCCAAAGAAGCAAAATTACACGTCACACTATCACCCCACTAGGACAGTTTCAAGACGCGGGAAGATTCGATCACATACATGTGGACATCGTTGGACCATTACTACCATCGGAAGAGAACCAATACATCGTTACCATGATAGATCGTCGAACCAAGTGGCCGGAAGCAGTACCAGTTCGAAATATCACAGCAGAAACAATCGCCAGAGCAGTCTACGAACACTGGATATGCAGATTTGGTTGCCCATTACGCATCACTACGGATCAAGGACGCCAGTTCGAGTCAACACTATTTAAAACACTGATGACTAGATTGGGAGTGGATCGCCTACGTACTTCAAGCTACCACCCACAATCAAACGGACAGGTCGAGCGATGGCACAGGACATTGAAAGCAGCATTGATGGCACGAGGAACTACCAACAACTGGACACAAGAAATACATACCGTTTTGTTCGGATTGCGTGCATCTCTACACAAGAACACCGACCTGAGTCCAGCCCTGTTAACTTACGGAGCAACATTAAGACTACCGGGAGATTTTTTTACGCCGACGAAAACGAAGGAAAACGAGCAAGAATTCGTGAAAAGATTGACGGAAACAATGGCATCACTAGCACCAAACGAACAGAGACATCGGCAAAATCGCACACCATTCATACACAAGGACCTGGCTACGTGCACCTATGTTTTTCTTCGTGACGACGCAGTTAGGAAATCGCTTACGCCACCCTACCAAGGACCATACAAAGTCATAGAGAGACAAGAAAAATGCTACAAAATACAACTACCAAATCGCACCACAGTTGTGTCCATGGATCGATTGAAACCGGCATATCTCTACGAAGAATTCTCGACGCAGAACGAGCCTACAACAATAGAGGAACCAGCACCAGCGGACCCTGAACCAGTACCAACAAGTCAGCAGAAGCAAGCTTACATCACACGATATGGCAGAGTCGTTCATCGTAAAGTACGATTCACTTGAAGGGGGATAATGTAGTGTAGAATAAGTTTTAGATTAAGTAAGTAGCATAATTAGTAGTACAATAGGTAGGAAATAAAATCTTTTAATGTTTGTAGTTTTACGGTAATAGGCTAGTACGTAAGAACATATAAAATATAGTAAATTAGGAATAACGCGCGCAACCCCGCGCGCCCGCAAAGCCCCGCGCGCCCGCGCCGCTCTGCGGGCCTGCGAGCTGTGCATGTTGCGCGGACCAATAGCGAGGCGCGAGCCGTCGTCGTTGCGGTCTTGCCTGGACCAACGGAGTACCTACATTTTTGTATAAAAGGAAGCCCAATTTTGGAAATAAACACAGTTTACTTTTAACACTCGTCTCTTAATCATCTCCTGAAGTAGCTCCAACACACTCCCTACAGTACTTACCCTGAAAAATGAAGATAACCTTACAGAGCTAACATATGCATTAAAACAAATCAATTGGGACATCGTTGGCCTAAGCGAAGTAAGAAGATTGGGAGAAAGTATTACCTCACACCCAGACTACCTATTCTACTACATAGGAGAGACCCCAGGCCTTCATGGGGTTGGATTTATAATCAAAAAACATATGACAACGTATGTTGAAGGATTTATAGGAATTTCGGAACGCATTGCGATGATGAATCTGAAACTACCAGGATACAAAGACTCTTGGTCTATTATACAGATTTACTCGCCTACAGAACAATCAAACCTGGATACAATAAATACATTCTACCTAGCTCTGAACAAAGCAATTCAAGAGCACGCTCATAAGAACATAATAATATTGGGAGATTGTAATGGCCAAATTGGAGAAAGACGACAGGGAGAAAACGCAATTCTAGGACCATTCGCATACAGTAGCAAAACCAGAAGTAGAAACGGAGAAAAAATCACAAACTTTGCATTAGAAAATAACATGACCATTCTAAACACCATGTATAAAGGGAAAAAGAAAAAAAGGTGGACTTGGATCTCGCCTGACGGCAAAACAAAAAATGAAATTGACTTTATAATGACCAACAGAAGAAACTACTTTACTAAGTTTACCGTCATCAACAAACTCAATTTCAACACAAATCACAGACTGGTCAGAGCTGAACTGAGAGTACAGCAACCAAAGAAGCCTAGACCAAGACAAGAAATAAAAACTACAATGCTCGGAAAACATCAAGTCGAACAAATAGCAACCGCACTTAGAGATGAATTTAAAGACTATGAAGACAACACGAAGGAATTAGGAACACAAGAAAATTACAACCGTTTGGAGAATATCATTACAACACAAACACAACTTATAGCAAATTCCAAAACAGAGCACAAGAAATGGTTAACAAATAATACCATAAAACTATTAGAAGAAAGAAAACAATTAATTAATGGAAGAGACACACAAGACAGAAGAAAGAAATTATCGGAAATCAGCAAAGAAATTAATAACAACATAAGGAAAGATAGGAAACAAAGCAGAATGGAAATTATAGAAAAGTACATTGCCAAAACGGGTGGAATCAAAAAAGCGTACAAGGAACTACAGAACTCAATGGACTGGATTGTGAAAATCAAAAACGATAGAGGTAACTGGAACCTTCGCAGAACAGATATATTAGGGACAGCTACATCATATTATAAGAAACTTTATAAATCTAACAGTCTACGAGACGAAATTGATTTGATGGATATCTCCAACATCCCGAAGATCCTTCCGGCAGAAGTCGAAAAAGCTATAGATACCCAAAAGGAAGACAAGGCACCAGGACCCGACGGAATAAGCAACGAAATCCTAAGACAGAGCAAAGGAGCCGTGTTACCTATCCTCACAAATATATTCAACGATATCATAAACACCGAAATCATTCCCCAACAATGGACTGAATCAAACATTATCTTACTGTATAAGAAAGGGGATAAGTACGACATTGGAAATTACCGCCCTATCAGCCTGATGTCCAACATATATAAGATTTTTGCTAAGATTATACTAAAACGGATTGAAAGAACACTAGATGAGCATCAGCCTAAAGAGCAGGCAGGATTTCGTAAAGACTACTCGGTGATCGATCACATCCATGTAGTGCGCCAAGTTTTGGAGAAGTACAATGAATATCAGCTTACATACTACATTGCCTTTATCGACTACAGCAAAGCTTTCGACTCTCTACTACACGTAAAAATATGGGAGGCACTAAGAGAACAAGGAGTCGAACATAAATACATCCGAATAATAAAAAACGTATACAGTCGTAGTACAGCTAGAATTCAATTAGAAAGAAAAGGTGTTCCGTTCAGAGTAGAAAGAGGCGTGAGACAGGGAGATCCCCTATCTCCAAAAATATTCTCAGCGGTACTGGAATCCATCTTCAGGAAACTGAATTGGGAACACCTCGGGATAAACGTGGATGGAGAATCGTTGACGCATTTGAGATTCGCTGACGACATAGTGCTTTTCGCCAAAACATCAGAAGAATTAAGCAGCATGATAATAGATCTCGCTTCTGAAAGCGAAAAGGTAGGACTTAAACTGAATCCGCAAAAAACTAGAGTCATGACAAATGGAATTAAAAATACGATACAACTAGGAAACGCCGAAATCAGTTACACCAACGAGTACATCTACTTGGGACAGCTAATAGCGCAAGAAGAACCCATGCGCAAAGAAGTAGAGAGAAGAACTACAAATGGCTGGAAGAGATACTGGAGCTTGAAAGAGGCCATGAAGGACAAAAAACTACATATTAACATAAAAAGAAAATTATTTAACACCTGTATACTACCCGTTCTTATGTATGGCTGCCAATCATGGGCTCTAACCCAAGAAATGACAAGCAAACTAGCAACCTGTCAACACGCAATGGAAAGGAGTATGCTGAACATCAAGAAGTCCGATAGAATAAAAAACCATGTCATCAGAAATAGAACAAAAACCATAGATGTAACATTGAAAATCAGAAGACTTAAGTGGAGATGGGCGGGCCACACAATAAGAGGTTGTGACAAATGGAGTAAAATAATAACAAGATGGTACCCCAGAGAAGGTAAAAGGAAGAGAGGTAGACCGCAGAAAAGGTGGGACGAGGACATAAGAAAAGTGGCAGGAGTAATGTGGAACAGAGTGGCTCAGGAAAGATCAGAATGGAAGAGGTTGGAGGAGGCCTTTGCCGATTGGCAAACAGATTTGCAAAAAACAAGCAAGCAACAGATGCTAGATTTAGTTTAACTTTAATTTGTGCTATATATATTGTCAATAGATTTAAGAAATCTGAATAAAAGGCTATATTATTATTATTATTATATGGAACCTTCAGAAAGTAAAAAATCGGAACAACAGCGAAATGTTAATAGTACACGTGCTCTAAATTAGGTAAGTTGGTCACAAAACGTCTACGACGAAATTTGGTCAAGGTCTCCAATAAGCCTAAATACCGAACGCATAATATAGCCATAATAAATCCAGCCACAATTTCCCTAACAGTACACGTAATAGCTTATCGCTGGCAAAGGAGAGCTTAGAGCTGGCTATTACTTTTTACATTTAAATAATTTATACTAATATTATAAAGAGAAAAGTTTTGATTTTTTGTTTTTTTGTATGTTTGTAATGGATAAACTCAAAAACTACTGAACCGATTTCAAAAATTCTTTCACCATTACCAAGCTACATTATCCCTGAGTAACATAGGCTATTTTTTATTTTGAAAAAGTAATAAATTATTTATAAGAATGACGATAGTTTGAAGCAAGGTGTAAAAAATTGCTAAAAATTTTGCTTTCTTCGTGTGCGCTACAAAAACTATTGAACGGGAATTTTAACGGGAACGGGAACGGAAGACAACATTTGTTAATTCTAAAGCGATACGAAGTTCGCGGGGTCAGCTTGTATAATAATAATTATATTGGTGAACATTTCATACATTGCCATCTAGCCCCAAACTAAGCAAAGCTTGTACTATAGGAACCAGATAACTGATAGAATACCTGGACAAGACACGATTTTAGAGCCCAGAAGTGGTGTGCCCAGGGGTGTAATTTAAAGCTTAATATTTCACAAACGGCTCCCCTAATCGAAAAGTTGATTTTCACAGTCCGGCACAAATTTTAAACCCGGACTACAAATGAAACCCCTCCCGGACGCCCTCTAAACTAGGACAATTCCGGGGAAACCCGGACGGATGGCAGCCCTATGTTCATCACACAAATGTTTATCTTGGGTGGGAATCGAACGTAGAGTCACTACCAACTGAGCTATGAGGCGAGTCATAAGACACATGTTTGTTGATTTGATTATTTATAATCTTTCATCGATTTTCGCTGATTATAGACTTTCCCTATACAATTTATTTTATTAGAGGCTCATAAAAGGTTTTTGTATTGTTACAGCGCTAGTAGAAACATTGGTCCGGAAGGCGCGCCCGAGAACGACTCGACGCAGCCCGCAGTTGATCTGCCAAGAACGAGAGATGGCGAGATTGACTACGATGGTGAGTTCTATATCTATATCTTAAAAAAAATATAGATGGAAAGAAAGAAAATAAATTCATTCAACAAACAAAACATGAACTACCCTATACATCTTCAAGGATCTGAGAGCCTGGAGAGCTAAGATTTTGGTTTTGAGTATGTGTACTGTGTACCATACTTGGGGATTACAGTCGTGATCCTATTTTATAAAAAAATTACAAAACATGAAAAACCTTGAACAACAGGAGAGTAAATAAATTATAAAAAGAGAAAATATAAAAACCGGCCAAGTGCAAGTCGGACTCGCGCACGAAGGGTTCCGTACCATTGTATTTCTCTTGCCGCTATAACAACAAATATAAAAAAAACAATAAAATAAATATTTAAGTGGGGCTCCCATACAACAAACGTGATTTTTTTGCCGTTTTTTTATAGAAAATGGTACGGAACCCTTCATGCGCGAGTCCAACTAGCACTTGGCCGGTTTTTTTATCTTGCTAGTGCCCAAGGATGATTCAAACTATACTAGTATGCAACATGTAACTTGTGGTGATAGAATAATATTTACATACAATGAAAAGACCTTTGATGCACTATAGGTTGGTTTAAGTGTCGCCGCATACGGGCCACACTGACAGCCACTAAACGCCGCTACACGTCCCTCGCGCGATTACTTACCCCTCTCCCCCTTACCACAAGAAGCGAGAAGTGGCGACCGTGTGCGTCGAGTCCATATAAAATGTATGAAAACTACAGGAAATATGCCAGTGGAGGCGTTTTATGATTGTCTCCGGAGGCCCGTGTGCTTCTAGGTTATTTGTTTGTTGGTGACGTAACAGAGCTAAATCTGCAAGACAATGCTGCTAACATTCAGAAACGCCACTTGCGCTGTCTTGTTTTATACTACATACATAAAATCATGTCTGTTTCCCAGAGGGATAGGCAGAGAGCACGGCTTTCCACTTGCTGCGATCCTGATATACTTGTTTCGCTTCATTCACTCTCATCACATTCCTCATTCATGCTCGTCGGCCTTTTTTTGCCTTTTTTTCAAAACCAATTCGGTCCAAGAAAATACGCCGAGGTCTTCCTCTTCCGATATCCATGCGCCATAAATACCTGTTTTGTCAATCTTTCTTCATATGAACATATGAATATAAGCCTAAATCTTCCTGGTTAAATTCTCTAAATCAGTGATCTCCAAAGTGGTCAATATCGACCCCTAGGTCGACGACTACCAGCAAGGCGTCCACGGTTGTGGAAAAAAATGAGATGTCTCTGACAGTGGATCTCATTTTGGCATGTCAAATTTGCATACCATGAGTGTTGGTCGCAATACACATGGTCTACGAGACAAAATAGTTTGGGGACCTCTTCTCTTTAATGTTGATAAAACCCGTGTCAAAATCGCATTTAGCACCTCTGAAATAATAGGTATGCGAATGTCGTATTCCAAGCTAAAACGTAAAGCAATTAGATTAGTGTAGATGAGCTATTCGTCAGAGTTTATCGAACTAAATTCTAGCAGCGAAACGAGGGCATGCGGGTCTAAGTGCCTGTGCACACCGCGATTTAAACGCGCAGTCGACGCGCGTTTGTAGCGATACAAACGCAATACGCACTACACACACACGTCTTAACTCCACTTCTTTGAAGCTAGGTGAAGCTACGCCGGTTCCTCGGGACCAAGCCTAGAAGAATCAGGCAACAAACACGGCTTGGGGCCTGGGGCCTAGCATTTATTTGGATGATCTTTTTCGTAAAAACTATGTAGAGGTATAGTGTAGTGCTATGAAACAACTAAGACAAAATTACCCTAGTGTGTGATCAGGACTGTTAATCCTCAAGTACGGTAGACATCCTTTCAGATCTCCAGGCGCTCATATCCTTGAAATCTATATATAGGGCAGGTCCAAACATAATTTTCTTTTCACATGCCCCTATTAAGCACCAGTTAACATTCCATACGCAACAAGTTGCATGTTACATGTACGGAACTGATATTGTGTTGTACCCTACGAGAATCCCAATTTTTCAGCTGGTAACCTACAAATTTGTTTGCAGCGTTATACGAAGATGAGTCAGACAGCGACCTCGGTTCCATGGAGAACCACGGCTCAGTGGTCACCCATCTGCTCTCGCAAGTCAAGATTGGAATGGATCTCACAAAGGTAAAATAATTAACCTTACAACCTTTTAAATAAAATATTGGTGGACATTTTACACATCGCCATCTAGCCCCAAACTAAGC
Organism: Hydriomena furcata; assembly: GCA_912999785.1. NCBI lineage: Eukaryota > Metazoa > Arthropoda > Insecta > Lepidoptera > Geometridae > Hydriomena > Hydriomena furcata. The sequence continues at coordinate 12,048,787 of OU538837.1, forward strand.
AAAGCTTGTACTATGGGATCTAAATAACTAATAGAATACTTATATACTTTTTTTTTGTAAATACATACACATGATACATACTACCACCCAGACACAGAGCAAACATCTATGTTCATCACACAAATATTTGCCCTAGGTGGGGATCGAACCCACAACCTACAGCGCTGAAGGCAGAGTTACTACCAACTAAGCTGTGAGGCATCTTTAAGGTGATGCTTGAAATTTTTAGTTTTCTGGAATGCAGAATCGTTTTTTCCCAATAACCGCAAAACATACAGTTTAGTTTTTTATGACAAAGTTAACTTAAGGATTTAATCTAGATAAATTAAAAACAGAAACACGATTGGTGAAACTTTTCTCGATAGATTTATTTTCCAAAGTTGGCTCTTTAAAATCCTTTTTTTAGTTTTTGCTTAAAACTATAAATAGCTGAACAGTTCATTTTAATATAATTCGTTAGATAATTATACTAGCTACCTAAATTAAAGACAGCTTCGTTTTAAATTTGATAGTTTTCAAGATAATGCGGTTTTATCACTGTTTCCGTCTTATCCAGGTAGACTCAGCCCATACAAAAAAAACTGGCCAAGTGCGAGTCCGACTCGCGCACGTAGGGTTCCGTACTATTATCAAAACGGCAAAAAAATCACGTTTGTTGTATGGGAGCCACCCTTATATATTTATTTTATTCTGTTTTTAGTATTTGTTGTTATAGCAGCAACAGAAATACATATTCTGTAAAAAAATTAACTGTCTAGCTATTACGGTTCATGAGATACAGACAGACAGACGGACAGACAGACAGACAGACAAACAGACGGACAGCGAAGTCTTAGTAATAGGGTCCCGTTTTTACCCTTTGAGAACCCTAAAAACAAAAATTTCAAGCATCACTTTAATACCTCCGTATAATACACAACACGCTCACAAAATTCGCACTCTCTCTTTATAATAGTTAAGATTCTTCTCTATTTAATTCAACAAAAAAGACGTCAAATCTAGAACTTGCTTCTTTCGTCGGTTGTGAATGTTCTTTGGTTCCAGGTCGTGCTACCCACATTTATATTGGAGAGGCGATCGCTCCTTGAAATGTACGCGGATTCCTTTGCACATCCTGACCAGTTTGTAAAGTAAGTGCTTCTACTTACAAATATTATGTTGTAGGTACCGACTTAGGTACTTCGCGGTGTCAGGTAAAGCTGAAATTTTGCATTAAAAAAAAACTAGCAAAAAAAAGGATATTTAAGAATAGTAATATTTTTTTTTATAAATGCAGTATCGTTTTCTTTTCAATAACTGCAAAACATACAGTTTTGTTTTTTTATGACAAAGATTACTAAGGATATAGATAAATTATAGATAGAATACGATTAATTAAACTTTTCTCGATAGATTTATTTTCCAAAGTTGGCTCTTCATAAACACTCGATTCGTTTTTAATCAAAACTATGAATAGCTAAACAGTTCATTTTTATATAATTCGTTAGTCTGAGAGGATGTCTACCGTACTTGGGTATTACAGTCGTGATCCTATTTTTTTTTTAATTCACAGAATTGTTGATATGCCGACGCCCCGCGAGCGAATGGTGCAAGTTGTTAGGTGGTACCTCAGCTCGTTCCATGCTGGTCGCAAATCCCAAGTCGCCAAGAAACCCTACAACCCTGTACTGGGCGAGCTGTTTCGATGCCACTGGGACATGGACGATCCGCCGCAACACTCCGATAAGGTATGCAACATATTAAACTAAAAAATATATACATAAAAAACCAACCAAGTGCGAGTAGGACTCGCACGAAGCGTTTCGTACAAAAAACGACAAAATAACACGTTTGTTGTATGGGAGCCCCCCCTTAAACATTTATTTTATTCTGTTTTCAGTATTTGTTGTTATAGCAGCAACAGAAATACATCATCTGTGAAATTTTCAACTGTCTAGCTAAGCAAGAGATACAGCCCTGTGACAGACAAACGGACAGCGAAGTCTTAGTAATAGGGTCCCGTTTTTACCCTTTGGGTACGGAACCCTAAAAAAATCAACCCTCACCATTTCTTTCCAGCAGGAAGTTGGCGAAGGTCCAGTACCCTGGTGCAGTCCGGACCAGCTCTCGTTCGTAGCGGAACAAGTGTCCCACCATCCGCCGATCTCTGCCTTCTACGCGGAACACGTGAACAAGAGGATCCAGTTCGATGCTTGGTTGTGGACAAAGAGCAAGTTCCTCGGCCTCTCTATCGGAGTACATAATATTGGCAAGGGCGTGGTTACGTTGCTGGATACTCAGGAGGAGTACACTCTGACTTTTCCTAATGGATACGGCAGGTAAATACATACATTCATTCATTCATTCATTCATTTATTTATTCAAACATTCATTCATGAATGGATCAAACATTAATTCATTCAAACATACATTCATTAATTCATTCATCCATTCTTTTTTAAATTCATAACATTCATTCAGTCATCCATTCATTCATTCAAACATACATTCATTTATTAATTCATTCTATTATTCATTCATTAATTATTGATTGATTGCTCATTCATAAAACTCATTAAATAAATTTATTCCAGTGAATTGCCACTTCTATGTCTCTATCAGTAAATACTGTTTTGAGTAAGGTAGTGTAAGCATTAATTTACCAACCGACGAAAAAAGGAGGAGCTTCTCAATTGGCCTCACAGCTCAGTTAGTAGTAGCTCTGCTTTCTGCGCTGTAGATTGTGGGAGAAATATTTGTGTGATAGACATTGATTTTTGTTCTAAATCTGAGTGGTATATAAAAAGAAAAGTCCTGACTCACTAACTAACATAATATATAAGCGGACAGCGGAGTCTTAGTAATAGGGTACTGTTTTTACCCTTTGTGTACGGAACCCTAAAAACAATTCAAAGAAACTTAACTATACAACACCGCCTATTTGTATAGTTTAGTTTAAGTAATATTAATAATAGTAGTTTATAGCTAAAAAGCGATCTCTTCCAGACAGCCTTGGGATGTAGTGAATATAATATTACTTAATCCTTTCAGATCGATCCTGACGATCCCGTGGATCGAGCTGGGCGGATCGGTGTGCATCGAATGCGTGCAGACAGGTCACAAGGCGAACGTGGAATTCCTCACGAAGCCCTTCTATGGGGGAAAGAAACATCGCGTCACATGCGAGGTATTCTTTTATATTTGTTCGTTATCGAAAAAAAAACCAGACAAGTGCGAGTCGGACTCCCGCACGAAGGGTTCCGTACCATTATCTATAAAAAACGGCAAAAAAGACACATTTCTTGTATGTAACCCCCCCCCCTTAAATATGTATTTTATTCTGCGTATTTGTCGATTTCATACAAATGTATGTAATGTTTTTTTATTTCAAATTTAAGGTGTTCGCTGGTACTGAGAAGAAACCCTACTACACAGCACAGGGGGAGTGGAACACCAGGGTTGATGGCAGGTGGACAGAATCGGGGGTAAATAAAAATGAGTTTATTGAAAAATTTCTTATAAGTATATAATAAAAAAAACCGGCCAAGCGCGAGTCGGACTTGCGCACGACGGGTTCCGTACCATTATCTGTAAAACCGCCAACGTTTGTTGTATGAGAGCCTTTCATTTTATTCTGTTTTTATGTATTTGTTATTAATCAGGTAATAGCGCGCTGGTGCTCGATGGTTCGAAAGATTTTACAAAAGCTTGAATTTAAAAAAATATTTTTCTCTAGAAAACTTTATATTCTTCCAGCGCACAGAAGTCGTGTTCGAGGTGTGCGCGATGAAGGCGCGCAAGAAGCGTGTGTCGCCCGTTTCGAGGCAGAAGGCGCACGAGTCGAGGAGGGTTTGGAGGCATGTGACATGCGCATTGCGAGCACTCGACACGGAAGCCGCCACAGCAGCTAAGAGGGCCGTGGAACAAGCGCAGAGGGACAGCGCCAAGATTAGGGACGCCACAGGGGACAAGTGGACCACGATGGTACATATATTTCTCTCTCTCTTTCTCTCTCTAACTTACTGACTGGCTTCACACACAGTCGATAGCAATTCGCGACGCCAACGTAGACAAGTGGATCACGATGGTAGATATATTTCTCTCCCTTTCTTTATCTACCTCTTTCTCTCTAGTTACTGACTGGCCTCACACACTTGATAGTAGTTCGCGACGCCCTCGATGACAAGTGAATCACGATGGTAGATTAGATATCTTTCTCTCCCTTTCTTTCTCTACCTCTCTCTCTCTCTCTCTCTCTCTCTCTCTCTCTCTCTCTCTCTCTCTCTCTCGGTCTCTATGTCGGTTTAAAAAATAAATAAATAGGATCACGACTGTAATCCCCAAGTACGGTAGACATACTTTCAGATCTCCAGGTGTTTAAATTCTTTGAAGATGTCTAGTGGGGGTAGTCAGAGTCACGTCCAAACATTACATTTGGCCATTGCCCACATTTTGCAGTAGTTGGCATTCCATATGTTTGTGACAGGTTGCAAGCCCATCGCCGCTTATAAGAATACTAACTGGCTTCCTCACGATGTTTTCCTTCACCGTCTTGAGCACGTGTGTTTGATGCGCATATAAAAAAATCCATTGATGCACGCCACGACCTTCAGATTGAAAGTCGAGGTAACTTCCACTGGGCCAACACGGCGTAACGTCGGTTTAACGAGTACTATTCACGTTTCAGTTGTTCAATCCGAAAGGCGAGGACGGTTGGGAGTACAGCGCTCCTCTAAAAAAACGCATCGAATCTACCAAAGGCACGCCACAGCACAAAGTCTCCGAAAACGCGGAAAACACTAGATAATCGACCCTAACTGCCCTAATATAAGGTAGAAACTCCTATGACAATCAGACCCGTAGAAAACTTCTAAATAAATAAGGTAGAAAGTTCTATAGCACAGCGAAATTACTCTAAGATGTAAATTTGTAAGAGGTTTGTATATATGTTTGCGTTTCGATTTTGAACTCTAAATGAAATGGTTTTAGGTAGAAAATTGATAACACGGATCCATGTAATTGTAGCAACGACGCGCACTTTGTTAAAACTGGGCCTTATTATAAGTATTAACTTAAATCTGGTTAAACTTAATGTATTTTATTGATTGGGCCATTGCAAACCGAAAAAGCTAAACTTGCCGAAATTGGTGGAACTAAGTATTTGACAGTACGAAAAATAATATGTACTTAATCTATGTAAATTATGGCTTCAAAAAGCGTTATGGAGTAAAATAACTTGAAAATAAACAATAATTTATTTAAAAAACCCATAATTAAAATTTTCTATTTTTAAACGCCAGTCACGTGACACAAAACGGTCAGGATGGTGATGAACGGTGGTCGAATCGACGATGATGATGATGACGTAACATGCTTGAAAAACTTGACGTTTGTTTACTTGTTGACAAGCATGTGACGTCACAGAAACTAGTGCGACGTCATTTGCTTAAAGAAGCGTTTTTTGCGGGTTACTTAAATTGTCAATATTTCTATTTTCTATTGCCAATACTTAACAGAATTGAAAATAATATTTTTTATGGGTTCCACAGTCACTACTGAATAATCTAAAATGGTTTTTACAATCTTGTCAAATAGCCCATTCATTTTTAATATACAGACATTTTTTTTTGTAAAATACGATCTTATACTCTTCAATTTAAAGTCTAAATTAGCGTAATCTCATAATGACAGTTCTAAAACTTTCTAGAAGATTTTCTCTAGAAACTAGTATATTATTGATCAGTGCATTTTTTCATTCCTTCCTATACCATCTAACTAGTGGGTGATTGAAAACTATGTTTATAGAACTATTCACATTAGTGAGTGCCATTTCCTAAGGTGATTATAAAGGTCTTACTCATGGTCTTCTCTTAAGATGAGTAATATTTTTTTTAATGAACGCCGTAGAATCGTTTTTTCTCAATAACCGCAAAACATACAGTTTTGTTTTTTATGACAAAGATAACTTAAGGATTTAATCTAGATAAATTATAGACAGAAACATGATCGGTGAACTTTTCTCGATAGATTTATTTTCCAAAGTTGGCTCTTCAAAAACACTAGTTTCGTTTTTAATCCAAACTATGAATAGCTAACCAGTTCATTTTTATATAATTCGTTATAATATACACATATACTTACACAGTATATAATAATAAACAAAAATATTAGATTATTTGTAATCAGCCAGGAATCTGCCATTTTTTAATGGTCGTTGGACTTGTGGGAATGTTTGTGCGTCGTCCGAATAAAGAAAATGATTACAACTTTTGTTTTAGAATAAAAACTGTCGTGACAGTTTTCGTGCTCACGGTGAAGGAAAACATCGTAAGGTAACCAGCTAACATTATTATTTACAACTAGCAGTCCGCCCCGGCGTCGAACGGGTGTAATAATGTTTTATGGGTATTTTTTTTACACCTTGGATTACATTATCTAAGTTTTCATACGGATCCCTAATAGTTAGATATATGGTATTCCAGATTTTTTTGTAGATATTGATGTCCTCTATAAAAATGTAGTACATCACTTTGCTCTATTGTCAATAGTTTTTGCCTCTTTGCAGCGTACGCGATATAAGTTTTTTTTTGGATTTTTTTTCACACGTTGGGTTACATTATCGAAGTTTTCATACGGATCCCTAACGTTTTTCAAAATATTCTATAGCCTATGTTCATCAGGGATAATGTAGGATTCTAATGGTAAAAGAATTTTTCAAATCGGTCCAGTATTTTCGGAGCCTATTCGATGCAAACAAACAAATAAACAAACAACCAAATCTTTCCTCTTTATAATATTAGTATAGATCTGGCACCTATCGAATGCTAAATATTGCAAAATGTAGGCAGGTGCCAAATGTTTTGTTTGGACATGCCTGACTACCTACTTTTTTGTTTTCTTTTATTTTCTGGATGATTTGGAGTTGAGCAGCTCGAGTTAATAGGACAGAAAATGCTCGTTGCTCGTGAACGCGATCTCTATTAAGGTTATTTTAATTATATTCCTTTTGTAAATTTTCAATTCTTTTTAAATGGCCTATAGCCCTATATAATGTAAATAAGCAATAATGTAAATAAAATATCATGCTTTTTATTTAACTTACTTTTTATAAAAGGTGACATCACACTAGTAGCCCTGTTAAAAGAATTCTAAATTACTGTCGCTATCGAGTATCGATAGCTATTCGTATGGAATCCAGATAAATTATAGACAGAAACATGATCGGTGAACTTTTCTCGATAGATTTATTTTCCAAATGTTTTCTTCAAAAACACTAGTTTCGTTTATAGTCAAAACTATGAATAGCTAAACAGTTCATTTTTATATAATTCGTTAGTAAATCATACTAGCTAAGTAAATTATAGACAGTTTCTTTTAAAGTTTTATGGTTTTCAAGATAATCAGTTTTATCACTTCCGTCTAATCCGGGTAGACTCAGCCCAAAAAACCAAACATTTCACATATCACATTAACCTTTTAGTTTACACATTTAAATTGAAATCAAGTTAACTTAAAGGTTTTTTTTCTTGCTTCTGAACTATCAAGCGGCTGGATAATGAACCTGTTTTACAAATTTTACAATTGTAATTTTATTATTTTATTGTATATTTTTTAATCATTGCTTATTTTTTGTGAAACACACGAAAAGTTTGTAGTAATATATGAAAATGTATATAATTTGGTAAAAAAAGCTCATCCAAAAAAAAATGTTATACCCACATTATGTCGTTATTTTCTGTACATATAATGAGTTAATGTTATTTTAAAACAATGTTAATAAATAATTATAATAAGCGCGCTAAATTAAAACAAAATTCATTATTAAATCATTATGATATAAGCGCGTGAATTCTAAATCAGAAATGTAATGTTAAAATAATTCTTCTCCGCAAGGTAAACTAGATAAATTCTTATTTCGAATAAAACTACGTTCTAACCGACGCGATTCGACAGTAGCTGTGAAATTGGTGGCAATTATGTTTATCATGTTATGGCTTTCAATGCCATTTAATGGCCTTGAAAGCAGTTTAGGCACATAGATTCTATAATAATTACTATGAAAACACGTTTGTTGTATGGGAGCCCCACTTAAATGTGGTATCAGAAATACATCATCTGCGAAAAATTCAACTGTCTAGCTATCACGGTTCATGAGATACAGAACTGTGACAGACAGACGGACAGCGAAGTCTTAGTAATAGGGTCCCGTTTTTACCCTTTGGGTACGGAACCGTAAAAAAGACAATGCCATTTTAGTCAACACCTTTTTACATGCTGAATTTACGTAAAAAATAAGTTTAAGTAAAAATAAGTTTTAGAACTTTCACTTTGTAGTTACTCCAATTTAGACTTTAACGAAAAAGGAATAAGAGCGATCGTATTTTAGCCAATTTGTAGACCCAAACAGAATTGCCACCATTGTTTAGTTTTCTTCCACTTTTGCACGGGTTTGCACACCGCAAGCGTAAATATTTGCTTAATTAACGTTTTTGCTCGTTTCGCAGCATCGGTCGCGACTGTTTGACAGCAAAGCTTGACATTACTTCTACGGGGTTAATGTAAATTAATTTAGACGTTGATGTATTAGGACAACTCTGCTAATTTACTGAACTAAGTGCCGATTCGGACTTGCCACTGACTACTAAGTTGGCTTCCGTGGTGAGCGTCACACGGAGACAGTCACGAAGAGGGTAGAGTTGTTTAATTATATAATATAATTTTCCCCACAAATTATTATTATAATAGTAAGAATAGTAAGACTGAGTAACGTGAACGAAATGAACTTCGATTGTAATAGCACGTGCAGAAATTATTGTTCTATCACATAGACTTACATTATTTAATTACATAGTTATAAATATCATGTTGTATATTTAAATAAAATATAAATCTTTTATCAGTATTTTTATTTTGAATTTGAATTCAGAACGGTAAAGAAAAACATTGTAAGGAAGCCTTTACGAAGTAGATAAATGAAAAACAGATAAGTATTCATTGTATAAGTATATTTCAATTTTACATTAACCGATTCGTTGCTGATGGCACGACAGGCGTGTCATCAATGGTTTTAACTAGTGGCTTATGACACGATAGGCGTGTCATTTTTTCCTCGATTGTAACACCCTCAGATTAAGTTTTAGAAAAGTCTGCCCAGAACGAAACTATACAGATTTTCCACGTAGATTACGCCTGTTGTCTTAGCCTCTCAATATTGCGTGAATTCAACAGTTCCAGGGATTGACAACCTTTTTAAATTGCGTTCTTATGACACGATAGGCGTGTCAATACTGAATACTTTAGCCACCTCTCAAGGGGCGGACCTCGCGGCGCTTAAAGCGCTGGCGTGGCAGACCTCTGCAGTGAGCGTACGCTGAGCGTCCCAAAGTGGGACGCGCGACACGCGCGCGACATATTCGCAATTATCTCGTTAGAATACCTATTGACACCTTTATATATTTAGATTCTCCATGAAATTGTCTAGGGATTAGTAGATAAACATTCAGAAGTTAGGCTATGATAATTACACAAGGTTCGTGATAAGTACGAGAAAAAGTAAATTCCGAGGAGGGTTGTAAAATATGATGTATTTTGAAAAACCAACAATTTTTATGTACGGCAGGTCTTTTATTTTATACTTGGAATGTTTATCCGTACAATCAAAGTAAAAAACAATACCTTTTTATGAAGATTATTCTGACAAAAATATTTTTCTCAGAACTATAAATAGAATTCATGTATGTGTGTTGTACTTGGATAAGCAATTATAAACCTTACTTCAATATGCATACGGATAATATTTCTTAAACTAGGTAAACGCAAAGATCGTGGCAGGCGCAGCAATAAAACGTGCAAAAGAGACAGCGCACATCAGTTTCTCTCTCGCACTTGCACTGTTTATGGGTGACGTCACACAGATGCAGAGATGTGCGTCGAAAGAAAAGGTTTGAAACATCTGAAAAAGTAAAGTCACTTACCTTCCATTTCAGGAAAAACACTTAGTTAACCTCTTCAAAACCAATGTAATTAACGTATCGTGCCGTACACTCCCGTGGTTTGATTCCAACTAAACTTGAAACAAGTCTTGACCAGTAAAAAAGCAAAAAAAGCATGTAGTTTTATACACATGGCTGATGGCACGCTAAGCGTGCCATGGACTTCTATGGCGCTTGACACGCCAGTCGTGTCATAGAAAATTTGTTCACAGCCCTGGTGAAAAGTTTTTCAAAATGGGTGCAGCAACGAATCGGTTAATATACTTAAGTTGGTGGCGATTATTTTGTGGTAGGGGAAAGTGTGCTTGCCACGGACCTGCTAGGAATGGAGTTCCTACTGGGCCCAGAGGTGATTCGGCAACCCGGCGACACCTGCTCTCCTAGTGGGGGCGGAGAGATGAAGAAAACCTCCATAAAAAAACCGGCCAAGTGCGAGTCGAACTCGCGCACGAAGGGTTCCGTACCACCCAAAAACGCCAAAAAATCATGTTGTATGGAGCCCCCTTTAAATATTTATTTTATTCTGTTTTTAGTATTTGTTGTTAGAGCAGCAACAGAAATACATAATCTGTGAAAATTTCAACTGTCTAGCTATCACGGTTCACGAGATACTGCCCTGTGACAGACATACGGACAGACAGACAGACCCCTTTGGGTACGGAAACCTAAAAATACGGGATGGAGACAGCGGTTCGGCTGCCGATACTAGCGACCTTCGTTGGAAGAGGCAGACTTACGCAGGCTGCCCCATGAGGGGCGAGAGGTAGCCCCTACCAAAGAGGACTTTCGGTTCCGAGGGTGGTCTGAACAAGGGTTCCGGCTGCTCGTAAGCGGATCCGGGATGGCGGCGGTCTTTTGGCAAGTGCCGGCGTGAGCTGCGCGTATGCTGGTTCCGGGCGTGGCTATGGGTGCCATTGCCGGGACTGTTCTCTTGGCAAAATGCGAGAAGGACGCAGGTGCGTTCCGTAGGAGATCCCGGGGCCCCTCGAAATGCATTGAGGCCGGCCAACGTGGTGGTTTTAGTCGGTACGAGTCCGACATACCCTTCTTTTTCCCCCGAGAAGAAGGTTGAGGGTTTCCCAAACATTATATTTGGCACATGCCCACATTTTGCAGTAGTTAGCATTCCATACGTGACAGGTTGCAAGCCCATCGCCGCTTATAAGAATACTAACTGGTTTCCTCACGATGTTTTCCTTCACCGTTCTGAGCACGTGTTTTTGATGCGCATATAAATTTTACGAACAAAAATGTATCAGTTTAAGTCAGAGATTCATTTTTAAAATGTTCCATTAACTTAGATTAATGCCGATGTCTCTCTGGCCGTCTTATCACTAGGCGGATGGTGGTCACAGGTGTATCGGCACCTTCTTCGCGTCAAGAATTTTCTCCTTCTCCATCTCGTTGGGATATGTGATCGATGGACAGGATAAGCCTACCTTTAGCTAGGTGTCAACATAACTTTCCAGGTAGGTAATACATACATAAAATCACGCCTGTTTCCCAGAAGGGTAGGCAGAGATCACAGCTTTCCACTTGCTACGATCCTGACATACTTCTTTAGCTTCATTCACTCTCATCACATTCTTCATGCATGCTCGTCGGTTTAGAACACTCTTGACCCGGCCTTTTTTCAAAACATCATCAATTAGGTAGGTAATAATTAAACAAAATAACCTTTGAGTTTTAGGATGTCAAGGTTCAGTCACCACAACGTGTAGTTTTTGCCATTAATTTATAATATTGTTCCGTAGTTGGTTCGGATTACTTTTAATTGCTCCAGAATAATCAGAAACGATATGTCACAGTTGTCGTTATCATGTCGGATGCCAAATAAAGGATCCTCTTTAGTACCCTGGATCGGGACCCCCAATTCTTGGAGCTCTTTATAATAAACACCTCTTTTAATGTTTCTCTGTATACAATCGCAACTGCATTACCGTTTATGAGGGCTTTTAGTTTCGTGAGCATTGACTGTTTCCCTTTATCGGCAACTGCTACTACACCCATTTGGTTCTGTATCCCAAAACATACTGTCTTCTCAGTGACGTGTAAGACGTCTTCCGAACGCCATTGCAGCGCGAAATCGTGCAGTTCATTCTGATATCCTGATATCCTCATCCTTGGACTCCTTAATTGCGGTGACGATTACTTCAAAGCGTTCAGCAGTTTGCAACTGCGCCCAGGCCTTCAGGGATTCTGTTAACTTCTCGTATGTTGGTGTGTCGCATGACCGTTTGTGCGATATGTTGAAGACGGAGAGAACTCAGCGAGGAGGGCCGTAGAATGTGGCATATTCATTCACCCACACTGTAAGGGAAGAAGAGCGTAAAGCTATCTCATGGGAAAGCGCCGTATCAGAGGCCCAAAGGCTTAAGTAAGGCGTCTCTATTAACGACAACAGTTCTATATATTATATTGACAATTTTCTATTAATCTATATATTATATATATTATATTGACAATCTAATCTGTTTTACTTTTTACCTACCGACTACGATACTTCTGACTGACTCTGAAGTTTAGCTGTCAGCTGTCAGTCAGAATCATTTTGGATTTGGCGCTAATAAACCTGCCAATAACAAATTAAAAATTACATTTCAATTTATTGAAATAAAAATGTAATCTCAAACAAAACATAATGCTTCCGGACAATAATCTACTTATTCAGCTAATCTGTTTCAAAAATGGATTTATACATTTTGTTGCTACTGTTTTCCTGCCGACAAGCTGCTGGCCTCATACCTCCTAAGTTCCAATGGAAGGTGGTAGACTTCGCGTGGGAGGGCCAAGCTCGGGAGGCAGCTGTCTCCGGCGGAGACTATATTCCCGAGAACAACATGCCGACGGGCTTGGCGAGATGGAAAGATAAGCTCTTTGTCACCATACCTAGGTGGAAGAAAGGTACCTACACTACCTACCTACATAAGGAAGTATATTCTTAATAATAATGAATGAATTCCTGTGAATGAGACAGGTTGGCAGGCTAGAATCCCCTCATACAATAGCCACAACCACAAATTCTTTTAGGAATGTAATGAGTAAAATATTGTGAGGATGTTTGTGCCTCAATCACGTTCAAACGGGCTTGGATATGTTCTACCTGTGGACTTATGCTAGACAGTTTTTGAAACACCTGTACCTAAACTATAAAGTGTTATGTAAGTACATAATCCAATTAATATTGAAGGTGTCCCCTCCTCATTAAACTACATCTACCTGAACGGAACCCAGCAACAACCCCTTAACCCCTACCCGTCCTGGCCCGAAGGCTTCGTCTCCCACAAGTACTGTTGTACTTCTTACAACAGCACCGTTGTGAACGCCTTCAGGGTGTACGTGGACCGTTGTGATAGACTGTGGGTGGTTGATAATGGCGTCTCTGATATGTCAAGTAAGACCTTAGATAACTACTTATATTTATTAGTTTCAAACTGGTAGGTAGGTATATTCATACTGATAATAGGAGTCATCCTTGTACCACAACAAGTAATACAATCGAAACAGTGTTATACAAGTAGGTAGGTAGGACATATTAAAAATAAAAGTTAAATGAATAACACAATAAAATAGGTACATCTAAAACTATTAAGATGTGTTCTGTCTGATCGTGAGAGTAGGTAGTATGAAAAATCTACCCAATCTAGATATTTTAACAATAAGTTTTAGAATACCTACCCAAGAATATTTTCATTGTAGAATTAAAATTATTTGCCAGTATTCTCCAATCTGCCATTGATCACAGTCCGAGTAATGCTCATGATGAAGAACATCTGAATTGTCTTGAAACATCAGCAATACAAGAAAAAACGTAATTAGCCGTATTTATAGTTAAAATTTTCATTGTACTTTATGAAACAAAAACAGAGCATTAAAAATGATCAACAAATTCCAGGCTTTTTTGCGAACTCTACCATGCAACCTTTGGATGGACAGGATAGCCTCTGAGCTACTCCGATAGAACTGCATTGATCCAACTTATGTTGAAGGTTTTGTTCACAGATGATATAAAACAAATAACCGAGCCGGCTATTATGATTTTTGACCTGAACACGGACACACTGATTCATAAATATGTACTAGCAGATGATGTACTGCGGGACTCCTCTGTTTTGACCAGCATTGTGAGTAACAGGTATTACATCTGGCCCTGCTGCTCAGCAAGCGTTTTTCCACCGTTGTGGGCACTATGGGCATGCCCACAACCCTAATAGACTTGTGACGTTATAATTTTATTTATACAATTATAATAGTGTTGTTTTTGGGGTTCCCTACCCAAATGGTAAAAACGGGACCCTATTACTAAGACTCCGCTGTTCGTCTGTCTGTCTGTCACAAGGCTGTATCTCATGAACCGTGATAGCTAGGCAGTTGAAACAACATGACCGTTAAAACGGCTTGGCGGGTTGAGATACTTAGTAGAAGAATTTTTTTCTTATCTAGATCTAGGTATTGTTATAAATCCACTTTCCAGGTGGTAGACATAACCGGTAAAGTCAAGAACGGCACCGAAACATTTGCGTACATCACAGACATGGGCTCCAACGCCATCATTGCGTATAGCCTGAACGCCAACACGGCTTGGCGGGTAGAAAACCACTACTTCCACTTTGACCCTCACGCTGGGGAGTACAGGGTTGGTGGGGTTGGGTTTTACGCGAGCGATGGCATTTCTAGTGCTGCGTTGTCACAGAAGAGGAATGACGGGTGAGACTTTTGGACCATTTACATCAACACAGTGGCGGATTTACCACTAGTAGGCTGGAGCCTAGGGCGGCAAATTTGGGTTTATTTTTTCAAACATCACTATTTATTTTAGCCTTTATCGTCCCATTGCAGTACAGATGCCTCCCTCCCTTCTTGGCCAATCACTTGATTTTGCCAAATGTCTTGCAATTTTAACAAACAAACTATATAAAAAATGTGAGCCTTGTGGCGACACGCGTCGCGAAGCCAACAACCGATCTCACCCGCCGCTATAGATGTTTCACATCAAACAAATAGAATTACTATTGAAATCACCACGTACGGTAGACATACTCTCAGATCTCAAGGAGCTTAGTTTCAGAGGCATGTCCAAACATGTAACATGCCCACATTTTGCAGTGTAGAATGCCACACGTGACAGATTGTAAGCCCGTCGCCGCTTACAAGAATACAAACTGGTTTCTTCACGATCCTCTTCAACATCACTATCCTAGTGAAATATCAATATCACGGGTAAATGCGACGGGCTTGCAACCCTGTGAACGTGTGGAATTGGCCCAAAATGTGGGCATGTGCCTAATGTAATGTTTTTTACGTGCCTCTTATTAACTCCTAGACATCTTCAAGGATCTGAGCGCATGTAGTTCTGATGTATGTGTGTTCGATCGTGATAATTTCTTTCTTGATTAAAACCACTAGGCTGCTAGTCTAAATTTCACAATAGCGCGTATCAGGTGCCGTGTTTGTTGCCTGATACTTCCAGGCTTGGTCGCGAGGAACAGGCGTAGCTTCACCTAGCTCCTAAGACGTTTCAAAGTGATCCTTGTAATTTTATTTAATTAATTAGGTAGGTACCTACCCTTTGACTTGGTGTGAGAGATTATTGTTTTCAGATATCGCGACTTGTACTTTTTTCCAACATCCAGCACGAAACAGTTTAAGATGTCCACAAAATTGCTGAGAAATAAGGACGTGGCGAGTGAGGACATCTTCAATGGCGTTCAAGTAGGTTTTTTTTATTGGTGAACATTCACACAACGCCATCTATCCCCTAACTACGCAAACCTTGTACTATGGGAACTAGATAACTGATACTTACCCTCGTATTCAAGAACGACACTATGAGAACACGCACCCACAGTGGACGAAATCTTTTTTTAATAAACATCACTTTATGTGTTGAGCGGTACTATGGCGCAAGCTACCGTGTGCCTTGTGAGCTCAACTTTGGCTAGAGGCACACGACATTGTGCCTAAAAACACTGACACATAAAGTGATTTTTATGAAAAAAGATTTCGTCCACTCACTTTGGGTGCGTGTTCTCATAGTGTCGTTCTTGAATACGAGGGTTAGACACTTTTTTTTGCAAATACATATAAAGATATAAACACCCAGACACAGAACAAACATCCATGTTCATCACACAAATATACTTCCTGGGTAGGGATTGAACCCACAACCTACAGCGCAGAAGGCAGAGCTTACTACCAACTGAGCTGCGAGGCCAGTCAGGTTACAGATACTGTCATGTCCTGTAAAATTTGGGCAAGTAGGTTATAAAGGGACGTAGATACCTCTAACTAGGTAGGTACTTCCTCTAAATATCCGGATTTAAGCGTCTGAAGATTTTAGAGGAAGACTACCGTCCCAAGCTGGATTAGGTACTGTCGTGGTTCTATTGCTATGTACCTTTTGTAAATTGTTACCTACACCGGTTACTTTTTAGGGTTCCGTACCCAAAGGGTAAAAACGGGACCCTATTACTAAGACTTCGCTGTCCGTCTGTCTGTCTGTTTGTCTGTCTGTCTGTCTGTCTGTCTGTCTGTCTGTCTGTCACAGGGCTGTATCTCATGAACCGTAATAGCTAGACAGTTGAAATTTTCACAGAATATGTATTTCTGTTGCTGCTATAACAACAAATACTAAAAAACGAATAAAATAAATATTTAAGGCGGGCTCCTATACAACAAACATGATTTTTTTGCCGTTTTTATAGATAATGGTACGGAACCCTTCGTGCGCGAGTCCGACTCGCACTTGGCCGATTTTTTTCTTTTTATTTACAGATTGTCGGTGAAAGAGGGCCTAAGTCACAAGCTACGGCCTGTGATATTGATCCACGAAGCAATGTTTTATTTTACACACAGGTACTATAGCGAAAGTAACTCTGTCTGTCTGTCTGTGACGTTATCACGGCCAAACCGCTGGGCCGATTGTGATGAAATTTCATATAGAGATAGTTTTAAGTCTTGGGACGGGCATTTAGGATACGTTTTCCCAAAATGTTCTTTTTATTTTGCTAGTTTCAAAGTTTTACTATAAAGTCGATTTCCTAGATTTATTTATTTAATAAATTTTATTAAATTATTTTTGGTTTATTTGATTTTAGGTGAACAAGAACGGCGTAGGCTGTTGGAATACAGAAAAACCATTTAATGAGGAAAATACGCCAGTGGTTTTTAGCGATTGTAATATGCTGGAGTTTCCGAACGACATCAAGGTAACTGAAACAATGCTGTTTTCTAGAATAAAAGATTTAAACTTGATATTTTTACAATCTAAAATTTAAAATAAATTTAGACTTTTGGAAATTGATATTATGAAGGTAGGTAAGTAAGGTACCTACATGGTGTAAAAATGTACCCACCTATCAAGACCACTCACGAAAACTATGGGGATATTTTGTAAAAACATGATTATCATGTTATGATATTCAGCCCAATATTTATTGGTAGGTACTGAATACCATAATACCTACGCTTTTTATGCTTTTAAGCACCACATTGTTACGCTGTTACTGTTACGCAGAAGCGTAGGTATTATGGCATTCAGTACCAATAAATATTGGTATGAATATCATAACATGATAATCAATCATGTCTTTATAAAATAGCCCCACTGGGGAGGAACAGACCATTTAAGTAAGTATTCCAATGAAGTGGTTACAAAAATCTAAGGAAAAAAAACCTTAACAGGTAAGTACCTATAAAAGGTAATAGGTAACTGCTTTTTAAACCTATATCCACCCTAATTACCTAGGTGATTAGGGTGGATATAGGTTAATTAACTAGAAAGTGGGTATTTAATTTACCTTTCTACTGTTTTCTGAGGTGGATCAAGAAGGCAACCTTTGGATACTAAGCGACCGTCAATCCCGCTTTCTCTACGATGTCATTGACTACAATGAAGTTAACTACAGAGTGCTGACTGCGCCAGTAGCCAGCTTCATACAAGGCACGGCGTGCGAAAAGCAATCTGCGCTTGGGAAAGCGTTCAGTTTCATGAAACGACCTAAATCTGCGAAAAGTTGCACTAAAATAAAATAATGGTAGTAAATAAAACGTGTTGATTTATTTCGTTCAATAGGTCTGACCTAATCTGCCCACCTACTGGGGAGGCAGTTATTAGGCCCCATTCAAACCATTTACCTACTAAATAACAGAAAATGCATGATTAAACTTTCGTCAGGCTTTGTAGCGTAGCGGGTAGACAACATTCCACTGATTCGCATTGTGGGTACGCACTTGTGTGACATTATGACGTTATATGCGTACGAATACGAAACCGACCTGAGGACTCATGTACCTGTACCTCATGACTTTAGTGCCCACAATGTGACAGACAGGCTACCAGCCTGAGAAAGAACGAGCGCGTATCTCGACACAGCTGTGCAGTGTGCATTACCCCAGCAAAATGTTGGCTCTAATCAGGATTTGATGTATGCAGTAATATAGACCATGGTTTCGTGTAATTGTGACCGAATTTTAGAATTTGGGTGTCCACAGGCAAAAAACATATTAATTAAATACACATTCTGCTGCGGTAACGTTACCGCAGCAAAATGTTATCGAAATAATGGATGTATCCAAAAAGTAATTAGTACGTTGGGTAGCTAAAATTTGTGTGCGCTTATGAGCCAAAAATTTAACTCTGTGTGTCCAAGGACTCCAAAGATATTCAGGATTTTGTTAAGTATGGCGAAACTTTAAAGTCATTTTACGAGAGTTTTACATAAGTGAGAGAACTGATATGTTTTACACAAAAAAGAGTATTACAACAGCTAATTATTTTGATTTTTTCAGCGAATTACAGCGAGTGATTTCAGAAATATAAATGAAAACTCAAAACAAACCATAACCGACAAACCCGACTAACAACGAAAGACACTTACAAGGTGGCGCTACGGTACATGATGGCGACCTTCGCACATTGTTCGCACTATAATGAAGTAACTGATATTTACCATAGTACAACATGTTCTGGAAAATAGTAGCGCAATGTTTTCAGTGCCATCACGAGCATTTTATTAATAATCTATGTAGGTATAGACCTGCAGGCTTTATACCGTAAAAATCGATCTTCGTTTTTCGATTTTTATTAAGTATCTACCAACCTACCAGAGCTCTAAACATTGATCGATCAATGTACTACTTACTACTACTTACTACTACTACTATAGTATTACTACTACTACTACTATGTAACTACCTTTGAATAAAGTCGAGGTTTCTACTAGTGGCCTATAAATTCATGTTTAGTTATAAGTCGAGGTTTCTACTAGTGGCCTATAAATTCATGTTTAGTTATACCTATAACTAAACATGAATTTATAGGCCACTAGTAGAAACCTCGACTTTATTCAAACAGCAACATAGGTAATTATTTTTAGGTTACCTTTATATGACGCATTAAAATGCATTGTGGGTTTTCAGGCAAAACCCGTCAAATTTATTTCATAGTAGGTAACTATTATGAAATAATATACTTTACGTATTCAACTCTATGGTTCTTTATTAGTTACTATGAAATAAGTAGTTACATTGATCGATCGACTTAATAAAAATCGAAAAACGAAGATCGATTTTTACGGTATAAAGCCTGCAGGTCTATACCTACATAGATTATTAATAAAATGCTCGTGATGGCACAGAAAACATTGCGCTACTCTTTTCCAGAACATGTTGTACTATGGTAAATATCAGTTACTTCATTATAGTGCGAACAATGTGCGAAGGTCGCCATCATGTACCGTAGCGCCACCTTGTAAGTGTCTTTCGTTGTTAGTCGGGTTTGTCGGTTATGGTTTGTTTTGAGTTTTCATTTATATTTCTGAAATCACTCGCTGTAATTCGCTGAAAAATTCAAAATAATTAGCTGTTGTAATACTCTTTTTTGTGTAAAACATATCAGTTCTCTCACTTATGTAAAATTCTCGTAAAATGACTTTAAAGTTTCGCCATACTTAACAAAATCCTGAATATCTTTGGAGTCCTTGGACACACAGAGTTAAATTTTTGGCTCATAAGCGCACACAAATTTTAGCTACCCAACGTACTAATTACTTTTTGGATACATCCATTATTTCGATAACATTTTGCTGCGGTAACGTTACCGCAGCAGAATGTGTATTTAATTAATATGTTTTTTGCCTGTGGACACCCAAATTCTAAAATTCGGTCACAATTACACGAAACCATGGTCTATATTACTGCATACATCAAATCCTGATTAGAGCCAACATTTTGCTGGGGTAATGCACACGCTGTGCACTGTGCAGACAAGACAACGTTAAGTTCATGATCTGTCAGTGTCAAACGGTAAGGTAAGGTGACGTTTAATGTTCCAGGCTTGTACAACAAAAACAAATATTCTAAGCATTGTGTGCTCGTGTCTCTTTCAGATTCGGTAAAAAAACGAAGTATTTTTTCTAAATTAAGCTTTGACTTCATAAATAATTCTGGAACGATTGTATTGCAAAATCCTGAATTCCTGATGTCACTGTGTGTTGTGTTTCAATTTCCAATCAATTAAATTTTGATTTCTGAATTCATTCACCTCCACTTCTCCGCGGGGTGATTTGTGTGAGGACCTTGAGTTTTGTTATTGAATAGAAACTACTAGTTAGGTCACTGAAAATGGCAACAGAAGAGGAAATTATGAAAGAGTGCTCCGCGGACAGCGAAGTAAGCGCAGTAAACAACGAAAAACGTATCGGATGCGCTCATTATAAGCGCCGAGCTAAGTTCGTGGTGAGTTTCTAGCTATTGGTTCATTGCTTCTCTTTAACTAGTCGTCGACATTCCATTTCCTTAGAATAAAATATGTTTTCTGAACAAAGATAGGTCAAAGATCTGAGCTATATTTACAAAACTCATAAAATCTCAAGTAGGTAGGTGATGAATCGCTAAATTATACAAAGAACACAGCTTTCTTTTTGCGCCACATGTTTTTCTAATCGTGTAGTAATGATTACTGCCAAGTTTAGTCATACATTGATTCTAATTGACTTCCTATTGATAGCAAATAATGTAACCTCTATTCTATTACTGATTTATGAACTGGCCTAGATCATTAAATCCTTGGAACACTATAAAAAACAGTTTTTAGATAATCATGAGGCATGGTCTACATAGTTCTTGGAGACATGAAGAGCTTTGTTCTAGGATCTATTTTTAAAATTATTTTCTTGTAGCACTCTTTATATTAAGGAACAAACTGCACTTGTCCAGTAGGTGGGCGTTGGTAGCTGCGACATAGTTTTAATAACTACTGCAGTTATCATTGTTTCTGTAATTAATGTACCTTAACTTACTAGCTGACCCGTGACAGATGTTTTTCTGTCAAATTTCAATAATCTCATATAAAAAAAGCAATTTTAGGCAAAAAAAAATCCCTCTTTACTTGTAGTCATAAAATAAATTATGAATTTTGGTAGAAAGCATCTAATTTAGTAGTCAAAACTAATATCAGATTTTTTTGAAAAAAAATTATGAGTATTGAACCTTTTTGGTAGAATACGTTGCTTTATTAACTATAACCCCCGTATTCAGGAACAACACTATGAGAACACGCACCCACAGTAAACAAAATCTTTTTTCATAAACATCACTTAATGTGTTGAGCGACACTGTGGCGCACACTACTGTGTGCCTCTAGAGCTCAACTTTGGCTAGATTTCGTCCACTGTGGGTGCGTGTTCTCACAATGTTGTTCCTGAATATGAGGGTAAATGTTTTCAGTTTGTGATATCAGATTTTTTGCACACCAGCGCCATGTATACCAAAATCATCCCTTTTGCGTTTTCCTATCATTTTGGGGGTGTTTTTCATATCTTAACCTCTGAAAGTAGTCAATTTTTTATTTGGGCATTTTATCTACATCAACATCAAATTTCATCTTAATCCGTTTTGTTGTTTAGGCCTGATTGAGGCACAAACATACAAACAAACTCACAAACTTTCACATATAATATTATTAAGATTAAGATTAATAAGATATTAGGATAGGATTAGGATTCTGAAATAAACAATTAAATTATTATTCGTTTTTCATACCATATTTCAGACACCGTGCTGTAACAAAGTATACATATGCCGCTACTGCCATGATGAGAATGAGCAACACTATTTCAACAGGAAGACAGTGACTGAACTGATCTGCACGGAGTGCGACAAGCGTCAGAGAGTTCAGGAGGAGTGTGAAAACTGTGGTGTCAGGTTTGGGAATGTATGTTCTTAAACACTTATCATTTACAAGGTTGTAAAGATGTGTTGGCCGAGTGGGTGGTACCTCGATTTTAAATCCTAGTCTTGGGTTCTAATCCTAGCCGTGCATCAATGTATTGTTCCGTTCGAAAAGTTTATAAGCTAAAACATGTGCTTAAAAAAGGTGAAGGAAAACATTATGAGGAAACCAGTTAGTATTCTTAAAAGCAGCAATGGGCTTGCAACCTGTCACATATGGAATGCTAACTACTGCAAAATGTGGGTATTGTGCCAAACGTAATGTATTGACGTGATTCTGACTATCCTTTAGACATCTTCAAGGGTCTAAGCGCCTTGAGCTCTAAGAGTATGTGTACCGTACTTAGGGATTACAGTCGTGATCCAATTTTAGGATAAATGCTTGTATGAAACTTGGGATTTGTTGTTTTCCAGTACACCTGCCTAATCTGCAACCTGTTTGATGATGAAGATAAGAAACAGTACCACTGCGAGGGATGTGGCATCTGTCGAGTGGGGGGCCGCGACAGGTTCTTCCACTGCGAGAGATGTAACATGTGCCTACCTGTGCAGCTGCAGAAAGCGGGACATAGAGTGAGTTTTCAATCATCTTGTCTTTTTAGGGTTCCTTAGGGTAAAAACGATCCCTATTACTAAGACTTCGCTGTCCGTCTGTCTGTCTGAAGTTGGCTGTAGATGTAGATATAAATAATAGACTACTTTAACATATGAAAAACATCCTAAAAACGATAAAAAAAACGCAAAAAAGATGATTTCTGTATTGATGCAACAAATCTGATGTCACAGACTAAAAATATTCAGTCTTTTCTATTCGATTATTTAAATTTGACAGGATAACGTCTGTCACGGGTCGGCTAGTTATTTATATAGATTAGGATAGGATAATGTTTGTGTACTCAATATAATGTTATTTGTCAGTGCGTAGAGAACGTGTCTCGCTCCAACTGCCCCGTATGCCTGGAAGATATCCACACTTCTCGCATTCCGTGCCACATTCCCGATTGCGGTCACTTACTGCATCGGCCGTGCTTCGAACAGCTGTTGCAGAGTGGCCATTACGCCTGCCCCACTTGCCAGACGAGCATGATTGACATGATCAATGTGAGTGTAATTAAGGTGCTATGTGACATTTTTGACATGGCTGAGTCTACCCGGATAAGACGGAAAAAGTGATAAAACTGCATTATCTCGAAAACCATCAAATTTAAAAAGAAACTGTCTGTAATTTATTTAGCTAGTATGATTATCTAACGAATTATATAAAAATTAACTGTTTAGTTAGCTATTCATAGTTGTGATTAAAAACGAAACTAGTGTTTTTGAAGAGCCAACTTTGGAAAATAAATCTATCGAGAAAAGTTTCACCAATCGTGATTCTGTCTGTAATTTATCTAGATTATATCCTTAAGTTATCTTTGTCATAAAAAACAAAACTATATATTATGTTTTACGGTTATTGAGAAAAAACTATTCTGCATTCATTAAACACATTAATTACTCGCCTTAATAAATATTGGCGGACTTTACACTGCGCCATCTAGCGCCAAACTAAGCAAAGCTTGTACTATGGGAACCAGATAACTGAATTAAATAGGATTACTACTGCAATCCTCAAGTACGGTAGACATCCACTTAGATTTCCAGACGCTTAGATCTTTTGGAGATGTTTAGTCGGGGTAGTCAGAGGCACCTCCAAACATTATATTTGGCGCATGCCCACATTTTGCTGTAGTTAGCATTTCATACGCGACAGGTTGCAAGCCCATCGCCGCTTACAAGAATACTAACTTCCCTCACGATGTTTTCCTTCACCGTTTTGAGCACATGTTTTGATATAAATTTTTCGAACAGAAAAATCCGTTGATGGACGCCGGGATTCGAACCCACGACCTTCGTAATGAAAGTCGAGGTACCTTCCAACACGGCATTTAATGGAAATAAGACAAATAACTGAACTGCTGTTTTCATTTATTAGTTTCTAGATGTAAAATTGTGACGTCACACTTGGGAGGGTGTCACAAAGGTCATAAAAACATGATATTAGTGTGACGTACTTTGTGAATGACCTCAAGTTAGTATTCCATACGTGACAGGTTGCAAGCCCATCGCCTACAATAATACTATTTTTTTTTATAGGATCACCGAAAGCCGTGTTGGCCGAGTAGGATGTACCTCGACTTTCAATCTGAAGGTCGTGGGTTCGAATACCGGCGTGCAACAATGGATTTTTCTGTTCGAAAATTTATATGCGCATCAAAGACACGTGATTACAACGGTGAAGGAAAACATCGTGAGGAAAAACTAGTTAGTGTTCTTGTAAGCGGCGATGGGCTTGCGACTTGTCACGTATAGAATACTAACTACTGCAAAATGTGGGCATGTGCCAAATATAATGTTTGGACGTGCCTCTGACTACCCCCACTAGACATCTTCAAAGGATCTAAGCGTCTGAAGATCTAAGAGGATGTCTACCGTACTCGGGGATTACAGTCGTGATCCTACAAGAATACTAACTGGTTTGTTACTTGTATTATTGCAGTTGTGGAACTACTTGGACTCTGAAGTGGCAGCGACACCGATGCCACCGGAATACGCAAACTATAAGGCAACAATACTTTGCAAGGATTGTCATAAGGTAACATTTTGTTACTAGCGAAATTTTGTTACGTGCGAAATTTTGTAAATGTAACACATATTGTGCAGATTTTTTTTTACCAACAAAAAGAGTAGATCAACTCAATTCGATGCGTATTTTATTGGTAACATCTTGTTACAAGCGAAATTTTGTAAATGTGTCACTTTTTGTACATTAAAAAAAATATTTTTTTAACCGACTAAGGGAAGTTCTCAGTTCGATGCGTATATTTATATTTTTGTTTTTCTTTTAATGTATAACGTATATTTTTGCTTGATGAACCGATTTTGATGATTTTTGATGTCTAAAAAGATGTTGAGTCCCATTTAACAATTTATAGACTAATATATTTAAAAAACTTATTTCTACTCTTGACCTTTTGATTGGTCGAAATATTTAGTGGCTTTTTAGGGTACCGTACACAAAGGGTAAAAACGTGACCCATTACTAAGACTTCGCTGTCCGTTTGTCTGTCCGTCTGTCCGTCTGTCTGTCACAGGGCTGTATCTCATGAATCGTGATAGCTAGACAATTTTGAAATTTTCACAGATGATGTATTTCTGTTGCCGTTATAACAACATATACTAAAAACAGAATAAAATAAATATTTAAATGGGTTCCCATACAAAAAACTTTTTTTTTTTTTGCCGTTTTTTTTAGATAAGGCTCGCGCAAGAAGGGTTCCGTACACCCTTCTTGCGCGAGCCTGACTCGCGCTTGGTCGGTTTTTATTTTTCTTTTAAAAACGTGTTTTTTTTTAATTTTCAGCTTTCAACTGTCAAGTTTCATGTGGTGGGATTAAAATGCCAGCATTGTGGAGCATACAACACCTGTCAGACTAACGGATTCCAGAAGTAAGTTAATTTAACTTGCACGGTTCGTATGTTTGTTTGTTTTTGTGTCAAGTTGTCCATTAAAATTTACAAACCATTTTTCGAACATTTGTTGGTATTTAAACTGAAAAGTTGCATACACCTTTACTTCTGGTGACGAGCTGATCTGATGATGGAGTAAAGTAGTACGGACACTCACAACGGAACTCCTTAGTAAATACTTCCGATTGAGTAAAAACTTTTCTAAAACCTTAAAAATTCATGTCAATTTCCGATAACAATGTTAATATGATGGCGCTGGTGCTCGATGGTTTAAATTATCTATATATTATATAAAAATCAATTGCTGTTCGTTAGTCTCGCTAAAACTCGAGAACGGCTGAACGGATTTATCTTATCTTGGTCTTGAAATGTTTCTAGGGAAGGTTTAAAAGGTGAGAAAAATTCGAATAATTGCCGGGAAAACCCTAAAAACAGCCCTATTCTTTTTCCCATACAAAAGTTTTCTAACTAAAACGTGGGGAACGGGAACGGGAACTTAAGACAACATTTGTTAATTCTAAAGCGATACGAAATTCGCGGGCTCAGCTTGTTTTGAATAATTTTTTTTTCAACAGAAAACTCAAATCAATTATTATTATCCTTTCTTTAATGCTATGTAGAGCTCCAGTGTGGTGATGGTATAGATGACTCAATTTATTTTAACTTTCAAAATGGCAAAAGCTAATCTTCTAGTATGTCAAATTTGTATTTAACGAAACGGCTTGACCGATTTTTGTGATTTTGGTAATTTATTTGTTTTTTGATTTGGACTAAAAAATACTATACACCCTTCTAGCACCAACTCACATTTTTTTAATAGCGATATTAGTATCTTTACTTTCATCAAAGCGCTTATTTCTGTGGGATTATTGAAATTTGACAGGACGTCTGTCGGGACAGCTAATTACTAATATTATTGTCACGCAGGGATTCAGCAAGCAGCACAGACGCGGAACCCAGCAACGGGCCCGCCTCATCATCATCGCCGTCATCATCAACATCGAGCGCGTCATCATCATCATCATCATCGTCATCGTCATCATCATCACGCGAAGAAGCAAACGAGCTGCCGCAGCCGAATCCGTTCGACGAGCCGCCTCAAGCATGAAATTGCCCATCTGGCTATGCCCTTATGGTTTTTGGGTTGATGATAGGTATTAGGTATAACAGACAAACTCGGAGATACTATGATATAAATGCGAAAGTAACTCTGTCTGTCTCTGACGTTATCACGGCCAAACCGCTGGGCCGATTGTGATGAAACTTCACGTAGATATAGTTTAATGTCTCGGGAAAGACGTAGGCTACTTATTATCCCAAAAAAACTTTTGATTTTCATGAATTTTAATGTTTTACGATAAAGTCGTCAAAAATAGAAATTCTGAAATTACGCGGACGAAGTCGCGGGCTCGTACAATGCCTATAGGTGTTGATGAAGACGACCACGATCGATGATGTGGAGAAAGATGGTGGATGGAGGCACTGTAGGCCTAGCTTATTGACCCGAGAGTTATCTAGCTCCCATAGTACAAGCTTCGCTTAGTTTGGGGCTAGACGGCGCTGTATAAAATTTCCACTAATATTCCTGCAGGCCTTGCTTGTTGATCCGATAAATTGATTCGTCTACAAAAGACAACAATTAAATTAGAACGAAATATAAAGCGCCGTAGTCAAGAAATTTTCAATTTTTATGTTTGACCTGACCGCGCATATCTTTTGAACTGGCGATCCGATTTTGATGATTGTTTTTCGATTGTGTCGAGAATAGTCCATTTAGTTGGGCCCATTTTTTAGGGTTCCGTACCCAAAGGGTAAAAACGGGACCCTATTACTAAGACTTCGCTGTCCGTCTGTCTGTCTGTCCGTCCGTCTGTCTGTCACAGCGCTGTATCTCATGAACCGTGATAGCTAGACAGTTGAAATTTTCACAGAATGTGTATTTCGGTTGCTGCTATAACAAGAATACTAAAAACAGAATAAAATAAATATTTAAGGGGGACTCCCATACAACAAACGTGTTTTTTTGCCGTTTTTATAAATAATTGTACGGAACCCTTCGTGCGCGAGTCCGACTTGCACTTGGCCGGTTTTTATGTATGACTAAGTCCCTTGACTTTTCGATTGGTCAGACTCTAAGATTGTCGTAGGTTTTTAAACGTAATTATTATATTGTTGAAAGTAAAAATTGCAATTTGTAACTTCAAAAAATTACTATCGCTCATACCTATATGTTAAATTTGTCAATGCGCTTGCGCACATTGACGAACGGGACGTGCAGAAGATTTAAAATT
Organism: Hydriomena furcata; assembly: GCA_912999785.1. Taxonomy (NCBI): domain Eukaryota; kingdom Metazoa; phylum Arthropoda; class Insecta; order Lepidoptera; family Geometridae; genus Hydriomena; species Hydriomena furcata. The sequence continues at coordinate 12,076,790 of OU538837.1, forward strand.
GATCAATTGAATTTAATAAGTATCCAATTGAAATCTATAATATAAAAATAAGTCGGGTTTTCCTTCCTGACGCCATAACTCCAGAACGCACGAACCGATTTCCACGGTTTTGCATTCGTTGGAAAGGTCTCGGGCTCCGTGAGGTTTATAGCAAAGAAAATATAGAGAAAAACAGGAACGGGAACGGGAACTTAACACAGCATTTGTTAATTCTAAAGCGATACGAAGTTCGCCGGGTCAGCTTGTAAGTTATATATTTCAATGCTCGGTAATCACGCAAAACTGCGCTGCGATGCTCCGAGGCCAATCACCGTCCCGTCCGAAAATGTGCGCAGGCCCTAAGTTAATTACTATCGCAATGTTAAATCAAAATTGAGTTTATCCGATTTCAGTGATTGTGGTCTTCGGATAAAAAGCGCTACGCTATATCAGGACTGTATCTATGGAGTGTTATCCAAATCGGTTCAGCCGCTAGTGATTGAATCACAAACTCCAAACTTGATATTACGAGTTTTATATTAGTGTTGTTGTAAATATGTTTATAAAATCTTATATTTGTATGTTTTAGTAAATAAAGTATTTGTTTGCTTATTATAAAATCTAGCATAATTTTACAATTAATGGCTGCTACTTTTGTATGGTTTTCGGAAAGTGAGTTTTTTTTTAAATTTCGAAATATTACTCAACTTTTTATATCCTTTTTTTTGTAATTAATGCCTTTTAATTAATTAATCTGTGTGTGAAAGTACTTACTTGTACCTACTTGGGAAAATCCACAAAGATTTAATAAGAAATTTACACCTGTTGGATAGGAGCCGTACCACAAACTGAAAAGTAATATTGTTTTGATACTCTAGGAACTTACGGTATGGACCCAGGTGCGGGTTCAAATCCCGCTAGGGTGGTAACATTTTGGGTTTCATAGTCTTTGTTTCTAATTACAACCAGATATTTCCAAATTTCCAGCCATAAAATTAGTTTCGGTATGTAGTTTACATTGTGAAGATTGTAATTATTTTACAATACCTTTCTTATTCCAAATGTATATTAACTATTAAAGTTGATATCCGTCCACTAATAAAACTTAAATTAATTAAGGCATACACCAAATAATAGGTTATATTATTAATAATTAAAATGAGAGCATAATTAAGGAGCCTAAGAACAAAAAGTGACAAATCCACTTTCGACAATCTTCGTTTTAGGGTTCCGTAACTGTAGGGTAAAAACCGGACCTTATTATTAAAACTCCGCTGTCCGTCTGTCTGTCTGTCACAAGGCTGTATCTCACGAACCGTGATAGATAGACAGTTGAAGTTTTCACTGATGTATTTCTGTTGCCGCTATAACAATGGTCGCATATCAGGACTCATTCCAAGTATCTACATACTCCAAGCCGTTCAAAGAGTGACGCTCAAGTTTCCCAAATCACAACAGAATAAAATAAATATTTAAGTGGAGCTTCCATACAACAAACGTGATTTTTTTACCGTATTTTACAGATTATGGTAAGGAACCCTTCGTGCGCGAGTCCGACTCGCACTGGGCTCGTACGGGGCCGGTTTTTTTTTCTTATAATTCTCCAAATTCTAAATATATATAATTACCTAAAACTCAAAGACCTGAGTGACTGGCCTCACAGCTCAGTTAGTAGTAACTATTACTCCTGCGCTGTAGGTTGTGGGTTCGATACCCACCCAGGGCAAATATTTGTGTGATAATCATAGATGTTTGTTCTGTGTCTGGGTGTTATTATGTACATACATATGTATTTATTTACAAAAAAAAAGTATAATAAATATTCTATCAATTATCTGGTTCCCATAGTACGAGGTTTGCTTAGATTTTAGATTGAGGCTAGATGGCGCTGTGTTTAAAGTCTGCTAATATTTATTTATTTAACAAACTACAGGGTTTTTTTAATTTGCCAAAAATTGGCGAAACTGGTTTTAACTTTTTTTATTTTAAGCTAATTATTATGCTCTTACAAAATAATAGTTCTCAATATTATCTACTAGATGGCGCATTTTAGATAGAAGTACAATAATTATATTTGATAGATTACCTAACTACAATAGATCGTACTAACATTAGGGGCAAAAACCGACAGACGTTGTCCTGACAAATTTCAATAATCCCATAGAAAAAGCACTTTCCGTTTTTCCCGAAATTTACGCCACCCTATCACTTAGGGTTATAAAAAATACCCTACGATCTATTCACAGACCTACCGAATATACACAAAAAATTTCATTAAAATCGATCAAGCCTTTTCGGAGGAGTTTGGTAACAAACACTGTGTGACACGAGAATTTTATATATTATACCCCGTTTACACTCGCGTACGAGTGGCGAGACGAGCCATGAGCCCTGAGTGTGAACAGACGCTAGCGCCTCGTCTCGCCACTCGCGGCGCTCGCGTCCGGAGCGGTTTTTGGGCACGTGTCAAAGGACCTCGCGCCAGACGCGAGCGCGGTGTTTACACTCGCGTTCAGCGACGAGACACGAGGCGAGGTACGAGGCGCGAGTGTAAACGGGGTATTAGATTGGATAATATTATAAATGCGACAGTTTGTGAGTTTGTAGGTACGAGTATATATGTATATGTTTTTGCAATAAGCAATCCTAAATGACAAAACGGATTAAGATGAATTTTGCTGTAGTAGGTAGGTAGATGTAGATAAAAAAAAGATAAACAAAAGAGGGAACTTATAATCCGAAAAACAACCCCTAAATGATAAAAAAATGCAAAAAAGATGATTTTATATGTATTTAGTGTGCAACAAATCTGACATCACAAATTAAAAACATTAACACCCGTATTCATGAACGACACTATGAGAACACGCACCCACAGTGGACTATAATATTTTTCATAAACATCACTTGAGTGTTGTGCGACACTATGCGCAATGCGCATGTTTATGATAAAAGATTTTGTCCACTGTGGGTCGGAGCCTAGTTGAGCCTACTGAACGTTCTCATAGTGTCGTTTATGAATACGGGTGTTAGTCGTCGCAGTTTTGACTAATGAATGATACGCATTCTACCAAAATTCGTTATTTATTTTATCAGTACAAGGTTTGTAGGGAAAAAAATGTAAGTTGCCTGAAATTGCTTTTTCCTATGAGATTATTAAAATTTGACAGGACAACGTCTGTCACGGGTTGGCTAGTATTAGATATTCTTAAGTTGTCACTTTCATTTCAATCAAAAGATGACAAATTGATCTTTAAAGATATCGGTGGTGATTCTGCTGTTTCCAAGCTAAAGCTAAATTTTCGTAAAAACGATCGCTCTTATTCCTTTTATATTAAAGTCTAAATTAGCGTAACCTCAAAATAGACGTTCAGTTGGAAGTAAAGTTTGCTATAAAACGGTGGTTAAACCACACCATCAATGGCGAATATTATTGGTACTTTATTACAGAAACAAATGACATCTACTACTAATATAATACAGAATTTACGAATTACACAAGAACCAGTTAAGACATATAAAGACCATTGCAAACAGTCTATAGGTAGCTCAACTGTGTGTACAGCAGTTTTCATAGTATGTATTCACTGTTTATGCACCTATACCTACGCTTCTGCGTAGGTATTGTATTGGAAGCGTAGGTATAGGTGCCTAAACAGCATAAAAGGCGTAGGTATTATGGCATTCAATACAAATAAATATTGGTATGAATATCATAACATGATAATCAGATTTTTACAAAATAGCCCTGGATTAGGGTTCAGAACCGGGAAATCCCGGTACCGAAAGTACCGGGAATTCCCGGTTCTTTTGTCAGTAAAAAGGAACCGGGAAATCTAATTTGATTCCCGGTTCTTTCGGTACTTTCGGGAATTTTATTTTATAACTCGGTTGGCCTCGCAGGACTCGCCACGTGCGAAAAGTAAGAAAAAAGTGTCGCGCGTTTGACTCCAAGGTAAGTATTACGTTGTTCCTCATACCAAACAATGGTGACAGAATGTAATTTACTTCAAATACGACGTATTATCATACTCCTAATATGATTTTTGTGATATTATAAACAAAACCACAGTAATTTTAGGGGCCGGTATCTTATCTTAGCCTATATCGTCCCACTGCAGAGCAAAGGCCTACCTCCCTTCTTTTCACACCTTTCGATCTCCAGCTAAGTTGCGCCAGTCATTTAAATGACTGTCGAGATCGTCCTGCGCCATCTCCTCCGGAGTCTGCCTCGAAGGCGTGTAGTTTGTGGGGACCAATCGTTTGTTATTTTGGCCCAAAGATCGTCCGGCATGTGAGCGACATGCCCTGCTCAATCCCATTTGAGTTTGGCCGCTTTATGGGTGACGTCAACTATTTTTGTTTTGGAGCGTAATATCGTGTTTCGTATACGGTCTGTGAGTCTGACTCCTAAGATACTACGCTCCATGGCTCTTTGGTAAACCTCGAGTTGGTATCTCTCATGAGCTGTCGGGTCGGGAACCAAGTCTGTGCACCGTACGTTAGAATTGGGAGAATGCACATGTCCATAAGTCTGCGCTTATTGCAGAGTGGCAGTTCGCCATTCATAAGATGTTTCATCAACCAGAAGCTTCTCCAGGCGTTTTCGGTGCGTCGAGCAACTTCGTTTTGTTGTGCCTGGAATGAAACTATCTGGCCGAGATACACATACTCATGGACATACTCAATCTCCACATTCTCCACGTACAATCTCCTCTTCGTGCCATTGGTCATCAGCTTGGTCTTGCTCATATTCATTCGGAGTCCCACATCTTGGTCGGCTTGCTTGGTTCAGTCCTTGAAGCATATCGCCTAGTTCTGCAGCTGTGGGGGAGAAAAGGACAATATCGTCGGTGAAGCGCAGGTTTGTTAGCCTGCTATCTCCGACGACGATGCCCTTCTCAGCCCATTTGGGCTTCAATCGCTTGAACACTTCTTCCAAAGTAGCTGTAAACAATTTAGGAGAAAGCGGGTCTCCCTTTTTCTAAGAGCTGGTTAAGGGAATGGAAATAATCCGTCGTGGAGAGGCCACGGCGGAAACCCGCTTGTTCTGGTGGTTGATGTAAATCGAGCTCACCGGATATTCGATTTTCGATAATTTTCATGAATAGTTTAAAAAGGTGTGAGATAAAACTGATGGGACGATAATTGCCAATGTCGGACTTTTAACCCTTTTTATGTATGAGTATAATGGTGGAGTGGCAGAAATTATGAGGAAAAGAACCGGTCTGAAGAATGTAGTTACAAAGGTTCGTAAGGTGTGGGAGTGGTACTGGTTCTCCGAATTTTAAGGCTTCGGTGGTAACACCATCTGCACCTGGGATCTTGCTATATTTCATGCTGCAAAGCGCGCGATGAACCTCTGGTCCTGTTATCGGCTCTATATAATTTTTCTGATATATATTCATTCTTAATGTTATCTATTCTCGTCGATCTTAATTGTAGTTGACTTTTGAACCTTATCACTTGTTTTATAAATCAAAAACTGCCAAGAACCGAAAATACCGAAAGAACCGGGAAATCCCGGTACCGATTTAAAAAAGTACCGAAATTCCCGGTTCTTACAAAGAATACCGGTTCCGGAAACACTACCCTGGATCACTATCAGTCGGAAACGCTCCTAAGATAATAATAAAAATGTATGTACTTATGTAACTAGACAATATGCATTAAAAGCGGAGCGCATCCAAGCTCATAGAATAAAAATATTTAATAATTGTTTGTTATTGCTATTTCTACGTGTATTGTTTATGTTTTAATCGAATATATAAGATTTTTGTCAATTATTTGTTGTTTTGTTAACACGCTTTTATTAACTTGGTATGTATGTTGTAAGTATGTAATAACGGAATCTTTGAACGTAATTTTGACCTACTTCAAAACGTCGAATTAATTTGAAACTTACCTAAATAATAAGGACCGATGACAATACAAAAAAAAAAACAAGCACCCACTCAAAATTTTTACATATAAAAAGTTATTTAGAGCGTGTTATTTAGTTCTTTTAACTACTTATTTTACTAGGTAGGTACTTTCTACAGTAGCACTGGACTTTCAGTCCGGGTTTGAATCCCGACCGTGGATTTTTCTATTTGTAAAAATGATACCGCCTCAAAAAAACTGAAAAGGAAAACATTTGGAGTTAAAAAAAACTCATAACCCTAATAAGAGATTTCCAAACTACAGTCGCTTATAAATCCAAAAGTAAGTAACTGTCTGGCTGTCTGTCTGACGTTATCACGGCCAAACCGCTGCGCTGGGCCCATTTGATGATATTTAATTTAAAGATAGTTTAAAAGTCTTGGGATGGATGACATAGCCTATCGTTGCTGTCGGTACAAAAAGTCGTATGTAAAAACGTTAGGTTTTCAGGAGACACAAAAAAACTAATTATTATCTTATCTATGAAGTTTCTTTACAATATTTAAATGTAAATAGTTTTAGTTTTATAGCTTACATACGTTTATAATACTCCTGCAAATCGATTTACTACACATACAGCCAATATAAAAAATGGCAAAATTATGACATACGACTTTTTGTACTGACAGCAACGCTATATGTCATCCCTACTTTTTTCCCTAAAATATTATATTGTTTTTGTCAGGAATTTCAATGTTTTAGGTACTTACAATGGGTGTAGTCGTCCAAAATCAATTTGCTAGTGCAACGTCGCGGGTAAAAGCTAGTTATTACATAAATAATTAGGTATTAATAACATTAATAATTCAGCTTATTAAAGGGTAAAAACGGGACCCTATTACTAAGACTTCGCTGTCCGTCTGTCTTTCACAGGGCTGTATCTCATGAACCGTGATAGCTAAACAGTTGAAATTTTCACAGATTATGTATTTCTGTTGCCGCTTTACCTATCAACAAATACTAAAAACAGAATAAAATACGCGCTCCCATACGGGAACCCCACTTAAATATTTTTTTTATAAAATAGATTTTTTTATAGTCATGGTACTGGAACCCTTCATGCGCGAGACCGACTCGCACTTGTCCGGTTTTTAAATAACATGTTGTTTTCCATTTGCTTATCAAGAGTACGAGTATCGTAAATATAATAAAATATAACGTAAAGTATAATAAAATATTTATATTTGATGACCATCCCATACAGACCTACTTAGTTTAATACATGATCGAAAATAATATAATTATGTAGATAGGTATGGTCAGTCCAGTCATCATTTTATTTTCCTTTTCCCACATAGGTAACGTGAGGTCGTGTGCCGACCTCACGTTGAAAAACATGTTGCGAAGAGGATTTGGCCTATAAGTATTTTCCAAACGGCCGCTTGCCTGACGTTAACCATCTTTGGGAATATGTAGATAGATAGGTATAGCATGCTATTTAAATATTTCTGTATTAGTTAAATGTGTAACTCATCGCAACAATAACAATGTGTGATTAGCAAAAGCATTCACAAGTATTCACATTAAGACGAGTAGGTGTAGGTAGGTAATAAATGTTTTTGATGAACGCAGAATCGTTTTTTCTCAATAACCGCAAAACAAACAGTTTTGTTTTTTATGACATAGATAACATAAGGATATAAACTACTTGGATAAAAAATAAAAAAAAAATCGGATCACGACTGTATTCCCCAATTACAGTAGACATCCTCTCACATCTTCAGACGCTTAGATCCTTTGAAGATGTCTAGTGGGGGTAGTCAGAGCTGTAACAATATAGGTACATACATGTTGGCAATAAATCACTACATAGTATAAAGCAGTCGCTTTCCGCTTCCCGCGTATGTATGTATGTTTGCTTATATCTTTAAAACTACACAACGGATTTTGATGCGGTTTTTTTTAATAGATAGAGTGATTCAGGAGGAAGGTTTATATGTATAATACATGCATAATATAGTAGAGAAACACTGATAATTTTAGAGGTTTCTAATGTGATGTCGTAAATAAACACATTTTTTTGCGCTTACATTGCAAATGCTGGCTGAACCCCACGAGATATATCAAAATAATGTACTACAGTATTGTACACCTTAAAAAAGTCTACAAAAAAGTCCACGATGGTATTAGAAATGTCTTACGCACAGCGAAGCGGGCACGGGTCAGCTAGTAAATCACTAGGTACCTACATAGTATAAAGCAAAGTCGCTTTCCGCTTCCCGCGTATGTATGTATGTTTGCTTATATCTTTAAAACTACACAACGGATTCTGATGCGGTTTTTTTTAATAGATAGAGTGATTCAGGAGGAAGGTTTATATGTATAATAACATGCTACCCGTGCGAAGCCGGGGCGGGTCGCTAGTGAATAATAAAAACAAGTCCAGCTCTGCCAATAGATAGGTAGATTGACAGAGATTCATAGAAAGCAATTGTATTGTAAATTAAATTGTGATGTGGCTTGTCTTGTCAGAGCTTAATTAACCTGTTTGCTGTTTTAACTACTTATTACCAAACTAATAAATTGATTTGCGCATTAACACATGCTTATAATGGTGAAGGATAACATTGTGAGGAAACCAGTTAGTATTCTTGTAAGCGGCGATAGGCTTGTAACCTGTTATGTGTGGTACCTATGCTAACTACGGTAAAATGTGCCTCTGACTAACCCCTTTAGATATCTTCAAGGATCTGAGAGAATGTCTACTGTACTTGGGATTCTATTATTTATTTGGTGTTTAAAGCATTTCATATATTTTTTCAGACATTTATAAATGAAATCAATGAATCCAATAAGTGGCCTAAAATTGGAGAGTACCTTCTTGAGATAAAGCCAAATGAAATATGCAAATATGAGTCCTATGATGATATGTGTCTGAATATGGAGAGCCTGATCCCTGATCATATCACTGATGTTTTTTTTTTTTTTTTTTATTCATTTATTTATATGGACTTTTAAACAACATGTTTATGTCAGTCCTATAGGTAATTATAAGGAGATACAGCAAATTTAACTTAAAATAAACAATAACTTCTAATTCCTAATGAAAGAAAAACATTTATCCAGCTAAGATACCTACTTACCTACATAAATTAATGCTGATTGCAAGTGCGCACCGAAGTATGCGCGTATCTATACTCACCTACCAAGGTAGGAAAGTTTCTTATCGTCTGCGCGAACTTGCATCTGCCCGTACATGTAGGTACCCAGGTAGATCTCTGATGTTGATGTAAAGAAGTTGGCGATGAAAATTGAGGAGAATACAGAAATGTTTGTTAAATTGGAATATCTGGCAAGAGGGACTGATCCCCGAGATGTCAGGGAAGGACATATCAAGCTGATGTCTCAACTATCAAGATGCAGCAATGCACTTTGGAATAAGTTTTATTTTCATCGACGTAAGTTTTCATATGAATACCCACCAAACATTTATAGATGCGAAGCGTTTGACCAACTTTTGGTTAATAACCAGATTTTTTGGGTTACTAATGATTATAGGCAGGTTTTTTAAAAGCCGAAGGTCGTGGGTTCGAATCCCGGATTTATCGAAGAATTTTTCTGTTCGAAAAATTTATATACGCATTAACACGTGCTTGGTAAAGGTAAAGTAAAACATCGCGATGAAACCAGATAGTATTCTTGTAAGCGGTGACGTGCTTGCAACCTGTCACGTTTGGAATGCTAACTACTGCAAAATATGGGTATGTGCCAAATATAATGTTTGGACGTGCCTCTGAATAACCCCTTTAGACACCTTCAAGGATCTGAGAGCCTAAAAACCAAAAAAAAACACGCTTTTGAACAATACATTATTATTACATTTTTAATTTTTACATACCTATTAAATTTTTTGTAATTTTTTAGTATGGTTTTCTACTAATAGCGTGTTTTAATAAGTCCAGTATTGAACGTATATTACAGCTACATGTAAAGATTTCTTCATAGATTTGCTGGTAATGGTGCCTGTTAGTGATGGAAATATTATTCCAATCAGTATCAAGGTACGGAACTATGCTACAAAATGGACTCACTGGATGCAAGCTTGAGGCTGGCGTCATCCTCCTGTAGTTATATTTCTATAAGTACCTCCCACTTGGCCAACACAACTGACTGATTTCAAATGATTGCATTATTTTCAGAATACATTCATTTTACTGAAACAGCGCCTCTCTACAACCTGGCATCAGTAGTGAGCACCTTCTACTTGGATTTCATGCTAGATGCATATATTGTGATCAACAACGAAACAATGAGACCATTAGGCAAATTTTTCATGCAGCTTTGTCATGATGTTGGGTAGGTATTGTTTAGATAATAATACATTAATAAATATTGGGGATTTTACACAAAGTAAAATGGAAACCAGATAACTGATAGAATCTATACTAATATAGGTACTAAGAAGGTATATAATATAATAACTCTGCCTATCTGTATGTCTGTCTGTAACGTTATCACGGCTAATTGTGATGATTTTTTTATAAAAGCTTTCGGATGGACATAGGTTACTTATTTCCTCAAAATGTTCCTTTGATTGTCAGGAATTTTAATGATTTACGATAAAGTCAAAAATCGATTTCCTGAATCTACGCGGACGAAGTCGTGATTAAAAACTAGTTACTTATATACATACTAGCGACCCGCCCCGGCTTCGCACGGGTAGCATGTTATTATACATATAAACCTTCCTCCTGAATCACTCTATCTATAAAAAAAAAACCGCATCAAAATCCGTTGTGTAGTTTTAAAGATATAAGCAAACATACATACAGACATACAGACGCGGGAAGCGGAAAGCGACTTTGCTTTATACTATGTAGTGATAAACATTTTTATATGTAAATACCTACTTAAGTCTTCTATTACATTATAATTATAAAACCCAGATACAGAACAAACATTTATGTTCATCACACAAAAGTCCTGACCTTGGTGGGAATCGAACCCATAACCTGTAGGTTGTGCAGAAGCCATAGTTAATACTAACTGAGCTGTGACTATGAGGTCAGTCAATATTAATACCTAAGATTAGTAAAATACTTATATATTATAATGTTAAAACCTTTTTTGTCCATTGAAGATTGGAACATAGTTTCAACTGGTAGCTATCTAGATCAGTTGAGCAAGCTATCTAAAGACTGTTTGCAACGTCTTTAGATAGCTCATCTGGGTCTTGTGTATATTGTAATTTGTAAGTATACATTAGTATTAGATAAAGAAAATAAATAAATAAAACTTTTATTCCATTTCAAGTAAATAAATAGCCTACATAAATGTTTGTAATATCAATAATGTAGTAATCCTAGAAAAACCAAGTTAATTAGCACTAATTTCATCCAATTAAACTAAAGCCTTCACAACTATTCTACTTTGATGAGTTATTTCGAGTCAAATGGAACCTTGGACGTTTTAAGCACCAGTTAGGTAGTATTTTAAAAGCGGCGATGGACTTGCAACCTGTCACGTATGGAATGCTAACTACTGTAAAATGTGGGCATGTGCCAAATACAATGTTTGGACGTAGGTACCTCTGACTATCCCCTCTAGACATCTTTAAAAGATCTTTGAAGCGCCTGGAGATCTGACAAGATGTCTGTTTTTATTTTTAAATTATTATTGATAGAGTGAGTTGGTCGTCTAAATAATTAATATCTAATAATCTAATTTGAGCAGATTATAACTCTGTACCAATTTAATGCAACCGCATATTGCATTTGACAGGCTCCCTGGAGGCTCAAGCAGATCTACGTTCAAGAGAGCGTGTTCGAAGACTTCAAGGAAACTCTCACTGCGAAATCGCGCTCAGCCACAAGCGGAGACATTGTCATTGGAGACAAGACATTCCTCATGGAACATCTTGGAGGCGAACAGATTGGGATACCCACCCACGCTTATCGTAAAACAAAAGAACTGTTGTCGTTAATAGAGACGCCTTATCTAAGCATTTGGGCCTCTGATATAGCGCTCTCCCATCAGATAACTTTACGCTCTTCTTCCCTTACAGTGTGGGTGAATGAATATGCCACATTCTACGGCCCTCCTCGCTCAGCTCTCTCCGTCTTCAATAATTCCATGAAAGAGTTATGCGACATAACAACGTACGACAAGTTAACGGAATCCTTGAAGGCCTGGGCGCAGTTGCAAACTGCTGAACGCTTTGAGATAATCATCACCGCAATTAAGGAGTTAGAGGATGAGGATATCAGGAATGAACTGCACGATTTCGCGCTGCAATAGCGCTCGGAAGACGTCTTACACGTCACTGAGAAGACAGTTTGTTTTGGGATACAGAACCAAATGGGTGTAGTAGGAGTCAAAAATATGGGGAACCAGTCAATGCTCACGACAATAAAAGTCCTCATAAACGGTAATGCAGTTATGAATTGCTTTAGTGAAAATGAGGTGTTCATGAAGGAGCTCCAAAAATTGGGAGTCCCAATCCTGGATGTTAAGTTTATCTTTGATCGCAACTGTGAAACTCGTGAAATAAGGTTTCCAATGATTATGGAGCGCTTGAAATTAATCCGTACAAACTACGGAACAATATTCGCCAACTAATGGCAATAACTATACCGTTGGTTTTGGTGACTGAACCACGACATCACAAAACGCAAAGAATTACAAACGAACAGATTATTTTGATTAATTATTACATTACCTACCTACCTAGTAATAGGTTTTGTTTATATAATGACGATTGTTTGTAAAATTATTTTAGTATTTGCTTTTACATTTAATTAATAATTGCAGTTGTTGATATTTTAATAAGTAGTTGTTTTGAACTGTACCTATACTTAATGATAATTTAAATATTTTAGGTAAGTATATCGTTTATTTTGATAATCATTTTCTAAATTCATTATTTAATTTATAAAGTTAGTGTGTACACTAAATTGATTTATTTTGTATAATTAATTGCATGCGTACAATACTTCTGGAAGAGATGACTTTTGACTTTTGGTTGACAAGAAAATAAGTTTTTTTATTAAAAATATATTTTTAAAATCGAGCTTTTATAAATTATATTCTAGGACTCTAGTACTAGTCAAAACAAATCCAACGAGTCCAAACACGACGTAGCTATGTTGTGTAATTGAGGAGTTCCTATGGCTACTCCGAACTCCATCATCAGACCAGCTCGCTAGTACCATAATATTACACTGTTATTAGATATTCATAGGTATGCAAAGTTTTACCTCGATCCGACTATTTACTGAGGAGTTCCATTGAACAGCTCCTGACTCCATCATCAGATCAGCTCGCTGTCCATATTACCATACCATATTATTGCATTGTCACTGTAGTTACATAAGTATGTATGCTAAATTTCAGCTCAATCGGTTGAAGATAACTGCTTCAAAATTGAGTTTCAAGATTCCGCCTTAAGAGGCTCCCAGTCGACGATTGTTTTTGTTCGAAACGAAAAAAGAAATACTTCTGAACAAGCCACATCTCCTATTTTTATAAGTATATTACTTCAGGTTCCTACCTAGATTTCTATTAAGCTGAAAACATAATAGCAGAAACTTTTCACGATAAAGATATTATTTCAAAATGATACGTTTTAGAATTTATGATCGATATATTTTATATACCTACTATTAAAATCAACTTGTGATTTATTGTTAAAGATAGGTAATATGTAGATCTAGATTTCTATTAGAATAGATTTTTGATAAGTAATTATACATAATTTATATCATTAATTTATTCGAAAAGCTAAGGCGGACCACGCTCCGACGTGTGTTTGTCGTCATTGCAGCGGTCGGTAGGATTATTTATCGAAGTGATTAAAGATGGGTACATCTTTATTCACATATACTATACATTATAAAATAGGAGATGTGGCTTGTTCACAAGTATTTATTTTTTCGTTTCGAACAAAAACAATCGTCGACTGGGAGCGCCTTAACAAACATACGAATAGGTACTACATTACAAGAAAGAAAAGACTAAGTAGGTGAAAAATTTACTATCCTATCCTTCTTCCTTTTCCTACCTTATAATGTAAAAAAGTACAAAATAGACAGAGATAGAAAAAGACTCTGATCTCCATGTCAGAGGGACCTTAGGCGCCATCTATTTATTTCAGGTGGCGAAAAAAAAAAAAAAAAAAAAAAAGTTAAATAAAAAAGCTTGTAAAAAAGACAGTCTGATTAGAGCGCGCGGAAGTGTTGATCGTTAATACGTCTGTCATGATAGCTAGTACCTATATAAAAAAGAATCCCTATTTCCCTTGGTCACGGCAAAAATAATGTACGTACCTACCTACTCTTTGGTCACGGCATAACGCGTGAACTGCTGTACTGATTTTTGTTGTGTTTGTTATTGTCAGAAGGTTCATAATAAGATTATTGAAATTAGACTGTCGCGGGACAGCTCGTGTATATATATATATATATAGATATAGATTACTAAGTAGCTTTCGGCCTTTCGCCCGTCTGGTAGGTACGAATACCTAAGGAGTAGCATACACGCTATTAAAGGACAAAATCTGTTTGTACCAAGTTTCATCTTAGTCTGTTGGCCGAGTGGGAGGTGACTCAAAACGGTGAAGGAAAACATCGTGAGGAAACCAGTTGGTATTCTTATAAGCGGCGATGGGCTTGCAACCAGTCACGTATGGAATGCTTACTACTGCAAAAAACATCAGTCAGTTTGGACGTGCCTCTGACTACCCCCACTAGACATCTTTAAAGGATCTAAGGGTCTGGAGATCTGAGAGGATGTCTACCGTATTTGGGGATTACAGTCGTGATCCTATTTATTTTTATTTTTTATCTTAATCTGATCAGTAGTATGGGCGTGATTGGAGCCACTACTAGCTTTCACACGCTACTTTGCTAGCGTGGTACCTCGATAAGAAACATTGTATGTTATTCCAGGGCTATGTTATATCTACGTACATAAATATTCCATGTTACTCGTATATCCAAATCCATTTGGTCGTGATTGAACGATTGAACCACAAACATACAATTAATATCCTCACAAACTTAATATTTGGTAGGTGTAGGTATAGGTAAGTATATAGTAAGATTAGGATTAGGGGTAGGTACCTAAGGTAGGTACTTAAGGTTATATAAACTACTAGCCGACCCGTGACAGACTTTGTCCTGTCCTGTGTAGTCAAAACTGATGTCAGATATTTAGTACACCAGCGCCATCTATACCAAAATCATCCCTATTGCATTCTTTTATCATTTTGGGAACGTTTTTCGGATTATAAACCAACCTATTTTTTATTCGAGCATTATATTTACATCTACAGCAAACTTCATCTTATTCCGATTTTCAAACATACAAACATCCTCACGAACTTTCGCATTTATAATATTACTAGCCGACCCGTGACAGACGTTGTCCTGGCAAATTTCAATAATCGAATAGAAAAGACTGAATTTTGAGATGCTGAGTTTTTAGTCTGTGATGTCAGATTTGTTGCACACCAGCGCCATCTATACAGAAATCATCCCTTTTCAGTTTATTGATAGTTTTGGGGATGTTTTTAATTTTTTAAAGTAGTATATTATTTATTCGGGCATTATATCTATATCTACAGCAAATTTACACTTAATCCGTTTTGTCGTTTAGGCCTGATTGAGGAACAAACATACATACAAACTCACAAACTTTCACATTTATAATATTATTAGGATTAGGATTAGAAATAATAAATTAGGAGGAAAATATATATAAACAAGTTTTTAAAACGCGGTACATTTATTAATATACAATAAAAAGATACATGTACAAAAACTATGTACTTAGCATTACACGAATGGAAATGACGTTAGTGTAAGGAATGACTCGGGACGCAGTAACATAGCATCATTCAAAATAGAACGTACATCGTATTAAGCTTAAAATAGGCACTCGACTTATAACATAAGGCAAGAAGGTACTTTAATACATCACTACATAGTTTAAAGTCCTTTATATTACATAGTGAAAAGTGGTTGTTTTTGTTTAACAACTATTAAAAGATGATTTTTAAACACATTCTTATTTTCAGAAGTGTTTATAATTGTTTACAATTGAACTATATTTCAGCATAAAGTTACTAATGTTGATAATTATGTTGATCTATAATAAGCTACTTTTTATTATGAGCAATATTTAACATTGAGCTCAATTTTTTTTCAACGAAACTGACATACTTATAGCTTTCGTCTGAATAATAATAAATTACACAAAGATCACGCACTATGTCTATTTTTATCAAAATTGTTCAAGCCGTTGTGTCGTAATTTAACAACAAACTCGTTACCTTCCAAATATTCGCGTTTTCAACGACTAATACTTAGGATAGACAGTAAATTACATTCATAAGTAACATAATCTACGTATTTTCAACACAAATAATATGATTTAGATTTACTAATAATTAAATGCTTTATGACAAGTTTCGTTTGTATCGATTCAATTTGCAACAAACTAAAAAAGCTTTTTAACATCTCTACAAATTAATGCTCTTTTTTACTCTATATGAAACAGAACGAGATAGATAATATATTATTATGTTTAATATAGCCTCAATTTTGCCTTTCATTTTAAAATTAAATAAGTTGCTTTACGAAATGTTTTAGTGCGCGAAATATTGTTTGTAACAAAGTAAAATTGGTGCAAACAATGTAGGTACTACTGTAAAGACATAATGTATTAACTTTGTAACACTCTTTAGTTAAAATGTTATTGTTTCTTGCCAAACGCAAAAAAAAACCTTTATTATAGGGTGTATCAAGACTACTCGCGAAAACTGAAACTAGATGTTCAGACTACGATCCAGATCTTGACCGATTCTTAAAAAATATCGTAAAACACGAATTCTTAATCTAATTTAACATTAAACAATTATCTTATCATTAGACTTACAATAAAAATATATTATTAATATTTAGATTTAAAACAAAACAAAGCACCACAGGCAAATATACACTTAAAACGGTTATATATCCTTATATATTTCTAAAAAAATATTTTAGGTAGGTAGTTTTTTTTGTAGATATTCTTTACTTTATTTAGGCTGTTTGTAATTAAATTATTACAACCACTATCTATTGTCAATGATTATTGTGTAAATTAAATGATTTATTTGCCCAAAAATGTGCATGTATCAGTATTCTAATGCGCATAATAATATAAAAATAACAGCCAAAGGTACCTATAAAATTATATTATTATATTTTTAGACTATGATATTTCATAATTTATTTGAAACTAAGGCAGAAAATTTATGAAAATGTACGATGATCGCAAAATTATTTTTAATTTTACAAAACATGCCGGACAACTTTTAACAAACGAAAACGTAATTTTCATAATAAACTTATCAAAATAATCGATTCTAGCATGATATCGATAACAAAATCTGATATAATAAATTAATAACTGATAAAATGTTTATCACCAGACTTATTGGCTAATTTTCGATATTCACTCATCAATGTTAAAACGGCAGCCATATGGCGTAAAGCTCACGTAATCAGCATCCACTGTCAAATTCTCATAGTGACTGTCAAAAGACAGTCAAATAAATAGGATCACGACTGTAATCTCCAAGTACGGTAGACATCCTCTTAGATCTCCAGGCGTTAAGATCCTTTAAAGATGTCTAGTGGGGGTAGTCAGAGGCACATCCAAACATTATATTTGGCACATGCCCACATTTTGCAGTAGTTAGCATTCCATACGTGACAGGTTGCGGTTGCAGTTATAAGAATACTAACTGGTTTCCTCACGATGTTTTCCTTCACCGTTGTAAGCACGTGTTTTTGATGCTCATATAAATTTTTGAACAGAAAAAATCATGTATGCACGCCGGTATTCGAACCCACGACCTTCAGATTGAAAGTCGAGGTACCCCTCTCGGCCAACACGGCTTACTTAAAGACAGAGGCATTTTAACAGTTGAAGCCTATTAAGATTATCAGTGAGCTTGCGTAATATGGCTGCTGTTTAGTGTAGTGATTAGTTCGCAGTCTGAAGTAACTAAATACCATGAAAGTTGTACCTGAAACTTTCATACCTACACGCATTCAGGAGGGCTAGCATGAATCGCTATAATATCGTCAAAACGTCAAAACTGACCCTTATTGTCTAACTACTTTTATAAATGCAAAAGTTTGTGCGGATGTATGTTTGTTACTCTTTCACGCAAAAACAACTGAACGGATTTAGATGAAACTTTACAGTAATAAAGTTTAGACATTAAAATAATACAGGCTACTTTTAATCCAGGTACCACTGGGTGAAGCCGCGGACGGAAGATAATATTGTATAAGTGTCAGTTTTGACGTTTTGACGATACAATAGCGATTCGTGCTAGCTCCGCAGTGCAGTTAAAATAAGACATACCTCTCTTAAATCGATGATCCTTTTCGTTCTATTGTCTTTTATCTGTCTTTGATTTATACAATATTGGTACATTGTCTACGGCAGCTCATGGAACTCGAAATCTGTGTATAGCTGTTCCACTCTTCTGTAAACCTCGTCGGTGCATGACAGGGTCTGTGGTAGCGTTTGTAGAGCAGTTCTGAGCATTTCCTCTGAGCCGAATATCTGAAATGAATAAAAAAAACTGTTCGGTATCTTAATATAATGTGCTTGCAACCTGTCATGTCACGTATGACATGCTGTAAAAATGTAGGCATGTGCCAAATATAATGTTTGGATGTGCCTCTGACAACCCCTTTTAGACATCTTCAAAAGATCTATGCGCCTGGAGATTTGAAATCAATCAAAATGCATGGTCTAAAAATTCATTTTCAGTTTTTAGAAGTGATTTTAATACACCTTGTATTGATATGAACCACTAAACTTAAGGCGAGTAATAAATGTTTTTGATGAATTTTCTCAATAACCGCAAAACATACAGTTTTGTTTTTGATGACAAAGATAACTTAAGGATATAATCTAGATAAATTACAGACAGAAACACGATTGGTGAAACTTTCCTCGATAGATTTATTTTCCAAAGTTGGCTCTTCAAACACTAGTTTCGTTTTAAATCAAATCTATGAATTTCTAAATAGTTCATTTTTATATAATTCGTTAGATAATCTTACTAGCTAAATAAATTACAGACAGTTTCTTTTTAAATTTGATGGTTTTCAAGATAATGCAGTTTTATCACTTTTTCCGTCTTATCCGGGTGAACTCAGCCCATACAAAACGTCAAAAATTTTACTTATCACCTTAAGTTTTTTTTTCTAATAGAAAAACCTTTCGGATGCATTGCCTGGATTCGAGCCCACGAATTTCGGATCGAAACCAGAGGCACCTACCACTTTGTCAACACAGCTTTCCAATAAATATGATAATGATAAGCGACTAAATAACATGAAGCTAGATAACATCTTTACAACTTCCTATATCTACATTATTTTATCAGGTATTTTTTTAAATGCATTTTGATAACTTGCTAATGAAAATTGATTGTACCTACAATTACTATAAATATAAATACAACTAAGGTCTTGTTTCACCATCTTCAAGTAAAGTCCTAAGCTGCTCGGCGATTACCAAAAACGAACATACAATTTGACATTTGATAGTTTTGACACTTTCATGCATAACTCTGCCTTCTGCGCTGTAGGTTGTGGGTTCAATACCCACCCAGGTCAAATATTTGTGTGTTAAACATCTATTTTTGTTCTGTGTCTGGGTGTTAGTATGTATTTACAAAAAAAAACGTATAAGTAGTTCCCATAGTACAAGCTTTGCTTAGTTTGGGGCTAGATGGCAATGTGTAAAATGTCCACCAATATTTATTTTATTTATTTATATTTAAGGCCATATTTCTGCGACAAATGTCATATTTAAATTTCAAAAAACCGCTATCAGTTTTTGCAATTTTTGAGACAACTTCCAATTTTTTTATTTTAATTTAATTTAGCACTAACAGGAAAGCAACTAATCAACACTTTACTTGAAGATGATGAAACAGGCCTAATCCTACTAATCCTAATCACTACATAGTATAAAGCAAAGTCGCTTTCCGCTTCCCGCGTATGTATGTATGTTTGCTTATATCTTTAAAACTACACAACGGATTTTGATGCGGTTTTTTTTAATAGATAGAGTGATTCAGGAGGAAGGTTTATATGTATAATAACATGCTACCCGTGCGAAGCCGGGGCGGGTCGCTAGTAATATTATAAATGCGGAAGTTTGTGACAAAAAAAAGAAAGAAAAAAAAGTATTAGTTTTTAATAGGCTCACCTTTTTTAATAAGTCTGGTCTGGATGGCAGTGCATGCATGGCTAATGTGGCCGCTTTTCTGATGTACCACGGATGGAACTCCGCTAATGTTTCATTATAAGAGCCCTGACAAGTCGTACAAGTGTTTATATGCTCGTCTGCTTCGCTTAGACGCTTTAGGAACAGCCGAATGAAATCTGGGTGGAGAGAAAGAAACGATATGTAAAATAGGATCACAACTGTAATCCCCAAGTACGGTAGACATCCTCTCAAATCTGCAGGCGCTTAGATCCTTTGAAGATGTCTAGAGGGGGTAGTCAATGGCACGTCCAAAAATATATTTGGCACATGCTCACATTTGGCAGTAGTTAGCATTCCATACATGACAGGTTGCAAGCCCATCGCCCCTTATAAAAATACTAACTGGTTTCCTCACAATGTATAAATTTTTCGAACAGAAAAATCCATTGATGCACGCCGAGATTCGAACTCACAACCTTCGAATTGAAAGTTGAGGTATCTCCCACTTGGCCAAAACGTGAAAGAAAAATAAATGTTGTGGCAACCCTACTTAATTAAGTGGGATAGGTGCAGAAAGATGATGATAATGAACTTTATTTTATCTCCTGTGCAGGAAATAACCCCCAATCGGTAGGTATTTTTTTCTTACACAATGAATCATAAGGGTCCTAGTATCGAGCCTGGTGGTATCCATACATATTTTTAGGATACTCACATGACTTTTGCACTTCTAAGCCTCACTAATTTTTCCAGATAAAAGCAGAATCTGGAACATTTCGCTTATTTTGTTAAAAAAAAATTATACTGTAGTAGGTAAGTTTAAGTAGTAACAATTCAGGTAAAAATTTAAGACTCAAACATATGCTATAATTGTAACGTGACACACAAAAATTCACATAAATGAAATCTTTGTTTGACAACAGTTGGTAGATACCTACCAATACAATACAAGACCTGGTGCACAAAAAGCTAGTTTCCTTATAAAAAGCTGACAATACTTACCCAATCCCCTATGTAACCGCAGCATTGTTCTTGAACCGGATACAAAATCATTCTTTTCAAATAAATTGGACTCTTTTTCGTGCTTCATCATCTTTTTGAACGAGTCGTAGTGAAGTGCGTTCTCCCCCTCTCTATGTTTATCCATAACTTTAATTTTACTTTTAACATCGCTGCTCACGAAAGAGAAAACTGAGCCGATGAGATTAAGAAACCTGAAAAACAAAGCTTTGCAATCAATTTCACTCACATTATCTTCAACGCGCACATATTATACAACACACTCACTTCACCAATTCGTTGTAACCATCAATATAAGCTTCTATGACTACATCGTCTTCCTCTTTGAGGCTCCGTTGAAAGCATTGTTGGACATGGTTTAAGTCCAGGTAATTTTCATTGGTCATATCTTGAATGTTTTGTAGAAAATTCAATCCGAAAATCACCCAACCAACCATCAGCAACGTCGTCGCGCTCGCGTTTGATTAGATTATCACAGCTGGTCGCTGGACGTTGAATTGACAGTGACAAGTACTACAATTATAAATTGACATTCATGTCATAAGACATCACAGTAAATATATAAATAAATATTGGTGGACTTCACACACAGCGCCATCTAGCCCCAAATTAAGCAAAGCTTGTACTATGGAAACCAGATAACTGACAGAATACTTAGATACTTTTTTTATTGTAAATACATTACTATCGCAGTTATCACACAAATACGTGTGTGCATTACCCCAGCAAAATGTTGGCTCTAATCAGGATTTGATGTATGCAGTAATATAGACCATGGTTTCGTGTAATTGTGACCGAATTTTAGAATTTGGGTGTCCACAGGCAAAAAACATATTAATTAAATACACATTCTGCTGCGGTAACGTTACCGCAGCAAAATGTTATCGAAATAATGGATGTATTCAAAAAGTAATTAGTACGTTGGGTAGCTAAAATTTGTGTGCGCTTATGAGCCAAAAATTTAACTCTGTGTATCCAAGGACTCCAAAGATATTCAGGATTTTGTTAAGTATGGCGAAACTTTAAAGTCATTTTACGAGAGTTTTACCTAAGTGAGAGAACTGATATGTTTTACACAAAAAAGAGTATTACAACAGCTAATTATTTTGAATTTTTCAGCGAATTACAGCGAGTGATTTCAGAAATATAAATGAAAACTCAAAAACAAACCATAACCGACAAACCCGACTAACAACGAAAGACACTTACAAGGTGGCGCTACGGTACATGATGGCGACCTTCGCACATTGTTCGCACTATATTGAAGTAACTGATATTTACCATAGTACAACATGTTCTGGAAAATAGTAGCGCAATGTTTTCAGTGCCATCACGAGCATTTTATTAATAATCTATGTAGGTATAGACCTGCAGGCTTTTTACCGTAAAAATCGATCTTCGTTTTTCGATTTTTATTAAGTATCTACCAACCTACCAGAGCTCTAAACATTGATCGATCAATGTAACTACCTTTGAATAAAGTCGAGGTTTCTACTAGTGGCCTATAAATTCATGTTTAGTTATACCTATATTAGTTATATATATCCTATACCTATATCAGTTACTTCAATATAGTGCGAACAATGTGCGAAGGTCGCCATCATGTACCGTAGCGCCACCTTGTAAGTGTCTTTCGTTGTTAGTCGGGTTTGTCGGTTATGGTTTGTTTTTGAGTTTTCATTTATATTTCTGAAATCACTCGCTGTAATTCGCTGAAAAATTCAAAATAATTAGCTGTTGTAATACTCTTTTTTGTGTAAAACATATCAGTTCTCTCACTTATGTAAAACTCTCGTAAAATGACTTTAAAGTTTCGCCATACTTAACAAAATCCTGAATATCTTTGGAGTCCTTGGACACACAGAGTTAAATTTTTGGCTCATAAGCGCACACAAATTTTAGCTACCCAACGTACTAATTACTTTTTGGATACATCCATTATTTCGATAACATTTTGCTGCGGTAACGTTACCGCAGCAGAATGTGTATTTAATTAATATGTTTTTTGCCTGTGGACACCCAAATTCTAAAATTCGGTCACAATTACACGAAACCATGGTCTATATTACTGCATACATCAAATCCTGATTAGAGCCAACATTTTGCTGGGGTAATGCACACCAAATACGTATACCGGGTGGTAATCGAATCGAATGTCATGTCAATGTCAATGTCACTTTATGTTCGATTGAACGGTGATCGCTTCGTTCGTTCGGATTTTACAAATTACTCTTTGCTTTGCCAAAATAATCACCGATTCGCTGTAACTATAGGCAGATAGTGTAAAGCAAATAAACACTATCAATCTGAATAACAACTATTTTTGTCACTGTCGTATTTTATATTGCGTAAAATAACAGAGTGGAAGACTACCTACTTTAAATTCGCTGTTACCGATAAAATGTAAGTTATTTTTGCTGTATGTTTCTGAATTGTTGAGTGAGACAACTTTCACTATATTGTATCATGTTTCTTTATATCTGCGATAAATAAAGTCGCTGACAATGTACCTACATTATCACGTTACACTACATACCTACATCAATCGAAAATGTGCAAGCAGGCATTACTCCTACAACTGGTTTGTGGGATTTCCCCTAGCTCTTATGAAAATTATTTGAAATGCATTTATACCGTGATACTTCAATGGCCTCACAGCTCAGTTGGTAGTAACTCTGCCTTCTGCGCTGTAGGTTGTGGGTTCAATTCCCAACAAGACAAACCTGTGATGAACATAGATGAATTACTTAATTAACATAGGTATGAATTTACAAAAAAAAGTATAAAAGTAATCTGGTTCCCATAGTAGGTAGGCTTTGCTTAGTTTGGGACTAGATGGCACTGTGTGAAAAGCCTAGCAATTTTTTTTTATATAAAATGGTCTCATTTCACATAATTGGACCAAGGTTGAGCTATATTTGTATGTATTTTTTTGTAGATTGATGGTCTAAAATGGCTTCAAAAGTAGATAATAGTGAAGATGAATCATTCATCATCCTCGGGTCGTCTCCTGGCACCAGTTTAGACATCAAATGCAACGGGATTGAGAGCGGCGCTACTGACAAAGCTCAGATTGAAGATGCCATGAAGGATTTATCTATGGAGGCCAGCGCTTCTTATAAGGCCCATTTCAACCTAGCTGAATGTGTAAGTAAATAAATATTGATAAATATAAATATTGGCGGACTTTACACACAACACCATCTGTTAGTCTAGCTGTTAGTCTAGTGGTTTGTTTAGCTCCATTTACTGCCATTTGATGCCTAGGAACCGAAGGTCTAGCTGGCAAACTTTGCCTTCATTGACTCATTCAATTGAGCAGCGGAGACCGGAATTTAGATTTTAGCATCCAGTCAGACTAGCTTCTAACTCTGCCTTCTGCGCTGTAGGGTTTGATCCCCAGGGCAAATATTTGTATGATGAACATAGATATTTGTTTTCTGGGTGTTAAAATTTATCCTAGGTATGTATTTATACAAGAAAAAAGTATGATATGTATTCTATCAGTTATCTAGTTCTCATAGCACAAGCTTTGCTTAAATTGGGGCTAGCTGTGTGAAATGTTTACCAATATTTATTTATTTATGTCTACATTCTTTTAAGTGGAGGTAAAAGGCTTTAATTTTAAAGCATAGGTACTTTAGGGTTTTATTAAAAAAAATAAAAGATAGAAACACAATTGGTTAAATTTTTTTTTCAAAAATCAATTTTTTTTTCGTTCTATAAAATACAGTGTCAAATTCGAAGATGTCTAGTGTAGTAGGGGTAGTCCAAACATTATATTTGGCAAATGCCCACATTTTATAGTAGTTAGCATTCCATACGTGGCAGGTTGCAAGCTCATCGCCGCTTTTAAGAATACTAAAATTTGTATTTTTGTATGTTTGTAACGAATAAACTCAAATACTACTCAATCGATTTCGAAAATTCTTTTACCATTATAATGCTACACTATCTCTGAGTAACATAGGCTATTAAACAGGATATTTTTTTTTATATTATAGGTACTACGAGAGCAAAGACGCAGGCGGATGCTAGTTTTATATAATTTGATAGAAAATAAAATGTTCACACTAAAAGTAATTGAATAAAATTGGTGGCCCCAAACTAAGCAAAGCTTGTATGGGAACTAGATAACTGATAGAAAACTTATATGCTTTTTTTTTGTATGATAAATAAAAGGTGATGGGCTTGCAACCTGTCACATATTGCAAACATGGTCATGTGCCAAATATAATGTTTGGTCAGAGGCACGACATCAGGATGAAAAACACGTGCTTAAAACGGTGAAGGAAAACATCGTGAGGAAACCAGTTAGTGTTCTTATAAGCGGCGATGGGCTTGCAACCTGTCACGTATGGAATGCTAACTACTGCAAAATGTGGGCATGTGAAAAAAATAATGTTTGGACGTGCCTCTGACTACCCCCACTAGACATCTTTAAAGGATCTAAGCGTCTGGAGATCTGAAAGGATGTCTACCGTACTTGGGGATTACAGTCGTGATATTATTTATTTTATTTTATTTATTTATTTTTATGCAGTTACATGAGAAAAATATCTTGTTCCAGCCATCACCAGCCAGCATGATGGTTGCCAGTCACATCATCACCGATGACAAAAGCACCGAGGAGTTGCAGAAGCGTTTCGGCGAACTTCTCGATGAGAATGTTATCTTAAAGGACACCCTTAAGCAGAACAACGACTCGCTTAAGGAGCAGTTCATGATGATAGCGTCCTGTCAAGATGACATGCTGAAAACCACGTTGCAGCACAGGGAGAAGTTCGAAGAGACTAAAGTGCTGATTGAAAAGGTATGTCTCTTGGTGCCATTGGCCACATAGACGGCTAACTGACTGGCCTCACAGGCCACAGCTCAGTTGGTAGTAACTCTGCCTTCTGCGCTGTAGGTTGTGGGTTCGACTCCCACTCAGGATAAACATTTGTGTGATGAACATGGATGTTTGGTCTGTCTGGGTGTTAATTATGTATAATATCTACGTTATCTGGTTCCAAAAGTTCAAGCTTTGCTTAGTTTGGGACTAGACGGCGATGTGTGAAATGTCCACCAATATTTATTTAATTATTCTCTAATAGCCTATTTTTTTTAGCTACGCATAGAAAACAAGAAGCTGAAGCAAGAGATTACCCAACTAGCCGAAGCTCCCCCTACCATCGTGAACGGGGAGACTGGTGAACTGAAATCTGACCTTGAGGTTCCCAGGTCAGGACCATCGTCTGCTTTGGAGTTCGTGACGTCACCTGAAGATGATACAGTTGATAAATTGACAGCTCAACTGGAACTGGTCGAGAAACAGCGGCGTCAGGTGAATATCAACTCTGTTACCACTCGTTACGGTTCATAATAGAGTATCAAATGAGAAAGAAGGCGAGAATTACCATGGCACGCAGGCGGCGGGTAAAAAGATAGGCGCGGTCATACTTGTACATAAAACAAAATATGAAATACTAGTCGACCCTTGACAGACGTTGTCCTATCAATGTTTTTAGTCTGTGATTTCAGATTTGTTGCAGACCAGCGCCATCTATACCAAAATCATCCCTTATGCGATTTTTCATCATTTCATCTTAATCCGTGTCGTTTAGGCCTGATTGAGGCACAAACATACAAACAAACTCACAAATTTTCGCTTTTATAATATTATACATATATTAGGATTAGAATTAATATATTAGGATAAGATCTCTAATTACCACTTTCTAACTTGTATTGCTAACAAATCGAAACGCAGTAGTCGTCGATCTACCATTGATCGCGGGCGATGCTCATGATGAAGAGCATCTGAAGTGTTTCGAAATCCTACTTCCTACTATCCTACAATTTTAACTACTTTATAAATGCAAAAGTTTGTGAGTGTTTGTGTGTGTTTGTTATTCTTTCACGCAAAAACTACTGAACGGATTAAAACGAAACTTCACAGTAATATAGCTTATACATCAGAATAACACATTAAGCTACTTTTTATCCTCGACTTTCAATCTGAAGGTCGTGGGATCGAATCCCGGCGTGCATGAATGGATTTTTCTGTACGAAAAATTTATATGCGCATCAAAAACACGTGCTCACAACGGTGAAGGAAAACATCGTGAGGAAACCAGTTAGTATTCTTAAAAGCGGCGATGGGCTTGCAACCTGTCACGTATGGAATGCTAACTACTGCAAAATGTGGGCATGTGCCAATTATAATGTTTGGACTACCCCCATTAGACATCTTCAAAGGATCTAAGCGTCTGGAGATCTGAGAGGATGTCTACCGTGCTTGGCGATTACAGTCGTGATCGTATTTATTTTTTTAGTTAGCCAATATATTTATATTCAAACTCGACTATTATTTCAGGTTATAACGGACAACGAGAAGCTTACTTGGCAGAAGGAGTCTTTGGAACACATTGTCGATGCTACTACCAAGGAGAGGGATGATTTGAAGGAGAAATTGAAAAATGTCGAGGTAAGGGTTCAGCTCCGTGGGATCGAGCTTTATTATCTATACTAATAAAATAATATAAATGCGAAAGTAACTCTGTCCGTCTGTCGGTCTGTCGGTCTGTTCGTCTGTCCGTCTGTCCGTCTGTCCGTCAGGGCTGTATCTCATAAACCGTGATAACTAGCTTTAAATTACCATTTAAAAGTGTTATAACCATTTTAAGGCATGCTGTGATTATAAATTGTGCTGTTTAAAGTACCATTGTAATAATTGTGTTAACAGTTGCAGCTGTCAAGCAAAGTAACCGAGCATGAGACACAGTTGCATGAACTGAATTTCACCATCGAAGAGTTGCAGAACAAATTGGAAGTGGTGAGTGTTCTTAAGGCGCTCCCAGTCGACGATTGTTTTTGTTCGAAACGAAAAAATAAATACTTGTGAACAAGTCACATCTCCTATTTTATAATGTATTAGCGACCCGCCCCGGCTTCGCACGGGTAGCATGTTATTATACATATAAACCTTCCTCCTGAATTACTCTATCTATTAAAAAAAACCGCATCAAAATCCGTTGTGTAGTTTTAAAGATATAAGCAAACATACATACAGACGCGGGAAGCGGAAAGCGACTTTGCTTTATACTATGTAGTGATAGTATATGTGAATAAAGATGTACCCATCTTTAATCACTTCGATAAATGCAATGACCGCTGCAATGACGACAAACACACGTCGGCGCGTGGTCCGCCTTAGCTTTTCGAATAAATTAATGATATAAATTATGTATAATTACTTATCAAAAATCTAGATCTACATATTACCTATCTTTAACAATAAATCACAAGTTGATTTTAATAGTAGGTATATAAAATATTTCGATCATAAATTCTAAAACGTATCAATTTGAAATAATATCTTTATCGTGAAAAGTTTCTGCTATTATGTTTTCAGCTTAATAGAAATCTAGGTAGGAACCTGTAGTAATATACTTATAAAAATAGGAGATGTGGCTTGTTCAGAAGTATTTCTTTTTTCGTTTCGAAAAAGAGCAATCGTCGACATACAGCCCCTTAAAACTACAAATTAGACCGTTGGAAGAGGAAGACTTCGGCCTGTTTTCTTAGGGGTCGTATCACGTGAAAGAAAGAAAAAAGAAAGAAAGAAAGAAAATACGTCTATTTGCATATATTTTATGCATTTTTTAACCCGAGGGGCAGGGGGAGGGTTATCCTAACAATATGATAAATGTGAAAGTTTGTGAGTTTGTGAGTTTGTATGTATGTTTGTGCTTCAATCAGACCTAAACGATAAAACGGATTAAGATGAAATATGCTGTAGATGTAGATATAATGTCCAAATAAAAAATAGGCTAATTTAAAATACTTTAAAACATCCCCAAAATAAAGATAAAATGCAAAAGGGATGATTTTGGTATAGAAGGGTTCCGTACCATTATCAATAAAAAACGGCAAAAAAACACGTTTGTTGCACAGCGAAGTCTTAGTAATAGGGTCCCGTTTTAACCCTTTGGGTACGGAACCCTAAAAAACGAATATCGTCCCTTGACTTTTCGATTGGTCGAAACATTTTCGTCGGCTTTCTTTTTAGTATTTTAAACGTAATTACTTTTTCCAGGTGAGTGTTGGACCCGAAGAGGTATCGAAGAGGGATGTACTGATCAATCAACTCGAAGAGAAGTGTTCGATGCTGCTAATTGATCTGAAGAATGCGAAATTGGAGATTCTGAAGTTGGAGAATGTCAAGGTAAGGTCATAATCATAACTATGGATTTTTACACGATGACGTGATTTTTGCATTTTTAGCGCCATCTAGTTTAATTTGATGTTACTACGATACTACGTTACTTTTAGTTTAAAAACCAATGGATGATATGATAATAGTGCGGAACCCTTCGTGCGCGAGTCCGACTCGCACTTGGCCGGTTTTTTTATTCCTAATATTTTTCCATTTTTAGATAGAGTTAGCCGATCTCAAATTGTCTACTCAAGAAATAATTAAAATTCAGAAGGAAAATATGCAGGAAATGCATAATAGGCTCAAGCAAGCTACAACTACGGTGAGTACATATATAGATAGATTTTATTGTGTGAAAATTTTTAGAAAAGAGTGATTGTTGAGATGACGGCTGATAAAGGGAATGGGTGTTAAGTGAGTGGTGTGGTGGTGATGATGATGATGATGATGATGATGGTGATGCTGAAGAAGACGACGATTTCTGTGACTGTGACTGTGTGACTGTGACTGTGACTGTGACTGTGACTGTGATTGTGATTGTGACTGTGTGACTGTGACTGTGACTGTGACTGTGACTGTGACTGTGACTGTGACTGTGACTGTGACTGTGACTGTGACTGTGACTGTGACTGTGACTGTGACTGACTGTGACTGTGACTGTGACTGTGACTGTGACTGTGACTGTGACTGTGACTGTGACTGTGACTGTGACTGTGACTGTGACTGTGACTGTGATGATAACTTTTTGCAGTTACAATATAAGTGTGTTTTCTTCAGGTATTCCAACCGGTGCGACTCTCAATCAGCTCGGAGCCGAACACCTCGTCTGATTTTGCCAGTTACACGGCCAACGTGAAACTGTACGATAGGACTCTGAAACATCTGGCTGATTTTATGAATAAACTGACCCATGGGTATGTTTTTATAATTATAAGTGCATATCTAACACAGCACCATCCTAACAGTGCATATCTAACATAGCCCCAAACTAAGCGAAGCTTGAACTATGGGAACCAGATTACTGATGGAATACTCGCATACTTTTTTTGTGTAAATATATTAATATGACTGACTCAGCTCAGTTAGTACTAACGCTGCCTTCTGCGCTCTAGGTTATGGGTTCGCTTCAAATCAAGGACAAATATCTGCGTGAAGAACATAGATGTTTGTTCTGTGTATGGGTGTTATAATTATAATGTATTTTAATAATAATAATAATACTAATAATAATCATTTATTTGTAACTAAATATTTTTGAAGTACAGTATTATACTTAAATACACTATTCAAAAACAGTAGTAGGTATATTAGATTTTTTTTTTCTTTTTGCGTACAATCTGACATGGTTACAACATAAAAATAATTATTAAGTATATTAGTGGTTAACTAGCCCCCACACTAGGATACCCTGTGTTGTGGGTGGCTAGTCTCTTCCAAGGTATCAGTAGGATAAGATATATGTATTCTATCAGCTATCCGGTTCCCATAGTACAAGCTTTGCTTAGTTTGGGGCTAGACGGCGCCGTGTGAAATGTCCACCAATATTTATTTATTTATTTATTTATTTATAATCAAAAAATATTAATTATTATAATTCAAAGTTAAAGACTATAACATTTTGAGGGTAGAATAATTATAGTTTATTGGGAGCATAATGATTAGCGCGTGTGCGTCGCTCTGTAGGTGTAGGTCAAGAGATATTCAAGCGGGCGTGTAAAGGTAAAAGTGTAAAAGTGTGTGTGCTATTGTTGCGGCCGAGCGTAAGAGTGTCCGTGAGAGTTTAAAGTAAAGTTGAAGTAAAGTTAAATATGTATTTACAAAAAAAAAGGTTTTTAAATTCCATCAGTGGAATCCATCTGGTTCTCATTGCTTAGTTTGGGGCTAGATGGCGCTGTTTGAAATGACATAATAATTTAAACAACCGGCCAAGTGCGAGTGACTCGCGCACGAACGGTTCCGTACCATTATCTATAAAAAACGACGAAAAACACGTTTGTTGTATGGGAGCCCCACTTAAATATTTATTTTATTCTGTTTTTAGTATTTGTTGTTACAGCGGCAACATAAATACATCATCTGTGAAAATTTCAACTGTCTAGCTATCACGGTTCATGAGATACAGCCTTGTGACAGACAGACGGATAGCGGAGTTTTAGTAATAAGGTCCCGTTTTTACCATTTGGGTACGGAACCCTATAAAAACATTTAACTCTCGTGATAATTGTCAAATTTCCCTTTTTCAGGCTTTCAGACAGTCTAGTCGAGACGCTCGGGGTTATATTGAGCCTGTACGACTTCAGACTGGAGCGATCTACTGAAGCTCAGTTCAAGTCAGGTCTCGCGACGATCAAACAGCAGCTAGAACATCAACAGTGCGACGCATTGAGCAACATGTGAGTGTTTTTAGGGTTCCTTAACTCAAAAGGAAAATAACTGAACCCCTATTATAGGCCAATATTGTTTTCTTGTTTTCTCTAATGTATTTCCTATTCCTTTTTACCTTTTGTCATACCACCTCCACTGGAACTCTGTCTCTTTGACGCGGAGGAGGGCGTTGCTATTTGCGACACAGTTTTTAACTTATGCAGGTATCACCCACAACACAGGATATTCCTAGGGTGGGAGCTAGTGTTCTTACAATAATAAATTGTTTGTTTATCTTTAGTAATGTAACATGTAGATAGGTAGATTAACATAACACAAACAATTTTATGTAACTTTTAGTTCCTTAAGCTTTGGATACAATAAATGAACTTTTTACTTTTTTTACTTTATCATCGTTTCCATTTTTGTACTGTACACCTTTGTTTAATGTTCCAAATAAAGATTATTATTATTATTTTTGTTTATGATTTACATCAACTCGGCTCCAGAGAACCGGAAATTTACTGAAGAGCACGGGCCTAAGCCAAGTGCACCTCAGTGTTTTGAACATCTGTAATAGATGGAGGCATTTCAGATGGCAAATCAGTTTGTAGAAACTTCCTAACAATTAAGGCAAATGTGTATCTAGGCAAATCTAGTAGATTGAGGGATTGAAATAACTGGTTGGGTATTATACCTGTTGTTGATAAGACAATCGGGATTATAGACACCTTTTTCAAGCGTACATCCTGGTTATTTCGTCTTTTCTACGTACTTCGATAATTTTTCAGCAATTGTTTTCTGTATGTTGTGCGTGTTTGGTATGGCAATATCAATAATGAGTGCGGTTTTGTTAGTTTTGTTGATGAGAGTAATATCTGGTCTATTGTAATGTGTGTAATGTGTAGTTCTGTCGGTTAGAATGGCTCTGTCATAATATAGTTTACAAGATTCATTTTTGAGTACAGTTTCAGGTGTGTATTTGTAATTATTAATATTGTAAGAAATAAGATAAACAGGCATTAGTGAGTAAGGAAAAGCGGTGTTGAGTGGGAGGTACCTCGACTTTCATTTCGAACGCCGTGGGTTCGATTCCCGGCGTGCATCAATGGATCCTCTCGGATCGCCAGGCGCTTAGATCCTTTGAAGATGTTTAGAGGGGGTTAGTCAGAGGCACGTCCAAGCATTACATTTGGCACATGCCCACATTTTGCTTTAGTTAGCATTCCATACGTGACAGGTTGCAAGCCCATTGCCGCTTATAAGAACACTAACTGGTTTCCTCACGATGTTTTCCTTCACCGTTTTGAGCACGTATTTTTGATGCGCATATGAATTTCTCGAACAGAAAAATCCATTGATGCACGCCGGCATTCGAACCCACGACCTTCAGATTGAAAGTCGAGGTACCTCCAACTCGGCCAACACTCCATCCTTTTTTGTAGACAAAAAACATAATAATATTTTGTGTTTCAGCGGTCAAGTCCGTGGTACTTTGACGATATTCGAAGGCATGTTCAAAGACTACAAGGAAGTTCTGAAGAAGAGCACTCAGGAGGTAAAAAAAACTCCTTAATCACTCCCTCGAAAATAAGTGTAATTTATTGTCTGCTCTAAACAACTGGTAGAAGAATACATTATATACGTTTTTGTTGTAAATACATACTTATTATACATAACACCCAGACACAGAACAAACATCTATGTTCATCACACAAATGTTTATCCCGGGTGGGAATCGAACCCACAATCTACATCGCAGCAGGCAAAGCCACTACCAACTAAACTGTGTAACCGATCGTTTTGTGTTTCTTATAAAAATGTAAACATTTCAAAAAAACAATTCGAAGCATCTTTTCTTAAAAAAATAAGTAGTATCACGACTGTAATCCCCAAGTACGGTAGACATCCTCTCAGATCTCGAGACGCTTAGAGTCTTTGAAGATGTCTAGTGGGGTTAGTCAGAGGCACGTCCAAACATTTATATTTGGCACATGCCCACATTTTGCAGTAGTTAGCATTCCATACGTGACAGGTTGCACTTCCATCGCCGCTTATAAGAATACTAACTGGTTTCCTCCCGATGTTTCCCTTCACCGTTGTAAGCACGTGTTTTGGATGCGCATATAAATTTTCGAAGAGAAAAATCCATTGATGCACAGCCAGGATTCGTAGCCACGACCTTCAGATTGAAAGTCGAGGTACATCCCACGGCTTAAGTATTCGTTTTGATATTATTTTTATACTAGCTGACCCGTGCCCGCTTCGCTGTGCGTAAGACATTTCTAATACCATTGTGGACTTTTTTGTAGACGTTTTTAAGGTATACAATACTGTAGTACATTATTTTGATATATCTCATGGGGTTCAGCCAGCATTTGCAATGTAAGCGCAAAAAAATGTGTTTATTTACGACATCACATTAGAAACCTCTAAAATTATCAGTGTTTCTCTACTATATTATGCATGTATTATACATATAAACCTTCCTCTTGAATCACTCTATTTATAAAAAAAAACCGCATCAAAATCCGTTGTGTAGTTTTAAAGATATAAGCAAACATACATACATACATATTACATACGAACGCGGGAAGCGGAAAGCGACTTTGCTTTATACTATGTAGTGATATTTGTTTTCAGAAGCCGAATGGCAATATAGAGGCGTTGACAGCAGCATTGGTAGCTCGCGGTCAAGAGTTGCAAATGCTGCAGGAGGAACTCAATAAACTGAGGAGTGCCAAGGAGGATACTGAGCATATGAGGGCGCAACTTGACATTTACAGGTTAGTGTCATGTCGATCTTAGAGCCGACTAATGCCCGACGCACAGTGGAGGACCGCACGGCAGCGCGCAAATAAATAAAAAAGCCATTTATTCTACTACCCTTTCATAATTACGTTGAGCGTGCATTAAAATAATTATAATTATAGAATCAAAATAATATTTACATTTCAATAATAATAATAATAATTTATATAATATGATTATTAGATTGATATAAATAAATTTAAATATATATATAGGTATTAGGTTTTCGTCTCGTAACCAATATCCCTTAGAAAAATATCACGCTTTTTCGAGCTTTTTAGGGTTTCGTACCCAAAGGGTAAAAACGGGACCCTATTACTTCTTCTTCGCTGTCCGTCTGTCTGTCACAGGGCTGTATCTCATAAACCGTGATAGCTAGACGGTTGAAATTTCCACAGATTATGTATTTCTGTTGCTGCTCTAACAACAAATACTAAAAACAGAATAAAACAAATATTTAAGGGGAGCTCCCATACAACAAACATGTTTTTTTGCCGTTTTTATAGATAATGGTACGGAAGCGTTCGTGCGCGAGTCCGACTCGCACTTGGCCGGTTTTTTAAACGTAATTATTAACAAAACTATTCTATTCTAGGAGCGATTTCGAAGCCGAGCGGCAAGCGAGAGAGAAGATGGCGAGTGAGAAGGACGCCCTGCACACCGATCTGAGGAAGGCGCAGAGGAAAAACCAGGATCTGATTAATCAGGTAACTTATACACACACACGGGTTACATTTTGTATACGACCTGATGGTCTGATTACTTGATAGTAAAGGTGTGACCAGACAGCGCGGCATTCGCAGGACACAAGTTTGCCGCGTGACCTTTAGGTTTTTCACCTACGGTTTTTGTGGCTTCGATTCTGTTGTAAATTATCAAAAGTAAAAGATTTTTAAAAATAGGATCGTACGGTAGACATCCTCTCAGATCTCCAGACGCTTAGATCCTTGAAGTTGTCTACTAGGGGTAGTCAGCGGCACGTCCAAACATGACATTTGGCATATGCCTACATAGATAGATGAAAAATTCCTACGGTAGACATTTCAAACCCTTGAAAATGTCTACCTTGTACTATGGGAACCAGATAACTGATAGAATACTTTAATACTTTTTTTGTTGTAAATACATACTTATTATACATATTAACACCCAGACACAGAACAAACATCTATGTTTATCACACAAATATTTGCCCTGGGTGGGTATCGAACCCATAACCTACAGCGCAGGAGACAGAGTTGCTACCAACTGAGCTGTGAGGCCAGTCAAGTTTTATGTATATTATTTTAATGTTTGGACGTGTCTCTGACTACCCTCACTAGACATCTTCGAAGGATCTAAGCGTCTGGAGATCTGAGAGGGATGTCTACCGTACTTCGGGAATACAGTCGTGATCCTATGTATGTATGTATATATTCTCTAGATGGAAGAGGTCCGTCGTCTGAACCCTGGCTTGTACCGAAGCGCGACTTCGAAGCCGCAACAGGCCACGCCCACTCGCCCCGCCCCCACCAGCCCACCGAACACCACTACTGGGAATATGGTAAAAGTCTATCATTTACCATTAGAATCCTACATCTCTGAGTAACTCACCCTCGTATTCAAGAACGACACTATGAGAACACGCACCCACAGTGGACGAAATCTTTTTTCATAAACATCACTTTATGTGTTGAGCGGCACTATGGCGCACGCTACCGTGTGCCTTTAGAGCTCAACTTTGGCTAGAGGCACACGACAATGTGCCTCTAGTCACACTATGCAGCGTCGCACAACACATAAAGTGATTTTTATGAAAAAAAAATTACGTCCACTGTGGGTGCTTGTTCTCATAGTGTCGTTCTTGAATACGAGGGATAGGCTCGTAAGGCCCCAGGGCTGCTAATCGACCACTTGTCATTACGACCCAGTGGTCCTTCCTAAAGGACCACACAAAAGTAGTGACTCCGGCCCAGCGCATGCCATTGTCATCCCATTATTTCACAAATTTCCTTCAAATTGACAGGTGCCACTTGATTTGACCAGATCTATTGACAATCCTTAATATTTCGTTCAGAAATGCATTGATACGATTCTAACTTCCCGCGAAATGTAAAAAAGTAATAAACAGATAGTTTTTCAGGTCCTCTGTAAAGGACCGTTGGGCGTTAATGAGTACAAAGCTGGAAAATGGGCATGTTTGTTGAGAACCTTAAAAAGAACTGTGGGCCTTACGAGGATAGGCTATATTTATTACTAGAAAAAATAGGGATTCCTATTAAAACTTCGATAATGGTGGCGATTCTGTTGTGTACAAGCTAAACTTAAAATTTCGTAAAAAAACGATCGATCTTATTCCTTTTATATTAAAGTCTAAATTAGAGTCACATCAAAATGACAGTCCTAAAACTTGGGATATTTTAGCCGTTTCTCTATTTTATTTCGCATATTTGACACAACCAAGTGTCATCTTAGTCAACACCAATTTACATGTCGCTTAAATTTAGCTTGACGTTTTCTAAATCTATTACAAAAATCGAAAATTTATTTAAACCTATTCTGTTTTTGAACTGTCACTTTAAGGTTACGCTATTTTAAACTTTAACTTAAAAGAAATAAGATCGATAGTTTTTAAAAATCAAAAAAATCAAAATTATTTATTTCTGTACCCAAAATTACATAAATCTATCACTAGTTTTTAGGAATTTTAACTTAAGCGTGGACACAACAGAATCGCCACCAATGTAACCTAAGGTGTAAAAGAATTACCCACACAATCATTATTACACCCGTGCGACGCCGTGGCGGACTGCTAGTTAGTATTATAAATAAGTTTTTAAAAAGCCGTGTTGGCCGATTGGGAGGTTCCTCGACTTTCAATCCGAAGGTCGTGGGTTTGAATCCCGGCAGGGCAACAATGGATTTTTGTTTTATTAAAATTTATATGCGCATTAACCTGTCACGTATGGAATGCTAACTACTGCAAAATGTGGGCATGTGCCAAATGTAATGTTTGGCGTGCCTCTGAATACCCCCACTAGACATCTTCAAAGGATCTAAGCGCCGGGAGATCTGAGAGGATGTCTACCGTACTTGGGGATTACAGTCGTTATTTTATTTATTTTATTGTATTTATGAGTTTTCTGTTAAAAAATATTTTCTCAAGACAAGCTTTTGTAGAATTCTCGCTATCACCTGTCACATAATATTGCATTGGTGCCAGACAAATGGTCGAAAAATGGTTTAAAAGTTACAAACAAACATACATGGACAGTGCATTGAAATATATGTACATAGTTTCGATTGGATAACTATTAAATTGTAAATTCTCTGCCATCCCGTCTGCTAATGTGCGCAGGCCAATAATAAGTAAGATTTGATTCTACCATTTGTACACCACGTCAACGACTGACAAAATAATGTTCTGTCAATGAAACTGTTTTAATAAAACAAAAGGTGAAAAAGAAGCCGCTACCCGACGGCAAAGAGCCGTCCCCGCCGCCACTGCGCTTCGACTGCCCCGTCTGCGACAAGCCGTACAAAGCATTGCTGCTATTACAACAGCATTTAGACCACTGCATACCAAATAATACAAATTAAAAAAAACCGGCCAAGTGCGAGAAAGACTCGCGCACGAAGGGTTCCGTACCATTATCTATAAAAAACGGCAAAAAAATCACGTTTGTTGTATGGGACTTGTATAAATATTTATTTTATTCTGTTTTTAGTATTTGTTGTTATAGCGGCAACAGAAATACATCATCTGTGAAAATTTCAACGATTATATAAAGGATTCTATTTACACAGACAAACATTCATCTTTTATATATATAGAAGAACGGCTGGACCGATTTAAATGAGTTTCGATTTGTTGGATTTATCTTCGCCCCGAATTACAGAATAAAGTATTAAAACATTTGAAAAACATTGTTGCACGACCGGAAGTGAAAACCGATTTTTGATAGATTATTAGATGCCTAACCCCCGTATTCAGGAACGACACTATGAGAACCCGCACCCACAGTGGACGAAATCTTTTTTCATAAACATCACTTTATGTATTGAGCGACACTATCGTGTGTCTCTAGAGCTCTACTTTGGCTAGAGGCACACGACAGTTTGCCTCTAGTCACACTATGCAGTGTCACACAACACATAAAGTGATGTTTATGAAAAAAGATTTCGTCCACTGTGGGTGCGTGTTCTCACAGTGTCGTTCCTGAATACGAGGGTTAGGAAGTTAGGAATATTTGTTCATTATACTTAGGGGCGTGAAGTTGTTATAAAGTTCTTTAAAAAGAAACTGGTTTTAAAAGTTTGCATTTTTAGCATTTGCTTTTTAGTTTTATATAAATTTTAATTTATCAATTTAGCTTGTAATGCGAAATAATTTAAAAAACTTTTTACGTTATTAAATATTTTTATAAAACTTTTTTGGTGTTGAAATACCTTATGGCATTTAAATAAATAAATACATATTGTGGTGGAAACACAGCGCCATCTAGCCCCAAATTAAGTTCCATCTAGACAATATCAGAAGTCACCTGGTGAGATAATTTTCAGTGTGGTTTGATTTGTGTATTTTCATGAATGACTTTGCTGTAAATAAATATAGGGTCTTTTAATATGGACGTTCGATTTTTACTAAATTTTTAATTTTCAACAGACGAATAAAGGAGAATCAAATCAACGCGTATGTATATATTTTTTGTTGCTTCTTTATATATGAGCGCGCACAACGTATTTTTTTCTATTTTGCTGAAATTAGTTCGAAATTGGTCCCATTTTAATAAATATTCATGCAGGAGGACTTTATTAGTTCGATGATATTCGATGATGATTCAAACGAATGTTGTCCCTTGACTTTTCGATTGGTCGATACATTTTCGTCGATTTTCTCTAAGTTTTTGTTTAATGTAATTAAATTATCGCATTCAATGTGGAGTCGTCACAACATGTTACGTAAAGGATTTGACTTATGTAAATAATAATACAAAATGGCCGCTGCAACTTTTCAAATTTAGAGCGTCGTCCATATTGAAAGACTAAAGATAATCGCAAAAATAATAATATTTTGGATTTATTTTCATAAACCGGCCAACGACTGCTCGGCCTAATTTTGATATCCTAACTATTATTAATAGCGTTATTATTGATTACCACCTATAGGTATTCTATCTAACAAGGGCGGGTGTGTCCTAATTGTATGTAAATTTGACATTGCCATTGTATGTGTGTGCGTAAGCTCGGGAGCGCTAAGTATCAGTCACGCACACAAAAGCGCGTGTCTGTACACATCATACAAGTACTGCTCACCTGCCTTTGTGATAGAACAACTACTTGATTGATAGTTTGTGTTGAAGTGACCTAACTCACTAACATTTATGTGCGTGATAAGAGTCTGTTATAAAAACTGAATAATAGCATGGTCTTTTAATGTCGTGTTCTTATTAAAATGTATATAATCAACAAGCAAATATTTCCATTAAATCTATATAGGGTCAAAGACCCGGTTGTGGTGCCTTCCCCGGCCAAATTTTTGCAGTTAATAACTGATAGCAAACAAACTTGTTTAAAATCTATAGTTAATACAATTCTTTGTCTATGGTCCGTTTTGATAAGTAACAGAGGTATAACGCTCTATAATTGATAGACCACAACTAAATATTTCCCGTTTTGTCTATTTAAATATGAATCACTACATAGTATAAAGCAAAGTCGCTTTCCGCTTCCCGCGTATGTATGTATGTTTGCTTATATCTTTAAAACTACACAACGGATGGGTTTTTTTTAATAGATAGAGTGATTCAGGAGGAAGGTTCATATGTATAATAACAGGCTACCCGTGCGAAGCCGGGGCGGGTCGCTAGTAATTAATAAATAAATATCGCCTCTTACAAAATCTTTGCTTAACCTAAGAGATAGATAAATACTCTATTCTATCATGTTTAAAATCCTCGCTTTAATGATTTTTTCAATATAAACCGTTTATTGGAAAATTTAACTGTGTTAAAATGCCCACAACAAGCGCTCCCACCCTAAGATAAAGATATAAATACAAACAAAGTATAAAGCAGTCGGTAAATTGAAAAAAATATTTTACGTTTCATTTGCATTACGAATGTTGAAAGGCAGTGTACATATTAATGTTTTATTTATAATTTCAGGTATACAAATGCCCGAAATGCATGCGCTTCTCCAGCGACCAGATGCGAGTGATGGAAGATCACCTGGACTTCTGCTTGGATGACTTCTAAACCGTTTGTACTAAGGCTGATTTTGCTGTGACACTGCAACACTGATGTACTTAGTTGCCTGCGATTTAGAATAAAATGTGGAAGGAGGACTCCTAGCAAAACCTAATTGAGTTGTTCTATCTCTTTCTTTCTTATGAACGCGTTTTGTGTGTAACAATGAGATAAATATATTTGCAACAGTCCATTCCTTACCAGTGTTCGCTGTTATACTTCTATTGTATTTTAATATGTACCCGGATAAAGCATATTTTCATCCGCATATATGAATCACTAGCCGACCCGTGACAGACTTTTTCCTGTCCAAATTTAGATAATCGCATAGAAAAAGCACTTTCAGACAACTTCCAATTTTTTCCCTATGTTATACCTAGACTTGATAAAATAAATTACGAATTTTGGTAGAATGCGTATCATTCATTAGTCAAAACTGCGTTGCTATAACGACTAAATGTTTTTAGTCTGTGATGTCAGATTTGTTGCACACCAACGCCATGTATACTATCATAATTTTTGCATTTATTATCATTTAGGGGTAGTTTTTCGGATTATAAGTTCCCCCTTCTGTTAATCTGATTTTTTATCTACATACTAGCAAATTCATCTTAATCCGTTTTATCGTTTAGGATTGATTAGGGCATAAACATATTTATACAAACTCACAAACTTTCGCATTTATAATATTAGTTTTTTTTTTAATTTATCTTTGCCGTCGTGTTGCTCATCATATTCTCTAAAGTATTTAAAAGTCAAAAGCTTCAAAATCAACAATTTCTTTGGAAAACTGCAACAAAGAACGCAAATTTCATTCATTAGTATTAAACAGAATTAAACTTAAAAGTAAAAATAAACGTAAAAATATTAAACTTTTTAAATAGTAATACAGTATTCGCCGATCTGCCGTTGATCGCGGTCGCGCGCGATGCTCATGATGAAGAGCATCTGAATTGTCTCGAAACGTCAGCAATACAAGGAAAAACGTTGTAATTAGCCGTATTTCTATTTAAAATGATTAACAGCCACGATAGTTTTAATTCTAGTATTAAACTTGTTAATGAGTAATCATATCAATATGTCACTGTTAATATCAGATAGAACAGAACTGTAAAAATGATGGGCTGTCAGACTCTTATCTATTTGACATTAATAGTGACATATTGACATTGGTGCACATATTAAAAACTGTCAATAGTGAATTCCGTTTTTATTGGTATTTAAAAAAAAGAGGTATTGCCACTTTTGCATTTATATGATTCATATCCAAACTCAGAAAATTCTCACTTCTTATTAATTAGATATTTGGTGATCAGCGCTGACGATCGTCAGCAATGGTGTCAGCGTGTCAGCAAAATCAGCCTATTTATTTATTACCCAACTAGTCTAGAACGCTACCAATGAACGATGAATTTCGTAACCGAACAATTATTTATATTCGGTTTAAATAATTGTAAATCCCCATAAAAAAAATACTTGGCGACCGTAGGGGCCGTCCATTAATCACGTGAGGCTCGAATGGGGGGAATCGGCAAAAATCACGAAATATCACAAGGGGGGAGGGAGGTGTAGTAAGATATCACGTGTATTTATTTTTTCTTCAGATGCGCGATTTCATCGATCGCAACCTTTCTGTCTAGACATTATCATCACGGTCTTCAATTATAGTGATTTTTGGTGGGGGGTAGTCTTAAACCAGTCTCACCAGAGGAGGGGGGGGGGGGGGGGGGGGGGTTAAAAATGCTAAAAAAACACGTGATTAATGAACGGCCCTTTACATAGTGTTTTTTGAACTGTGGTTTATTTAGTTAGTGATTTTATCTGCTATGGGAAATCGTATCTGCGTAATCATCTTTATGGAAATTGCAGCTGATTCCTATTTTGTTGCGTGTTATGTTTATTTTGTTAAATTACTAAGGATAAAATAACTTAAAAGTATGACGTCTTGCCATAAAGGCTAAAGAAAACTCGTATTGTGGTCGAAATGGTACTAGGCAAATCAAAGAGGTGAGATTTTAAATATCGATATTGTCTTTTAAGGGGCCATATATCCATAAATTATGTCACGTCAAGGCACACGTGACAAGGAGTGGGAGAGGTCTTAAATTTCGTGACATCACATTTCAAAAGCTAATATAATAAAATTCCTAAAAAAACGGTCGCTCTTATTCCATTAACGTTAAAGTCTAAATTAGAGTAACCTCAAAGTGGCAATTCTAAAATTTAAGAAAGTTTTGATTAAATTTAGGATTTTCTTAAGTGATTTAGAAACGTCAAGCTAAATTTAATCAACATGTAAACTGGTGTTGACTAAGATGACACTTTGATGTGTCAAATATGCGAAATAAAATAGAGAAATGGCTAAAATATCCTAAGTTTTAGGACTGTCTAAACAGAGTAAGATCGATCCTTTTTTACGAAATTTTAAGTTTAGCTTGGACACAACATAATCCCGGTCAATTCCTAGGTGTATATTTGCATAATATATAACTTCACTAAAAAAGGGAGAGTCACAAATGTGACCAGGGGCCGTACTACAATCTCTAAAGTAAGGCTAGAGTATTACTCGCGGTGCGAAAGTGACAACGCCATATGTGTTCGTATGGCCTGTACGTACGGCCCAGCAGGGCTATTTTGTAAAAACATGATTATCATGTTATGTTGTTGAATGCAATACCTAATGTTAGAGAATACCTAATCTGTACACTTTTCATAGTAACCATTCACTGTTTATGCACCTATACCTACGCTAATGGAAGCGTAGGTATAGGTGCCTAAACAGCATAAAAGGGTAGGTATTATGGCATTCTGTACCAATAAATATTAGTATGAATATCATAACATGATAATCATGTTTTTACAAAATAGCTGTGAGAACATGAGAACGAGACATTATTTATGGATGGCCCCTAAGAAAAAGATTTTTTGAGATGAGTAGCTTGAGACTAGTACATGTACCGGCCACTGAAGTTTTTGAATCTGTATACTATGTACTCGTAGGTGCTCATATAATCATTAAATATTGTAGAAATGTTCGTATTATTGTTATTTTAGTATTTAAATTGATAGTGCCATTTGTGTTACTTCGAGGGAATATATATTTTGTTTAACTTTACTTATTGACTCGTTTAAAAAATGAGCGATTTAAAATTTACAAAAAAAAAACAAACTTTGAATTACAATTACCTACTTAGTATTTATTATTCCATTTAATCAAAAAACGTAATGTTTGGACGTTTCGACTACCCCCTTTAGACATATTTAAGGAACTAAGCCTTGAAATCTGAGAGTATGTCTACCGTACTTGGGGATTACAGTCGTGATATTTATTATTTTTATTTTTTAATATATAAAAGGTATTTTATTCACATTTTATACAAACAATAATAGTTTAAAATAATTTTATAGGCATTTTCTCAGGCATATTTGGCATTTTCTCGAGAATAATTATAAAAATCATATCAGCTGATATACATTATCATCTTTTTCAATTAAGTATGTAAATAATTACATTTAAAACGTAATATATTATAAAAAACGTGTGATTGTTGTAAGACTGTATTTATTTTTCAAAATTTTGCAACCTGTTCCTATTTTTATTGTTTTTTTTGATTCCAAATTGGATAAAATCATCGAGCCTCATTTAAAGCGCC
This sequence comes from Hydriomena furcata, assembly GCA_912999785.1. Taxonomy (NCBI): domain Eukaryota; kingdom Metazoa; phylum Arthropoda; class Insecta; order Lepidoptera; family Geometridae; genus Hydriomena; species Hydriomena furcata. Next base: position 12,121,189 of record OU538837.1, read on the forward strand.
TTTTCTTTTAAAAGTATGCACTAAAATTTAGTTACTTTTAAACTTTTTAAGTTAGTTAGGATACCTGAGTAGGTAATTTTTGTCGTTACCATTATAATATAATAATCTTACTTAATACTTACTTAAATATGTAGGCTCCATATGCAATGCAGTATAATCATAGTTCAGTGGTATTTCCATAAAGGTGTGACCAGACATTGCGCGGCACTTGAGCGCGGCAGCCGCGCTATGTTTGGACAACAGCCGCGAGCCATATGCCGCGCGCAAACGGTGTTATTGTTCGTTCGCACGGCAAACTTATGTCCTGCGAATGCCGCGCTCAGTCCGATCACACCTTTAGTATGTTAACATTCATTAGTAATAAAGAAAATTTTCATAATTACATGAACAAATAATGTGTGGTCTGTTCACATATTTTTGATCGTATTTATAACGCTGAAAATTAGCTTTTTGTATTCATGTTTATTCTAAATACCTTTACTTCTAAAATGAATGACTGTGTTAATCTTATAGTTTTAAAATCTTCAATCAAATGGGCGCTTGTATAAAACTTTCTTGTTAAACGAGAAAATATCATAATAATGCTACTTGCACATGAATACCCAGTTGAATCATTTCCTCAGTGTTCATATATTTTCCTTGGCAAAAGATAAAGCGCGAGACGCGTTTTTTCGTTGGCTGGTCACAGATAATATATTTTGTACGTATTTTTTTTGTGTTATCCAAATTAATTTAAATTCAAATTCTTAAAACATTTATTTCAATAAAATCAAGGATCACTTTAAAACGTTTTAGGAGCTAATTGAAGCCACGCCTGTTCCTCGCGACCAAGCCTAGAAGAATCAGGCAATGATTATTTCCTTAATGCTTATTAGAATTGGTGACTTTAATATATTAAATCGATTTAATTAATTAAATATCGCAAACATAAACTAACTGCTATCAATTTGTGCAGTTCATTATGAAATACTAAGAACAATCAAGCGCCTATTCGATTACTAATATAAATTAGTTTTCTTCCTAGTTTGTTTAGAGAATAAGACTTCTGTAATGCACAATATTATTGTGCCATTTTGTTTTATGTTAATTTTAATACTTCTAAATATAATTATTATGTGTGTAACTTTGTTTAACTATACATCATGGTAAATAAAATAAAAATGCATTGAGATTTTCAAATGAAATATATTTCACGTTTAACCCGTAGCGTTTCTTAGCTGTTTTTATTTATAAAATTTATACAAATTAGTTAAATATTTTATTTAAATTCCTTGTATTACAAATATAATTTATCATGTTTTACAAATCTTTATATAACATTGGTTATTTATATAATTAGCATATTTAATTCTAGTGTGTCGGTGATGTAAAATTGGCACCATTTTATGATTACATTTGAATTGTGATGTTTAAGAAACGCTAATAGAAACTAAAAAGATGAGATTCGAAACAGAGAAGAAACGGCGGAACTGATAACTTGAAAATAAGTATATAAACCGCAACTTAAAGTTAATCGTTATTAGATGAGTTAGTTTAAACACTGGTATCTTGTTCGCTGTAATACAGTTAGTAATAATAAATAAATTTAACAAAACAATAAATATAAAATTAAATAGACAAAAATACAAATAAATCTTTTAAATACTTATTCCAATATAAATGGAAGGAAGATAGCAAAGCCTGTCCCTTTATTTAATGGGTTCAGGAAGAAATTTATAATAAATACTTAAAAACTAAAATTTTAAATAAAATCAATCTCGCTCGATACAACCTAAAACTGAAGAAAATATAATTCTACTACTATGTACAGATTGTTATTTAATTTTCTATATACTTCGTTCAGTAACAAAAAATACTTACTCAAAACTATTTTTTTATTTTAAACACTGTTTCTCAAAGATATACGAAATACTAATGGGTGGTAAATTTATATATAAATTAATCTTACAACATCATTGAACAGTGTCAACCCAAAGAATATGTTTTACAATGAACATACAAATCACTGAATATATATTGCAGGGTATATGGTGATACTATACATATTAATTAGTATTGTATGTAGTTAAAGTAAAATTTTATCTTATTAATCTTGAGGTTAACTTCTTTAAAAGTTGGAAAACATAATGATAATAATAATAATAAACTATCTATACAATACAGTAGGTAATACAAATAAAATTAAATGAAATTGTAATTTAAGAAGCGTAAGTATTCAACTAAATACTGTGATTGGAATGCGTTACAATAAATTATATAAAAAAAAAACAATAATCTCAGTCGGATTTTTAAGAGACAGTCAAAGAATATGAGATGACCCGCATCGACACCAGAAAAACCTGTCTCTATAAATTTTGAATTTTAATACCTAGGAGGTGACTCTAATTAAACAAAATTTAATGTACTTTACACTCCAGTACGAAGCTTACAACACTTAATAACACATATTTTTGTAATATACATAATAAATGTCCTTAGATAACCTACATTCATTAAAATTAGTTGCGAACATCAAACTACGTCGCGTTTAGACTAGAATACGTTGAGGATAGAAAGCAGACGTCAAAATGGAGGTACTCGACATTTGTCTCTGCCTGGCAAAGCGGTTGAATCTTGTTGACCGTTGCGTGGAACATTGTGTTTTTGAAACGATGGCGTATTGAACTCGGGCGGTTATTCAATATGGCGTGTTGAGTTTTGGCGCGTATTGTGTGCTTTAGCGTTTGCCGACGAAGTCGATCATCTGATCTATTTGTTCCTTTTCGTCGTATAGGTACAAAGACTCCATGCATCCCTTGAAATAGGGCGTAGTGAAGCATTTCGCCCTAAAAACAAAAAAAAATACCATTAGTATCATATATATGTAAACTGAAAAAATATATATTTAATAAAAAAACTGGCATTGATTTTCAACAAAGATAAAAAAAAGATTACTTGTACAAAAATGTCTTGATTACTGGTGACGTGAAAAAATACTAAATCTGCTATATTCACTAGTAAGTATTCATAATAAGTTTTCAACATCTACGATACGGCTTGTGTATAGCTACTTTTGAAAGTTAAAGAGTTCATTAATAGGTATACTAATTTAATAAAAAAAAGTAAAATAAGATTTAAAATTATAAATAATTTAATAAAATATGTTAGTAGACAGCTTAAACATAAACATGCAATAGTATTAAAGAAACGAAGTTCATAGTGCTGAAATAAAAGCGAAATTAGTGCAGTTAGAAGCTGAAATTCTAAAAAGTACAAACTCCAGTGCTGTAAGTTTTTAAAAACGAAGGTAATAATACAAAAAATACACTTAGATATAATTTTTATATATAATCAGTATAAGGTACTTATAATTATGTTAGACTTAGAAAAGTGCGTTAAAGTAGCGTGCTGTTATACCCCAAAAGAGAAGCTCGGAAGAATGCATACGCATTAGAAAAGGATAGAGATACGAAGTTCAATAGGAGAGAAGGTGATATAAAACCAACTGGTACCTATGATATCTTTGGGTCAGCCCCGTGTAACTGTCTTATATATTGCTTGAAAATTTCAAATTTGTCCGTTTCCTGCAGCACCTCCACGCAGCCTTTGAAGTAGTCTGTCGTAAAACAGTCTTTCCTGTGTCCCAAGGAGAATACACTTTTAATTCAATGTGCTAAGGTTTACAACTCAATAAAACAATGCAGCGTGTAACTATGATAGACTTAATGACATTTTCAAAACAGTTTATTGTGAAAATCTTAATCAGAGTTTTGTAGGAGAAAATTCGGATCAGCGCAATCTTTTAGCTCTGTCTAAATAAAGTCATTTTAAGTAATAGTTTGTATAAGCTGCCTAGCATCCGAAGGCCTTCGTGGCATTATTTAACCGTAACCGAAATCTAAGCGCGCCATCCGAAAAACGGAAGGGCTGAAATGTTAGTGGCACTAGTTTTATCCATTGGATGATCGCGCTGTAGTTCATATATGAAGATTAGGCAAGCCGCGAGCACGTCGTTAATACCCAAATTCTTTTAAATTAAAAACATTGAAAGCAGCGTGGAATCAATTTGTATAACGCCTTTTACCTAACGTATTTTTGATGTTACTTAGTTATATATACAGTGCCGTGGGTCTATGTAACATCCTGATGTAGTTCTTGAAGAGTTCAATATTGTGATTTTCGTGCAGTTCCTCCACGCATTTCTTGAAGGCCTCATTTGTGAAACATCCTTTCCTGTACTCCAGATAGAATATTATTTTTATGGTACCTAAGATTATAAAACTTGAGTTTAACTATTTTTTCAAGATTAGATTAGGTTGTTTAGGTACTTATGCGCACTCCTTACAGCGCCATCTATGGGTAGTTTTAAACAGTACCTACTTATGTTGGTCTAGCTGAGCTATTGTGCCATAGTATTGACAATAATATTCAAATAGCTTGTAGCTATTTTTCGATGTTCAAGTTATAGTTAAGACAATTTTAAAAATAAAATCACAATAAGAAGCATTGTGGGGGAAATTGTGTAACAGCGCCATCTATCTGCAACACGTCACAAGATTTACAATGACATTGACATATCAACTGACCTGCATAAAGTATACAGCTGCGGCTCGCGGAAGAGGTTGTAGCAATCATCGCAGATCCTGTCGAGTCTCGCAAATATGGCCGCGTCGTACACTCCTTTACATTCTAGGGAGAAGAAGGAGCGCCGTGCGACGTGGTGAGGCGTGGAGGGGGGCGCGGCAGAACTGAGCGACACCGCTAGCACAGCAGCGCACGCGAATTGAACTAAGCTTAGATGCATCTGGAACAACAAGATAAAACAAATTTACATAAAAACAAAACCAATCTGCTAAAAATATTGTACTAAAAAAATGTTATGACCCCTTTTTTGGGGAGGGGGACGCCATATATAAAAAATATATAGCCAATGTCACTTCTATAATTGAGACTGATCCAACGACACCTCATATGTTGTAATCCGTCAAGTCGTTTGGGCTGTTGTGTAGAGTGTGCTTGGACATAAATACGCTCGAAAAACAAAACATTACTATCTTCTGGTGCAGTCGGGTAAAAAAAACAGCACACATGATGAATATATACCTGATCATTGTCATAATGTAAAATAATCATAAAATGACCTACGACAAGCAAGCAGGCTTGTCTAAACCCAATATACTTAGTCGGTTGAACTACCGTTCGTTACAAATACTTAGTTCAGATATTATTTAGTGCAATAAAATAGATACAAAGTTGCATCACTGCACGTCCGGTCTGCATTAGTAAGCCCACAGCTGGACGTAATTAGACCGCCTAGGCGTACCATTAAGCTCCATCACCAGACTTCACTTCCTATGGTAAGCTAATTTTAGTTTCATTTATTGTATATTATATAATACTAATATTATTAAGATGAAACGGTGTATTTTTGTAATAAATAAACTTAAAAACAACAGGACCGATTTCAAAAATTCTATCACCATTATATTGCTACATTATCTCTGAGTTACATAAGCTATATTTATTACTACAAAAAAATAGGGATCACTACTAAAACTTCAATAACGTAACCCAATGTGTAAAAAAAAACATTATTACACCCGTGCAAGACACCGGGGCGGATGACAGTTCCTTTTAAAGTTGTTGTCCAAATGTATGTCCGTCTCAAAGTAATGTTTTTCTTTTTAGCAGCTTTGGAATCCGAACAACTTATCAGAATTGTATTGCCGAAAAATGGTTCGAAGATCAACCTATAACGAATGACATTAAACATGTAAGTTCTTTTATATATTTGTGAGCAAAAGTAGCTTAACAACCTATCTAAAATACGACTATACCTACACTAAAAATGACTTAGATAAGTTAGAGTGTCAATGTGTGGTAAATCACACCTCTTAGTGACCGCAATATACGATCACTTAGTAGACACTATTAAAAAGCTAGCCATGTTTTAATACTTATATTCTAAAAGTTATTTAAAACATTCGTTGGATAACTTGGATAGTGTTGAATCTATTCACATCGCATTCAATTATCACCAATAAGGCATTTATAAACAAAACCACTTCTAATTTCCCTAAGACTACCTTCTCAACCGGCTATAGGACCACACACGGCCTGTCCCCTGCCCCGTAAGTCGACCTATTTAATTCGTGATATTGCATTTGTGCGATTAGAAAGGACTATCTTTTGGCTGTATTATTAAACTTGTAGGTAAGTATTCGACGTATCTAGTAACTGGTTAATACAAAAACAGCAAAGTATTTTTTTTTCATTTTTTTTTGGAGTGGTCTTACATTTCACATCGCAAGTCGTTTAGTAAGTATTTGTCTTTTAATGAGAGTGAAGAGTTTTGTATAAAGATTAGTAGACCGTTTTTATTATCTATTTATTTATTTAACTAGCTGACCCGTGCCCGCTTCGCTGGGGGACAGATAGTTTCACATCTGGTACCGATCTTCCAAAATTATAGCCTATAAGTTGCCGAGGAATAATAGCTATATAACAAAAAAAGTTTTATCAAAATCCGTTCAGTAGTTTTTGCGTGAAAGCCTGACAACAGACAGACAGACAGACAAAAATTTCAAAATGTTTTTTTTGGCTTGTGTTACTTGTATGAAGTCCCCTAGGAGTATTTTTTTTTGTTTTTATTCAATGTACAGAATTGAACTCTTCTACAGTTATATTATATGTATAGATTATGTATTTAATTATTAAAATGGACTGCCAGCAGCCTTTATATCTATGCATGTTTAAGGTTATGTGGCATGTGAACAATTGCGATACAAAAGCCAATTACAGGCAATCACAACGTTGACAAATTTATGCAATAGTAAAAATATATCAACCATATTACTAGCATGCCAGAGAAATCAGTATGTGTGTAGTCTAAAGGTTGATACCGACTATTAATTATCGGATCAGACCACCTAAGCTGCACCTTTTGAGGTTATTGGACAATTACCCTGTAATAGTTATTAATAAATGGTTTAGAAAATCGTTCCACTTTGCAAGAGGGAAAGGAGGCTTCTGAGTATGATACGCAATCGTGACGCAAATATGTACGGCTTTAATTTTATTTACAAACAAACGCTCTGGTATTTTTCATAGGAAATTTGCTGCGAAAGTGTCATCGTTGAGCGTTTTACACTGATGTAAAATAGCTAATTTTATGTTGTTCGTTATGGCTTTGTATGTATGTGTGATCAAGACGTTAGCCTTTTGTCATTTTGGATGAATAATATCTATCGTTTTAAGTGTACTACGTGTATCACTGTCACTGCATGCCACTATCACTAACGTTTTAAGTAGCTACTTACAACTATTGGCATGACATTGCATATACAATTTGAAAGGCACCAAAAGTAATTGAAGTACCTACTCGTTTGTTTGTGTCCTCGAAATCAAAAAATGGCAAATAGGAAGTGAGTCAGCGGAAGCCGGCACATCGAAAACTTGAAACCTTTATAATAAAGTAGTTATTGGACAGCGTAATATTTTCCGCTGTTTTAAAATATTGATATGGCTTAAAACGCGCGCCGCTGTGGCTATCAAGTCCAACAAGTTACGTCCGAAACCTTACCCAACAGTTATCAAGCCTTTCAACAGTACAGATACCGCGGCCCCTTTATCCCAAAGAACAGACGACAGACGATAAACAATGATATTAATGCGGTGGGACCATGGACGTAGTCAGACCACTTGCCCCTCTAACTCTCAAGTCGTCAGGCTCCGCACTCCTATCGTTAGTAAGACTGCTATCTTACGGCTCGCTACTCTTGCCATAAGCTTTTTAGCTTCATGATATCCTCGTAACATTTTAAAAATTCGTACTTAATTCTCGAAGTTCTCAAATAGGTATCGAATTTTCGCAGCTTCCATTTTCTACGGCCCCCTGGGATGAATACTGGTTACGCCCATGTGTGGGACCGTTTCCTCATGCGAACCAACCGGTCCGGCCTCACAAGTCGTCTCCTCCACTCGTAAATCGACTTCGCGATAACAAGCCGACAGAGCCACGTAATGAGGGACGCCCCCAGGCTACGGTGATTCATATCTTTACTTTAAGACACTTGAAAGTAAAAGCGAGCTATCCCACGTCTATTGTTAAAAAAACCATCAATAAAACATAAGGTCCATCCACACCCAGTTTCTAAGTGGATAAGGAGTGAACGCACTGCGCTTGGAATGACATGGTCACAGAAGATGTTTTAGTAACGTACGGTAGTTTCACTCGGACATTGACAATCTCTTGCATAAATACAAGCAATATTGATCCTTAAAACAACCACGCAACAGCGGCTAATATTCCATTTGAATAAACTGACTTCGATTTATTAACTTTGGCCATAATTGGGATGTAATTTAAGCGCTATAAAGATTATTTTAGATTAAAAAAACAGTGATATAGGCTTGATGTAAGTGCAATTTGCAGCTCACGCACTCAAGTGAACGCCCGCTGCATAGTAATTGCGCTGGTCGAGCTAGACTGCCCGGCTGCCACCCAGGACGAAGATAAACTTAGCCAAGACTGTTACCACAAGACGTGAAACGAACTCTAGGCCCCAGAATATCTTACTTATTTTATCTTTTGCATTGACTGCTTGACAAAATGACAAAAAAATGCTCATTACAACTTACGACGCATAACGTGAACCGTGCGTGTTAAGGTAGTAATGGCCATTTTTAAGTTATGCTATGCTAGAATGTTTGGACGTGCCTCTGATCTGAGCGCCTGGAGATCTGAGTGAATGTCTACCATACTTGAGGATTACAGTCGTGATCCTATTATTTTTCTAATTTAAATTTTTGTTTGTGTTTTTTTGGAAAACATAAGTTGTTCAGCTATTTGACAGCTTAAAAAACCTGGTGATTTCATTCACTCTTTTAGGAGATATACCTATTCCATCCCATAATGTACCTACCCTACGATCAAAGGTCAGTAGGAAGGTTACCTGCCCACAATGGACATGCCTGCCTACAATCATAATGAGATCGTTGTACGAGATAGTCGCATTGTCTCGAACATAGTGTATACTCATTTGCATAATACAGGTTTACTTTTCTCAACATTTGTACGTTAATTTAAACGCCAACTACCAGTAGGTACATACATTGGGTACTTGCAATAGGTAGGTACTACCATGTTTGTTTTAAAGCGTTTAGCACGGTCATCATTTGAATCAGAGGTTAGGATATTAGACTGCAGAAATTGGGCGTATGCCAAATGTTATTCAGACGTGCTTCTGCATCCCATAGGCATCTTCAAGTCTTCAAGTACTAACAAAATGTGGGTAGGGCAAGAGCGCTGTTTGTAGGCACTTTTAATTTTCAAATAAACGGTTTATATTGAAAAAAATATGAAAACTACTGTTTTTAAACAACATAGAGTAGAGTATTTATTATATATCTCTTAGGTTAAGCAAAGGTTTTGAAACAAGCGATATTTATTTACTCATTATTCATATTTAAATAGAAAAAACGGGCCAAGTACGTGTCGGATCACGCGCAATGTAGGGTTTCGTAGTTTACACAGCTAACAACCTTATATAAGTAATTTTTAATGGTATTTGTACTGCATCTATAATATTACTTCTTCATGTCCATTTTATAAGTTGGTCGACTATTACGTCTATTACTTGTAAACTTGTAACGCCTACTTAGCTGTGATAGTTTTTCTTTTAAGTTCGTTTTATGCACTACCACCGTAAAGTTTTTCACGCCTCCAAACCCAATAGTTTAGTTAGATTTTAGAGGGGGGGGACACGCTCGTTTCTAACAAAAATTGGCACTTTAAAGCTTAATATTTCACAAACGTATCTCTTAATCAAATCAATGCGGATTGAACCACATTTATGGTGTTCTAGAATTGTAGAGTTAGAAAAGACAGCGAGCTGATTTGCAAGTGTCAGAATACGATTTGCATTGCAAGTGCCAGATTTATATTCCGATAATTTATAAATTGATGTCAGTAATCCGCAAGCGTTTATTATAGTTATTGCATTCGCAATACCATAAAGTCGTTTCACTTCAGTTTATTGATTCGGAGTCAATCTATTTTACGATCAATAGAGTTCAAGATTATTGATTGATTGAAAGGGTAAAGTTAGATCCTGTTGCAATGAAGGTTATGTTTTGTTGAAATCAGCGCCATCTTTATATTCATTTTAATAAAAAATACGGCTAATTGCACCGTTATTTCTTGTATTGCTGACGTTTCGAGACAATTCAGATGCTCTTCAAGTCTTCATCATGAGCATCGCCCGCAACTGCGATCTACGGCAGATCGGCGAATAATCTATAAATTCATCTCTAATCCTCGCTTATTCTGCTACTAAGAATTCCTACTTTATGGCATTTGTTTGCTAGATTTTAATGAAATTTTCCACATCATAAAATATATATATCACCTATTTCATTTTATTACATGGAACGTTCACTTGACTTACCTAAACCTACCTATTAGTCTATACCAACTAATAAGAACAAAATTAGCTATTTATCGTGTTCTTTTTCGCTTGGTACAGAATTATTCATAATCACCTACCTATGCCTAACTACTGCAAAATGCGGGCATGTGCCAAATGTAAAGTTTGCCTCTGACTAACCCCTTTAGACATCTTCAACGATCTGTGCGCCCGGAGATCTCCAGGAGAGTCGTTATCTTATTTATTTATTTTATTTTTTATCTACATATTCTATGAATCTGTATAAATGTTTGATGGATGGCTGCATCCAAGCCGAGCCAATGACATGTAGATTGTAGAGCCAGGCTACATAGCGCAATACTTAGTACCAATGAACTGTTTATTGTCACGTCTAACGCGAGGCAGCCTCATTGAGAAGTTTCTAGGCTTTAGCTACAATATTGCATAAAATATCTCCGGAATGAAAGAAGAAAAAGTGTATTTAGTCATGAGATGCTTTAAAAACTAAAAAAATAAAGTAGTGTTAGTGAAAAAATGTGTCAAAAAAACAAAGTTCTCTAGAATCTAGATGCGGCATTTTGCGTATCAAAAGATTCCAAAAAACAGAAACAATTTTTTTTGCAATAAACGAATTTCATTAAAAAACACAATTTGAGCATCTCTTGTAAAAATAAACGCGCAATTAGACTAAACTGGGTTTTTACTCGGTGCAAGTCGGCCTTAATTACTCAACTTAAAACTTACCCGATATTTATTTCCAACGTTCCGTTACACTCTCGAAACTACTGTAAGAAACTATGTCGCACTTTGAAGGAACTTTTAGTAGGTACATAAAACTCCCAGAAGTGTAATCTCTTTAAATCTTCGGGTAAATAATCAAGCAACGCACATTCCTATCCGCAATTAGTGGCTAGGTCGTCGCGTGATGACCGCGTCTTCACCAATGAGAGGCAATTAACCACGTGCGCCCGCGCATCTGGGTCAACGAAGAATTACGAATGCTGAATGTGATGGTGTAAGATCAGATTTTTATGGGGAAACTCAAAGATGATTCTGGAAACTTGCACGCTATATATTACAGAATATTTACAAAATAAATAAGTACCAATTGAGTAATCTAAAGTCCATTGCATCCATTGCAAATAGTCTATAGGTAGCTTAACTGATACAGATCACTACGTATAAAAATAAGTAGGTATATAAACACCTTTTAAATGACGCTCTATTCGTCATTATATCACCAAAACCAATCAATTTTAATTGAGAGAACGTAAAATCCATAAATTCCAAGTACCTCTTAATGTAGATAAGTGATTTTGTAAGTGCCTAGTATTTCTTTACATTCGAAATCTATTTAAAATCTATTATAAATACTAGAAGTCCTTCGCCGATTTGCAATACCACTTCCAGTTCACATATATCACTGACAACGCCATTGTTTAGCGTACTCAGTTGATCATTTTGTCTGATGCCAATTTAATAGGTGTACTTACCTATTTCTGAATTCTATTTCGAATGGTTTATTTAAAGTAACAATAATTTTCGCCAAGTTTTCACTAAGCGATTTCACTTTTGTACTACGATGACTATAAACATTATTTCAAATGTTAAATTAATAAAAATAAAATAAATATTGGTGGACATTTTACACATTGCCATCTAGCCCCAAACTAAGCAAAGTTACTATGGGAACCAGATTATCTACTGATAGAATACATAATAATACTTTTTTTGTAAATTTATATATATTATATTATTATTATTATTATTTTTTTTATTAAACGTAAGAAAAAAAAGGGCTTTGTCGCTTTGCGACCACACCGCCCAATCGGTACAACTTAACTAGGTTAACAAAAAAAAGAAAGAAACAAAAGAGAAAAAAACAAAAAAATTAGGATTCTTTCCTGTCTAAGCACTAAACTTATTAGCTAGGAAATACATTTTTTTGGCTTCATCAGACATAAATACATACTTAAGATACATTATTTATTACACCCAGACACAGAACAAACATCTATGTTCATCAGACAAAGTGTTTGTCCTTGGTGGGAATCGAACCTACCTAGTGCAGAAGTTAGAGCCACTACCAACTAAGCTGTGAGATTGATACTTGGATTTGGTTTATCACTACATAGTATAAAGCAAAGTCGCTTTCCGCTTCCCGCGTATGTATGTTTGCTTATATCTTTAAAACTACACAATGGATTTTGATGCGGTTTTTTTTAATAAATAGAGTGATTCAAGAGGAAGGTTTATATGTATAATACATGCGTAATATAGTAGAGAAACACTGATAATTTTAGAGGTTTCTGATGTGATGTCGTAAATAAACACATTTTTTTGCGCTTACATTGCAAATGCTGGCTGAACCCCACGAGATATATCAAAATAATGTACTACAGTATTGTACACCTTAAAAACGTCTACAAAAAAGTCAACGATGGTATTAGAAATGTCTTACGCACAGCGAAGCGGGCACGGGTCAGCTAGTTTGTGTTATTTGAAACAATATTTTATGTTAGTTTTACGAAACGTTCAATTCGCGCCTGGCTGTCTACGCGAAACACGCACACACTGGCAATACCAATACATAGAGTTGTATATCTATGAGCTAACCATAGAGCGTAGAGTCTAGTTAGCGGCAATCATAGAGGAAATTACGTGTATTTTCCTTTTTTCGCAACCGCTTCGCAAACGATAATTATCCTCACTTAACCTGTCTGTGGTCGGATTTGAAATTACTGGCCAGTTTTTTTTATTTAACAAACTACTTGCACATTTTATCTGTAGCTATCCTTAATGGTAAGACTTACCTAGCTTTTACCTGCGATTTTGTTCGCGTAAATTCAGAAAAATCTATTTATAACGACTTTATCGTAAAACATTAAATTCTTAAAAAACAAAAGAACTTTTTGGGGAAAAAAGTAGCTTAGGTTCGTCCCAAGACTAAAGACTATCTCTATAATGAGATTTCATCACAATCGGCCCGGAACGATTTGGCCGTGACGTAACGTTACAGACAGACAGACGGACAAAGTTACTTTCGCATTTATAATATTAGTAGGTACCTATACTAAATGATAGGTAGGCTAACTTTATCTAGTGTTTGTCTTTAGCTTAGTAAAGCGTTATATTCTTATTTCCCGTCTCTTGTCTTTTAAATCATTGTGTAATGTACGTATAGTAGTAAATACCTATTACTGTAGTATTTTTAACCGACTTCAAAAAAAGGAGGAGGTTCTCAATGCGGCTGTATTTTTTTAAATGTTTGTTATTTCGATTGGGTGTATCGATTTTTATTTATTTATTGACGATTTTATTAGAAAGATAGTGCTCTACCCGTGTTAATTCAAATTTGAAAAAAAATACCACTTTTATGGGTGAAAAAATAGGGTAGAAGTCGGTTTTGTTTTTAGTTTTTTAAACGTAATTATTAGTATAAATAAGATATCTACCTAGGTGCTTGTACTCATCAATATACTTCGCTGCTGAATAGTGTTGTGTGCCAAGTCCGTGAGTAGCATACAATCTGATTGCAAATCTTGCATGCCATTATTTAGGGACTGACTGACCTTACACTGTCTAACCGATTACCGGCGAACATGTTTCATGTTTAGTACAAAGCCATATAGATAGATAGGTACATAGATTAACGCTTTTTAACTATAAATACGGCTAATCACCACGTTTTTTTCTTGTATTGCTGACGTTTCGAGACAATTCAGATGCTCTTCATCATGAGCATCGCCCGCGACCGCTATCAACGGCAGATTGGCGAATATTCGCCTGAATTGTTTCGAAACGTTAGCAATACAAGAAAAAAAACGTGGTAATTAGCCGCATTTATAGTTAAAATGAGTAACTGCCACGATAGTTTTAATTCTATAGATTAACTCTATATTGCACACAAAAAAAACAAATAGTAGTACTTAACAACAAACAAAAATGTACAATGGGCAGCCTTATCGCTAAAAGCGATCTCTTTCAGACTACCTTTAGATGGACAGGATTAACAAAATCAATAAATAAGTATGTAGGTAATACGTTTCTTTTTGGTTTAAAAAATGTATCTACTAACCTAATAGCCTAGATTCTATGAGCTTTTTTAATACTAAAGCCGTTGATTAGGGTTTTTTCTTCTCGGTCTACAGTCGGTCAACTTTAAATGCTTTATTAAACTATTTCCAAATATCCGGTCAAGAATAAATAAGTAAATAATTGCTTATTTTCGTTCAGTATTTTAATAGCAATTGATTACTAGCTTGCAGCGCTAAACGCGTAATAAACGCACAAGACTAGATCAAGTTTATTTGTGTAAATCTAGATCGTGAATCCAGTCAGACAGCTTGTAAAAACCTATGCGGCCTATGGAAAATTGTCGATAAGGTGCCACACAGGTAGGAAAGCCGTAGAACGTTCGAGAGGCGTTTATGTAAACTTAAGCCACGCCAAAGTGGAGTAAAATTATCGCGAACGAGTATTTGCTTCGTAAAACGAGACTTCTTGTCGATGTGCGGTCTGAGCACGAAACTTTTTGGCTTGCGTTCTAAAGTTAAATTTCGCTAAATGAAACTCTTTCTTTTTTATTGCGGCCCGCCACAACTCGTTTGTTTTTAGAAATGTGTCGTGAATTGCACCCTCTTTACAGGCGATTAATCAATAAAATATATAAGATTGAAGTTGTTTTAAGTAGGTATTGCGGTTTTGGCATGTTATAGCTTTTTCGGAGAACGCCGAAATATCATTAAAGTACCGGTATTTATGCGCGTGCTTTGATAAAATCATTAAAAAGTTAACAGGCGGTAAGCAGCCGCTATAATTTTATTACCTACTTACGAGTATATCTAACTGTATGATAGTTTGAAAATAATCAAAATGGTATAACACACAGACCAAAGCCCACCCTGAAAGAAACCAATAAAAAAAAGACAATAATGGCAACACATCTATTTTCGCGGGCGCTGGCATTAATCGCAAGTGCCCAGACAGAGATACAATTAAAAAAAAAATTAAAAAATGGCGCTTTGTCGGCAAACTTGTTTCCGATTATTTGGATTGATGATCTGCTTTGCTCCGGCAATAAAGCTGAGAATCGCTTGTTTATTGATTTGACAGATGTAAAGAAGCGCGGTCTGGTTAACCAGACGGACGGGTTGGCTAGTGCCGTTGAACCGCACAGGTGGGCCTTGGATTACTAGAGATAAATTTAATACGGCATAATAATATAGTGTTTGATTGACGTACCTACCTGTCCGCTGCTCGGCAGAAACCGAGAGTCCTTACATTTAGAGGAAAGGGAAAGATCAGATCGAAAAGCCGGTCATTGATAACGTTCCTATTTTAAATTGTGAACCATAGAGTTTTTTACTGGCAGTTGCTCTATTTTGTTTCGTTTTTAAAAGCAAAACTTATCGTTACACTATTTGTGATAAGTACAATTCTACGACGCAAACGGAGGTCATTCTTTTTTTCAAATAAAAAATACCAACCTATGAATATATTTTTTTTAAAGGTAGGCTTTGCATTCATTCATAAGTTACCTACTTAGTTACTATTAGATAGGTACTTTTAAAATCGATGGAAGATTTATGCTTGTGCATATATTAATGATTTGATTAGTTATAATTATAATATACCTACCTATAAATTAATAGGTATACCGGAACTATGAACTAAGTAGGAAGCGGAATTGAGAAATATTTATAGACATACATAATAGGTGTAATTAAGTATATTACTTATGTGACATTTGTGACAATATTGAAGTGATAATTATTGTTATGAAGATGTATTGATGTTGATGCCGACCTACGCTTTACTTTGCAAAATTTTCCAAGTCGATTCGAATTAAATATTACTTACCTATTATAAGAAAAATAACAAAAACGATTAATATACAAAACACATAAACAAATAAAGTACACACAATAAAGTTTATATTATGTCTACGAGTAAGTACTTACAATAAACAAATTTAGGACTCTCAAGTATATAACGCTAGCTTCCGCAGATAATAAGTATCCAATGTTTTAATCCAGAATCTATATATATTTACCAACTTTCCTTAAAATCGATTCAGCCGTTACGGTGTGATTGAGTAGCAAACAGACTAGGTAACATCAAACTTTTTTTTTATTGGTTCTAAAGTTCTACAGCAAGGGTTTTGAAATGGGTTTTTTGAGTTCTATTTTCACTACAATTTCTATAGAGTTTTTTGTATTTTGAACTACTTATACCTTACCTACTTAAGATTGTATTTTTCCGAATTACGCCTACCAATGTCAGTGTCAGCTGTTATCATAATTCTCATATCTGTCACGTAGATTTACGACATGATGTAAAGATATCATTTTTGAGATCAAAAAAAACATAAGTATATACCAACTAAGAACACGCGTGTATCATTCAATGTAGGTAGGTACTTATAACTGCTACGATGTACGTAATCCTAATAATATTATAAATGCGAGAGTCTGTGAGTTTGTTTGTATGTTTGTGTCTCAATCAGGCCTATACGACAATACAAATTAAGATAAAATTTGCTGTAGATGTAGATATAATACCCGAATATAAAATACGAAAAAAACCCCAAAATTATAAAAAACGTAAAAGGGATGATTTTCGTATAAATGGCGCTGGTGTGCAAAAATCTGACATCAGTGTTGACATCAGTCGTCATAGCAACGTGCGCTACTCTATGCGATTATTGAAATTTGGATAGGACAACGTCTGTCACGGGTCTGCTGGTATTATGTAATATTCCAATGGTAAAATTTGTATTTTTGTTTGTACCGGATAAACTAAAAAACTACAGGACCAATTTTTAAAATTCTTTTACCTAGCCCAAGCTACATTCACATCATCTCCATGAAAATTGCAATAATGTATAAAAAAAATGTCTATAATCTTCATTGGTATACTCGTGCAAAGCCAGGGCGGACTATACGTAAAAACTGTGGTGTAAAATAAATACTGTCAAGACATCCGACTGTGTATAAAATTATACAACCTGTTGTTAATAAATAAAAACTTTTTGCTTTATTTACGTGGCAATACTCTTTGAAGTGGACTTCATGCCTCGTCATTCTAATGTCTATACCGACGTAACTCAGCTACTGAACAAATTTTGTTGTAATTATTTGGAGTGCAAGAAGATTTAGAACGTTTAGATTATTGATAAAACGTTTTGAAAACTAAAAAGAAAACCGAGATAAATCTAAAAGCCAAGAGACGATACTAGTTTTTGTTTTATGAAGGAACTTTATGTCCTACATTACAATTTAAATGGGACCAATTTCGGACTATTCTCTACACAATAGAAAAAAACATCCAAAATGGATAACCGTGTAAAAAGATTATAGGTACATCATAAAAATCACAAAAAATATACCTAGTTAAATAATACCTTTTTTAATTTGTAGATTTAGGTTACTTATTACAGGTGATTATTAAAAAACTTTACTTGAATAAAAAAAGTTTTAATTTTAAAATTCATAGACAATAACGGCTTTTCTTGAACTCCCTTAACCCCCTATTGATAAATATGAATATTCAACATTTTATTTAAATATTAACACCTAGCTTACCGGTCGTTATCCTAATTTTATTTAAAAGACGATTACACAACAGAGAACCGGTTAAGAGTCCACTGACTGCATGGAATTATAAAAAAAATCGGACAAGTGCGAGTTGAACTCGCGAGGAGAGGATTCTGTACGATGAGCCACTTCAGAGAAGACTCACGAGTGATCCTATAAAGGTTTTTTTTATTCGCTCAGACTAACAGAACCCTAAGAACTAATTACGTAGGTGTACCAAGAGTTTGATTTATCTAATAAGACGCTAATTTATTTAGAATCCGTGAGTCAAGTTTATAAGTTTTTTTGTCGAAAACAATTAAGTTACGAGTATGTTAAGTAAATAAAAGTTGGTATAAATCTACGGGGAATTTGGTCACATAGACCAAATAAAAAAAATCTTTAAAACCTGTCGATGGGCTTGCAACCTGTTAACAACTAAATGAAATGCTAACTAGTTACTAAAGTACCAACTACTTGTACTACAAAAAGTGTGCATACCTACACTACATACTAAAATGTAAGTAATGTTCGAACGTGCCTCTGTGAGCGCCAGTAGGTCTAAGGAAAGAAAGAAAAAAAGAAAGAAAAATGTTTTTAGTTATGACATTACGGAACAGAACAAAGAGACAAATAAGCAAAAATGGTAACAAAATGGTAAAAAATAATTAGGTTACTTATACAACTAATAAACTAATAACCCTCGTATTCAAGAACGACACTGTGAGAACACGCACCCACAGTGGACGAAATCTTTTTTCATAAACATTACTTTATGTGTTAAGCGGCACTATGGCGCACGCTACCGTGTGCCTTTAGAGCTCAACTTTGGCTAGAGGCACACGACAATGTGCCTCTAGTCACACTATGCGGTGTCGCACTACACATAAAGTGATTTTTATGAAAAAATATTTCGTCCACTGTGGGTGCGTGTTCTCATAGTGTCGTTCTTGAATACGAAGGTTAGGGTGTCTCTAAAGATGTCGACCGTAACTAAATTGGGGATTACAGTTGTGACCCTATTGACACTACATTTTTTTTAATGTAGGTATATTACTAATAATAATCATCTAAAAGTTTATAAGGATGTTTGGATGTTTGTGGCTCAATCACGCCCCAACTAAATAAAACTTGGAATACTTATACACTAAGTAGAGCATGTCCTGGAATAGAATATAAGATACTTTATCCAGGTACCACGCGATCGAGGCCGCGGGCGATGCTAGTATATAAGAAAAAAACCTCGAATCAAAAGTCAATCTATATTTAGTTTTACAAATTATTATTTTTCTTGAAACCGTCTCGCAAAAGTACCTAAAGATGTCATCGCTGTCTGGCAGATACATAACATCTACATTATTTATCACTCCACCAATATAGCACTGTAATACATTTATTTACTTTTAAACGAGGTATATTTTTTTTGTAGAATTATTCATTCATTTTCTTCTCATTTTTCGGTACATGCTACGAAGTTGCGAAGAGGATTTGGCTTATGTTTTACAACTGGCCGCCATAATCATACTAGCTACCTAAATTAAAGAGTTTCTTTTTAAATTTGATCGTTTTTATGATAATGCGGTTTTTCTCCGTCTTGTCGGGGTAGACTCGGCCCAGACCATGTATTTACAAAAAAAATAAGTATATAAGTATTATATCACTTATCTGGTCTCCATAGTACAAGCTTTGCTTAGTTTGGGGCTAAATGGCGTTGTGTGTAAAGTCCATCAATATTTATTTTATTTATCACCTTAAGGGGCTCCCAGTCGCTGATTGCTCTTTTTCGAAACGAAAAAAGAAATACTTCTGAACAAGTCACATCTCCTATTTTTATAAGTATATTACTTCAGGTTCCTACCTAGATTTCTATTAAGCTGAAAACATAATAGCAGAAACTTTTCACGATAAAAATATTATTTCAAAATGATACGTTTTAGAATTTATGATCGAAATATTTTATATACCTACTATTAAAATCAACTTGTGATTTATTGTTAATGATAGGTAATATATGTACATCTAGATTTCTATTAGGATAGATTTTTGATAAGTAATTATACATAATTTATATCATTAATTTATTCGAAAAGCTAAGGCGGACCACGCGCCGACGTGTGTTTGTCGTCATTGCAGCGGTCGGTAGGATTATTTATCGAAGTGATTAAAGATGGGTACATCTTTATTCACACATACTATACATTATAAAATAGGAGATGTGGCTTGTTCACAAGTATTTATTTTTTCGTTTCGAACAAAAACAATCGTCGACTGGGAGCGCCTTAATTCAGAAAAGTCTCCACTGATGTTGGAAACCTTCCAAATACCGTCGCGTTGACTTTTCATTCACGCGTCAATGTGGGCAGTTCATTGAAGAAAGTTTTTTTTTTCGTATAATAAAGACTATTTTTAGTTTCGCATGATTATACAAACGGGTTACACAATTGAAACGTCAGGAAAATCATAAAAAAAATATTGGTAGACATTTTCACACATCGCTATCTAGCCCCTAAAATGTTTGTCCGCGGTGGGGAACCCACAACCTAACAGCACAGAAGGCAGAGCTACTACCAACTGAGCTGTAAGGTCATATAAAACTCTAACCCTTCGAAAAGCGAACCCCATTGATTGTATACCTAAAGGCACGGTCGAAGTCGTTCCCCAAATTAACTGATCATGAATCACCCGTTAGTTTAAAATGACTCATTTCGTTTTAAGGCTATTTTGGTCAGTGTTTTAGAATTTTGTTTGTTTTTAATATGTAGGTGTTTGTTTTTGTTATTTCACTCGCAGATTTAGAAACATATAATATCGACAAGTGATTCAAAAACTGAGGAACTTGGTTTCCTGTTTATGTAACTCTAGCAGTCCGTCGCGGCTTTGTAGGTACTAATGAAGATTATAGGCAGGTTTTTGACACCTTAGGTTACATTATTCCAATTTTCGTTGTGATATCTATTTTTTTTTAATAAAATGTTAATATGCTACTCGCTGATAATGTAGCCTTGATAGTTGCAATTTTTTTTAAAGATCCAGCAGCTTTTATGTTCCGTACCCAAAGGGTAAAAACGGGACCCTACTATTAAGACTTCCGTCTGGCTGTCCGTCTGTCTATCACAAGGCTGTATCTCATGAACCGTGATAGCTAGACAATTAACATTTTTACAGATTACGTATTTCAGTTGCCGCTATAACAACAAATACTAAAAACAGAATATAATGAATATTTCAGTGAGGCTCCCATACAGCAAGTTTTTTTTGCCGTTTTTATAGATAATGGTATGGAACTCTTCGTTTTTGTTTATCCATTCCAAACAAAAATACAAATTAAACCTCTTTATGCCATTCTTAGTAGTGTAGATAGAGCGTTTTTTTTGTTTATGTAGTCGGTTGTGGGATGGCAAGATTGAACGGTTTCATTGAAGAAGAGATTGATATCCAAAGTCCACTGTTCCGTATCTGATTCCCACTTGTTAGAAGACCGCAGGTACTTGTAATTTGCACTAGGAAGGTGAACCTTGCGGTTCGCGAGTAAACAGCGCGTGTTCGATAGCCGTGGAAAATTACTAAGTACATTGAGAAAAGTTATAATACGAACTTGTCTATGGTCCCAGTCCCTTTCGCTTTGGTAGTAGTAGTGTCTTTTAGCTGTGTAAAGTGCGGAACTCAGCATTGCGTGTGGCGCGACTCGCACTTGGCCGGTTTTTTGAGTTTATTACAGTATATTTGCAAAGTTCGAACATGGTAACGTTTTTTATTATTAAGTCCAACGGTCACAAATTATTAATCACAAAATTGCATTAATTTGCTAATCATTACTTATTATTATTCGAAAAGTGGCCTTTTTAGATCCCAATAGGATTCCTGTGTGTTTCCTGTGTGTGTTCTATGTTTTTAGGGTTCCGTACCCAAAGGGTAAAAACGGGACCCTATTACTAAGACTTTGCTCTCCGTCTGTCTGTCACAGGGCTGTATCTCATGAACCGTGATAGCTAGACAGTTGAAATTTTCACAGATGTTGTATTTCTGTTGCCGCTATTACAACAAATACTAAAAACAATTAAATAAATATTTAAGTGGGGCTCCCATACATCAAACGTGTTTTTCTGCCGTTTTTTATAGGAACCGTTCATGCGCGAGTCCGACTCGCACTTGGCCGGTTTTTCTTGTAGTTTTCACAACGTAACATAATTATTAGAAAATGTATTTCTTTGAGGAAAACAATGATGTTCATGATTAAAGTTAGATTGTGCGCATTGCGATAACAAAGCAAAGGGATTTATCTCTATTTTCCTGATGATTTACTTGCGAATTAGTTAAAACGGTACTTAGATTAGTTTTAATAATTCCCATTATTTTTTAAACAAAATAATTAGACTGCGTCGCTTGCGTGGATACTTTTTCCTGTAATAAAATATACGATACTTTGTCTAGGTCCAATAACCTATCCTATATATATATTTGTATAATGTAATAACCTATATATATATTTGTTTTTTATAAATAATGCTACGGAACGCGCAAGTCCGACTCGTACTTGGCAGGTTTTATTTTGAATGTTAGTTGAAGTAAGTTTGAATTGAAGTTCTGAATGTTGTGTTTACAAAACCTTCTTGATAATTTGACGTCTGTATTTAGATCTGTCGTTGCAGTAAAGAAAAGAGACAAAGATGAAGTAGTCTGAACTGTAGTGCAGTTGCCGTAAATTACACAATTTACGAAAATGAACTCCACTTGCATGACTATAGCTTGTTATAAACAAGTTATAAATAAGACTTAGCAGACTTGGGCCAGACAAATATTTTACCAAGATTTAAGATTCAGATTTTGGATGAGATTCATCTTTATAAATAGGAATGAGTGAGACAGTCACGACAAAACGAACTAAACCGCTTAATTTAGTGAAATTGAACTGATATCTACGCCAATTTGCAATTATGTATGTATAGGGACTCACTTTTCCGCATTTAGACTCCTATTTTGTCCGTTATGCGTGTTTGCAATTATGTAGGCACATATGTAGTTTTGATCTAATCTATATATCCTAAATGAATCCCTATTGCCCTTGGTCACGGCATCACGCGTGAACAGCTGGACCGATTTTGCTGATTCTTTTTTGTTGCATTTGTTATTGTTAGTAGAAGATAGTAAATACGGGAAAAACTGAAAGTTGCTTATTTCTATGGGGTTATTGAAATTTGACAGGACGTCTGTCGGGCTAGTACTCAAATATATATGTCACTAGCGACCCGCCCCGGCTTCGCACGGGTAGCATGTTATTATACATATAAACCTTCCTCCTGAATCACTCTATCTATTAAAAAAAACCGCATCAAAATCCGTTGTGTAGTTTTAAAGATATAAGCAAACATACATACATACATACAGACGCGGGAAGCGGAAAGCGACTTTGCTTTATACTATGTAGTGATTAGGTACGAGTATACTTACATAGGTAGAGTTGGAGATTTCGAAATCTCGCTAATGTAATGAGTAACGACCAAGTATGGAAGTATGATGAATAGAACCAACAAAAATCAATGATTCAGAATAAATACTCATAATGGAGAGTACTCAAAGATGACTAATGCCGGAAACACACTTACGTGTCGTGGCGTAGCGTGTCGCGCTACTAGCCAATCGCAAGATAGCGTTTGCGACACGACACGTGTGTATGTCTCTAACCATACTAAATGTATGAAAGCGATTAGATAGTGGCGTGTCGCGCCACGACACGACACGTAAGTGTGTTTCCGGCATTATACTTATTGGTATCGTGCAAAAGGTATAAATACATAGGTGCACATGTGATACTTTTTTAGGGTTCCGTACCCATATTAGTAGCATATTACTAAGACTTCGCTGTCCGTCCGTCTATCACAAGGCTGTATCTCATGAATCGTGATAGCTAGACAGTTGAAATTTTCACAGATGATGCATTTCTGTTGCCGCTATAACAACAAATACTAAAAACAATTAAATAAATATTTAAGTGGGGCTCCCATACATCAAACGTGTTTTTCTGCCGTTTTTTATAGGAACCGTTCATGCGCGAGTCCGACTCGCACTTGGCCGGTTTTTCTTGTAGTTTTCACAACGTAACATAATTATTAGAAAATGTATTTCTTTGAGGAAAACAATGATGTTCATGATTAAAGTTAGATTGTGCGCATTGCGATAACAAAGCAAAGGGATTTATCTCTATTTTCCTGATGATTTACTTGCGAATTAGTTAAAACGGTACTTAGATTAGTTTTAATAATTCCCATTATTTTTTAAACAAAATAATTAGACTGCGTCGCTTGCGTGGATACTTTTTCCTGTAATAAAATATACGATACTTTGTCTAGGTCCAATAACCTATCTATAAACCAAACTTTATCGACATCGGTGGAGCTGTTATGACGTGATTAAGTAACAAAAAAAAAACAATAATTGCGAATATTTCCGATAGCTGAACTAAAATATGCAATTCGCAGAATATTAAAAAACCGGCCAATCTATAAAAAAAAACGGCAAAAAATCACGTTTAAATATTTCTTTTATTCTGTTTTTAGTTTGTTGTTATAGCGGCAACAGAAATGCATGATCTGTGAAAATTTCAACTGTCTATCACGGTTCATGAGATACAGCCTTGTAACAGACAAACGGACAGCGGAGTCTTAGAAATAAGGTCACGATTTTACCCTTTGGGTACGGAACCCTAAAAATGGAGTCTAGTTTGTCAATGTAAGGCAACACCCACAAGTCTGCTCATCTATAAATAGAGCAGTGTCAAGTTCCGATTTACTGCCGCCCAAGGAGAATATTTTTTATGGGCGATGTTCAACTTTGGGATTACGCGGACACTTTTAGGTCAGAATCGAATAGCCTTACAGCTCAGTTGGTAGTAACACCTTCTGCGCTGCAGGTTGTGAGTTCGATTCCCACCAAGGATAAACATTTGTGCGATGAACATGGGTGTTTGTTCTGTGTCTGGGTGTTATAATGGTTGATGGGCTTGCAACCTGTCACGTATAGAAAGCTAACTACTGCAAAATGTGGACATGTACCAAATACTAGACATATTCATAGGATCTAAGCGCCTGGAGATCTGAGAGGATGTCTACCGTACTTGGGGATTACCTATAGTCGTGATCCTACTTAATTTTGTTTTTATTTTTCTATTAACAAACAAAAAACGAAGTAGTTTAATATTACCGTAATAAGTAATAATAATAATAATAATAATAATCATTTATTTGTAACTAAATATTTTTTGAAGTACAGTATTATACTTAAATACAGTGCAGTACAGTATTATCGTAATAAGTAATATTCTATCAGTTGTCTGGTTCTCGTATTACAAATTTTGCTTATTTTGATTCTAGATTGGATGGCGCTGTATGAAATTTCCACTAATAAGTATTTATTTTAAAATCACAGATTTATGTCTGTGGTCAACATTTTATCTGTACGAGTTCAGAGTCTTTGATTTTGTAGCCTTTCTCTATAGGACGTTCTAAATGAGTTGCTTGAATAACTAAACCTAATATTAATGTGAGTAGAATGAATATAATCCCCATATTATGTAGGTATTTGGATTTATATCTAGATACACTTTAAAAGATATATCCAATATGTATGTATGAAACAAACTTTATAACCCGATTTAGCACATTAGAACCTTCAAACCTGAGCTCTATTTTGAGTTATGCCATTTTGGCTCTCACAAAATAAGACGTCAGATAAATTCAAAAAAATAATATATCGTATTGCGTTCGTATTGACCTAAATAGCCTGATTGAGTTATGTAGCGGCGGCGACGCCGAGTCTGCCGCCGCGTCGACTGGCCTAAGATATTTAGAACGCACCTTTTTAGCGTACCTATGAAATTCGAATAATTGGCCATTGAAAAAACCGCGTTCGAAATTAGCAGAAATTGGTAAAGGGCACAGACTGCATTCCACCTTCTCTAGTATTTTTGATTATCATTTATTACTAGATATTATTTAGAGACAGACGTTGTCCTGTAAAATTTCAATAATTCCATAGAAAAAATAACTTTCAGATTTTCCCGAATTTTACGCTGGATTTTCCAAAAAACGGTACGAAATTATACTTTACGGCCTATTCTCATTTACACAAAAAACATAAAAATCGGTCAAGCCGTTGCGGAGGTTACAAACACTGTGACACGAGAATTCTAAATATTAGAAAAGATAATGTCTCGGTGAAAGGAAGTAATTTTCACTTGATAACGTTAAAATTTAATATTTTTTAGCCGACTTCAATATAAGAAGGAAATTTTTAATTCAGCAGCTATGTTGTTTAGTCAATAAAATAAACACTAAAAAGCTGTTATGATTATGCCTTATTGGCGAAAATATACTAAGTTTATTGTTCTCGAGTAAAACGACGTAACTCAAAATTTTGTTTATATATAAATACATAACGTCATCATGGATTATGATTATTTCCATTACATCCATTACATTATGTAAGTACATATTATAATTATTTTGATTTTCCTGGAGGAAGTTGGGTCTTCAAGATAAAATTACTCACATATTAAGTATATTATTTTAATATGTAGGTATTTCTGTCAATTATTGTCAATTTCCCATTCGCAATTTTATTTTAACCTTATTTTAAATGTTGTAATTCAACATAATTACAAAATTTATTTATATTTAATATGCCCAAATCAGTTATGGAAAATATAGTGAGGAAAATATGGAAAATATAGTTATGGAAAATGTAGTTAGTTAATAATAATATGAGCGACCTTTTATCCTATCACTTATGGAACATCAATTACATGTAGGCATAATATGTCAAACATTGTTTAGACGTGCCTTTGATTATCCCTTTTAGACATCTTCACATCATCACATCGACTTGGGGATCGATCTATCACAAGGCTGTATATCTCATGAACCGTGATAGCTAGACAGTTGAAATTTTCACAGATTATTTAGTTAAATGCAGTAGATAAATATAAAATGTTTTACGAAGTTACATCTCGTAATTTACTGAGCGATGTAACATTGTGGAGAAAACCAAGTATAAAATAGAAAACGAAACATCTTATTGGAATAATAACTTTCACACGTATACCTTTCAAGGTAGTCAGTAGGTACATTTCAGTTGCAAAAGCACATTAAAGAGGTTCAGTGAAAGGCGAAGTGTATCGCTTAATTAAATCTCAAACGTAGATTTCCTTGAGTTTTGATTAATTTTACAACGCGTCAAGTTTTGATCGTGAATTATTATTTCTGTAGAACTAGTTCTGTCTAGTTTGTGATTGGTTAGGTCTAGTTTGAGTTTGAATATTAATCATTTAGCTCGATTTTACCTAAGCTGTAATGGTCAATTATAAAATATAGGAAATGAGTTTCTAGTTAATTCATGTTATAAGTTTTATAACCGTCGCAAACCGATATAAGTCTCTTTGAATTAGGTCTTTAAATACCGAATCGCGTTAAAGCAAACTACCAATAAAAAAAAGTCCATCTAAACCGGATAAAACCGTAAAAAACCGCATCATTGACACCGACCACTTTTATTTATTTCAACATACTATTATTAATATGAAAGAGGAAAGAATAAACTCATTCATTCATGTGACAATGACTAATGATAATGACCAATTGTATAGTAAAGATGTCATATACCTACAACTAAGAATTCCAATATGAAATCACGCCATACCACAAATAACATTGAACTATTTAAAAACAAAACAGACGCATCACCAATTTTGTCTCTTTACATAAACAGCTACGAGTAACGTTGATATAAATAAGTATAGTAAAAACTTGTCGTTTAGGTATTTCAGAGTTGGATAAAGCGGTTTACAGGGGCTTATCTCTACATTTTTCCTCATTAAATAAGTTATTTAAGTGGGTACCTATCAGAATGTGATTTTAAAAAAGGCCGCAGTACTGCAAGTTACGTAGGTATCTCGTTGATTTTCCCTTGGTGGGAAGCATGTGTGCGTGGATCGAGTTTCACGGGTGGTGCTTGTGTGTGTGAGGCCGCGGCAGACACGGTGGCAACGTGCGCACGCGTTGTTTAAGATGCGTGTATACTGATGCCGGTTTACGATGCATTGATCAAATAATCTATGCGTCCCATTTGTAGGTGGACACGAAAATCTAACCAGAAACAAGTGGTAAAGTAGAAGGTAGTAGTAGAAGTTCACTAACCTAACCTTTGAACATTCATAAAAATAAATACCGTCATAGTGACGCATACCCACGTAGGGTTGTGTCCCGGTAAAAAAAACTATTTTCAAAGTACCTAGCATTCTTTTCTCTTAATAGAATATGATAGAGATAGAACAACTGTTCGATTAATAAGCACGGCTCGAATGACAGCTGTCAAACGAATTTCAGTGTATTTTTCACTGTGACACCCGCCCTAGGATAACTCACGCAACTTGTCTATTTGTGTGCGTAAGGTAAGGACACACCGAGACAAACCGTCGCCTTCTACGGCACATGCCTCGGACTGCAATCCAATCTAGATTGCATGCTATGCCTATCTGGCTACACCTATCTACCTACGTACCTGCGTACCTGTAAGTACACACAAGTTGCAAAATTATAGCACTTGGAATTACTTGGACCTCGATAATCAAGTTTTTAACGCGTCCATCTCACTTGTCCTTGTGAAAAAAGTCGTTTTAATACAATGTTTCTCAATTTTAATTCACCTGGGACCTTACCACAAGCTCTATAAGTATAATTAAAACAACGCTATGCTTCACTTTTGCACCGCGACTGCGAGTAGTAGATACTGTTTTAATACCACTGAGCCCACAGAACAAGAGTATGTTTTTACAAAATTGCTAAAATCAATACAGACTTATTTTGAGTTATA
This sequence comes from Hydriomena furcata, assembly GCA_912999785.1. NCBI lineage: Eukaryota > Metazoa > Arthropoda > Insecta > Lepidoptera > Geometridae > Hydriomena > Hydriomena furcata. Next base: position 12,150,035 of record OU538837.1, read on the forward strand.
GTTTTATTAAATTCTTGCCATGAATAGGTCAAGTGTCAATCAGTAAACACCTGTCTGATACCGTTCTCTTCCGCGTATTACTGGAGTTGTTTTACAGAATCGTAAGTGCATAACTTACACAATCACCCGATTGTCATCGATATATCATTATGATTCATGCAGTGACAGAATGATGCCGATTCCTATACTAAAATGGTGTACAATATGGTCCGCCTATATCTTTCAAATCATCTTATCTGTAGGCATTTAGCAGAAATACCAATAACAACGTGATGAAGTTTTTGAACGAATCCCAACATAAAAACTACTTATATTTATTTATTTACACTCATCGAGAGAATCACGTTTTGTTAAATGTGTCATATTATTGTAGCTGCATACAACTACCTATTATGTTTTATTAATTGCCACATTAGTTCTTAAAAATGTGTAGTTTACTATAATAATAATTGTTGAAGGAAAAAGGACCAAATAAATAATGTCTAGACTATTTTAACATTATGTTCTCAAAAGTGTGCCGTCATATTTTATCTTAAACAAATTGCCAAGCGTGGATAAATAAATAAAATGCAAAAATGATCTTTTATGCCGTAATATGACACTAAAAAGCGTGTTATTGAAAAAAAATATTGTATTAATGTCTTGTAAAATATCATGTTACGGCCAGGTGTGCACAAATTAAAACTAATTTATAAACCTGATCATTTGAATTATGACATGTTATCGATGGTTTTATGACTTTATAAATGGTTTCAATATGTTTTATGAATATAAATGGTATTTTTTATAATGTAAAAAAAGTAGGCAACGAAATATATACCTAGCTACGATTTGAGAACCTTATCCATTTTTTTCATTAGTGAAATAAAATTTGCTGAAAAAATTTGACTAATACAAATATAATCTGACTTAACCTATATTTTTTTTAATTACTTATCAAAAAGATCTCTTTTCACAATGTCGGGTCTAAAAGGCCTCATTTAGGTTTGCGCCACTATTAAACCCTAACCTTGGAGATTTATTAATATTTACCTGCAAGTAATCTCCAAGTATTTACAAGAGATTCTCATAATTAGCGTATATGTGTCTTGATGGTTTTATTGTGTCTGGATGTAGCCAGCGGACAGACGGTTCTCGGAAGGACCAAACTGTTCTCTGCCATGCGTTGATGCCTTTTATTCCTGGTAGTCTGGCTTGAGACATGAGAGGGAATAAGGAGTTATCACAAAAGTATTCGAGTTGGAATTCTGTGTTTTTGTGAAATAAGGCGTCTGGGAGTGTTGAACACAAAATGTTGCAAATGTCTTATCTAATAGTTTCTTCCTGACTTTTTGAATGGTCGAAACATTTTATTCGGTTATTTTATAAAAATATATAAAAATATTTTTTATAATGTGGCAGTAGTGAATGTAAATGACTGGCCGCATAGCTCAGTTGGTAGTAGCTCTGCCTTCTACGCTGTAGGTTGTGGGTTCGATCCCCACCCAGGACGTATATTTGTGTGATGAACATAGATGTTTGTTCTGTGTCTGGGTCCTGGGTGTTTTAATGTATCTTGTGTATGTATTTAAAAAAAAAGTATTTATGTATTCTATCAGTTATCTAGTTTCCATAGTAAGTACAAACTTGGCTTAGTTTGGGGCTAGACGGCGCTGGCGCTGTGTGAAATGTCCTACCATATTTATTTATAACAAGCTGCTCGCCCCGACTTCGCACGGGTGGTACCTGGATAAATAGTAGCCTATGTGTTATTCTGCTGCCTATGCTATATTACTGTAAAGTTTCATTTTAATCCGTTCAGTAGTTTTTGCTCTCACTTATAAACTTAGTAGGATATTTTGCGGATTTCGTGTTCATTTGTGATCGTTTTGCTGAATGAGCATGCGTTTATATCTTTTGTTCCGGCTGTCGGTACCTCATTTCATTAACCATTTTGATTATTGCTCGTTTATTTATGAATTTATCGATATATTAATACGTGATGCCAAAACTTTGGACCCCTTTTTACGAAAATTGCGCGGACGCAGGAGCATAAAATTTGGCACACTTATAGTTTATGTGCAGGAGAAGTGCAGAACGCTAATATTTTTTAATAATAATGCTTATAAAAAACATTACCCACACTACCATGCATTTCACACACACATGTTTCTTTTGTTTTTCATTTTGTCCATAGACATAGAAACATTACACACACTACCATGCATTTTGAAGTCACTTACAATTTAAATTTATTATATGGTCGAATTTCGACCACTGGGCGACCACTAGTATAGTTAAAAGTATTAAATTAACAAGTAATTACCGACATAAATTCGTATATTATTACGTAATAATATATTTTTGATATCCTAATGTGTCCTAGACTATAGTTTCGATTGCTACAAATATCATAAACTAGCAGTCCGCCCCGGCGTCGCACGGGAATAATAATGATATTATGGGTAATTTTTTCACACGTTGGGTTACATTATCGAAGTTTTCATAAGGACCTCCCTAATAAAACATTTAGTATCGCAGACTTTTTTTGTAGATATTGATGTCCTCTTTAAAACTTTAGTACATCACTTTGCTCTAATGTCAATAATTTCCGCAGCGTTCGTGATATAAGGATTATTTTTTTACTTGTTTCACACTTTGGGTAACATTATCGAAGTTTTCATACGGATCCCTAATGTTTTTGAAAATATTCTATAGCCTATGTTTATCAAGGATAATGCAGGATTGTAATGATGAAAGAATTTTTCAAATCAGTCCAGTAGTTTCGGAGCCTATTCGATGCAAACAAACAAACAAACAAACAAACAAACAAACAATCAAATCTTTCCTCTTTATAATATTAGTATAGATTAATTATTTTATTAATTGGTATCCTTTTAATATTAAATTTTCTTCGCCCAGGTGTTTTATTATAATAATTAATTAGATACCTACTGGGTGCCACACCATATATTTTGACCATAATAAGTAGGGTTTGTGAAGTTTCGGACTTGTAACATAACTTGTAAAAAAAGCCAAGTCTCGCAACGCAACTCAATTCTTCTACCGTAAAAAGTTGTGAGATCTATGTAATATCAAGTCGGTTAATTTATTCAGTCCCTACTTTAAGGGTCCTTCTGTCTTATGTTATTACGTATTAGCAGTCCGATCCGGCGTCGCACGGGTGTAATAATGATATTATAGGTAATTTTTTTACACCTTGGGTTACATTATCGAATTTTCCATAAGGATCCCTAATAAAACATTTAGTATCGCAGACTTTTTTTGTAGATATTGATGTCCTCTTAAACTGTAGTACATCACTTTGCTCTATTGTCAACAATTTCAGCAGCGTACGCGATATAAGGATTTTTTTCACACTTTGGATCACATTATCGAAGTTTTCATACGGATCCCTAATATTTTTGAAAATATTATATGGCCTATGTTCATCAGGGATAATGTAGAATTCTAATGGTGAAAGAATTTTTCGAATCGGTCCAGTAGTTTCGGAGCCTATTCGATACAAACAAACAAACAAACAAACAAACAATCAAATCTTTCCTCTTTATAATATTAGTATATAGTATAGAAGTATAGATAAAATTCTCGTGTCACAGTTTTTGTACTAAACTCCTCCGAAACGGCTTGACCGTTTTTGTTTTTTTTTGTGTATATTCAGTAGGTCTGAGAATAAGTTATAGGGTATTTTTATACCCCTAGGAGGACACCAAGGCCACATTTTAATATATTTTTTTATTTTTTTATGAGTCAGCCCTTTATTTTCACTTCTACCCCCATTTTTGAATAGCGATATTATACATCTTAACTTTCATCAAAGTGCTTTTTTCGGTGGGATTGTTGAAATTTGACAGGACAACATCTGTCGGGTCAGTTAGTTCAGTTAAAACTACTTATTATGTTTAGGTGGGTATTTTAGGTATGACGTAGGAAATATAGGTCTACAACGTAGTGGGTTGGTCATTAAAGTGTTTATTCTCTACGTCACTATTTTATATCATTTGTAATATCCGTAACGTTTTCCCTAAACTCATTTATACTAATATAATGAGGAAACATTTGTATTTTAATATTTTTGTATGTTACTCGTATAATTACCTCAAAAACAACTGGACCGATTTCAAAAATTCTTTCACCATTAGAATGCTACATTATCTCTTAGTAACATAAACTATATTTATTACTAGATCAAATTAGGGGTCCCTAGTAAAACTTCAATAATGTAACCTAAGGTGTAAAAAATCTATAAAATGTAGTTACGCTAGTTACGAAACTGTATTTCGGTATATCCAATATGAGTTTGGAAATACCTAAGTTTTTGGATCATTGGACCCATATAAGAGAAATGGTAGTGGGGGTGGTCAAAATAAAGTATTTTTTAAATCCTTTCGGCAAATCTATTACATAAAAACCGGCCAAGTTCGAGTCGGACTTGCGCACAAAGGGTTCCGTACTCTTTTCTAATTTTTATTTTTATTGTCAGAATAGTTTTATATTTATTTTTTATTTTTAGGTAAGTACCTTGAATTATATTCTTTTTGTTCAATTTTATCCTGTGTCTGTTGTCTGTCTTTTTATTGGTAATGCTGTGCATGCCTGTAATTGGCTCACATTCTATAATACTTTTTCATAAATGTTTACGTATTTAATGTGTATTATGTGTGCTGTTGGCGCTACCTTAATAAATAAATAATAATAAAAAAAAAAAAAAAAAAAAAAAACGGAAAAAACTCGTTTTTTGTATAGGAACTTAAATATTTATTTTATTCTGTTTTTAATATTTGTTGTTATAGCGGCAACAGAAATACATCATCTGTGTAAATTTCCACCGTTTAGCTATCATGGTTCATGAGATACAGCCCTGTGATAGACATACGGACAGCGAAGTCTTAGTAATAGGGTCCCGATTTTACCCTTTGGGTACGGAACCCTGAAAATGAATTTAACGGGACAACGTCTGTCGGGACAGCTAGTATCATATGAAATTACGAATAGTTAAACCATGCAGACAGAGCTAAACGAAATCAGCCCTTCATAGCGTGATTGTCTATGACGTAACTAAAGCCTTATCTACACGGTACCAGTAAACGATCCAGTAACTTGATCGCGAAATGTCATGTCAATCAGTTTTAATAGCGTTTCCATATCAGTGGGGCCTATTATGTAAAAAATATGATTATCATGTTATGATTTTCATATCTAGGTGCCTAAACTGTATGAAAAGCGTAGGTATTATGGCATTGAGTACCAATATTATTGGTATGAGTATCATAAGATGATAGTTATAGTTTTTACAAAATAGCCTCCCAGTTTTCAAAAGTCAACAAGAGCTGAAAAGTAGTTCTTTAAATCTATTTCAATAAAGCTTAAAATTATCATGATACATCGTAACTTATCATTTTATCTAAGAGACAACATTATTATGATAAAAGTAAATATTTTTAATTTTAATACGTTTACAAAAAAATGCAGATGTACCTAGTGTCAAAATTGTGTTAGTTAAATATATTTTTTTGCAAATATAAAATGTGTAAGCAAATAAAAGTCAATTTAGAATTGAAAATAAGTGACATTTCTGTGTCGAGTTTCTAAAAATGTTAAACATACCTAAATAATTTCTTTAACTTTCGATTATTCTTTAAATTTTTATGAGTTTTCTGGAAGAACAAATTAAAGGTGATAAAAACCTGTGACAAATCAATAGTTTTAATAAATGTATGAGCATCCAGTTGGAACCAAACAATATATAAAAATAGCTTACTTGAGCAATCAAAATGCACAAATCCGATGTCCTATTCGCCGGTTCCAAATGGACACGCATAAATATACTGTATTTACTCACTTTTTATCCGTTTACAAAGAGGGAGATACACTTGACACTTTCGCGCGTTTTTGACAAACGAGGTCGTTTAAATCGCGAGTAGTTTTGACAGACGTCAACGTGCGTTCTTAACGGCGGGTGGTGTAAGTTTGCGGCTAGGTGGCTCGACTGACGTATACATATAGCAGCGGTGGCTCTTATTGGCGGGTTTGCGGGGCGCGCTGCTACGTCATTTAATGAAAGCCCGTACAAGTTTTTGTAGTGAAAAAGGTGCGTTATATTGCGTGACACTTATATTGGCTTCATCTGATGACTATGAAACCAAAAAATTATATTAGCAGCTACTAGGTGTTTAGAAGGGATCTAATCCTATTCTCTCTTCTTTTTTGTTAACCTAGTTAAGTTTTAAAGCACATCTGATTAGTTGGTAGTAACTCTGCCTTCTAGGTACGCTGTAGGTTGTGGGTTCGATCCCCACCCAAAGCAAACATTTGTGTGATGAACATAGATGTTTGTTCTGTGTCTGGATGTTGCTATGTATATTATGTATGTATTTACAAAAAAAAAGTAAATAAATATTCTATCAGTTATCTGGTTCCCATAGTACAAGCTTTGCTTAGTTTGGGGCTAGATGGTGTTGTGTGTAAAGTCCGCCAATATTTATTTATTATTTACTAGCGACCCGCCCCGGCTTCGCACGGGTAGCATGTTATTATACATATAAACCTTCCTCCTGAATCACTCTATCTATTAAAAAACCGCATCAAAATCCGTTGTTTAGTTTTAAAGATATAAGCAAACATACATACATACATACATACAGACGCGGGAAGCGGAAAGCGACTGCTTTATACTATGTAGTGATTTATATACATCCTAAACCACAAATACTAGAAATTTTAAATTTGGAGTGTTTGTATTCCTTTAGATGTGTTAGGAGTGCACAACGAAAGGAGACTCGAAATTCAACCTTTAAATTGTACTTAATTGACAAAGCCCTTTTTATGGTTCCGTACCCAAAGGGTAAAATGGGACCCTATTACTAAGACTTCGCTGTCCGTCTGTCTGTATGTCACAAGGCTGTATCTCATGAACCGCGATAGCTACACCGTTGAAATTTTCACGGATGATGTATATATGTTGCCGATAATTATAGATAATGGTACGGAACCCTTCGTGAGAGTCCGACACGCACTTGGCCGGTTTTTCTTAACTTGCTCGTAGGCTTTGCTCTTACGGAAATACAACCTATATCAATTATGTTTTAAGTATTTCCATCTGCAGTCGCGCTATTCCATTAAACCACCTCAATTAATATCCTATTTATAAGTTTCTATTCATTTTCTTAATAACTCTATAAAAAGATTGACTCGCTGCATTTATTATAGGCAATCTTGACGTGCGCAGGCGCCTGTGGAACGTCAGTTCTATTAAAAAATAATTGTTTCCCGCGATCTAGATAAATATTGCGTAATCTGCACACAAATTATAATAAAAACAGCCAAGTGCGAGTCGGACTCGCACGAAGGGTTCCGTACTCATTATCTATAAGAATGGCGTGACGTTTGTTGTATGAGAGCCCCACTTAAATATTTATTTTATTCTGTTTTTAGTATTTGTTGTTATAGCGCCAATAGAAATACATCATCTATGAAAATTACAACTGTTTAGCTATCACGGTTCATGAGATACAGCCCTGTGACAGACAGACGGACAGCGAAGTCTTAGTAATAGGGTCCCTTTTACTCTTTGGGTACGGAACCCTAAAAACAGAAGATCTGTCTTGCATTGGGTCTTGCTTTAAATTCTATAGCAAAATGCCTAGGCATTTTGCTATAGAATTTCACTGTCCATATGAATGGTATAGGATATTCATTAAGCACGTCCAAACATTAAGTTTGGCGCAAAATCCACATTTTGCAGTTGTTAGCATTCCGTACGTGACAGGTTGCAAGCCCATCGCCGCTTATAAGAATACTAACTGGTTTCCTCCACCGTTTTGAGTGTTTTAAAGCGTGTTAATATATCTATACATGTTTATATATCTATACTTTTATAACGGCGCGTGAGATCTATTTTTTTCTCTGTTCAATTCGAGTACCTAGCTAAAGTATCTTCTCTTTATCTATGTTTGAACTTGTAGTTTAATAGGTTCACTGTTGAAAGGTATTTTTCAATGACAAGCTTTTGTAAAATCATTAAAACCATCGAACACATAATAGAATAATATTGTCATCGGAATTTGACAAGAATACAGAGCTTTTACTCAATCGAAGTATTTACTAAGGAGTTCCATTGCAAGTGTCTGTTGAACAGCTCCTGACTCCATCATCAGATCAGCGCACTGTCACTATATTATTGCATTGTCACCGAAGTTAAATGTGTATGCGAAATTTCAGCTTAATCGGTTGAGGATAACTGCTTTAAAATTGAGTTGCAAGATTCCACCCGAACAAACATAGTTACATACATACATATATTGCAAGTTAAATAAAAGCTTGTAAAAATATGACACGAGATACCTAGTTGATTGAAAACTGTGAGGATAATATCACGTGAAGAAAGTCGCGGTTAACAGCTAGTTTATATAATACATAACATCGGACATCCCACTTATCAGATAAACGTAATAACTCGAGATACCAAAGATTATGGCTATCAGATGTTGGCAGTATAATTTGTGAATATGTGACGTATTTATTATAAACAGAAAAATAAATATTTCTAAAGTTACCTCACACAAACAAACATCTAAATAAAACTAGTAACTATTGTAACAGTATTATTATAATATAAGTAATTAGTTACCATTTATTATCTGTGTGCGGTTGAATGGTAGAATACAGATGCTATGCCATGCCATGTAGGTTATAGATTATAAACAAATGACATCTAGACACGACTGTCAGATTGGTTTTGGAGCGAAAACATGAGCGATGTAAGAGAAGGGATTTTATAAGAATAAATCACTATAAAACATAAGTATTAAGCTGGAATTTAATTGATAACAAGCCATAGAGAAGGATTTTACACTCTGATTGTCGTAACGAAAAGGATGTAAGAAATGAAGGTGGATGAATGAGAAGTAGAGGTAGTCCAAATAAAAGATGGATGAACTGTGTGAATGATGACATGGAGGAAAGGAGTGATGGATGAGATGATGGCTGATAGAGGGGAAGAAGCAAACATGTTGTGCCGACCCCACTTAAGTGGGATAAGGATGATGATGAGTCGCTTTCAATAAGAAAATGTATTCTAAATTAATATTTTTTTTGTGTTTGAATAAATGATTAATTGACTTTAATGATTTAGAGACTGAATAGTTCAAGAATACATTTCAAAGCCACCATTTCTTCGGAAATAATTTTGGATTATTAGAAAGTTTAGTGTCTTCATTTCCGCGAAAACATAGTTTGCAAAACGTTTCTCCTAACTTGGACATAGCTCTTCATTTATGGTAATATGCAGTAGGTACTCCAGCAACAAACTGTTCGGGTGAGAAAAATTATTTTTGTCTCAGATGGGTAAAAAAATATCAGATTTTGACCTTAAGCCAATAAAGCTATTAGGCGAAAAAAAAAATATCTAAAAAACTGACAATTAATTGTAGAGGTATAGTTATAACATTAATTATTTCTACGCTATTTAAGAATCAAATAAGTTTTTTGATTAAAAATTTTTCAATGACAAGCTTTTGTCATCAACCATCGAGCGCATCCTGTCACATCATTATAACATTTGTCATCGGAACTTGACAAAAATGCAAAGTTTTTACTCAATCGAAGTATTTATTAAAAAGTTCCGTTGTGAGTGACTGATGAACAGTTCCTGACTCCATCATCAGATCAGCTCGCTGACTCGCTGTCACCATATTATTGCATTGTCACCGGCCAAATTTCAGCTCAATTGGTTGAAGATAACTACTTCAAAATTAAGTTGCAAGATTCCACCTTATCAAACATAGTTTCATAGTTAAATTACATTGCAAGTTAAATAAAAGCTTGTAATAACTTAGGAAAGAAAACGACTTCGTTTGACTTAGTCTATGGAATAATTTTTAGCGTAATAGCGTGTGCTATTAAATTATTACATGGTCTTTGTTACTTAGGTACCTATATCTTTAATTTATTTTCTTGATGTTTCGACTATTTATAATGGCTATTAATTAATATTAATAGTAGGTATATGTGATAAAAACCCGTATAAAATATTAGGTTATTCCTATTGACTTAAGAGGCTCCCAGTCGCTGTTAGAAACGAAACGAAAAAAAAATACTTCTGAACAAGCCACATCTCCTATTTTTATAAGTAGTAATATACTTATAAAAATAGGAGATGTGGCTTGTTCAGAAGTATTTCAGGTTACTACCTAGATTTCTATTAAGCTGAAAACATAATAGCAGAAACTTTTCACGATAAAGATATTATTTCAAAATGATACGTTTTAGAATTTATGTTCGAAATATTTTATATACCTACTATTAAAATCAACTTGTGATTTATTGTTAAAGATAGGTAATATGTAGATCTACATCATCATCATCATTCATACATACAGACGCGGGAAGCGGAAAGCGACTTTGCTTTATCCTATGTAGTGATTAGGATAGGATAGATAGCAGATTGTGCTATGTGGGAGCATTATTATTAGGATTTAATTCATAAATATCGCCTGTTACAAAAACTTTGCAAGATAAATACTCTATTGTGTGTTGTTTAAAAACGTCGTTTTAGTATTTTTTTCAATATAAACCGTTTATTTGGAAATTAAATGTTAAAATGCCCACAACCAGCGCTCTTACCCTACCACTGATCTCACATTATCAGTAAGGTTATAACTAATTGTTTGTAAGTGTAATATTTTTAGGTAATAAGTAAACAAATGTTTCCCTTTACGAACACGACAAATTCACTGAAAATATGACCTTTCAAAGTAACATCCTTATTTGATAAAACTAAATGGGAAATTCCACTTGTCAATGTAACTATAACTAGGTACCTACGTGAAGTTTTAGAATATGTATAAAAATATTTAAAAAACCGCAACCTTTTAAAAACCCTCGCGCACGAAGGGTTCTTCCGTACCATTATCTAGAAACGGCAAAAAAAACACGTTTTTTGTATGGAAGCCCCACATAAATATTTATTTTATTCTGTTTGTATTTGATGTTATAGCGGCAACAGAAATACATAATCTGTGAAAATTTCAATTGTCTAGCTATCACGGTTCATGAGATACAGCCCTGTCACAGACAGACAGACAGACGGATAGCGAAGTCTTAGTAATAGGGTTCCGTTTTTACCCTTTGGGTACGGAACCCTAAAAACTATTGCGTTACTGACTGACTGACTATCTGTCTGTACTTTTGGTAGTGCACTCAGATAGGAATTCCCGAAATTCAGCCTCTAAGGGATGCATTGAAGTTTGTTTGATAATAACTACTATGCATACTAATTACTGCAAAATGTGGGTATGTGCCAAATGTAATGTTTGGACGTGCCTCTGACTAACTCCTTTAGAAATCGTCAAGGATCTGAGCGTCTTGAGATTAGAGAGGATGTCCACTGTACTTGGGGATTACAGTCGTGATACTAGCTGTCCCGACATACGTGTTCTGTCAAATTTATTTTTTTCATAAGTATCTTCTCCTGACTCATATTATTATACCTACAACAAAAAAAGAATTAGCAAAATCGATTAGCTATGACCAAGGGAAATAGTGATTCATTTTTATAAAAAAGAAGATAACTTTTACAAATATTAGGTCGGTTTTTCTTTTAGTTTTCAAAACGTAATTATTGGACGAACAATTGACTTGTGGTGGGTTTTCCAAGAGTTAAAGTGAACGTTACATAAACGCGTATTGTAATGACTGATGCAATATTAATATTAGTAATAATATTGGTTACCCGCAGCCTACATTTATTTATTTATAACTTCGAAAAAGCAGCTGTGTTTCGGTTTGAAAGGTAGATATAACTGCCTTTAGAACTTTTGCTGAATCTCTTTATTTGTCATATTTGAGCCTTCACATTGTTCGATCGACACCACACTGGAGCTCAACATTATGCAAGCATTATGGAAAGAATCATTGAAAGAAATGATAGGATCCAAGCCGTGTTTGTTGCCTGATTCTTCTAGGCTTGGTCGCGAGGAACAGGCGTACATTATTAAAACTTGAATAACCCAAGGTGTAAAAAAAAAAACCACCCGTAGTACACCCGTGCGACGCCGGGGCGGACTGCTAGTGGTATAATAAGTATACACAAAATAAATATTCTATCAGTTATCTTGTTCCCATAGCTTTGCTTAGTTTGGAGCTAGATGGCCATGAGTGAAAAGTCCACCATTATTATTATTATTATATTTGTATAGTCATGAAGGTTTTCACCCGCCACGGACCCGTTATATAATATTTTTCTTATATATCAAAATTAATTGCATGGGGCCACAGCCTTTGTTTCGGTAATACTCAAAAACGGCTGGACGGATTATTCGTCCCGTTCACGTTAGACTCTGGTCAAATTGAAGAACGTATTCAAATAAGGGATTCGAATCGACAACATATTAATCGCAATTATCGCGTAGAATTTAATAATTTCGGAACGGGAACGGGAACTTAACGCATCTGGTAATTCTAAAGCGTTAAAAAGTCCGCTGGGTCAGCTAGTTGAGGATATTTTATCGATATGATTCATATGTAGGTATACATGGGATTTTCCTGATTCCTTATACCTCCATTAAGCACTAAAAACTTGACTTGTATGAATGTGATGTATTTAAAAAAAGCGGCCAAGTGCGACTCGGACTCGCGCATGAAGGGTTTTCGTAAAACGGCAAAAAAACATGTTTGTTGTATGGAAGCCCCACTTAAATATTTATTTTATTCTGTTTTTAGTATTTGTTGTTATAGCCTCAACAGAAATACATCATCTGTAAAAATTTCAACGGTCTAGCTATCACGGTTCATGAAACAGCCCTGTGACAGACAGACGGACAGCGAAGTCTTAGTAATAGGGTCCCGTTTTTACCCTTTGGGTACGGAACCTTAAAAAATACATTACATTACCTGTTGTGTGTGTGTGATTCATTAAGATAATGTAAAGCTATACATCCCGGGATGTGATATACATTAATATACATTATAGCTGCTGTGTGTGAAGCCCTTAACTAACTTCCGTCCACGGCTTCGTTCGCGTGGTACCTGGATAATAAGTAATGTTTATGCTATTCCAGGATCCAGGTTTCATCATAATCCGTTATAAGTGCTACGAAACGCCTACGCCGTAGAGCATAGCCAAAATGTCACCCGAAAAAAGTTATTTCCAATATTGTTCTTGTACCTAGTATACTACTAGCCGACCCGTGACAGACGTTGTCCTGTCAAATTTCAATAATCAAATAGAAAAGACTGAATGTTTTTAGTGTGATGTCTGTGATTTGTTGCACACCAACGCCATCTATACAGAAATCATCCCTTTTGCGTTTTTCTATCGTTTTGGGGATGTTTTTTATATTTTAAAGTAGTCTATTATTTATTCGGGCATTATATCTACATCTACAGCAAATTTCAACTTAATCCGTTTTGTCGTTTAGGCCTGATTGAGGAACAAACATACAACAAACTTTCGCATTTATAATATTACTAGCTGTCCCGTACCCGCTCCGCTGGGCGACAGACATTTCTAATTGTGATCAATTTGGATGGGTATGGCTCGAATGGAGATAGGTATATATCTATACTATCAATAGTTTTTGTAGCGCACACGAAGAAAGCAAAATTTTTGGCAATTGTTTACACCTTGCTTCAAACTATCGTCATTTTTAAAAGGAATTTATTACTTTTTCAAAATAAATAATAGCCTATGTTACTCAGGGATAATGTAGCTTGGTAACGGTGAAATAATTATTGAAATCGGTTCAGTAGTTTTTGAGTTTATCCATTACAAACATACAAAAATTCAAAACTTTTCTCTTTATTAGATTAGGATTAGGATATAGTATAGTACCCAATCATGGTCATGGCTGAGTGACTGTCATAGCTTAGTTAAATATTGTGATGATCCGCAGCGTGCTCAATGTATCTAAAGCGACGAAAAAAATGTGGTTTCGAGGTTCTCAATTTAACGCGTATAATTTAGTTCCACAGATAATTAGTTCCACATTTTCTACTGCAAAATGTGGGCATATGCCAAATATTATCTTTGGACGTACTACTCCCACTAGGACATCTTCAAAGGATCTAAGCGTCTGGAGATCTGAGAGGATGTCTACCGTACTTGGGAATTACAGTCGTGATGCTATTTATTTTTATTTTTATTAATTCAGCCGGTTGCGGTCAAGCTACATATCATCATATGCTTAAGCACCGGCTGTCATGGGTACAGTGATCGTAGGTATATTTCGTGGAATAACGTTTTTTTTTAATCGATCTTCATGTTTCAAATTAATATACAAACATTTATTTTTGTAATTATGGAAACTTTGAAGTATTTTTGGTTAGTTTTAATCTGAAAAAACAATCAAATAGGAACATTGACCCTATTTGGTGACGTCTTTTTCTAAAACCTAGTACACATAGTACCAGGACCAGAATCTACTCATATACCTATGGTGACTGTATTTGTAACAATATAAAACAAATTATTATAAAAACGTAAAACTCGACTGCAAAAAAATTAATACCAAAAAAAAAATGTTACGCCCCCCTTTTTAGGCAAAAGAGGAGCCATATTTAAAATAAAAGCCTATGTTACTCCCATAATTGAGACGAATCGTTTGGGCTGAAGAGCGTTCCAAAGAAATGGATATACCTACATGCATTCGCTCGAAAACCTCTTCTTTTAACGCAGTCGGGTAAAAATCGGTAAAATATACCGATAAGACGGAAAATAAGTTCTGGCGAACTTAAAATAATAGTACATCATATTTCATAAATATGTCTAAAGGGGGTAGACTAAGTCACGTCCAAACATCCTAAGTCATATGTTGGTCCCATTTAAATTTTATTTAACAAGGACTAATAGTTTTTATATAAAACTTTAAATAACTAATATCGTCTTTTGGTCGAAAAATTTTCGTCGGTTTTTCGATTTAGTCTTAAAACGTTATTTTAACAGTCGAAACAAAGCTTTATCTTCTTTACAACTTACCGAAGACAACTTATTAATTTGTTTTTAAACAACCTCGTTTTATAAATAGCAATATGACGTCTTGGGGATATACTTTGATTCATGATCTGAATGAGTTTTTTACTCTTTTCAGAGCAACGGAAAAATGTGTCAGTTTTTGATTTCAATATGACGCACCTCGAAAGGCAAAAATGTATTTTCCCGCTTTTTTTTCTCTTTGTATTTTATTACGAATTGTTACTATTATCTTCTTTCTCTTGACCTTATCTCACTTTATGTGGGATCGGCACAACAAAAAAAACCGGCCAAGTGCGTGTCGGACTCGTGCACAAAGGGTTCCGTACCAATATCTATAAAAAACGGCAAAAAACACGTTTGTTGTATGGGAGCCCCACTTAAATATTTACTTTATTTTGTTTTTTGTATTTGTTGTTGTAGCAACAACAGAAGTACATCATCTGTGAAAATTTCAACTGTCTAGCTATCAAGGTTCATGAGCCCTGTGACAGACAGACGGATAGAGAGACGGACAGCGAAGTCTTAGTAATAGGGCCCCGTTTTTACCCTTTAGGTACGGAAGCCTAAAAACATGTTGCAAATGTATAGAATTAAAACAATTGTAGTTGTTAATCATTTTAAATAGAAATTCGTCTAATTACCACGTTTTTTCTTGTATTTATGACGTTTCGAGACTTCAGATGCTCTCCATCATGAGCTTCGCCCGCTACCGCGATAAACAGCAGATCGACGAATCCGATATGAGTAAGAGTACGAATATGAGGAAGAAAAAAGGTGGTAATTAGCCATATTTCTATTTAAAATGTCGAAAATGGATTTGGCTTGGGGTTTTTTAAAACCGGCCGCCGCGCCGGCCTGCCGGTCTTTTTAGTAATGACTATATCTAACCACAAATTTCCTACTTTGTGGTTTAAAATAATAGATTATGCCTTTCAATAATGACGCTATTCCTCTACATAAACTTGTAACAAATTCAAATTCAAAAATCATTTATTTCAATAAAATCACAAGGATCACTTTGAAACGTCTTAGGAACTAGGTGAAGCTACGCCGATTCCACGCGACCATGCCTAGAAGAATCAGGCAACAAACACGGCTTGGGTCTACCTTTTTTTTAATGATCCTTTCCTTAATGCTATGTAGAGCTCCAGTGTGGTGCCAATCGAACAAGGTGAAGGCTCAAACAACTAACCATGGGGCTTATTAACGCACCAATTGAGATTTTGAATCAACCCTTGTTATGGTGGCGTGTCCCATCCACCTTTGGCATATAGCTTAGCTTAAGCTAGTTTCAGTGCCGTCACTAAATGCATGACAGCCGAGCGCTTCGAAATCACACGTACGATGTTTGATCGGCACCACACTGGAGCTCTACATATCATTAAGGAAAGATCATCGAAAAAAATTATAGACATCTGTGTTTGTTGCCTGATTCTTCCAGGCTTGGTCGCAAGGAATAAATAAATAAATAATAAATATTGGCGGACTTCACACACTACGCCATCTAGCCCCAAACTAAGCAAAGCTTGTACTATAGGAACCAGATAACTAAAAGAATACTTTTTTTTGTAAATACATAGGTAAATACATAGTAACACCCAGACACAGAACAAACGTCTATGTTAATCACACAAATGTTTGCTCTGGGTGTGGATCGATCCCACAATCTACAGCGTAGAAGGCAGAGTTACTACCAACTGAGTTGCGAGGCCAGTCAAGAAAAGACATAGCTTCTTCTAGCTAAGATATTTCAAAGTGAACCTTGTAATTTTGTTGAAATACCTACCTTTTGATTTTACCAAGTCCATAGGTACCAATAAGCAGTTAGGCCACGCGGCCTAGCGGCCTAAAGCTTCGTCACAGATTAAATAGTACTTTGCCAAGGTGCTTGACCGAACACACCCACTGGCACCTGTAAGCATCTGCCAAACTTGCATCAGATCATTGATCATGACCTGAATGTGCGACGCTTACGCAAGGTAAAAGAGGGGTATGACTTCTCTTTCATCTGTGTTGCATCAGATGTTACGAGTTCAAAGAAATTTGGTAATGGCTTGGCAAAGTTCATCAAAAATTGGATCGGTGAGTGTGGTTTCGTGAATCGGGACAAATTATAAAATATATCTTTAATTTACGTAATCTGTCCAAGTGCGAGTTAGAGTGACACTTACCCCCGTATTCAGGAACGACACTGTGAGAACACGCACCCACAGTTGACGAGATCTTTTTTCATAAACATCGCTTTATGTGTTGCGTGCGTTTAAACACGCTGTGGTAACGCGCGTTTGTAGCGATACAGACGCGATACGCACGCGAGTCACACGCAGCATGAAGACCTTTACACACCTGTATAAATTCAAACGTGATTGAATCGATACAGACGCGCGGGTTTATCGATATAAACGACAACAAACTGCTCTGTAAGATAAAAGCGCGCCATTTAATTTCTATATAAGGACTGTTGCAAACTATCTCAACTGGTCCAGATCAATACCAATATTCTATATAGAATACGTGCTTTTTTTAGATAGGTAGGTTCCCATAGTAGTTACAAGTTTTGCTAATACCGTTAATGATTTTGTAGGTGTCAAGTGCCACTTAGTGGACACAAAAGTCCAGACCAGTTTTTATTTAAGCTTCAATTATGCATGAGGTCAAAGTCTATCTGTCAAAAGTGATATTGACTATGGGTTTTTCTAGGGTTCCGTTACCCAAAGGGTAAAAACGGTACCCTATTACTGAGACTTCGCTGTCCGTCTGTCCGTCCATCTGTCACAGGGCGGTATCTCATGAACCGTGATAGCTAGACTGTTGAAATTTTCACAGATTATGTATTTCTGTTGGCGCTATAATAACAAATACTAAAAACAAAATAAAATATCCATACAACAAACGTGTTTTTTTGCCATTTTTTAAAGATATACCTACGGAATCCCTTGTGCGCGAGTCCGACTCGCACTTGGACGGTTTTTTTTAAAGGTAAAGAAACAGGTAAATAGTACCATAGGGCGGATATCAAACGATTTTGACAAGGGTATAGAGATGGAATGTTGCACGGTATATTATTAGCAAGTTAAGTGAATGGCGTCAATGATCGTGATTTTAAACTAACTTGAAAAAATGAGGTCCTCAATGTTATACTCGTAGTTATTGTCGGCTATAGTGCAGCCTCCTTGTACGAGGTAGAATAAAAGCTCCTTAGTAGACAGAGTTCGAATTTTAAAAAGGTTGTTCGTTGGCGGGGATTAGAAAAACAGTATGATGGATGACGAATTGTTGTCAAAGAGATTAATATTTTATTTTACGAAATAAACATGATGTGAGTATATTTGTGTTTTTAATTATACTAGAATCTGGTAAGTAGTTCTATCATGTATAAGTATCTAAATTTATAATACTCTTGTGTTACTGACTGACTGACTGACTGACTGATCTATCAACGCACTGACCAAACTACTGGTCCTAGATACTTGAAATCTGGAGGGTTTATTCCTTTTGGCACGTAGGGGTGCACTAGAAAAGGAATTCCCAAAATTCCCCTAAATACCTGTAAGGGGGTGGAAATCTTTGAAAATAACTTTATGAGAACAAAAACGCGAGGGTTTCTGAAGGTTTCTTTCACTAATCTCAGAAATTTATAAATATCTTCAAGGCTAAGATCAATTAAGGATATAAAACTGGAATTAATAATTCAGATCGTTGGACCAGGGAATTTATGCATCATTATTTCATACTAATTCACTCGTACTCTCGTACTACAGACTACAGACAGAATCTGACGGGTCTTGGAAGTCGGCGCGCGCGCAGACGATGACGCAAAACCTTTGCAGCAAAAAAAATAAGAAAAACCGGCCAAGTGTGAGTCGGACTCGAGCACGAAGGGTTCCGTACCATCAAAATAATGTACTACAGTATTGTACACCTTAAAAACGTCTACAAAAAAGTCAACGATGGTATTAGAAATGTCTTACGCACAGCGAAGCGGGCACGGGTCAGCTCTATAAAAACGGCAAAATAATTATGTTTGTTGTATGGAAGCCCCCCATAAATATTTATTTTATTTTGTTTTTAGTATTTGTTATAGAGAGCAGCAACAGAAATACATATTCTGTAAAAAAATCATCTGTCTAGCTATCATGGTTCATGAGATACAGCTGACAGACAGACGGACAGCGAAGTCTTAGTAATAGGGTCCCGTTTTTACCCTTTGGGTACGGAACCCTAAACACGATAATTTTTAACAGTATTTGACTGATCACCGTTGTAACCATAATAACAAACGCGCACTTGCAAAACTGATTGTCACTCGGTAATCGACCTTATTGTTTGGGAATAAGGGGGTAGGCTGGA
This sequence comes from Hydriomena furcata, assembly GCA_912999785.1. Classification (NCBI taxonomy): domain Eukaryota; kingdom Metazoa; phylum Arthropoda; class Insecta; order Lepidoptera; family Geometridae; genus Hydriomena; species Hydriomena furcata. The sequence goes on from OU538837.1 coordinate 12,169,356, forward strand.
TTTGCCTTTGGCCAGGATCTGGTTGTGGGCATGTCTGCATGCGAATTGACAGCTCTAAATGGTTTAAAGTCTTTGGTAATGATATCACGAGAAACCGGTCTTAAGTCTTTGCGCTTTTGAATCTGAACCGTAAAGTTTTGATAAACTAAATATCAAAATGATAAGATCTTATGATTCAGAATCTTATCTCTAATTCCCATGGACTTGGTCATACCTAATACCTAAACATAGTAAAAGTAAATTGTTCCTTAGACATTTAGAATAGGCGTTAGATATACAACGATCTACCTACACGTTGAGTTTTAAAGTGGTTTGAGTTTTCTTCTTATATCCAGCAAGTACTCCCAAAGAGGATTGACGCCAAACAAGCGGCCGGTTGTATAAAAAACCAACCCAAATAATTTTACATGTTTCAGGGTACCGTAAAAACGGGACCCTATTACAAAGACTTCGCTCTGTCCGTCTGTCCGTCTGTCCGTCACAGGGCTGTATCTCAAGAACCGTGATAGCTAGACATTTGATTTTTTTCTACATGTCCCGCGTGAAGTGGGATAAGGGCATGATAAGTCAGGTTAATCCTAGGATTAAATAAGAATACTAGCTTTTACTCGCGACTTTGTCCGCGTAAGTTTACAGTAAACGACTTTACCGAAAAACATTGAAATTACTGAAAAAACTGGGGGGAAAAGTAGCCTATGTCCGTCACAAGACTATCTATTTATGAAATTTCACCATAATCGGCCCGGCGGTTTGGGCTTGATAACGTCACAGACAGACAGACAGAGGTACTTTCGCATTTATAACATTAGTGTAGATGTTAGCTATTCACGTAGGTGTATGTCACCTTGGAACATAATGCTACATAAACACTTAAACTCTTAATTGACTAAGTTTTACGTAAACCAGAGAAAATGATGCGGGTTTTACTTTTAAAAAGTATATGCCAAATGACAGTACAAAAGAAGATACATACATACATACATACATAAAATCACGCCTGTTTCCCAGAGGGGTAGGCAGAGATCACGGCTTTCCACTTGCTACGATCCTGACAAAAGACAACACTACAACAATGTGTAACAAAAGAACAGTGTTGGCATAGTAAAAGGTATTATAACTTTCAATCAAAAGGTCATAATAGGATCGAATACCAACCGTGTATCAGTAAATTTGACTACTTATAAGTACATAGTCAAATTGTAATAATTAAACTTGTCTCAAACATAAGACATTTATTTAGGGTCATTTTAAAAGTATATAAAGCAAAGTCGCTTTCCGCTTCCCGCGTCTGTATGTAATATGTAATATGTATGTATGTATGTTTGCTTATATCTTTAAAACTACACAACGGATTTTGATGCGGTTTTTTTTTATAAATAGAGTGATTCAAGAGGAAGGTTTATATGTATAATACATGCATAATATAGTAGAGAAACACTGATAATTTTAGAGGTTTCTAATGTGATGTCGTAAATAAACACATTTTTCTAGTATATTAATATAGGTGGATATTTCACACAGCTTTACACTTTTTTTTGTAAATACATACATAAATTAGATTTATGGCATCCGGACACAAAACAAACATCTATGTTCATCACACAAATTTTAAGAAATTTGTAGTTTTGGAATCGAACCCACAACCTAAAGTGCAGGCCAAAATACATGCTTTGCTTTAATTGAAATACTATTTACAAAATACTTTGGCGTCAGGTATTAGAAATACGAATTACATTTTAAGGAAGTAATTGAAATACAAATACCAAATACGTGTTTGTATTTTAATTACGTATTTTAATTACAAGTAATTCAAATACTGCCCAACCCTGAGTGCAGAAGGAGTTACCAACTGAGCTGTGAGGCCAGTTAAATCTACACCATTCTTCCCCCAAGAATCCATTTACCTGCAAATGGATTCTCAATCATTTTAAACAAATAATCACAAAATATACAAACTTTTCTATTCCATTTTTCAAGTATCATCATAATTTAAATAAATCAACATCATACATCTTTAGTATTTCTGTACAAATATTTAAATAACTTTTTGCTAATCAAACAAATCGTACAGCAAAAACTTGGCGCCATAAACAACCTTTGACATATGGTGGTAGACCCAAGTCCACCTAGCTAGCCTAACTTAGATTAACCAAGGGTTTTTGATGCAGGTTTTCTTTAATCCTAATAATATTATAAATGCGAAAGTTTGTGATAAGGCAGCTATGTTTGTTCCCTAATCAAAAATAAACGACAAAACGGAATAAGATGAAACTTGCTGTAGTATGTAGATAAAAAAACAGAATAAATAAAGGTGGAACTTATAATTAAAAAAAAAACCCCTAAATGATAAAAAAACGCAATAAGGATGATTTTGGTATAGATGGCGTTGGTGTGCAACAAATCTGACATCACAGACTAAAAACATTTTGACTAATGAATGATACGCATTCTACCATCTTTATCTTTATCTTTACCAAAATTCGTAATTTATTTTATCAGTACAAGGTTTGTAGGAAAAAAATTGGAAGCTGCCTGAAATTGATTTTTTCTATGTGATGACAACAAAAAAAATTGACAGAACAACGTTTGTCACGGGTCGGCTAGTAGATAGATAATTAAGAAAAATAGAAAAATATTTATTTCACAGTAAAAACAATACATAACGTACCATATTAAGTTACAGATTAAATGTTGAATCAAGAGTTATCTTGGGAATTATTTAGCTAAATACTGTGGAGAAGGAGACAAAACATGATTTACTGTGGCACCCACACTAGAGTGAATCTGTATTGTATCTGTATCTATATCTGTATCAGTATATACTTAGATAGATCTTACTAATATTATAAATGCGAAAGTTTGTGAGTTAGTGAGTGAGTGTGGGTGTGTGTGTGTGTGTGTGTGTGTGTGTGTGTGTTTATTACTCTTTCACGCAAAAACTACTGAACGAATTAAAATGAAACTTTACAGTAATATACCATAGACATCAGAATAGCACATAGGTTACTTTTTATCCAGGTACCACCCGTACGAAGCCGGGGCGAGCAGCTAGCAGATAGATAAACTCTTTATTGCACACAGAGAAAACAAATATTAAATAACAACAAAAAGAAATGTACAATGGGCGGTCTTATCGCTAAAAGCGATCTCTTCCAGACAACCTTTTGGATGGACAGGATTAACAAAATCAAGAAAAGACGGTGGTGTAAAAAACTTTTCAAAACAATTTCTACAAAATTCTACTTTTATCAATCGGTTAATATTACCCGGTGATCTAAGATCGTGGATCAGATAACTATTAGATCAGCATAGAATCGTGTCTGAAGTGATCTGAAGTGGCGAATTATATATACAGAGGTGATGAATAACTATCTGTAGATATTATTTTATATTAGAGTGCTACCGAGATAAAAAAAAGTATGAGAACGACTTGACAAATCTGTCTATTTTTTTTGTTATGCTCGGCTTGTATAAAATAAAAATGGTAACAGCTGTCCGGTAAATTGTTTTTTTTTTGGAAAAAACTGCTTTTTCCTATCGGATTATTGAAAGGACAGGGCAACGTCTGTCGAGTTGCTAGATTTAAATACATTCACTCATTAAATTTGAAAATTATTCAAAACGGCGATGTGCTTGCAAACTGTCAGGTAATGCTAACTACTGCAAAATGTGGGTATAGTGCCAAATATAATGTATTTACGTGCCTCTGACTAACCCCTTTAGACATTTAAAAGGATCTGAGCGCCTGGAGATCTGAGAGCATGTCTACCGTAATTGGAGATTACAGTCGTGATCCTATATATTTATTTTTATTCATTCAATTCAAACCGTATATGGAAAACTTGGAACTTCTAATGATGCTTGGAAAATATTCCTTCGAGGAAAAGTATGAAACGTAACGTAAGAGTATATAAACAATTATGATCAATTTAAATGCTGGATACTGTGACGCGATGTAAGACTATGAATGGAATGATTATCTTAGTCGAGATATCAGTATCACATCACACGTGTTCAAACACATGTAAATAACATTTTTAAAAACAAAATAATTATTTCAGAAGTCCTTATAAGCCCTTACACCCTCTGCAGGGCCGTTCTCTACCCAGGGGTGCTAGGGATGCAAAGCGCCCGGGTGCCACCTAGGTACCCTCTGATGATGCGGGGCGCCCTCATTATTCGGGGGCTCCTAGGTTGATACTGGGGTGCGTGGGGCACCTAGGCCCGAGAGATTATAACTCAGCTACTCAGCTCAAACTTAACTACTCAACGATTTGCCACCGAGCGGCGGGTCTAGGTTAGGTTTGCACCCCGGCGCATGATAGGCTTAAGAAGGCACGGACCCCCTATATAGTTTTTATACCCACGTAGCAAGTTTTGCTTGGATCAAAAAAAACACTTTATGAGTATAAGAGCTCTTTGTGAAGAAGTTCTTCTGGAGCATCAATCTATTTCTCCATCTATCCACCATATCTATTTCTCCCTCCAAGCAGCACTGTTGTGTTTCGGTTCGAAGGGTATGGTTGGTGAAACTACAAGTACATGAGTACCTACACCTAGATGCCTCAAGTTTGCGGACGCAGGGCCGTCTCTACCTGGTGCAAGGGGTACAAGGGACGCTCCCAAAACAAGGGGGCTCCGATGTTTTACTGGGGTTTCAGCCGCTTAAACTTACCTAGCGACTCTACAAAACCACAAGTTTCATCGATGATTGGGGGTACGGGGATTGACGGGGGTGCCTAAGGTAGCAAGGAAGTGCAAGGTAGGGATTTGTGTAGGTATTCGTGATCTACAAGTCAGTGTTTTGTTATAGCATAGCTTGTTTGGCCTTTAATAGTACAAATAATTCATTTTAAAAACTAAAAACAAAACCGATTTCATGTTTATAAATAAAAATTGAAGGGTCTATAGTTGAAAACCACTATCAATGCCCATCAATTTTGAAGGTTTCTCTCGATTTCCCTGGGATCCCATCATCAGATGCTGACTTGGTGGTAATGGGACCACCTCGGAAATAGGCTTTCGAATAAAAAAAAAATGTAAATCCGCCCTCAAACGCCGGAGTATTCGCGTAACATACACAAAAAAATAATATAATAAAAGAAAAACATCAGACAGGCGAATTGAGAACCTCCTCCTCTTTGAAGTCGGTTAAAAAGCTACTGCTATGTATCAACCAAAACCTACCACGCACTACGATACATGCACTGCCGCACGTATGCCAACATGAGGCTTATAGGTTCTTAGAAAATGCCTTAAGGGGCTGCCAGTCGACGATTGCTCTTTTTCGGAACGAAAAAAGTAATACTTCTGAACAAGCCACATCTCCTATTTTTATAAGTATATTACTTCAGGTTCCTACCTAGATTTCTATTAAGCTGAAAACATAATAGCAGAAACTTTTCACGATAAAAATATTATTTCAAAATGATAAGTTTTAGAATTTATGATCGAAATATTTTATATACCTACTATTAAAATCAACTTGTGATTTATTGTTAAAGATAGGTAATATGTAGATCTAGATTTCTATTAGGATAGATTTTTGATAAGTAATTATACATAATTTATATCATTAATTTATTCGAAAAGCTAAGGCGGACCACGCGCGGGCGTGTGTTTGTCATCATTGCAGCGGTCGGTAGGATTATTTATCGAAGTGATTAAAGATGGGTACATCTTTATTCACATATACTATACATTATAAAATAGGAGATGTGGCTTGTTCACAAGTATTTCTATTTTCGTTTCGAACAAAAATAATCGTCGACTGGCAGCGTCTTAAGATGAAAAGAAAATACCACATATTTTGTGGCTGACTGTACCGATGTGAGAATACTTTGCATTCAATGGGATATCAAACCACACAACAAACAAGTATTGGTTTATTAATATCACGAGGATCACAACTGTAATCCCCGAGTATGGTAGACATACTCTCAAATCTCAAGGCGCTTAGATCCTTAAGATGTCTGAAGGGATAGTTCGAGGCACGTCCTAAATATGCATGTCTGTTCGAATACCGGCCGGGCATCAATTAATATTTTTTCTGGGGTACTGGGGTAGCGATACCTAGAGCCGTACTACAATCTATAAAGTAAGACTAAAGCAGCATTACTTTAAGAGCGAAAGTGACAACGCTATACGAACACGTACGTAATATTGCTTTAGTCTTAGGTAAGAGTTCGTAGAACGGCCCCAGATGGCCATCCATGACAGTCACATAACATTTTTGTTGGTTTAGATAGATAGAAAATACTTTATTGCACACCATAAAAAAATATGCTGAATAATTGGCAGTCTTATCGCTAATCAGCGATCTCTACCAGACAACCTTTGAATGGTTTACCTTTTTGGAACCGAATTAGAAACCAAACTTAATACAAAACGCTGAAGCAAGTCCCGTTATTTGCTCTGTAACGTTACAAATACCTACTTCAGATAAAATCTGTATCTTCAAGTATCTATCTGTACCTACTAATATTATAAATGCGAATGTAACTCTGTCTGTCTGTCTGTGACGTTATCACGGCCAAACCGCTCTGAGCCGATTGTGATGAAATTTCATAGGTCATCAAACATCATAGGTAGGAATCACAAGGATCACTTTGAAACGTCTTAGGAACTAGGTGAAGCTACGCCGATTCCACGCGACCAAACCTAGAAGAATCAGGCAACAAACACGGCTTGGGGTCTACCTTTTTTTTAATGATCCTTTTCTTAAAGCTATGTAGAGCTCCAGTGTGATGCCAATCGAACAAGGTGAAGGCTCAAACAAGAATAATAATTAAAAGTACTACTCAAGTACGTAAACAATTAAAAATAATAATAATAATAATAACTAAAGAGCCTCAGCACAAATTCAAAGAGCATCACACGCTACACTTGATTTAGAAATAAAACTTAAAGATAACATAACTATTTGCTTAAAAATAATTAAAGTAGACAAATGTTACACAAAAAAAAAATTGTGCAGATTAAGTAAATTAATATTTAGCTGTCGAGTGGCAGAGCGACATGTGTTATGTGTGATGCAGTTATGTGTGGGAGCCCTAAGTCACGGGTAAAAGCTAGTTTGACATTAATTGGGCATGTGCTTATTGGCAAAGCTTTTTGATTGACAGGATAACGGTGGTCTGCTAAATAAATTGTAACGAAAAGACTACATGTCCACTAAGTAGGTACTATGTAGCGGTGTTGAGCCCATAAAAAATATACCACTTACAAGTAGTTTAAGCCGTGTTGCCGAGTGGGAGGTACCTTTCAATCTGAAGGTCGTGGATTCGAATCCATCAATGGATTTTTCTGTTCGAAATTCATATGCGCATTATCACGTGCTTACAACGGTGAAGGAAACATCGTGAGGAAACCAGTTAGTATTTTTATAATGCGGCGATAGGCTTGCAACCTGTACCTATGGAATGCTAACTACTGCAAAATGTGGGCATTGTGCCAAACGTAACGTTTAGAAAGACATGCGGACTACCCGGACTACCCTTTAGACATCTTCAAGGATCTAAGCGCCTTGAGATCTGAGAGTATGTCTACCGTACTTGGGGATTACAGTCGTGATCATCGTGTTAATAAATCAATACTTGATTATTCGTGGTTTGAATCCCATTGAATGGTAATGCAGACTATTCTCACGTCGGTACAGTCAGCCACAAAATATGTGTGAAGACCGGAAGATTATATTTTTTTTTAAGGCAATATTTTCCAAGAATCATAAGGTTATGTTATCCGGGCTATAATTAAAACCTTATATCCTGCAAGTGACGCATCAAAATTCCAAATAATGTAGGTAGAGTTTTGTGTACCTACTCGTAATTTACAACGAAGCATTAGATTTAAACATAGTAATTTTCTTAGAACACCGTCATGGTGTTAATCTATCATAGTCCATGGATTGACAATGTATCTTCATAGACAAAGTATCCATAAACAACAAAACACAAACATAGATCATTGTTAGTGTTACATTAGCGCAGAATTTTGCTATAGAATATTTAATAAATTATTCTGTGCATAAATCGTAACCGATCTCATCTAAATATATTTTTTTAAACTGAAAAAAACCGGCGAAATGTTTTGACCATCGATAAGTCAAGAGACGATATTTAGTTTTTTTTTTAAGTTTTATGAACTATTAGTCCTAAATAAAAACCTACAATTTGAATGTAACCTATTTTCTCTGCAGTCTACAATTGAAAAGAATCACCCAAATCGGATTACCAGGTAAAATTATATGCGCGGTAATAACTGCGTAAAAAAAATCACGTCAAATTGAACCTCTTTTTTTCGTCGATTGATTATAAAAAAATCTTCGTGGCAAATCGGTTGTAAAGGCTATTAGCGTGTTTACACAATAATATCCTCAATTTTTCTCATCGCATGGTCACCATTCACAGTTTTCTGACAATCTGTAAGTTTTCCTGTGACCAAGCAGGCCGCTATATAATTTAGCGCGAGATAATATGCAGTTATTAACTAACTATTTAGATTACTAAGACATACGGGTTCTTCCATTCTACCGCGAATTGTGATTTATGGAGGTACGTTACGTTTTTCCTCTGTTAAAAGGTCGTTCTATAATTGTATTATTCCATTATATAGTATCTACCTACGACAAACATCCTACAACGTAGGTACAAAGTACAAATAAGTGTTATCTAGGGCAGTGTTCCGCAATCATTTTGTGTCCAAGGTACATTTAGGAAAATGATTTTTTTTGAGGTACATCACAAATTAAATATCAGTTTTTAAGTAATATTAATCAACATTTATTATTAATTAACGAAAATAAACTTTAAATTGCAGCAAAGGTATCTAATACTAAACATGAGCCTGTTTAATTGAGCATAGACGGTCTAAATTTGAAGTAATCGTTGTCAGGGCTGGTAAAAATACGTTTATAAGATATCCTTATTTTTCCAAGGCACACCAACTAATGACCACGGTACACCAGTGTGCCGCGGTACACACTTTGCGGAACACTGATTTAGGGAACTTTTAAAGATTTGATTTGCGACTGAAATACCTATGCCATTAGGTATTTCAGTCACGCTATCGTGTGTCTAGGTCGTATAGGTCCCATGGGAATCATCTGGACACGCTCATCAGATGATTCCCATTGATGATTCCATCATCAATGCGCATCAGACACGCGGTAGCTGTCCAGACAAGTTCAAAGAAAAAAGAACGATATTACCTACAAATAAAATACTTATAAAATGCTTTTTTTTGTAAATACATACTCATTTATAATACGTTATAAATAACATAACACCCAGACAGAACAAACATAATGTTGATCACACAAATATTTACATAATGGGACACTTGATTTAAATTTTAAAATAGACAAGATAAATTAAACACAGAAACACGATTGGTGTAACTTTTCTTGATAAATTTATTTACCAAAGTAGGCTCTTAAAAAAATCTATTTTAGTTTTTACTCAGAAGTCAGTACAGTTCATTTTTATATAATTCGTTGGATTATCATATTATCTACTTAAATTAAAGATAGTTTCTTTTAAAGTTTGATGGTTTTCAAGATAATGCGGTTTTATCACTTTTTCCGTCTTCTCCGGGTAGACTCACATCACATACAAAAAATAAAAATTTCAAGTGTCACTTTAAAGATTGCAAGCCTTTCAAATTGTATGGGTTCATGCCCCTATTATGTATCTACTAGCCGACCCGTGACAGACGTTGTCTTGTCAAATTTCAATAATCGAATAGAAAACACTGAATGTTTTAAGTCTGTGCTGTCAGATTTGTTGCACACCAGCGCCATCTATACCAAAATCATACCTTTTCCGTTTTTTTATAATTTTGGAGATGTTTTTCATATTTTATAGAAGTCTATGTTTCATTTGGACATAATATCTACATCTATAGCAAATTTCAACTTAATTTGTTTTGTCGTTTAGGCCTGATTGCGACACAAACATACATACAAACTCACAAACTTTCACATTTATAATATTATTAGGATACACTTAAGTAGGTACTGACTAGGGTGAGTACCTCAAGATTTATGAAAATATCTTATCTCATCATCAACTTTAACGCTTAGAACTTCTAAGAACTTGTCACTTTCATTCTCGTTTGAAGTAGATTATTTTTATCAGGTTCAGAAATTACATCATAGATTTGAGGATAATATTTATCGCTTTATGTACTTACCTACTTATATTATCTTATCTTTCCTATTGTTAAATCCTATTAAGTATACAGAATAACGGAATACATTCCCAATTTTAATAATACAGAGAAGATACTCTACCAATAAGAGAAATAGGAACAAGAGTGATTTAAAAATACAAGTCACAAAAATAGGATCACGACTGTAATTCCCAAGTACGGTAGACATCCTCTCAGATCTCCAGACGCTTAGATCCGTTGAAGATGTCTAGTGGGGGAGTCAGAAGAACGTCCAATCATTATATTTGGCACATGCCCACATTTTGCAGTAGTTAGCATTCCATACGTGACAGGTTGCAAGCCCATTGCCGCTTGTAAGAATACTAACTGGTTCTCTCAAGATGTTTTCCTTCACCGTTTTGAGCACGTGTTTTAAATGCGCATATAAATTTTTCGTACAGAAAAAACTTGATGCACGCTGAGATTCGAACCCACGACCTTCAGATTGAAAGTCGAGGTACCTCCGACTCGGCCAACACGGCTTCATTCACGGCAACAAGTCACTAGATAGAAGATAATTCTGAGATTTGGGGGATTTATTAAGATCTCTATTTAATTTACAACTAGACACAAGTAGGTACCTAGGTACACAAAAACTTAAAAAACCGGCCAAAACAGGCCAAGTGCGAGTCGGACTCGCGCACGAAGGGCCATACCATTATCTATAAAAACGGCAAAAAAATCACGTTTGTTGTATGGGAGCCAAATATTGATTTTAATCTGTTTGTATTTGTTGTTATAGCAGCAACCGAAATACATAATCTGTGAAAATTTCAACTGTCTAGCTATCACGGTTCATGAGATACAGCCCTGTGACAGACAGACAGACGGACGGACAGACAGACAGACGGACAGCGAAGTCTTAGTAATAGGGTTCCGATTTTACCCTTTGGGTACGAAACCCAAAAAAGAGAAGAGAAGAAGCAGATTTTTGGGTTAGAATTTCCAATTTTCATTGTTCACTTATGAGACATCAATTGCGAGTACGAGACACTCATATTTAGGTACTCATATCATCCAGCCGGATATATTTTCATCTAAGTTACCTACATGATATGATGATGCATTCTAAACACACTCATCTAACAAGCAATCTTGTTTTTTTTTGTTTATCTTCATAAACAAATATAATAAGAAAAAGCTTGAATCATCATCATGAGAAACAAATTCGTCTCAGGAAAATGATAGTGTCACACTAAGCAGTTGAGATAACATAAAAAACTTTTAAATCTAAATCTTTAAATATAAAAAAAGTGCAAATTGACTGGACGAATACCGGAACCAGCTAACTTAAAAAAAAAACAATTCCTATGGCACAGTGCTTCTACACAATAAGCAGGTCTATTTTGTAAATAACATGAAGACACAGATCCCAATCCACACCCAGATATTTTTTTTTAATGAAACGTGAAGAATCCAGTTTATATTCATATAAGCGGCGATGGGCTTGCAACCTGCCACGGAATGCTAACTGTATTGTGCCAAACATAATGTGTGAACGTGCCTATGAACCTATGAACAATGTATGTTGTGTTAAGTGCCCGATCCCGTTTCCGTTCCCGTTAAAAAGTATCCTATGTCCGTCTCCTGGTTCTAAGCTACTTCCCCACCATTTTTCAGCCAAATCGGTTCAGCCGTTCTTGAGTTGTAAATAGTGTAACTAACACGACTTTCTTTTACATATTTATATAGATTGAAATCCAAAATACTTGCAAATTAATATCGTTTCATTTCGTAGAAATTTGTAGGGGAGGTCTACGTAAACATTGCGTTTTCCGCCCACACGAAGTTACTAATTAAAGTAGAAAATGTCCGGGATTTTTTCCATAATCAAACTGAAATGTTTTCCATAAACGCAAGGCTTCATCAATATCGCCAAGTAAGAGGTAATTAATTCCCACTGATTGCTGGTCGACATGTTTTAACCGACTCTATTAGAAATATTAATTGAAATTTCAACCGACGCAACAAAAAGTAGGAGTTTCACAATTAAATGCATAACTTTTTAACTGGTATTCGATTTTGATGATTTCTTTTCTATTGTGCAGAGAATATTCCCAAGATTGTCCCAAATGTTGAAACAATTATTTCATAAAATCTTATTTATGTAAGACTAATTGTTTCTAAAACTTTCTAAATGATTTTAATATATTATCGCCTTTCGTTTGGTCGAACATTTTATTTTTATTTTGGAGTTTTACATAACAAAATTCCCCGTTTTTTAGACGTTTTTTTATTTTTTAAACTTCCTACTTATAAAATTATGTAGGTTTCTAGGTTGTTAGCAATGGGTTTGGTTTAGCCCTAGTTTGATACATGAGGCAGATCTTTAACTGTACCTATGCAGTTCGGTTATTGACCCGCCCGGAAAGTCAATCGGTTGCAATTGCAATGCAATTTGACTGTCATAGGTCAAAAAGAAGAGATCCTACAACAAAGTTTAATACCAGCGCCATCTATCGCAATATCCCCAAAACACATAGCAAATCGTAAAGGTATGTAGTAATGACTGAATTATATAGAGTTCACTATTATCAATTTACTCCTACTACTTTCTGTTTACAATAATGAATCAATAAATATCGATTTTAATCGGGTGCTACTGCTTACAGCTGATAAGAACCGTTTAGGAAAATATAATATGTAGTAAATATTGGACCGTGCAATAGCAGAGTTCGTTATGAAATTGATGTCAGTGGAAATTAATGTGCTCTCCAATAATTATTACGTTTTGTGAGACTGAATATAACCTCAAAGTTTTGTGTAAACAAGTTTAAAAGGTTAGTTTAGTGTTTAGTTTTTGTAATTTGTGTACCTAGCTATATAAAGTAGGTAATATAAACCTATTTATGATCATTATCTATTGTTTTAGTGTTATTTCAAGTTTAAGGTTGAGATAAACAACAAATTATAATATAAAGTGATTTTGTTAAAAATGATAAACTGGCTGATTTTAGGTTAATGGTTGATGTCTAGTGTTAGAAACTCTACGGCTCTATTTTATAGAAATGGTTTACCCTGAACTTGTCTTGGTACCTACCTATCTATCTACCTTTGTAACTATGTAGTTATATAGTTACTTGAAATCTAAAGTGGGTAGGTACCTACCAACCTACCTAACTAAAAGACAGAGTTAGTAAGTTAGAACTAACTCCTTACTCGTACTAACGCAATGTCATTATCTTTAATTTGCTATTTAGGTTAGTACCTACCTGCCTACCTGCTAAGTAGGTAGGTAGTTTGGTTTAGGTTAGCTACCTAGATATATACGAAATTTTTAGGAAAGTTTAAAAAAAGCGTATTTTTGTCTCCTAAATAAACAGAAGTGAGATCTTACCAGTCCAACACCGTCAATGATGAAAACAACAAAACTCTTAAAAACGATAAACCACGAACACCTGTTCACTGTTAACTAACTAAGGTAAGTGGACATTACGGATATGCATTACATGCATTAACTCTAATGACTTTAAAATGGACTCACCTAAAACTTTATCGCATCAAGTGTACAAAATCCGGGTGACTCAAGGGAGTCGAAAGATACTTTTTCTTGACGCTTGCCAGACGGTCAGGCATGTCCCCGCAATAAGCAAAACACTAGCAACCACTGTATCCTCACTGCATTCCACGATCTCATAGAATCTATGAGGTATTGACGTTCGCTATCGCTTTCGCGTCGAGCATCGTTCGTTACGTGTGTTTGTCACAACTGTAGTTTGTAGCAACGACATGAACCCACGCGCGGAAGTTCACAATAACGCGGAATCCGATCTGAGACAAGACAAAAACTTTAAAAACGAGACGTTGAAGCAAGCCGCTCTTAGCATTGACTGGACAGCGCCTGGGCCAGGCAGGATGCGGCCTATTAGGAAAGAGCGACCATTAGGTATTGTATTGTCGTGGGTTAGCTAGTGTCTCCACGAACTGCTTGCTGGCTGCGTGTGACTGATGAATTTGGAAGCCTCAGGGCCTGATAAAACGGTGAACATGCATAAATTTGACTAAATTTAGCTTCAGCTGCGTATTTGCGCCTGTATGTCTGCCAAAGCGCAGTCACTGACCTTATCTCACCTTAACAATATACAACATAACTTACAAATCAGTAGGTAATTACGAGTGAGATAGGAGGTGTGAGGAGGCCGAAGGGACGGGCAAGTCACGGGACCGGATCGACGGTCACTTACGCTCATTTGTTCAATTGGTCCGCTAAGTATCGCGTCTGAAACTGTGCTTGTTGTTGTTTCACATAGGAACGAATTAGGTACTCCTTCTTTTGACTTGATGAAATCTGGGACTATTCGAGTACAAAAAGGAATAATTCATAGCCAGGGTAAGATATGCACACCTGAACTAATGAAAAAGAACAACGTTGATAAAAAATATTTGACCTAGGTTAATGTATTGTCCAGTGATTCGTTTGAGGTATATGGCCTTCTGACCTGATAAGAACTTGGTACTAAAATTGTTTTAAGTTCATTTCGCTTGTTCGATCATATTTGTTTCCTTTAGACATCTTCTCTGAGCGCCTGGAGATCTAAGAGGATGTCTAACGTACGTACATCACATTAGGATTACTCGTGATCCTACGTGATCCTTTTTAGGGTTCCGTACCCAAAGGGTAAAAACGGGACCCTTTAGACGGGACCTTAAGACTTGCTGTCCGTCTGTCTGTCCGTCTGTCTGTCACAGGGCTGTATCTCATGAACCGTGATAGCTAGACAGTTGAAATTTTCACAGATTATGTATTTCTGTTGCTGCTATAACAACAAATACTAAAAACAGAATAAAATCAATATTTAAGTGGGGCTCCCTAACAACAAACGTGATTTTTTTGCCGTTTTTATAGATAGAATAGAATAGAAAAATCTTTATTTGTGGCATCTTGCAAATATAAAGCTAAAATTAGGTTACACATCTTATAATATTATATAAATATACCTAACAAACAGATTAGATAAAAAATTACACACAAAATAACAAAACAGTATGTAGGTATACGTTACTTACACCAAGATGATGCAAGTGTGATGCCACAAATTTTCAATAGATAATGGCACCCTTTGTGCAAGTCCGACTCGCACTTGGCCGGTTTTTTTTTATTTTAATTTGCATTTTTTCTACCTCGTCATCCATTTTTGTATATATTTTTTTGACTTTCTTCTACAGTACCTTCGTCAGGCAAATCTTCACAAATCTATTGGTTCAAGTTACGAGTATCTTCCAATAATATGAATATCCGTTTGGCACGAACACTAGCCCTTGACCCCAAACTCGATAGGTAAAAACGATTGATACAATTCAATGTGTGAATCTGTATTATAATAATAATAGGATCACGACTGTAATTCCCAAGTATGGTAGACAGTCATACTCTCAGATCTCAAGGTGCTTAGATCCTTGAAGATGTCTATTAATCCGTTACCTCATGTTTTATTTAGATAGATAAAATATAGGATCACGACTGTAATCCCCAAGTACGGTAGTCATCCTCTAAGATCACCAGGCGCTCATATCCTTGAAGATATCTAAAGGGGTTAATTCGAGGCACGCCCAAATATTACACAATGCCCACATTTTGCAGGGTTTTAATACTGGTCAAGCGGTTACTATTGTAATTATATTTGCTCTACCATTACCGGTCCTATTACACAAGTGATTTATGTTACTAATAAAACTAACTAACCCTCGTATTCAAGAACGACACTATGAGAACACGCACCCTCAGTGGATGAAATCTTTTTTCATAAACATCACTTTATGTGTTGTGCGGCACTATGGCGCACGCTACCGTGTGCCTTTAGAGCTCAACTTTGGCTAGAGGCACACGACAATCTGCTTCTAGTCACACTATGCTGTGTCGCAAAACACAAAG
The DNA here is from genome assembly GCA_912999785.1 of Hydriomena furcata. Lineage (NCBI taxonomy): Eukaryota > Metazoa > Arthropoda > Insecta > Lepidoptera > Geometridae > Hydriomena > Hydriomena furcata. The sequence continues at coordinate 12,185,437 of OU538837.1, forward strand.
TGATTTTTATGAAAAAAGAATTCGTCCACTGTGGGTGCGTGTTCTCATAGTGACGTTCTTGAATACGAGGGTAAGACCAGTTAGGAAGGTTTCAGGAAATAAATTCCTTCAGGAACACTTATCATATCAGATTCCTGAAACCGAATAAGCGTAATTTACGGCTGCACAATTCTGGTTTGAGCGAGAGTCATAGATTGGGTTCTGATTGTAGCATACTCGTTTCAGAACACATAGATGCCGTGTTACTTTCAAAAATTACCAACGCAGATTATCATCAACTGACAAAACAGAATTATGTTTAAAAAAACCGGCCAAGTGCGAGTCGGACTCGCGCACGAAGGGTTCCGTACCATTATCTATAATAAAACGCCAAAAAATCATTTTTGTTGTATGGGAGTCCTTAAGTATTTTTTTTATTCTATTTTTAGTATTTGTTGTTATAGCGACAACAGAAATACATCATCTGTGAAAATTTCAACTGTCTAGCTATCACAGTTCATGATATACATCCCTGCAGACAGACGGACAGCGAAGTCTTAGTAATAGGGTGCCGTTTTTACCCTTTAGGTACGGAACCCTAAAAACTAAAAAGAAAACCGAGGAAAATGTTTCGACCAATCGAAAAGTCAAGGGACGATATTGGTTTTTTAAGTTTTATGAAAGAACTATTAGTCCTACATGAATATAATTTAAATGGGATCAACTTGGGACTATTCTCTACACAATAAAAAAAAATATCGAAATCATGATGATGATTTTGATCTTCATTTTATGTCGCATATTCTTAAGTCTAGTCCTAATCATTAAAATGGTGGTCGGTGGCCACCATTTGACCGTCTTTTTTCTGCATCTATATTTTAAATGAAAACATATTCAAAAAACAATTAGATACGAATAGAAACGCAACAGTTTTCTATGCCATATTATCATGATCTCTTTACAAGTCGTCGTCCGTTCGCGACTTCCTTTGGATGAGGTCGGCGTGCCTCATCACGACCGAATAAACCAAGGATATCTTTAATGGGCGTGTAAGGTTGCAAAGTCGATCGTTTGTTGTACCTATCGCGGGCGAGGGATCAAAGACTGGCCTCACAGTTCAGTTGGTAGTAGCTCTGCCTTCTGCGCTGTAGGTTGTGGGTTTGATCCCCACCCAGGATAAACATATGTGTGATGAACATAGATGTTTGTTCTGTGTCTGGGTGTTATTATGTATAATAAGTATGGTAATTAAAAAAAAAAAAAAGTATATAAGTATTCTATCAGTTATCTGGTTCCCATAGTACAAGCTTTGCTTAGTTTGGGGCTAGATGGCGCTGTGTGTATAGTCCGCCAATATCTATTATTATTATTTATTAATTAGATTTTGGTACGTAACAATAGGTGTTCTAGAGAACTTGTTGTTCTTGGGATATTCCTCTGGCGTTTGCCCAAATTGCTCAATTCGGACTTGCATTTAAATAACATCAAAATCAAAGGGTACCTATACACGCATAGGTAATTTTTGGGTAGGGCAATAATGTTGTGGCGATTCCGTTGTCTACGCTAAAAGTTAAAATTTCTTAAATACCATAATATCTATACATATAATAAAACTGTACTTAGAGAAATTCAATTCTGTACATTGAATAAAAACTAAAAAAAATACTCTTAGGGGTCTTCATCCAAGTAACACAAGCCAAAAAAAAACATTTTGATATTTTTGTCTGTCTGTCTGTCTGTCTGTTGGCTTTCACGCAAAAACTACTGGACGGATTTTGATGAAACTTTTTTGATATGTAGCTATTAGTCCTCGGCAACATATAGGCTATAATTTATTTTGAAGATTGGAATACCAGATGTGATACTATCTGTCGACCAGCGAAGCGGGCGAAGCGGGTCAGCTAGTCTATAATATCTCATTAATTACCACCTTATACGGCACGACAGTTTTATAAAGACGTGTCGTATAAGGAAGTTAAAGAGACGGCACTGGAGAGAAATAGATGGAGAGAGCTGCATCAATTACACCGACAAGATCACAGCTCTTAAGTTAGAAGAAGAATCTACCTTGTATATTTTGACGTTCTATTATAAAATTTGCATACTAACCAATGTAAAACATATCATGAAAGATAATGTAACATTTCGCACAAAAATGTAAACACACGTTGAAGAAAATAAATATCTTTATCTTTATACCTTCGCTCTTATTCTTTTCACGTTAAAGTCTAAATTAAAGTTAGACTAAAGTAAAATTTTGACTTTTTTTTTGCACACCCGAAAGCCCGAAACATTCGTATTTTTTTAAATAATGCTTCGTTATCTCTGAGTAACATAGCCTATATTGATTACTAGTAAAATTTAGGGATCTCAATACCCAAGGTGTAATAAAAGACTGACGCCGGGTCAGACTGCTAGTTTCAGATAAGTAGGTATCACAATATATTAGTAAACATAGTCAATCAATGTTAAATTGACAGGTCGGTCACACCACCGCGTACGTCCAATCACAGGGAACGATTTTAAAATGGTGTCAGCTAACCCTAAAAGTTGAGTTAGTTTATATTGCCTCTTGTAAGACTAGTTATAGGTTATTTTAAGGGGCGGCTGGCTTGCAACCTGTCACGTGTGGAATGCTACTGCAAAATGTGGGCATGTGCTTAATGTTGGTAATGTTTGGATGTGCCTGGCTATCCTCTCTACTCGTATCAGATATCTCGGTAGTTGGGGATTATAGTCGTGATTCTATTTCAATTTCTCTCATAAGACTGATAAGTCCTTTATACTATTTGCAAACTGTTTCTAACAGAATGTAATTGAACCACAAGGTACTATGAGTCAGTCTTTACTCTATTAGAAAGAAAAGTACTAGCTTTACCATCAGGAAATCGGTTTTTGACGACTATATACTAAAACATTGAAATCACTGAAAATTAAAAGAAAATTTTACAAAAAAAATTGCCTATATCCATCCCATTAGTATAAACTATCTCTATAAGAAATTACATCACAATCTGTCCCAGCGCCAGTGGTTTGGCCGTGATAACGTCACAGACAGACATACTTTCGCATTTATAATATTAGTATAGATTTATTTCAATAAAATCAAAAGGATAACTTTGAAACGTCTTCGGAGCTATAACTTAGGAGAATCAGGCAACAAACCCTACGCGCCTATAATTTTTGCGATGATCCTTTTCGTCGCTTCACAGTAAAATAAAACAGTGGGTCAAATCAAAACGTTATCTAATAGGTCATGTTATACGGAATATCACGTTAATTAACAAAATGACTGGAAAATAAATTATGCACTTGAATGGGTTCCTTTGCAGCAGAAAATTGGTTATTAGTTGCGTCTGAACTACTGGGCTATGGCCCAATTCAGGTTGTTTCCACATCATTGAGCTCTGTTAAAACTAGGTTATTCTATGGTTTCTGTTTCTAAAGGTCAACAAGATGGACGACCAATAAATTGAATAGTCGTACGTAATAGTACGTTTAAAAAGCTATAAAAAGAATACCTACGACGAAAATGTTCTAACTAATGGAAAGTCAAGGGACGTTATTAGTTTTTTAAGTTTTAGAAGGAACTGTCCGTCCTACGAAAATATAATTTAAATGGGACCAACTTGGAACTATTTTCTACACAATAGAAAAAATATCATCGAAATCGGATCACCAGGTACGAAGAAGGTCATAAAAAGCAACAAAAAAAATACATGTCGAATTGATAACCTCCTCTTTTTTCGTCGTTAAAAACCTATAGCTTCTATGAATTTGATTTCTTTTTATTTTGTTTTGATGTTTGTTATTGGTACAATGTTTGGTAAAAAACTGAAAGTGTTTTTTTTATGGGATTATTGAAATTTAGACAGTGCAACTAAACGTCGCATATTTTAATTACCTATTGATTGTATTTCGTTGTTTTATCAAAGACAATAATTGACCCGCATATTGAAAACATTTTTATGGGTCGTTGCTTTATTTAAAGTCAACAGCTTTTAAATGATTATTTCGACCTGCATTCTCAACCTTCGATAGCTCAGTTGGTAGAGCGGTGGACTGTAGACGGTTTAAAATAGGCATCCATAGGTCGCTGGTTCAAATCCGGCTCGAAGGAGTGTCACTTTTTGCGGTTTTTCTTGTATATCCAAATTGGTATCTTATGAACTTAGCTACCTACTGACTTATGGTGTTGTTTTCGTTTTTGTTAAAGCAGCCCTTACAAAAGAACAGATAACAAATTTTAAATAATTTGCTAACTTTTATAAAAAAAAAAACATTTTTCAAATAGCAAGTGGCTCATAACGAGATTTAAAAACTGAGAAATAACGTTATCGTAAATTCATGAGCACAAAAAGAATAATAGGTGCAAAAGACAAACTGTTTCCGCCCGGGATCGAACCGGGGGCCTTGTGCGTGTGAAGCACACGTGATAACCGCTACACTACGGAAACTTGAAAGAAAGTGTTGAAAATATAGAGTACACTCTACTCGAACACAACAAATTTCATCACGCCCTTCTAGCAAGGGATTTCTTTTCCAACCGACGAAAAGAGGAGATTCTCAATTCCGCACCTTGTCAGTTACGAGGTTAGATAATGATGTAACAGCTCTTAATAATTCAATATCGGATCAGCATTGTAATTGTTCATTGATATACAAAAATATATTATTGATATTATTTATTATATTGCCTATTATAAAAGTTATAAATTTCCCTACTAGTAGAAGGAAGGAGTAAATTTTGTAAAAGCGGATGGTGCAGTAGGAGTTGAAGCCTAATAAATAAAAAAAATATTGAAAAATTTCGAGTTTTAATTACCAGCACACACAATCGACCAAAACTTTTTCCTCGATTAGATTTGATAATCAAAAAGCAAATATTTATAATCTATGTACTTATATAAAAGAAAGGCTTGTTTGTTACACTATTTATAACTCAAGAACGGCTGAACCGATTTGGCTGAAAATTGGTGGGGAGTTAGCCAGAACCAGGAGACAGACATAGGATACTTTTTATAACGGGAACGGGAACTTAACACAACATATTTTGTTAATTCTAAAGCGATACGAAGTTCGCCGGGTTAGCTTGTGATATTATAAAACTATCTCTGTATAAAATTTCATCACAATCGGCCCAGTGGTTTGTCCGTGATAACGTCACAGACAGACAGACTACTTTCGCATTTATAATATTAGTATAGAAGTATAGATTGAAGCGATCAGTACCTAACTAAAAAGAAGAGAAGACGAAATAAAATATAAAAAAAAAGTTCTCATTCAATTATATTAAGAATTTGACAGACGCAGTTCTTGAACGAAGCCTATTTGGAATTCGTAAACAAGTTAACACGCCGAATACACCAGTGCAGTAAGATAAAAGAGAGGCAAAGAACGTGAATGAGACGAATATTAACAATATAACGAGTAAAACAATAAAATATTCATAGTCCTCTTCATCGTAGTCAAAATCCTGAGTTGAGTTTGTATAATTCTCCGATGTGTTTCCAATAAACGTGTTCCATAGGTAGATACTGTCGTTGTACCCATTGTTGTAGTCGTATGGGTTGGTATTGTTGAACATCATCATGGATCCGATAGCTATATTTCACAGAGATATCTATTTTCACAAAAAATACGATCTACTTCAGTTTTTAGGTAATTTTTTTTGTTTTTTTTGTTTTTTGGTGATAATATTTCAAGATGCATTGTCTGAATACAACCTGTATGCATTTCGTTTTGTCGAAATTTACCTACAGAAAAACAGGTACCTACGAGTAGGTACTTATACTTACTTATTACAAATTTAGCTTAGCGTTACGTAACAAATAATTGAATCTATACTACTATTAAAGAGGTAAATTTTGTATTTTTGTTAAACTAAAAAAATACTACTTGTCCAAAGAAAAAAAAATCTTTTACCTATCAAAAGCTACATTATCACCGAGTAACATAGGCCGTAAAAAATGAGATCTCTACGAAAATTGCAATAATATTACCTTAGGTATCAACAATTTGCCAATAATCTTTAGTTTGTGTAGTTTATACCCGTGCAAAGCCAGGTACTTAGTTTTGTAAAACCAACTGTATTGTTATAAAACCTTACCTTTGTGAAGTACAGCAAAAAAAAAAAGTTGTAATACCAATAAAAACTTACCTCTATGGAGTTACAGCACTTTAAAAAATAAACACTTTGAAAATGGAATACAAGCCACAAGCTCCTACGAAGATGGTAGGGTAGCTGATGATAAGAAAGGCGATGAATTTTCTTTTTATACCCGCTCAAATTGCATGGCATATTAGCCCCCCGCTGAATATATCTCATTATAACAATATTCTCTTCCATGGGTGTGTTTGATAACACATCACATCTTCATACCCTGTATTCAAGACATGTTTTCCCGTACCAACAGTTTTCACCACCCTGTCTCAATCTAAACTCGATCTGCTTTACACTACCTATTGCTGGTATTGTATCGATAGAATTTTTCTCGTCTGAACAAAACAGTTGATGGACGCAGTGCAATTCAACGCGGCAATTTTTAGAGTATGTGGTGTGGAAATTCAAGGAAAGCTAAATACGTCATTATGATGATTACCTTAGAATAGACAAAATGATGGAATAGTTCATATTTTTAGCTACAGTCTGGTCAAATTTATAATGTTTTTTATATGATACTAGTGGAAACCCTCGTGACTTTGTTCACGTTAAGTTATTTTCAAACAGGCTTCATCCCCCGCTGCATCTCCTTAGGGTAGAATTTCGGAAATTCCTTTCTTAGTGCAGTTCAGGAGAACACCCTCCTCAAATTTCTAGTTTCTAAGACCAGTAGTTTAGGTTGTGAGTTGATTGATCAGTCAGACAGTCAGATAAGTATACCTAGTAGCATCGACCACGCAGCCTATAGTCTCCTCATGCAAGGCGAACACTTTCACACAACACATCAGGCTTATACTGCTGATGTAAGACACCGAACGCGATTCAAGACGCGCCCCGCCGGGGTCTGTGACATTGAACCGGCCAATCAGAATGCATTATTTACTGTACCCCCGACCCGCACACCTCAACGGTTTGGCAGAATTGCTTGTTTGAAGAAATGAAGCCATTAGTCGTATATTGGGCTGTGTGGTCGATGCCTAGTAGGTAAGTAGTTACAAAATATTTTTTTTCTAGATCCAAAATGGCGGTTGAAGGCGTGATGGTGTCATACAACTACTCGGAAGACGGCGAGCTAGCAAACATCCTCACTGTCTCCGCATCAGGCATCAGATTTTCCAATCGCTGGGTCCTCACTCACGGCTCAATCCTTTCTCCTTTAAAAGAAGCAAAAGTTATCCAGAATTCGAAGGGAAAGCCGATGTTCAGCGACGCATTCTACGCGAATCTACCAGAGATACATGTCACCTGCGAGAAGAAAAGATCGAAGAGAGCCAATGTCTATGAGAGTGTAGAGAAGCTGAGTCGGGATAGAGACCTGAGTGGGGAGATGGAGCATAGCAGCTATCAGATTAGGGTGCTGACTGGCAGGTAATCATTACCAGTGTACTACCATCATGCTTTTTACAAGCTTTTATTTACACTGTTTGTTTGTTTGATTGTTAGTGACCGTCAAAATTTGCCAAACTCTATTTTTCCACCATTTGTTGGTATCCGTAATACGATCGTCGTGGCTGATAAAATTATTTTACCTAGAAATACGGTTAATATTTCTAATGCTTTAATATTTCTTATAATTCAGATGCTCTTCTTCATGAGAGAGTTCATCGCGGTCGAAGGCATCTGAATTGTTTCGAAACGTCAGCAATAAAAGAAAAAAAATGGTATTAGCCGTATTTCTAGTTAAAATCCTTACAAACTTTTGGACTATTGTAATATTGTATTTGTGGTCTTTAGAATATGCCATGTATGGCAGTGTCCGATCCTGGACCGCTGCGTGGACGACATCCTCTACAGCTGGACGATAGGCCACAGGGACGGTGATGTGGAGAAACAGACCCAGCTGGGGAAAGCGTTGCTCTCTGTTTTCGTGCTAGTCGACTTGCAGAGCGACGACAGAGGTAAGGGCAATACATTATATCGTTTTTATTTATCGAAAATGCAAATAGGCTATTTGACAGTATGAAAAATAAAGTGTTGTTGATAGTAATCTATGTAAATTATGCCTTCATACGGGACACTCGACTCTAAAAAAAATTGGCAATTTAAAGCTTAATATTTCTCAAACGGCTCCCTTAATCGATAAGTTGATTTCACAATTCCGGCACAGTGCTTGTGTCGCGGGTAGCCAAATTTTAAGCCCGGACTACAAATAAAACCACGCCCGGACGCTCCCCGGACGCCCTCTAAACTAGTACAAATCCGGGGATGGATGGCAGTTCTACTCGCGACAAACCCTAGAAGAATCAGCAACGCTTGGGGCATAAAAATATAATGTAATACAAATTATGAATTAATTTTGATCGACATTTCACACAGCGCCATCTAGCCCTAAACTAAGCCAAACTTGTATTATAGAAAGAAAGAAAGAAAGAAAGAAAACGTTTTTATTTGTGACATTACAAAGCAGGACAAAGAGACAAAAAAAACGAGAATGGTAACAAAATGGTAACATGACAATAAACAATAAAAAAATAAAAAATAGATTCCTTATACAACTAATAAACTAAAGGTGTGTCTCTCAGTACCATACACAATAATACACACGATGACGTCACAAAAATGGAATCCGACTCAGCTTGATGTTGCGCTTGATAACACAACGCTGATCTTCCGCCGGAACCAGACAAGTGCATAAACAAACCGAGAACTATACAAAATAAAAGATAAATCATAATTATAGGTAAGTAGGTATATAAAAAATCAAAAACTTTAAAGAACATTAGTAACATAACATTAGTTAAATAACAATGCCCAAAAAAAAAAGAAAACAGGAGAATCAATAATAAAATGAAAAGAAATAGCATAAATTTGAGAAATACAAGAGCAGTGTGATATAAAGAGCCTAAAAATAAATGGGAACAATAAACTTGGATTAGAGGGGTTAGTATGATAGATACCTAGTTTAAGAAATAAATAATTAGATGGACTTAAAGAAAAGAAACCTCATTTCTGAGGTGTGCGTGCGCTTTTTGGTGGTCGATGAGAAGTTGTTTTAATTTATACCTAAAGCCTACAACACTCTGGAGGTCTCTGATTGGCGGTGGTATGTTGTTCCAGCACTTGGAAGCAGCGTACCTGAAGCTTCCTCTAAAAGCTGCTGAGTGATGCTTCTGTGTGGAGAACTGCTTCGAGCACTTACGCAACGACCTAGATTCAGAGATCAATGTCAGTTTGTCGAACAGATAAGCTGGTTTCTGATACTTAACGACACCAAAAAGCAAACACGCAAGATGGAGTTTTTGCCGTGCTTTCATCTTTAAAACTGAGTGTTGACACAGTAACGGAGTGACATGCGTTCTGGGCGGAATTTTGAAGCAAAAACGGGCGCAGGCATTTTGAACTCTTTGTATTAGGCGCTGAGTCCGACTTAGCAAGCGAGGACCAGTTACTGTGTCTACATAGTTTAGCCTGGAGAGAATGAGAGATTCGACAAGCTGTATACGTAGTTCCTCAGATAGGAACGACCGAACACCGTATAGAACCTTCAGTTTATAAAAGCATGATTTTACAGAGGCAATAACATGCTTCTCAAACCTTAGACTAGAGTCCATGTTGAGACCAAGGTTGCGTGCCTCGTAAACACGTTCGATAGGTTCACCCATCAGCAAGACATCTATTGGCAAGACTAGATTCTTGAGTTTATGTTTAGTGCCAATGACCATAAATTTAGATTTTAGCGGGTTGAGGACTAGGCTATTGTTACGTGACCAGCTAGCTATTCTAATGAGGTCTTCATTAAGCTCTAGGATGGCAGAGAGTGCCTCTTCAGGCTTAAAAGAAATATAAAGTTGCACATCGTCAGCGTATAAATGATAGTTACAGTGTTTAATGCAATGAGTGATATCCGATGTATAAATGGTAAATAGTATAGGTCCTAGAATCGATCCTTGCGGCACTCCTCTTTTTACAGAGACGTCGTCCGATAGTGTGGAAGTTCCGTCCGCATTATTTAATTTGACATGCTGACAACGACCACTCAGATAACTGTCAAACCATTTAATGGCACTAGCATCAAACCCATAGTATTTTAGTTTAGAGAGTAACAAAGTGCAATTTAAAGCGTCAAAAGCCCGCGAGAAATCAAGCAACACCATCACTGTAACTAAACCCTTATCTTGTGCACTAAGGATATTATCGGTGACATCTAAAAGAGCTGTAGCAGTGCTTCGACCTTTTCTAAAACCGGATTGTACATCTGGCAATAGCTCATTTTTCTCAAGATACTCAGTCAATTGATCACAAACTACCTTCTCCAGTACCTTTGACATACAGGGAAGTAAGCTAATTGGCCTGAGATCTTTCACTACTACTGGGTCTGATATTTTGGGCAGCGGACACACTGTAGCTGACTTCCAAGCATTAGGAAAAGTTGAAGTTAAGATAGAGGCATTAACGATAGAAGTGATCACTTCTAGAGTTCTAGGTAAAGTCAAAAGTAACATTTTTAGATTTATTCTATCAGGACCTTCCGCATTAGATTTAAGTGAAGTGATAATTTTCATGACAACTTCGCAACTCACTACACTTATGTCAAAAACTGCATCAGTAAAGAGGTGATACTCATAATAAGTAAGCTGAGAAATATCAATATGCAGATTGCCAGGTATGATAAGAAAATTATAGTTAATATCATTTGGATTTGTAAAATGGGGCGGAAGTTCGTTGGATTTTGAAGGTAAGATAAATGATTTTAAATTTTTCCACAATGATTTAGGATCTCTAATTCTGTTGTTAATATTCTTACTATAGTAGGCAACTTTTTCAGAAAAAAGAGCCTGGATAACCACTGATTTTAATTCTTTGTAATATACCTTTTTAGAGTCGGACTTAGTTTTACGATAATTACGTAGCGCCTCATCTCTTAATCTCATCATCTCTTTTACAGTGAACGTGATCCATGGGTAGGAGCGATCCTTTATAACTGTGGTTTTTAAAGGGGCGTGAAGGTCAAACAGTGTAAGAACACTGTAGTTAAATGACTCTACCATATCGTTAACATCATTAAGTGAGGCTATCGTATCCCATTGACAAGAGTTTAAATCACATTCAAAGCGATCAATTAAGATGTCATTTAGCGGCCTGTAAGTGAGAATGCGGGGGGGTATTTTATCACGCTTGATTTTAAATTCACACACTATTAGGTGGTGACCCGTTGATCGACCTACTGGGTCATCCATTAAATTATTAACCGCCAAATTAGTGCACACAACATCAATGAGCGAGTCAGTTGTATCAGTGAAGTGTGTAGGCATAGTGACCAATTGGGAGAGTCCAAGGCATTCCAAAAATGTTTGAAAATGTTTTAATTTACTGTTATCATTGATATTAAAATCACCGAGTAATACTATGTAATCACAACGAGGAGAAGCATTTACTGAGTCAGTTAGCGCATCAAAGAAAAGATTAACATTCAGACGAGGCGGTCTATAGGCAGTACCAATGACAAGTTTTTTACCGCCAACAGATAAAGTAAGCCACATTTGCTCTACGGAAATATGCAAGGGATCAACGGGCGGTACCCAAGTACGGGCTGCTACCCCTTTCTTTATATAAAAACCTACTCCACCACCTCGTTTAGCGATAAACGACGGTCGTGGAATATGGCGCAATCTATAATTAGGTATAGTAGGGGCACGATCATCCTCACCAGAAGTTATCCAAGTTTCGTTTATAGCTATCAAATCCATTGAATATTTACTGAAAGATGCCACAATGTTATCATGATTGGTGCCTAAAGATCCGGGATTATACAAACCAATTTTAAAATTTCTATCAATCATAACGACTGATTAAAGTTATACCCAAACTATAACGAACTGCAATTGACCAAATGATATAATAACAACATATTTTCACAGAAAACGTAAATGCCTTTGTAGTGTAGATTACAAGTAGTGTTTTTAGTAACTTTCGAAAAAAGTATTTACTGTAGAGATCTAACATAATTATAATTATAGAACAAGGATATGTATAGATTACATTATAATATAAAATTGTAAAACAATTTACCAACATAAATAGGTTAAACTTTTCCCTACATAAGCACAAAAGTGACGCAGTAAGAGTATTTGTAAAATAGCTAAAAATATAGGCATGAGTATAATCTAAACAAAATAATGTAGTAAAAAAATACAATATAATTAATTTATACAAACAAAAAATATTATGTAGTTTCAATTTGAGAACACCCACATAAAACTTATTAATAGGCATTGAGAGACACCAATAAAACAAAAAGAGAAGCATAATACAAAATAATAATATTCTAAGAGAGAACAAAATACTGAAAACCCGAACTAACACTAAACAAAGGTAGTGTATACCTTTTACATCCGTTACCAAGTCAAACTGAACCGGACCCAAAAACCCGAGTTACATCCTCTTCCGACCGCATTGGGTACGCCTGCTTGCCATCTGCTTGCCTCGCATAGATGCGACCTCGCTTGGTCCACGTGTACTTCCACTGAAGTTTGTGACACTCTTCTCGGACCCGATGAAATAGTTGTCGGTTGACCCGCGTCAGTCTCTCATTGAGGAAAATACGAGCGCGGGGTGGTACAGTGGCGCCTGCGATGGCACTGAGATCTCGGCCAGCGTCAGCGGCGGTCAATGTGCGGCGCACACGCGCACCCTGCAGCATCTGATCGCGCAGATGTCGACGCGCTAGTCGCACTACAACACGACGAGCGCGCGGAACTTCACCCGCGGCGCCCGCACCCTGCATGATGCCTATCCGCTCCGCGAACACGATATCTCGCTCTTCCAACGCCACACCTAATCTAGCAGCCAGCACAGTCACCTCGTGGACTATGTTCTCTCCTTTCTCCTCGGGAAGATGCCCAATCTCAAGATCAGACAAGAGAGAGTCCTGGTCTCGGTCGTTTAGCTCCTGCTGAAGCAATATGACTTTGCACCGCAGATCAGTGAGTTCAGCGAGGGGCTTTTCGCGTTGCTGCTCCACTGCTTCCAGCCGCTGTTCAATCGAATCCATACGAACAGAAAGACCACTGATAGAGGCGCGAAACTCAGCCATCTCCTGGCGAAACTCCCGCATTTCCACCATCCACTCGGTGAGCTCTCGGTGCATGCTCTGCAAATCTAGAGAGGGAGCGGCGGGTGAGACTGCGGGTGCAGCTCGCACGGCGGCGGCTCGCGCTGGCATTAGAACGTCGTGAGCGGCAGGCCTCACGGGAGTATTGTCGCCCTTCCGTGTTCGTGTTGTACACTCTGGACACACCCATGCCTTGCTTACAGGAGACGATTCCGGTAGCGTGACGCAAGCTTTGTGAAACAAAGCTGCACAAATGCTACAACTAGCGGCACCTGTCGACGATATAAATTTTCCGCAGGCATTGCACGCTTTCGGCATGATCGATAGAAGTAAATAGTTATTAGTTATTTTGGAGTTGGTGCCGAAGTTCGAAGTTCAAGCGCAAGTTGGCAGATGGCGCTAACAAGATTTTTCTACTCAACAGTAGATGGCGCTGAAGAAGAATTAGACGTCAAAGTGCTCTTCTAGACGACAGATGACACCGCTGTCATCGATCAATAAGCCAGTTCTCGATTACGAAGTCAGTGTCAGTATTTACTCTATGTAAAAGTCTAGCTGAACTACCCTCCCAAAATAAAAAATAAAATGTAATTGGGATTGTTTTGGATGGTTGATTACCTATTTATAGTCGTTCAACTGACTCCCGCACTCACTCCAACACTCTCACACGCGAAAGAAGGCAGCCGAACGGTGGCACACACTTAAGGGGCGAAGATAATGGCTTAAAGTATGAGTAAACGTAATAATGACTAAGAGCAACAAGTTCTCGCGACAGAGGTTTTTTTTTTTTTTTTTTTTTTTTTACATAGAGACCAGCTAGGTAACTAATATAATAATTAAATACTTTTTTTTGTAAATATACTTACATACTTTTGATACAATAAAGTACCTACACCCGGAAACAGATCAAACATCTAAGCATGTTCATCATACACATGTTTATCTGGATGGGAATCGAACCCAAAACCTGCAGCGCAGAAGGCAGAGTTACTACCAACTCAGCTGTCAAGCCAGTCAGTCGGAGGTATTTAAACTACTTAGGGCCGATTTTTCAATCATCAGATAAGTGTTAACTGTGGAATAAAATTGCAATTTTCCATACGATATGTCAAATTTATTCAACAGTTAACTTTTATCTGATGATTGAAAAATCAGCCCTTATTCAAATAACTATAGCAGTCCGCCCCGGGTCGCAGCGTCGCGCACAGGTGTAATAATGATTTATTGGCTATTTTTTTACACCTTGGGTTACATTATTGAAGTTTTAGTAGGGATCCCTATTTTTTTCTAGTAATAAATATAGCATTATGTTACTCAAAGATAATGTAGCATTTTAATGGTGAAAGAATGTATGAAATTGGTCCATTAGTTTTTAAGTTTATTCGTTGGAAACATACAACATTTTTTTTAAGTATCTTTTTTAGGGTTCCGTACCCAAAGGGTAAAAACGGGACCCTATTACTAAGACTTTGCTGTCCGTCTGTCTGTCTGTCCGTCTGTCTGTCTGTCTGTCACAGGGCTGTATCTCATGAACCATGATAGCTAGACAGTTGAAATTTTCACAGATTATGTATTTCTGTTGCTGCTCTAACAACAAATACTAAAAACAGAATAAAATAAATATTTAAGGGGGGCTCCATTTCAACTAACATGATTTTTTGCCGTTTTTATAGATAATGGTACGGAACCCTTCGTGCGCGAGTCCGACTCGCACTTGGCCGGTTTTTGAAATTGTTTCTAAGTAACCTTAATTATCAACCTTCTACCTCAGACACCCTATTTTAATAGCAATATTAGTTTCAAGATGGCAATTGAATATAATCATTGTCGTAGGTAGGTACCTACGATAAATCCAGCGTCCCTGCAAAGTTCGGGTGAAAAAGTGAAAGAGCTTTTTCTGTGGGATTATTTAAATTTAGACAGGACAACGGCTGTCGAGTCGTCTAGTAATTTAGTATTAGTATAGAAAAACCCGCAAGCCGACCGCAAACCGCGATCGGGCCGGTCGTTGCCCCTCCTATCACCCCGCGGCTCCCCGCGCCCGCACTCGTCTATCGACCAGCCGCATAACTTGTTTCGTACTAATCGCCCGTTCGCGGCCAGCCGCTTACAACAACGACATGTTTGTGCTCTGATAAATACAAAAAACTTATAATACATCCACCATGGACTCAATAAAATTCGATACAGCAAAATTGATAGCTGAAATCCAAAAACGTTCCGCAATTTGGAAAAAATCAGATCAGCCATCGAAAGTTACGGAGAGTTTAAGAGAACAGCAATGGAGAGAGATTATGGATATTTATAGAGGCGATGAAGTGTTATCAGCGGCCAGGAAGAAGAATCTACGTGAGTTATTTAACAGTTACCTAATTTTGATATGAAACCAGAGAGAAATAACCAAACTGTGCAGATAACAAGCATGTAAACAGAATAGTTAGTAGTTAGCGTCAAACCCCAGCCAGGGTTCATTCGTCATTGTCATTGCGCAGCTGCCATTTTGTATTTGTGTGTTGCCACAAACCAAGGCTGGATGAATCAACCATTTCGTTATAACTAACTAAAAAAAATATTTTGTGTTTGAATCTGGGAAAATTATAATCAGATTTTTATTAAATTATTGTAAGTATTATTCTTACTTACTGATAAAAAACTTTTACTTTGAATAAAATAAACAAAAATAACACCAGTAAAATGTAGAGTGAAGATGTAGTTTTAAGTTTTATGGAAAACTACTAAGCATTTATTTGTAATTTTTTTATTAAACTTGTTTAGCGTGAAGGTTTAATATTCTCAGATTTCTATGCAACTCAATTTAAAAAGGTGTGTGTAAAAATTCCATACCTACTTAGTACCTATCTACCAGTGTTTCATTCTTAATCTTTAAGAAAGTAGGTACATAGACTAACCCCCGTATTCAGTTTTGTTGACACATAAAGTGATGTTTATGAAAAAAGATTTCGTCCATTATGGGTGCGTGTTCTCACAGTGTCGTTTCTGAATACGAGGGTTAGTCATCAAAAGCAACCAAAATGTTTGATGGAGGTACTTTTTCAGTTCGGCAACTAAAACAAAAATGGAGGAACATACGCGACTGCTTCGTAAAAGCTCACAAAGCGAAGACACTCAACATGGGATCTGCCGCAAAGAAAAAGAGTTACTACACTTTTTACGATAACCTCCTATTTTTAGTCGATTCGCAAGATGAAGTTCTGATAACCTATGAAAATAATGATGCACAAGATGGTGGAGCTCAGCTTGAGCCTCGAGTATTCGCGTGGACGCAACAGAGAATTGCCAAAGACGATAGAAGCGAACAAGAAACGTCAAGTGACTGTAACTCCAGCTCCTCATGGCATCCTAAGAGGAAAAGAACCAAACGAAGAGACGAAGATGAAATAGATGATCAGAATGACAGCGCACACGCATCACCATGGGAACCGAAAATAATCAAAACCGAAGGTGACATTTTCATTCCAGTAGAAAGTGTGCACAAAAGCACGGAAAAGAACATTCTAGAGGAAGACGACGATCGTTTGTTTTTCTTGTCGCTGGTGAAGGAATTTAAAAAGGTCCCGGATCATTTGCAGCTTGAGGCGAAGTTGAACATCTTGAAGGTGATACAAAGCGCCCAGTGTTCTGTTGATGAACAGTACCAGTAGTAACTAGGAAGATTATGTAGACACACGGCACCGTGTTCAGCCAAGTTCAAAGAAAAGCGCCGTGTAATTACATAAGATATACAAGGCATGACATACATGGACAAACTATAATCTTAGGGAGAGGGAGACTTAAAATTAAGTTTAATATTATTTTGACAATTTGTTCGTGTTTTTCTCAATGTGTTCAAAATTGACTAGCAATTGAAATGGCTTTGATTAGAAAAAATACAAAATTGTGTTTTTGTATCCAAATTTATATAGGATAGGATGATAGGATACCTACAGAAACAGGATTGGTAAATCTTTTCTAGATATATTTAGATAATAAGTAGTAGGTAATAAATGACTCGGAAATGTGTGCTTATGCTTACCTATTACTACAAGTTTAGTGTAAGTGAATTTGAAGTAAATATCTTTAAAAATATTACAATAATCATTGCTTATTATGGCTAGTACCTACAAACGCATACATACCAAAAGCGCACTGACCCTCGTATTCAATAACGACACTATGAGAACACGCACCAACAGTGGACGAAATCTTTTTTCATAAAAATCACTTTATGTGTTGTGCGACACTGCATAATGTTACTAGAGGCACATTGTCGTGTGCCTCTAGCCAAAGTTAAGCTCTACAGGCACACGGTAGCGTGCGCCATAGTGCCGCTCAACACAAGATTTCGTCCACTGTGGGTGCGTGTTCTCATAGTGTCGTTCTTGAATACGAGGGTAAGTCTTCCCAATTCCCAACTTTCAATGAATCACACTGTAATAAATTTTTTATCCTCCTTTAATCGCCCTAAATAATGTTTATTTCATAACATCTCGATTGCTATTTCACGGGGTTTCACAGGCCGCACGTATGCTGCATCGCTGTAAAAGAAAAAGTAGGCATCGTGACAGACACTGATTAGGTATAGGTAGGTACAGGTACCAACCATACCCTTAATATTCTTATCGCGGTAAAAATCGCGTTCTATTGTATAGAACGTAAAATGTAGTTTAAACTTACACTACCTACTACGTAGGTATAGGTAGTAATTACTACTATTGCTACAACTACTTCTACCACTATTAAGATTTGTTTTATCTTAAGGCGCTCCCAGTCGACGATTGTTTTTGTTCGAAACGAAAAAATAAATACTTGTGAACAAGCCACATCTCCTATTTTATAATGTATAGTATATGTGAATAAAGATGTACCCATCTTTAATCACTTCGATAAATAATCCTACCGACCGCTGCAATGACGACAAACACATGTCGGAGCGTGGTCCGCCTTAGCTTTTCGAATAAATTAATGATATAAATTATGTATAATTACTTATCAAAAATCTATTCTAATAGAAATTTAGATCTACATATTACCTATCTTTAACAATAAATCACAAGTTGATTTTAATAGTAGGTATATAAAATATTTCGATCATAAATTCTAAAACGTATCATTTTGAAATAATATCTTTATCGTGAAAAGTTTCTGCTATTATATTTTCAGCTTAATAGAAATCTAGGTAGGAACCTGAAGTAATATACTTATAAAAATAGGAGATGTGGCTTGTTCAGAAGTATTTATTTTTTCGTTTCGAAAAAGAGCAATCAGCGACTGGGAGCCTCTTAAGATACTGAAATGTGACGTAGTTATTATCCGTACTGCCGACAAGCCTAAATTGATGATGATGTTATGTTTGAAGAAAAAATAGGATCACGACTGTAATCCTCAAGTACGGTAGACATACTCTCCTAGTAGTCAAAGGTACGTCCAAACATTATGTTTGGCACAATACCCAATATTTTGCAGTAGTTAGCGATATGTGACAGGTTGCAAGCCTATATAGCCGCTTAAGTTTAAACCCTACCTATTTCGATAATGTTAGGTCAGTCTTACTATCTTTTGGATCCTTGCTCATCGTATAATCATGCCGCCATGATGTGATGGTATTCATGTGCGCGGGGATCTCCGGAAAGAAGCAGACACCCTGGTCGATAGCGTCCTTCTTGATGAAGCCAGCCACGCCTAGTGCTAGGCCGCCGAGTAAAACCGCGTGCTTGCTACCGAGGTATGCGGCAAGGATTGGGCCACATGCTAGGCCACCTGTAATACGAATAAAAAAGGTTTTTAAGAATTACAAATAACGTGGCTGTTGATCGATAAATATAAATACGGCTAACCACGTTTTTTCTTGTATTGCTGATATTTAGAGACAATTCAGACGTTGAATGATGGAGAGCAGCCGTATTTATATTGAAAATTAAAAAGGTTTACATGTATTTATTCTCAAAGAGAATGAAGTCACTTAGATGAATGGCAATGTTTGTTGCCTGCGTCTCCTAGACCGGCCGGAAATAGACGTTAATTCCTCTAGTTTACATAACTATTACTATAATGAAGCTCTAATTGACGCCGACTCATACACTTCCGACCTCATACAAATGGAATGTAGCATGTAGATACAGTCAACAAAAATGATGTTCGGACAAAGTTTCAATGAAGTTACATTTTATGAAAAATTACAACTATTGAATTTCTTTACTAACTATCGTACTTAGTTTTGTGAAACTTAAAAAAATAGTTTCAAAACACCGAAAAAAACAGTTTCTGCAGCTGACTGAACATACATTGCTTGCAGACTTATTCAAATTCAAAAATCATTTATTTCAATAAAATCACAAGGATCACTTTGAAACGTCTTAGGAATACCTAGCTAGGTGAAGCTACACCTGTTCCTCGAGACCAAGCCTAAATGAATCAGGCAGCAAACACGGCTTGGGGTCTATCACTTTTTTCAATGATTCTTTCCTTAAGCCAATCGAACAAGGTGAAGGCTCAAACAAGAATAATAATTAAAAGTACCAACCAAGTAGGTAGGTAGGTACTTACGTACAACAATAAAAAAATAACTAAACTGCTTCAGCACAAATTCTAAAAGCAGCGACGAAGCTTAGACGACCCTACCTCAGGATATTAGTCACAGAAGTAAGAAAGAGAAAGTGTACCAAATAAGTAGTTGTAGCTGTCGTCCTTTTTTCTCGTGTGCTGGACTCCGTTGGCCACTATCGCAAAGGTAGCACCCATCAGGCCTAGAGGAACTACATGTAACGCATATCTGGACAAAAAGCAATGATTAGTAGGTAGGTATAGGTATATTTATTTACAAAGAAAAATCCTTGTAAAATCCTAATTCCTTAAGCAAGCAAAGATTTTTCTAATTCCTTAGAAAAATCTTTGCTTCCATGGTTTGCATGATACAAGCTTTGCTTTAGTTTGGGGCTAGATGGCCCTCTGTATGTAATGTCCAACGATATGTATATTTATATATATACTCAATAGAAAACGAGATTTTGCTTTGCACTGAAAAAACACTCAAATTCAAAAGACAACTTTTCAAATCTACAAAATCTGCCGTTTCATACAATATTTCTTTTGACAGTGATAAATGTCTTTGTTTAGAAGGTTTCCAAAATAGTAAATCAATATACAATACAATTACATATAGAAAGCAATCAGATCCTTGAAGATGACTAAAGGTTCCTAACTTACCGCTTCATCACGGACCCGAAGCCCACAGCATGCGAAAACATCATCACATCATAGGTTCCAGCTATAAGACCGGCAATGACCCCGTATTTCGTAGTCACTGCCACCTGAAGAAATATAGGCAAAAGAAATCGCTATCAGCGTCGAGCATCGTTGAATTTCAAATGATAAAATATTATTATTTACTAGCGACCCGCCCCGGCTTCGCACGGGTAGCGGTAGTGTTATTATACATATAAACCTTCCTCCTGAATCACTTTATCTATTTAAAAAAACCGCATCAAAATCTGTTGTGTAGTTTTAAAGATATAAGCAAACATACATACAGACATACAGACGCGGGAAGCGGAGAGCGACTTTGCTTTATACTATGTAGTGAAGCTGCTGATATAAATGCGGATGGATACAGAAATAAAGGCAGGCCTGATACTAGATTTACGCTCGCGTACGAGTCGCGATACGAGGTGCGAGGTGAACCACGAGACGAGAGTGAATAGACGCTCGTAGCTCGCCTCGCGCCTCTCTCCTTTACTTTCGATCACGCGAGGTGCGAGCCGAGACACGAGACGAAGCACGAGACGAGGTACGAGGCGAGAGTGTAAATCTAGCATAAGAGATGAATGGACTGTGTGAAAAATGATTAGGCAGCATGATTAGAAATGATTAATGATTGAGTCGGATAAGAGCAGGCAAATGATGATATTAAATGCAGCTGTATTTTTGAATTTTTGAGTTTTACATAGAATAAGTTTTCGTTGATAGCGGTCGCGGGCGATGCTCATGATGAAGAGCATCAGAATTGTCTCGAAACGTCAGCAATACAAGAAAAAACGTGGTAATTAGCCGTATTTATATTTAAAATGATTAACAACCACGATAGTTTTAATTCTATAATAAGTTTTCTGTAGAAAAAAAAATTCAGCTTTTATAGGCTTTCATAAAATCATCGAGCACCAGCGTGCTATCACCTGTCACATCATATAAAATTGTCATCGGAACTTGACAAGAATGCAAAATGTTTAATAATTAATTAATAAATATAAAAATAATAAATATTAATTATAAAAAGCTTATATATTATTATATACTAGCTGACCCGTGCCCGCTTCGCTGTGCGTAAGACATTTCTAATACCATCGTTGACTTTTTTGTAGACGTTTTTAAGGTGTACAATACTGTAGTACATTATTTTGATATATCTCGTGGGGTTCAGCCAGCATTTGCAATGTAAGCGCAAAAAAATGTGTTTATTTACGACATCACATTAGAAACCTCTAAAATTATCAGTGTTTCTCTACTATATTATGCATGTATTATACATATAAACCTTCCTCTTGAATCACTCTGTTTATTAAAAAAAAACCGCATCAAAATCCGTTGTGTAGTTTTAAAGATATAAGCAAACATACATACAGACATACATACATATTACATACAGACGCGGGAAGCGGAAAGCGACTTTGCTTTATACTATGTAGTGATTATTAATCAATCGGAAGTTTATGGTGTTCGTACTTGGTGTCAATCAAATCCAGTTGTGCACAACAAAAATATATATTTTTAAACCAGGTCAATCTTTACCTCATCTATCAGGTACCTGGTCATCTATCTCCATTACAAGCAAGTAAACAGGTAATGAAGAGACGTGAGTTGCGCTAGCGACCTAAACACAGAATTAATTTAGATGCTAATGCTGTGTCGAGGCTGGGAGCTGGCTGGCTAATAGTAGCCCCATAGGGGAGTGGTTTCCTAATAAGTTTTTTATGGAGGGTGAATATATGACAATGATATTAGATTACACTAAATTTAGCTGGACCTTCTTTTCAACATCACATCCATCAGGCGTATCATAGTAACGGTAATAATTTCTTGTATATTTCTCGTCACATTCACACGGCATTTCGATTTGTTCCCAAAACCACCAAAACAATGAAAACCGTGATAACTGACAAAAACCAAGCAGCTGTCAAAGTTAAAACTCAAATCGAAATAGGTTTTATTTGAAATCGAAATGTATGCCGAACATAAAGGTTTCAGCTAAGGAGGTTGTATTTTGTGATAATTACAAAAGTCCGTAAACTATAAAATAGCGCCATAGAATTGGCGCTTGGCCAAATAACTCAATCCGAACAGCAGCCATATTGCGTAGTATAAATAATAATCGTAATCGGCTGTCAACTGTCAAATTCCTTTTGTGTATCTGCCAAAAGACGCATTTTGGCACTCATGTTTTTTGTAATTACCAAGGGTATCGATAGATAAGCCTGTAGCTGTTGGTAGAATACTTTACTACATAGTATTTTTTTTAATGAGATTCTTTTTTTCAGCATTTAAAACACTCAGGCCTCTGTCCTCGCTGCTGGATTTAGTGCGACCACCTCCGGATAGAGGGTCTACAGTCGAAGTGCACTCCACCCCTTTTGGATGCGAGGTACCATCAACTATCATTCACATTATTAACTGTCAACATTCGACCTTAATGTTGTTTGGAATTCAATATTTTACCTAAATATCATACTTATAGACAACTTCCTAAAAATGCCGCTTTTCCTTTCTAAGTCTATTACTTTTTTACGCAAAACTACTGAACGGCTTCAGATTAAACTTGGAATATATATATAGCCTAATACAATAGTATACAGCTTATCATGATAGTTTGATTAATGAATTCAAGGTGTTTCTAAACGCTGTGACCAGAGGTTCCATCTGTGGCGTTGTTGGCAAACGACCGTCGCTTCTCCTCACTGATACCGCCACCGCTCTGGGCTCTGAAGGTGGACCCGTTTTCACTGAAGGACCTACGTAAGTCATTTTATTCAGGTAATTAATGTATTACCCAAAAATATACAAAAAATTTGAAAACCCTCACTACTTCATTCACGTGATTATTTTCAAACAGACTTCAACCCTCGCTGCCCTCCCTTAGGGGTTGAATTTCGGACCACACACCAATAGGAATACACCCTATAAATTTTAATATTCTAGGAATAGTGGTTTAGGGTGAGTTTTCATTTACGCGAAGTTGTGCGGAGCGGATCAGCGCTCGACATTATCAAACTCGAATATTTGAGCGCTGTTATTGCATTGGTCCGCTCCATATACTAGATTTACACTGACGTACGAGTCGCGAGGCGAAGTGCGAAGCGAACCACGAGACGAGAGTGTGAATAGCTCGTGGCTTCTCGATCACGCGAGGTGCGGGCCGAGACACGAGACGAAGCACGAGGCAAGGTACGAGGCGAGAGTGTAACCCCGTATTCAGGAACGGCACTATGAGAACACGCACCCACAGTGGACGAAATCTTTTTTCATAAACATCATTTTATGTTTTGTGCGACACTGCATAGTGTGACTAGAGGTCTGGACTAGTGCACTGTCGTGTGTCTCTAGCCAAGTTGAGATCTATGGGCACACGGTAGTGTGTTCATGTCACTCACAGTGTCGTTCCTGAATGGGGTTAATCTAGCATCACAGTTTTGCACAGCTCCGCGTAGTTCGAAACTTACCCTTGCGTTAGAACAGTCGGTCAGTCAGTAACGCTGTTCGTGTTTTCATTTCAGCAAAGAGCTGATAGGGTGCGTGGTGTGCAGCGTGTCGTGGTGGCGCGGTGAGTGGGTGGGGCTGACGCTGACAGCCCCACTGCGCTCTGTGCTGACGGCAAAGTTGCGAGTGGCCCCTAGCCCCCCCAGCCCCCTCGCTCATCATCCACATCAGGAGATATTAGGTTAGTATTGCCACTCTGTCTCGCAAGCGACAAATCAAAGACAAAAAAACATTTAGGTATTATTTGAAATCACTAATATTATTTAAGTGTTTGTGTTTTTTTGTACCAATTTTTTCATACAAAAAACAATAAGGAAGTTTTCCTTTATCATTTGGCGACTATTCTATTTTAGCCTTTATGTCAATGCAATATCAAACAATGTTCTTATTAATTCCAGATGCCATAGACAAAACTACTGTGCTGGTGCGATGTGGGGCCGCGTGGGGCGCCGGGGTCTACCTCGGTGGGGGATACGTCATCACTTGCGCACATGTCGTCAAAAACGTAAGCAAAAATGGTTTAGTGTCATTGCGTAAGGTCGAAAATTGTCTGCCGAGCAGTCAAGAGTTAATTTCATTATCTTTTCATCTTATACCGACTTCACAATAAGAGGGTTCTCAATTCGGTTGTAAATTTTTTTTCAGTACACAATCAGTAAAACATCGATATACTGCCAGGGTGTGAGCGAGACGGCGATAGTGCGGTACAAAACAGCAGACGACAAGGCATACGACTTAGCACTCCTCTATACCAACCCTGAACATTGGAGACATTTGAAGCCAGCCTCTTTCGCCGACAACTTTGCAGAAAAAGGTTTTTTATTTATTTAACTTTCATTTGTAGGTATCAACTCAACTTGCCTACATTTTTTACTGCCAACATTACGAAGATAAATGTATGAGAATAGTCGAAGACTTTTATACTGAAGGGAGTGAAATTAAAAAAAAATGTGAAGAAAACGGTTAAAATAGTCAAAATGTTCAACTTTCAATATAAATAACTTAATTTGTGACAAGCATCTTGCAAATAGAAAGTTGACAGAACATAACATAATAGGTACCCACCTAACTTATTTTTCAAACTATCGTGATTAGTAGACATAACACGGCTGTAAAATAAAATAAATAAATAGGATCACGACTGTAATCCCCAAGTACGGTAGACATCCTCTCAGATTTCCAGACGCTTAGATCCTTTGAAGATGTCTAGTGGGGGTAGTCAGAGGCACGTCCAAACATTAACAAGGGTGTTTAATCATATAATTACGTGATAAATACCTATAATACCTAACTAAACTTATCCGCCAGTGAAATGCCACAATTTGGCGTTCGACTCAGCATTTGTTGTGTTATGCCAACACTGATCTTCCTTCGTAACCTAAAACTGTGAATTTTTGAAATTTCAGGTGAATCAGTGCTCGCGGCTGGCTATCCGTACTTCAATGAGAACAATCTTCATAACCTGAAGCCCACAGTGACGACGGGACACATCAACAACACATCCCCCTCTATGATACAGACATCCTGTTGCGTTCAGTCTGGTTTCAGGTAAACAAAGTCAAATTCAAAAGAAATTTATAAAAACCGGCCAAGTGCGAGTCGGACTCGCGCTCGAAGGGTTCCGTACCATTATCTATAAAAACGGCAAAAAATCATGTTTGTTGTATGGGAGCCCCCCTTAAATATTTATTTTATTATATTTTTAGTATTTGTTGTTAGAGCAGCCACAGAAATACATAATCTGTGAAAATTTCAACTGTCTAGCTATCACGGTTCATGAGATACAGCCCTGTGACAGACAGACGGACAGACAGACAGACAGACGGACAGCGAAGTCTTAGTAATAGGGTTCCGTTTTTACCCTTTGGGTACGGAACCCTAAAAAAGAACAGTAAACAGTTCTCATACAGGCTTTGCTTAGTTTGGGGCTAGATGGCGCTGTGTAACCTCCACCAGTATTATTTTTTTTATTATTTTATTACCTTGGAGGAGGCAGATCAAGTGGTAAATCAAAACCAAAAACAAATAAGCGTTTTAATTCATTGAAATAACTCAGTTCATTTAGAATCGAGAAAAAAAAAGCATAAAGCTCTTCAGGCTTGATTTCTCTAGAAAAGCTAACACTTGCGGAAAACATCGTGAGGTTGCAAAAAAACCAGTTAGCATTCTTATAAGTGGCGACGGGATTGCTTCGCGTATGGACAATGTACCAAAAATGTTTGGACATACCTCTTACTATTCTCTTTAGACATCTTCAAGGATCTAAGCGATGATCTAAGTCGTGATCCTGTTTTTATTTTTATTCATTTTTTCGTTTCAGCGGCGGACCAATTTACAGAATATCGAAGCCGGAACGTGTGGAAGTGTTAGCCATCATTGTCAGCAACGCTAAGACGGAGACGGGGGCTTGCTACCCTTACATCAATATGGCGGTACCCGTCGCCGTGTTCCGTCATTTGGTGCAACAGTTTATAGCGGATAAAGGTGGGTTCTATCTACAAATACCAGTATAATAGGTATAATTAATACACTTGGTAGTATTTTTTAGGTATATTAGGAGATAAAATTTAGTTTTTTTTTTGTTTGTAATAGATAAACTTAAAAGCTACTGAACCAATTTTGAAAATTCTTTCACCTATCAAAAGCTACATTATCAGCGAGTAACATAGAGTTTATTTTATTTTCAAAAAATTAGAGATTCCCAGGAATTTTGCAATAATGTAACCTAAGGTATTAAAAAATTGTCTATAGGTAATCTTCATAGTCCGTGCGAAGCCGAGGCGGCGTGTTTAAAAACCTTATTGAAACGATATATGTAATAAATAATTATTTGTCTCTTTGCAGATGAAAATAAACTCAGCGCTATCGAAATCAACAAAGAGATGATCCAGTCACAATGGAGATTGCTGCCTTATAGATCTAATTTATGAAAAAAAACTAAGAAGAAACTTCTCAGTTCAGTTTTTTTTATGGCTACTGCGGTTTTTGTCATAGTTATCACTATGACATTGCTGCTGCATGCTAGTTTTTATCCTATCCATAATCTCTAGACAGTGGAGTAGAAAAATTTACGACGTCGCGGGACGCCAGGCAGATGTGAAACATCGAAATTATTTTAGTACAAAAGAGCGTGACAGTATACCACGACTGGATCGGACCCGGTCGGCACTTCTTCGGCAGCAACTCATCTAGTTCGCGTAGCCGCGTGTATTTCGCAGCAACACCAAGCCTACAGCCGGTCTGACCCGCTGATAGAAATGTTTCACATCAAAAATGGTCGGTGTTTTATAAAATAATATTATGGAACTTTTAGGTAGTTGACAAACATAAATATGCTATGTTGTAAAGAATTGTAAAAGTAAGATAAGTTAATGCCTAAATTAATGAGGTTGAAAAAGGGTCCAAATATTAGACATAAGTTTAGATAATTTGTAGAAGAAAGTGATGGGAAGATTGTATTTTGTACATTTTTAATGTAAGTAGATAGGTACAATCGAGCTAAATATTATTTATTTTAAACTTTTTATAAAGTTTTATAAAGATTTTTAATTTTACGTATTATTACCAAACGTGTTTTATTTGAAACTAGCTGACCCGTGCCCGCTTCGCTGTGCGTAAGACATTTCTAATACCATCGTGGACTTTTTTGTAGACGTTTTTAAGGTGTACAATACTGTAGTACATTATTTTGATATATCTCGTGGGGTTCAGCCAGCATTTGCAATGTAAGCGCAAAAAAATGTGTTTATTTACGACATCACATTAGAAACCTCTAAAATTATCAGTGTTTCTCTACTATATTTATAAACCTTCGTCCTGAATTACTCTATCTATTAAAAAAAAAACCGCATCAAAATCCGTTGTGTAGTTTTAAAGATATAAGCAAACATACATACATACATAAGTATTACATACAGACGCGGGAAGCGGAAAGCGACTTAACTTTGCTTTATACTATGTAGTGACTATAAATAAACCTCTTCATAATAATTACATAAATGAATGAAACCTCTTTCATTCATAACATTATAGTCTTCTTTATCTTCTGCCATTGTCAATATTGACGAACATTACGAATTGTATTTACATTTAAATATATTTTTACGTTTTCAACATATTTTCTATCATGAACATATAAAAATACCTACCTATTTCGTCCACAATTTCGTCACAAACCAAAAGTGGACGAAATAATTCAACAGTTTGGTGATTATGATTATTTATAACAAACAACTGCCATATTATGGGTGCCTTCAAGGTTCTGATGTGGAAACACTATACTGTGAGGAAAAGGAGGTTCTTCCAAACCTTCGTGGAAATGATTGCTCCTATCAGCATGATTCTGGTTTTGTTCATATTAAAAGATTCTATGCAGAAGAAAAGTGGAGGGTTGAGGACAACGCTACGTGTAAGTACCTAGTAGTAGTAAGTAGTGTAGTAGTATGTACCTATAATGTTTAACAAATTTTTAGGGTTTCGTAGTCTACAAGAAACCTTTATAATTTCGCCATGTCCGTCCGTCCGTCTGTCCGCAGCTTTGCTCAGAGACTTTTAGTGCAAGAAAACTATAGTTTGGTATGAATATTTGAATTATATCAATAAGACAATGATTATTATCATTTCTTAAAAAATATGGTATTGTATGTCAGGATCTTAGCGAGTGGAAAGCCGTCTCTGCCTACCCCTCTGGGAAAAGGACGTGATCTTATGGCATTCCTGTTAAAATAAATTGCGCACATGCCCGCTTTTTGTAAAAGTTTCAATGTTCAAAATGTAAACATTGTGACAATGTTGGTAACGTTTGAACGTGACTCTGACTAGCCCATTAGACATCTCTAAAGATCTGAATACCTGAAGATCTACCGTACTAGGGGATTATAGTCGTGATCCTATTCCTATAGGTAGGTAGGTATAATTGTTATATAAAAACATTGGGGACAAAACAACTCACTTTTATTTTCCTGAATTACCTATTCCTTATCCTGCTATAAGCTCTGGTGTGTTTTAGAGGTTTTCAATGGACTCTGAATTCTTTCCTCGGATTCTTATCACGCCCGACTCAGAGGCAGCTCGGAAGCTGATGGACCAAGCTAACGAAAGGCTTGGTATTATACGGGCTAAAGCTTTATCTAGTGAGTATATTATCTTTACCACAGGGCCGTCTCTGCCCTGGCGCCAAGGTCCCAGGGACGCCGCAGACTGTCTGATGCGGGGCGCCCTTAAAATTCGGGTTTTTTTTTGGGTATGGGAGATTATTACTAAGCTATACTTAGCTGAAACTAAATACCAAATCATCTTCTCAGCGCACCTACAAAACAAAATGAATTCCCTCATCACTCGTATAATTAATTTTGATGCTGAGTTGGTTCGGGGCGCTTAAGGTACGTTAGGCACCCCAGCACTAAGCTAATCACGGGCCCTGCTTTACCATGATTCTATAAAAAAAGTTTGAGAAGATGTCTGGATGCTTGTGGCACATTACGCCATAACGGATTTGGATATAACTTGGAATATACATTAGGTACATGGCAGGAAAAGCATTTTTTTTTTGTTTTTTTTTTCAGAGATAGTAAGGAGGAGATCCTCACGTACTAATATCAGTGATGTAGATACTTGGCCAGTTAACGAAGTCTTAATCGAATTCGAAGTAAGCATAATACATTTCCACTAATAACAATTAGGTACACTACCTAGTGTACCTAATTCGGTAAGTCGGTAAGTACCTACTTACCGACTTGGCAAGTGGGTACCTATTTATCTACACTGATATTATAAAAGAGAGAAAAAAACTGTCACAACATTTTACCAGTCACGTATGGAATGGAATGCTAACTAAAAGAAAATATGGTTCAGTCAGGGGCCTTGCTAAGGACAGCCTTTGACTTCTATTGTTTTTATTTAGGTACCCATCTACTTTTTTAGGGTTCCGTACCCAAAGGGTAAAAACGGAACCCTATTACTAAGACTTCGCTGTCCGTCTGTCTGTCTGTCTGTCACAGGGCTGTATCTCATGAACCGTGATAGCTAGACAGTTGGAATTTTCACAGATTATGTATTTCTGTGGCTGCTCTAACAACAAATACTAAAATCAGAATAAAATAAATATTTAAGGGGGGCTCCCATACAACAAACGTGTTTTTTGCCGTTTTTATAGATAATGGTACGGGACCCTTCGTGCGCGAGTCCGACTCGCACTTGGCCGGTTTTTTTTAAATACCTATATAAGTTGGTCTTTACAGAACATGTCAGGATTGTCAATACCAGACACATTGAATTACACCTTAGGAATCAAATCGTTCGATTCTGGTGTGCCAGTACTGAGAAGCTATGAAGCTATTGGTAAGAATCGCTTTGTAATCAACCAGGTCAGAATGCCTTGGAGTCATAGGGCCATTAGCAGAGAGGATTCATTGTCTTTAACTAAACAGATGCTGATAATCATTTCTCTGTCCTTATTCCACTTGTGGAGTTGGCACAGCATATATAAATATAAATAAATATTGATGGACATTTCACACAGCGCCATCTAGCCTCAAACTTAGCAAAGCTTGTACTATGGGAACCAGAGAACTGTTAGAATACTTATATACGTTTTTTTGTTGTAAATACATAAGTACTTATTATACTAACACAGAACAAACATCTATGTTCATTACACAAATTTGTTTATCCCGGATGGGGATCGAACCGACAACCTACAGCGCAGAAGGCAGAGCTACTACCAACTGAGCTGTGAGGCCATTTTTAAATCTATTTGATTTTTCAGAAAATTTCAAAGCACCCTTGCTACGACTGCAGTGGGCCATTGATTCCAGTTTTCTGAAACTGAAATCCAACGATGGATCAAAAATACAGGTGATTCCACTGTCCGTCTTTAGATTAACGAGTCAATTATAAAAATAAAATAAATAGGATCACGACTGTAATCCTCAACGGTAGACATTCTCTCTCAGATCTCCAGACGCTTAGATCCTTCGAAAATGTCTATTTAGAAGCACGTCCAAACATTATATTCGGCACTAAGTATTATTATAATGATTCTTCTTCAAATTTTAAATGTTATATTTATTTAATGTTTTCAACCCTTCATGGTTTAAGAATAACGTCCCTTTCTACTTCTATTTTGGTGAAAATCATCTTTGGTCACAACATTTACCTTGTAAGAGAAATACCTATAGGTAATATTACACACGGCGATGTATCGCCAGATCTTTTTTAGGGTTCCGTACCCACAGTGTAAACTCGGAACCCTATTACTAAGACTTCGCTGTCTGTCTGTCTGTCTATCCGTCCGTCCGTCCGTCCGTCTGTCTGTCACAGGGCTGTATTTCATGAACCGTGATAGCTAGACAGTTGAAATTTTCACAGATTATGTATTTCGGTTGCTGCTATAACAACAAACGTGATAGATAATGGTACGGAACCCTTCGTGCGCGAGTCCAACGGAACCCTTCGTGCGCGAGTCCAACTCGCACTTGGGCGGTTTTTTTTGTACTTGGCTGGACACGCTGCTGCGTCTCTAGATTTTGAGATGTACCTATTTTCAGAACATAAGCTTTGAAGAGCTCGAAGAGTTCCCCACAATGCGTGCAGTGAACTATCTTTATGTCAACACGGTCTTCTATCTTTTTCCTTACGTGGCCTTCCTCGCTCCATTGCTACCTTTCATCTTCCTGATGACTCGGCTGCTGGAAGAGAGATCCACAGGGATACAGGTTAGTTATTTTATTACGACATCTACAGTGGTTATTCAATAAAATCACAAGGATCACTTTGAAACGTCTTAGGAGCTGGGTGAAACTACGCCCGTTCCTCGCGACCAAGCTTAGAATCAGGCATCAGACACTGCGCGTGTGCCTATTATTTTATTTGGATGATCCTTTTCGTAAATGTTGTGTAGAATTTGACATAAACTACTTTTTAACTAGAAATACGGCTAATAACCACGTTTTGCCTTGTTCTGCTGACGTTTCGAGACAATGAAGAGCATCTAAATTGTCTCGAAATGTCAGCAATAAAAGGAACAACGTGGTAATTAGTCGTATTTCTAGTTAAAACAATTAACAACCACGATAGTTTTAATTAAACTACTTTTTTGTATACTCTGCGATTCATTTGTGACTAGGCTATATTATGGTTGTGCTTTAAACTTTCACATTACCATGCTCCTTTCAGGAACTTGTCAAAATGGTAGGTGTAACACCCGCCATGCTAGGGATTACGCAATTCCTCAACTCTCTTCCCCCATGCCTGATGTTCAGTTTTATGTCCACTGCTCTGATGAAAGCAGGTGGAGATAATGCCATGGTTCCAGCTACCAATGGTTTTTTACTATTTTCTGGACTGTTTTTGCATTTCGTCACGATGATCTCAATGGCTTATGCATGCAGCTTCTTGGCGAAAGATGGTGAGAATTTAATCCTAACCGGCAATTTAATCATAATATTTGACATTATACTATAATACGTGTATAGGTGGTGGTTTTCCGCGTGGATTTATTACCTGACAAGATCCAACTGCCCACTGCAACTCATTTGGGATAACTGTTTTAATTCACCACTAGACTACAAAGGATCCCTCTAGTTTTATAGTATAGTCTAGTTTTATACGCTTTGATAGACGGTAAATAAATAAAATAAGAAAAACCGGCCAAGTGCGAGTCGGACTCGCGCACGAAGGGTTCCGTACTATTATCAAAACGGCAAAAAAATCACGTTTGTTGTACGGGAGTCTCACTTAAATATTTATTTTATGCTGATTTTAGAGAAATACATCATCTGTGAAAATTTCAACTGTCTAGCTATCACGGTTCACGAGATACAGC
Source organism: Hydriomena furcata (assembly GCA_912999785.1). NCBI lineage: Eukaryota > Metazoa > Arthropoda > Insecta > Lepidoptera > Geometridae > Hydriomena > Hydriomena furcata. The sequence goes on from OU538837.1 coordinate 12,218,197, forward strand.
CTGGTAACAGACAGACGGACAGCGGTGTCTTAGTAGTCCCGTTTTTTACCCTTTAGATACGGAACCCTAGAAACATAAAAAATAATTCATAATATCTCGTAACCTACCTATTTACCTAACTACGTAGTTAGCATTCCACACGTGACAGGTTGCAATCCCGTCGCCGCTTTCAAGAATACTAACAGGTTTCCTCACGATGTTTTCCTTCACTGTTATAAACACGTGTAACGCGCATATAGGTACATTTTTCGAACAGAAATATCCATTGATGCACGGCCAGGATTCGAACTCGAAATTAATTGGAAATTAATAATATCTACCTAGGTACCTATTTACCTAACTACATGAATTCAATAATTCAATTTCAAACTTTTTATTCGATCATGTGAAGTACCACCTATTTACCGACTTACTTTACCGATAGTGGTAAAATAGCGCCACCTTCATCAACCTCTTTCATCTTACCTCTCAAACCCCGAGCGGTCGCATGAGACCGCGAAAAGTACCTATAATACGTAGTAACATCAAATGAAACTAGATGGCGCTGGAATGCAAAAATCAAGTTTGTTGTATGGGAGCCCCCCTTAAATATTTATTTTATTCTGATTTTAGTATTTGTTGTTCGAGCAGCAATAGAAATACATAATCTGTGAAAATTTCAACTGTCTAGCTATCATGGTTCATGAGATACAGCCCTGTGACAGACAGACAGACGGACAGACGGACAGACGGACAGACAGACGGACAGCGAAGTCTTAGTAATAGGGTTCCGATTTTACCCTTTGGGTACGGAACCCTAAAAACTGTATTTCTTTATTGTATCATGTGGACATAAGCAATGAGGGTAAGTCGCATTTTGTTCTATAAAACACGACGTCATAGTACAAAAAGACTCTTTAATTCCATCAACTTTTTTGTGGTATCATAGTTTTGTTCTACGACGCCACAAAAAAGTGAACTCGGGTGAAATGCTTTTATGTAGTTTAGATAAAAATTGGAAACAAAAACTGTATTTTTGTTCAATGACATCTTGTTCTATAGAACAAATGGGACCTACCCAGCAATAACCATCTATCTATCAATCAATCAATAACATAATAGTTTTGTCTATTATTATTTTAAAGTGCTTTTTTTCAGAAACCATATCTTTTTATAGGTACTCCAGTTAGATTTGACCTACCTTTTTCTCAGAACGTTCGCCACCCATTGAGCCAAATCTTACAAGCCGAACTATTTGGGGCAAAAACGGTACTATAGCGACTGAAGGCTCCACCTACAGTTTTGCCATTTAGATTTCTTTCAGCTCAATACACGGTGTCCCTCTCAATGTTCGTGTACATCGGTCTCTGGGTACCAGTGAGACTGATTGGCCAAGAGAGCAAGTCCAAATCAGCACTCTTTTTTCTTGGTCTCCTGCCGCATTGTCCCAATTACTGGTTCCTGAACGAGATACACAACACGGAAATCTATTATGGTCAGTTATTAATGAAGATTATAAGCAAATTTTGATAACTTATGTTACAATTTTCAGTTTTATTGCAATTTTCGTAATTATTTTGAAAATCACATTTATAGATTACTAGCGACCCGCCCCGGCTTCGCAAGGGTGCAAAGCTGATACCAAAATATATTACAGAATGTCTTTGTATACTCGTTAACAGCATTTAAAATTAAAAAAAAAAGTCGCGGTAAAAGTAAAGGATAGAAATTGATTATTGTGGGTTATCCCTAAGAGATAAACATATAATATACCATCGCGGACTTTTTTGTTGACCTTTTTAAAGTATACAATATTTAGTACATATTTTGATCTATTTCGTAGAGTTCAGCCAGCTTTTACAATGTAAGCGCAAAAAAATGTAATCCGCCCCTATTTATTTATACCACAGAGGGTATCGGCATAACCTTCGAGAACTGGAACGACCACTATGGCCTGCACAAGTCAGGCGGTGACAACGGCACTGTCATGGCCTCATACCTGATGCAGTTGCTGCAGATCATCATATTCTTCACCATCTCTTGGTACCTGGAGAAAGTACGACCGGGGAAGTACGGTATCGCTTTACCATGGAACTTTCCTTTTCAGGTAAAAGTTTGAACTAATAAACCTTTGTTCATTCATCTACAAACCACATAGGTATACTACAACTTGGTGTTTCCAAAAGTGAGCGAGCTTTGACTTTCAGACTTATCTGTTTACAGAAAGAATACTGGCGCACATCACACATCCCACACAAAACTGGTGAAGTGATGACTTCATACGATCCGGAGTACCAGAAGTTCTTTGAGGAAACACCTACCAATTTGGATGCTGGCATCAAAATATCTCACGTCTCTAAGGTTCTAAAAGAAGACCTTCATTTTTGTATTCTTACTTTTTACTCCATTGTCAAAAGAAGAAGGCCACCTTCTAATGCATGTTCAATCGCATTGTCGCATATCTTGTATACTTAATTTATTCTTTGTAAAAACATACCTACCAATAAACTATATATACCACCACAGAACCAAAAGACAGAAAAAAGAGAAAAGACCAGACACAGAACAAACATCTGTATCTATTCATCTTTGTTAACAATCTACAGAAGGCAGAGCTACTACCAACTGAGCTGTAAGATCAGTCAGCATCACTCATTCTTTGCAGATCTTTGGTTCTGGGAAGAAGCAATTCCAAGCACTAAACAATGTAACGTTGGATATTTACAAAGGAGAGATCACAGTCCTTCTTGGACATAATGGAGCTGGCAAAACCACTCTTATGTCAATTATCACAGGTAACAATTTTGTATCTAGTCATCCAACTTGGAAGGCTAGAGTCAAACTTGGAAGTTCTAAGATCTATACGCATTAGATAGTCGTTCCTACTCAAATCAAAGTTTAGGTAGGTACAGTAAATGCATTTGGCTTGAAAATTGCTTTAAATATTTTGACAGGTTCCAAGCATACGAGGATGTAGAACTGAGGTCCCCAGTCTATGTACTACTTGCCATGTTTTTCGGTTTTCGGTAGACCGCCCGCCAGGGCTGCCTATCTTGCAACTTAGGCGCCTCCTAAGCAACGGTCCCCTTGCTGGTCGTCGTCGACCCTCGGGGGTTCATTCGAACCACTTTAAGACTCATTGATGTATGATCAAGTACAATATCACCACAATAATAAACTTTATTTTGTGAAGGCATGATAAACCCGACTTCCGGCAAGATCTACGTAAACGGAATGGATACAGTAACGCAACAGGTTGAAGTTCGGAAGCATCTGGGTCTGTGCCCACAACACAACCTGTTCTTCCCAGATTTGACAGTAAAGGAGCATTTCCTATTCTTTTCCATGGTAAGTCTTCAAAGGTTTTGACAAACTGCTCTAATTTTGCCAGTGAATTCATTTCAGAAGAATTGTTAGTTTTAGCTTGGATACCATATCATTGTATTTTCCTCAGAAACATCTTATAATTTCATTATGTGAATCAGTTTCTAGTTCTTTCTCTTATCACACTTAAGTGGGATTCGCACTGCGCGTATACTTCTTCCATTTCCATCTACCACTCATCCGTCCTCTAAACACTCGCCAATCATCTTCATACAATCCATCTTTCTTTTAGCCTATCTCTACTTCTTAATCCAATCACATTTATATCTTACATTCTTCAAGACCAAACACTTTGTTCTTTTCAGATAAAAGGTGGCTCGTTTCATGAAGCAGAGAAATCGTCATACGTCCTGATGGAACAGCTAGATCTCACTGACAAAGCTAATAGGAAAACCTCTGAACTTTCCGGTGGAATGCTTAGACGGATGCAGTTGGGCTGTGCTCTATGCGGCAATGCCAGTGTGTTGATACTAGATGAACCTACCTCGGGCTTAGATGTGGAAGCGAGGCGGGAGCTTTGGGATATGGTGCTGGTAAGATCCTTACTTTAATATCATAACAGCCTCACAGCTCAGTTGGTAGTAACTCTGCCTTCAGCGCTGTAGGTTGTGGGTTCGATCCCCACCCAGAGCAAATATTTGTGTGATGAACATAGATGTTTACTCTGTGTCTCGGTGTTAGTATGTATCATATGTATGTATTTACAAAAAAAAAAGTATATTATTAGGTAGTATATTATTATTAAAAAAAAAAGTATATTATTAGGTAGTATATTATTATTAGTATATTATTAGCTTATCTAATTCCCATAGTACAAGCTTTGCTTAGTTTGGGGCTAGATGGCGATGTGTAAAAATGTCCACCAATATTTATTTATATATTTATTTATTTTTAATCGTCTGCCTGCCCTTAGTTATCCCACATAAGTGGAGTCGGCGTAACATGTTTATTTCTTCTATACTAAGGAATAAGGACAGGAAGATGATGACTCCCCTATCGCTCGTCATCATGGTGTTCACGCATTTGAATGTTATTTAGTGTCAAATTTAATTCTTTAGATAGGATCACGACTATAATCCCTAAGTACCTACGTTAGACATCCTCTCAGATCTCCAGACGTTCAGATCCTTGAACGTATCTAAGAGGGTAGTCAGAGGCACGTTCAAACATTACATTTGGCACATGCCTACATTTTGGTGTACCTATGGTACCCAGCATGCTGGGTTTTAACCCAGCGCTATGTTTCATTCTAACATAGCGTTATCTTCTAGGCTCTTCGCGGAGACCGTACACTTGTGCTGACCACACATTTCATGGAAGAAGCTGATGTATTGGGTGATCGTATAGCTGCGTTGCACGCTGGCAGACTGCGGTGCCATGCCACGCCCATGTTTCTGAAGCGGGCTGTGGGTAACTAGCCGGAATATTTTTTTTTTTTTTATTTAATGCTTTCAATAGCAGAGAACCTTACATAATACAAGGTGTATTAGGACTACTCTCATTGTAGGTACTCAGACCAGGTAGGTATCTTGATCGATTATCACCGTAAAATACGAAATCAAAATTGGTGAATTTTAGACTTTTCCAAAATCCTGATGCCCGAATGTAGATTTTTTCACTTTGAATTCAGTTCATTAGCTTTCATTATATATCTGACCTGCATTGAAACAAACTGAAGAATCGTTAAGAATTTCGATATATTTTATTTATTATTTCAAAAGTTATTTCCTTTTAATTTATTTTTTTTATATAATTTATACGCTATTGGTGTTCCAATCCCATTGTTTTTAATGCTCAGTCAAGTGTCACAACAGTTATTGTTTTACTATTTTGATGACACTATTTTAAATATTTATTGCACAAGACACAAGCATGTAGCATAGCAAACTTAATGCTAGCCAGTTAGCATTTTCTTCCTGCTATCCTTTGTGTAAGTACTTGGGAAAAGGGGATGATAATTGATAGTTTTTACTATAACTCACAGGTTCTGGCTTCCGACTTATCATAACGACGATTGGTGAACCCAAAGAAGCCGATATCACGCAATGCGTTCGGGAAACAGTCGGGTGCGCTCCACTTAAGGAAAACTCCAGGAATACTTTGCTGTACGATCTGCCCGCTGGAGCGAACCTCCCTACCCTCTTCCAAAACTTAGAGAGGAGGAAGACTGAGTTAAATATTTCTACGTTGAGCGTAGGCATAACCACGCTTGAAGAGGTTTTTTTGGAGTAAGACTTTTCAAGAAATCGAAATAGGATCGCGACTGTAATCCCCAAGTACGGTAGACATACTCAGATCTTCAGGCACTTAGGTCTGAAGAGGGTGGTCAGAGGCACGGCCAAACATTACATGCCCCCATTTAGCACAGATTGCAAGCTCGCCGGAATCGCCGCTTTTCAGATTACTTGCTGGGTTTCTCATGATGTTTTCCTTCACCGTTTTGAATACGTGTGTAATGCCTACTATACTATATTTCTAACAAAAAAATACTTCGTTCGGATTGAAAGTCAAGGTACCTTCCACTCAGGTGTCAGCCATGACTGTCTATTGAAATTTTATTTACATCTTACAGAAGCGTAGAATACAATACTAACTAAAACTGGTGTTTGTTAGGCTATGCTGCGATGTAGAGGAAGTAAAACTGACTGATGAAAATACATGCAAAGCAGCAGGTAATTTTTCATCAATTGGAAAATTCTTTTTAGTCTACGAAATTATTTATTACTTGCTGTTGCCCGCGACTTCGTCCGCGTTTCCGTCGTTTTTCGTAAAAAAAGTAGCATAAGTCCTTCCTCACGGCTCAGTGGTTTTGATGTAACAGACAGACTAACTTCCGTATTTTAGTAGGGAAATATTATATGTCAATCTACAATACTGTTGAAAAATATCGCAATACGGAATCGCACAATATTATTGTAAATAGCTGTGCCCGCGACTCTGTCAGCGTGTAACTCCTGTGTAAACAGTCAGTAAAGTGAGTCGTATTTTTCGTATATTCGTCTATACAGCGTCTATACTCTGTACGTCGTATATTCACGAAAATTTGTGTCTGTCTGTCTGTCTGTCTGTCTGTCTGTCTGTCTGTATAACCGTTATAAAAACAAAAACTACTCGACGGATTTTAACAAAACTTGGTACCTACAATTATCTTTCATACTCCTGAGCTGGTTATAATATACTTATCATCACTCTACAACCAATAGGAGCAGAGCAGTGAAGGGAAATGTTGGGAAAACGGGAGAATTTACTCTATTTTTAAGCTTCCGTCGCGTGTGCAACCTTAATGGTTAAAGCTACACAGAATGCTGATACTAAATATACTACAGAATGTCTTTATATAAAACGTTTTTTTTCACAGTTTTTTTGTCATTAGACAATACATTAGATGATTTATTTTTTTGTTCAAACGCTAGTGTGGGGGCGGACTTATTTCTGGTAAGATGCTTAACTCTCTTTAATTCGATATCGTACAGGATATTCTTAAAAATTATTAAATAATTTGACATTTGGAACAAAATGGACGAAAAATCGGACTGACACTGTATTTTCGGAAAAGTATTGATCAAAATATACCTGAAAAACCAGCCAAAGTGCGAGTCGGACTCGCGCACGAAGGCTTCCGTACCTATAAAAAACGGCCAAATCAAATCACGTTTGATGTATGGCCCATACAGTATGGGAGCCCCACTTAAATATTAAATTTAGTCTGTTTTTAGTATTTGTTGTTATAGCGACAACAAAAATACATAATCTGTGAAATTTTCAACTGTCTAACTATCACGGTTTATGAGATACAGCCCTGTGACAGACAGACGGACAGCGAAGTCATAGTAATAGGGTCCCGTTTTTACCCTTTGGGTACGGAACCCTAAAAACTATATGTTTTCGATGTTTTTTGGATTGATTGTAGCAATCACACTTCGTACAAACTCTGGGGTCTACAGCGAAGTCTTCTTGACCTCGTAGTATATCGCTTAACGAACGATCACTCGACAATTAAGATTACCTACTTCCTGGCCGGCCCATTTCAAACGTAAATATCTCGGGACCCCTTCTAGTACAATTCCTGATTTTTGGAGTACAATTCGTACAATTCCATAGATTTGTAACTGCATTTAAATTAACCCTTAACCACGGTGGGTCCAGCTGCGTAGTATCACACACAGTCTCACACGCCCCGCCTTTTTATACCTTCGGCCGCGAGACGCGTCAAGCGCGGCGACCGATTCTCGAACGTTCGCGACCGGCCGCACTGCGCGCTTGACGCCTAGCTGCTAGGCCGGTCGCGAACGTTCGAGAATGTTCGTTTTACGAAGTTACTCGCTAGGTGACTCGCTAGCCTCTAGACACCAAGCAAGTCGCCTGCCTGTGCGTTTGCGACCTTATATACAAAAATAATCCTTATAGCATGATACAGTATTTACGCGCGATGGCTTATTATTAACGTATTTCATGTATAACTTTGGTGTTTCTATACCGATTTCTATGATTATTTTTTATGGAATAGATAATAATGTTAACTTTTTTAATTAGGGATGACTGAGAGTGTTATAAACGTAAGAGTAGACAAATATAATCAGAAAGCTTCGAACTGCTAAGCTATCGGGAGTTACACGTGTTATTGTGAGTCAACCATAAAAGATAGACATATGCTGTCGTGGGATATTTTTTATATAATTTTAAGGAGAACATTTCCGTCATACATGATTTCTGTGTAGCTTTAACCATTACGGTTGCACATGCGACGGAAGCTTAAAAAATGGAGTAACTTCTCCCGTTTTCCCAACATTTCCCTTCACTGCTCTGCTCCTATTGATTGTAGCGTGATGAAAAGTATACTATAACCAGCTCAGGAGTATGAAAAATAATTGTACCAAGTTTCGTTAAAATCCGTCGAGTAGTTTTTGTTTCTATAACGGTTATACAGACAGACAGACAGACAGACAGACAGACAAAAATTTTACTGATTGCATTTTTGGCATCAGTATCGATCCCTAATCACCCCCTGATAGTTATTTTGGAAATATATTTAATGTACAGAATTGACCTCTCTACAGATTTATTATAAGTATAGATAGATATAGATAATAATTCAGTTGGTAGTAGCTCTGCCTTCTGCGTGCCTTCCCACCCAGAACAAAATAATATATGTGTGATGAACATAGATGTTTTCTATGGCTGGATTGGTGTTGTTATGTATCATAATGTATGTATTAGTATTCTATCAGGTACTTAGTTCAGTAGACCATAGTACAAGCCTTGCTTAGTTTAGGTCTAGATGGCGCTGTGTAATATTATCTACCAATGCTTTTTTTTTATTTATTTTAGTTCCGTATCATCATACGGGTGGCAGGCGAATCTGTAGGCAAATGCGAGCACTATTCAAAAGGCAGTTTGACTTTACTGTGTCCAAGAAGATTGCTTATATAATCCTCGTAAGTTTATTCAATCTGTACTCATACATACTCACTATCAACCTACACTATCTTGTAATCAAATCCTAATCACTATCACTACATAGTATAAAGCAAAGTCGCTTTCCGCTTCCCGCGTCTGTATGTCTGTATGTATGTTTGCTTATATCTTTAAAACTACACAACGGATTTTGATGCGGTTTTTTTTAATAGATAGAGTGATTCAGGAGGAAGGTTTATATGTATAATAACATGCTACCCGTGCGAAGCCGGGGCGGGTCGCTAGTAATATTATAAATGCGAAGTATGTGATAAGGCTGCTGTGTTTGTTCCCTAATCTATATTAAATAAAAATTGCTGTTCGTTAGTCTCGCTAAAACTCGAGAACGGCTGAACGGATTTATCTTATCTTGGTCTTGAAATGTTCGTGGAGGTCTAGGGAAGGTTTAAAAGGTGAGAAAAATTCAAATATTTGCTGGGAAAACCCTAAAAACAGCCCTTTTCTTTTTCCCATATAAAAAAAACCGATATATATATATATAACCAGGAGACGGACATAGGATACTTTTTAACGAGGACGGAAACGGAAACGGGAACGAGAAATAAAATAAAATAAAATATGAAAAAATATCCACAAAAAGATAGAAAAACGCAAAAGGGATGATTTTGGTATAGATGGCGCTGGTGTGCAACACATCTGATACCAGAGACTAAAAAATTCAGTCTTTTCTATTCTTTTATTGAAATTTGACAGGACGTCTGTCACGGGTCGGCTAGTCAAAAATAAACGACATAACGGATTAAGATGATGCTGTAGTATGTAGATAAAAAATCTGAATAAATAAAGGGGAACCTTATAATCCTAAGAACAACCCCTAAATAATTAAAAAAAAACGCAAAAAGGATGATTTTGGTATAGATGGCGCTAATGTGCAAAAAATTAGACATCTCAGACCGAAAACAATGAGTGTAGGACAACTCATTGTTTTCGGTAGTAAAAAACATTTTGAAATTTTTGTCTGTCTGTCTGTCTGTTGTCTGGCTTTCACGCAAAAACTACTGGACGGATTTTAATGAAACTTTTTTTGTTATATACTTATTAGTTCTCGGCAACATATAGGCTACAATTTATTTTGAAGAGTGGAATACCAGATGTGAAACTATCTGTCGACCAGCGAAGCGGGCACGGATCAACTAGTTTACAATAATTGAATGTTACGTTTTCAGCAAGTGATAATGCCATTCGTGATGTGCATCGTCCTAACCGAACTCTTCAACAACATAGACACGAGTCCTTACGCCAAAGGCCTCAGTCTCGATATGTACACTGACGGTGTTCCAAAGAAGGCCTTATATCGGTTAAACACCACCCGAAGAAGCAACACAATGGAAGCTATTAAAGAATCATATCCTGATTTCGAGTTCAAGAGTTTTGAAGATCTACATACTCGTAGTGAGTAACATACCAGCTTTTACTTTCTTGGGTACCCAGATAAGCATAAAATATAATTATGCTGTTTCAGTTAACAAACAATAGGTAAACTATTAAATAGGTGTACTAGCTTCCACCCACAACTTCGCGGTAGGTACTCATACCTATGTAAAATATAGCCAAGGTTATTCCATCTATATTCCAAGTTTTATCAAAAATTCGTTTGGTTATTTGGGCGTACATGTTCGCTATGTCACTCATTTCTCATCTATCATCTCATTATGAAATACTAGCAAATCCGCGACAGACGTTGTCCCGTCCAAATTTAGATAATCGTATAGAGTAACGCACGTTGCTATGACGACTGATGTCAACACGGATGTTAGATTTTTTGCACACCAGCGCCATCTATACTGAAATCATCCCTTGTACGTTTCATTATCATTTTGAGGATGTTTTTCAAATTTTGTAAGTAGTCTATGTTTTATTCGGACATTATTATAATCTACATCTACAGTAAATTTCAACTTAATCCGTTTTGTCGTTTAGGCCTGATTGAGGAAACATACATACAAACTCACAAACTTTCGCATTTATAATATTACTAGCGACCCGCCCGGCTTCGCACGGGCAGCATGTTATTATACATATAAACCTTCCTCCAGAATCACTCTATCTATTAAAAAAACCCGCATCAAAATCCGTTGTGTAGTTTTAAAGATATAAGCAAACATACATACATACATACAGACGCGGGAAGCGGAAAGCGACTTTGCTATAGTATAAAAAGTAGTGCTAAAGTAGTGATTAGGATTTGGATTAATCACAAGGGAATTTACAACAAACAATATTTCAACTAAATCATCTTTTCCAGATCATGACTGCACTTGCGGTCACTCGAACGATCACAGACAATTTATAGTTGGCATTGACGTCAATGATACTGACGCGAAAATACTCTACAAGCCATCTGTTGCTCATAGTGCTTCTGTTGGCATCAACTTCCTCAGTAACGTTCTAGCTATTCAGAGAATGCCTAACTCTAGCGGACGGGCGATTACCACTAGAGTTTCAAAAGCCCATCAGCTGACAAGCAAGGTCAAGGTTCATATTCCTAAGACTAAAATGAACTGCTCGCTGTTTGCTATCTTCAATATATTTAGTAAGTACTTCTTTTACTAACGGTGTGACCAGACATTGCGTGGCAATCGAGCGCGGCAAGTATACCGTGCGAACGAACATTAAACACCGTTTGAGCGCGTCAGTTAGCTCGCGGCTGTCGTCCAAACATAGCGCAGCTTGCCGCACTCGATTGCCGCGCTATTTCTGGTCACACCTTTTAAACAAGAATATTTACAAAATACATAAGAACAGTACTTCTTGCCTGTTTCTTTCACTTATTACACAAATATACCTATCATTAGTACAGTAATTTCCTATTGTTTATCCATTTGACAGTATCCAGGAATCGTTGGTAAGATCCTGAGCTCCCGAAATACCTGCATCATTTGCATCTTTTTTCAATTACACAGATAGAAATTTGAAGCCTACCTATATTTTTATTATTTTTGAATTTTACTTGACTTTTTGACAAAAAGTTGTATGTGGTGTTGCTGGGGAAGAAGGTACCATGATTTATTTGACATTGAGATCCCTAACATAAATACTTCTAATATATAAAATTTCCATGTCACAATGTTAGTTACCGTACTCCTCCGAAACGGCTTGACCGATTCTCATGAAATTTTGTGAGCATATTGAGTAGGTCTGAGAATCGACCAACATCTATTTTTCATACCCCTAAGTGATAAGGGTGGCGTAAAGATCGGGAAAAACGGATAGTGCTTTTTTCTGTGGGATTATTGACATTTGACAGGACAACGTCTGTCGGGACAGCTAGTATACCTATAGATTTTTTAACGGTCGCGAGCATGGCTATTGTGACATAGCCGAAACATCGGGTAGAAGGTAAGGTAAAAAAGACCCGTATAGAATCTATATTCACCTAACTAATCTACTAATCAAGATAGTTTTAAATATTAAAGTACATTAATATTTCACTTTCAAAACTTTCGTGAGTTGTACTACACATTATTACAACAACGGGCAGGGTAGCGCGCGCGTTATGGTCCACTCACCCTGAAGAAGATTCTCTAGATGAATCGAAACATTGTCGGTGTCCTCATTGACAATTTATCATTTACGTGAGTAATTTCCCGTTGTTGTAATAATGTACATTAATATTCTACTCGTAGTAATGATGGCAACAGCGATCAACGATGTGACCCTACCATGTCGTGAACGACTTACTGTCGCTCGTCACACTCACATAATGGCCGGTTGCCCACCGTTCCTCTATTGGCTTACCACCTTCCTCTATCACATATTCGGATACATACTGTTCTGCGTCACAGCTGCTTTATGTGCGGCTGCCTTTATGGACGACGATAAGACTATCGATGATAAGGATACTTTGAGTTAGTTTGCTTTGGATTTATTTATAAGGTTCCTAGTTTACCCTTTTGAAGGTCATCATAATCACAGATGAGTGAAGAGCCTAATCACAGATGAGTGAAGAGCCGTGTTGGCCGAGTGGGACCTCGACTTTCAATCTGAAGGTCGTGTGTTCGAATCCCGGCGTGCATCAATGGATTTTGTTGTTCGAAAAAATCGAAAAACACGTGCTCAAAACGGTGAAGGGAAAACATCGTGAGGAAACCAGTTAGTATTCTTGTAAGCGGCGATGGGCTTGCAACCTGTCACGTATGGAATGCTAACTACTGCAAAATGTGGGCATGTGCCAAATATAATATTTGGACGTGCCTCTGACTACCCCCACTAGACATCTTCAAAAGATCTAAGCGTCTGGAGATCTGAGAGGATGTCTATCTTACTTGGGGATTACAATCGTGATCCTATTTTTTTATTTTTTTTAGATGAGATAATGTAGGGTTACCATTAAAGAATCAACTTATTTAGGCTGATACTTCATCCAATCAAACAATACAAGTCATTATTCCAATGTAGGTACGTACTTATTGGATTTCTTTGACTTTATCGTCTTTAACGTCATTAAGACAAAGTCCAGTGTAATCGTCATACTTAGAGCTGATTAGGAAAGCTAAAACTGATTTATTTTTAGTTCCCATAGTCATTTTAAATACATGTCTTCATCAGACAAAATGAAAAAGGGTTTTTTTTAGGGTTCCGTACCCAAATGGTAAAAACGGGAACTATTATTAAGACTTCGCTGTCCGTCTGTCCGTCTGTATGTCACAGGGCTGTATCTCATGAACTGTGATAGCTAGACAGTTGAAATTTTCATAGAAGATATATTTTTGTTGCCGCTATAACAATGAATACTAAAAATAGAATAAAATAAATATTTAAGTGGAGCTTCCATACAAAAAACGTGACTATTTGACGTTTTTTTATAGATAATGGTAAGGAACCCTTCGTACGCGAGTCCGACTCAAACTCGCCGGTTTTTTTAGTAAGAAACTCGTGATTTTGTGTTGTATGTTTGTTTTTCAGTGGCATATGCTGTAGCTTTGGTGATATGCGGCATGACATTCTACGCCTTCTCCTATTTCGTTAGCTACTATTTCAATGAGCGTGGTGCCAGTATGCTTCTTATCGGAATGACTATCATTTTCGGTAAGCGCCGTATTCTGTTTCAAACCTGTGGTCTACAAAGACCTATGTGTTCGTCCACACTGCCGAGCCTAACGCGGTTGCGACGACTCTGTTTCCGAAAACGGATGACCACATATTTTGCTTGATAATACATAAAAGTTGGTTTTCTAAAACGCCACTTAACGAACGCTTACTTTTACAACTCTCATTAAAAATCGACAAGAAAAATGATCAATTTTCCACTTTCATAGCTTGGCTATATTTAGCAAACCTGCCTTCTCTATTGCCTGTTGCTGTTACTATAATATCGCAACAATATAAAACAGTCATAAGACAAACATGCTTCAAGATGAAGCAATTTTGTTTTCACCATTAGTTGTAGGTGTTTTTGTATCTTCAGTTTTCGACTATATCTAGCTAGATTGTATGAACAGAATAATTTCATCAATAATTTCAAAACTGTTGATAGTATTTAGAGCCAACTTGTGACCCATGCCCAGAAAATCTTCCAGGTGTTTATATTCACCTATAGGTTCAGTCAGACCTATATGTATAGCGTATATCTACACTGCCGAGCCTAACGCGGTTGCGACGACTTTGCGTCCATAGTGTAGTGATTCTAGTGATGGCGCGTTTCATAGGTTGCGATCGTCGATTTTTTCGATTATTATTAAGCAAAATATGTGATCATCCGTTTTCGGAAGCAGTCTTTATTAATATACAAGCTAACCCGGCGAACTTCGTATCGCTTTAGATTCAACAAATGTTGTGTTAAGTTCCCGTTCTCGCTCCCGTTCCCGTTCCCGATACCGTTCCCGTTCCTGTTCGTTATAAAAATTATCCTATGTCCGTCTCCTGGTTCTAATCTACTTCCCCACCAATTTTCAGCCAAATCGGTTCAGCCGTTCTTGAGTTATAAATAGTGTAACTAAGACGACTTTTTTATATATATATAAGAGTATTTTTAACAGGGTTCCTATCACCAATCTTGATGATGGCACTAGATGACTTGAAGACAGCTGATGAGCCGGAGCCAATATACAACCGGATCATGGGAGTCGTTGGAACTGTGTTACCAGCTCACATGTTTACAGACGCTGTCACCAAAATGACTGACACTTCCCGATTTAATTCATACTGCAAGCATAACTATAATATATGTGCTAAGTTGCCATATTACTCTGAAGGGTTTGACAAGGATAAATGTTGCAGTGAGTTTATCCATCTCAGCCTCACAGCTAAGTTGGTAGTAACTCTGCCTTCTGCGCTATAGGTTGTAGGCTTGTTTGTGGGTTTGATCCTACCCACAAAATACAACCACTGAGCTGTGAGGTCAGGTCATTCAATCCTAATAATATTATAAATGCGAAAGTTTGTGATAAGGCTGCTATGTTTGTACTTTGTACCCTAATCAAAAATAAACGACAAAACGGATTAAGATGAAATTTGCTGTAGTATGTTGATAAAAAATCAGAATAAATAAAGGGGATAAGATAAAAAAACGCAAAAAGGATGATTTTGGTATAGATGGCGTTGGTGTGCAACAAATCTGACATCACAGACTAAAAACATTTAGTCGTCATAGCAACGCAGTTTTTACTATAAATTGACTATAAATGATACGTTTTCTACCAAAATTCGTAATTTATTTTATTATTATAATTACATTGTAGGGAAAAAATTGGAAACTGCCTGAAATAGCTTTTTCCTATTAGATTATTACAAAAAAAAATGGACAGAACAACGTTTGTCACGGGTCGGCTAGTGATTAGATATAGCTTTGATCGGTTGATTCGGCTAGCTCACTTTTGAGCGACACTTTATACCTACTGAATATTCCGATTTCAAAGGATCTTAGCTATAAACATTAACTCTATTTCAGATGAGGGATCGGCCACAAAGGGGCCGTACAATCATTTTGCGTTTACAAAATTCGCTATGGGTTGGTCACTCATCATCATTATGATACAATTCGTCTTTTTTACGGTACGCATCTATTTTATACCAATTTTTTGATGGAATAAAAAAAAACAAACATTTCATCATCGTCGTCATTTCTCATCATCGCATTTAAAAACTATCAATATCGGTCCAGCTGTCAGAGTCTATAACGGACATAGGTAGAAACATTTGGTTGTGTTTTAAGATTTTACCCTCAACTCTATCGCCAGGCAGACGCTCGTGCTTCTTCTGGAGTACAAGTACTGTAACCGCTGGTGGAACTCTATCGGTCGGATGAGAGCCACGAGGTACCCCGAGAAGCGATTCAAGTCCCCGCAGGTGGCTGAGGAAAAGGAATACGTAGATAAGAATATTCATTTGCGTAAGTTCCCTCATCAGCAGCATTATATTTATTAATAATATATTTTTAGGGCTCTAGTACTCGTCAAGACAAATCTAACGAGCCCAAAAACAACGTGGTTATGTTGCGTAGTGGTTATGTGGTTACATCCGAGCTTCATCATCAGACCAGCTCGCTAGTATCATAATTTTACATTGTCATTGGAGATTGATAGGTATGCAAAGTTTTACCTCAATCCGACTATTTACTGAGGAGTTTTTTTGAACAGCTCCTAACTCCATTATCAGACCAGCTCGCTAGTACCATACATTTACATTGTCATTGGAGATTGATAGGTATGCAAAGTTTTACCTCAATCCGACTATTTACTGAGGAGTTTTTTTGAACAGCTCCTAACTCCATTATCAGACCAGCTCGCTAGTACCATACATTTACATTGTCATTGGAGATTGATAGGTATGCAAAGTTTTATCTGAATCAGTTAGAAAAGTCTGTGGGTACAAAAACTTGTCATCCATGGGATTCGTTCGCTGTTTCCTACGGGCTTCCTTCAATAAACTCTTTTTCGCTCTTTACAGCAAAAGATAAAATAACTGACACATTGCTTGTGAACGACGCTTGGAAAACATACTATAGGTTGTTCGGGAAACCGACTTTTGCACTGCGAGGAGTTAATTTTTCCGTCGCTAAAGGTACGTCCATAAACAACCTGGGTAAGTAGATACCAATGCCTTCTAACCCTAATAATCACCTATTGAATAATTCATTTTGTGTACCTAAATACTACTAGGCTTTCATTCAGAAGGTTCAAACAACTTCCATTTAACCGAAGCCGAGGATTGGTTCAAAAAGTAGTTCTAGGGTCAAATTTTTAAAACAATAGTTTACAGATTCATAATGGAAAGATCAGTAGGTATAGGTACTAGCAAATTCTTATGATAGTGATATGATATTTCAGGAGAGTGTTTTGGTCTTCTCGGAGTAAACGGAGCTGGTAAGACGACTACCTTCAAACTGATATCTTACGAAGAGGCAGCAACGAAGGGAAACATTTATGTAAACGGACACTATCTAACTTCTGATCCCACTCAGGTGAGACTCATTTTATTCGTCTTGTCCTGCTCTACTACTGCTTAATTGGTTAGGAAAGTTATGTGCTATCCTCTTCTACTGCTAGGTCTACTGCTAACTATTATTTTGCCAATTCTTAAATTATGACTTCAATTGTATTACCTAGTACATGCGTTGTTTGGGATACTGCCCGCAATTCTGCGGCTTGGACGACTTTAGATCTGGCGCTGACAACCTTCGGATGCTGCTGATCCTTAGAGGTTTCTCGGATGAGGATGTCAGGAGAGAGACGGCAACGTGGCTTGCAGTTGTTGGTAAGTTATCAGCAATACGCTTGTTTGAAGCTTTTTGACGTAGGTACTTGAAATATTTTGTAGAAAGTCTTCTCTCAGTGAGAACTCTTACTATCATATTTATCATCACCAAAAACCACTACCTACTAGACACAAAGCTTACCCCATAAATATGAAGACAAAAACGACAATAATGATCTTGAAAATGAAATGAAATAGGATCACGACTGTAATCCCCAAGTACGGAAGACATCCTCTCAGATCTCCAGCCTACATCTAACGTGTTTCTTACTACCAAGTCAGTTACAGGTTATGAAGTCCCTATAACCTATGTTAGCGTATAGTATAACGTAATGTTTTCGTTCCGTGGTCAGGCATGACGAAGTACGGCCACCGTGCTGTAGTGGGCTACAGTGGCGGCATGGTGCGACGTCTCGCTACCGCCGCTTCCTTATGTTCCGGCTCGCCTATAACCCTGCTGGACGAGCCCACTGCTGGGGTGGACACAGCGGCGAGAAGGCTTTTGTGGGCTGCATTGAAACGAGGCACGCTCAACGACCGATCTGTCGTGCTGGCATCAAATAAGTAAGACATTAAAAGTTTTTTTTTTGCAGACCCTGGAGGATATAATTATGCAACTATCTCAAGAAAGTTAAAGCGATGTTTTGCGTAAATTGTGTAAATAGATGATGAGTAAACTCGGTTAGTTTGTAATAGGATGTAATAGGATCATGACTGTAATCCCCAAGGTAGACAGTCTCTCATTTCCACGTGCTCAGATCCTTGAATAATCTCTAATATTACACTATAATATCCCTCACGATGTTTTTTTATCGCCGATTTGAGATAATGAGTGCGAATGAGCGCACTTATTTTTCGAACAGAAAAATTCACAGCCGGTATATCCGGCCAGCAATATCTAGCTAATCATATTGCTTGAGAATAAGCAAAATAATTTACTAGATATTGCTGGCTAGATATACTTATACTTTGTATGAATCCACACTCTTCTACCAGCATGGACGAGATGGAGATGCTCTGCGAACGCGTCACTATCCTCAGTAATGGAGAGATGTGTGTACTCGGCACTCCAGCAGGGTTGAAGATTGAACATGCGCCTGGCAATAGTGTGGTGCTCAAACTGCATGCAAGTGCTGTGCAGTCACGTGAGTCACTTTAAAACCTGGTATTTAAAGAAGGTGGTATTTCAGAGACCTGGCGTTTGAAAACGCGACTACCGGGTACGACCCACCTCTATGGGTTGGTCTTAATTGTGTAAGTATCGCTCAGTTTCGTACGAGCCGCAGTCACGCACTCAAAAGCGCGTGTTTATACACATCACAACTCACAACACAACTACCTACAAGTACCGCTTACCCGCCTTTGTAGAACAACTGTACCTATGGCATTCTTCTCTATCTCTATCACACTGAACCTTAGCAACAAAGCGATGAAGACCAATCAGGCTTACCAAAAGATTTACCTACCAGTGAATTGAACAAGTAGACTTAATGCCTATCATCTAGCACGTCTAATGATCATATAATAGATGATTCACTTACCTAAGTAAGTGTTGTTTTCTGAATAGGTAAACAATGGATCTAACGCCCACTTCCAATTCACTTTTTGTCCGCGATAAAGTTCAAAATGATGAGCATGTTTTATCTTTGTTGAGTCGATGAATTGTTTCAGCTGTTGGACCAGAGAGGGTACAGAATCTTAAAGACGCCTTGGAGCAGAAGTTTGACTGCACTCTGAAGGATGCGCACTTGGTTAGATATTAAATTAAATAATAATAATTAGATGGAATCACGGCTGTAATCCCCAAATTCGATAGACATACTCTCAGATCTCCAAACAGTTGCAGTAATGGGAATGAGCCAAATGTAATGTATGCGCGTGCCTTTGCCTGGCCCTTTTTAGTTATCTTCAAGGATCTGAGCGCCTGGAGATCTGGTGATGTCTATCGTACTTTTTTTCAACCAATTAGTCACAGGGTATTGTATGAAAGTTCCTTCTTTGGATGGACCTTTTCTATCCTAAATTATTCTCTTCTTCCAGACATCTCTCCACTACAGGATCAACGAAAATATGGAGTACAGTGATATATTTACTCGGATGGAGGCGATCGAGGCACAGTTCACTGATCTGTTGGAGGATTTCTCCGTATCGGATACGTCTCTTGAAGATGTGTTTCTTACGTTTGCTAACAAATAAGTGAGTCTCTTCAAATTACGATTTTGGATTCTTTATTCTTTGTCGGAAACGACAAAGAGCACAATCAGCAAGCATTCCCAAGGAGGATTGACGTCAGGCAAGCGGCCGGTTCTAGATGTTTTCCCGCCCTCACGAATGTCGGATAAGGAAAAATCTTCTTTTCTTTGTTCTTTAAGTACCTTTCTTCTAACCTAGAACCCGTTCAATATTACTTAATCATTTATTTATTGTTACAGGTCCATATTGTGCTGTGCTGTCAAAATGTACAAAAATTGTAGACTTGAATCGTTTTTGCAATTTTTTTGCGATTGTAATAAATTGTTTGTATTGCTGGGTTTTTTTTTCTTTTCATAGTTCAGATTTTATTAACCTGGATAAGCTAGATCTGCAAGTTAACTACTACTCCTAGAACCTATTTGTGAACAAGTGGTGATGACGAAAGTAATTAACCAGTTGTCCACAAAACTATACATTTATGAAAGCTCTAAAAGTACCTAATATGCTGCACATTTTTCTCTTTATCAAACTTGAACTGCAAACTCTTTGATATCAATCTTTTCTAAAGACTCCTGTCATCCAAGCTTCTACTGCTTTGCTGTCAAAAGACAAAGAAATTGAGCAGCATCAATTATCTTGTGGTCCGAATTGAATTTCATGAAATAAAGCGTTAAAATGGCGCGCAAAGGACAAGTTTCTATCCAAGATAACATAGAAAATAACGAAGAGTTTGAAGCTTACTTAGAAACACATGCTCATCAGCTTATTTGTTAGTTACTTTCTATGGTTTTTTGTGTGTTTTCAATGGTTTTTCGTATTATTCACACTAGCTTCCGCTCACGCCATCGCTCACGTGGTACCTACATAAAATGTAGCCTAAACGCTAGGCTTCAGGGCGTAGGCTACTATAGTTTAACGAAAGATCAGAATCGATTCTCTTAAATTTAGAGGACCATCTTGATATCTAAAGTCTTGGGTTTTGCAAAATAGTAATGACAGATGAGGTTTCAGGCTTAGAAGTGTATTCAGAGTTCTGCGGCTTTTGCCTGGCCACAGGCAACGCCATCAGGAAGGGTAAGCTTGAAATTGGACAAGATAGAATCGCAATGGCCAAGGTCAGTCTAAGTCATCGACCACACAGCCCAGTAGACGCCTAATGGCTTCATTTCTTCAAACAAACAATTCTGTCAAACCGTTGAGGTGTGCGGGTCAGAGAAAGCGGTAAAAAATGCACACATATCACAGACCGCCGCGGGACGCGTCTGTATCGCGCTCGGTGTTATATCAGCAGTACAAGCCTAATGTGTTTGAGAAAGTGTTCGCCTTGCATGATGAGTCTATTAGGCTGTGTGGTCGATGGTCTAAGTCCTTTGATCCACCACAAAGTCCGTCACCACACTGATGACGTTTGGTTTTTCAGGCTTTAGCGGATAGCATAGAAGCATTATCGAGATTCAAGAATAAAAGCGAACCCGTGTTTCTTTTTATCATGGTTATTATTCTTCTCTTCTTTTCTTATATAATACAGACTAATAATATTTGGCCTCTTTGAAAATATTTAATTATCTGAGCGATCGGAGAAGTTTTTTACCGTACTTGGAGATTACAGTAGTGATCCTATTTCTCTCTTTAATGTACTAAAATTATCTTGGTAGAACCAGTTACTTTTTCTAACTGTCAGTCTATGAATTATTGGATTTTTAACCATTCTAAATTCATAAAATGGCCGTTTTTATACACCCGGTGTATGTCGGTATTTTTATTATCCGATAAAATAACGCCATTTCCAGAAAGGCAAGCTTACCCGTGCTATGTTTGGAGCCAACGGAATAGAGCTATGTCGCATTATAGAAGAGGAGCTAGCGCTGATGCAGAGGGAGAAAGATACTGGAGTGGAAAGACCCAAGCTGAAAATCGACCAAATGCTGCCTGAGGAGTCGGTATTAAAAGCTTTTTGGAGCATTTTCATGCGATTCTCTATCTACGAATCACTGTCCTAAAGCCATCATCCGTTGGGTCTTAATTATAATAAAAGAATAGTACACAGAAATATTTACTAGCTGCCCGCTCCGGCTTACATAGTGTAGGGTGTACTAGTGAAGATTATAGTAAATTTTCAGATACCTTAGGTTGCATCGTTTTTTTTTAAATATGGCACATGTGGCACGAGTACGTGTCAATCGTGAAATTAGCCGTTTTTCTGCGCGGCAGACAATTTTCAACCTTATGCAATGACACTAAACCACTTTTACGGTTCACGGCTAACTTTGCTTGTTCATAAATTCTTTATAATAAGGGCTTTTTGACGGATACAACTTCAACTTCTCAATTCAGGCTAAAATCGAAGCAGATCTGAAGCTCGAGGAAGAGTACCGCGAAGCAGCAGAACGCCTTCGGGTCCTGACTCTAGCTGCACGAAAGAGGCGAGTCACTGAAAGGCTTTCGCGGAACGTGAAGCGACTCAACTTCATTCTGTTTTGGCCGCACTGCCACCAGGCGCACTACGACTTGTACGAGAAGTGGGATATCATTGGTAAGTCGAGTACCTAGTACTTAATCGAATAATCTCTGATTACCCCTCAAAATTTATCCTAATAGAAAAAACCGCGCACCGAGTGTTCCGTACAAACTTCATATAGGTTTTCCTGTAATCTATAGGTAAAGTACTAATTACTGTATTTTTTTAAATTTTAGGCCCAGTTGTTTCGAAGATAAGGGGGGAATGGAGGGATGGATGGACAGACATACGAGTGATCCTGTAAGGGACAAAGGTTCTGTTTTTTATTTTTTTATTTTCCAGGTATTCAGGTGGGAGCTAAGGAAACTTTCGTTCTGAACGAGTTCGGCGCTAAAGAGGCGCTATACATGAGCGACGTAGACCCCAACGAGGCTTGTCTACACTCGCTGCTGAATGGAGAATGTCTGGTCGTGCTGTTCAAGATGTTTGATACCGATAACAGGGATTTTGTCAGTGAGTATTGATCTCAAGATCTCCAGGATGCTCTATGAAAAGAGATGAAATAGAATTAAAACTGTAATCCCCAAGTATGGTAGACATCCTCTCAGATCTCCAGGCGTGCAAATCCTTGAAAATGCCTTTTAATCTAAAGCAAGACAATTTATGTCCCTACATTATCGCGCGTACAAACTATTCGCGTTGTGTGAATGGTGTAGCCATATGATTCGTCACGATAGACAACTGGCTACTCCCTTTAGATATATTTGATGATGTGAGCACCTGATTCTTTTAGGCTTGATCGCGAGGAACAGGTGTAGCTTCATCTAGTTCCTAAGACTTTTCAAAATGATCCTTGTTTTGACTTTGGAGACTTTGACTCTGAGAAGTTGTCTTGGGGATTACAGTTGTAATTTTATTTCTTATTTTTTGTCACAGCTCAGTTGGTAGGAACTCTGCCTCCTGCGCTGTAGGTTGTAGGTTGTAGGGTTAGATCCCCACCCAGGGCAAATATTTGTGTGATAAACATAGATATTTGTTCTGTGTCTGGGTGTTAATATGTATATTAAGTATATATTTAAAATAAAAAAAAGTACCTATTGAATATTATATCAGTTATCTGGTTCCCATAGTCCAAGCTTTGTTTAGGGCTAGATGGCGCTGTTTGTATAGTTCGCCAATATTTATTTATTATTGTAATTTAAGAACTACTACGATACGCGCTGTACGAAGAGATACCCATCCCCAAGGAGGATGTGCCTCCTGAGAAGCAGGTCCCGCCGGTTCCTGCTTACGAGCGGTTCGCTACCATCAGCAAGTCGGCCAGAGAGGTGCGACGGGATCGCTACGAGGCCAAAATGCAGAAACTGGTGAGCATAAATCTGGTTGAAACTGCTTAAATCATGGGTTGGTATTCTGCTGGCAAGATAGATAACACCACATGTCCAAACGGATACTGAAGATACCGAACAATTAAAAAAAAGCAGAAATTAACCAAAACTTAGTATGTACTCGTACACTAGCCTATTATAAGAGGTAAAATTTGTATTTTTTTTGTACCTACATGTTTAAACTAAATAAAGCTGATAAGTGCGAGTCGGACTAGCGCACGAAGGGTATCGAACCATCTATAAACTTAGAGTAATAGGGTCCCGTTTTTACCCTTTGGATTCGGAACCCTAAAAACTAAAAGACCAATTTAAAAGAATATTTCACTTATCAACAGCTACATTATCAGAAAGTTACAAAGGCTAGGTTTTATTTTCATAAAAAAAATTAGATCTCTACGGAAATTGGAATAATTTGACCTAATGTATCAATGGGTATGTATTTTTTTGTAAACAGCGTGAAGAAAGAGAAGATAGAGAGCGTCTGGCTGCCGAGCAAGCTCGTCTGGCGCGAGAGGCTGAAGAGGACCGGCTGAGGGTCGAGAAGCAGAAGGCAGAGGAGGAGAGGATGGCCAGGATACAACAGGGGGTAATCTCTTACACTCCTTTATATATATGAAAATAATAATGCCATAAACACAGACTACCTCTGCGTGGGTCAAACAAGCCCCATCTCAGCTTTATGCTGCTCATCAGAATATAATATGGTAAAAATATATAAAATCTGGTAATTAGTTAGAAAACAATTACAAGATTATCCCATTTGAACTGTATTTACGAGTAGTAGGACAAATTTTTCCTTCATAAAGCTTAAAACAAGAATTGACCTGTCGGTTAGTCGAAATATTTTAGTCGGTTTTTTTACTAAAACGAAAATTACCTATATACAGTTGCCAGCTGACCCGGAACCAGAAGTGAACGATGAGGAAGACTTAGATGGTGAAGAGAAGACTGAAACGGAGGCTACTGAAGAGGTGGGTTTATTTCTTTTACATCCAGCAATGTTCGAGTGTAGCTGACCCGACAGACGTTGTCTTGACCAAATTTCAATAATCTCATAGAAAATAGCGCTTAATTTAAATTTTACTATTTTCCAGTCAAATTTGCATTTTTTTTCGTAAATCTTGACCTGATAATTAAGTAGGTACTCAACGAAAAAATATCAATTAAAATCGATCTAGCAATTTTCGAATATTTGTGAGCCCGGCAATCTTTATAAATAAAGATTAGATTTTAAGTACTTAGTAGATTAGATTCCATGAAACTTGTAGATTTTCTAGCCACGATATGTTATGTAATCTTAAAAGCGATTGTGAGGGTATATTTATTTATTTCTAGCCACCAGACCAAATTGAAGAGGAGTTGAAAGTGGAAGAAGAGGAAGAATTCCACTCTGACGTGTCCATCGAAGATGAAGAGTACATCCCCCCGGGTGGCCTGTTTGTACCCGGTTTGTACGCGCCACTCAACGAGATGGCTAAAGCTAACGGACTTGCCTACTTTTATCCTAAGGTCTACCTACTGCTATTACATATCCACATCCTTTACTTACTAATATATAAATTCGAAAGTAACTATGCCTCTTCACGATGATGATTATGTACAACCCGGTCAGAATATCTGTGCACCTCGCTGGAATGCGGCGCCTCTCCCGCGTCTCCCTCTCTCCTCTCCTCGTGCGCGGAGAGCGATAGAGATAGCGATAGCGATACGTCACGAGGTCAGGTGCACAGATATTGTGACCGGGTTGTAGGTATATATGATAAAAAAATAAAAACAAATATCATCACGATACAAAGAGATTTCCCTCTCAGATTTCCAGGCTTCTTTCCAGGATCTTTGAAGATGTCTAAAGAAGCAGAAGCACGTGCAAACATTCCATACATGACAGATTGCAAGCCCGTCGCTTACGAGAATACTAACTGGTTTCCTTACGATATTTTCCTTCACCGTTTCGAGCAAGTATTTATATTTATTTCTGTTTAAAATAAATATGAATGTATTTACAGATAGTGACAGAGCTAGCCAAGATAGAGACGGAGCATTTACCCCCACACGTCCTGGTGATGTTTAGCGTGGACAAACGCGGGGAGGTACAGGATATAGTCAAGCAGTATGCTGATGAAATTCTAGCGGTAAGATCTTCCCTATGTCAGTGATTTGTCGTTGAGTCGACCCTTGCGATCCATATGAACCACATTGGAAATCACTAGTCTAAACCATACATTAGGTACATTACATGCCCACTTTTTGGGTGACGATGACACACCATTATTTTTCTAACGAGACATTTTTGCCTATTTAGCCACTGGTTTCGCTTGTTTATAAACTAAATGATTCGTTATCTTTCTAGTTAGGCGTCTTCGTAGGTGAAGATCTCTCGAGCTCGGAGCACATTGCGTTCTCGATCAAGCAATACGACAAGATGGAGAGGCTGAGGAGACAGTATGGCTACAAATATCATTCTTTCATCAATAATTTTATGGTTTTAAAAATTACTAGCGACCCGCCCCGGCTTCGTACGGGTAGCATGTTATTATACATATAAACCTTCCTCCTGAATCACTCTATCTATTAAAAAAAGCGCATCAAAAACCGTTGTGTAGTTTTAAAGATATAAGCAACATACATACATACAGACGCAGGAAGCGGAAAGCGACTTTGCTTTATACTATGTAGTGATAAATAAAATAAATATTGGTGGACATTTCACACGCGTCACCTAGCCCCAAATTAAGTAGATATTTTATTGTGGGAACTAGATAACTGATAGAATTCCTTTTATATAAACAGATAATTACTTATACATTATAACACCCAGAGATAGAACAAACATCAATGTTCATCACACAAGATGTTTGTCGATCGAGTCCACTACCTACGCGCATAAGGCATAGCTACTATCAATTTATCGGTTTTCTTTATTGTTCTTTAAATGTTATTATTATTTTTAAAGCAAAGACCGCCTGGCCCTTATGGTGTCTCGCAAGAGAAGCTTGCCTCTGCTCCAGTTAGCAGGACTGAACCCTTGCTATATAAGCGCCGATGTCTCTTCTGGTGAGAGGGACTGCCTTCAACTCTTCCCGGTGGGGTACGGAGATGAGTTTGAGGAAGAAGAGAGCATCGTTGAAGAGGAAATTGTGGTAAGGCGAAATGCAATTTTCATCATCGTCATGTCCAACTATCGACCACATAGCCAAATAGACGCCTATTGGATTAATTTCTTCAAACAATCAATTCTGTCAGAGTTGGTGTGAGGGTCGGGGGAGCGATAAAAAATGCATTCTGATTGACCAGATCAATATCACAGGTCGCCGCGGGGCGCGTTGTGATTCGCGGTCGATGTGGTCGATGTGTCCAGCAGTCTACTGCTAGACATAGGTCCCACGCGCCACTGAGTCTTCAGCTCTGCTCATCCAACTTTCGCTGACAATATATTATGCGGGCTATCTTAACCTTTATGATAAGACAAGATATTTATTTCTCAACAAAGGTCAATAAGTGCAGAGGTTTTCTTAAATTAAAACTATTTCAAATATAGGAGCAACATAGGTAGTAGAAATAAGAAGTATTATACGAGTAAAAGGTAAAAAAAAAACAAAATTATAGAACAATCATAGAAAAAAAAGTTTGTATACCTAAGTATAACGACTTTTTTATTTTTCAGGAAGTGGTGGCTGAACCTGAGCCCGAACCAGAGGTAGTTATTTTATTTTAAAAATAAAATATCTTAGTTTTCTAGTTCTCCAAGCAATGTGTGCACTTTGCATACATTTGACAAGGCTAATTAGCTGTAAGTCTATCAGAGGTTTACCTCCACACCGTTTCGAGTTTATTATTGCTTTTTTATTTCTTTAGTTCTCAGGAATACTTAAAACCTCTTTCAAAAAAAGGAAAAGGTTCTCAATTCGACTATACTTTTTTTTTGTTACCTCAGAACTTTTAACTGGGTAAATCGATTTTGATGATTCTTTTTTGATTTAAAAGCTGGTGCTTCCCGTTTGGTCCCATTTAAATTTGAGGAAAAAATATCACTTTTAAAGATGAAAAAAATAGGGGATGATATTTTGTATTGGACTTATTCAATTCAATTTATAACAATATGCATTAAGTCGGTTTTGTTTTTAGTTTTTTAAACGGAATTATGTTCGCAGCATTGTTTGTTAGCATGGTATGGGCATGTTTTGAGGAAGAATGTTAGGAATGAAGATAGATGGATGTAGAAGTAGAGGTAGGCCAAAGATAAGATGGATGGACAATGTGAAAGATGAAATGAGCAAGAGAGGAGTGAGTGATGAGATGACGGCTGATTAAGGGAAATGGAAGAACACCATGTTGTGCCGACACCACTTAAGGGGCTGTATGTCGACGATTGCTCTTTTTCGAAACGAAAAAAGAAATACTTCTGAACAAGCCACATCTCCTATTTTTATAAGTATATTACTTCAGGTTCCTACCTAGATTTCTATTAAGCTGAAAACATAATAGCAGAAACTTTTCACGATAAAGATATTATTTCAAAATGATACGTTTTAGAATTTATGATCGAAAATTTTGATACCTACTATTAAAATCAACTTGTGATTTATTGTTAAAGATAGGAAATATGTAGATCTAGATTTCTATTAGAATAGATTTTTGATAAGTAATTATACATAATTTATATCATTAATTTATTCGAAAAGCAAAGGCGGACCACGTGACGAAGTGTGTTTGTCGTCATTGCAGCGGTCGGGAGGATTATTTATCGAAGTGATTAAAGATGGGTACATCTTTATTCACATATACTATACATTATAAAATAGGAGATGTGGCTTGTTCAGAAGTATTTCTTATTTCGTTTCGAACAAAAACAATCGTCGACAGGGAGCGCCTTAAGTGGGAAAGGGGCAGGATGATGATGATGATGATCATTTTGTTTGCAGGTTGAAGTGGTAGTTGAACAAAAAGACGATGATGATGAAGACGAAGAAGAAGATTAATTTATTTATTTAATGCACTGATAGATACGTTTTAAAGTATTACTTCTAGATCTCTTCTATATTTTATTCTCTTACCTAAAAGAAAATAAATTACTTACTTTATAGTTTTTTTGGCTTTTTTCTAAGCATTCTGTTAGATTACCCATGTTACTTCATTATCCTAGTTCATTACTCGCATAGATATTGATAGATAGACATTGATTTGACAACTGATGTCAACGCGGATGTCAGATTTTTTGCACCCCAGCGCCATCTATACCATAATCATCCCTTATGTGTTTTTTTTATTATTTAGGGGATGTTTTTCGTATTTTAAAGTATTCTATTATTTATTCGGGCATTATAATCTACATCTACAGCAAATTTCATCTTAATCTGTTTCGTCATTTAGGCCTGATTGAGGCACAAACATACATACAAACTCACAAACTTTCGCATTTATAATATTACTAGCTGACCCGTGCCCGCTTCGCTGTGCGTAAGACATTTCTAATACCATCGTGGACTTTTTTGTAGACGTTTTTAAGGTGTACAATACTGTAGTACATTATTTTGATATATCTCGTGGAGGTTCAGCCAGCATTTGCAATGTAAGCGCAAAAAATGTGTTTATTTACGACATCACATTAGAAACCTCTAAAATTATCAGTGTTTCTCTACTATATTATGCATGTATTATACATATAAACCTTCCTCTTGAATCACTCTATTTATTTAAAAAAAAACGTATCAAAATCCGTTGTGTAGTTTCAAAGATATAAGCAAACATACATACATACATACATATTACATACAGACGCGGGAAGCGGAAAGCGACTTTGTTTTATACTATGTAGTGATTAGAGTGTAAAATTAAGACGTACCTCTGACTAACCCCTTTAGACATCTTCAAGGAGGAAGGCCTGGAGATCTGGGAGAATGTCTATGTCTACCATACTTAGGGATTACAGTCTTGATCCATTTTTATTTTATTTATTATTTTTGCGCGGAGCGGGGGGCCGGTTTCTGTTTTTGATTTTGCACCCCGGCGCAAGAGGCCCTGGGTCCGTCTAGCAAGGTTCCCCCTCCAGCGCAGTTCCGTCCCTCCTAGTGCCGTACTTGAGGCACAAGGAGGATGCCAGCTTCAAGCATGCCTCTTCACATCGTCGCTTATTTAGAAAGTTATTACTGTTGCCGCCGCAGCCGGTGTAGGTGAACTTTTGGCAAGCGCCCGCGTATGGATTGAAGCCCCACCTGGAAAACAAGCCAGGGTTTGAGAAGGTAAATATCATCGACCACACAGCCTAGACTCCTCATGCAAGGCGAACACTACAACACAAAATATGGGCTACATATCCTGTGTACCACCGAACGCAGTAACTACTGGAACTTGTGGGCATATGCCTAATGTAATGTTTGGACGTGCCTCTGACTAACCCCTTTAGACACCTTCAAAGATCTTAGCCTGGAGATCTGAGAGGATGTCCACCGTACTTGGGGATTACAGTTGTAATCCTATTTTTATATTTTTTTAAATCGGTGATATGATCCTATACCTACCTCTTAGTTGGCTGATCACAGTTGCCTATGTTGGGCGGGTCGAAGCAGAAATTCGGCTTGCCGTAGCTGCCGGGGATGACGGCCCACGGCGGGGGAGCTTGGGCATCTCTGCCTGGCGGGAAATCTAGCAAACGAATTTTATTTTTAATAGACGAAAAAGGAGGTTCTTTTCGAAATGTATTTTTTTTGTTGTAACTAAGTATTTGTTTTTTTATTTATGATTACATCACATTATACACATTTATTTTAAACCTTTTGATTTTTTACCTGATCCGATTTCGATGTTTTTTTTCTATTATGTAAAGAATAGTCTCAAATTGGTCCCTTCTAAATAATATTCCTGTAGGACTAATAGTTCCCCCATAGACTTAAAAAACCAATATCGTCCCTTGACTTTTCGATTGGTCGGAATATTTTCGTCGGTTTTCTATTTAGTTTTTTTAACGTAATTATCAAGAGTTCCGTACCTAAGAATGGTCACTGATGCGCTAGTCAGTCTCGCACTTGTCTCGTTTTTATTTATCGCAGCATTGCTCTAAGATAGTGCAAGATTTTTTTTAGTTAACATATACTGCCGGGCAAAGGTCTCCCCGTCACTTTCTGGTTAGGTTAGGTAATATTTAAAAATGTAGTGTAGGCTACCTACCGCTTACAAATGTCTACTCCACCAACTTGCCCCTTTTTATCTCCTTCATTCCAGTCCATTCTAAGGTTGCCTGGCAGAGATCGCTTTTAGCGATAAGGCCGCCCTTTGTATTAGTGTACCTTTAGTTTAGTGTAATTTTTTCCTGTTTGTAAATTTATGTATCCGTGTGGACGTGTCGTAATCAATAAAGTGAATAGGTAACTTATGAAGCTCACGTGTCCATCTCCGAGGTTTGTTAGTGTGATCATAATCGGTCCAGCCGTCTGAAACCGCTTTTTTATCGCTTTTCTTCAGCTCCGCCTGTTGATAAACCCAATTCTTGTACCAATTCTCCCAATTCCAACGAGTCCAGTACCCTGGGGTCCAGTGGTTGAGATCCCGGTACAGTTTATGATCCTTTTTACCCATCCCAAAAAGCGGTCCCGTAGCACCATCATAACTCCAACTCATGCAAGAAAATGTGAATTTAAATGTATGAAAAGTGAAAAGCAATAATAAATTCATAACGCTTCGAAATCACAGTTCGAAAAGCAAAAATGTGCTAATTAAACATGAAATAATTAACAAAGCTAATTAAAATCCAAAGAATTCACTCATTTTGAGAGCTGTGATGATGAGTTACATGATTTTACTTTTTTTATTACGAGTATTTCTTTATATTGATGATGTATTTTCTTGTGGAGGATACTATTACTACTATCCAGAGGAACCAACTTCACCTGTCAACAAAAAAAACGCTTTGGACAGGTGAGCAGCATCAGTTGGTATTTAGCTGAACATCGAGATAAAAAAACAACAGCCAAGTGCGCGTCAGGCTCGCGCACGAAGGGTTCCGTACCATTATCCATAAAAACGGCAAAAAAAACATGTTTGTTGTATGGGAGCCCCCCTTAAATATTTATTTTATTCTGTTTTTAGTATTTGTTTTTAGAGCAGCAACAGAAATACATAATCTGTGAAAATTTCAACTGTCTAGCTATCACGGTTCATGAGATAACTCACGGACAGACAGACAGACGGACAGCGAAGTCTTAGTAATAGGGTCCCGTTTTTACCATTTGGGTACCTACCCTTTGGCGTTGGACTCACGCACGAAGAAATCCGTACCATTATCTATAAAAACGGCAAAAAAATCACGTTTGTTGTATGGGAGCCCCACTTAATTATTAGTTTATCTTGAATTATTATTCTGAATAATACATAAAATAAACATCGCCTGTTACAAAACCTTTGCCTAACCTAAGAGAAAGATAAATACCTACTCTATTTTATGTTGTTTAAAAATCGTCGTTTTAATCATTTTTTCAATTTAAACCGTTTATTTGTTGTAAAATTATTAAAACTGCCCACAATTAGCGCTCTCACCCTAAATAAAATATAATATTGAAATGTGTGTGTGGTGATAAGTGAAATTTTTGACTTTTTGTATGGGCTGAGTCCACCCGGATAAGACGAAAAAGTGATAAAACTGCATTATCTTGAAAACAATCAAATTTAAAAAGAAACTGTCTGTAATTTACTTAACTAGTATGATTATCTAACGAATTATATAAAATTGAACTGTTTAGCTATTCATAGTTTTGATTAGAAACGAAACTAGTGTTTTTAAAGAGCCAACTTTGGAAAATAAATCTATCGAGAAAAGTTTCACCAATTGTGTTTCTGTCTGTAATTTATCTAGATTATATCCTTAAGTTATCTTTGTCATGAAAAACAAAACTGTATGTTTTGTGGTTAGGTATTGAGAAAAAACGATTCTGCATTCATCAAAGACATTTATTACTCGCCTTAACCAGGAACCTACCAGAAGCATGGGGTGGTTTCAAACCCCCTGCCACTTTGGAGAAGAAGTGGCGCAATTGGGTTGACGATTACAATAAAAAAAGAGAAATAGAGAACAATGAGGGGGATGAGAAATACAAAAATCAACGCGGACCTGGCAGTGGATGGCCCCCCAGCTGGCAGGGTAATATACCTCACAGCAACATAAAAAAAACCAGCCAAGTCTGACTCGCGCACGAAGGGTTCCAGGTTCCGCCCCACTTAATTTATTTTATTCTGTTTTTAGTATTTATTGTTAGAGCGGCAACAGAAATACATCATCTGTGAAATTTTCAACTGTCTAGTTATCACGTTCATGAGATACAGCTTTGTGACAGACAGACGGACAGCGAAGTCTTAGTAATAGGGTCCCGTTTTTACCCTTTGGGTACGGAACCCTGAAAAAAGTAGCCTATGTCCGTGCCAAGACTTAATTAATTAAACTTAATAAACTATCTCTAGGTACATAAGTACCTATATAACATTTTATCACAATCGGCCCAGAGCAGTTTGGCCGTCATAACGTCACAGACAGACAGAAGTAACTCTACTTTCGCATTTATAATATTTTAGCTCAGTTGGTAGTAGCTCTGCCTTCTGCGCTGTAGGTTGTGGGTTCGAATCTCACCCTGGATAAACATTTGTGTGATGAACATAGATGTTTGTTCTGTCTGGGTGCTGATATAGGAATAATAAGTACCTATGTATTTACAAAAAAATGTATATAAGTATTCTATCAATTATCTGGTTCCTTAGTACAAGCTTTGCGCAGTTTGCTAGATGGCGCTTTGTAAAAATGTCCACCAATAGTTATTTATTCATTCATTTATCGAGTCAACGTGCTCATACATTTCCAAACTCACTAAATAGATTCCTTTCAGTTGCCACTTCTATGGCTATGTCTGATGCCTTAAGGCGCTCCCAGTCGACGATTGTTTTTGTTCGAAACGAAAAAAGAAATACTTCTGAACAAGCCACATCTCCTATTTTATAATGTATAGTATATGTGAATAAAGATGTACCCATCTTTAATCACTTCAATAAATGATCCTAGACAAGTGGAGCATATTTTGCGTGGAGGCGCCGCACTCACACTGTACTTTATGATTTACTAGCCGACCCGTGACAGACGTTGTCCTATCAAACTTCAATCATCGAATAGAAAAGACTGAATGTTTTTAGTCTGTGATGTCAGATTTGTTGCACACCAGCGCCATCTATACAGAAATCATCCCTTTTGCGTTTTTTTATCGTTTTGGGATGTTTTTCATATTTTAAAGTAGTCTATTATTTATTCGGGCATTATATCTACATAATATAGCAAACTTCAACTTGATCCGTTGTGTCGTTTAGGCCTGATTGAGGAACAAACATACATACAAACTCACAAACTTTCACATTTATAATATTATTAGGATGATACCCCATTTGGCTAGGTTTCTTCCACAGTGACCAAATTGGGTATTTATTTATTATATCAACAGGACTAGGAGGAGGTTTTGCGGGAGCTGAACCCCCACCATGGGCGTATGTGCCCATTAATACTGGACTTCCGGAATTCTGCTACCAGCCACCCAAAAAAGGAACTTGCGATAAGAAGTTGAAAAGGTACATGTATTTACGTTTAAAAAACAAGTGTGAGTCGGACCACCTAAATGTTTTTAGTATTTGCTGTTAAAGCGGCAACAGAAATACACAATCTGTGAAAATTACAACTGTCTAGCTATCTCGGTTCATGAGATACCTATACCTACAGCCTTGTGAGTTGTGATTGTGACAGACGGACAGACGGACAGCGAAGTCTTAGTAATAAGGTTTTTACCCTTTGGGTACGGAACCCTAAAAAACTAAAAAGAAAACTAACGAAAATGTTTCGTCCAATTGAAAAGTCAAGGGACGATATTGGTTTTTAAAAGTTTTATGAAGGAACTAAGTTGGAAGGAAATAAGAAGTCTTCGATAAACATAATATAAATAAAATGTAAATGGGACCATCTTGGGACTATTCTCTACACAATAGAATTAAATCATCGAAATCGGATCACCAGATAAAAAAATATGTGCGGTCATACATTTAAAAAAAACATGTCCATAAAGAAACCTCCTCTTATTTCGTCGGCT
Organism: Hydriomena furcata; assembly: GCA_912999785.1. NCBI lineage: Eukaryota > Metazoa > Arthropoda > Insecta > Lepidoptera > Geometridae > Hydriomena > Hydriomena furcata. The sequence goes on from OU538837.1 coordinate 12,252,873, forward strand.
AAAAAGTAAGTAAGTAGGTAGTTACATTAGAAATAACAGAATGTACTGGGATGGGAGAAGCCACCGGCTCCTGAAACACAGTTTTATACTAGTTCGGGAGCCTATGGATTCAAAATAAATTGTGTAACATTTCTTTATGTCAAATAAATAAATAAATTTAAAAAAAAAAAAAAAAAAGTTAGGTAATCGGCAAAGTCAGCGGTAGGTATGACCGTGATAACGTCACAGACAGATAGACATAGTTACTTTAGCATTTTTAATATTAGTACAGTTAAAGATTTTAATATATTTATTGCAGATGGGCATTCAATCCTTATATAGCACAATGCGTTGAATTTACATATTCAGGGTGTGGCGAAAATCAAAATAACTTCAAAAAAAGGATAAAATGCGAGGAATTTTGTATGAAGATGCCAATATCGGGATGTGATCCAGAAACACAGATAGAAATAGAGATTGATTAAAAACTAATTACATAGGTACCTACTGATAACCAAATTTGTCGATTCAACCACCCCAACTCTATTAGTGAAGATGCAAGGGTGACATCTCTAGTTAAAATTACGACTTTAGCTCTTAACGATAATGCGGGGATGAACATGAAAGATTATTGAGAACTATGTGCTAAGTGAATATAAAAGTTAAATAAAGGTTTTCGTAGGTAACTAAATACTTTGATTCTAAATGCCTCCCTGTGGGGCTATTTTGTAAAAACATGACTATCATGATAAGATATTCTTACCAATATTTATTGGCATTGGCACTAAATGCCATAATACCTACGCTTTTTATGCTGTTTTGGCACTTATACCCACGCTTCCAATGCAATACCTACGCAGAAGCGTTGGTATTATAGGTGCATAAACATTGAATAGTTACTATGAGAAGTGTACAGAATAGGTATTCTCTTAACTATTGATTTTAACACGGGTGTTTATCACGTAATTACCTTTAATTTATTTTCCCGACGTTTCGGCTATGTTACAATAGCCATGGTCGCGGGCAGACTGGAGAACACGGTGCTACCGTCGAGAAGCGGAGGCAGTTGACGAAACTACCCTCACTTGGTCTTCAGAAATAGAAATGTCCATGTTCGTGTTATGACACAACACACTAACCGTATCTACGCACTTAGATGGTCTGTCACGAAGCCCACACATAGTGACCACAGGATTCCAAGAAATAGAGTCTATAGCCGTCTTCACGATTGAAATTTGAGTACCTACTTCTTGATGAATAATAGCTTCCCGAACTATTCTCTTATAATAGCCGCTGGATATGGTTAGGTAGGTTTGTAACTACGTACGGCAAATATTATATTGAAAGGTAAACAAATTAGTAGATAATTAGATAATACGATTGTTGGAAATATTATTGGCACAGTTTTTATCTCATCAATAATTTTATCTTTTGTACCCCCATAATAGTTTAGTATTTTGCGAACTCGCATCGTGTGCGGCTACATGCGCGTATAAATAGTGCGCGTAAAAAATTTCGAGCGTTGAGAGTTTGAGATTGGTCAATCTCAATCTATCGGTCGCTACGCACAACTCCGCATCAGTGGAAACGCATCCCATAATTAATATTAATCGATTTAGCACAGCATTATTTACTCGCACACTCCATGTCGGTTGACGTCCGAGCAAATAGTATGTACGTTTACAGATGACATTGACATGAGTATAAACGTGACGTTATTAAAATTATACTATCTATGGATGGTGTGGTGAGTGATGTGATCAAAGAGCATATAACGGCAGAGCCACACTTCCGTGTCGTGTCGTGGCGCGACACGCCACGAGCCTATCGCTTTCATACATTTAGTATGGTTAGAGACACATTTGGGTGTCGTGGCGCTATCTGTCGTGGCGCGACAGCTCGCTACCGATTGCGCCAGAGCGGTGGTGGGGGTTGAATGAATGAATGAATGAATGAAAATGCTTTTATGACGCGACACGGCGTGCCTCGTGGCGCGAACCATAGATTTAGGATGGTTCACTCTTATATCTATGGCGCGAACACCTAGCAGACATATTTAATTTAATTTGCAGCATAGTGATTGACGACCTTATTGAACTTAAACGTCAACGAAAATTTTTTTTTGCCCTCTAGGAGTTTCATTGCTAAGAGAAATTGAAGGTTTTCATCAAAATTACTATACCCTGCAAAGAGCGCGCCCGTATACTCTGTGGAGCGCGCCCGTATAGTACTCTGTGGAGCGCGCCCGTATACTCTGTGGAGCCACGACACGACACAGTAGTGTGCACACCCACCCCACGCGAGTGGCGTGTCGCGCCACGACACGACACGGTAGTGTGTCTCTGCCATAAGTAATGTGATGATGTAATGTAAATGTACAACTTGACAACTTCAATTCAACTCTTGTAAAAGTACGTATAGTATAGCTTATACGTGCATTCATTCGTCCCCGTCCGTGTCCGTCCAATGCGTCCATACAAACACAGACACAGAGTACAGATATAAAAGTACATACAAATTATAGCTCTCTGAAATGCAATTGTGTTTAGAAACAATGTTGTTTTAAGCAAACGGTGCTATGTGACTTGTGTTCAGTGATCGAGTTACAATTTAAAAAAATGGGGGGCCGGTCTCTTGCTGTTTTGATGTGGAAGCACCTGATGGTGCGGAAAAGGAGGTTCATCCATACTACACTGGAACTTTTATCGCCTATTCTATTTCTACTGATATTATTTGCCTTTCGAAATGCTATAAAACCTCGTCTGCCTCTGGCTCTAAGGGAACTTAGTGAAGACAACATGATCAAAATGACGGTAAGTTTTAATAAACTTATCTTTTAGAAAAGAACCAAAAACATTGGCACTGAAACCGCGATAAGTGCATTTTGTGATTCATAGTGCCTGCTTGACGCCCAACTATAAATAAGTAAATAAATTAATAAATTTAAGTGGGTTTTTTGGTAAATACATAGATACAAATAGACATAACATTAAAAACCTAAACACAGAACAAACCTCTAGGTCCATCACACAAATATTTGGGTGGCGATCTAACCCACAACTTACAGTGCAGAAGGCAGAGCTACTACCAACTGAGCTGTGAGGCCAATCACACATTTTATCTAGTCTATTACTTAATCACAAAGTAAATGGAGTTTTATCACACTGTAGGCTTATGCTTTGGGACTGTGTAGTCAGCAGGTTGTAGTCTATGATCCTTGAATATGTCTAAAAAGGGTGGCTAAAGGCTTAGCCCATCAAACAAACATAATTAAAGATTTTATATAGAAATACGACTGATTACCACTCTTTTTTTTCTTGTATTGCTGATGTTTCGAGACAATTCAGATGCTCATCTTTCAAGACAATTCAGATACTCATGATGAACATATCACTCATGATAACGCCATTATTATAAGAGAATAGTTCGGGAAGCTATTGAAATCAAAAAGTACTCAAATTTCAATCGTGAAGACAGCTATAGACTCTCTAATTCTTGGAATCCTGTGGTCACTATGTGTGGGCGTCGTGACAGACCATCTAAGTGCGTAGATACGGTTAGTGTGGTGTGTCGTAACACAAACATGGACATTTCTATTTCTGAAGACCAAGTGAGGGTAGTTTCGTCAACTGCCTCCGCTTCTCGACGGTAGCACCGTGTTCTCCAGTCTGCCCGCGACCATGGCTATTGTAACATAGCCGAAACGTCGGGAAAATAAATTAAAGGTAAAAACGTGATAAACACCCGTGTTACAATCAATAGTAACATTATAGTCACTAGTCGTGACTAACTGATAGGTGTCAGGAACGCATTCTCTGAACGGCCGAACTATAGTTAGCCGTATTTCTATTTAAAATGATTAACAATAGTTTTAACTCTTTAATTAACGATGTTTGGATGTTTGTTGCCTAATCACACCCAAACAACCAATCATATTTTAATGAAACTTAGAATACACAATAGCTTACATATCTGGAAATATCATAGGCTACTTTTTACCCAAGTATGGTGTGAGTCAATTCAGCATTTATTGCAATAAAATCACAAGAATCACTTTGAAACATCTTAGGAGCTAGTTGACGCTTTGTCTGTTCCTCGCGACCAACCCTAGAAGAATCAGGCAACAATCACGGCTAGGAGCCTATAATTTTTTTCAATGATCCTTTCCCTAATTCTATGTAGAGCTCCAGTGTGGTGCTGATCGAAAAAGGGGAAGACTAACAAGAATAATAATTAAAAGTACTAACCAAGTACATATACATACCATTTAAAATGAACTGATGAGTGTCAGCACAAGCTTTAAAGGCAGCATACTGAGAGAGCAGAGTGAGGCTGCAGGCAAAAGCTAGTCTGCAATAAGTACCTACTATAAAAACAAGTTGATGACCCAACAAGTTGACTCACTTTTGTCTGATTTGTTCCGCAATTCAGTTGCACAAGAGACAATAGCACAGGGACAAATGACCCTGGTTCTGATAGTTGAATGTATTTACAAATAACTAGAATTTTTGAGTACTTGTTTAAAATGTCCAAAACTTGCCAAAGGATATTTATAAAATTACTAGATAACCAGGTGAACTTTGACATGATTTAGAATTAATAAATCCTATTGATATTATAAATGCAAAGGTTTGTGAGTGGGTGTGTGTGTGTGTGTGTGTATAATGTATATGTATGTATGTTTGTTACTCTTTCACGCAAAAACTACTGAGTGGATTAGAATGAAACTTAACAGTAATATTGTACATCAGAATAACACATAATTTTCTCTGACCCAAAATTTATTTGGGTCAGAGACAAATCCAAGCATGTTCATTGTTGATACTTTTCACATATTATCGTCTTAGCTATACAATGGTTGTGATTTGTTTTATTTTGTATATGTAAAATATGTGTGTACGCTAATTTAGTCTTTAACGTAAAAGGAATAAGAGCGATCGTTTTTAGGGTTTCATACCCAAAGGGTAAAAACGGGACTGTCTGTCCATCTGTCTGTCTGTCCGTCTGTCCGTCTGCCCGTCTGTCCGTCTGCCCGTCTGTCCGTCTGCCCGTCTGTCCGTCTGTCCGTCTATCCGTCTGTCCGTCTGTCTGTCAGGGCTGTATCTTATGAATCGTGATAGCTAGACAGTTGGAATTTTCACAGATTATGTATTTCTGTTGCCGCTATAACAACAAATACTAAAAACAGAATAAAGTAAATATTTAAGTGGGGCTCCCATACAATAAACGTATTTTTTTTCCGTTTTTTATTGATATCGGCAGGGAACTCTTTGTGCGCGAGTCCCACTCGCACTTGGCCGGTTTTTTACAACTTAGCTTGAACACAACAGAATCGCCACCATTGTTGTTCATTATAAAGGAATGCATAGTTGTTTAATGTTTATAAAAAAAATACACATTACCTCTCATCTATGTTGACATTCCAACCATTTCCTGCCAGTTTCATAGAAATATTATTGCGCAAGCTCACTGGTTATCGTCATTGGCTTCAACTGTCAAAAGAAATTGGATTTTGACAGTTTAAGCTGAATATGATTTATCAGTCTTAAAGGACTGCTGGTTGTCACATGAAAGAATGGTGACAGTGTCAAACATAACCCTAAACCATCGACAGCTATGTAATCGATGCCCTAAACCCTACCAAAAAACTAATGGACAAATTTGAAAAATTATTTCACCTATCAAAGTACATTAACAGCGAGTAACATTGGCTATATTTTATTTAAAAAAAAAGTAGATATCCCTACAAAAATTGCAATAACTAGGTTATTGCAATGCAATAATATAAAAAAATTGTAGATACATAATCTTTATTAGTACACCCGTGCGGAGTCAAGGCGGACTGTTAGTCTATACTTCTATCTAAACTAATAATATTATAAGGAGGAAAGATTTGATTGTTTGTTTGCATCGAATAGGCACCGAAACTACTGGACCAATTTGATAAAATATTTCACCATTAGAATCCTTCATTATCCCTGATGAACATAGGCTATAGAATATTTTCAAAAATTAGGGATCCGCATGAAATCTTCGATAATGTAACCCAACGTGTAAAAAAAATCCTTATATCGCTTACGCTGCGGAAATTATTGACAATAGAACAAAGTGTTTTATTAAAGTTTTATAGATAACATTAATATCTACAAAAAAGTCTGTGATACCATTTGTCTAACTATTAGGGATCCGTATGAAAACTTCGATAATGTAACCCAAGGTGTAAAAAAATAGTTTCGGAAAAAAATAGCAAGCTCATCCCAAGACTTTAAACTATCTCTGTATGAAATTTTATGACAATCGATCCAGCAGTTTGGCCGTGACAACGTCACAGACAAACAGAGTTACCTACTTTCGCATTTGTAATACTAGCTGCTCGCTCCGGCTTCGCATAAAAACCTGGATAAAAATCAGCCCATAGATGTGTTATTCTGATGTATAAGCTATACTACTGTAATGTTTCATTTTAATCCGTTCAGTAGTTTTTGCGTGAAAGAGTAACAAACACACACAAACACTCACAAACTTTCGCATTTATAATATAGTAGGATTAGTATTATTAGTAGAAATACAATGGTGGCGATTCTGTTGTGTCCACGCTTAAGTTAAAATTCCTAAAAACTATCGATCATATTTCTTTTAAGCTAAAGTTTAAAATAGCGTAACCTCAAAGTGACAGTTCTAAAACATAGAATAGTTTTGAATAAATTTACGATTTTTGTAATAGATTTAGAAACGTCAAGCTAAATTTAATCAACATGTAAAAAAATATCCCAAGTTTTAGGACTGTCATTTTGATGCGACTCTAATTTAGACTTTAATGTAAAAGGAATAAGATCGATCGTTTTTTTACAAAATTTTAAGTTTAGCTTGGACACAACAGAATCGCCACCAATACCTATGGTAGGTTATTTATACGAGTATGAATATTATTTTATACAAAGAGCTCATAACGTTATTAGTTATTACGTTGTAGCATTAGTCATGGCCATTGATCACAGCTGGGTAGGTCTCAAGGATATGACGACCTAATGACGTGGCAGGTGATTGCCCGATAGAGAACCATGGGGGTGGATTAATCCCCACGGCGGGACAAATAAAAAAATCGGCCAAATGCGAGTCGGACTCACGCACGAAGGGTTCCGGCAAAAAAAACACGTTTGTTGTATCCCCCCACTTAATTTATTCTGTGTTTAGTATTTGTTATGGCGGCAACAGAAATACATAATCTGTGAAAATTTCAACTGTGTAGCTATCACGTTCATGAGATACACACAACCCTGTGACAGACGGACGGACAGCGATGTCTTAGTAATAGGTCCTGTTTTTAACCTTTGTATACGGAATCCTAAAAACCTGTTTTCTTAACAAGAAAGGCGCCAGCGATATTGGACTCTGCACAATCAATAGAATTAGAGTCTGGAGTTGTGCCAAATACACATAAACAGGGGCTATAACACTGTTGACTCACTCCTAACTTATTTTAACTAGATGCAGAGGCTAATATAATGTTTGGACATGGACATGCCTCTAAAAAATAAACAAAGATTTCTGAAGATTGGAATACCAAATGTGAATCTATCTGTCCCCCAGCGAAGCGGGCACGGGTCAGCTAGTTATATATATTTTTAAGATTAGTAGGTAATTATTAGATTAATAGATTATTGTAGTGCCCCAGCGGGGTCCACGTTGAGAAACTCTGTAATACCTGACCATATAATACGGATATGGAAAATAAAACACTTACAAAAAAATACATCTTAATATGTATAAACTAGCTGACCCGTGCCCGCTTCGCTGTGCGTAAGACATTTCTAATACCATCGTGGACTTTTTTGTAGACGTTTTTAAGGTGTACAATACTGTAGTACATTATTTTGATATATCTCGTGGGGTTCAGCCAGCATTTGCAATGTAAGCGCAAAAAAATGTGTTTATTTACGACATCACATTAGAAACCTCTAAAATTATCAGTGTTTCTCTACTATCTCTCTCTGCTATCATACGCAAAAAAACAGCATCTCTGATGCGCAGAGTGCGGGACAGTCGAAACAGCATCCTGAGGACTGTTGATGATTGCTTGACGTCTCCAATCTGGAAGTGTCTTGTGCAGAGGGTGATCAGTGAAGGAAGCTATTTCCTAGACTGATTATCCTAGGCTCATTGCATCACAGTGTCTTTTTTATTTATTTTTTTGTGTAGTGTTAATGTGTGTTAAAAAAGCCTATATGGACTCCTACTTGTTGTCTGAAATAAATGATTTTTATTTTTTATTTATTTTATTTCTACTATATTATGCATGTATTATACATATAAACCTTCCTCTTGAATCACTCTATTTATTAAAAAAAAACGCATCAAAATCCGTTGTGTAGTTTTAAAGATATAAGCAAACATACATACATACATATTACATACAGACGCGGGAAGCGGAAAGCGACTTTGCTTTATACTATGTAGTGATGATAAAAAGAGTATATGCTTTGAGGGTGCCAAATTATACAATTCCCTTCCAAAAAAAAAAAAATATTAAAAATTCAAACAGTCTAAACATTTTCAAATCAAAACTTAAAAATCACATTATTACTACATTCTAAATCCGACCCTGTATTTATCTGCATTCCTGACCAATACCGCTCGTCAGCTCGTCAAACGTATGCGAACTTTTTTATGAAGTAGGTACCCACTTTACTAACTAATACAAAACTTCTTTTCGTAATATTAAGGTCATTTACTTATAGACTCATACTGCATGCTCACTGTCTATATAATAATCTACTTTAATTTAAATTTGTAATTTCTCATTAAGTGAAATGTATAATTTCTTTTGAGAATAAAGTTCTTTAACCATATAAATTACGCGTCACGTTGTTTGTCCGCGATGGACTCCTAAACTACTTAACCGATTTTAATCAAACTTTGCACACCGTGTGCAGTTTGATCCAACTTAAAAAATAAGATAGCTTACTTCTCAATTTATAGTCGCAATATTATTTTATTGCAAACTAGCGACCCGCCCCGGCTTCGCACGGGTAGCATGTTAAAGCAAGCATGTATGTATGTATGTTTGCTTATATCTTTAAAACTACACAACGGATTTTGATGCGGTTTTTTTTAATAGATAGAGTGATTCAGGAGGAAGGTTTATATGTATAATAACATGCTACCCGTGCGAAGCCGGGGCGGGTCGCTAGTGTACATATAAAATCAGAACCCATCACTGCAAATCGCATTAAAATCGGAATTATGGTTTTGAAGATAAATAGTAACATTAGTTTGCACAAACAAACGTCCTCTCACCCCAAAGGCATATACCGTCTCCGTAACGTCCCGGGTAAAAAATGAATGGCTGTTCCTTAGTCTGGTTAAAACTCAAAAACGGCATTTTGTTTTTATCTGAGAGGATGTCCACCGTACTTGGAGATTACAGTCGTGATGCTTTTTATTTTTAGGGTTCCGTACCCAAAGGGTAAAAATGGGACCCTATTACTAAGACTTCTCTGTCCGTCTGTCTGTCACAGGGCTGTATCTCATGAACCGTGATAGCTAGACAGTTGAAATTTTCACAGATGATGTATTTCTGTTGTCGCTATAACAACAAATACTAAACACAGAATAAAATAAATATTTAAGTAGGGCTCCCATACAACAAACGTGACGTTTTCTTTAAATATTGGTACGGAACCCTTCGTGCGCGAGTCCGACTCGCACTTGGCCGGTTTTTTTATGTTTTCATATCAACTCCTCAGGAAGTGAAGATCTTGGATGAGGACCACCATGTTCCTCCTCTTAGGTTCCTGCTGTACACGCCGGACACGAAGCTGGCCGGATCGCTGATGGATGAGATTGCACAAAAGCTTGGCCTTAGACGCCTTACATCGTTACCAAGTGAGAAGCTTTTATTATCATTTCGCACAGCGCCATCTAGCCCCTATCTGAGCAAAGCTTGTAGAATACATATAAATAAATAGAATCACGACTGTAATCCCCATGTACGGTAGACATCCTCTCAGATCTTCAGGCACTCAGATCCTTGAGGATGTCTAAAGGGGTTAGTCAGGGGCATTTCCAAACATTATATTTGACACATGGCCATATTTTTCAGTAGTTATCACTGCACACATACATTTCTTTGTAAATTCATACTTATTATTGACCTATTACATTTATTACATACTATCCTAATAATATTATAAATGCGAAAGTTTGTGATAAGGCTGCTATGTTTGTTCCCTAATCAAATATAAACGACAAAACGGATTAAGATGAAATTTTCTGTAGTATGTCGATAAAAAATCAGAATAAATAAAGAGAAACTTATAATTCTTCTTATATTACTTATTATATATACTTATATTCTTCTTTTCACGATAAAGATATTATTTCAAAATGATACGTTTTAGAATTTATGATCGAAATATTTATATACCTACTATTAAAATCAACTTGTGATTTATTGTTAAAGATAGGTAATATGTAGATCTAGATTTCTATTAGAATAGATTTTTGATAAGTAATTATACATAATTTATATCATTAATTTATTCGAAAAGCTAAGGCGGACCACGCGCCGACGTGTGTTTGTCGTCATTGCAGCGGTCGGTAGGATTATTTATCGAAGTGATTAAAGATGGGTACATCTTTATTCACATATACTATACATTATAAAATAGGAGATGTGGCTTGTTCACAAGTATTTCTTTATTCGTTTCGAACAAAAACAATCGTCGACTGGGAGCGCCTTAATAAACATAGTTGCAGTCATACATTGCAAGTTAAATTTAAAGCTTGTAATAATTCGTGATAATCTGTAAAAGGCGGCTCGCTGCGCTTACTCTCATGATGGTTTTTTTTTTTTTTTTTTTTTCAGTTAAATCAGGTGGCAACTACAAGGGATATTATCCTTACACAAACGTGTCAGAAATAGCTGATTTTGTCAATGATTTCTACACAAATGAAGCTATTATTATATTTGAGGTAAATAATATAGAAGAGGTAAATTAAATAAAGCCACGTTGGTCGTGTGGGAGGTACCTCGACTTTCAATCTGAGGGTCGTGGGCTCGAATCCCGGCGTGCATCAATGCATTTTTCTGTTCGAAAAATGTATATGCGTCAAACACGTGAAAGAAAACATTGTGAGGATACCAGTTAGTATCCTTGTAAGCGGCGATGGTCTTGCAACCTGTCACGTATGGAATGCTAACTACTGCAAAATGCGGGCATGTGCCAAATATAATGTTTGGACGTGACTCTGACTACCCAAACTAGACATCTTCAAAGGATCTAAGCGCCTGGAGATCTGAGAGGATGTCTACCGTACTTGGGGATTACAGTTGTAATCTTTTTTATTTTTACATAAATTACCCTAATTGTTTTAACAGGATATGGAAGGCGATGATTGGACGGATAAGCTTAATTACACCATACGAATGCAGTACAAATTCAACACCTATTCTTACGAGTCGCTCGACGATGTACCGAGAGATCACCCGAAATTTGGTAAGCAAGATGACTTCTACACAAATGAAGCTATTATTATATTTGACTAGCGACCCGCCCCGGCTTCGCACGGGTAGCATGTTATTATACATATAAACCTTCCTCCTGAATCACTCTATCTATTAAAAAAACCGCATCAAAATCCGTTGTGTAGTTTTAAAGATATAAGCAAACATACATACATACGCGGGAAGCGGAAAGCGACTTTGCTTTATACTATGTAGTGATGTAAATAATATAATAGAGGTAAATTAAATAAAGCCACGTTGGGCGAGTGGCAGGTACCTCGGCTTTCAATCTGAAGGTCGTGGGCTCGAATCCCTGCGTGCATTAACGAATTTTTCGGTTCGAAAAATGTATAATAACAAAACACGTGCTTAAAACGGCGATGGACTAGCAACCTGTCACGTTAGCAAATCACACATGTGCCAAATATAATCTTTGGCCGTGCCTCTGACTACCATTAGACATCTTCAAGGCTCTGAGTGTCTGGTATTCTGATAATATGTTCACCGTACTTGGGGATTACACTCATTATGATTTTCATCATTTTCTTTTCCTTTTCCCCACTTAAGACGAGTAATATTTTTTTTGATGAAGATGTTTGCAGAATCGTTTTTTCTCAATAACCGCAAATCATACAGTTTTGTTTTTTTATGACAAAGATAACATAAGGATATAATCTAGATAAATTACAGACAGAAACACGATTGGTGAAACTTTTCTCGATAGATTTATTTTCCAAAGTTGGCTCTTCAGTCGTGATCCTATTTAATTTCGCTGGTTATCGTAATTGAGTCTGGTTTTTTTACAGGCAATGATTACGAGGAGTTCATGCTACTGCAATGGACGATTGATACGAGCTATATCAAAATACGTACAGGAAATACTGTACCTCAGGTATGTACAATTGTACACTACGATAAACATCCCCTCGGGGGCCGTACCACAAGATACTAAAAGTAATACTGCGTTTAGCGTACAAATGTTGTTTAGTTTTCTTACTTGCTAATACTATAACATGTAGTAGGGTAGTACCCTTAGTAATAGGGTATTTTTAGGGTTCCGTACCCGAAGGGTAAAAACGGGTCCTATTACTAAGACTTCGCTGTCCGTCTGTCTGTCACAAGGCTGTATCTCATGAACCGTGATAGCTAGACAGGTGAAATTTTCACAGATTATGTATTTCTGTTCCCGCTATAACAACAAATAATAAAAACAGCATAAATTAAATATTTAAGTGGGGCTCCCGTACAACAAACGTGATTTTTTTGCCGTTTTGTATAGATAATAGTACGGAACCCTTCGTGCGCGAGTCCGACTCGCACTTGGCCGGTTTTTTTACCCCTAGGGTACGGAACTCTGAAAATGTAGTACAAATACCATTAAAAATTACTTATATACGGTTTTTAGCTGTGTTAACTAAGAAACCCTATATTACGCGTGACCCGACATGCACTTGGCCCGTCTTTTCCTGTACTTTATATAAAACTTCTTTAGTTAGTTGACGATAACTTACAATTATTGTTTTTCAGGCATTATCCCTTCAAGAGTTTCCGTACTACGGCAGCGAAAGTTCCGTCGCGGTAAAAATAATATGTGACCTGCTACCTGGTCTATGTTGGGTGTCACTATTCATCGTGTTCGTCTTCCTGATGTCCAGATTATTGGAGGAACGCACAACGGGCATACAGGTAATTTTAGCTGTCAAGTCTTAAATATAAATAAACTAACCTGTCGAAATTTAAATAATCGCATAAAAAAAAACTTCAATTTTTTTCCCTTGTTCTGATAAAATAAATTACGAATTTAGATAGAATGCGAAATGCATTCAGTAATCAACACTAATGTTAGATTTAATAAGATATTTTTGTAGAATGCATAGTATTCGGTAGTCAAATTGATGTCAGATTTTTTTGAAAAAAATAAATTTCCAATACCGTAGGATTCAAACTTTTTGGTAGAATTCGTTGCTATGACAACTCAATGTTTTCGGTCTGAGATGTCAAATTATTTTGCACATCAGCGCCATCTATACCAAAATCATCCTTTTTGCGTTTTTTTTATCATCTGGTGGTTATTTTTCGGATTATAAGTTCCCCCTTTATTTATTCTGATTTTTTATCTACATACTACAGCAAATTTCATCTTAATCCGTTTTGTCGTTTATTTTTGATTAGGGAACAAACATAGCAGCCTTATCACAAACTTTCGCAAGCTTTTCGTGCAATCTTTGCTCAGTATGGTGTTAGACGGATCTGTGTGATGTCCACCAATATTTATTCATCTTTCGGTTTTATTTCTAAATCAAGTGTAGCGTGTGCTGCTTTTTGAATTTGTGTTGAGCTCTTTACTTATTTTTTTTATTGTTGTACGTACTTGTTTAGTACTTTTAATTATTATTCTTGTTTGAGCCTTCACCTTGTTCGATCAGCATCACACTGGAGCTCTACATAGCATTAAGGAACGGATCATTGAAAAAAAATGTAGGCACCAAGCCGTGTTCGTTGCCTGATTCAGACAATGGTCGCGTGGAATCGGCGTAGCTTCACCTAGTTCCTATAGACGTTTCAAAGTGATCCTTGTGATTTTATTGAAATAAATGATTTTTAAATTTTAATTTGTTTAATACTTTGACAGGAGCTGATAAAAATGGTTGGCGTATCCTCAAACACTCTCGGAGTATCCCATTTCCTCAACGTAGTGCCCACCGGTCTGATGTACGCGATATTCGCCACGGTTCTGTTGAAAGTGAGCGATAATCCACTTATCGAACACACGAATGGATTGATCATATTCATCTCAACAGCCTTGCACTTCGTGACTGTGGCGGCCATGGCCACAGCTTGCAGTTTTTTGGCCAAAAGCAGTAAGTCTACGTTTTGCCATTCTTTTTCAATGACGTCACAGCCCACTGTCGTCGTTTTTTAGGGTTCCGTACCCAAAGGGTAAAAACGGGACCCTATTACTAAGACTGCGCTGTCCGTCTGTCTGTCACAGGGCTGTATCTCATGAACAGTAATAGCTAGACAGTTGAAATTTTCACAGAATATGTATTTGTGTTGCTGCTATAACAACAAATACTAAAAACAGAATAAAATCAATATTTTATTCTGTTTTTAACAAGATGAAGTGCTCCCATATAACAAACGTGTTTTTTTTGCCCGTTTTATATATAATGTACGGAACCCTCCGTGCGCGAGTCTGACTCGCACTTGGCCGGTTTTTTCTTATTTTAAAGCCGTGTTGGTCGATAGTCCGAAGGACGTGGCTTCGAATTCCGACCATGCGTCAATTCAATTAATTTATTCATAGTGTTTGTTCCATTCATTAACCGACTAAATAATATAATTTCTATATTTTTATATATGTAGAATATTTTTAATGGATTATTCCATTTCGAAAATTTTCTAACATAATGAGAAAACCATTTAGCTTTCATAAAAATGCTTGATTGAAACCTGTCACGTATAAAATGCTAACTACTGCCAAATGTAGACATGTCATATTTAATATTTGGCCGTGTTTCCGACTACCCGTAAAAACATGATAAATACACCCGTTTCAAATATGAATTAACTTGTATTCCGATCGCGAAAGTACTTTAAAAAGACTAGTATGTCATCTTCTTATAAATAAAAGAAATATAGATATAGAAGAATAAAATAAAGTCGTGTTAGGATACTATTTAACGGGAATGGGAACGGGAACTTACACAACATTTGTTATTTCAAGTTCTGTTTGTAAAATAAGAACTAATTTATATAATAAAAGTTGTAAGAAAGTATTAATACATAAAACTATGAAATAATAAGTGAGTGGTATACAGAGGTATAATAATGTGTGTTTCAGAGTACAGTGGACCTCCGGTAATCCGACAAACATTATGCAGGGCAGTGTCGGACTATCGAATTTGTCGGATTATAGAGCACTGCCTAAGTTGTAATCCGACAAATTACATATCCAATGATAAGATTCTATATGTTATAATTAAACAAAGTCATGTCGGATTACAGGGGGCGCCGGATTAGACAGGGGCCGGATTATCGGGGGTCCACTGTATGTGTGAGTGTGTGTGTGCGTGTGTGGATATAAACTGATTATATATAATATATATATATATATTTCCAGCTCAATACACGGTATCAATATCGGTGTTTGCGTACATCGTGCTTTGGATACCAGCTAACCTGATAAAAAACCATCCTCCTTCGCACGCGATCGTTCTTCTCAGTGGGATTTTACCTCATGTTCCCATTACCTGGTTGTGGAACGAGGTGGCCGTCTTCGAACAATACAGTAAGTAATAAATTCTATGTATATAAAACAAAGTAGGAGTAAAACGAGTGGGAGGTACCTCGACTTTCAAATTGAAGGCCGTGGGTTTGAATCCCGGCGTGCATCAATGGATCGTGATCGTGCAATCAATGTTTTTTATAGACAATGGTACGGAACCTATCGTGCGCGAGTCCTTGGCCGGTTTTTTTAATGATTTTGAGGGTTCCGTACCCAAAGGGTAAAAACGGGACCCTATTACTAAGACTTCGCTGTACGTCTGTCCCTCTGTCCATCTGTCCATCTGTCCGTCTGTGAGTTTTTTATAGACAACTAGCGACCCGCCCCGGCTTCGCACGGGTTTAATACATATAAACCTTCCTCCTGAATCACTCTATCTATTAAAAAAAAACCGCATCAAAATCCGTTGTGTAGTTTTAAAGATATAAGCATACATACAGACGCGGGAAGCGGGAAGCGACTTTGCTTTATACTATGTAGTGATGGTAAGGTGCGCGAGTCCGACTCGCACTTGGCCGGTTTTTTAATGATTTTCTATCTCTCTTTTTATAGATTATGGTCTCTACTTCGCCAACATAACCACCTCTCACACGTCAACTTCTGGGCCGGTGCTACTCGGTATGGGCTGGATGGTCGTTCAATGCGCTATATTCTTCTTCATTGCATGGTATCTATCGCACGTACGACCTGGAAAGTACGGACAAGCGTTGCCTTGGAATTTCATTTGCCTGGTTAGTATTTAATCTGGCTGAGTGGGTAGTACCTCGGCTTACAGTACAAAGATTGTGGGTTCGAAACCGGCTAAAAAAAGTATACTTATAAAAAATAAATAAATATTGGTGGACATTTCGCAATGGTAAGTACCACATAAAAGCGTTTACGTGCCAAAATAATGTTTGGACGTGCCTTTGACTACTTTAGATATCTTCGATGATCTGAGCACCTGGAGATCTAAGAGGATGTCTACCGTACTTGGGGATTACAGTCGTGTTTTTTTATTTATCTATACATTTTTTATATGGATAAACTCAAAAACTACTGAACCGATTTCAAAAATTCTTTCTACATTACCAAGCTACATTATCCCTGAGTAACATAGGCTATTTTTTATTTTGAAAAAGTAATAAATTCTTTATAAGAATGACGATAGTTTGAAGCAAGGTGTAAAAAATTGCTAAAAATTTTGCTTTCTTCGTGTGCGCTACAAAAACTATTGAACGGGAATTGTAACGGGAACGGGAACGGAAGACAACATTTGTTAATTCTAAAGCGATACGAAGTTCGCGGGGTCAGCTTGTTTTTTACAAAGTTAGTTTAAATAACACGCAATAGTCATATATACATAGTTATAATTCCAACGAGTACCATGGTACCAAAACACCCAGACTCGGGACAAATATTTACTGATAATGCAAACATTTGTCCCGCCGCTGTGGGGATCGAACCCGCACTTCTCAGACGGCCAATCCCATAATTTCCATTAAGGCGCATCGCCCACCAAGCTAAAGTTAAGACGGCGTCGTGGCGCGGGCGCA
The DNA here is from genome assembly GCA_912999785.1 of Hydriomena furcata. Taxonomy (NCBI): domain Eukaryota; kingdom Metazoa; phylum Arthropoda; class Insecta; order Lepidoptera; family Geometridae; genus Hydriomena; species Hydriomena furcata. The sequence continues at coordinate 12,270,181 of OU538837.1, forward strand.
CAATTTCTATTAAATTCTAGGAATCAATGGCAGTGCGAGTTGGAGGCGAAAAGCGTCGCTTGCGCGTCCGCGCCTCGACTCTAGCTCGTGTTGAATGTTGCATGCTTTTTAATAATAACCTTTTCTAATAGAAACCGATATTCCAGAAGCAATATTGGTCGCAGAACGAGATAAACCCCGAATCTGAAGCAGACGAGGAAGAACACATTATAAGGGACAAGAAATTCTTTGAGGACACGCCCAAGGATATGGATGTGGGGATCAAGATTGAGAACGTTTCAAAGGTAAGATAAAGATTATAATAACAATCGAATAAAAAAAACGTACCATATTTTTTTAGGGTTCCGTACCCAAAGGGTAAAAACGGGACCCTATTACTAAGACTTTGCTGTCCGTCTGTCTATCACAGGGCAGTATCTCGTGAACCGTGATAGCTAGACAGTTGAAATTTTCACAGATTATGTATTTCCGTTGCTGCTATAACAACAAATACTAAAAACAATAAAATAAATATTTAAGTGGGGTCCCATACAACAAACGTGTTTTTTTGCCGTTTTTAATAGATGATGGTACGGAACCCTTTGTGCGCGAGTCACAAGTCACAAGAGTGCGAGTACTCGCACTTCTCGCACTTGGCCGGTTTTTTGTTAGATATTTTTTTTTGAGATGCGCCTAATAGTGGTATCTCCGAATAACCGAATACCGAATCCTTTTCGGTTTAACCTTTACCGAACCGGATATTCGGTTTATCATTTCTTTGTTTTGCTACGTAAACAGATTCTTACTTTCTGGCTAGATAACGAGCGAGCCGTAGGTACCTCACCGCCCACCAAGAAATATATGTGGATTTGAAGTTTAATTGAATTATTTTATTAGATATAATCAACACATTCTTCATAGGATTTCTTTGGCTTATAATATAACATAAATCTTATATGAGACGTTTTGTTTTTTAGTTCTATACCTATGTGTCGTGTAGCCGTGAAAATAGAAATATTTTAACCGAATATATTCGGCCGAATACAAACAGTGAAAAAGATGCCGAATACTGAAATACCAAACGACGCAACTCTTTTTTTTTTACATTTTCATGCATTCTCATCTACTTTTGAGCTATGGTTCAAATTTCATGTATCTAGAGCTCATCGGAAAGATAGTTTAAAATGAATTACAAAATTCCACCCTACAAAACAGTTATTACGTAGCGTCAAATAATTACGAAAAAAAAGGTTTCACTCTGTATAATATAATTATTCTGATTCTATGTGTAATGTCTTTCTAGGTCTTTCCAAAAATCAGATCGCTGAGCAACGTATCACTGGAAGTGTATAAAGGCGAGATAACAGTACTGTTGGGGCACAACGGAGCTGGGAAAACTACCCTTATGTCTATCATAACAGGTCAGACTATTGTTTAACATATTATTATACATTAAGGTGGAGCGGTCTTGTATGGAGTTTTTTTTTTTTTTAATTTTTCCTTATTGGTTTGTGCGCAGTAGATGTTCCTATAGCCATGCATTACACATGCGAAATTTCTGTACCCAAAGGGTAAAAACGGGACCCTATTACTAAGACTTCGCTGTCCGTCTGTCCGTCTGTCTGTCACAAGACTGTATCGCATGAACCGTGATAGCTAGACAGTTGAATTTTTTACAGATTATGAATTTCTGTTGCTGCTATAACAACAAATACTAAAAACAGAATAAAATAAATATTTAAGTCGGGCTCTCCTACAACAAACGTGTTTTTTTGACGTTTTTTTTATAGATAATGGTACGGAACCCTTCGTGCGCGAGTCCGACTCGCACTTGGCCTGTTTTTTTTTTATCTTACGTACCCCATGAAGTGAGGTGTCGTTGGTTAGATCTTTAAAATTGGGGGATTGTGAAAACATTTTTGGTTTATTCCAGGCATGATGACTGCCACCGAAGGGAAGATATACGTAAACGGAATGGACTCTACGAAGCACCGCGAAAAAGTTCGCAACCAACTCGGACTGTGTCCGCAGCATAACTTGTTCTTTCCTGATCTGACTGTGTTGGAACACGCGATGTTCTTCACATTGGTATGTAAACATATATTTTGTTTGTCATTGACGAAGTGTGATATTGGTGCTCATCTTTTGTTTGTTCTTACGACATTGATAGCGTTCATAACATATCGGAAAATTGAATTATTGACGAAGTGCGATATTGGTGCTGGACTGTACTAAACTTAACGGTATCCATCTCTTTTTAAATAGAAATACGGCTAATTACCACGTTTTTTCTTGTATTGCTGACGTTTCGAGACAATTCAGATGCTCTTCATCATGAGCATCGCCTGCGACCGCGATCAACGGCAGATCCTTCTGTCTCGTATAAAGTAAGAGAGACAACAATATTTTTTAAAGATGTCTAAATTGTTTTTAGCTTAATTTGGTGCCAACAGAATTGACACTATTGTGTGAATTGACAAGGTGTGGAAGGGGTCCTAAACGTTTCATTTCAAAATCTAATATTAAAAATCAAATCGAAATTTCTAGGTGTAAAATTGCAAAATATGTAACGTCACACTAATGAGACATCCTTTCAGAACTCCTGGAGCTCAGATTCTTGACGATGTCTAAAGGGGGTTAGTCAAAGGCACGTCCACACGTGACAGGCTGCAAGTCTGTCACCGCTCACAAGAATACTAACTGCGTTCCTCACGATGTTTTCCTTCACCGATATACGAATAAGCACGTGTTAACGCGCGTATACATTTTTCGAACAGAAAATATCATTGATGCTCGGCTGGGATCGAACCCACGAACTTCGGATTGAAAGTCGAGGTATCTCGCACTCGACCAACACGACTTAATAAATTATGTGTGGTATTTTATAATGTGATTTTCTGTTGTAGCTGAAAGGCGGATCATACACCGAAGCCTACGACTCCTCAATGGCGCTTCTCAACCGCCTTAACATCTCTTCTAAAGCGCACAACAAGAGTGCGGAGTTATCGGGAGGGATGAAGAGGAGGTTGCAATTGGCTTGTGCTTTGGCGGGAGGGGCCAATGTGTTGGTGTTGGATGAACCTACCTCAGGACTTGATGTGGAGACTAGGAGGGAGCTGTGGGATCTTCTGCTGGTGAGTACCAGGCGATCAGAAGCGAGCAGAGGGTAACTAGATTTATCCCTTATATAGGGACTGATGATGAGACTCGGAGGCAATTAGTGGAACCTCTGCGGGTTAGTACCAGGTGATCAGCAGGAGGGAGCTGTAGGATCTTCTGCTGGTAAGTACCAGGCGATCAGAAGTTTGCAGGGAGTAACTAGTTAGTATTGAAGTATCTACTTAATATTAGGGGTGGACTCGATGTAGAGACAAAGAGGGAAGCTGTGGTATCTTCTGCTGGTTAGTACCAGGCGATCAGAAGCGCGCAGAGAGTAACTAGCTAGTATTGAAGTATCTACTTGAGATTAGGGGTGGACTCGATGTAGAGACAAAGGAGGGCGCTGAGGGATCTTCTGCTTATGAGTACCAGGCGACCAAAAGCGTGTAGGGAGTAATTACACTGAAGCCTACGACTCGTCAATGTCGCTTCTCAACCGTTACTGGTAAGTACTAGGCGATCAGAAGCTACAGATGTAACAACTCGCATCCCATTAAAAAAAGCAGGTTCAGTTTTAACCGATTCAGACAATTAATCCGGTAGATTTTCCAAAACAATTATTTCATACAAACATTGTCCTAATTACGAATACAACAAAAAACAGCCTAATCTAATCAAGTGATGATCATACATACATGCAGCAAATTGTTTTTTTGGAGTTTACTCCTTAAGAAACGATTTGAGTTTTATGGCCCGGTACGGAAATTTTATGGGGAGTAAAATCAAGTGTAACACCAAAAGTTGAGGCGTTACGTAGAAAGAGACAAACATATATATCTGTAGGATTGAACGTGTAAAAGAATGAGATAGAATACATTACACAGCGTATCTCATAAAAATTGTTGCATTATTTATTTCTGCGCCATCTAGTAGTTTTTGTCTGAACCAACTGTAGCTAGATACAACACTTGAATGAAAAATATAATAAACGATCGCTCTTATTACTATTATGTTAAAGTCTAAATTAGCGTAATCTCAAAATGAAAATTACGTTTTTAACGTTAATGATATTTTGACCTTATTCATAGGCCAATGAGGTCTAGTTTCGATGAGTAACTTTACGAGATATCAGACAGGCGCGCCGGTGACGGCGGCGGTGGCGAACCGACCAACCAACACAATGGAAAAGAATTAAGGCCTAGGCCTATTAATCTTACCTAATCATTTTGAGGTAGGTAGGTAGGTACCTACTACCTACTTGCCTATCAATATTAATGTAGTAGGTAAGAAAAAAGAGTTTTGTTAATACCTAAGTAGGTAGGTACCTACCTACCTACCGATATTGAGTGAGTAATAGATGTCGATACCGATACAAAAACCATTAATTGGATAAGTAGCAAACAAAAATAGTCAATAACACCCATCTTTAATTGCAATTGGAAGGTTACCTACCCTACCTACTTAAGTAAAATTTCTGTTTTCATGTTGAAGTAGATAACTACTAACCGTTTAAATCCAAACCAAATTAAGTAAGTAGGTAGGTACCTACCTAGTAAGTAGGTACACTGAGTGAGCCTAGTGCAGGAACATCTGTATTTGTGGCGATAAACCACCAAAATTAAATTAAACACTGACCATACCAAAACTACCTAACTACTTATCTGTTTGGACGTGCCTCTGACTAACCCATCTTCAAAGATCTGAGCGCCTGGAAATCCGAGAGGATGTCGAGCCTGCCTACCGTACCTGAGGATTACAGTCGCGATCCTATTTATTTTAGTTCGATGAACTTGGAAAGATAAAAGAACGCCTAACAAAATCATCTCTGTTGACCACCTGAACTAGATGAATGCAAATTACGATAGTTCAATGCATGAACTAAGAACTATTTTTAGAACTTAGAACTATTTTTTTGTAACATACTTTATGTAATACGCTTTATTGAAGTAATATAAATAATCCGAATAATTACAGATATATGTTTGTTTCTCTTATCATTTTAGCAGATGCGTTCATTTACCCTTTTTTAGGGTTCCGTACCCAAAGGGTAAAATCGGAACCCTATTACTAAGACTTCGCTGTCCGTCTGTCTGTCCGTCTGTCTGTCTGTCCCTCTGTCTGTCTGTCCGTCTGTCTGTCTGTCCGTCTGTCTGTCTGTCCGTCTGTCTGTCTGTCCGTCTGTCTGTCTGTCCGTCTGTCTGTCCGTCTGTCTGTCTGTCACAGGGCTGTATCCTACAACAATACAACAAACTTGATTTTTGCATTCCAGCGCCATCTAGTTTCATTTGATGTTACTACGTATTATAGGTACTTTTCGCGGTCTCATGCGACCGCTCGGGGTTTGAGAGGTAAGATGAAAGAGGTTTGCGATTCCGCTGACAGGTGGCGCTATTTTACCACTATTGGTAAAGTAAGTCGGTAAATAGGTGGTACTTCACATGATCGAATAAAAAGTTTGAAATTGAATTATTGAATTCATGTAGTTAGGTAAATAGGTACCAGGTAATAGGTAATAGGTAAATATTATTAATTTCAAATTTATTTCGAGTTCGAATCCTGGCCGTGCATCAATGGATATTTCTGTTCGAAAAATGTACCTATATGCGCGTTACACGTGTTTATAACAGTGAAGGAAAACATCGTGAGGAAACCTGTTAGTATTCTTGAAAGCGGCGACGGGCTTGCAACCTGTCACGTGTGGAATGCTAACTACGTAGTTAGGTAAATAGGTAGGTTACGAGATATTATGAATTATTTTTTATGTTTCTAGGGTTCCGTATCTAAAGGGTAAAAAACGGGACTACTAAGACACCACTGTCCGTCTGTCTGTTACCAGGCTGTATCTAGTGAACCGTGATAGCTAGACAGTTGAAATTTTCACAGATGATGTATTTCTCTAAAATCAGCATAAAATAAATATTTAAGTGAGACTCCCGTACAACAAACGTGATTTTTTTGCCGTTTTGATAATAGTACGGAACCCTTCGTGCGCGAGTCCAACTCGCACTTGGCCGGTTTTTTCTATTCGATATATATCATAATTATAGTTCGTAAGGAGTAAACTCCAATCGTGCGTCGTAGCTGACACACACACACTTTTTTTTTTATTAAATAAAGGTAGTACCTTTGAAAGTGATGTCATAACATGCAATATTCAGTTGAGGCACTATGAATATAAATAACATGCCATCATTTTGTTTCTGTTCCAGTCTCTCCGTGGCGAGCGCACAGTGCTTCTAACAACGCATTTCATGGAAGAAGCCGACGCCTTAGGCGATAGAGTAGCTGCGTTACATCTCGGACAACTGCGCTGCCATGCCACCACTATGCATCTCAAGAAAGCTATCGGTAAGGCAAATCTTGTTAATATTATAAATCCGAAAGGTAATGAAGATTTTTTGATGTTTAGATGTGCACGTATGGAATGCTAACTACTGCAAAATGTGGGCATGTGCCAAATATAATATTTGGACGTGCCTCTGACTACCCCTACTAGACATCTTCAAAGGATCTAACTGTCTGGAGATCTGAGAGAATGTCTACCATACTTGGGGATTACAGTCGTGATCCTATATTTATGTATAGATGTGTTCAAACAACCAAACGGATTTGGGTGAAACTTGAAATATACATAGCCTATACTCTGGAATGACACATAGGATACTTTTTATCCTGGTACCACACTGGTGAAGCCGCGGGCGGAAGCTATTCATATTTATATATAGATTGACTAGCCGACCCGTGACAAACGTTGTTCTTTCAATTTTTTTTGTATTAATCACATAGGAAAAAGCAATTTCAGGCAGCTTCCAATTTTTTTCCCTACAAACCGTGTACTTATAAAATAAATTACGAATTTTAGTAGAATGCGTATCATTCATTAGTCAAAACTGCGTTGCTATGACGACTAAATGTTTTTAGTGTGTGATGTCAGATTTGTTGTACACCAACGCCATCTATACCAAAATCATCCTTTTTGCGTTTTTTATCATTTAGGGGTTTTTTCGGATTATAATACCTTTATTTAGTCTGATTTTTTATCTAAATACAAGTACACAAATTACAGTACAGCAAATTTCATCTTATTCCGTTTTGTTGTTTATTTTTGATTAGGGAACAAACATAGCAGCCTTATTACATTTATAATATTATTAGGATGTTCACTAGACGAATGTACTTACAGACAGACCAGACCAATCATTACAATAGGACCTAACTGACATAAAGCTAATAAAATGCTAAATAATCCAATAAAAGCTATATTGTACCTACTTATATACATACATAAAACCACGCCTGTTTCCCAGAGGTGTAGGCAAAGACCACGGCTTTCCACTTGCTACGATCCAGACCAGACCATCATTCACTCTCATTACATTCCTCATGCATGCTCGTCGGTTTAGAGTACAATGTACTTTATGGAGCTGTAATTTAAAATATTAACGAAACGTCAGCAACAAGAAAAAACGTGGTAATTAGCCGTATATCTATTTAAAATAATTAACAACCACGATAGTTTTAATTCTATGAAGCTGTAATGGTAATCTTAGCACTAAGTTGTCTAACAAAGATGAATCTCTCAGGTACCGGCTACCGTCTCTCGTTCACCACCAACGGCATCCCTCGAGACGCGGCCATCACTACCGTAGTGACGTCATTCGTGTCTGACGCCTCCATCAAAGAAAAGACCATTAACTCCCTCTCATACAACCTTCCGGCCACCGGAAGTCCTCACTTCCCCAACCTGTTTGCCTCTTTGGAAGAGAGGAAAAGCGAACTGGGGATTGAGACTATTGGAGTGGGCGTTTCTACGCTGGAAGAGGTGTTTTTGAAGTGAGTAATCCTGAGGTTGTGTGTTCGATTCTCTGTAAGGGGTGTGCACTTTTTGTGGATTATTTTCACAAATTGCGTTAAATCTTTTCTAGTTTAAAATCTAATCTAAACTTTAAATTGAATCTACATCATCTCAGACTTTTTGAAATAAATTTTATTAGTAATTCGCGTGTTTTTCAAAACTAATTGTTTCATGTTTTTACGTCTCAGCCGAATCGTTTTTATGTTTTTTTTTTTTATTTCAGACTATGCAGTGACACTGACACAACATTCAGTGATGATGAAGTAGACACAGGAAGAATAGGTATTACATTTTTACACTGAATATTATTATTTATATCAGTACAAAAATATATATACAATACATTGGTCCGCTAAAAAAAGGTTGTCGGTTCGACTCCTACCCAGCGCAAACATTTTTATCATGAACATAGATAGATGTTTGCTCTGTATCTGAGCGTTATTATTACATTATAATATTACAACTATTACGTATTACAACATTTTACAAAAAGTATTCTATCAGTTATCTTATTTCCATGGTACAAGCTTTTCTTAGTTTGGGCCTAGATGGCGCTGTATGAAATGTCCACCAATAATTATTTAAAAATAAAATAAAATCACGACTGGAATCCCCAAATACAATAGACATCTACTCAGATCTCCAGGCGCTCAGATCCTTCAAGATAACTAAAGATGCTAGTCAAGGGCACGCCCACACATTATTTATATTTGAGTGCTTGTTTCAGAGCCGACATACAACAAAGTGACCGGGTTCCCGCTATATTTACGACAATTTGGCGTTCTATTCAAAAGACAGTTCAAATATGTCACCTCAAAAGCGATGTCTTTCTTTATACTGGTACGTTAATATTACCACTAATCCTAATCCTAATAATATTATAAATGCGAAAGTTTGTGAGTTTCTATATATGTTTGTATTCTAATCAAACCTAAACGACCAAACTGATTAAGATGAAATTTGCTGTGTATGTAGATAAAAAATCTAAATAACAGAAAGGGTAACTTGTAGTCCGAAAAACAACCCCTAAATGATAAAAATAATACAAAAATGTATCATTTAGGGGTGGTTTTTTGGATTATAAGTTCTTCTTTATTTATTCTGACTTTTTATCTACATACTACAGCAAATTTGATCTTAATCCGTTTTGTCGATTATTGTTGATGAACAAACTTTCGCATTTTATAATATAAGGATAGTATGTTTGTGCCTCAACTTAGAATATACATAGCGTATAAGACTTTTTATATAGTAACTTCCATTAATAATGTTGAATTTCCTTTGACAGCAAGCCCTGCTGCCCATACTGATGATATTCGTATTCACGGCCATCTGTAACGAATATAAATATCTCGGGCCACACAAGCAACCCGCAATCACGTTAGACTTGGACCTTTACACAACGCTGCCAGAACGAAAGGTGAGAATAATTATTTCGTTTAATAAAACTAATGAATAAAAAACCGGCCAAGTGCGAGTCGGCCTCGCGCACGAAGGGTTCCGTTCATCTATAAAAAAACGGCAGAAAAACACATTTGTTGTATGGGAGCCCCCCTTAAATATTAATTTTATTCTGTTTTTTTGTATTTGTTGTTATAGCAGCAACAGAAATACATAGTCTGTGAAAATTTCAACTGTCTAACTAACACGATTTATGAGATACAGCCCTGTGACAGACAGACGGACAGGGAAGTCTTAGTAATCGGGTCCCGTTTTTACCCTTTGGGTACGGAACCCTAAAAAACGGCAGAAAAACACGTTTGTTGTATGGGAGGCCCCCTTAAATAATTATTTTATTCTGTTTTTAGTATTTGTTGTTATAGCGTCAATAGAAATACATAATCTGTGAAATTTTTCTACTGTCTAGTTATCACAGAACATGAGATACATGTGACAGACAAACGGACAGCGAAGTCTTAGTAGTAGTCCCGTTTTTACCCTCTGGGTACAGAACCCTAAAAAATGTGTTATATTATTTTTTCAGGTGTTGTACAATGTGGACGCAACAGGCGCATCGCTACGTTCATTAGACGCAAAGTACCCAAATGTAGTCTTCACCAATACAAACAATATCACTGATGGTATGTTAGTAATATCTCCTATCATGCTTCGTCTATCAAGCTTTTATTTAACTTGCAATGTATGTGTGTATAGACGATTGCTCTTTTTCGGAACGAAAAAAGTAATACTTCTGAACAAGCCACATCTCCTATTTTTATAAGTATATTACTTCAGGTTCCTACCTAGATTTCTATTAAGCTGAAAACATAATAGCAGAAACTTTTCACGACAAAAATATTATTTCAAAATGATACGTTTTAGAATTTATGATCGAAATATTTTATATACCTACTATTAAAATCAACTTGTGATTTATTGTTAAAGATAGGTAATATGTAGATCTAGATTTCTATTAGGATAGATTTTTGATAAGTAAATACATAATTTATATCATTAATTTATTCGAAAAGCTAAGGCGGACCACGTCTGGACGTGTGTTTGTCATCATTGCAGCAGTCGGTAGGATTATTTATCGAAGTGATTAAAGATGGGTACATCTTTATTCACATATACTATACATTATAAAATAGGAGATGTGGCTTGTTCACAAGTATTTCTTTTTTCGTTTCGAACAAAAATAATCGTCGACTGGCAGCGTCTTAAGGTGGAATCAACTCAATTTTGAAGCAGTTATCCTCGACCGACCGATTGAGCTGAAATTTGGCATACATAAGTAACTTCACAATGCAATAATATGACAGCGAGCTGATCCGATGATGGAGTCAGGAGCTATTCAACAGTCACTCTCAACGGAGCTTCTTATTAAATACTTCGATTGAGTAAAAACTTTACATTCTTGTCAATTTCAGATGACAAATGTTATATGATGTGACAGGTGACGCGCTGGCGCTCGATGGTTGATTTTACAAAAGCTTGTCATTGAAAACTATTTATCAAAAGGAAACTTATTCTGTTCAGTTCAGTCCATCCTAAGCTTGCTTGGTAGAGATCGCTTTTAAATAAGATAAGACATCTAGTCCCAAACTAAGCAAAGCTTGAACCCTCGCGACTTCGTTCATACGAAGCTATTTTCTAATAGACTTCAACCCTCCACTGCACCCCCTAAGGGGTTAAATTTCGATAATTCCTTTCTTAATACACACCTACACTTTAAAAGGACACAATCAGTCATTCAGTAACGCAAGATAGTTTTATATATTTAGATTAATTTTTGTTTTCAGCTATCCTTCGAACTGGCAAGCAGAGCATCTTGGATTACAATATGCATTTGGTCGGCATCGAACTGAGCGATACAAACGCCAAGGTGATAAAACATATATAGAAAATAAAACAGGACATGTGCGAGTCGGACTCGCGCACGAAGGGTTCCGTATCTATAAAAAACGTCAAAAAAAGGAGGTCCATTTAAATATATATTTTTTTCTGTTTTTAGTATTATGTTGTTATAGCGGCAACAGAAATACATAATCTGTGAAAATTTCATCTGTATAGCTATAACGGTTCATGAGATACAGCCCTGTGACCATCGACTACATAGCCTAATAGACGCCTAATGGCTTCATTTCTTCAAACAAACAACTCTGTCAAGTCAGTGAGGTATGAGGTACGGGGAGAGTGGGAAAAAATGCATTCTGATTGGCCGATTCAAGATGACGTGATTCACTAGGGATGGGAAGTGTTGTCATGAGTTGTCGATAGCAGTCAGAGTCCAAATATTATATTTGGCACATACCCACATTTTGCAGTAGTTAGCAGTCCATACGTGACAGGTTGCAAGCCCATCGCCGCTTATAAAAATACTAACTACTGGTTTCCTCACGATGCGATGTTTTCCTTCACCGTTTTAAACACGTGTTTTTGATCTATATATACAGGGTGTCCAAGAACCTGGCGTCCAACTGGATTCCCACGATGCCCCAAGTTCTAACAGTACTCAGAAAAATATTTTAAAAAATCCACCCCATGTACTTACAGAATTATACTGATTTCAAAAAAAAAGGGGAAATGAGCACCCTGTGACATACTTTTGAATGCTGTGACTGCTAATGCTGATAATTTCGATATTTCTTAGAGGTTTTGTAATCTAGGGTATTGCTGTGTCTAAATAGAATGTAAAAATAAAGTACTTATTGTACCATTTTAAAATAAAATATTATTTTAACTAAAGGTGATATGGAAAATTATTGAATTTCGCAACTTTGACCGACTGTAGTGTAAAAAAAATGTACCAAAATAGTATGGCAAGTGACGTCAAATTTTGACGCGTTTATTCCTCTTTTTAAAAAGGTATAATACTTACACATTAATTTGAAAAAAAAAATTTTGATAATATTTTTACTCAACAACCCAATTTTTACGAAGTGCCTACCTTAAATCCGCTGGATTTTTTTTTTCTGGGGAACTATGAAGGAGCTCGTTTATGCGAAGCCCATTAATGACATCGCTGACCTTCGTGAGAAGATAACACAAGCAGTGCAGGTGATACGTCAAAAAAGTTACTCGCGAAACATAAAGCGGTCCTTTTTAAGGAGAGTGAGAGCTTGTATTGCCGCGGGTGGTCAACATTTTGAACATTTATTGTAATAAAATATCTTTAAACTAACATTCTTTGCTTTTATTCTACTGGGAACCCATCTACCTGTGTGTATTTCCTTCTTGCTCACTCTTGGAACCGAAGTAAATAATAGTAGTAACATAACAGTTTCTAAGATAAGAAAGGGTCCGACAGTTACCGTTAGTAGGTAGGCACTTCGTAAAAATTGGGTTGTTGAGTAAAAATATTATCAAATTTTTTTTTTTCAAATTAATGTGTAAGTATTATACCTTTTTAAAAAGAGGAATAAACGCGTCAAAATTTGACGTCACTTGCCATACTATTTTGGTACATTTTTTTTACACTACAGTCGGTCAAAGTTGCGAAATTCAATAATTTTCCATATCACCTTTAGTTAAAATAATATTTTATTTTAAAATGGTACAATAAGTACTTTATTTTTACATTCTATTTAGACACAGCAATACCCTAGATTACAAAACCTCCAAGAAATATCGAAATTATCAGCATTAGCAGTCACAGCATTCAAAAGTATGTCACAGGGTGCTCATTTCCCCTTTTTTTTTGAAATCAGTATAATTCTGTAAGTACATGGGGTGGATTTTTTAAAATATTTTTCTGAGTACTGTTAGAACTTGGGGCATCGTGGGAATCCAGTTGGACGCCAGGTTCTTGGACACCCTGTATGTATAAAAATCAATTGCTGTTCGTTAGTCTCGCTAAAACTCGAGAACGGCTAAACGGATTTATTTTATCTTGGTCTTGAAATGTTCGTGGAGGTCTAAGAAGGTTTAAAAGGTGAAAATTAATTGCCGGGAAAACCCTAAAAACAGCCCTTTTCTTTTTCCCATACAAAAGTTAAAAAAACGTAGAGTCCATTTGAGCTTTATTAGGTTTGATAATACGGGAACGGGAACGGGAACGGGAACGGGAACGGGAACGCGAACGGGAACGCGAACGCGAACTTAAGACAACATTTTTTAATTCTAAAGCGATAATATTATAAATGCGAATAGCAAATAGGTTACTTCATATCCATGTAGGTACAACGCGAGCGAAGCAGCGGACGGAAGCTAGTTGGCAATAAGTAGTTTTACTAGTTAGGTCCAACTGTTGTTGTTACTACTATGTAGGTTTATCGATCATCAATTATTGAGTAGTGGTACAACACTATTGACTTTCGACAAGGAAAATAACCAGTGTAACTTGAGCTTGTGGTAATGGTTTTTTAGCATAAACAAACGAGATGTGCACGGGTCAAGGAAGTGGTCGGTACTACTGCAGGTTTGACACGCGGTATTTTTTATCGGCCGTATAAGCCTGATGTTTTGGATGACAGTGTTCGCCTTGCATGCGGTGTCTTCTGGGCTATGTAGTCGATGCCTGTGACAGACTGACGGACAGACAGCGAAGTCTTAGTAATAGGGTCCTGTTTTTACCCTTTGGGTACGGAACCCTAGGAAACCTTAGGGTAAAATGACACAAAAACGCAAAAAGGATGATTTTGGTATAGATGGCGCTGGTGTGCAACAAATCTGACATCACAGACTAAAAACATTTAGTCTTTTCTATTTGATTATTGAAATTTGACAGGATAAAGTCTGTCACGAGTCGGCTAGTGGGCTATATATTTTTCAAATATGGCGTCTCGCAAAAAAGAGGTTAATCACATTATTTGTATTTAATTATTTTTAACAGTCGAGTGTTTTGTCTTTATAATATTTTGTTTTATCTTATTTCCAGGCGTTATACACAACAGTGTACCGACACGCGGCTCCGGTCGCTATGAACCTGCTCTCCAACGTGATCGCATCCCAATACTTTTCCGGTGTGAAAGGTCCCGCCATTGTCACCCGCAATCATCCGATAGATGGCGCTATCACTTACAATGAGCCCATCATTCAATCAAAGTCTTCGGAGCTCTGTGTTATGTGGACCGTGTTTATTGTGTTCAGTAAGTATTGTGCTTCAAACTATCTGATCTATATATATAAAAATCAATTGCTGTTCGTTAGTCTCGCTAAAACTCAAGAACGGCTGAACGGATTTATCTTATCTTGGTCTTGAAATGTTCGTGGAGGTCTAGGGAAGGTTTAAAAGATGAGAAAAATTCAAATAATTGCCGGGAAAACCCTAAAAACAGCCCTTTTCTTTTTCCCATACAAAAGTATTCTAACTAAAACGTAGAGTCAATTTGAGCTTTATTAGGTTTGATAATACGGGAACGGGATAATAATAATAATAATAATAATAATAATATAATAATATTTATTTATTTAAAACCAAAAAGTTACATTTTATGCCTGTTATGAGAAAATGTTATTGCACTACTTAAACTAAATCAACTCTAATACCTAAACTAGGCTGAGCCTGTATTATAGGTACTAGTCCTTCCAAGGAATCTATATAAAATTAGAATCGTTTGAGTAAACATTGTTCTTTTTTTTTATCTACCCACAACTAATATAAATGCAGCGTTCGGCAGCACAGTGCAGCTGGCAGTTAACAAAAGGTGCATGCGACCACTAAAAGTGTGGCCCTGTGAAGCTAGGATAATTTTATATTTTTTTTTTTTTTATATTGTGAGTAGTAAAGTGATGATAATGTTAAGATGAATGTAATGTATTAAAGGCACATTAGATGCTGAAAAAATTTCAAAATTATTATTATAAAATTATTAATAATAATTTTAAAATAAATTTCAAATTCAGAAAAATAAAAACTTAAATCTAGAAACTAGAAACTAGAACTTTTGCATGTAATACTATAATTATTTATCCACTAATATTTTATTTATACATATTAGTAGCAAATAGTAGTTTATTTGACTCTGGTAGCTAAGGTAATATTAATCATTGTGAATGAAGGGCGAGAATTAGATTAGAAGGTTTATTTCAATATTTGTAGTATATTATATATTTCAATAATATAGCATTACATGCAACAGTTATCTTAGAACTACGAACAAGTTTTCTACCTCATTGTAAGTTAGAGATTTTAGCAACTTAATCACAGTTATTTTACAATTAATATAGTTTTGTTCATAAATCTTACTAATACTATTGATTTTATTGTATAGTGTAGGTCCCAAATAGCACTGAAATTTATTTATAAAAAATGTGTTAAAGTTAGGAATTTGGCAGATCTTATTATCTCTACGAGCAAGGGTTTTGTTGACGTCGAATACCAAACGTGAATGGTAACGCAAAATAGTGACCTTAATAAAAAGTTTTCTTACGGATAAGACATCCCATTCTTGGTATAGAGCCTCTGTTGAATATCGGTACGGTTTAAAAGCGGCAACTTTAAGTAAGGCACGCTGAGCACGTTCAAGTTCCAATATACAAGATTTAGCTGCTCCACCCCAGGCTGATATACCATAAGTTAGAATAGATTGGGCTAATGAAAAGTAAATATTTTTTAACAGTATGAGGTCAGCCACGTGACGTAGCGTTTTAAAGACATAGATTAACTTCCTTATTCGGCCACTTGTATTGTGGATTTGGTTTTCCCATGTAAGGGTTTCATCGAGCGAGATACCCAAATATTTAATATTGTAGGATCTCTCAAGAAAATTGCATTGACATGTGTTATTACGGTATTGAGAATCACTGCATGTATGAGCTTTTAAACATAAGTTTGGGGATGGGGGGAGTTGCTTGCGATTTACTGCAAACGCAAGAAACTTTGTTTTTGAAATATTTAGTGTGAGAATATTGTCACTAAGCCAGTTCATTACTGTGCGCAATCCTTTCTCCGCGTTGAGCTTAGCCTCCTCCCAATCAGGACCATTAAATATAAGTGCAGTATCATCTGCATACGTAAAAATACTTCCATTAATTAGTTTCATATTGCAGAGATTATTTATGTAGATTAAGAAAAGGCTCGGCCCCAACACGCTTCCCTGGGGAACACCAAACGTAATCTCCTCATCGGCACTCAAGTAGCTACCGATCTTAACTCTTTGAGTTCTTAGAGTTAAGTAGTCCCCAAACATGTCCAGGGCAAGGCCACGCACACCCATCATTTCCATTTGCGCAAGAAGGTTAGGAATAGAGACTGTATCAAACGCTTTTGCCAGATCAAGAAATATACCAATACACTTTTGTTTGGAGTCAATGCATTTACCTACATGATCAGTAAGGGCAGTGACAGCATCATCTGCTGATATTCTTTGTCTAAAACCATATTGGTTATTAGACAAAAGATGGTTTTTGTCTAAATATGACAGGAGTCTTTTGTTAATGAGTTTCTCAAGGATTTTTGACAAAGTGGAGAGAACAGAGATTGGCCTGTAGTTATTGAAACAGTTTCTATCCCCAGCCTTGTGGATTGGATGTATAAGAGCGATTTTAAAGACACGTGGAAAGGTACCTGTAGATATACATAAATTAAATATATGCGTTAATACAGGAATTAGGACAAGCTTAGACGATTTTAGGACTTTAGCAGAGATGGCATCCCACCCCACAGCACAATCATTGCGCAGGTTAATTAAAATAGACTCAACTTCCCCTTCATCTGTAGGCATCATTGTCATGGACGAACATGGTCGGTCATATGGAGGGCATGTTACAGGTGAACAAAAGTTTGTATGGATCTTATTTGCCAGTTGCTTTCCAACATTGGCGAAAAAGTTGTTGACTTTGTTAACAGAGGCTTCAGGACTTGAATCAACACGAAGCAGTTCATCAGGAGACGATTTTGTAGAAGACAAGTTTGCTATACTTTTTATAGTTTGCCACATTTTTTTAGGGTTCTTGTTATGTCTCATCAACTCAGTTCTTTCATATGTTCTTTTAAGGCGTTTTAGTAAATCATTGCAAGTATTTTTGTAATTGGTGTAAGTAGATTTTAGAGAGCGGTCATTTGGTTTTTTTTTAGCTTAGAGTGCATAAGATCTCTCTTACGCATACATCTTATTAACCCGGGAGTAATCCAAGGCTTAATATTTCTTAAGCGTCTTGGAACAACTAATTTAATCGTATTTGAACATATATAATTAGATA
Source organism: Hydriomena furcata (assembly GCA_912999785.1). Taxonomy (NCBI): domain Eukaryota; kingdom Metazoa; phylum Arthropoda; class Insecta; order Lepidoptera; family Geometridae; genus Hydriomena; species Hydriomena furcata. The sequence continues at coordinate 12,287,699 of OU538837.1, forward strand.
ACAGTTCAACAAGTTTTTCTGCAGTCCAAGAGGGATCGGATGAACACATGATATTTTGAAAATCAGTGCAGTTAATTTTGTTTGCAACTGCCTCGTAGTTGACCTTATTAATAGAAATGTTCTCTTTTTTATACATTATATTACCCAGATCAATACATAGTATCACCGCGGCATGATCAGTCAAGGGAACATCTAAAACCATTGCAATGACAGGCGTTCCGGATCTTACCATAGCATGATCGAGACTGTTTCCAAATCGGGTAGGGTATGTATGCGCAGCAAGGATTCCATGAAAAGCAAGCATGTTTAGGTAATCATTGGAGTTATTCGTAGGAACACCCGGGTCAATATTGATGTTGATATCACCCATCAGTATTAATTTTTTAAAAGATTTGTAACAATTTAGGAGGTCACTTAACGAATCTACGAAATTACATATGTTTGATTTGGAGGGTGACCTATAAACAGCAAGAATAATTGTGTCCTGATTTAATTGAATACTTAAGCAACTAGCGTCGGAGAGGTGTTGTTCTTGAGTTACATAATTTAGGTTACCCTTAATGTACACAACAATTCCATCGTTTTGATTTAGATTGACGGTGGAATGGTAAGTATTATAGTTTTGTAAAATTGGAAAATGTGCCGTCCTCAAGTTCCAGCACTCAGTAAGAATTAGTATCTCATTATCATAACCCAATCTTGAGAGTAATACTTCGAATTCTGAGAAATTTTTAGATACACTGCGAATATTTTGTGTTATGATCTTTAAGACGCTAGATCCAGGTGGCAAAAGTGACCTACATGACTCAGGACTGCACAAATAAGAACTGCCAACCGTAATGGAATCTACACTAGACATTATTTCCTTATTTACATCCGCGAATTTTAAGTATTAATAAACTGAATCCTGACACATCTGTGATAGTTGTTGTAATATCGGGTAGAAACAAAAGACATAAAGACGTATTAAATTGCGAGAACTTCTTACAAGATCCCGCAAGAAAGATAAAATAATGATGATGAAAGTCGAACTTAAAACTACAAACCATGAGTAAGACGAAAAATGTCTGGTAAACACTGACTACTAGTCACTTAGAATTTTTCAGAGCATGAAGTTGTGCTTCACTGATTACTTCAATATGAGGGGCACCATCCATCTTTCTCAGATAGATTTTCCCATTACTGGTCCAGCAATATTTGAAATCAGCTGCCTTTGCTGTTTCGCGCGCTAGAAAGTAAAGCATCCGGCCCCTTGCAGTCAGACTCTCAACGATGTAAATGGGTACTGGTGACCCATCTATACCGATGTTTGCAGAATTTAGTTTCTTAGACGTGTCTTGCTTATTGTATGCTTTGACTGCGTCAATTACTTTGGTTTTGGTGATGGTGGATGAGAATTCAGCAAAGATGGTGATACTGCCATTTTTTGACTTTATGCGGTAGGCATCACGAATGTCACACTGACGAACTTCTACATTCAGGAACTTGCACGTCTCTTCGACAAGTTTTGCGACCTCACGTTTAGTTTCGTGTTTGTTACTGGGAATATTTCTTATCTCTATTGTGGAATTTTTCTTGCCTCTCTGGAGGTCCTCAACTTGTTTTTCCAAGGCTTTCATATATTCAGCAGTATCATCATCTTTTTGTTCTAAGGCATTAACCTTATTCTTCAGGTCATCATGACGACTAGAAAGCGATTCCACAGCTTTTTCTATTTCGGTGTTCGACTTCTGGACTTTGTCAATACGTTCTTTCAAATCAGCAACCTCTGATGTCAAATTACTCATTGAGGCCATGCAGCTTTCTTGATTCGATTTTATGATGTTAAGAACAGACATAATCTCTTCGCGAAATAAATCTAGGCGGTCATTAGATTCGTCTACATCTCTACGACGCTTGACTTGGCGTCTATTAGTTTGCACAACCTTGTCGTCCTCCGGAACAAGGACGGTTTCCGGGTCAGACAGACATTGGTGTTTGATGGAAGGCACAGGAGGTGATCTTATAGGTTTAGGCATGACTTGTAAATGTAAATGTAAAGGTTCACAGTTTTAGTAATTTTTTCTTACTCTCTCTGTCCTTGTCTTGAGCGGCACACCATACCACCTCGTAACTTATGAGCTCCTGGTACTTGCGCGAATAAGTCGGACTATTTTAGGCGTTTTAATTGATTTAAATAAGCAATCACAGAATAAAAACACGTCTACTCGTGAGCAGTGTCAGGAGGGAAGTTCATTCTAAAGCGACACGAAGTTCGCGGGGTCAGCTTGTATCCTAATAATATTATAAATGCGAAAGCTTGTGAGATTGTATATATATTTGTACCCTAATCAAACCTAAACGACGCATATTAATTTTTCGAACAAAAAAATCCATTAATGCACAGCTGGGATTCGAACCTACGACCTTCACATTGAAAGTCGAGGTACCTCCCACTAGGTCAACACGGCTTAATAAATAAAATTTGATGTATAAAAATGAATCCCTATTTCCCTTGATCACGGCATCACGCCTGAACGGCTATTGTAATTGTTAGTGCCAGGACTAATTTTTTTTTTTAGTTGTAGCATCAACAGAAAATACATTATCTGTGAAAATTTCAACTGTCTAGCTATCACGGTTCATGAGATACAGCCCCGTGACAGACAGACGGACAGCGAAGTCTTAGTAATAGGGTCCCGTTTTTACCCTTTGGGTACGGAACCCTAAAAATGAATTTGACAGGAGAACGTCTGTCGGGACAGCTAGTAAATAAATAAAACATTTTAAAATATAAACCTTTGTTTTCTCCTTCCAGTAATCCTATCTTCGAACATAAACTTCGCATCTCTCCCGTGTCGCGAGCGTGCCTCTGGTTCTCGCCATCTTCACATAATGGCGGGATGTCCAGCCTCTCTTCATTGGTTCTGCACTTTAGCCTTCCACATGTTGGCGTGTGTGGCGCTTCTTGTGGTGGCCACAGCTATCGCGGCCGTCACTTTGGACACAGACAGCACTCTCACCCAACCGGATATGATACGTGAGTACCGAGTACATCTATAGTATAAAAACCGGCCAAGTGCGAGTCGGACTCGCGCACGAAGGCTTCCGTACCATTATCTATAAAAACGGCTAAAAAATCATGTTTGTTGTATGGCCCCCCTTAAATATTTATTTTATTCTGTTTTTAGTATTTGTTGTTATAGCAGCAACAGAAATACATCATCTGTGGATATTTCAACTGTCTAGCTATCACGGTTCATGAGATACAGCTCTGTGACAGACAGACGGACAGCGAAGTTTTAGTAATAGGGTTTCGTTTTTACCCTTGGGAACCCTAAAAATGAATCGCTTAATGTGTTGTAAAGCGCAAATCTCGAGAGCAGCTGAACAGATTTCGCTAATTCTTTTTTTGTTGTATTCGTTATTATCAGGAGAAGGTTCTTAAGGAAAAAAATAAATTTGACAAGACAGTCTGTCGAGACAGCTAGTTAACAATAGTATTTTTTTAGTGGTGATCATTACACATAGCCCCAAACTAAGCTTGTACAGCTTTGCTTAGTTTGCTGAGCTCAGTTGGTAGTAGCTCTGCCTTCTGCGCTGTAGTTTGTGGGTTCGATCCCCACACAGGACAAATATTTATGTGATGAATATAAATATTTACTCGATGTCTGGGTATTATAATGTATGTATGTTTTGGTCCGTCAACTTTCTGAAAGGTTGACGTCTTGCAAGCGGCCTGTTGTAAAACACCCCAAACCAACCACTTCTCGTGGGATAAGATGAAGCGGAAGAAGAGTTCCCATAGTACAAGCTTTGCTTAGTTTGAGGCTATGGGAACCAGATAACTGATAGAATACTTTTATACATTTTTTTTTATAAATACATACTTATTATACATAGTAACACCCAGACACAGAACATCTATGTTCATCACACAAATATTTGCCCTGGGTGGGGATCGAACCCACAACCTACAGCGTAAAAGGCAGAGTTACTACCAACTAAGCTGTGAGGTCAGTAAATAACAATAAGTCTTATTTTTCAGTGACGCTGATATTGATTCTGTCTTTGGGCTGTTTGGCATTCTTCGCGTTCATGTACATAGTGTCGTTCTACTTCGCGGAGCGCACGACTGGAATCATTCTAGTGGCTTTCATGGTGTTGTTCGGTAAGATTTTAATTGTTATTTTAAACTGCATTGTAACTTTTAATCAAATTCAAAATATTTATTTCAATATTATCACTTTAAGGCGAGTAATTAATGTGTTTGATGAATGCAGAATCGTTTTTTCTCAATAACCGCAAAACATACAGTTTTGTTTTATAAGACAAAGATAACTTAAGGATATAATCTAGATAAATTACAGACAGAATCACGATTGGTGAAACTTTTCTCGATAGATTTATTTTCCAAAGTTGGCTCTTCAAAAACACTAGTTTCGTTTTTAATCAAAACTATGAATAGCTAAACAGTTAATTTTTATATAATTCCTTAGATAATCATACTAGCTAAATAAATTACAGACAGTTTCTTTTTAAATTTGATGGTTTTCGAGATAATGCAGTTTTATCACTTTTTCCGTCTTATCCGGGTAGACTCAGCCCATACAAAATGACAAAAATTTTACTTATCACCTTAAAATGTCTTAGGAGCTAGGTGAAGCTACGCCTGTTCCTTGCGACCGAGCCTAGAAGAATCATGCAACAAACACGCACAAAATAAAAATAAATAAATAAGATCACGACTGTAATACCCAAGTACAGTAGCAGTACAGTCCTCTCAGATCTTCAGACGCTTAGATCCTTTGAAGATGTCTAGTGGTAGAGGGTAGAGGCATTATATTTGGCACATGCCCACATTTTGCAGTAGTTAGCATTCTATACGTGACAGGTTACAAGCCCATCGCCGCTTATAAGAATACTAACTGGTTTCCTCGCGATGTTTTCCTTCACCGTTTGATGCACGCCGAGATTCGAACCCACGACCGTCAGATTGAAAGTCGAGGTACCTCCTACTCACTGCAAAATAAGTTTAAAGAAATAAATATAATGACTGTACCTAGCCAGTACATTTATGAAAATCTAATGTATGTTCGTAAAAATATTAGTTTGTTTAAGAAAAATAGCGATAATCATGATGCAAATACTAGAAATAAGGATAAACTCGCTGTTCCCACGACTAGGCTCACTAAAACTAAGAAATCATTTCAAGGGCAATGTGTACGTTTCTATAACAAAATCCCAAATGACATGCAAAAGCTATCTATTAGCAAATTTAAAAACTTAATTAAACGTAAACTATGTAAAAAGGCTTACTATAAAATATCTGATTATTTAGACGACAAAAAAGCCTGGGACTGCTCCAACTCGCTATATCAATAATAATTAAGATTCATTTTGTATTAAAAATAAGTACAAAGACTTAAAAAAAATAACAAACAATGTACAAACTTAAACTAAATTAAACTTAACTAAATTTGACGATTCTAACCCTCGTATTCAAGAACGACACTATGAGAACACGCGCCCACAGTTGGACGAAATCTTTTTTCATAAACATCACTTTATGTGTTGTGCGACACTGCATAGTGTGACTAGAGGCACATTGTCGTGTGCCTCTAGCCAAAGTTGAGCTCTAAAGGCACACGGTAGCGTGCGCCATAGTGCCGCTCAACACATAAAGTGATGTTTATGAAAAAATATTTCGTCCACTGTGGGTGCGTGTTCTCATAGTGTCGTTGTTGAATACGAGGGTAAATGATCCAAGTGATTTCAATGAATAAACGCTATTTTGATTTTTGATTTTTCAGCCAACACGGCTGAATGAAAGAGTGATTAATTTGTTATTTTATATACGAGTATTAAGCTGTTTTAAATTTGTGTGTAATTTTTATTATACTGAATTTCTTTGCAGGCCTAATAACAACCGCAATAAAGACCGCTATCGGTTTTTTCTCGGAAGACGTGAACATTTACCTAAAGATTTTCCTAGGCGTGGTCAGTTACGTTATGCCGCCTCACACAATGATAGTCGCAGCCGCCAAATGCGTGTACGTGGCCCGCGTTAACGCGTTGTGCACGTTGAACAAAGAACGATGTCCTAAATTAATTGTTCATGATAAACATTTCGACGCGAAAAAGTGCTGTGGTAAGTCAAAGTTGAAAAGTTTTTTTTTTGTTTTTAGGGTTTCGTACCCAAAGGGCAAAAACGAGACCCTATTACTAAGACTTCGCTGTCTGTCCGTCTGTCCGTCGATCACAAGGCTGTGTCTCATGAACCGTGATAGTTAGACAGTTTAAATTTTTTGTTGCCGCTATAATAACAAGTGCGAGTCGGGTCGGACTCGTGCACGAAGGGTTCCGTACCATTATCTATAAAAAAAATACGTTCGTTGTATGGGAGCCCCATTTAGATATTTATTTTAGTCTTTTTTTAGTATTTGTTGTTATAGCGGCAACAGAAATACATAATCTGTGAAAATTTCAACTGACTAGCTATCACGGTTCATGAGATACAGCCCTGTGACAGACGGACAGTGAAGTCTTAGTAATAGGGTCCCGTTTTTATCCTTTGGGTACAAAACCTTAAAAATGATATAATAATATTTTGTTTGCTTATTGTTCGCAGCTGGCGAAAATTCTCTCGATTACTTCGTGTTCGGAGAGTTCTCTCCCGGAGCCGAAATGTTAATACTCACAGCTCAATTCATTGTCTACATGGTGAGATTTTTGAAAATAATACCTAAAATTGCGGCATTATGCTGAGACAGGGACGCATTTACCCCACACAACGCAATATTTTATGTACTCAATGTTTGAAAAATATCACAGGTACTATATTACCCCACACAACAGCAGTATATTATGTAATGATTTAGAATAATAGAATATATTATGTAATGTTTTAGAAAATCCCCGGGAATTTTTTTAATTCGAGTATAACTACTATTTATAGTTCAGTCTTTTGGGCGTGTTTCAGACAGACATTCTAGTAAACTTTCAGATTTATAATATTACTAGCTTCCGCCAGCGGCTTCGCCCGCGTGATGCCTGGATAAAAAGTAGCCTATGTGTTATTCTGCTGTATTAGATATTACTGTAAAGTTTTATCTAGTATTCTTATAAGCGGCGATGGGCTTGCAACCTGTCACGTATGGAATGCTAACTACTGCAAAATGTGGGCATGTGCCAAATATAATGTTTGGGCGTGCCTCTGACTACCCCCACTAGGCATTTTCAAAGGATCTAAGCGTCTGGAGATCTGAAAGGATGTCTACTGTACTTGGGGATTACAGTCGTGATCCTATTTTTTTTTTTTTTAGTTTTATCTAAATCCGTTCAGTAGTTTTTGCGTGAAAGAGTAACAAACACACACATACCCACGCAGAAACTTTCGCATTCATAATATTAGTAGGACTAGGATTCACCATCCAGCTACCCCTAATGATTTAAGACGCTGCCAGTCGACGATTATTTTTGTTCGAAACGAAAAAAGAAATACTTGTGAACAAGCCACATCTCCTATTTTATAATGTATAGGATATGTGAATAAAGATCTACCCATCTTTAATCACTTCGATAAATAATCCTACCGACCGCTGCAATGATGACAAACACACGTCCGCGCGTGGTCCGCCTTAGCTTTTCGAATAAATTAATGATATAAATTATGTATAATTACTTATCAAAAATCTATCCTAATAGAAATCTAGATCTACATATTACCTATCTTTAACAATAAATCACAAGTTGATTTTAATAGTAGGTATATAAAATATTTCGATCATAAATTCTAAAACGTATCATTTTGAAATAATATTTTTATTGTGAAAAGTTTCTGCTATTATGTTTTCAGCTTAATAGAAATCTAGGTAGGAACCTGAAGTAATCACTACATAGTATAAAGCAAAGTCGCTTTCCGCTTCCCGCGTATGTATGTATGTATGTTTGCTTATATCTTTAAAACTACACAACGGATTTTGATGCGGTTTTTTTTAATAGATAGAGTGATTCAGGAGGAAGGTTTATATGTATAATAACATGCTACCCGTGCGAAGCCGGGGCGGGTCGCTAGTATACTTATAAAAATAGGAGATGTGGCTTGTTCAGAAGTATTACTTTTTTCGTTTCGAACAAAAACAATCGTCGACTGGCAGCGTCTTAAATGAAATGATATCTTTCCACAGACACTGGTAGTGCTAACACAGAAGGGTTTCTTTAACTGCATAAGCGATAGGATATTCAATATGAAGTTAAAGAACAGTGCTACTGCGCAATTGAGCGATGACATCGTCAGAGCTGAGGCCGTCTACGTTAATAAGGAAATTGCTTTACGTATGTTTATTAATGATTTTTATTGTAATCTAGTTTTTTTCTTTCTATCCTTGTTTTTCTAAGTGTACCTATGTTAGATCTAAGTTTAAACTGTTTTTAATATATTTTTATTTTTTTCCTATTTGTTTTTATGGTTCCGTACTAAAATAGTAAAAACGGGATTACTAAGACTCCGCTGTCCGTCTATCTGTTACCAGGCTGTATCTCATGAACCGTGATAGCTAGACAGTTGAAGTTTTCACAGATTATGTATTTCTGTTGCCGCTATAACAACAAATACTAAAAACAGAATAAAATAAATATTTAATTGGGGCTCCCGTACAAGAAACGTGATTTTTTTGCCGTTTTGTATAGATAATAGTACGGAACCCTTCGTGCGCGAGTCCGACTCGCACTTGAACGGTTTTATTATGTTATGTTATGTGTTGTGTGCTAAAATAATAAATAAATAATTGTCTTTGTCTATGTCTATGTTTTATTTTCCAGCCAAGAAACAGATTGAGGATGCGAAAGTGGCGATGTTGGTGAACGACTTGCACAAGAACTACCACAATGTCATTGGAAAGTCGTGCTATGCCGTGCAAGGACTCAGTTTCTCCGTCAAAAAAGGTACCATATTATACATGGTGTACTACGACCACTTGCGAAAACTGTAACAGGATGTATAAAGTCCACTCCCGAAACAACAGGATGTTTATAATGATACCATGCTTCGTGATAATTTTTTTTGTCAAAAAAACATATATAGCGTTCATATTTTGATACTTTTCTGATTTTAGGTGGCTTGAATAAAAATAGTAGTATTTTAATGTAAAATTTAAATAATTAAAAACTAGTTAGTTAAAGAGGATGTCCTCTTAAAATCACGTTCAAACTTTACATTTAGCACTCACATTTTGCAGTAATATTTTTCCATAGATTGCATACTCTCAGGAAAGCTTTATTACTTTTAATGTTTCCCAAAAACATCCGCCATCTTTGTTCGTAAAAATCTAATATTCTCGTAAACTTTGATTTATTTAACGTGAATAAAGACACTTTTATTCAATTTTAACAGACGAATTCTTTATTAATATTTATTTAACGTGAATAAAGACACTCTTATTCAATTTTAACAGACGAATTCTTTATTAATATTTATTTAACGTGAATAAAGACACTCTTATTCAATTTTAACAGACGAATTCTTTATTAATATTTATTTAACGTGAATAAAGACACTCTTATTCAATTTTAGCAGACGAATTCTTTATTAATAGGTGAAAGACAAAGTCCTATTTAACAGGTTAATTCTTTATTAACAGGCGAATGTTTCGGTCTACTCGGCGTGAACGGCGCGGGAAAATCGACCACATTCAAGATGTTAACTGCAGAAGTATGCAGCACCAAAGGGGATATTTACGCGAATGGAGAATACATCAATAAGAACAAAGATCAGGTATGCAGACTGGATAACCAGAAAAAACGGCCGTTAAATAAACCGGTAAATCTTTTAAAAATACCGGTAATCCTGTTAAAAATACCGGTAATCCTGTGAAATATACCGGTTATATGTAGAAAAAGCGAGCCGTAATTGAGCTTTAGTTAGACCTTTTAGTGCATTTCTTTGTATGACTGCGCAATTTTTAGGGTTCCGTACCCAAAGGTTAAAAACGGGACCCTATTAATAAGACTTCGCTGTAACTAACTAATTAAATCCCTTTTTTATTAACAATAAAATGAAGAAAATAATGTTTTTATTTCAATAAAAGGTAACAATAAAGTGCCAAAAGAACTACTATTACTACTATTAATGTGATGGGGTGTGCTTGTTTGTTGTCACAAATGGAGTTAATTTTAGGAGTAATTTTGGACAATTTTAATTTTAGCCTTAATTCTGACGAACAACGAAATCAGTCGCGCGCGCGCCAATGTGCGCCGCACGTGCCTGCCAGCTGTAAATCTTGTCGCGAACCCCCTGCTATCGAATGACGAACCCCTAGGGGTTCGCGTACTCCACTTTGCGAAACCCTGGTCTAGAGCATTTAAGTAGCCGTTCGAGCACATCGCCGAAGGTGTTTAAGCCCGCGTTACAAACGTAATTATAAATCTTCCTTACAGTATCTACGCTCGCTCGGCTACTGCCCCCAATTTTTCGGTTTAGATGACTTTCAAACCGGTAGCGATAATCTGACTCTTTTGCTGACGCTACGCGGTCTCGACTCGAAGGATGTCAGCGCTGAGGTCAAATCGTGGATCAGCGTTGTTGGTGAGTTATTTCACTAAAGTATACTATTGATAACATAATACCTTTTTAGGGTTCCGTACCCAATGGGTAAAACCGGGACCCTATTACTAAGACTTCGCAGTCCGTCTGTCCGTCTGTCTGTCACAGGGCTGTATCTCATAAACCGTGATAACTAGACAGTTGAAATTTTCACAGATTATGTATTTATGTTGTCGCTATAACAACAAATACTAAAAACAGAATAAAATAAATATTTAAGTGGGGCTCCCATACAACAAATGTGATTTTTGCCAACAAATGCCGTTTTTCATAGATAATGTACGGAACCCTTCGTGCGCGAGGCCGACTCGCATTTGGCCGGTTTATTTTTTTTCAAAGAGAAAATGTACAATTAGTATACTAGTATACAAATATCGTTACAGGCTTGGAAAAGTACAGTCGCCGCAACGTGTCCGGGTACAGCGGCGGTTGTACCCGTCGCCTAGGAGCAGCCGCAGCTCTAAGCAGTGGGGCGTCTCTCACTTTGTTAGACGAACCCACTGCTGGAGTGGACGTGGCTGCCAGGAGGAGAGTTTGGAGTGCATTGAGACGCAGTTTGAAGATGCAGCGAAGTGTTGTTATCACTTCACACAGGTACCTCAGCTGTAGCCTGTTCTTGTTTCACTGGCCTCACAGCTCAGTTGGTGGTAACTCCTGCCTTCTGCGCTGTAGGTTGTGGGTTCCCCACCCAGACCAAAAATTTGTGTGATGAACATAGATGTTTGTTCTGTGTCTGAGTTCTGAACTGTTCTGAAGAGAAAAACTGGTTCACATAGCACAAGCTTTGCTTAGTTTGGGGCTAGATGGTGTTGTGTTTATAGTCCGCCAATATTTATTTATTTATTTAATATGCAGGGCCGTCTTTAGCCTAACTTGCGCCAGGTTGCAAACCTACCTTAACCGCCCCCGAACCGACTTAGCACCCCAACCGCTCTCGGAAGCAAGAAATTCTCTCATTAAATCTTTATGACAAAATTTGAAGATGGTAGTAATAATTATTATATTAACCAGTAATTTATTGCAGCATGGACGAGATGGAAGCACTGTGCTCCCGCATCGGCATAATGTCGGGGGGAGTGTTGCGCGCGTTGGGAACACCCAATGAACTGCGAGCTAGACATGCGCAAGGGCACGCAGTCGTCATTAAAGTCAAACATGCACAGCGAGGAGATGGTAAGTAAATAACTTGCAACTACTCACTCACAGGACTTTTTAGTGACTACATTGTAGTGCCTGGGACATATTTTGATTGACAGCCTCACAGCTCAGTTGGTAATAACTCTGCCTTCTACGCTGTAGGTTGTGGGTTCGATCCCCACCCAAGGCAAACATTTGTGTGAGTGATGAACATAGATGTTTGTTCTGTGTCTGAGTGTTATTATGTATCATAATATGTATGTATTTACAAAAAAAAAGTATTTAAGTATTCTATCAGTTATCTAGTTCCCATAGTACAAGCTTTGCTTAGTTTGGGGCTAGATGGCGATGTGTAAAATGTCCACCAATATTTATTTTATTTATTTATATTTAAGGCCATATTTCTGCGACAAATGTCATATTTAAATTTCAAAAAACCGCTATCAGTTTTTGCAATTTTTGAGACAACTTCCAATTTTTCCCCCTATAAACCTTGTCCTGATAAAATAAATTACGAATACCGACCTTAGTCGTGATAGTAACTCGTAGTTTCTTCGAACTCTGTTGCGATATTAATAACTAGTTTATTAAGAACCGATTTGTACATTTCAGAGGTTGACAGCACCAAATCTGAGATCGACAGCCTGAAAAGCAGTTTGCACACCAAGTTCAACTGCACTTTGAAAGATGAGCATAAGGTCAGTAGCCTTTTTTTTACCTACAAATTAATTTGAGACACTAGTCACAGCCTAACATAGCTATAAGTATTACTACATATTCTACTAAATTGGATAAGCCGTATTGGCCGAGTGGGAGGTACCTCCACTTTCAATCTGAAGGTCGAGGATTCAAGTCCCGGCGTGCATCAATGGATTTTTCGGTTCGAAAAATTTATATGCGCATCAAAATCACGTGCTCAAAACGGTGAAGGAAAACATCGTGAGAAAACCAGTTAGTATTCTTATAAGCGCCGATGGGCTTGCAACCTGTCATGTATGGAATGCTAACTACTGCAAAATGTGGGCATGTGCCAAATATAATGTTTGAACGTGCCTCTGACTACCCCCACTAGACATCTTGAGGGATATAAGCGCCTTGAGATCTGAGAGAATGTCTACCGTACTTGGGGATTACAGTCGTGATCCTAATTTTATTTTATTTTTTTATTATTCTAGACAATGCTGCACTACCACATAAACGAGACCATGCGATACAGCGATCTGTTCTCGGAGCTGGAGAACTTGAAGACTACCTACCCCTATCTGGTTGAGGACTACTCCGTGACAGAGACAACACTTGAAGAGGTGTTCCTCTCTTTCGCTAAAGAACACCCACAGGGACCACCAAACGCCCGAAATGGTATCGTTTAATGTATACACAATGTGATATCTTTAATACGGCTTGTAAATTGATTCAGGCGTAAATTTGCGGAAATTCATTTCAAAATACTTAATGAACAAAATATACAGATTTACTGGTCATTCGACCTATTCTTGCTAGGAGGTTATTTACGTCGAATGAGACCATAATGTCTAGTTCTCATAATCTATCTATATTTATAAAAATCAATTGCTGTTCGTTAGTCTCGCTAAAACTCGAGAACGGCTGAACGGATTTACATTTTACATACATTTTTACATTTAAAGACCCAAGTTAAGATAAATCCGTTCAGCCGTTCTCGATTTTTAGCGTGACTAACGAACAGCAATTGATTTATTTATATATAAGATAGATAAGATTTTTTGCACTGGCATCCCCTTTGTTTACAAATAGATCTCTGATTATTAAACGTACTATAGGTTGGACTATTTGGGAGCAGATCGGCGGATTTTTTTGCTTTAAATCATTGTCCGTTTAGTATTTTTGTACATTTTCCTTGTTGCTGTTTCGAGACGATTCAGATGCTCCTCATGAGCACAGCCCGCAATATTTATAGTTAAAAATGTGTAACAACCACGATAGTTTTAATTCTATGTGATAATTGGAATAACAATTGTAGGATATTACACCCCCCCCCCCCCCCATTGATTTTTGATGTGGACCTAATAACAGTATATGTATATTTCTACTCAGCCTGGTGGTACATCCACCACTGCATGAAGTTAGTTAATATTTGTAATATTAAAGAGTTTTAAGGAAGCCAAATGCTACAGACAATTGTGGAGGCACACGAGTGATAATGGTTCCGTTTTTTTCCTATTAAGGTACGGAACCGTAAAAATACAGGCGATTCACGAAATGAGGCTTAAGAATGAATTGAATGTGATGCAGTGGGATCTCAGATGCCATATTAGCGGTGCTTAATAATAACGGCAAATGACAAAAAGTCTGATAGTATTCTAGGTTTTTCAATTTCAATTGAACACAAGCCTTATTCATATTAATATTATGAACCTCAGGGCCTTACCAAAAGCGCAAAATTAATATCAAAACATCGATCACACAGCCTAGACTCTTAATTTAGACTATTTAATTAAATAATTGGAGTTTCAGAAAAACCGTTCCTTTGATTAACCGGTTAAAAAGAAGTTGTTTCTAAACGGGTTCAGCCGCCGCAGCGCGATTAAACCGCTAACTTACAGACATCATCTCTCTCATTAATAATGTTAGTAGGATTAGCTACGCTTCATTCCAGTATTATTTAATTTTCATTTTAACAATAGTATAGTATATAAAATAAATAACTACCATTTAAAATTATAGGACTGACGTTCTGGCTATACTGGGATAATTTACAGTTTATTCTGATATACAGTTAATTATAAGATATTTATTAGATTTTATCACTTATATCTTTTATTTTACATGTTTAAATTGTAATAATTTTGGCATATTTTTTATTAGAAATTTAAATTTCTTTGTTAATCTTAATAAAATTGATAAAATTAAACTTCGTACGCGGGGGGTCTATTCAGTTCGCCGGCTAAAGTTCAAAGAGCACGCAAAGTCTGCTTAGTTTCTATATTTTAATCTAGAAAAGTATGTTTTGTTTTATTTATATAAATAGCCATGTACTTATACACTATGTATGTAGGCCTTATTGTGAAATATTATAAAGCTTTATAACTTTATTATTCAAAATAAAGTATATTTTGAATATAATAGTGGTTCGTTTTACATTCATGTAACATTGTTACAAAAAAACATAGTTAATTTTGTAAACAAAAAACCTATTTATTTTTTAAGCGTATTATGGTAAATTATTGTATTGGAATATTATACATACTTACTAAATGTGGCTTATATTAGTAGCATAGTTAGTTAGGTTAGCATTTAATGTAGAATATTCAATATTTCTAAACATATTGAAAATATATAGAAAACTAGCGACCCGCCCCGGCTTCGCACGGGTTTAATACATATAAACATTCCTCCTGAATCACTCTATCTATTAAAAAAAAACCGCATCAAAATCCGTTGTGTAGTCTAGACGCGGGAAGCGGGAAGCGACTTTGCTTTATACTATGTAGTGATATGTTTAGAGCCGTGTTGATGTAACTTTTCCTTCAATCCCAATTCCTAGGATCATGGATTCGATTCCCGGCAAGGAATCTATGGTTTTATATATTCGAAAAAAAAATATGTATTAAATTTATAGTACTAGTATGTTTACTCGAATTATAACCAGCCGTTTATTTGAGCCAAACCAATTACATTATTATCGTAAATTCGCTGGATAAGGTAATCTCTCGTTTATATTTGAAAGGAGAAAGAAAGAATAAGTGTGTATTTTGTGTCGATATAATTTCTTATAGCTGAATAACAGTGACGTACTATTTTTCTACTTCAAACTATCGTGATTAGTAAATATAGCTATAGATTTATTTTAACACGGGTGTTTATCGCGTAATTATCTTTAGTGAGTGTAGTTTCGTCAACTGCTCCCGCTTCTCGACGGTAGCACCCACCGTGTACTGCAGTCTGCCTGCGACCTATTGCGATGGCTATTTGACTGGCCTCACAGCTCAGTTGGTAGTAACTCTGCCTTCTGTGCTGTAGGTTGTGGGTTCGATCCCCACCCAGGACAAATATTTGTGTGATGAACATAGATGTTTGTTCTGTGTCTGGGTGTTAATATGTATAATAAGTATGAATTTACAAAAAAAAAAAGTATATATAAGTATTCTATCAGTTATCTGGTTCCCATAATACAAGCTTTGCTTAGTTTGGGACTAGATGGCGCTGTGTGTAAAGTCCGCCAATATTTATTATTATTTATTTATTGTAACATAGCCGAAACGTCGGGAAAATTAAAGGTAATTACGTGATAAACACCCGTGTTAAAATCTATAGTTATAGTGACGTACTAATAACAACATTTACAGCAAAATTGGTCACAATCACAACTCAGCTGTATGCCGAATTTCAGTGGCATTTGTGGTCCTGTTTTATATTTTTGTAACCAGTCACTGTGGATGGACATGCTAAGCTGTCGTTGTGCGTAGATTAGTAGTTTTAATACAGTGATGTTGGAAACCAAAAACATTTGCCTAGATAGAATAGAAAGTATTGTTCGTGAAGTGTTATTATTATTCTTACAGAATATGTACTTATTTATGCGTCCTCTTCACATTATTATCTTGTATTGTACATACGAATATTATGTCTCAAAAATAGGGTCAAATGGACGTTTATAGGTAGGGAACCTTTAGTGTACCCGAATCACACCCCATTTAAAAAGATTTTTTGTTATCATTTGCATCTTTTGAAAAAAAAACTGCATTGTCTAAAATTAAATTTAAATTCTGAATGGTTACAAATTTTGAGGGGGATATTTAAAAATGAAAGTAGCATATTTTTTTTATAAATGGTAGTGATTCGGACCTCTGGTCTTCCGACACAATTTTTGGGACAACCTATATTTTTTTAAAACAATATTAACAGTGCCTACCTCATTGTAATCTGTAACGAATAACTACTATACAACGTATCATTATCATATTATTAGGTACGTAGGGTACCTACATATTATTCGCATGTTGTGTATTTGTTGAGTTTTTATTTTTCTAGCACGCCGTTCGTAATTTAATTTGTTATGCAAGTTTTGTCTTCACAGAGATTATTTAGTTAACCGGTTTACCGGTTAAGTACTACGATTAACGGTTTGCGTCTCGGCAACTTTTGTCTACCAATGCTGTGGGGCTAGTTTGTAAAAACATGATTAAATATTTATTAGTACTGAATGTCATAATACCTACGCTTTTTATGATGTTTAGGCACCTATACCAACGCTTCCAATACAATACCTACGCAGAAGCATAGGTATAGGTGCATAAACAGTGAATAGTTACTATGAAAAGTGTACAGATTAGGTATTCTCTAACATTAGGCATTGCATTCAACATCATAACATGACAATCATGTTTTTAGAAAACAGCCTTGCTGATCCGATATTTGGTCTACAGCTGTTACACTTTAAATTTAATCGTAATACTGTATGAGCTTTGCTTAGTTTAATGTTAGATGGCGCTGTGCGGTGTTCACCAATCATACTTTTATTATAAATACGAGTATTTAAATATTTGTTGCTTGGTCACGTCGTAATGTCTGAACTGATTTTGATGAAATTTGGTATATATGTAGGTAGATTATGACCTAAATTAAAACATGGAAAACTTTGAACATTGAAACATGGCGAGTTTGTTAAAGTGGTCATACAAACTTTAACGTATATTTCAGGACAAAAGCCTTTGTTTCAATCAGGTCATGATCTATTTATCAACCAAATTTTATCGAAAATGTTTGTGCCATTACGACGCGCGTTATGTACCAAACTAACAAACATTCAAACTTTCGCATTATATTAGCGTATTAGTCGGGTTTTCACATAATTTGTTGTACTTTTGTATTAACTTTAAGCTTTTACAAACCTTCACAATATTAACTTTTTGTTTTGAGTACTTAGCACACTTGATAATGTATGTACAAGACTGCATTTACGATTGTATTTAATGAATAAATGTTTCAAGCTGCAATATATGGTTTTTTTTTCACGAAAAAGGTAAATAAGATAGTTTCACTAATGTAATCCATAGGTACGATTTGACAACCTCAGATCCTTAATTTCTAAGGGTAAGCAGAGGCACGTCCGCTTTTGTATGTAGGTATGTAAATAGAATAAACTCGTACTCAAAAGGTATTTATTTCAATAATATCACAGGATCACTTTGAAACGTCTTAAGAGGTAGGTGAAGCTACGCCTGTTCCTCGCTACCAAGCCTAGAAGAATAAAAAAACACATCTTGAAGCCTATAAATATTTTCAATGATCCTTTCCTTAATGCTATGTAGAGCTTCAGTGTGCGATCGGCATCGAACAATGTGAAGGCTCAAATACAAGTGGGACATGTTAGTTCTCTACAAAGGTTTTGGTTTGGTTTTTAGGGTTCTACACCCAAAGGGTAAAAACGGAACCCTATTACCTACTTAGTCACCGCTGTCCGTCTGTCAGTCTGTCACAATCACATGGCTGTATCTCATGAACCGTGATAGCTAGACTGTTGACATTTTTACAGATGATGTATTTCTGTTGCCGCTATAACAACAATTACTTACTAAAAACAAAATATTTTTTTGCCGTTTTTTATAGGTACAGAACCTTACGTGCGCGAGTCTAACTCGCACTTGGCCGGTTTTTTTATTTTTAACAATAACAGCCAAGTATATATTTCGGCGGAGAAATTAATTGTCGAATTTAGGTCTACTGTTTATACAATACCTAATACTTATGTGATCTATTGTTCAAAATTATTAATGAGCTTTACCTACCTATATTTTTCTTTGGATGTGGTGGTGATACCATGTAGGTATTTCCTCCCTGATAAGTATTAAATTTACCTAGATAAACTGAATTCATGTTAAGGGGCTCCCAGTCGACGAATGCTCTTTTTCGAAACGAAAAAAGAAATACTTCTGAACAAGCCACATCTCCTATTTTTATAAATATATTACTTCAGGTTCCTACCTAGATTTCTATTAAGCTGAAAACATAATAGCAGCAGAAACTTTTCACGATAAAGATATTATTTCAAAATGATACGTTTTAGAATTTATGATCGAAATACTTTGATACCTACTATTAAGATCAACTTGTGATTTATTGTTAAAGATGTAATTATATATAATTTATACCATTAATTTATTCGAAAAGCAAAGGCGGACCACGCGCCGACGTGTGTTTGTCGTCATTGCAGCAGTCGGTAGGATTATTTATCGAAGTGATTAAAGATGGGTACATCTTTATTCTCATATACTATACATTATAAAATAGGAGATGTGGCTTGTTCAGAAGTATTTCTTTTTTCGTTTCGAACAAAAATAATCGACGACTGGGAGCGCCTTAATTATTCAATTTATAAATAACATGTTGTTTTTCCGTTTGCTTATCGAAAGTACCTAAGTAGTAAGTACGAATCAATATATTACAAAAATAACTAATTATGATGTCTTTGTACCTAAATTGGAAGTACCTAACTAAGTCGATAACTAGGTTAGGTAAATATATTTTCATTGTAGGTACAATGAAAATTTATTTATATAATTGTTAGTTTACAAAATCAAATATATTCACGACTGTAATCCCCAAGTAGACAGTAGACCGTACTGTAGACATTAGACATACCTGCCTACTTTCGATGTCTAAAGGGTGGGGGGTAGTCACTCACAAGCACATCCAAATTCCAAACATATTTGTTACATCTGTAATCGCTCCGTCTTTAGTACTTCGTTATATACCTAAGTATTTACTAAAGAAAACTTAGGTATTTAATAAACTTACTTAACTAAAAAACTAAATATTAATGTTATTCCGTTTTTAGTATTTGTTGTTAAGAGGCTCCCAGTCGCTGATTGCTCTTTTTCGAAACGAAAAAAGAAATACTTCTGAACAAGCTACATCTCCTATTTTTATAAGTAGGTATATTACTTCAGGTTCCTACCTAGATTTCTATTAAGCTGAAAACATAATAGCAGAAACTTTTCACGATAAAGATATTATTTCAAAATGATACGTTTTAGAATTTATGATCGAAATATTTTATATACCTACCTACTATTAAAATCAACTTGTGATTTATTGTTAAAGATATGTAATATGTAGATCTAGATTTCTATTAGAATAGATTTTCGATAAGTAATTAAACATAATTTATATCATTAATTTATTCGTAAAGCTAAGGCGGACCACGCTCCGACTTGTGTTTGTCGTCATTGCAGCGGTCAGTAGGATTATTTATCGAAGTGATTAAAGATGGGTACATCTTTATTCAGATATACTATACATTATAAAATAGGAGATGTGGCTTGTTCACAAGTATTTATTTTTTCGTTTCGACCAAAAACAATCGTCGACTGGGAGCGCCTTAAAGCGGTAACAAAAATACATCATCTTTGAATACCTATTTTAACTGTCTAGATATCACGGTTCATGAGATACAGCCTGGTGATAGACAGACAGACGGACAGCGGAGTCTCTTAGTAATAGGGTCCCGTTTTTACCCTTTGGGTGCGGTAACCCTAATTAAGGTTTATCAATTTGTTCTCATCAAAAACTTCACCTAAACAAACTGATTAGCAAAATTACCTACATATCTATAAACTAGCGACCCGCCCCGGCTTCGCACGGGTAGCATGTTATTATACATATAAATAAACCTTCCTCCTGAACCACTCTATCTATTAAAAAAAACCGCATCAAAATCCGTTGTGTAGTTTTAAAGATATAAGCAAACATACATACATACAGACGCGGGAAGCGGAAAGCGACTTTGCTTTATAGGTACTATAATATGTAGTGATCTGCAAATCATTCTTGTTTCATAAATAAATTATGACGATTTTACAAAAAAAGGTACCTAATACCTACCTATAGGTAGGTACCTATGTTAGTCGGTCTGTAACCACATAAAAAACTGGCCAAGTGCGTGTCGGTCACACGCAAAGTAGGGTTTCGTAGTTTACACAGCTAACAACGTTATATGTTCATTCAATTATTTTCAACGATATTTGTACTAAAAAGTTTTACTTCTAGTTTACGCAACTTAGAAAATGCATTTTCTTAGTTGGTCGATGATCACTCGTAAACTTGTTATGCCTACTTAGCCGTAATAGTTTTCCTTATAAATTCGTTATAATGTACTACCGTGAATTTTTTCACTCCCTAAAACCAGTCGTTTAGCTGGTAGGGGGTGAGGGGGGAGGGGGGACACTTGACTCTAACAAAATTTAGCACTTTAAAGCTTAATATCTCACAAACGGATCCCTTAATCGAAAAGTTGTCTTCACAAACCTAATGTTTTTTAAAGACCTATCCAACGATACCCCACACCATAGGGTATGCGAGAAATAAAATAACATCCCCACTTTAGGTGTAGGGAAGGAAGAAAAAAAAAATTCTACATTTTATTGTACCACTTTGTTGACGTGAGCATTATGTTTAATCATACCAAATTACAAAGTAATATTGTTTAAATATTACTTTTTAGCTTGTGGTTTAGCCCCAGGTAGAGTATAAAGAAAAACAACCAACCATAAGTTCAAATGCAGAAAAGGGAGTTAGTAAAAAAACAATCAGGAACAATAACTCATAACAAAATAAAAATCATTCTTTTCATCATTATTATTTTTTTAATTTGCACTATAATCAACTTATAAAGTACATTAAAAAAAACATTAGGTACCATTCTCAGCACTCAGGAGAGTCAGAACACAACTGATAATTAATCATTCACCTCTATATATCTAAACATGACCTCTAAATTAAAATGATACATATTTACCTACTGTCTATCTGCCTACCAAATTTAATGCATATTGAAGCAATACCAAAAGATGAGGACACAAGCTCCGAGACATCAGGTCCAGCAAGCAAAAATGTTATAGTAGGCAACTGTTTTATTGATCTTTAAGGTGATAAGTGAATTTTTTTACATTTTGTATGGGCTGAGTCTACCCGGATAAGACGGAAAAAGTGATAAAACTGCATTATCTCGAAAACCATCAAATTTAAAAAGAAACTGTCTGTAATTTATTTAGCTAGTGTGATTATCTAACGAATTATATAAAAATTAACTGTTTAGCTATTCATAGTTTTGATTAAAAACGAAACTAGTGTTTTTGAAGAGCCAACTTTGGAAAATGAATCTATATAGAAAAGTTTCACCAATCGTGATTCTGTCTGTAATTTATCTAGATTATATCTTTAAGTTATCTTTGTCATAAAAAACAAAACTGTATGTTTTACGGTTATTGAGAAAAAACGATTCTGCATTCATCAAACACATTAATTACTCGCCTTAAGGAAAGCTGGTAGTGATCTGGATGAGTTGAGCTACCTATACAGATACACTATAAAATGGTCTATAGATAGCTTAACTGGTTCTTGTGTATTTTGTTAATAATCTGAAATATGTTAGTATACAAATAAGGTGCTGGAAGTTGCTTATGCACTC
Organism: Hydriomena furcata; assembly: GCA_912999785.1. Classification (NCBI taxonomy): domain Eukaryota; kingdom Metazoa; phylum Arthropoda; class Insecta; order Lepidoptera; family Geometridae; genus Hydriomena; species Hydriomena furcata. The sequence continues at coordinate 12,309,865 of OU538837.1, forward strand.
CACTCTGTGCCATTTGGTTTAGTTGTTGTACTGTTGTACTAAAAGTACCAATCATAATGTTACAAGCAATAATTATAGTTAAGAGGTGAAGTACGCTATCAGTAGAAGATAATTGTTGCTTACATAAGATGATTTGCTCTTTTGCAGCAATTTAACAGAATTTCATGATCCTTGATCATGATGTCATTTTCATATTAAAGTCAAACTAAATAAATTATCTATTCAAATGTGGATTATTATATTTCTTTTTAAGATTTAGCATACTGCATATATACTTTCATACCTAGGTTCATCTTTTTTTAATATTTTCTGTGCCCAAAAGAAGAAATTACATGCAACATACTTTAGATATTTCATTGGTAACATTCTAAATTTATCTAGGAACAGGTTTTTTTTTTCAAATATGATTAAATGCTACAAAATAATAAATACCCATTGATTAATCTCATTTGTTACATAAATAATATTGCTAGCACTATACAGGGATACCTACGCAACATGGAATTGATCTGTGTACTTAAATGATTTATTTAGCTATTATTTAATTTTTCAGACCGCTTTCACTGAAAACTCCTTGCACACTTTCAAATACTGTCTCGGGTGAATCTTCAGCACTGATCTTCCTGACCTGACCCAGCTTATTGTAATGATCAATGATGGGCATAGTGTCATTCAGGTAAGTGTTGAATCTCTTCTTCAGGCTCTCCGAGTTGTCGTCAACACGACAGACGCCCGCGGCAGAGCCCGCGGCGCCGCGTCTAAGGCACCGCTCCACACACTTATCTTCCGAGCATTCGAAGAACAGCACGAATAGGAGTTTCGTTTTGTCCGACATTACACGCTCCCAACCATCTAAGTTGTCCTTGTTACGAGGAAAACCGTCGATAAGGAACTTCGTCTTTCCGGACTTCTGCATAGCCTTGTGCAGCAACGAGCATGTTACCTCCACGGGGACGATCTCTCCGTTGCGTATCTTCTCCTCGATCATCTCGCCGAACTCGGAGCCTGGTCTCTGGCGCTCCTCGCGCAGCAAGTCCCCAGCAGACAAGTGCACGAAGTCGTATTTCTTGGATATTAACGAACACTGAGTGCCCTTACCGGAGCCGGGAGCTCCCAACACGAAAACAACGTCCAGCACCATTTTGTTAAGAGCGAGCGAACACTGCTGCAACGCGCGACTCAGCATCAAAGTCGGACTGTAAATGGTGAAGTGAAGAAGATTAATCAAATCAAATTAACTGACCTGACGAGTTATATTATATGCACTTATCTACCCATTCCTCCGAACCAACATCTGACATTTGTGTCAGTGTCACACAAATTGTGTGCAAAAACTATTTAGAAAAACTTGCGTGCGCAGAACACATGACCATGACAATCATAAGTTTGGCAACTGACTTTTGACTTTGACAATCAAAGCCCATTACAATGTGTTTTACACATGGGTGTTTATGGGGTCCCCTTTACGAGGAAAAGGTAATTGCTAGACTTGGCGGGGGCACTGCCGTGCCCCCAGATAGGTTACGTACATCGACTACACAGCCCAAAAAGACACCGCATGCAAGGCGAACATTGACATCCAAAAGATCAGTCTTATACGGCCGATAAAAAATACCGCGCGTCAAACCTGCAGTAGTACCGACCACTTCCTTGACCCGTGCACATCTCGTCTGTTTATGCTAAAAAACCATTACCACAAGCTCAAGTTAGACTGGTTATTTTCCTTGTCGAAAGTCAATAGTGTTGTATCACTACTCAATAATTTGATGATCGATAAACCTACATAGTAGTAACAACAACAGTTGGACCTAACTAGTAAAACTAGGTACTTATTGCCAACTAGCTTCCGTCCGCGGCATCGCTCGCGTTGTACCTACATGGATATGAAGTAACCTATTTGCTATTCGCATTTATCATATTATCGCTTTAGAATTAGTTCGCGTTCCTGTTCCCGTTCCCGATCCCGATCCCGTTCCCGTTCCCGTTCCCGTACTATCAAACCTAATAAAGCTCAAATGGACTCTTACGTTTTTTTAACTTTTGTATGGGAAAAAAAAAGGGCTGTTTTTAGGTTTTCCCGGCAATTATTCGATTTTTTTTCACCTTTTAAACCTTCATAGACCTCCACGAATATTTAAAGACCAAGATAAAATAAATCCGTTCAGCCGTTCTCGAGTTTTAGCGAGACTAACGAACAGCAATTGATATTTATACATTCACCATTTTAAACACGTGTTTAAAATGGTGAAGGAAAACATCGCATCGTGAGGAAACCAGTACCTAGTAAGTATTTTTATAAGCGGCGATGGGCTTGCAACCTGTCACGTATGGACTGCTAACTACTGCAAAATGTGGGTATGTGCCAAATATAATATTTGGACGTGCCTCTGACTGCTATCGACAACTCATGTCAACACTTCCCATCCCTAGTGAATCACGTCATTTTGAAATTAGAATGCTTTTTCCGGCTCCCCCCGTACCTCATACCTCACTGACTTGACAGAGTTGTTTGTTTGAAGAAATGAAGCCATTAGGCGTCTATTAGGCTATGTAGTCGATGGTTACGTATTACTACATAGCTATGCCTTTCCTCCGCCGTCAAAACTTCAAAACCGCAATAGAGTTATAACTACATACGGTTTTAATAAAATTATGAATAATACGTGGGGGTCGATCGGTTGACTCTTACGTTTTTTTAACTTTTGTATGGGAAAAAAAAGGGCTGTTTTTAGGTTTTCCCGGCAATTATTCGATTTTTTTTTCACCTTTTAAACCTTCATAGACCTCCACGAATATTTAAAGACCAAGATAAAATAAATCCGTTCAGCCGTTCTCGAGTTTTAGCGAGACTAACGAACAGCAATTGATATTTATACATTCACCATTTTAAACACGTGTTTAAAATGGTGAAGGAAAACATCGCATCGTGAGGAAACCAGTACCTAGTAAGTATTTTTATAAGCGGCGATGGGCTTGCAACCTGTCACGTATGGACTGCTAACTACTGCAAAATGTGGGTATGTGCCAAATATAATATTCGGACGTGCCTCTGACTGCTATCGACAACTCATGTCAACACTTCCCATCCCTAGTGAATCACGTCATTTTGAAATTAGAATGCTTTTTCCGGCTCCCCCCGTACCTCATACCTCACTGACTTGACAGAGTTGTTTGTTTGAAGAAATGAAGCCATTAGGCGTCTATTAGGCTATGTAGTCGATGGTTACGTATTACTACATAGCTATGCCTTTCCTCCGCCGTCAAAACTTCAAAACCGCAATAGAGTTATAACTACATACGGTTTTAATAAAATTATGAATAATACGTGGGGGTCGATCGGTTTCTTAGACCATGTCAAATAAGGGGAAATAAATTCCCATCCATTCCACTTAGTCCGGCGCAAATTGAATGTTTGTTTGACTGACAGCACCTTTAGGCAAAAATGCAATGCTTGGATGTGTGTGCCTCTGGACTACCCTCTGTAGACATTCTCAAGGAGCAGAGTACCTGAAAATCGAGATGTCTACCATACTTAGGGAATAATCGCGTTTTTATATAAAGCAGTGTTCGCAGAGTAGGTTCAAATCCCGACCGTAGATCAATGGATCTTTCTCGTACTAACACGTGCTCAGAACGGTGAAGAAAAACATTGCAACGAAGTAGCACCTCCTCTACCTCAGTCATTGTCATAGTGATTTGCTAAACGTTGTCTATCCTGCCAACAAGCTGCTATGGACATTCTTACGGAATGCCTCCTAAGTTCTAATGGAAGGTGGTAGACTTCGCGTGGGAGGCGACAAGCTCGGCAGATTTTATCCCAATGGCGGATTTACCACCAGGCTGAGTAGGCTGGAGCTTAGGGCGGCAAAATCAAAATTAAAAAAAAAAAAAAAAAAATAGGGCGTCTCCGTCAACTTCTTTCAGACATCTACAGAAGTTGACGGAGGTAAGTATTCATAATAATAATCAATGAATGTAAAACATTTTTTTTATTCATACGTTTTTTTTGTAAATACATACATAATATACTTAACACCCAGATACAGAACAAACATCTATGTTTATCACAAAAATATTAGCCCTGGGTGGGGCACGAATCCACGACCTACAGCGCAAAAGGCAGATTTACTACCAACTGAGCTGTGAGGCCATTCAAGTATTGCATTAGTATTGTTACACAAATTCCTCATCTGCTTGGATTGTAGAAAAAGTACCTGGAAAAGAAAATACGATATTACGATCTATTTATTTAACTTCTTAAAATTAACGCTGGAGTAGGTATAGGTACATCAGAAGTAATAAAAGTTGACCTCAAAAAAATTCAGAACAGGTCTGTGATAATTCATCATTATTGAAGATGGTTTGTATGTAAACATCGACCACATAGCTCAATAGACGCATAATGGCTTATTTCTCCAACCAAACAATTCTGTCAAAACGCTGAGGTGTGCGGGTCAGGGGGAGCGGTAAAAATGCATTCTGATTGGCCGGTTCAATGTCACAGCGCGCCATGCGCAAAGCGCGTCGTGACGTGAACCATGCTCGGTGGTTTACACAGGATCTGTAGCCCATAATGTGTTGTCCGACAGTGTTCGCCTTGCATGATGAGTCTAGGCTGCATGGTCGATGGTTATAGAATTTTGAACTTATTGTTCCCTCAGAGACACAACATAAGATGCTTACCAATAATTGTTGACTGTCACATCTCCATAACCTCCTCTCATCAAATTTTCACTATGGCAAGGAGTTGGCACCTAAAAAAAGTAAAACTCATTACATTTACGTCCGTACGTTGTAACCATTACAAAGTAGATGTGTTTTAATTTGTTCATCAGTCCTGTTGAGCTTGTAAGAAACCGTCATTATGAAATCTGGGCGGATTTTATCATCATTTATTACATAAAACTACTATCGTTTATTACATATTACATCATTATTTATTACATATAACTAGATCTATCTATCTAGATTCGAAATTCTTTATTGCACAATACAAGAACATGTACATAGGCAAATGCTAGTTAGTATTTTCTTCCAGCTAACCTTAAAAATTTAATAATTTGTTAAAATACTCACTTGTTAATTATGAAGCGTCAAAACAGGCAGGAGACATCATTAGGAGATCCCCTATACCTACAAGAAATAATAATAAAATGTAATAGTTGTAATAAATAATTCAACCAAAAGTTTTAAGAACTGATAATTCAGTCCTGTTGAGCTTGTAATTAACCGTCATTATGAAATCTGGGCGGATTTTATCATCATTTTTCTTTTTTTATCAGAATAAGCTTAACAAAAAACTTTAAATCTTGTACTCGTTACTGATCTGAGCGCATGGATGTCTGAGTGGTGGTCTACCGTAATTGGGAATTACTATCGTGATCCTATTTTTTAATTTACTAGACATCTCTTTTTTTATAAGTAAAAATGTAGACTAATATAATTTTATATTAGACTTACCATTTGTGTGGCTTTGTGGGCAATAAAAAGTGAATCTAAGCACAGGACATCAGCAACCTGCAAGAAAGAAAAACTATTATTTTTTTGCATTTAAACAGACAACTAGACTATAATTTGCAAGAGAATTCAGTCCTGTTGAGCTTGTTAATAACCGTCATTATGAAATCTGGGCGGATTTTATCATCATAATCTTTTTATTCTAATTTTGTCATAATAACATGGTACATGTGTGTGTGATATTTACCTCGGTGTGACGCATTGTTTGACGCAATTGGGTTTCCACTTGTCTGAAAATAAATAGAAAAAACTATTATTCATTGTTTTCATCTATATATTTTTTTAAGCCTTGAAGTAAAATCAGTTAAATTTAAATGTTTTCCTCACTGTTAAGTCAGAACAGGTCTGTGTTTTTGTCATCATAGTATGTAATTAATATTTTGGCTGGATTGTTTAGACTAGCTATAGTTTTAGAATATTCTTACCTTCAAGAGATATGCTGATGGAATAAATGGAATCTGAAAAAAAGAGTTACCATTTAAAAAATACTGAAAACATAACAAAGCCAATTACAAAATGGGACTAAATTCAAAGCTTTTTTGTTAAACACAGCTAAAATTCAGTCCTAATACATGACAATTGAGACTCACCTTTAGAATTCTTCAATGTGTAATATTCTAACAAAATTAAACAATACCTTTACAATAGAAAAATTATAATTTAAAATTAATTACATGTATAAGTAAAGAACCCCTTCTCCCACTACTCGTTATGATAACAACTCTCGCCAAGGAAAGGATCGTATAATTTCAATATTATTTATTAAATAACGCGTGACGCTACATTTAACAGCCTTGAATCACCCAAAATGGTATAATATTTATAACAGTGCGATGTATATCGACCAGCAATATTACCAAGTTACCAGCACACACAAACTGAGGCGAACTGAATGAGGGTGGTGGTCAAATCAAATTATGTTCAATAAAAAAACAATAGTATAGTGCATGAGGCGCGCTCAATAACGTTACATTTTATATTACAGTATGGATTGCATTAGCTACGGCGTTTACAATTTGTCGAGGTATGAAGCTAGATCGGGCAAACCCTCCTTGAGTCCTTTCCGTTTTCTTGTCTCCTGCGAAGAAATGAAAGAGTATTATTACAATGCGTCCGAATTTTTAAGCTATTGCATAGATTCTATCGCGGGCCTTGAGCGTGGAGACCGAAACTAGAAATTCCGTAACGAAAATAAATTACGACGATTTGCGCATGCGTAATCGCCCCGCAATCTGGTGACTCAAGCCTGCTTAGAGTGATTTTCGCATTCCAGCAAGTTGAGGTCGAGGTCGAGGTCTAGGTGAAGTCGAAGTCAAAGTCAAAGTCAAAGTTTAAGTTGATTTTTTTGAAAGAGTTTTCTTATCGGTCACCACGCTCAAAAAGTTGAATTAATATCAAAGAAAAACAAAGGGAAAAAAAACTGCATAAATAAAATAAAAAATAAATAATTATAATTAAAAAAGCTAATAAAAAATGTTATGCAATAGCTTTACCGCGGCAGTCTCAGAGTGCCACACGCGGTTTCATCTGAGAAGATGACGGTAGTGGTAGTGAAATGTATCGTACGCCGCTTAGCGTACAGTCCCAGGACATAAAGATAGCGGTCCTATGCAGCGTTTAGCGGCGCGCGATTTGGTCTGCGTCACCGCGAGCCGCGCTGTCATCGACAGTCACGTGTAAACATGCGCCCCTCTATAGCGCGGCACGGAGCGGCGACGAACATATTTCAATTCGTTTTAAATATTCATAATAAAATAACCATACATTTAGTTCCAAGACCAGCAACAACTTGAAAATGATAATGATACATGATTTGGTATTTGTCGAGTGTAATCTACCACGCGAAATATCAGGAGCATGCAACAAATAATAACAAAACGAGGACATACCACGACGACAGCGTTAGGCTTGCTGCCTGGCTCGCAAGGGTCACCGGGCAGAACCTGCCAATGGTCGAACACGCATTGCGGGAAGGCCTGGCCTCCAGTGTTGGAGCGCAAGTCAGCTGTGAAGCCGAACGACTCGTTGACGGGCAAGTACGCCTTCACCACGAACATGGGTGTTCCTGTGACTTGCGACTCTTCGAAGACGTGTCCACGACGCCTGTTGAGTACACCGTAGATACCGCCGACGGCCACCTCGGGACACTGGAGAGAGTGAATGCATTATTTATAGTTCAGATCGATTGTTCTTAGTAGATATTACCATCCTCAAACTGCGTTTAAGTATTGGTTGGATTAATCTATTAGGCTTTCTCGAAATCAATACGCAAAAACAGACAAATAACTTCTTGATATTTAATCTTCTTGTACAATCTTGATATATGTAGAAAAAACTATTTTGGAATGTTAGTTCTTATATCCTAGCAAAATTTTCTTTTAAACATTGCCAAAATAACAAAACTGTTGATTTACCACGTCTCGGAAAGGCGGAACTAATGAATACATGCTAGCCCGCTCAGGAAAAACGTGGGGAATTCATGCAGAGTTAGCCGTCGAAAGATAAATTATAATATAATTATGTCTAGAGAATACATAGTGAGATGTGCATTTCTTATTGATCTTGAATTTAGTATTACAGGCGACTTATTCAATAACTCTATTATAACAAGACAGTCAAAAGAGCTTCATGAACATGGTACAAACTTATGATAATGTATATTACATACCTGGATCTCGCAAAGGTAGACAGGCTCCATGAGCCTGGGTTGCGCGGTCAGCAGGGACGCGTACAGTACTCTCCTGGTTGTTGGAATGATTTGACCACCACCTCTGTACAACAAAAAAACAAATCACATTAAATATCTAAAAACAATAATGATAAGTGCATTTTCTGGAATAATAAACGTTCTTGACCGATTATGAATACAATACTACATAAATTCTTAGGGTTTTCGATAAACACTATCGATGATTTTAGGACACAAAAAATACCAGCAACACAAACCTGTGGATAGCGTCAGTGTGCAGGGTAACATCATAGATGTTGAACCTGACTCCTCTCAAGTTCTCTTCCGCCATGACTCCCTCCTTGGCGGCCCATTGGAATCCAGCCACCACGGAGTCCTTGATCTCATTCAGGTACTGCACTCCCTTGGTGCAATCCACCAGGATGTTGGGACCAGTTCCTTCGGGACCGAAGCACCAAACCTTACGGGCCTCAGTGAGGTCGTACTCGTACTTTTCGCTGAGGTAACGCGCACGGGTCTTGAAGTCGTCACGGGGGTTGACTTTGCCCTAGAAAGTAAGGTTGTGTTAGCGATAATGACATTTCGATCAGGCTCGAATCAGGGCTGAAAGGAAAAGAGTGAGAGAGAAAAATTGGTTAGAAACGCGTCAAAAAACACATCAGATAATTCATATTGATAAAATGTATCGTACGACGCGTAGCGTGCAGTCCCGGGACATAAGGATAGCGGTCCTATACAGCGTTTAGCGGCGCGCGAATTGCTCTTCGTCGCCGCGAGCCGCGCTGTCATCGACAGTCACGTGTAAACACGTGCCCATCTATAGCGCGGCACGGAGCGGCTACGAATATTCAATTTCAATTATCTTTTAACATTCTTCAAATTATTGTTAAACATACAACTTTATTCTAGTTTTTATTATTGTTTCAAATGAATAATAAAGAGAACACTGAAGACACCATTTTGAGTCGTTGTTCTTAACAAAATGGCGGACCTTGGCAGTCAAAGCTTAGTTAAAAATGTTTAGTAGTAATAGCTGTACTTACGTCGTCAATATCTTCGGGCAGACCGTCAGGCATAGGCTGGGCCTTCATGAACAGACGGTTGTGCTTGTTGGGCGACTTGGACAGACACATCTGGTCAGACTCTTCGGCGACAGTTTCGCGGTAAGATACCACGGGGTCGGATTTCTTGATTGGAATGCAAGCATGGTCCTCTTCCAAGTCCTAGAAAAAAAACAAAGTCAACTTTAGGAGCTTTTTATTACTCTCTAGCTGATGTCTAAAATGATTGCCAATTAAATCCACTTGAGATTGTAACTAGTACTGTACATACCTTGAGACAGATCTCAAGATGCAGCTCTCCAGCTCCAGCCACAATGTGCTCTCCGGACTCCTCGTTAATGCACTGCACCATAGGATCTGATTTGGCGAGACGCTTAAGTCCTTCTACTAGCTTGGGCAGATCAGCAGGGTTCTTGGGCTCGACAGCCACACGCACAACAGGAGAGACACTGAACTTCATGACCTGGGGACAGAAATCATTATTTTATGATGCTGGCCCATGATGATCACCTTTGTGGGTGGACCTAGAGATAGGTGGTGAAAGAATCAGTTTGATAAAACTATTTAGGATGCTCCTTGGGTATATGCAGCCTTAAAAAAATAACTTAAGTAAGGGCAGCTTGCACAACAACCTAAATGTATTTACATTTGGAAGTTGTCAAGACATATAAATACGTCAAATTATAAAATTGGCTGCTAAACACCTTTAGCTATTGTTGTGCAAGCAGGTCTTAGTATAAAATCAAAGCCTCACCTTCATGTTGTGTGCGTTCTTGAAGGTGGTGATGGTACCGGTCTTGACCAAGAACTGGTCGACACCGACGAGACCGCAGATGTTACCAGAGGGCACATCCTCAATGGCCTCCACGTAACGTCCCATCATGAGGATGGTACGCTGGATGGTTTTCTCGTACAGATCCTAGGCAGAAACATGAAAGGTTAACAAAGACACATAATGATGCAAGCAATAGTTTGTAGCACTTAATATTACAGTTTATAACTAGTGCGTACATTAAAGATTTGTTGCTTATATAATTCAGTAAGTCAAACTACATGAGTTATTAATGTTTCAATCATTTATGGGGTTGCAAACTATAGAAGAATACAACCAATTCCGGAAAGATTTTCTGTAAGTCCTCTTTGACACCCAGATTCTTATTGTGAAAGTAACTAGCAACATTAAGGACTATCTTCTTAAATTAGTTTATTGATTCAGAAAGGAGTAATTGTTTCTCAACAGAAGCACATCCTAATAAACATTGTTAAAAGATTGTGGATAATATGTGGTGGTGGCAAACTTTACAACCAGAGTCTGATGCAAAAAAAACACGTATTCAGCCAGCCCTATTTTTTCCAGAATATTTTACTGATAACGATGCTTACCTCCTTCTTGCCGGGCGTGTAGTTGGGTCCCATGATGCGAGCCTTCTGTCCAGTGATGACCTTGCCGGAGAACACACGTCCGAACGCATAGAAACGACCCTTGTCAGAGGTTGGCACCATTTTACTGATGTACATCATGAGGGGTGCTTCGGGGTCGCAGGTCTGGAAACAAAATAAATATAGTAAAATTTATAGACTTTTTACTAGTTAAGAATCATGTAACAAGAAAACATTTAAAATTTCTTTTTCAACACTTGTATGAAACAACAAAACTAGGAATTAATTTAATACTAGGAAATACAGAGTTTTCATTTTTTTAAATTAACATTTGAAACTTACCTTGATACCCATAGCAGCCTCATCATCATGAGGTCCCTCATACAGCATCTCCATACGGTACTTCTGGGCCACCACGGGGGATGGCAGATGGATGGCAATCATCTGAAGTAAAGCCTCTCCAGCGGGCAGCCAGCTACGCATGACAACCTAAAGAAAACCTTATTGTTAGAGAATTAAGTCCGTTTTACAGTATAGACAAAAATATAAGGAAACCCTCCATTCATATACACAAGTACACAACACATGTCATCAGAAATATAAGCAAACGCGCTTGCGACGTTGCCAGATTTGCGCTATAACAGGCAACGTCACACGACTTCAATTATTGTAAGTAAAATGTATCAATCATTTTTGGGGTCGCAAACTATAAAAGCTTGCAACCAATTCCGGAAAGAAAATCAATGTCAGTCCTCGTTGACACCCAGAAGCCTATGTTAGGCAACCGGCAACACTTGGGACTAGGTATTGTAAGAAAGTAAAGAGGTCATCTGAGATTACTATTACTATTAATCATAACCAATACTGATATGATTTTAGAGTCAAGTTCTTGAACTTATAAACTATAAAAAGACAACTGTAATTCACAGATATTAATAACATTACATCCTCTTCTTACTAATATTATGAATCTGAAAGTTTGTGCCTCATCACGTCCAAATGACCTAACGAATTTTGACGACACTTCGAATATAATATATGTCGGCGCGATGCCGCTTTTAATTAATTAATTAGCTAGTTTAGATTAATTATTAGATTACAAAATTCATCAAATGATTTTGTATTTTCGAACATGTTCTAAAATGGATTCATTGTAGGTAATTAGTTTAAAAATAGAGATGTGTAATGATTTGTTTTGATGCGCAAACCAAATGATTACTCGTGATTAATTTAAGATTGATTTTGTCACATGAGAACCTTTTCTAAAATCATGTTTTGATTTATAAGTCACCAAAAGTATTTTTACTATGTTAGGTTCAGAATCTATCTTGAACTTCCTTTACGGATGAAATATTCGACGGATGTTTCATCCCTAAATGTTTTAACTGAGATAAAATTAAGTTATCTCTTTTAGAAACAGGTTTAAAATTCATAAAGTGAATTTACAATTAAGATTTAGATTTTAAAAACCAATTAATTTTAAACATCGTGATTAATAATTTGTATTGACTTTGCAACGTGGTCCACTTGTTTTGTTGAGTGGGGTAGAACGACATTACTGTTCGAGACACCATTGTAAAAGGTTTAAGTGAAGTGAAAGTGTTCTGATTATATCCTGTGAGTATTTACCTGCTTATTTACTTAGCCTTAAGCCCTATTTACTGGATAAGTTTGGTTTAATAAAGATTTATGTTTAAACTGCTTTGTTATTTGCAATGAGCGATGATAGCAATGAAGAAGGTGACGTCAGCCTATCTGACGTCACTCTTTCTAAAAACCCCGCTGGTCAGACCCCTTCGTTATCAGAAGTGGGATTACCACCCACTTCTCTACCATCTGACTCAAACAATGAAAATAAGAACGCTTCTGTTAACGGAGTACCAGCGGAGTTTTTCACGCAGATGTTGCAAATGATGAAGCACGTATCCGATCGTATCACGAAACAACCTGAGCCTAAAATTAAAATTAGTGACATATTTCTGCCGTCATACGATCCGGACGCGAATATTGGTGTGCGAGAGTGGTGTCAGCATGTGACTACTGCCATGGAAACTTATAATCTTAACGACTACGACATTAGAATGAAAGTGGGTAGTTTACTTAAAGGTCGGGCAAGGTTATGGGTTGACAATTGGCTTGTTTCAACCGCTACCTGGCAGGAACTGCGTGATGTTTTGATAACAACATTTGAACCCGAGAATAGATATTCTCGAGATATTTATCGCTTCAGAGAACACGTTTATGAAAGTACTAAAGATATTGCGCAGTTTTTGTCAGAGGCTTGGGTATTATGGCGGCGCATTACCAAAGATAAACTTTCTGATGATGACGCAGTTGAGGCTGTGATTGGATGTATTGGTGACGAGCGAATGAGAATCGAATTGTTAAATGCCCGTGCCACTTCAGTACCTGAATTAATTTCTGTGGCATCATCGATAAAGCGGGTTAAGCGACCTCATCCTGGTACATCTAGTTCACAGCAGGCCCCAACAAAACGACCTCGGTTCGCTGATAAGTCATCTCTCTTTTGCCAAGTATGCAAGAAGTCTGGCCATGATATTCGCGATTGTAGATACCGTAATAAATCTGAGAACCCTCGGACGCTTACTGAGAACTCTAAACCTGCTTCACAGAATACAGATAAACCAACTTGCACTTTCTGCTCTAAGATTGGTCACACTTATGAAACATGCTACAAGCGTCAGCGTACGATAGTGAACAACGTAAATTGCGTAGGATTTCCTAAACTTAATTCTATTACGGTGACTATTGGTAACTTGAAATTAAAAGCACTTTTTGATAGCGGGGCGGAATGTTCAGTGATGCGCGAATCATTAGCAGAGAAGTTACCTGGAAGACGAATGCATGTTGTCAATTACTTGAAAGGGATAGGTCAATATACTGTGGTTTCACTATCAACACTAACTACGGTTTGTGTTATCGATGACGTAAGTGTAGAGCTTCAGTTTCACGTGGTCCCAGACTACGAAGTAGGTTCAGATATTCTGATAGGTATGAATCTAGTAGATAAAACCAACTTGAGCGTACTGGTGAATTCTCAGGGTGCTACATTGGTTCGGCAACCGGTGGTGTACCACATGCGATCACAATGTGAAAAATTTGACCAAATAGATTGCGATTTAAACAATGACGATCAAATTAATGCATTGAAAATTTTGCTAAACAAATTTGAACATTTATTTGTTCGCGGTTACCCACACACACGTGTCAATACAGGTCAACTTGAAATACGTTTAAAAGATCCTAGCAAGTGTGTTGAGCGTAGACCGTACCGATTAAGCCCGGTTGAACGCGAAAAAGTACGTAACATTATACAAGACTTACTCAAACACAACATCATTCGCGAAAGTCAATCGCCATTTTCAAGCCCAATAATTTTGGTCAAAAAGAAGAACGGTCAAGATCGCATGTGTGTGGACTACCGTGAACTGAACCGGAACACCTTGAGAGATCACTATCCGTTGCCAATAATATCCGATCAAATAGATCAGCTAGCAGGGGGGGTTTATTTCTCCACATTTGACATGGCAGCAGGGTTTCACCAGATACCTATCGCGGAGGGTTCAATTGAGAAAAGTGCCTTCGTTACTCCGGATGGTCTTTACGAATATCTAGCAATGCCCTTTGGCCTTAGTAACGCTGTTTCTGTGTATCAGCGATGCATGAATAGGGCTCTGGCTTCTCTCTTGAACTCTCCGGAGCAGGTTTGTCAGGTTTACGTTGATGACGTGCTCTCAAAATGTACAGAGTTTGCTGAAGGACTTTCTCATATAGAACGAATTCTAATTGCCTTACAAGAGGCTGGCTTTTCGATTAACATTGACAAAACTGCCTTTTTTAAACGCTCCATTGAGTACTTGGGCAACATTGTATCAGACGGACACGTTAGTCCGAGCCCAAGAAAAGTGGAGGCTTTAACTAAGGCACCCATACCGAAAACCGCCAAACAAGTTAGGCAGTTTAACGGCCTCGCCGGGTACTTCAGACGTTTCATTCCTGATTTTTCGCGCGTTATGGTACCCCTTTATGAACTAACAAAGAAAGACGCCAAATGGGAATGGAACGAAAGACACGACGAGGCTCGAAATCGCATTGTACAACATTTGTCTACTGCGCCTACCCTTATGTTATTCCAGGAAAGTTCACCGATCGAGCTCTACACAGACGCAAGCAGCCTCGGCTATGGAGCGGTGCTGGTTCAGACCATCAAGACCCGCCAGCACCCAGTCGCGTACATGAGCCAGCGCACTACGGACGCCGAGAGCCGCTACCACTCGTACGAGCTCGAAACCCTGGCGGTGGTGAGGGCCATAAAACATTTTCGACACTACCTTTACGGTCGAAACTTTAAGGTAATAACCGACTGTAATGCCTTAAAGGCGTCCAAGCATAAAAAGGATTTGCTGCCTCGTATTCACCGGTGGTGGGCTTTTCTGCAGAATTATGATTTTGAGGTAGAGTACAGGAAAGGCGAGAGACTTCAGCACGCCGATTTCTTTAGCAGAAACCCATGCACCGAGATTACAATGAATGTCATTACTAAAGATTCTGAATGGTTGCAAATCGAACAACGACGCGACGATGATCTTCGCCCACTTATCGACAGCATGTCCACCGATAACCCAGCAACAGAGTATGTCGTTGAAAACGGGTTATTGATGAAAATTATCACCAATTCGACACTCGGTAGGCATAAACTACCCATTGTTCCAAAGTCATTCCAGTGGAGTTTGATTAACTCTTATCATACGTCGCTGCAGCATCCTGGATGGGAGAAGACCCTTCAAAAGCTGAGAGAGTCTTACTGGTTTGAGAAGATGAGTACAACTGTCAGACGATTCGTTGAAAATTGCGTTATATGCAGGACCTCTAAAGGACCGTCAGGTCCGGTGCAAGCACAGCTTCATCCGATTCAGAAACCTTCTGCAGCATTTCAAGTCATTCACATGGATATCACAGGAAAGCTTGGTACCAGGAACGCGGATGGACGAGACGAGTACGTCATCGTAGCTATCGACGCATTTACCAAGTACATACTACTCAGTTACTCCAACGACAAAAGTCAAAGTAGCAGCCTCGCAGCACTCAAACGACTGGTTCACCTGTTTGGAACCCCGGTACAGGTCGTGGTGGATGGCGGTCGTGAATTTCTCGGTGAGTTCAAAGTCTATTGTGATCGTTTTGGAGTTAACATACATTCTATAGCGCCAGGAGTAAGCCGAGCAAACGGTCAAGTTGAAAGGGTGATGAGCACATTGAAAAATGCCCTTACAATGATTAAAAACTATGACACTGCAAATTGGCAGACTGCACTGGAAGCCTTACAGCTCGCATTCAACTGCACTCCACATAGAGTAACTGGAGTTGCACCACTCACCCTTCTCACACGACGCCAACACTGCGTACCACCTGAACTTTTACGACTGGTGAACATTGACGATGAGTCTGTTGACTTTGACTTGCTTGAACAGCATGTACAACAGAAAATGACTGCTGCTGCTACATACGACAAGCAAAGGTTTGACAAGCCCAAAGCGAAAATGCATCTGTTTCAAAGAGGCGACTATGTACTTATAAAAAATAATCCCAGAAACCAGACTTCGTTAGACCTCAAATACAGTGAACCGTATGAGATCCACAGAGTACTGGACAATGACCGGTATATGGTGAAACGTGTGACTGGTAGAGGACGTCCACGTAAGGTGGCCCACGACCAGTTACGTCGAGCGCCACAACCAGGAGATCAGGAAACCGTGTCGGCGAGCTTAGATGATGAACCTCGGCAACAAGAAACATCTCGAAGCCCTGATGACGTGTCGACAGATTCCATTCAGCAGACTACATCCCAGCCGGCTGTCGTCGCTGTTGCTTCAAACGAGCCGCAGCTGTTCACGTCTCAAGCTGTCTAGATGTTGGATGCCTAAGTAAACGGTTAGTTCTTTCCGTTTTATTTATACCCTTGACCCAGATTCACTACCAAATAAACTGGTAAGATGAACCTAGAAAACCTAGGAGACATCTTATGTCTGCCTAGATGATCACTAAATAATTTTAACTGTACAAACCATTTACATTCCTTGATTCCCTACCTACTTCAAGATTGTTTTCAGAGCCTCTGGGGACCACGGTCAAAAAAATAATAATAATAATAAGGCCTAGACCCCAGCATCGTCCTTTCTGAAATCCTTTAGAACCTCTGTGGACCACGGCGTACATGACCGCCCAGACCACAGCATCTATAACCTGTGAGCTATCATTCCATTATTTTTAGAGCCTCTGGGGACCACGGTCACAAAAATAAGGCCTAGACCCCAGCATCGTCCTTTTCCAAATCCTTTAGAGCCCCTGTGGACCACGGCGTACAAGACCGCCCAGACCACAGCATCATCCTTGTCTACGAGAAACTGATCATGCATTAATGCGTGGAGCATTTGCATTGACACATACAATAAATAAAAACATGCGGAATGCGTGGAGCATTGGCATTGTACTACCTCGCTCACTTCCTTACGTACAGAATAGCTCTATTTACTTTGAACATTGAACTGTTGAACTACTTTATGGTTACATGTGATAATCACCTAAAAAGTAAACATTACTGACAGCTTGGTTAAAACCTTTCCACCGAGTACATAAACAATAAAGTTTTACTGAGGAGTAAAAACTTACATTGTGTAACAACATTATCTAAAACCAAGTTATCAGCTAGTGTACCCGTGGATGGATGCCTGGCTAAGAAAATTGTTTCTTCTTTCAGAATCGCGACTGGTGCAGAGCACGCACCGTCTCGCAGAATGGCCGTGTCGGCGCGATGCCGCTTTTAATTAATTAATTAGCTAGTTTAGATTAATTATTAGATTACAAAATTCATCAAATGATTTTGTATTTTCGAACATGTTCTAAAATGGATTCATTGTAGGTAATTAGTTTAAAAATAGAGATGTGTAATGATTTGTTTTGATGCGCAAACCAAATGATTACTCGTGATTAATTTAAGATTGATTTTGTCACATGAGAACCTTTTCTAAAATCATGTTTTGATTTATAAGTCACCAAAAGTATTTTTACTATGTTAGGTTCAGAATCTATCTTGAACTTCCTTTACGGATGAAATATTCGACGGATGTTTCATCCCTAAATGTTTTAACTGAGATAAAATTAAGTTATCTCTTTTAGAAACAGGTTTAAAATTCATAAAGTGAATTTACAATTAAGATTTAGATTTTAAAAACCAATTAATTTTAAACATCGTGATTAATAATTTGTATTGACTTTGCAACGTGGTCCACTTGTTTTGTTGAGTGGGGTAGAACGACATTACTGTTCGAGACACCATTGTAAAAGGTTTAAGTGAAGTGAAAGTGTTCTGATTATATCCTGTGAGTATTTACCTGCTTATTTACTTAGCCTTAAGCCCTATTTACTGGATAAGTTTGGTTTAATAAAGATTTATGTTTAAACTGCTTTGTTATTTGCAATGAGCGATGATAGCAATGAAGAAGGTGACGTCAGCCTATCTGACGTCACTCTTTCTAAAAACCCCGCTGGTCAGACCCCTTCGTTATATACGTAGCCCGAAATAACATAAATAGGATACTTTTTATTCAGATACAACGCGAGCGAAGCACCGGGAGGAAGCTAGTGAGTTATTTAAAAAGTAAAACAAAGTTGTAGAGGTACGAGAACGGCAGGCAAATTTCTCGAAATCTTTTGCGTGCTAAAAATTTTGTAATAAGTTCACCTTGAGGAGGGCCTTTCCGTCCTTGTCGGAGTCCTCGTGCTTGAGGGTGACTCCGATTTTCTTGAGCAGACTTTCAATCTCCTCCTTCTTGAAGTTCATGATGGCGTCGAACACCTTGTAGATGGGGTCGAGCACGTACATGCAGAACGAACGCTTGTTGTCGTTGTCCTTCTGCTTGGCCCACTTCTTTGTCTTGGCGTTGAAGAAGTTCTCTCCCCATAGCCTGTGTGGAAAGTTTTTATCCTATATTTGTCTTATTTTTATATTTGTCTTATTTTTATATTTATTTATTTTTAACATGTACAAAACATAAACTTGAACGCTGAAAATGCAGAAGTATAAACTGTGTCTGTATGTACTTTACGGCAGAGAGAAGTTGGCTAAGCAGAGTGAGGCTTGCTGAGGAAGAGATGGAAGTGAAGGAAGAGATCATAAGGCAACAAGTTACTATTCTTGTAAGTGGCTATAGGCGTAAGCCTATACTTCATATTTTTTAAGCCTATACTTCATATTTTTCTATGTAACTGATTTTCATGTAAGTGATATTTATCTTTTTAAGACTAAATGATTTTTGAAACCTAAATGACCCAAAGCTATTTATAGCTTGTCCAATATATCTGTCGAGGAGCCCCAAGCTAATGGGAATTTATGAGAAAAAATAAGGCAGCAACATTTTACTTAATTTACACATGGATTTGCCGTTTTAACTCACGACGGCGGAATTGGATGTAATAAATAATAAAAAATTGGATTAGGAACAGACGTCCTCCATCGCAGACTTTACTTGAAGATGGTGAAATAGGCCCTTAGTAACAAAAATTGTATTTAAAGTAGTAATGTTCGTCCTTTTCTGCCGCCGATCTAAAGCATAGAGCTTGAACCAGTATCAACGGGACGAAATTAATGTACGTCCCGTAAGTCGCCGAATCAAAGCATCAAGGACTTTAATCGGGTGATATGGGACGAATCCTACCTACTCATTGAAAACTTAGTATTTTTTAGAATACGATTTTTTATTCATTGATGAAATTGTAAGCGAAAATTCATTCAATTTGAAATATCCCCCCTAGATAAAGTCGATGTGTATTTCGATTATTTATAAAGTGAAGAAGTAGTTTTTTAAACCTTATTTTAATCTAGCCGCATAGAAATAATGGTAGTATCCCCCACATAACTTTCAGCTAAGGGTGACTGATACTTTCAAATGCCGCAGTATGCAGTGAGTGACGTCATCGCGTGGGTGTGTCACTGCAATTGTACCGCCCTTGTGGCATAATAAATGATCTCACTGGCATCTAATTTTGGGCTAGTATATTTAATCAATATTATTTCAACAAGTTTGTAGTTTATTTGTTTAGTCATATTTAAAACATTATTGTTATAATATAAGCTATGTTTGAACAACTGTTTTCATAACAGTGAATTTAATATTGTTTATTCTTGACGACATTCATCAGCACAATCTTTTTGACGCAAATGCCCGCAAACGCGTAATGGTTTTGACGGTTAGTATTGTTGTAAATTGCGTAACGATTGAATAAAAGTTTGAGCGAGTTCAAATAAAATTACCGCACACACCGTGCAGGTTTCTTATTACGTAATATTTTTTAGAAGGGCATGAGAAGAATTCATAGCTCGAAAACAGCGAAAAATAACAGCATAATTTTCCAGTAATGTAGACGGCCCTAAACACGAGTAGTATTTTCCATAGTAAAAGAAGCTAGAACTCCTGTACAATTCCTGTAAATAAACAAGATTGAAAAGGCATACATAAGAGATGAAAGTGCTAATTACCTGTTCATGAGCTTGACAAGGTCGATCTTAAACTTGTCAGCGTACATCTCGGAGAACTGCTTGAGGGTGAAGGCCCAGCCGTGGAGGCCAGAGCCGAAACCTACGGAACCCTTGCTGGGGTCCACACGGACCTCACCTGTGTAACAAATTATTTGTTTTATAACTAGAAGTTTATTTTTGACCTATACAAATATTACTCTTTTTTTTATGGTAGACCCATTGTGGAGATTACAGAAGTTTTAATAGCATAGGACCTATATTTAAACTTCTGTACCTCCTACAACACCTATGCCATAGGAAGTGTCAAGATCCAATCTCTGCATAGAGTCCAAATTATGAACATTATATACGTCGTTTTAGTGTAATATTTTATTGATCATCCATTTCATGCCTTAGGAAAAGCAATGAAGAAATCGTCATGTCTCAAAACTAAAGCACGTGCCTTTGTTCATAACCCTTTCACTTTAGAGAAAGTAGATCAGAAAGCTGAACTGTCGGTAAAATGGCAGCGAACATTATTTCAGATTTTATCGGAGACTGTAATAGGTTTGACATGTTGTGATAGGAGGGTATGTTTCAATCATTCTTGGGGCCGCAAACTATGAAAATATGTGGCCAATTCCTAAAAGAAATGCTGTAAGTCCTCTTTGACACCCATATTCTTATTCGAAAGCAACTGGCAACATTGAAGACTGTCATTATATTTATAAAAAGTTTTGAAAACTAGACTGATCAAAGAGATTTTTAACTAGGCCAAAAAAAAAAAAAAACAACGGTAGTTATTTACTCAAAACATTACTAATTGAAACTGTTTTCAGATATAGAGAATATTTGCTGATTATGAAGCTCTATTGAATTCTATTATTCTGATATTATGTTATCACAGTATCCATCAGATATGCCTAGTTTGATAGTAATATATTAATATCACAATTTATTTGTTTTATTGGTAATCAGATGCCCTTGCCATTGTTATTTACAACGCGCGATTTTCACGTAGGAATGACATGCAGTTTTGATAAGTCTCAAGCCACATTGCAAACTAATGCTCAAAATTCAAAGTATTATCATGATAACGGAATATTTCCTTTATCTGAAAAGTCAAGAGTTGTTGCAACATTGCTATGTACCTACCCACATACAGAGTTATGCATAAATCTTATGCAATATAGACTTTACTGGAATATTTAAATTCTATTGCATTTTACTATTTAAACACAGTACCTATAAGCTTGATATTATCTTTCACCCTGCATGTTTCACAATTTGGGCCTCCCAATATATAAATAAATATTGGTGGACATTTCACACTCCACCAAAAAAAGCCTTCTACTATGGGAACCAGATAACTGATAGAATACTTGCATACTTTTTTTTTACACCACAGAACAAACATCTATGTTCATCATATAAAAGTTTATCCTGAGTGGGAATCTACCCACAACGCAGAAGGAAAGGCAGAGTTCCTACCAACTGAGCTGTGAGGCAAAAAAAAAATCTATTTATGTAATCACACAAGTTGTACTTACCCATGGGACCACTGTCATCAGAGTAGGTGGCGATGATGACGTTGACGTTCTCAACAATACGCTGGAAAGTCTGGTACAGTTCCTCAGACTCAAGCTGGAGCTCAAGCAGGGCACGGTCCATCTTGTTCATGAACAGGATAGGCTTGATGCGTTCAGCGATGGCTTGACGCAGTACAGTCTCAGTCTGTACGCACACACCTGTGAAACACAAAAACATCAGTACTGCAAGATTATGGTGAAATAATGAATTCAGAGGTTTGTTGGTGTATCAGATGGCCGTTCTTGAAAATCTTCAAAGAATCTCAGATTATAGGTAGTAGAACATTCATCACATAAACAGAATCATATAAGCATTTTGAAGAAGGTTGCATAATTATTGCAAGGATGAATTTTATGCAAATCACAAACCAAAATTAAACTTTGGTTTCAGAGCTTTTTAAAACTAGTACTTTTGACTACCTTATTTAGAAAACTACCCAAGGATCTGAGAGGATGTCTACCATGCTTGAAGAAAGTTTAGATACCACAAACATAGGTATGATGGACAAGTTTCAAACTTTTTTTGATAATTTGTCTTTGTATTTACCAGAGACACAGTCAACAACGACGAGGGCTCCATCAGTGACCCGGAGAGCAGCAGTCACCTCAGATGAGAAGTCAACGTGCCCGGGTGAGTCAATCAAGTTAATCAAGAAACCCTTCTGTCCCTTTTCGCACTGGTCAATGTTGGTGATGAAGACCAGATCCTTCTCTTCCAGTTCAAAGTACATGGAGATAGCACTGGGGAATAAATAAAGGTTGAACACATTGCGTCAGGAAATGTTGTTATATTGTTTGAATTTTGATAAATCAGATGGCCGTTCTTGAAAATCTTCAAGTGATCTCAGAATTTAGGTATAGAACATTCATCATGTTAAAAAGTAGTATTTATGAAAATACTTAGTTTAGATTTTTTTTACTGAAGGTCTACACTGTCTGTATTTTACCTGTGCCCTTTTATTCATTGTAACTCTTTACTATTTCAAATTGTGTGTCGAACTCAACCACAAACCCAAAACCCTCAGAACAATGATTCCTTACTTTGTTAGTTGCTTATTTGTCAATTTTCAGGATTGCACAACAACATGAAAGAAAACCATTATTCCTTACTTTGTTAGTTGCTTATTTGTCAATTTTCAGGATTGCACAACAACATGAAAGAAAACCATTACTGATGTGTGTAAACAAATCATTATCTACATAATCACATCAAATTTCACAATGCTGTATTAGAGGTTAATAGGGGTCAAGTCCAGCTGGCTTATTTCTCATTCATTTTAGACAATATTATTTATTTCATACTAAATAGGTATTTGTAGGTATAGGTACTTAAACTGCTCAATGATAATCATAGATTTTAACGAAATATGCCAGCTGTAACATTTCAAATAGTGGAGAGTTTAGAAGGTACAATGGCCCACAACAAAGGTTATTTCACCATGTGGTGATTTTCAGTTTCCAGTACTCACGTAGACTTGATGGTGATGCATCTGTCCTGCTCATCCTTACGGGTGTCGGTAAATCTCGTCTCGCCTGCACGTGCACCGGCGATGATACCGGCTTTGGACACCAAGGAGTCTGTCAATGTAGACTTGCCGTGGTCAACGTGGGCGATGACAGACATGTTGCGGATATTCCGCTTCTTGTCCATCATCCCACGGATCTCGTCTACGGTAAAATTCACCTGCACAAACCAGAAAACAGCCCGTCAATAATATGCACATCACAACACAGATGGATAACTTCAGATACGCACGTATCATTATTTTAACTATCGCGTATTTCGATAAGGTCGAATAAGGTTTACGGTCTACTCTCCGCAAGTCGGAGGTATTCAGATAGAACACTTTGGAGCACTTTGAAAACGTCATCGGACCACAAAGACCGTCGTGAAGAATGTTGGAGTTTTGAAGTACTTTTGACACTAAATCCGTAAAATACGACCGTGTAACGATAGCACTAATACACCGCAACACTTTCCCGATCACTTTTACGGGTTTACATACTCACCATATTGGATGGTTTTTGATTTCTCTCTTATTATTATAAACTACCATACGCCAACAATGGCGTGCGCTTGAAAAAGGACCCGAATGAGAGCCGGATGTGGCAGTTAACCTCCTGTCAGTCGACATTTCTTCCATAGACAATATTTAGGCAAGGTTGCCAGTTCATAAAAATTACTTATCCAAGGCAACTTTTACACGATCAATTACATTATATTACAAATACATAACGTCAGTATTCTCATGATATATCCATTCAACGTAATACTGAAATACTTCAAGATTTTTTGAAGTTATTATTCATATTCGTATTGATATTAATATTGATAATCTAAATAATACTTTAGAAGGATTTTGAACGAACTACCGATACGGGAATAATCTAGAGTGTGTGTGTATCTTTATCATATTCATTCAATCACTCTGTGTATATGCTTCAAAAGTTAAAAAAAATACCAAAAGATGGCACTGTTACAAACCAAGTTAGTTTTATCAAGTTTATCCTACTCAACACAAGATGGCATTAGCAATTTGAAAAGTCGAAACTTTTTACCTAAATGTGGGAATTTTACTGATTTCCATAGTAAGTTTATTAAAATAAATATTCTGTAATTACAATTAATACTTAGTGATTTAATAAGAATTAGGTTCTGGTAGGCAGGTTAGGTATGTATGTAGTACAATGTATTATGTGAATAGTAACTAGGTAACGATACAAACTTGCATCATCGATAGAAACATTACACCACCAAACGCACACATATAATAGGGGCAAGTAGGGGCAAGGGCAAGTTGGGTGAGGGTGATAGGTCGTTAAAATTAAATGAAAGTGTAAGATAGGGCTAAAATTTTGTTCAGGGATGTCAATCAACACTAATAGTAGGTATTCATCGATATGTTTATTTAATATTTACATAGGAGTTAGGAGCTACTAGTGTAGGTAGGTAGGTGCTTTACCACCGTTTTCTTTTATGCCGAAATAATATTGAATTCTTTTGATAGGGTATCTACCTATATACCTACGTATAGTAAATTCGTAGTAGGTAATCAGTAACAGATAGATAGAAAGTTATTAGATAGAATATTAGATAGAAAGTACCTAAGTAGGTCGGTACTTATTGTTATTGTAGATTTATTTACTTACTAAGTAGGTACCTACTTACCAATTTTATTAATACTATTTTACACAAAATACACAAAAATGTTATAGTGTTCACTTACCTGCCTATAATTATTTCATAAAAAACCACGAATTTCTTCCTGAATTATTATTATTTTGATGACCGCCTGACGACCCTAACTAATGGTTTGGCGAGGGTGTTATACCCTGCTTCAAGGTCATGGGAATATCAACGCAAACATGGATAATTCTGCGAAGCCTACCTACTTATCTACTTATTAATATAGGAATTACGGACTTAGGTAGGTAACTACTGTAGATTATATAATATATAGGTACCTACTTAGGTAGGGATTCAAAAAGAATATGTCGGTACTAAACAGCATCTGCCAATGAGTATTTCTTCAGAGAGATGTCATCATCATCATTTCCTGCCCTTATCCCACTTAAGTGATAAGTGGCACAACATTGTGTACTTCTTCCATTTCCCTCTATCAGCCGTTATCACTCACTCCTGTCTTATACATATCTTTTCATTGGCCTACCTCTACGTCTACATCCATCCACATTAATTCCAGAGGAGATGTCATCCGGGATAGACTAGACGGCCCAAATTCTCACACTAATCATCCTGTGCAATTCCAAGAGCTTTCTGGGCCACTGCAACGTTTAGTGTGAGAATTTGGCCCATCAAATCCAGTTTACTCGGACAAACTCCATTGCTTGTTGATAAGAAAGAAAAAAGCTACGAAAGACCACAATGACTAGGACCAAAGACCATAACGCGGAGAACTTTGTAAGCATTTTATTATGACTTCTTCATTGGTAAAAAAGTAAAAATACCTAGATGCTAGTTCTGTGTCTGGGTGTTATAGTGTAGTGTAGTAAGTGTAGGTAGGTATATAGAGTAATTATCTATCAGTAATCTGGTTTCATGCTTTGCTTATTCGCGGCTTTTTTTCCACCATATTTTGAACTTCCAGATGCAAGTCTTAGGTACCTAGCAGGTATCCTGGTTCTTCGATGGCCACCAGTGCCACTGCCTGGCACGGTTCCAAGCGGCCAATTATCTAAGTAATTTTGCTGTTTTTTTTTGTGAATTAGAAGCACTGTTGCTATCGGCGCGCGGTTGACTCACATAGACTCATTTAGCATTGAGTTTGTTATGTTTTATTAATCTTATATTATTTGCGACCTCAAGTGCGAAGTACGATAACAACCTCCTTGGCTATTATTATTCTACTGGGATGGTAGGTACTAGTAGGTATTATAAATCCGAAAGTTTGTGAGAATTAAAGTCAAAATGTATTTATTTCAATAAAATCACAAGGATCTTATAAAACATGTTAAAAGTTAGTTGAAGCTTCGTTCCTCCCTCGCTCGAGCGAGAAGCCTAGAAGAATTAGGCAACAAAAAACACGGCTGGACTCCGAACATATACCTATTCCAATTTCAATGATCCTCTTCAATGCTGCTCTGCTATGTAGAGTAGACTCTACTCTAGCTACTCTACTCTACTCTAGACTCTACTGAGTAGAGCTCCAGTGTGGTAAATGTTTTGTATGTTCATGGCTCAATAGCGTCCTAGCAACCAACGAGTTTGGTCTTTAGCAACGAATTTATAAAATTAAAAAAATATTAATTTAAGCAAATAAATAAATAAATGAATGAATTTAGAGTCTGCCCGCGACCATGAATTGATAACATACTTAGCTGAAACGTCGAGAAAATAAATTAAAGGTAATAAAGATCCGTGTAAAAATCTATAGTCACCTACATATACATAGCCTAAGTACTGGAATAGCATAAGCTACTTTTAATCCAGGTACCATGCGAGCAAAACCGCTGGCAAAAGCTAGTAAAAATATATAGAAACAAAAAAAAATCAATTTCCAGCAATTGCAGCCGCGAAGTCTTCGGTAGATGTTGGCAAAGTGCCAGAGACCTTGAGTTTTATTGGTAATTTTTCATCGTGTGTGATTCACGTAAATTCGTCTAGATCTATCTATTTGACATTGACAAACTTCTATCATCCCATCCTTCCTTCGCAGCTAACAGCCCCCTTACAAAAAGCTCTATTAAGGCGAGTAATTAATGTGTTTGATGAATGCAGAATAGTTTTTTCTCAATAACTGCAAAACACAGTTTTGTTTTTTATGACAAAGATAACTTAAGGATATAATCTAGATAAATTACAGCAGAAACACGATTGGTGAAACTTTTTTCTCGATGATTTATTTTCCAAAGTTGGCTCTTCAAAAACACTATTTTCGATTTTAATCAAAACTATGAATACCTAAAGAGTTCATTTTTATATAATTCGTTAGATAATCATACTAGCTAAGTAAATTACAGACAGTTTTTTTTCAAGTTTGTTAGTTTTCAAGATAATGCAGTTTTATCACTTTTTCCGTCTCATCCGGGTAGATTCAGCCCATACAAAACGTCAAAAATTTCAAGTATCGCCTTAAAGTAATATTCCTACTCGCGCGGTGCGAAAGTGCCAACACCATACGAATTCGTATTGGTGTTGTCACTAGGTAGGTGACATTTCGGACCGTGGGTTTTGTTTTGATATTACTTTTGAACTACTGGTACACATACACAGCCCCCTTGGGAGTAGGGTGATGATGACAGGATTTTTCCTGACATGTCAGGAGTTTTAACAGTTTTACTTTATTTGAAACTAGCGACCCGCCCGGGCTTCGCACGGATGCAATGCTGATACTAAATTTACTACAGAATGTCTTTATATAAAACGTTTTTTTTTCACAGCTTTTTTTGACCCCTTCTAGTACAATTGCTGATTTTGGGAGTACAATTCGTACAATTCCATAGATTTGTAACTGCATTAAAATTAACCCTTATCCACGGTGGGTCCGGCTGCGTAGTATCACACGATTTCTATGATTCTTTTTTTATGGAATAGTTAATAATGTTAACTTTTTTAATGAGGGATGACTGAGAGTGTTATAAACGTAAGAGTAGACACATATAATCAGAAAGCTTCGAACTGCTAAGCTATCGGGAGTTACACGTGTTATTGTAAGTCAATCATAATAGATAGACATATGCTGTCGTGGAATATTTTTTATATAATTTTAAGGAGAACATTTCCGTCATACATGATTTTTGTGTAACTTTAACCATTAAAGTTGCACACGCGACGGAAGCTTAAAAAATGGAGTAACTTCTCCCGTTTTCCCAACATTTCCCTTTACTGCTCTGCTCCTTTTGATTGTAGCGTGATGAAAAGTATACTATAACCAGCTCAGGAGTATGAAAAATAATTGTACCAAGTTTCGTTAAAATCCGTCGAGTAGTTTTTGTTTCTATAACGGTTATACAGACAGACAGACAGATAGACAAAAATTTTACTGATTGCATTTTTGGCATCAGTATCGATCCCTAATCACCCCCTGATAGTTATTTTGGAAATATATTTCATGTACAGAATTGACCTCTCTACAGATTTATTATAAGTATAGATTGTCAGGAATTTTTAAATAGAAACAGAACTTATTACTTTTTTTTAGACAGGTAGGTCTAGTAGGAATTTCATCATAATCACACAGAATAAATAAGTAGTTAAATTCATCTTTGATCAAATAAAAAATGACAGGAATTTTATTGCTGAGTCAGAGATTTTGTCACGAAGTCACGAAGACATAATTTCGGATCTGGTAACCCTACTCTTGGGAGGGCGATTAAATTGTTTTTAAATAAAAGCACACTAAAACCGTGTTATATTTTTCAACGTCTACTCCACGCTACGTTAAAACTGAGACTGATACTCTGGTTTTAAAAGTGACGCTGTTAGCCACATCGATCCATCAGGAGTATAGATTGGGCCATATTTTGCACGGTCACATACAAAACCTCTGTATTCGAAGAAGTAATGATAAGACAGGACCTCGACCTAACAAGGTGAACGTAGCTACGAAATGAGATGGGATCACGACTGTAATCCCCAAGTACGGGAGATATAATCTCAGATTTCAAGGCGCTTTTATATCCTTGAAGGTGTCTGAAGGAGGTCAGAGGCACGTCCAAACACTATGTGTTTAATAGGAAACTTAGATCCTTGAAGCTATCTGAAGGGGGTAGTCAGAGGCACGTCCAAACATGTTTGGCCGATCTTTGCAGTCGTTTGCATTGCATACGTGACAGGTTGCAAGACCATCGCCCCCATCCGCCTAAGTAGGACAAATCGGTGTCCTTACAAACTTTCATCATGACTTTGTTGACAAACAAATTTTTAACGTGAACAAAATTCTCAATGGGGAGTGATGTGATGAATGAAGACTTTTCCCAGAATGTTGTGTGAGGTTGACATTGTGAACTACCTTCATAAAACTACAAACGAATTTCGACTTTATCTGCTTTTAAATAGAGTGGAAGGTTGAGGTTGAATTGGTTTTCAATTAAAATTGGGACGATTGCCAGTGTTTCGGGAAACGGATTTTAATAAGTACATAAGTAGTTATATACGTAGTAGTATATAGTACGTAGGTAAAACGTAAATAAATAAATGTGATGCAATGAGACGTGGAATATTCTAGAACACGCAGGTTCTCGGAAATCCTCATGTATTCACATTGACATTGTGAAAATAGTGCCAAATAGTGGATATGTTTTCAGAGAATGTGAAAATTTAATGTTTTTCTTTGAAATGTAGACGTTCACTGCTTAACATAGCCTTCCGGTAGATTTCCAATGCGACTGACCTTAAGACCTGTTAACCAATAGCTCCCAGTAACCTTTATCCCACCAAAAACATTCTGTAAAAAACTAGCCAAGTCTCGATGGAGCTGCTTGTTTATCTCTAAAAAGTAATGAAATCTAGACAAAGTCGTGTCAAGTCTGAGGTTCTTTACTGCGATTTCTTTATTATTATAGAATGTTGTGTGACTTGGCCGTTGAACATTCTTTATACGTTTATACAAGACTTTATACAAGTCAATTTTGTTTACACGTAATGTTATATCTGTTGTAACTACCTATGTTTGTTAAGCGAGATAATAGCCAATACAGGTATTGGCAATTGGACGCTAATAGTGTCTTATTTTAGGCTGTTGTTGATCGTGCAACACATGCATTCAGCATTGACAATGCTGACTTCTGCTGTCTTTGGAGCGTCAAATCGACCACCGATCTAACATAAAATAGACGTATTTTTATACTGTTTGTTTCAGGCTCGCCTTTACATAAGTATTATTGAAATACGCAGCTTTATCAAGCCTACAATTGACTGGTTATTGAATCAACGTTTTCTAAGTGGCAATTTTCCATCGTTAATGGGTAGCGGTTCTGGCGACAGATTGGTGCAATGGTGTCATGGAGCACCTGGTTTTATACCCTTGTGTACTCTTCAACGGCCAAGTCACATAATATTCTATAATAATAAAGAAATCGCAGTAAAGAACCTCAGACTTGACACGACTTTGTCTAGATTTCATTACTTTTTAGAGATAAACAAGCAGCTCCATCGAGACTTGGCTAGTTTTTTACAGAATGTTTTTGGTGGGATTTCACTTCTTTTTGTAGAAACGTGGGTGTACAGGTTGCTTGGGTATCAAATAAAACACCTCGAATGATATAACTATCAAACGTGTCCGCTTCGCTCGCAGGCCTCGCTTTGAGTGATCCGATGAACGCTCGGTATTCGTATATTCACTCGGCTAGCCTCGGGAATCGAAGACGTTATCATCACTTTAATATTCCGTATACACTACAGTGGGCTTATTGATTTATTTTATTAGATTTTCTTATTTGACACAGTTTTTTTTTCTTTTTATGAGTAGTTTTTAGGGTTCCGTACCCAAAGGGTAAAATCGGAACCCTATTACTAAGACTTCGCTGTCCGTCTGTCCGTCTGTCCGTCTGTCCGTCTGTCCGTCTGTCCGTCTGTCCGTCTGTCCGTCTGTCCGTCTGTCTGTCACAGGGCTGTATCTCATGAACCATGATAGCTAGACAGTTGAAATTTTCACAGATTATGTATTTCTATTGCTGCTCGAACAACAAATACTAAAAACAGAATAAAATAAATATTTAAGGGGGGCTCCCATACAACAAACTTGATTTTTGCATTCCAGCGCCATCTAGTTTCATTTGATGTTACTACGTATTATAGGTACTTTTCGCGGTCTCATGCGAGCGGTCGCTCGGGGTTTGAGAGGTAAGATGAAAGAGGTTTGCGATTCCGCTGGCAGGTGGCGCTATTTTACCACTATCGGTAAAGTAAGTCGGTAAATAGGTGGTACTTCACATGATCGAATAAAAAGTTTGAAATTGAATTATTGAATTCATGTAGTTAGGTAAATAGGTACCTAGGTAGATATTATTAATTTCCAATTAATTTCGAGTTCGAATCCTGGCCGTGCATCAATGGATATTTCTGTTCGAAAAATGTACCTATATGCGCGTTACACGTGTTTATAACAGTGAAGGAAAACATCGTGAGGAAACCTGTTAGTATTCTTGAAAGCGGCGACGGGATTGCAACCTGTCACGTGTGGAATGCTAACTACGTAGTTAGGTAAATAGGTAGGTTACGAGATATTATGAATTATTTTTTATGTTTCTAGGGTTCCGTATCTAAAGGGTAAAAAACGGGACTACTAAGACACCGCTGTCCGTCTGTCTGTTACCAGGCTGTATCTCGTGAACCGTGATAGCTAGACAGTTGAAATTTTCACAGATAATGTATTTCTCTAAAATCAGCATAAATAAATATTTAAGTGAGACTCCCGTACAACAAACGTGATTTTTTTGCCGTTTTGATAATAGTACGGAACCCTTCGTGCGCGAGTCCGACTCGCACTTGGCCGGTTTTTTATTATAAAATCAAATCGTAAGCGCGTTTAAAATACAGTCAGCGCCATCTAGCGACGGGTGCGGGGGATCACCGCCACTCTTAGTCCAATGCATTATATTTTGATCAAATTTTGAGCGAAATTAATATTTTAGTTTATTTAATTTGTTTATTCAATTTGTGTAATGTTCGAGTAGAATAAAGTTAATCGTTCGACTATTTCTTCTTGTAAACTTGTAAGTATAAGTTAAGTAGGTAGGTATAAAAGCCAGTCTAGTCTTATCCAGAGTTTTCCTTTAATTTTATTGCGTACTAGCAGTCCGCCCCGGCGGCGGCGTCGCACGGATGTAATAATGATATTATAGGTAATTTTTTTACACCTTGGGTTAAATTATCGAATTTTTCATAAGGATCCCTAATAAAACATTTAGTATCGCAGACTTTTTTTGTAGATATTGATGTCCTCTTTAAAACTGTAGTACATCATTTTGCTCTATCGTCAACAATTTCCGCAGAGTACGCGATATAAGGATTTTTTTTGGATTTTTTTCACACGTTGGGTTACATTATCGAAGTTTTCATACGGATCCCTAATAGTTAGACATATGGTATTGCATACTTTTTTGTAGATATTGATGTCCTCTTTAAAACTGTAGTACATTACTTTGCTCTATTGTCAATAATTTCCGCACCAAACGCAATGTAAGGATTTATTTTTTATTTTTTTCACACTTTGGATTACATTATCGATGTTTTCATACGGATCCCTAATATTTTTGAAAATATACTATAGCCTATGTTCATCAGGGATAATGTAGGATTCTAATGGTGAAAGAATTTTTCAAATCGGTCCAGTAGTTGAATATTTTTTGTAAAGGCGGTATGTCGATCTCTAATAGTTTGGTTAGGCTCTTGTGTTTTCTTATCAGGGTCACCAGGTACTCCAGATCTTCGATTATCCTAGTTTTTATGGTTTTCCATTTATGTGGCCATTAAACCCTAACTCTGTACCAAATTTCAGCTTTCTGAGTTTATGGGAAGTACTAGTTCTATTCTGATGATCATGAGTGAGTGAGTGAGTGAGTGAGTGTCTGTCTAAAATGCGAAACTTTGCTTTCGCTTAACTTCGTAACTAAATGACCTACAGACTTGAAATTTTGGATTTTAAGTATGTGATTATGGCTTACTGGATGACGAAAATTTCAGCGTTCTGGTCTTATCCAGAGGTTCTCAAATAGGGGCCTGAAAATGCGGCGAAATGGTTCCAGTAAAGGATGGTACGGCAGTGTTTGCTTCGCGCTCGACTTGGCGGGGGCACTGCCGTGCCCCCAAATCCCACCAAAAACATTCTGTAAAAAACTAGCCAAGTCTCGATGGAGCTGCTTGTTTATCTCTAAAAAGTAATGAAATCTAGACAAAGTCGTGTCAAGTCTGAGGTTCTTTACTGCGATTTCTTTATTATTATAGAATGTTGTGTGACTTGGCCGTTGAACATTCTTTATACGTTAGTGGGTACAAGTCAATTTTGTTTACACGTTATGTTATATCTGTTGTAACTACCTATGTTTGTTAAGCGAGATAATAGCCAATACAGGTATTGGTAATTGGACGCTAGTGTCTTATTTTAGGCTGTTGTTGATCGTGCAACACATGCATTCAGCATTGACAATGCTGACTTCTGCTGTCTTCTTTTTGGAGCGTCAAATCGACCACCGATCTAACATAAAATAGACGTATTTTTTATACTGTTTGTTTCAGGCTCGCCTTTACATAAGTATTATTGAAATACGCAGCTTTATCAAGCCTACAATTGACTGGTTATTGAATCAACGTTTTCTAAGTGGCAATTTTCCATCGTTAATGGGTAGCGGTTCTGGCGACAGATTGGTGCAATGGTGTCATGGAGCACCTGGTTTTGTACCCTTGTGTACTCTTCAACGGCCAAGTCACATAACATTCTATAATAATAAAGAAATCGCAGTAAAGAACCTCAGACTTGACACGACTTTGTCTAGATTTCATTACTTTTTAGAGATAAACAAGCAGCTCCATCGAGACTTGGCTAGTTTTTTACAGAATGTTTTTGGTGGGATTTCACTTCTTTTTGTAGAAACGTGGGCTTATTGATTTATTTTATTAGATTTTCTTATTTGACATAGTTTTTTTTCTTTATATGAGTAGTTTTTTTATTATAAAAACAAATCGTAAGCGCGTTTAAAATACAATCAGCGCCATCTAGCGACGTGTGCGGGTATCACCGCCACTCTTAATCCAATGCATTATATTTTGATCAAATTTTGAGCGAAATTAATATTTTAGTTTATTTAATTTGTTAATTTGTTTATTCAATTTGTGTAATGTTCGAGTAGAATAAAGTTAATCGTTCGACTATTTCTTCTTGTAAACTTGTAAGTATAAGTAAGTATAAAAGCCAGTCTAGTCTTATCCAGAGTTTTCCTTTAATTTTATTGCGTACTAGCAGTTCGCCCCGGCGTCGCACGGATGTAATAATGATAATTATAGGTAATTTTTCTACACCTTGGGTTACATTATCGAATTTTTCATAAGGATCCCTAATAAAACTTTTAGTATCGCAGACTTTTTTTGTAGATATTGATGTCTTATTTAAAACTGTAGTACATCACTTTGCTCTATTGTCAACAATTTCAGCAGCGTACGCGATATAAGGATTTTTTTGTTTTTTTTTTACACGTTAGGTTACATTATCGAAGTTTTCATACGGATCCCTAATAGTTAGACATATAGTATTGCATACTTTTTTGTAGATATTGATGTCTTCTTTAAAACTGTAGTACATTAGTTTGCTCGATTGTCAATAATTTCCGCAACAAACGCAATATAAGGATTTTTTTTTTAATTTTTTCACACTTTGTATTACATTATCGATGTTTTCATACGGATCCCTAACATTTTTGAAAATATACTATAGCCTATGTTCATCAGGGATAAAGTAGGATTCTAATGGTGAAAGAATTTTTCAAATCGGTCCAGTAGTTGAATATATTTTGTAAAGGCGGTATGTCGATCTCTAATAGTTTGGTTAGGCTCTTGTGTTTTCTTATCAGGGTCACCAGGTACTCCAGATCTTCGATTATCCTAGTTTTTATGGTTTTCCCTTTATGTGGCCATTAAACCCTAACTATGTACCAAATTTCAGCTCTCTGAGTTTATGGGAAGTACTAGTTCTATTCTGATGATCATGAGTGAGTGAGTGAGTGAGTGAGTGAGTGAGTGAGTGAGTGTCTGTCTAAAATGCGAAACTTTGCTTTCGCTTAACTTCGTAACTAAATGACCTACAGACTTGAAATTTTGGATTTTAAGTATGTGATTATGGCTTACTGGATGACGAAAATTTCAGCGTTCTGGTCGTATCCAGAGGTTCTCAAATAGGGGCCTGAAAATGCGGCGAAATGGTTCCAGTAAAGGATGGTACGGCAGTGTTTGCTTCGCGCTCGACTTGGCGGGGGCACTGCCGTGCCCCCAAATCAGGTCGTCGTTACATCTAGTGGGGGCATCTAGTTCCGCGCTTGTTAGAAGTTTATTCAATGCAATTTTTTTTAACTCATTTTAACAAGTGTGTACCTCTGAAATGTAAGCATCTTCCAAATAATGCCTCAGACTACCCCCTTTATAAATATCCAAGGATCTGAGCGCCTGGAGATCTGAAGTTGTACCGTACTTGGGAGTTACTTTATCTAAGAAATAGAATCTAAAGAATCGATAGAAATAGAATAAAAATATATTCAGAGCCAATTCAGACTAAAACCTCGATTTGTTAAAGTTGTCTAAAGTTGTCGACTTATTCAGCTTTTCGTATAAGTTGTTCGAGTTTTAAAAACGTAAATAAATGTATTCTATAAAATGCTTCGATCAACAATAGCGACATTGTTGATAATTGATAAAATGCCACAAACATATCGCAGTGACATTTCTTACACACCTACTTAGTAGTAAGTTAGTAAGTAATACGATTTTGTTATGCTTAGCCTGCGACTGTGCCAGCGACAATAAAGATAAGTATGTTAGGTACTAAGGTATCTTGCCTTGTTTGAACAAGGTGACCTCCATTAGTGATAGCCTCTCGTAGTTCGCAGTAAAAGCCGTTTGGCACGAGCATAGATTAGGTGCCTACCCACTATTACATTAGGAGACATAGTAGACACTAAGTGCTTAGATATCACTGTCAGTTGGGGGTAAAACTAGACACCTTCTTACCTGCAGGCTTATTTCGTAAAAATCGATATTCACCAAATTCAAAAATCATTTATTTCTCTAAAATCACTTTGTAACGTCTTAGGAACTAGGTGAAGCTAGGAAGCTACGCCGATTCCTCACGACCAAGCCTAGAAGAATCAGGCAACAAACACGGCTTGGGGTCTATCTTTTTTTTAATGATCCTTTCCTTAATGCTATGTAGAGGTCTAGTGTGGTGCCGATAGAACAAGGTGAATGCTCAAACAAGAATAATAATTAAAAGTACTACCTACTCAAGTACGAACAACAATAAAAAAAAATAACTAAAGAGCTTCAGCACAAATTCAAAAAGCAGCAATCGCTACACTACCATACTACCACACACCTACTGTTTTATTGCCAGAGCTATGAATTTAAACCGAGTTAGAGAATACCACTTTCATAGTAAAGTATTATAGAACCATAGAATTGATTACATAGATCATAAAATAGTTATGTAGGTACTATAAAATAGGTATTCTCTAAAATCGACTGATGTTTAATAGCTCTGTCAAATAGAATTAGCGGATGAATATAGATTTTAGGTAATAAAAATAAATTAGAACTTGTATGTGTAAATAATGCCCCTGTTGATTTATGAAACCAGTCTCATATATCTAGGTGGAAAATTAGAGTTTCTTACAAATAGAGTCAAATCGAAACACGTACGACACCTTCCGGGCCATTTAATAAACTCATTTTACTTATCTACACGTTTTACAATGTAATTAAAACCTATTGAGGAAGATAAACGACTATGGAACTTCTTTAAACTTGCATTATTAATTTCTTCATAAAAAAACCGCGGAAAAAGTTCCTAATTCGGGAAAACACCAAACACGAATTCTAGAACGCCCTTCATGTCTTCTCGATTCAAACATGCCGTACATTTCTATCAACTCAACGAAAAAAGTAAATCAGAACAAAGATATACAAAAAATCCAGTTGCTGCGTAAATCCGCTCGCTTTCCTCTGAAAATAGACAGGACGAGCTGAAAAACTGAAAGTGCTCGCCTTGCAACGGATGATTCACGGGCCGTGGCGCCACACAATTTATGGGCACATCCAAATCGCAATACCTACTATGGGATTAGGATAGACATCAGTCAACTAACTTGTGAATCATTTACGTAGTTATGTCCTACATTTTCTTAGTCTTCTTTATTTTTTTAGGCAAGGCATCATTTGAAATGAAAAAGATTAACAAGAAAAAACTATCACTACTAGTTTTTTTCATGAAAGCCCAAAATTAATACTTTTGAAATACCTATACCTAATTCTTCATTCAACTACCTAACTAAATGATTTATCATATCTATAATATTACTAACTTTCTATCCGTCCAATATTCGCGAATATATTTAATATTTTTGGAGTTTACTCCATAAGAATCGGTTTTTGATATAAGGCGCCCGGTATGAGAAAAATGTGAGGTGTAAAATCTACTGAACGAATGACCTCGATACGTTTTTGGTGCGCAACTTTCTAATTTGGTGTGAGCAGTGCAGCTAGATCGTGGGTAGTGTGTTCCCTTATACTTTATAATGCTTTCTCTCACTCTTACTGATGGCAAAACATCTTATAGTGGGGGTACGCTCTACGCTGGTAAACTGTAAACTCCAGTCGTGCGTCGGAGCTGACACACACAATTTTTTTTTGTATTCCTAATTTTTACTACGAAAAAAATACAAAATTAAATTCTACCTATAAAAAGTGCGTCATTAAAAAAAACCTTATTCGTCCCAAGTCCCAACTCCAAACCAACATTCGTATCTAATATAAAAAAAAACCTACATTACTTACCTACCTACTAATCATTGCTGCCATATAAAAAGGTAAAATCCCCCGACCACCCCGGTAGATATAGGTATGTATGTAAAGTGGGTACCTAAGTAAATTATGTGACATGCCATCAAAACATCGAGGGGTGATGCACAGTTGAAAATAAAATTTGGCAAGTTCACCTCGTGCAAGGTAAACAGTGTGATTCAGAGAATCTATATTTTCAACTTCAACGATCCTTCAAAGCATTGACAGTAGCTAGGTTAAACCTAACCTACTGATAGTACCTAATGGTTAATGAAATGCTAACCAAACCGAGTTGAATAAAATAAGGTAAAAAAGTTATTAGGTAAGTCAGTACGGTTGAATTAAAACTATTACTTTCCCCTGTCCTTTACTCGGACAGAGATCCTTGAATAACAATAAATGAATAAATATACTATATAATATACCTATCTAATATCTACATATAATATAATCAAAAAAAATAAAATACAATCAAAGATAACATAAATTTCCTGTATAAAATAAATAATAACATAGTAAACAAAATAAAATATTACAATGTTAAGAAAAAAGATAAACTAATATGCATGAATATTGTACTAAATTATTATATTATATTATTTAAACAATCATATAGAAAAATTTATCAATCAATACTAATTATACAAAAAAAAAAACATATTGCCATACTATAGCTAAAGCATGTTTAGTAATAAGTTTAGTTTATAGATTATTCAATGGATTAATAAAAGGTTTTATTATTATTATTATTACTTTCCCCTAATTTGACATTCCCATAACTTTGTTATGTTCGATAAAATCAATTACTTGTAACATGTTTCAAGAAGTTTTCATTCAAGCTTGTTTTCATTAAAATCTTGGAACATAATAAATTCAGAAACTCATTTTCCATTGGGCGGTGTTTTCTATCCATATTCCATCACATTTTTCTTATTTCCTGTCCATCAAGTACAGAACCAACTCTTTAATTTTATTTCTTGCTTCTCTGCCTACCAACAATACGTAAGAAAGACATCGTATCCTTAAAATAACCGGCAACAAGACGACTGACGCCAGATGTGTCGTGCGTAAGGAGGATCTAACTAATCCAATCCTTCTAATTCTGTACAGTCCCGTAGCTGAGTAGGTACTTAGATACTTACCTACTTAGATACATGGTGGCGATTCAGTTTTGTCCAAGCTAAAGCTAATATTTAGTAATAAACGATCGCTTATTCCCCTTAAATTTAGTATAATTTAGCCATTTTTTTTCGCATATTTTAATATGTTAAAGATGCGAAAAAAAATAAAAAGTCTAACAAAATTTCACTTTTCAACATCTTTTCACATGCTGACTAAATTTAAGTGAAATTACGTAAAAAATCGTAATTAACTACCTTATGTTTTAGAACTTTCATTTTGAGATAACGCTATTTTAGACTTGAACAAGGAATAAGAACAAACGTATTTAAAAAAAAATTGCTAGTTAGTTTGTGGACACAAGTAGGTAGGTGTGCGCGTTACCAACTCAAAGTACCTAATTTATTATATTACTTATTTTATTATTTATTTATACTTTAATTACACTTATAAAATAAATACAAAAAGGCGGACTTAATGCCGAGGCATTTTCTACCAGCCAACCTAATTGGTAGTGGAAATATGTAGTTGGCAAATAAAAAAAACTTTAAAACTAGGTAATGAAAACATGGAAAAATAATATACTTAATTTTACATTATATTTAAAATAAATACCACAGAAAATATTATTATAATAATGTAAGAATATAGATACATATATAAAATATATAAATATATATATATTTATGTACTTATATCAAATTACTTATATAAAAATTATAAACCTATGTTGTATAAAATAAGTGCAGTTATTAAATGAGTTCTTAAGGGGCTCCCAGTCGCTGATTGCTCTTTTTCGAAACGAAAAAAGAAATACTTCTGAACAAGCCACATCTCCTATTTTTATAAGTATATTACTTCAGGTTCCTACCTAGATTTATATTAAGCTGAAAACATAATAGCAGAAACTTTTCACGATAAAGATATTATTTCAAAATGATACGTTTCAGAATTTATGATCGAAATATTTTATATACATACCTACTATTAAAATCAACTTGTGATTTATTGTTAAAGATAGGTAATATGTAGATCTAGATTTCTATTAGAATAGATTTTTGATAAGTAATTATACATAATTTATATCATTAATTTATTCGAAAAGCTAAGGCGGACCACGCGCCGACGTGTGTTTGTCGTCATTGCAGCGGTCGGTAGGATTATTTATCGAAGTGATTAAAGATGGGTACATCTTTATTCACATATACTATACATTATAAAATAGGAAATGTGCCTTGTTCACAAGTATTTATTTTTTCGTTTCGAACAAAAACAATCGTCGACTGGGAGCGCCTTAAAGTCATGCAGGATAAGTAAAGTACCTACCAGGGTATTGGAAATGTTCGCGGGTCAATTTCTTAAAGCACTCTTTAGAGTTAACTTTTCTTATATCATACGGTAGTTGATTCCACAGTCTGACAGCTTTTACTGAGAAAGAGTTCCCACGGAAAGAGGTTCTGTGCTCAGGGATATCTAGAAGGAGGTTTTCAGATGATCTTAGATGTCTGTCGTGTGTGTCAGACCGGAAATTAAAGCGTTTTGTTTTTAGACTAGTCAAAATTATTGTTGTTAGACTAGTATTTATTAGGATATAGGGATAAGTTAATGATTATTTGATGGACAAATGCAATTATTTTACCTTATATTGTTTAGTGATACCGGTTTCGGTATTTTAAATACCTAATTTAATTATCCTTCCTTATTTTTGCAGCCGAGCGTGTCCGGACGACCGCCCGCAAATCTTTCCATGCTGTTGCCATTTCACTTTACCCTACGCTACACTACACTTCGATTACGGAATTATCAGCCACCCAAACCAACAAACAAATCCCGATTCGATATCCATTAAAATCTGTAGGTATCTATAGTATATGCAAGCCCTAGGTCCATAGACAAAACATACATTAAAAAACACAAAACGTAACAATAAGGTTTCATTCTACTGGCTTTTACCTACGCCTGTGCCCCCTCCCCACCATTAACAGATAATTTTTTTGACTTCTGTAATTCTGTGATTGTATGACAAAAACTACCTCGTAAAATAAATAAATTAAAAAAAAAACAAGTTAATAAATATTCAAGTTAATAATAATAAATGTCAATGTCAAGTTAATAATAATAAATGAAAAAAAAGTTCAAGTTAGAAAAAGGTTTCATTTCACGGGTTTCCCTACGCCCGCCCCCCTCCGCACTATTAACAGATTAATTATTGAATAAAATCCTAGACTGTTCCCTTCCCTTCGACATAGGGTTGCCAGATGGTCGGGATTTGTAGGGATTGTCTCGACGAAGATTTCCAGAGTCCCGACATAATACAAATTGTCTTGACAAATGAGGAGCTCCGGAACAATTGGTGAATTGAATTGGTGTTTTGTTATTTAATAACAAAACACCAATTCAAAATTACGCTATCCAAAAATCACTGAATCGATCGAGTCATGCGCTTTGCTTGACCAATGTGCTTGATAATTATATTAAGGGTTACCAGATGGGTTGATCAAGGACATAGTCGATGGATTGTCGATGCTATAGTTCCATTTTTATAACATTTTGTCCTTGGTGAACCCATCTGGTAACCCTACTTGTGTTACCCCTAACGCCCTGGGGGTATGGGGTGATGGCGTCTGGGCGTCGCGGCGTCGCGGCGCCTGGATGCCGTCCCGACAGCGGGCAACACAAATAAACTACGCATTGACAACGACTGAGGAGTGAGGACGGAACGGAGCGACACTGACGCTGCTTCGTTCTTTAATTAGGTACGGTAGGTCAGTAGGTAGGTTACCTTAAGTGTTATTATAATGCGCTCAGATCCTTGAAGATGTTTAAAGGGGTTAGTCAGAGGCATGACCACATTTTGCAGTAGTTAGCATAGCATGATATATTACCTAGGTATGTATTTACAAAAAGTTTATAAGTATTCTATCAGTTACCTATCTGGTTCCCATACATAAAAAAATACATTATCTGTGAAAATTTCAACTGTCGAGCTATCGCGGTTCATGAGATAGGTACCTACAGCTTGAAGACAGACAGACAGACGGCAGCGGAGTCTTCCGTTTTTACCCTTTGGGTACGGAACCCTAATACTAAGTAGGTGGGAACGCTTAAATTCTCTGATACTTATAACACATGTGTCATTGTTGCGGTGTCAAATGGTAAAATAATTAGGTAACTAATGATTTTGACCATTTCAGGTCTCAATAATTATTGAGTCAATAGTCGGGTTTTTACTTAATAGACAATGGATGATTCATGCTTTTTTAAAATCATTATTACCTATGTTTTTAACTAATTTGCAACATATTAATTCATTTCCGTTGTAAAGGAGCGAGGTGCGAACGATAAATAAAACCGACTAAATGCAAATTGGACTCGCGCACGAAGGGTTTCGTACTATTTAAACGTATTATTAAAAAACGGCAAAAAAATCACGTTTGTTTTATTTTGTTTTTAGTAAGTATTTGCAACAGAATACATCATCTGTGAAAATTTCAACTGTCTAGCTATCACGGTTCA
The DNA here is from genome assembly GCA_912999785.1 of Hydriomena furcata. Classification (NCBI taxonomy): domain Eukaryota; kingdom Metazoa; phylum Arthropoda; class Insecta; order Lepidoptera; family Geometridae; genus Hydriomena; species Hydriomena furcata. Next base: position 12,352,274 of record OU538837.1, read on the forward strand.
TGAGATACAGCCTTATGTTATGACAGAAGAGTCATAGTAGTAGTAGGGTGACAATAAAATAGGTAGGTACATAATATACATATTACATACGAATACATTATATTCGATGATCTACCGTTGATCGCGGTCGCGGGCGGTGTTCATGATTCATGTCTAAATTCCATTACTTTTCACAATTACACAATGGGAATTTGATAGTTAAAACCGATTACGATTACCAGAGAGCCTTATACTATAGTTTCATTATAGTTTGTAAGTTTGTAAGTATGTATGTTTGTGCCTTAATCAGGCTTAAACGACAAAAAGGATTAAGTTGAAAATTTGCTATTGATGAATAAAACATTGACTACTTTAGAATATGAAAATCCTTCTCAAAATTAACTATAACTTTTAACACGGGTGTTTATCACGTAACTAATCACGATAGTTTGAAAAATAATACTCCTCAAAATTAAAAATAAACGCAAAAGGGATGATTTTGGTATAGATGGCGCTGGTGTACAATAAATCTGACATCACAGACTAAAATCATTCAGTATTTTCTATATTATTATTGATATTTGACAAGACAACGTCTGTCTCGGGTCGGCTAGTTAGCTATAACCCCAAGTAACACAAATTGCTGGTTAGTTATTCACATTTGGTAACATTGTGAACTTAAAGCATTATTGTGCACTTATTAAGGTTCCCTCGTGATCTTACAGCTGAATAAACAGCTATAGTCTGTACAGTGGCAGTTTAATAGTAGAAAGGTGTCCTATTGGAACACTGCTATGCAGCTATTATTTTCTGGCACCATATAAGCATTTAAGTAGAGTAAAGTAACGTTTATTGCTGTATTATGGAATTCGTTTACACCACTATACGGTTACATTTCAAGAGAGTCGCTGTGAACATCTATAACGGCTAAAGCGTTACATTGGTGTATGTTTAGAGTGTTGTAATGCGTATAGATGCGTATAGGTACACACTAATCTGCCTATATAACTTTCCTACTCATTGCTGTCTAACGGATCACGTGTGGCACTCTGTACAGCTAATAGAGTTAAATTAGAATGAAAGTGGTTCACAATAAGTAATAAAACTTCCACCATTTTGTATTTTTTTCACATTTTTATCTACTATCTAATTTGATTATTTAGAATCATTTTCACACCAAACGAAACCTAGACACGTTGATTTAAAGTCCTTATAGAAGTTAAAACTGTAATAAAACTATATTATATATTGTATCAAAAAACTACTTTTAATTTTTTTCTCACTGCATAAATTTCTTATTTGTTTCAACCCTAAAAATGCATTTATTTCGGGGCGCATAAAAATTTTGTACTTCAAATAGATAGAATATTATCGGCAAAATTGCATTGCCATCAATATTTTACATATACACACTCAATAACAACAAAAATAAGTATTTACAATAGTGTGTCATGGCGAATTACACAATAACCACAACATTCCATTAAAACACGCGAATCTGCAAAGATAAAAACAAACTAACAAAATGGCGTGTGTAAATTTTAACAGCTGTTGCCAAAATGGCATCATTGTGTACTATATTAGCACTATTTGTGAACTAATATAGTTATAACAGTGTAAATGGGTCTCCTTTTACAGCTTTTGTCTGTTTAACAGGTAACAACTACCTTCTTAAACTGCTTGCATGGTCTCTTGTAACACTTAATTACCCTTATAACTCTATTTTAAAGTTATACTTATACCATTCAACAGGTTATGTGAACTAAAGGTTCACAAATTTGTGCCCATTTAAGCAGCTTAACAGCTGAATAGCCAGCTATAACTCTATTAAAGAGCAGGCTTGTACAGACTATAGTAGCGATGTGAACCGCGAGACAGCTGTTAAACAGCAATTTTGTGTTACTTGGGACCTCATTAGTTACATCCGTGCGACGCTGATGGGGCGGACTGCTAGTGAGAAATAATATCATTAAAAGGATTTTACTTTAAAATCTCCACTCCACAATGGGAAATAAACCAGTCGAGCTACATGCGAATCCTCACGTAGCTTATTGTACGCACTTTATGAAGAATTTTAAGCACCTACTTAGCTATACCTACAGCATAATGATGGATCATGCATGTCAATATATTAATCGCTCTTACATTACCGACTGACTGACAATTAATGCACAGCCTAGTCCTAGAAGCATTAAACTTGAAGGTTATCCTTATTTTTAACCGACTTCAAAAAACGGAGGAGGTTATCAATTCAATTGTATTTTTGTTTGTTACCTCAGAACTTTCGACTGGGTGAACCGATTTTGATAATTAATTATTTTTTATTTATTGAAAGCCAGCTTGATTCCTGTGTTAGTCCATTTTGAGCAAAAAATACGGGTAGAATAAAATAGAATGAAATTTTGTATTGGACTTATTCAATTCAATTTATAACAAGATGCATGAAGTCGCTTTTGTTTTTAATTTTTTAATCGTTATTATTATGGTGTACCTACTCGTACCAAAAAGTGCACTAAGACAGGAATCTTTGAAACTCAAACCCTAGAGGGTGCAGCGGGGGTTGAAGTTGCAAAATAAATTTATGTGAACAGTCTCGAGTTTTACCAGTCTTTAAAATCCTACTAATATTTTAGAATGAAAACTTTTTTTTGGTTGTTTACGACTCAAGCACGTTCAAACGACCAATCAAATTTAAATGTATCTTAGAATAATACATAGCTTATGTTATGGAATAGACTTTAAGCATATTTGAATACAGGTACAATATAAGTGTAGCCGTTGGCAAAATCTAGTTATTAATAAAAGCCGAGCATTCAAAGCACTAATGATTAGGAATTTACCTTATACCATTCGCTGTACATCTTCCTGCTACTAAATAGGTAATACATAACTAAAACTAATTCAACAAAATATTATGAATGCTATTGAATAATAAATTAAGGGAAAACATAAGTTCACAATTTTTTTTTTGGTTACCGACTCCATCTTCTGATTTTATAACTAAGCTACAGGAAAATGTGAAGACTTCTAATAAAATAATTCGCCTTTTTATAAATGCCACCTAAATATTTTAATGAAAGCGTCAAATAAAGAACAACATTGTTACCTGTCCCACTGATTATTATCTACTTAATTTATTAGCTCAGCCACGGATTTTACGAGATTGATTGTAGCTGACTTAGTTAATCAGAGGACAATAAAGTTTTTAAGAGGAGAATAATGCTATATAGATGGCAGTTTAATTACTAACTATAAAATAATAACTAAGAATAAATACTCCTGATCGTATTTTTTTTTCAAATATTTTATTATATTAATATAAAAGGTAAGTATTTATTGCAATAGGATCACTCTGAAACTTCTGACGTCATATGAACTAAGTGTAACTAAGCTACGTGTATTCCTCGCGACCAAGTTTAGAAAAATCAGGCAACAAACATAGCTAAACCTCGTATTCAAGAACGACACTATGAGAACACGCACCCACATTGGACGAAATCTTTTTTCATAAACATCACTTTATGTGTTGGGCGGCACTATGGCGCACGCTACCGTGCCTTTAGAGCTCAACTTTGGCTATGCACTATGCAGTGTCGCACAACACATAAAGCGATTTTTATGAAAAAAGATTTCGTCCACTTTGGGTGCGTGTTCTCATAGTGTCGTTCTCGAGGGTTAGTATTCTAATGAGTTAGAGTAACTTAAACCGAGGTCACACTGTGGCCATACCTAAAGATAAATCAGTTGCTCTGTATTCAGTAGGTAGGTACCTATTATGCTATCATGTCATGACAGACCGCCAATATTTTGTATTCAGTTAGACGCTTCGTCAATAACAATACACATTTTATTGCACAAGGAAAAACCCGTCCACGTCCGCCATTATTGAAAGGACTAACTCCCCCTCTTCCTTGCATCGAAATTGAAGGCGACTTTAGAGATTTTGAGGTCTTGTTATAGTGGATGTTGCTTGCCAAACGGTCGGTGAAAGTAGCATGCTAGTTTCGGAATTATTGTAAGAAATCATTTTGCTTGAAACCTTTTGTCGATCAACTCATAAAACCAACATTTAGGGTGAGTTTACACATTCGCAGGAGCAAACCAATAACAGCGCTCAAATATTCGAGTTTAGAAATATCGAGCGCTGTGTTTGGTCCGCTCCGCGCAGCTTAGCGCAGCTCAGCACATTTCCGCGAAGGTGCAAACTCACCCTAAGCAAAATACCGGAACTCATTATTTTACAATTCAATTTCTGTTTGACAAGCTCATGACTCGTCTTGACATTTACGTAATGCAAGATTTCCAAGTAGAATAAAGCATAAGTAAAATCCTGAATTTATTGGTTGGTTCATTTTACTCGAACATTTCAACACATCAAAGCCATAGGAAGAAGAAACTAATAATAATACACGAATAATCGCAGTTGTCTACCCACATACTACAATGTATTGTGATTAGGGTTACCAAACGAACGTATTTGTCCGGAATTGTAGTACATACATAACCTCTAAATTAGGACTTCCTTATGTTTTTTATTTGTAAACATATTCTTATTACAAATATATAGGTACATATATTATATATTAACACCCAGACACATAACAAACATCTATATTCATCACACAAACGTTTATCCTGGGTGGGAATCGAACCCAGTTATCTAGCTAGACTTATTAGCGCCAGAGATAATGTTATTCAAAGTAATCTTACGATTTTATGTTCAATCGAATAGCTAGCAACCCTTGAGTGAGTTTACTACACAATTCTGAGAAGCAATAAGTAGTTCGTAAGGTCAGCCAACAAGGCTCCAGCTTCAGACATCGGTCAAGGCAATCCACACACGTTAACATAATCACAGGCAAAGTAAACAGTAATGATGATCTTAACATTGAGCTGTCAAATTGTAGGTAAATGAGGATTAGGACGGTGCGGAAATGCTTTTAATAAGTATTTGTTCCGAGTTCCCAGTTCCCATCCATGCCATATAATAAAACATAATCATGCGAAAGTAACTCGGTCTGTCTGTCTGTGACCTGTGACGTTTATACGGCCAAACCGCTGAACCGATTTGTCATGAAAAAAGTCTTAGGATGAACATAGGCTAAATTTTTTTCAAAAAATATTTTATTTTTCAATAATTCCAATATCTATACTTATAATAAATCTGTAGAGAGGTCAATTCTGTACATGAAATATATTTCCAAAATAACTAACAGGGGGTGATTAGGGATCAATACTGATGCCAAAAATGCAATCAGTAAAATTTTTGTCTGTCTGTCTGTCTGTCTGTATAACCGTTATAGAAACAAAAACTACTCGACGGATTTTAACGAAACTTGGTACAATTATTTTTCATACTCCTGAGCTGGTTATAGTATACTTTTTATTACGCTACAATCAATAGGAGCAGAGCAGTGAAGGGAAATGTTGGGAAAACGGGAGAAGTTACTCCATTTCTTAAGCTTCCGTCGCGTGTGCAACCTTAATGGTTAAAGCTACATAGAAATCGTGTATGACGGAAATGTTCTCCTTAAAATTATATAAAAAATATCTCATGACAGCATATTATTATGTCTATCTTTTATGGTTGACTTACAATAACACGTGTAACTCCCGATAGCTTAGCAGTTCGAAGCTTTCTGATTATATTTGTCTACTCTTACGTTTATAACACTCTCAGTCATCCCTAATTAAAAACGCGAACGCACAGGTAGGAGGCTTGCTTGGCACCTAGAGGCTAGCGAGTCACCTAGCGAGTAGCTTCGTAAAACGAACATTCTCGAACGTTCGCGACCGGCCTAGCAGCTAGGCTTCAAACGCGCAGTTCGGCCGGTCGCGAACGTTCGAGAAAAAAAAGAAATCATCAATAATTGTCTAATGACAAAAAAGCTGTGAAAGAAAAACGTTTTATATAAAGACATTCTGTAGTATATTTAGTATCAGCATTGCACCCGTGCGAAGCCCGGGCGGGTCGCTAGTTTTACAATAAAGTTCGCAAAATGATTATATATCAATATTATAATTTTACATAAGTACCTACTTTAAAAAACTACCCGGTTAGATATTAGTTTATTATTATTACCACTTACATCTATTTAAAATGATTAACCAACAATAGTAGGTTGTAGGTTGTACTAAGTAGGTGTGTCAATATTTAAATTTAAAATTATTCTAAGAGTACTTAGTCAAAAAATAATATCACTTATTATAAAATATCAAATTAAAAAATAATAAATTACACAACATTAAATAATTATATGTCTTAAACTTACTAATGATTAGCTAATAAGATTTATAAATACGCAGTACCGTACCCAAATTCTGTTGTTTTAAATTTTTTTTAATTATTATTTTTACGTCACTACAACATTCCTGCTGTCACAACGGTGGCCATTGCCGTTTAGTGGAATGCACTTTTGTTTTTTTTTCTAGTGATTTATTGACTTGAGAAGGAACGCATTCGACCTACAGCCTACAGTTGAGGAATGTATCGTGTTGCACAAAGGAGTTTGAATCACATTGGTTGGGATTTTAAGATACATTTTAAAGTATATATTGAATAACTTAATGGTTTTTTTGTGATCCCTAAAATGTTAATACGACACTTGATATTTTGACGTCTAAGTTTTGATGGTTTCATTGATAATAGCAGAGTTTTACCTACCATTAAAACTCTTATTGTGTCCGGAGCCTTATTCGAAGCCTTGTAAACATATTTTGAGATAGTCCTTCCGTTTCCGGCCGTATTTATGGTTTAGTCGTTGTAGTTCCGGTATAAGAATTATAGGGGGCGCTACTTCCGTCCGCCATGTTCACCAGTTTGTGCAAGTGCATTTTATCCTCATTGCGGTCTCAAAATTACTAGTAAATACCTATATTAAATAAAAACACCAGGCAGAACTGACTGTAAGGCTTCGAATAAGGCTCCGGACACAATAAGAGTTTTAATGGTAGGTAAAACTCTGCTATTGTGTCCTCCGCCGTTATTCGAAGCCTTGTAAACATATTTTGAGACAGTGTTTGTTCTCGCCTGGTGAACAGGGCGCCAATGTGATTAAATATTAATTATTAACTGATTTACATTATTATTCATACATAATTGCTTACATAATAATTATCTTTACTATACCTACTTATTAATCATTTCCAGTTACAATCAATCTCTACTAATGAAACTAAAGCACATTTATTATTTATAATCTATAATCAACTTTCTATAGGTACTGTACTTAAATACATATAACTCACCATTTTATTATAACTGTTTTACCTATTTATTGTACTGGTTCAAAAAATGCCCCCAAAGAGGTACTTAATGAAGTATTACTAGGCCTAGATCCAACTTCTTTTCTATAAAATTTTATAAAAGTATTTTCTGACCTCCAATTAGCCCTTGCCATGATCTTATCGACTGGTTCTCTGTCGAGCCAACCCCTTGAAGCTACAGCTGACCTGACACTCCCAGGGGTTGCATCGACACCAGCATCTTTCAAAACAGATTTAACCCATCCTGCAATAATAGTTCTCGAAGCAGCTTTAGCTGTACCACGAGCAGTCACAAACAGATTTTGAATATTAGCTTCCTCTCTTCTATTATTTCCTAATGAAAGTAACTTTTTAACCCACAGAACAGGATCTAGATTTGGATTTTCTACATTTGAAAATAATTTCCAACCCGATTGAATGTATGATTCAGAGTCTGTTTTAGAACCATATATGGGCCAAAGTATCACAGAGCCATCTTCAACGTTGATAACAAACAAACTTTCAGAAATGCTTAAAAGTGTAAGGTCATGTACTCTACGCCCTGAGCAGAGTAACAAGAGGATAGCGCAACGTCGTGAAACTTCGTATAAACTTTCAGAATTTACAACATTATTTGATAACCAGGAAATCAAACTACCTGTGTCCCAGACACTCTGATCTGGCCGTACTCGTATTTTGGAATTTGAAATAGACTTTAAGATTTGCTTTACTAACACGTTTGAGCTAAGACGAGAGCTATCCTCTGCTGCACAAAGTGTAGAGACAACGGATTTGTGAACTAAAATCGTTCTATATGCTAAACCTTCTTTCAAATGTAGATCAGCCAAAAACCTTGCTAGTTCAGAGCCGGTAGGATTTGTGGCGAGGACTGCAGACTCTCTGCACCACTTAACCCATCGCTGCCATGCTGGTTTATAAGTGTTTAGAGTGGACTTTCGCCACCCTGCTCGTAATAAAGTTTTTTGTTGTTTTGACCAAGATTCTAGAGCCCGAGACCACCCCCACATTTCCAAACCTCTAGCGTTAGATCCTGCACCTTCGGTGGAGGCCGACCTGTTGACAGATCTATTAGAACGGTCTCTAACTGACGAATTGTGAATGGTGCTGCTTTCGCTCGTGCTTTGAGATCTGCTCTCCAAAACGCCTGAGGCCACCTTGGTGCTATTACTAAATACGTACCTTTTGCTCGATTGAGGTGCATAAGAACTCTCGGTATTAGATTCGGAGGTGGAAACACCCAAGCTAGCTCGAACTCCCACTCCCAAGCGAACGCGTTGTGTCTCCACGCTGCTGGATCTCTCTGATCTAGACTGACATACCTTGGTACCACGTGGGCTCGAGAAGATGCGAACAGATCTACTTCCGGGATACCCCATTTCGAGAACACTACTTTCGTCAACGAGGGAATTAGGTGCCACTCTGGGACTATGGATTTCCGAGAAAGACGATCTGCTACACTGTTGTACCTGCCTGGAATGTGATGTGCTACAACATGAATATCGAAGCGATCCAGTATTTCGTAAATCTGATAGGTCAGATTCATCAGTGCGGTCGATCGACTTCCTCCCTCGTTCCTCAGATACGCTACGACGGATTTGTTGTCGCACTGCAACAGCACCGATGAATGACTCAGAAAAGGACCGAATCGGGACAAACATTTCAGAATAGTCAACATCTCTTTGTAATTCGAATGAAACAACCCTTCTTCGTCCGACCAGTCGCCCCCCATTTGTATTCCGTTCAACTCTGCTCCCCAACCGGAGTCGGCCGCATCTGTCGTCAAGAAATGCGTCAAAAGTGGAGGATGAAGCCTGGATGACCTCTGGCAATTTATCATCCACCACTCGAGCTCCTCGATAGTTCGAATCGGAAGAGGATACGGAGTCTCTGGATACTTTTGGAGCAGACTGTTGCAATGAGTCAACAAAAAACGAAATTTTAGACGACCCTGCGGAATGACCAGACGAGCAAAGTTGAGACTCCCTACAATACTCTGCACTTCTTTGAGGGCAGCCTTTTTTCGTTTTAGTAACTTCGCTATAGTCCCCTGCAGACCTAGAATTTTCTTGTCTGGGAGATACTTTTTGTTTCGCCACGTGTCCCACACTAGACCTAAGTACTCTAGCGACTTTTGCGGAGTGAGAACAGATTTTGTGGGGTTCACCTTCCAACCTAACTCTTGCATAGTTTTGAGGACCGTTCTTGTTTGACTTACCAGTTTTGACCTGTCTTGGCAAACAATTAAAAAAATCGTCTAGAAAAACAGCTATTCGAATTCCCTGCTCTCGGAGGACTTCTGCCGTCCAGTTCGACAGGGCGGCAAAAATTTTTGGACTTGTTGCAAGACCAAATGGTAAACAAGTCATTTGTAATAACTGACCTTTGTAAATGAGTCTGAGGAAGCAGCGGTGACTCTGAGATACTGGAACGTGATAATAGGCTTGGGTTAAGTCTACTTTTACCATCCAATCGTTCGGCTGTAGGAAGTCCGGAATACGATGGACCGAGATCAATCTGAATTTTGTTACCTTGACAAACTGGTTTAACCTTTTTAGATTGAAAATAGGCCGCATGGAACCATCGCTTTTGGGAGTCAGAAATAGGGTTGATAGAAAGCTGGGCGTTTCGGGGGCACACTCTAGGATATTTTCCACTAGCATGCTGTTTACAATCTGGTCCATTTGAGGAGATGGAGCAGTCTGGTAACGTGAGCTTATAAACCGAGGTAAGACCAACGGTGGTTTGCTTTGGAATGGAATTTTGTAACCCGATATTACTTGCAACAGAGGTATGGGTGCACCTCTTATTTTCCAAGAATTTATAAAAAACTTTAGCCTGCCCCCCCGAAACACCCGCATCGAGTCAATATTTCCTATCTCCTTTACCTTTGCCACGCGTGGCACTGTGCTGGCTGTACTGCCCCTGTCGACCGAAAGGTTTCCTAGCATTTGCCGAGGTTTGCTGACGTGAGGCAAATGATTGTGATCTAAACTGTGGCCGAAAGGGCCGTTCATTATTGCCATAGGCTGGAAAATCGTAATTATAAGCATATGGGTAGAAAGGCCGCATCGTTTGAGGTGGCGGATACCTATTTACGTTAAGCGGTGCCATGAAGCGACCGGCTTGATAATACCCGCTAGGTCCAGGTTGCGCAGCCTGGGACCCAGATGTAACTCTCTTCTCTTGCGCAGAGAAGGAGGTTTTTGGAATAGAAAAGATTTTACTGAATCCCCCGTTATTTTTTAAAAACTCTACAAACGGTTCCCTATCAAACAAATACTCGCATGAAGGGGGTATCTTTTTTAAACTAGCTTTCAAAAACTTATCTTTTATCTGACTTATAAATGCGTCACGTCTCTGTTCAATAATATCGGCCCTGCGGCCACATACTAACTGCAAGCAATCAAGAGAGATTTTTTGAAAATCCCCAGAGAAAATTTCTTTAATTTTAGAAATCATAGATTCGTTATCTATGATTTCTGCGTCTTGTGTCCATTTGAGCAAATCAGACACGCCTTTCTTCAACGCATCGCTTTGCATAATGACCGCCCGAGTGATAGCACCCAAAGATTTATCAGTTGCAGATAAGCTGCTAGATTTTTCAATTTGTTTAATTTCGTCATTTGCCTCTAGGTCAACAAACCCCGGTCGTGCATTGTAAGATTTTTGGATTTCAGAATATCGGACATTCGTCCAATTTTCCGATTTAAAATGCTGCAATGAACTCAACAATTTTAAATGCTCAGGAGAGGCATTTGCAACAGTTGGTTCTTTTAAATTCGTGGCTAATTCAAAGTCAAATTTGAGGGTAGACTCGGCAGACTCCTCATTTAGGGCCGACTCGGCGGGCTCCTCAACATGCACAACATTATGGTCGGTAGGATGCCAATAACTCGAATGAGGGTAGGCACTCCAAGATAGAAAATTTTGAATCTCACTTACTTGTTTGGTAAGGCGTTCCAACACCTTACCTTCCCTGCGTGATTTTTTGGGCTCGTGTCCAGGTACAGAAACGTTGCACTTACGTTTGCGCCTTCGTTTATCCACACCATTACCGCCATCACCGCTATCACTTGATTGCGACGATGAGGCGTAAACCCGATCACGCTCATCACTACTATTGTTCGACATTATAAATAACTCAGAACTACACTTTATATTTTTAACGAACGCTAACAGCGTTTAACTATTTTTTATTTTAACGACTAAGTATATTTTTAAATAATCGCGTACAGCGTCACGTCTTTACGGCACGAAAATCAGGACGCCAATGAGGATAAAATGCACTTGCACAAACTGGTGAACATGGCGGACGGAAGTAGCGCCCCCTATAATTCTTATACCGGAACTACAACGACTAAACCATAAATACGGCCGGAAACGGAAGGACTATCTCAAAATATGTTTACAAGGCTTCGAATAACGGCGGAGGACACAATGATTTATTCGATTCGATTAGTGGTCTTTTTTGGATTCCGTACCCAAAGGGAAAAACGGGACGCTATTACTATTACTAAGAATCCGCTGCCCGTCTGTCTGTCTGTCACAAGGCTGTATCTCATGAACAGTGATAGCTAGACAGTTGAAATTTTCACAGATGATGTATTTCCGTTGCCGCTACATACTTCTACTACTTAACACCAGATACATAAAAACAGAATAAATAAATATTCAAGTAAAGGGCTCCCATACAACAAACGTGATTTTTATGCCGTTCTTTATAGATAATGGTACGGAACCATTCGTGCGCGAGTCTGACTCAAACTTGGCCGGTTTTTTTCTCATATCTTTTGTTTTTACGATAAGTATAGTAAAATATATTAAGATGTGTGTATTACTATTAGCACATATAAGTATAAGTACCAACTGAACTTGTTTTTCAAATTAGGTTCGATTTTTAACGGGAGTGACATAGTCAATATATGACAAAACTCCTACTTATTTAATTAATAAAGATTAAAAAAAAAAAAAAAAAAAAAAAAAAAAAACTACTAGCCTACCCACATCAACATTGCCCTGTCAACATTTCAATAATCATATAAAAAAGCAGTTTTTCGAATTTTATATTTTTCAGACATTTTTGGTAGAATGCGTATCATGCAGTTGCCAAAACTGATGTCAGATTTGTTTGTACACCAGCGCCATCTATACCCTAATCGTCCCTTTTGCGTTTTTTTTTATCATAGAGAATTGTTTTTCGAATTAAGAGTTATTTTTTTATTCTGATTTTTTATTAAATCTCTTCTGAATCCGTTTTATCGTTTGAAGGCACAAACATACAAACATATTCACAAACATTCGCATTTATAATATAGTTACTTATCCAACTAAGTAGGTACTTATTATTACAGCGCATCACGTGCGAAGGCATGTAGGCAACCTAGATGCTTTATCAGAAGCACTAGGTACCTAGGACTTGGGCACAGGAAGCCGGTATTTATAAAGCAAACACTGATTCATATCACTCTGGTTGGTTGTAAGTGATTAGGTACCTATCTAGACATATGTTTGTTATATGTGTCTGGGTGATAGTATGTATTTTATGATTTTTTTCCCTACCTGCCATCTCGAGAAGGCGCTTACATACTAGGGTCTCTCCGTATGGGGGACAAAGGCTTTGTTTTCCTATTTTTTATTTAAGTAATATCTGTTTTCTCTTCTGTCCTGATTCGAGTCTTTCGTTTCCTATTCTATTTTTCTATTCATACTTGTTTTTGATACATACTTATTTCCTATACATCTTGTCTATTTATTTTCCTCTCATTATCTCGTTCCTTCTATCTAGTTTTCCAGTTTTATTCCATTCTATCTGTTCTACTTTCTCCTACTTGGGATCTATCGTAGGGGGTAAGTTAGCTTTATTTAATTTTTCTTCTTCTTACTTTCTAACATTGTTTATCTTATTTGCTAGTTAATTTTTATACACTTTGCTATTCTTATTTACTAATTCATATCTTTTCTCTATAAATCTTTCTTTCTTATTTCTTAAACTTATTTACTAGACAATGTTTATTACTAAACTATATTGTATTATCTAAAGTTGCTTATTTCTATTTTACATACCTTTATGCTGTTACTAGCTGACCTGTGCCCGCTTCGCTGTGCGTAAGACATTTCTAATACCATCGTTGAATTTTTTGTAGACGTTTTTAAGGTGTACAATACTGTAGTACATTATTTTGATATATCTCGTGGGGTTCAGCCAGCATTTGCGCAAAAAAATGTGTTTATTTACGACATCACATTAGAAACCTCTAAAATTATCAGTGTTTCTCTACTATATTATGCATGTATTATACATACAAACCTTCCTCTTGAATCACTCTATTTATTAAAAAACCGCATCAAAATCCGTTGTGTAGTTTTAAAGATATAAGCAAACATACATGCAGACATACAGACGCGGGAAGCGGAAAGCGACTTTGCTTTATACTATGTAGTGATAATATATATCATCATAATATACATACATCATATTTTTATTTATCTTGGTTCCTTTTAATTACATGTATTTTATGATTATAATATTTAGGTACAAAAAAGTATAAATGTATTGCATCAGTTATCTAGTTCATAATACAAGCTTTACTTAGTTTGGGACTAGACGACACGACGGATTTTTTTTTTATTCCAATCGCTTAAAGGTTTTACTTAGTGATCTGATGAAACTAGGAAAAATCTTTATACAGTTGGAATAAAAAAATAATAAAAGAGTATACTTACTATACTTACTAACTTCTTTATTAATAATAAAGAAGTTCAATTATAATATTAATTTTATAAATACTGACAATACCATAAAAGTAAGTTAAGTACCTAAAGTAGATAAACTAAAGTTAATTCTCATGTGCACATGTTCAATTTAATTTGTTAGTGTCATAAACACACTAAATACTAATTAGCGTTAACACGCAACATGTCATGTTTTTATTGTAATGTTGAAAATCCTTGAAAACGTTGTTAAAGCCACGCCCACTTGATACTTTATGCTAAGAGCGCTTCCTTCATAGTTAGTACAATACAATTATTATTTTTACAAACACGTAGCTAAGTACGTAGTATTCAAAAATTCTAAATTCAAAAATCTATTATCTCAATAAAATCCCAAGGATCACTTTGAAACGTCTTAGGAGCTAGGTGAAGCTACGCCTGTTCCTCGCGTATCTAATAGCTATCTAAGTTCCTTCATATAGATAAAGTATCTATAAAAAGAATTCTTGGTAAAAAACTTCATTATTATTATAAATGCAAAAGTAACTCTGTCAGTCTGTCTGTGACGTTATCACGGCCAACCCTCTGCTGGGTCGATTGTGATGAAATGTCATGTAATGATAGTTTAAAGTGTTGGGACGTAAATAGGTTACTTTTCCCAATTTTTTGTTGATTTTCTAAAATTTACATATTTTATGATAAAGTGGAAATTCGATTCCACTAGGTACAGTAAAATACACTCTGAATCTACGTAGACAAAGTTGCGCAAAGTTGCAAATCTACAAACAGTTCGATACCTGACCTACCTAAGTAATACATAAATTAAAAATTATCATATTTCAATAGAAATTGAATAAACAACTAGGGTGAGAGCGCTGGTTGTGGGCACTTTAACAACATTTTAATTTTCAAATAAACATAGAATAGAGTATTTATCTATTTCTTAGGTTAAGGAAAGGCTTTGTAACAGGCGATATTTATTTATTATTAATTCATAATATAATAGACAAACAAACTGGGAAATCATTGGTTGTGGACAAAACAATCTAGGGATTTAACCGTTAACGCACCACAAATATCACTAAACAAAACGGACCACAGACCATAGAAGAATTGTATTAACTAGAGACTTTAAACAAGTTTATTTGCTATGCTTAGCTAGTGACTGAAAAAATTGTAAATGCCCAAACACGGGGAAGGCACCATAACCGGGTCTTTGACCATAAGTTTGACATAAGACCTCACAAATTTTCTGGATCCAAAAAACTGATTGGACAATTTGAACTTACTATCAAAATCACCTGGATAGGAAACTCAGCTTTATCAATAAATACTTCGGAACAATAGGTTTATCAGTAAGTGTATAAACTCCACGTGCAAATACCTACTGATTACTGAAAATTATAAATATTCATATTTTTCCTTGTAATTTTATAAGGAAAATCATACTTAATACTTTATATCTGTTTGAAAAATAAAAAAAAATCAACGAATAGAATAATTTTTACGCGCCTTGTAATTGATTTAACATAAATAAAAAAAATCTCGTAATTCTTCAAAAATTATGGTGACCATACTCGCCACAGGTAATTCTGCCACATAAGCCGTGTTGGCCGAGTGGGAGGTACCTCGACTTTCAATCTGAAGGTCGTGGGTTCGAATCCCGGCGTGCATCAATGGATTTTTCTGTTCGAAAAATGTATATGCGCATAAAAACACGTGCTGAGAACGGTGAAGGAAAACATCGTGAGGAAACCTCTGACTACCCCCACTAGACATCTTCAAAGGATCTAAGCGTCTGGAAATCTGAGAGGATGTCTACCGTACTTGGGGATTACAGTCGTGATCCTATTTTTTAATTTTTTTTTATTTTTACTACTTACACCCGTAGCATTGAATGGTTAAAAATATTTAGGTATTCCCACAGAACAGTTGTTCCATGTGTATTCCCATGAGCTCCAAAATTTCGATCCTGTCCGGGGCGCTTGACAGAATACTTTTAATTTGTCCCGGGTGTTTTGTTGTGGTATGTGCGGCCCTATTGTGTAAGCTCCATTGAGCTTAATGTAGTACGTAGTACATTAAGCTCAATGGTAAGCTCATGTTTATTTTTCAAAAACAGTCGTCTTGGTAGGTAAGTAGGTTGAAATTGAAATTCATGAAAATCAAAAGTCGGTAGTTTTGGGATAAAAAACTTGATCATAAACACCCGGATGGAACGAAGTTCTCACAAAATAACGTGGGACAAGGGAAGGGGAATCAACTTTGAGTTCGACTTCGACTTCGACTTCGACCTCGACTTCGACTTCGACCTCGACTTCGACCTCGACCTCGACCTCGACCTCGACCTCGACCTCGACCTCGACCTCGACCTCGACCTCGACCTCGACCTCGACCTCCACCTCCATCTCGACCTCCACTTCCAAGTGTCCACTCCACTCCACTTTAAGGAACTTCGTTCCAAAAGTAGCCTATATCCCAAGACTAAACTATTTACACATTATTACAACAACGGGAAATTACTCACGTAAATGATAAATTGTCAATGAGGACACCGACATTGTCGGTGTCCTCATTGACGTGTAGTACAACTCACGAAAGTTTTGAAAGTGAAACTAAACTATTTAAGTTAAAATTACCTACATCACAATCGGCTCAGCGGCTTTACAGTGATAACGTCACAGACAGACAGACAGAGTTACTTTCGCATTTATTTAGTTACTATATGTAGATAATAATACCTACCATTTTAGATACAAAGAACTTGAATAAGGTAATTATTTTTACATTATTACCTGCACGTGCAAACAACTCTTGTTCAAGTTGGCCGACCGTGGATTCCTGCTAAATGTCGCCTGCCACAGAAGGCATGCTTGCAAATGCATGGCATACGCAGGTGGCATGCCTTATCTGCATTTTGCCATAAATCATAACCAGGTGTTTTTAGCGAGACTGTCTTGCCAAATGTAGTCAGTCACATAACTTGGTAACATTGTATACCTACCAAAGGACCCCTGCATTTTTAATCTGGATAATTAGGTAAATACTTTTATGTATTACATCCTTGTGTTAGCTACATTACACAAAAGTTTAAAATAAAACCTCTAGTTTTCATCAAACCCAAATTTTGTTTTTGTTTTCTGTGAAAACTACTACTTTCTACTAAACAAAAAGGTTCCATCAATAAAACAGTTTTTATAAAAAGTTCCGTCTTCTACACCTAATTACCTTCATACGTTAGATTTTGACTGCAACTACGATAAAAATAATGTCAGTGTGATGTCAAGGTGAGAGAAAATATACCTACTGAAACGAACGGGGGGCACACTTTGATGTATCTAGGTAAGAGGTCCCCAAACTTTTTTGTTTTGACCACTTACCATGTTTTTGGGTAGTTTTGAGTAGACCCAATATTGATTTTTTGCTATTATCTCAACTTCAAATGTATTTTTGACAGCTGTTATAGTGCAACTCACTTTAAAAGACCTGCTGTTTAATTAATGTTTTACCAAATGATAATAATTAAGTTTGCCGTTGGTGTTGCCGGAATAAATAAATAAAATGTAAGAAAGAACAAATATCCGTAAACTTTTCATTCATAACACTCTTTTAGAACTTTGTCTAATAGTCATCATCTACTTTTAATGTTGACTACTCCATCGTGTAAATCCGGAAGTGGATTCGAGATAAATTCCTTTCGATCGTGAGTTCTGAGAAAATGACTCACGCCACGCATTGCTCTTTTAAAACGACTGTGGGTATACCTAGTATCATCTTGATTTTTAAAGACACAAGTCGTGCATGGTCTGTACGTTATCATGATTTTTACGCACCAGAAGGAGGATAATGTTTTTCGAGCGTATGTACCTACCTACCTATATACCTATGTATGTTTTATTTATTTGGCACGCTCGATAGCCCAAACGACTTGACGGATTACAACATTGAGGTGTCGTTAGATTTGTCTTCATTGTGGGAGTAATATAGAGGCTATATTTTTTTTAAAAAGGAGGCATTATAATATTTTTTTAGTTAGGTCATAATTTTGCAGTAGTCTGGCTTTCGATACGATCGGAATTATTCAGAATAAAGTCTAAGTACGAATCGATAACCAAGTCTACTTGTACACCAATTCCGCAGTAATTATTAACACCTTCGTAAACATGCTGCGCCGTTCTGAGTTTTAAGGAGTACAAAATAGAGACTAGTTTTCAATACCCACGTCACCAGACAAACATTTAGGAGGTGTAGGCACCTATACCTTATTGGCACTGTTCATTGAATGTGATGATAATGCACGGATAGTGAAATGCTGGATTTGGCCTATGCCCATCTGTACTTACCCTTTACGAGCATGCTAAGTGTTGACTTCACAATAAAAACTGACAAATGCGTTTGATACAGGCTTATCAATAGACTTACCTCGACTTTCGATCATGTTGTTGAGAGTTCCGAGTCTCGGCCATGAACCAATGGATTTATACAAAATTATAATTTAACACGCGCACAACAGAACACGTGCTTAAAACGGTGAAGGAAAATATCGTATCGTGATGAGTCCAACTAAGCTTAGAGTAAGGTACACCGTACGCGCTTGACAAGCCATGATCTCCATGTTCCTCGGATCACAATGCCACACTATCACTCTACACCTTCTAGTACCTTCTAGTTAATACAAGTTTCTTGTATCAATGTTTACCAGTGGAGAACGGGGAGAACGTGGAGAACGGGGTTGAACAAATTAGCGAGTGGTTTCAAAACACAAGCTGGCCGCAGCCGGCTTCTTTGTCGGACTAAACTCGATTTTGTACTGGATTTCGCCATTCATGTTGTTCTAAGGACGGCTAGCAACATAAGTAGTACCTAGATATCTAAATGAACAAGCCTAAGTAGTAAGTACCTAGGTATTATATGGTACAGTTGTTGTTTAGAGGTAGAGGCCGCGGTTGATATTGTATATTTTTTATTATTATCTGTTTGTGCTCTTCCTTTGTGCACGACAATATTTTTGACTTATATAGGTAGGTAGGTACCAGATTATCTGGAATGGGACTGGAACCGATGGTCTGGGTCAGAGGTTCTCAAACTTTTGTGTCTCATAGACCACTTCCCATGTTTTTCGGTTTTGGGTAGACAAGACACACTGCTTACCTAATATACCTGCTTAAATGAGATTCACTATCGTTGGGGTCCATTTACATCGCATGTAAATTTGTTCTCCAATTTGTTTTCATTACTATGGATCCCTTGCAGTTCTTCCCTGGGGGTCAACATAGACCACTTTGGGTATCAATGGTCTAGTGACTGACGAATTATAGAAAATTACTAAGTAGCAAGCCTATGCTACTTAGGTAAGTATTATTATAGTGAAGATATACTCGTAGGTATATTTAAGTACAACACATTTGATTAGCTTAATTGAAGTGCGTCGCAATTAGAGCCAAAATATAGTTAAAAAACAATATTAATAGACTAAATAACGGAAGCTAGTGATCCATTAGCGAGAACTGAAATACACAAGGCTGTGTTAACGGCTATTCCGAGAGACAGCCGCAAAAACTATAAATTACAATAGTTTTTTTATGGTAAACTTACCTACCTACATAATATAGTACGACGCGACGCCAGAAAAAAACCGGACAAGTGCGAGTCTAACTCGCTCACCTGTTTATGTAGATATATACTAATACTAACACACTACTGTTTCATCATCTTCAAGTAAAGTGTTTATAAGTTACTTTCCAGTTAGCGCTAAATTAATGTATGAAAGTGTCAAAACTGTCAAATGGTACGATCGTTTTTGGTAATCGCCGAGTAGCTTACTTACTTACTTACTTACTTACTTACTTACTTACTTACTTACTTACTTAAAACTTGAAGAAGGTGAAACAGGCCCTAAGATAAGGAGATATGTTCAATAACCATGTTTTATGCCATTGGCTCTCGTTCTGTATGACGCAACATACAGCCTCCTCGCCTTGAAAGATGTAAACACTCATCTATTTTTATCCTTGTGATTAATAGTCAAGCAAGACGTGCCATTATTACCATATACTTAACAGTTTTATTATTCAATAGTAGTTTTGTTTTGTTATTATATTCATTGTAAGCCTGTGGTTTTGTGGCAGATGTCTATTAGAATCATGTGAATAAAGAAGTCTCATTAAAGAAGTTTTAATAGAGCTACATTTATCTTTTTCCTGCCTTAGTCTGTTGTTATTGTTGATCGAAGCTTCGTCCCAACTCCCCACCTTATGTAGCTACAACATGTATTTTTCTTCCACATCCCTCTATCAGCTGTCATTTCATCAGTCACTCCTTTTCTATCATCTTCTATATATATAAAAATCTATTGCTGTTCGTTAGTCTCGCTAAAACTCGAGAACGGCTGAACGGATTTATCTTATCTTGGTCTTGAAATGTTCGTGGAGGTCTAGGGAAGGTTTAAAAGGTGAGAAAAATTCGAATAATTGCCGGGAAAACCCTAAAAACAGCCCTTTTCTTTTTCCCATATAAACGTTTTCTAAATAAAATTTAGAGTAAATTTGAACTAAAACTGAAATTAATTTAACTAATTTCTGGGAACGGGAACGGGAACGGGAACTTAGCACAACATTTGTTAATAAAGCGATACGAAGTTCGCCGGGTTGGCTTGTACTTTATATTTATTTATATATTTTCTTGTGACCAATCACAGTGCTCGAATAGTTTGATAACCGAGCGATAATATCAGTCATTGGTCTTCCCTCTGCACAGCTCCTCATCATTACTTATATACTCATGTCATCTTTCACACAGTTCCATCTTGTCTTTGGCCTACCTCTAGTTTCACATCCAGCCACATACCTAGCTATCTTGTCTATACTATAATATAATAATATAATATTATAAAGAGGAAAGATTTGATTGTTTGTTTGTTTGTTTGTTTGTAACGAATAGGCTCCGAAACTACTGGACCGATTTGAAAAATTATTTCACCATTAGAATCCTACATTATCCCTGATGAACATAGGCTATAAAATATTTTCAAAAATATTAGGGATCCGTATGAAAACTTCGATAATATAACCCAAGGTGTAAAAAAAATTGCCATAAAATCATTATTACACCCGTGCGACGCCGGGGCGGACTGCTAGTTGTTTTTTTTTTTTTTTTTTTTTTTATTCGCCACCTGAAAAAAATAGATGGCGCCTAAGGTCCCTCTGACATGGTGATCAGAGTCTTTTTATATCTCTGATATTTGCCTACTTTTTACATTGTACAAGGTAAGAAAAGGAAGAAGGATAGGAAAGTAAGTTTTTCACCTACATATTCTTGTTTCAAAAAATCTATGAATACAGTTTGTCTTACTAATGCTTAACTAATTTTCTTTGTTACTGTTCTTATTTCTAATTACATTCTATTTGATATTATAAGTATAACAATTTGGTTTCTTATACTATTTCATCTACATTTAGCTTCTTACAATTTAGTCTATTTTCTATTGGTTTTTTATCCATTTTTCTTAGATGTAAACAATTTTGCTTATTTATTTATCTTATATTATTAACTCTACATTTTAGCTTCTTACAATTTGTCT
The DNA here is from genome assembly GCA_912999785.1 of Hydriomena furcata. Lineage (NCBI taxonomy): Eukaryota > Metazoa > Arthropoda > Insecta > Lepidoptera > Geometridae > Hydriomena > Hydriomena furcata. The sequence goes on from OU538837.1 coordinate 12,373,809, forward strand.
ATTTTCTATTGGTTTATTTTACCCATTTTTCTTAGATGTGAACAATTTTATCCTTTTTTCTTAGATGTGAACTATTTTTCTTATTTATTTATCTTATATTATTAACTCTACATTTTAGCTTTTACAATTTTGTCTATTTTCTATTGATTTATTTTACCCATTTTTCTTAGATGTGAACTAATTTTACCCTTTTTTCTTAGATATAAACAATTTTGCTTATTTATTAATCTTATCTTATTTAAGACTGAAAAATCTTTTGAAAAACAACTGCTAGTTGGTTATAAATTAAGACTGAAAAATCTTCAACAGCCCGAAGCTGTCAACGGTCTCGCAACCCAATCAGCAAATAAATCCATCCGGGAAAAAAATAAAAAAAATGAGATCAGATCTTTAGGCCTTTCTTCTTTGCTTGAAGATGTCTAATACGCTTGACTGAGTTGACTGTAGTGGCTAAGGCCTGCATTATCTATTCTAATTAGGAATGTTCTAGGAGTAGGTATGTAATAAAGATACCTATGTATTACCAGGTATTACTAGGAAACCTCCTATCTTACTTCCTTGCTGATATTGAATTCATGATGCAATGAATAATCAGATTTTACGATAAGCACAAGTTACGCGTAATAAGTAGGTAGGTAATCCATGCCCTGCATATTATGTATTCGACACATGAAATAACAAGACTAGAGCTCAGGTTAGTGCATGTGGTCTCCTCATTCGTTCCTATCCTCAGAGTCTGGTTTAAGACGGAAGTTTTCTAATTTAATATAGCTTCTATTCGCTCTCAAATATCGAAGGAGCCAGGGTCTCGCTGTCCGATATGCATCGGTGGTCCTTCACATAATTAAAACACTTACAAGGCCCTGGCATTTAGCTAGAACAGTGGGGCCAAGTGATACCAATGGACGACCAAAATATTTGGCCAAAATTTCAAAAAGACGGAATTTTTGCATAAATATCCGGACAAATAACTATTACAAATTAAAACTTTAAACTTTTTAAAGTTTTGTTTTATTCAGGCACTTCATCTACATCTCATCTTAATTCCGTTTTGACGTTTAGGCCTAATAGATGCACTTACAAGCTTTCGCATTTATAATATTCTTAGGATAGAATTAATATTATTAGATGTTATTTGATTCTTTAAGTAAAGTCCTATTTATAACTAGGTGATCGGCACCTCGGTGGCAAGTGGCGTGAATGGCGGGGTGTGCTTGGCATAAAAGGTCCACTTTGAATCCCACGCGTGTGTTATGATGATACTATGATACTATATGACTATGACCGCAACTAGGGAATTTTATTGTGGTCTACTATGTAGACGGGTACGGGACTGTTGGATGTTTATTTATTTACCTTCTGCCTGCGACTTCGCACGAGAGGTACCCGGACAAAATGTAGCCTAATGTCACTAATAATGGCTCATGCATAATCATGTCGATCTATGTATTTACTTCTTTGCTCAATAACACCGGTTTAATGCTTAAAATGTTTTTTAGACCCACACGATTTAACTACAGTCTAAACTTTTCAAATTATATAAATAAACTAGCGACCCGCCCCGGCTTCGCACGGGTAGCAGGTTATTATTATACAAAATTCAAAAAATTCAAATTCAAAAATCATTTATTTCAATAAAATCACAAGGATCACTTTGAAACGTCTTAGGAACTAGGTGAAGCTACGCCGATTCCACGCGACCAAGCCTAGAAGAATCAGGCAACAAACACGGCTTGGGGTCTACCTTTTTTTTATGATCCTTTCCTTAATGCTATGTAGAGCTCCAGTGTGGTGCCAATCGAACAAGGTGAAGGCTCAAAGCATATACATATAAACCTTCCTCCTGAATCACTCTATCTATTAAAAAAAACCGCATCAAAATCCGTTGTGTAATTTTTAAGATATAAGCAAACATACATACATTACATACGCGGGAAGCGGAAAGCGACTTTGCTTTATACTATGTAGTGATGATCTTTACTGGGTCCCTGGCTACTGGCTATTTTACTTACGTACCTTTTCATTACCATTCTATAGAGATGGTGCGTATACTCGTCTAGATTTTACAACCAGGTATGCACTTCCAAGTAGATATACCTGGTATACGTATCATAAGCAAGTCGAAAATACATGCAAGCCTCGGCGCGCATAAGGTTTTGCGATAGCATACAATCAAATACAAATACAAATAATTTATTCATAACACCAAGTTACAGGTCAGTTAGGTACAGTATATTACAATAAAAATGCAATAATGCTTAATAATAAAAACAAATTCATTACAATATATCACATTGATTATAATAATTTTCATAATAAAATAATTTCAATAATTGGCAATTCTAAATACTCATTTATTGAATAGAATGTGTTCCCGAGGAGCCACTTACGCCATGCCATGAAGGAGGGCGCCCGTTTTAAGATCATTTTCCCAGAACTAGGTACCTATACCTACCCGTGTTTTGCATCGCACCCGACTTGTATATACTACACACAATAGTTACTTTTGGTTTACACGGTTTGAGATATGGGTACGCGTAAATCTTTTGATCGAAAGTGGGAGTGTATTCTTTAATAGTATATTATGCAACTAGTGAATAAAGGACGGATTTAAAGCGAGGGCCGTAGATGAGTCACGAGCAAGTGAAGGATTCTAATGATTGAATCACGAGCGCAGCGAGTGATTCAACTGTTAGAATCCTGAACGACGCGAGTTATTCATGGCCGACGCGAGTTATTCATGGCCCTCGATATAAATTCGTACTTTATTCAGGAGTTGCATACTATACTTTATGCCATGACTACGAGAATATTTATTTAATCTAATGCCAAACTCCTTGTCGCAAATATCGACCAATCAAATCTCGAGAATTTATTTGCACCAAAGAGTTTTGAATTTCGAATCTCAGCGCAAGGAGTTTGTGTAAGCATTGAAATAGAGACCGGATATATTTTGTGTTCCAAATTCAAACACCAAAATAGTGAATAAAAACAAAACAGTGAATAAAAGGCCTTTTTATTCACTGTTTTGCGTGAATAAAATAAGCTTTTTAAAGTAGGTATGGTATAAATATATTATTTGGGTAGGTAAGTATTAAACTCATACGCCACAAAGAACAAACATGGTGCTCAATGTAACATTGTAATATTGTGACAAACGTTATATTTTACGTCTAAATACGTTATTAGTATTAAAAAACTGGTTTTTGAACTTGATTTTTATTAAAGGTACTTACTTTATAGTTCTGGTACTCAAAATATCAAGTACCTACGACCCACCTCTAGTACCTACCATCGGAAATGATTACATCAACCAACAGACACAAGGGGGCAACATGGCAAATAGGTCAAACGCAACTAATTTCAATTTGTGTTATTGCAAATTTATTACCATTGCTAATTTAATCTGCATTCAAAATTCAACTCTATTAAAAGGAAATAAGGCTTAACCGTAATGCAAATTACAATTTGTCACAGTATATATTTTTGCTGAGCGGAGTGAGTCACTATTCGCCATCGTCGTTTATATTTTGTGACAAATGTTTAATTAAAAAAATTATAGAGTTTATAGCTTTGCCAATAAAAAGGCAAATAGGTCTGTACTTAAATTAATGTTATTGTTGTTTTTATATCAGTCACACCCATACCTTAAGCAATAATGTTATTATCACCTGACAGCCACTACCCAGTCACAAAAGTTTAAATTAATTACCATCTAGACCTGAGGTCTCCAAACTATTTTGCGTCATAGACCACTTGCCATGTTTTTCGGTTTTCGGTAGAACCCCAAGCTGTCATCGACTCGGGGGTCTATATGGACCACTTTGGGGATCACTGATCTAGATATTGATGATCAAAAACTTATTTAGAAAACAAACACAATATAAGACAAAGTTTGAGCTTAAATCAGTAAAGTATCCACTCACGTGAAGAAAAGGTGGACAAAGAATAAATAAGTAAACTCAAGTTATCATAGCTATAATGTCTGGCATTGGGTTGGGCTCGGTCAGCATTGTACGCCTTGACCCACTTCCTCAGACAGGACAATGCTGACATCGCCTACATTTTATTAAAACTTTTTACACCAACATTATTACCTACTGGTTTGTTATTTCGAAATATTCCAAGAAATTGCTCTAAAAGCTGTGTGTTGCTAATAGCTACAGAAGTTTTTCTCCATCGGTTGCTTCTGAAAAATAAAAGTAGAACTTTTTTATTTATTTACTAGCTGACCCGTGCCCGCTTCGCTGTGCGTAAGACATTTCTAATACCATCGTTGACTTTTTTGTAGACGTTTTTAAGGTGTACAATACTGTAGTACATTATTGGAACGAAGTTCCTTATCGCGCGTTGTGAAAGGGGGCTAGACGGAAAAAATCTTACGAAAAGTTGTCACGAAAAGTTGTCACGATTCTTTTTTGCTATAGTATATCTATTAATATATATATCTATTAATTGTGTCGAGGTCGAGGTCGAGGTGGAAGTGGAGGTCGAGATGGAGGTGGAGGTCGAGGTCGAGGTCGAGGTCGAGGTCGAGGTCGAGGTCGAGGTCGAGGTCGAGGTCGAGGTCGAGGTCGAGGTCGAGGTCGAGGTCGAGGTCGAGGTCGAAGTCGAAGTCGAAGTCGAAGTCGAAGTCGAGGTCGAGGTCGAGGTCGAAGTCGAAGTCGAAGTCGAAGTTGATTCCCCTTCCCTTGTCCCACGTTATTTTGTGAGAACTTCGTTCCATCCGGGTGTCCCTTGACACCTCTAAAGTTTTTTTTATGACCGCGCTTTATTTTTTTCGTGGTGATCCAATTTGATGAAAATACTTAGTTTGGTCCCTTTTAAATTATATTCATGTAGGTACTTAAGACTACTAGTCCCTTTTTCAGGGTTCTGTACCCAAAGGGTAAAAACGGGACCCTATTACTAAGACTTCACTGTCCGTCTGACCGTCTGTCTGTCACAGGGCTGTATCTTATGAATCGTGATAGTTAGACAGTTGGAATTTTCACAGATTATGTATTTCTGTTGCCGCTATAACAACAAATACTAAAAACAGAATAAAATAAATATTTAAGTGGGGCTCCCATACAACAAACGTGTTTATTTCCCGTTTTTTATAGATAATGATACGGGTTCCGTTACGGACCAAGGACCAAGTCCGATTCGCACTTGGTCGGTTTTTAAAACTTAAAAAACTAACACCCCTTGACTTTAAAAGATATTTTATTCGACTCGAAGCATTTTCGTCAGTTTTTTTAACGTAATTATTCATCACAACGCAGGAAATGCATATATTGACAATAATATAAGGATCAAAAGCCCCAAGGCTATGATTGTGATCACTTGTGCAACAGCTGCAAAAATGGGGTCATTTCCGACCACAAGGCACTCACGCGTTGCTTTCACTGATGTTGCTTATTCCGGTTCATTAAGGTTTACTTTTCCATTAAAACTAGTAACTTGAAGATACGGCTGACCTTTTTAGGGTTCCGTACCCAAAGGGTAAAATCGGAACCCTATTACTAAGACTTCGCTGTCCGTCTGTCTGTCCGTCTGTCCGTCTGTCCGTCTGTCCGTCTGTCCGTCTGTCCGTCTGTCCGTCTGTCCGTCTGTCCGTCTGTCCGTCTGTCCGTCTGTCCGTCTGTCCGTCTGTCCGTCTGTCTGTCTGTCACAGGGCTGTATCTCATGAACCATGATAGCTAGACAGTTGAAATTTTCACAGATTATGTATTTCTATTGCTGCTCGAACAACAAATACTAAAAACAGAATAAAATAAATATTTAAGGGGGGCTCCCATACAACAAACTTGATTTTTGCATTCCAGCGCCATCTAGTTTCATGTGATGTTACTACGTTAATATAAGTACTTTTCGCAATCTCATGCGACCGCTCGGGGTTTGAGAGGTAAGATGAAAGAGGTTTGCAATTCCGCTGGCAGGTGGCGCTATTTTACCACTATCGGTAAAGTTAGTCGGTAAATAGATGGTACTTCACATGATCGACTAAAAAGTTTGAAATTGAATTATTGAATTCATGTAGTTAGGTAAATAGGTACCTAGGTAGATATTATTAATTTCGAGTTTGAATCCTGGCCGTGCATCAATGGATATTTCTGTTCGAAAAATGTACATGCGTGTTACACGTGTTTATAACGGTGAAGGAAAACATCGTGAGGAAACCTGTTAGTATTCTTGAAAGCGGCGACGGCCTTGCAACCTGTCACGTGTGGAATGCTAACTACGTAGTTAGGTAAATAGGTAGTTTACGAGATATTATGAATTATTTTTTATGTTTCTAGGGTTCCGTACCTAAAGGGTAAAAAACGGGACTACTAAGACACCGCTGGCTGTCCGTCTGTCTGTTACCAGGCTGTATCTCGTGAACCGTGATAGCTAGACAGTTGAAATTTTCACAGATGATGTATTTCTCTAAAAAGAGCATAAAATAAATATTTAAGTGGGACTCCCGTACAACAAACGTGATTTTTTTGCCGTTTTGATAATAGTACGGAACCCTTCGTGCGCGAGTCCGACTCGCACTTGGCCGGTTTTTTAATTGCATCTAAATCAAAATAATCAACGAAGTACCTAGTTTTGTATTTTTTTTCGATATTATGAAACTTCTAAATCGCGTAAAATGTTTCTTGTTACAATAAATATCTTTAGGTACCTACCTACACCCATTGGTATAAAGTATTAGGTACCAACATTTTTAAATTTTTTAGGAAAAGTAAAAAAAAACCCTACACGAAAATACCTGGTTTTATACCACCATACTTTTTCGTGTTCTAATCGTGACCATTGTTTCAATACCAAAAAAAGTTCCTATTTAAATTGAAGCTGAGAATATGTAGAAGTGGTTAGGTTCCTAGAATGTTATGTTCTTTAATTTATTGACATCTATACATATAATAAAACTGTAGAAGAGTTCAATTCTGTACATTGAATAAAAACTAAAAAAAATACTCCTAGGGGTCTTCAAATAAGTAACACCAAAAAAAAAAGTTTTAAAATTTTTGTCTGTCTGTCTGTCTGTCTGTTGTCTGGCTTTCACGCAAAAACTACTGCACGGATTTTGATGAAACTTTTTTTATTATGTAGCTATTAGTCCTCGGCAACATATAGGCCATAATTTATTTTGAAGATTAGAATACCAGATGTGATACTATCTGTTACACAGCGAAGCGGGCACGGGTCAGCTAGTTATGCTCTAAATTCAAATACATTGTAATTCTCGATAACTCGAAAACAAAAGTACCTATATTTTTGTTATAAACATTTTGAGCAAGCTAAATAATAAATACCTAATTGTGGTTTTCCCATATTTATTTAGGCCAACAATCATTTTATGGGATTCATCAACTGTGTTAATTTGGATGTAGCTTCTTGGAACCGGCCAGTAAGTATGTTTATCGTTTATTTTATTAAATTACTAACAGCCAAGCGACAGACGTTGTCCTGTCCAAAATTCAATAATCGCATACAGAAATATACGTTGCTATGACGACTGATGTCAACACTAATATCAGATTCTTTGCACACCAGCGCCATCTATCCAAAATCATCCTTTTTGCGTTTATTTATCATTTTGGGGATGTTTTTCGTATTTTAAAGTAGTTTATGTTTGTTTCAGGCATTATATCTACATCCACAAATTTCATCTTTATCCGTTTTGTCGTTTAGGTTAGGCCTGATTGTGGCACAAACATACAAACAAACTGTTTCATTTTAATTATTTCAGTAGTTTTTGCGTGAAAGAGTAACTAACACACACACGCACACACAAACACACACTCATTCACTCTTAAACTATCGCAGAATAATAGAATTAGGATTAAATCAAGCGCTTAAATTTCATTTGGGAAAGTCCAATATTCAACAAATTATCCTTATGTCTTCCCAGAAATATGTTAGTATTCTAGGTACCAACCTAAGTTTACATTTCCTATGAAAAGTAAATATTAATCTGATAGGCAGACACTTACTGGTATTACAGTATCGCACTTATGATTAGTATGATGATAATGAGTTTGCGTGGAAGGTAGGAAAGGCTCTAATGTTGCGCGCACTAATAAAACCGCAGCAGTAAATACAAAAAAAAACGGCCAAGTGCGAGTCGGAGCGAGTACCATTATATATAAAAAACGGCAAAAAAACACGTTTGTTGTATAGGAGCCCCACTTAAATATTTATTTTATTCTGTTTTTAGGGTTTCGTAGTCTACAAGAAACCCTTATAGGTTCGCCATGTCCGTCCGTCTGTCCGCAGCTTAGCTCAGAGACTATCAGTGCTAGAAAGCTGTAATTTGGCATGTATAATTTAGTAATGTCATCAAAGTGGTAGAATAAAATCTTAAAAAAAACCTTTTTTATTAGGATACCTCCCTACACCTAAAGTGGGGATGTTTTGTTTTTTTCTCGCGTACCCTATTGTGTGGGGTATCGTTAGATAGGTCTTTAAAAGTATTGATGGTTTGTAAAAACAACTTTTCGATTAATAATAAGGATTCGTTTGTGAAATATTAAGCTTTAAAGTGCCAATTTTTGTTAGAGTCGAGTGTCCTGAGTGTAAAGTCCATTTACATATAAAAATTGTCTTTATTAGGATAAACATTTTCCTGCAACACAGTGAAAACTAAAGCCGGAACCAGTGGATCACATTATGTAATCATATATTTGAATGCAATAAAGACATTTTGTATTTGTATTTGTCTCATGTCGCGGGGATTGAACCTGCAGGCACCTCTTGGTAACATTTTGCTATTCTAACTTTGAGGACCAGGTAGATACCTAAGTTTTGTTTATTCTCAGCTTTATCAAATTCAAATTCAAATTCAAATTCAAATTCAAATTCAAATTCAAATTCAAATTCAAATTCAAATTCAAATTCAAATTCAAATTCAAATTCAAATTCAAAAATCATTTATATCAATAAAATAACAAGGATCACTTTGAAACGTCTTAGGAACTAGGAACTAGAAGAATCAGGCAACAAACACGGCTTGGGGTCTACCTTTTTTAGGGTTCCGTACCTCAAAAGGAAGAAAACGGAACCCTTATAGGATCACTCGTGCGTTTGTCTGTCTGTCTGTCCGTCTATCAGAGCCGATTTGCTTCGAAACTACTAGACCGATTGAGTTGAAATTTGGTAAACATATGTCAACCGCTATGTCCCTTCATTTTATTTACAGATACGGAACGCTTCGTGCGCGGGTACGACTCACACTTGGCCGGTTTTTTTTAATGATCCTTTCCATAATGCTATGTAGAGCTCCAGTGTGGTGCCAATCGAACAAGGTGAAGGCTTAAACAAGAATAATAATTAAAAGTACTACCCAGTAGGTACTATCAGCTATCAGTACCTAAGTAAGCTCTATGGTAAAATACAGTTAATAGTCAACTTCCATAAAACGTTTTTGCGCACGGGTTGGAGAGAAAGCAGCGAACAACGTTAGCAAGTTTCCTTCTAGGGCCGATTCCTGCGCCCACGCAGGTCGGCAGCAGCTCAATTGGCGAAACTTTGCGAGTTATTTTGTAATATTATTCATGTTTATTTGTATGATTCAGTAAGTTAATATTTTGCATAAGGAAGCGGAAGGAAAATACATGGTGTGCCTTTATTGCTGTGCCATGGTGTGCCCATTTCAGTAGGATAGGATAAGGGCAGAAAAATTATGATCAAATATTTTTTTGTTGGCTCAACGGCCAATACTGGGCCTGCGCACATTGACGGACGAGACGGCAGAGGATTTGAATGGAATATCTACCTTATTTCGATTGGATGACTATTAAATTCAATTGGTAAATTAAAAAATACCCTTGACGAGGCAATTATTCGAATTATCCGGTCAAAACTCTGATTCTAATCATGTTTGTTTCCCAGAGGGGTAGGCAGAGACCACGGCTTTCCACTTGCTACGAAGCTCTGACCTTACCTTTTTCAAAATGCTTCGGTTTCTCCATCCAGGTAGGTACCTACTTGCTGCTTTTTGAATTTGTGCTGAAGCTCTTTAGTCATTTTTTTATTGTTTACGTACTTGAGTAGTACTTTTAATTATTATTCTTGTTTGTGCCTTCACCATTAAAAAAAGGCAGACCCCAAGCCGTGTTTATTGCCTGATTCTTCTAGGCATGGCTTGGTCGGGTGGATTCGACGTAGTTTCATCTAGTTCCTAAGACGTTTCAAAGTGATCCTTGTGATTTTTATTGAAATAAATTATTTTTGAATTTGAATTTGTACCAATTTGCTAATGTGCCAAGTGCCAAGCCTACTTCTTGGGTAAAGAAATGCTGACTTCAAAAAGATAAGGATAAGATTAGCAAGTAAACAATTTGCAAAGTACATTATAGAGCCTTTATCTATTTTATCTAGATTGGGTCTGTTTTATTTCGTCCAAGACTTAGGTATAAGTCTGCCTGGTGAATAGGAATTACCTAGGTTGAGAGCAATGGTTGAGGGCAATATAACAACATTTTAATATACAAATAAATGGATTTACTGAAAAAATGATTAAAACAACGATTTTTTAACAACATAGAACAGAGTATTTATCTATTTATCTGGTTAAGGAAAGGTTTTGTAACAGGCGATATTTATTTATAAAAATTCATATTGATATAGACAAAACGGGTAATATTTGGTTGTGGTCAAAGAGGTACAACGCACCACAAATGTCACTAATCAAAACGGACCATAAACAAAGAATTGTATTAACTATAGACTTTCAACAAGTTTGTTTGAGTTATTGACTGCCAAAATTGAAAATGCCCAAAGCCGGGGTAGGTTCCTACCACAACCGGGTCTTTGATATTATATGTCGCGTTCTCATACCTGACCTGAGCGAGTTTTCTGAAGAACTCTAAGGACTACACATAAGTACTACTTTTGTACTGGACTATTTGTTTATGATTATTTTTATCTGTTTATTATCGTCCTCGTGAGCGATAACACCTCGCCGGTGCCTATACAAGTAGATAAATATTGTTTCTATGGGGAAATTCCAAATTACAAAGCAGAGCAAATATTCGCATATCTCTATTTTTGAAATAAGCCAATATTTAAGATTTAAGTCCTTATGCCAATCTACAGACGGTCGGTTATTAGGATTTTTTCAATATAAACCGTTTATTTGAATATTAAAATGTTGTTAAAATAGTCACAACTAGCGCTCTCACCCTATATGCCAAAGGGACTCAACCCATTCAGCTCCGGCAACGCGCCATATGCGTTTTCACGTTTGTTCACTGGGAGCCGACAACGCACCATATTCGTTCTGTAGTAGGGTAGTTTCAAATAGATTTTTTACTGTGAGTTTCTACATATTTTGACAAGTTTGACGTTAATATGACAGAAAAATAATATTAGAAACTGGCAATACCCTTGGTTTCAGGATAAAAAAATATCATTTTGTTCTGCAGACGTTTTAAAAAACACGTGAAAGTGGTCCGACTTCTCCATAAGATATTTCGATTTTGAATGGTTCTAAAGTGTGTTGGGCAACTGTTTTCGAAAGGTAAATGTCTATATTAAATACAATTTCTTGCAAATGGTTATTTATCAGCAAATTCTGCCAAAAAATGCATCAAGAATTTTTACAACTCAAACCGTGCGTTTATTGGCTCCCAGCAATAAAAATATTCTGGATGGTATTCTACCACCATTGTTTTCGATCGAAGTAAGTTAAACTAAGTCGGTAAGTACATACATAGGTATCTTTATTATTTTGATGATTGATTAAATCTCTAAATAAGTGACTTTCTTTTATATGAATATCAATATTGATGTTAGGTAGGTACCCATAATAGGACCCAGTAAGTAATTATTTAGCTAATATGGTATATCCTACTAAGGATTTAATTTAGAAAGTTTGTGCACATATTTAGATGTGTCCTTATGCCCTCGAATAACATATAGGACAATTTTAATCGAGATACCATGTGAGTAAATCCGCGGGCGGTAGCGGCCTATTTCTAATCATAGTTGTGTTAGCAAGTACATATTGTATAACATCATCCTAAACCTCACCGCAAAAGGCGCGTCGTCGGACCTGGTGAATAACTTTTGTTGCTGTGAGCCACCAACGCAACATATACGGTTATGGTTTTTTCATGTGTTACAGTCGTTTTACAGTAAAACTAATTAAACTAATCGATTTATATGCTTATTTAGGTACGGTATCACCAAAAATACGAAGTGGGTATTCTTGAACATTTCATTTTTTTCGCCGGAGTTGAAAGGATTAAGGCCCTGTATGTCGACGATTGCTCTTTTTTGAAACGAAAAAAGAAATACTTTTGAACAAGCCACATCTCTATTTTTATAATGTATAGTATATGTTTGTGAATAAAGATTTACCCATCTTTAATCACTTCGATAAATAATCCTACCGACTATCCTACTTATCAAAAACCTATTCTAGTAGAAATCTAGATCTACATATTACCTATCTTTAACAATAAATCACAAGTTGATCTTAATAGTAGGTATCAAAGTATTTCGATCATAAATTCTAAAACGTATCATTTTGAATTAATATCTTTATCGTGAAAAGTTTCTGCTATTATGTTTTCAGCTTAATAGAAATCTAGGTAGGAACCTGAAGTAATATATTTATAAAAATAGGAGATGTGGCTTGTTCAGAAGTATTTCTTTTTTCGTTTCGAAAAAGAGCAATCGTCGACATACAGGGCCTTAAAACGAAACACTTCCCATTAAATCTTTTAAAACTTGATAACGATACCTAAAGGGACTTTAAACGAAAAACTTCGCCATCTAATCTTTAAAAACTTTAAACAAGATTATTAAAATAACTCCCCTCCCATCCATGGCTACTGCCAGTAATTGGGGGGCCGCAGTATGCCCGTATCGACCTCATTACGGACCTCTTTATAGCCCCACATAGGGAATACGAGCGAGCTTAGGCCTCATTGTCCGAATTACCAGTCATTACGCCGTAAATCTCCAAACATCGACGTGTAGGAGACTGATATAAGCGATTTTGAGCCTTATGTATACGCACTAAGGAGGAAAAACATTGTTCGTTGCTGCAGACTATTGGGTGGAATGAACTGTAGGACATTAAACTTTTTGTAGCTTTTCAAATTGATCATCCATCGTACGTGATGATAAGGATTATTGTATTAAATGCTGATTGATATAGTTTTGTAACCAAATAAAGGCTGACCGCTATCAGATTACCACTCGCCGGACCAGTCTATCGAAACCGAGTTCAGGTTTCATCCTTTCGATCTAAATAGTTGCGGCAATGGAATCTTATGATGCCCTTGTAATAGCTATATCCCACTAGCTCCCGTCCGCGGCTTCGCACGCATATTTCAGGGCTATGTAGTTTTAAGAAGGTACTTATTCCATGTTTTATCTATCCGTTTAACCGTCTAGACGTGATTGAACCAAAACCATACCTACATACTTTCGAATCTAGTAGGATTTGTATTGACTTTGTTAGCTAAGTATCTAAGTAAGTAGGTACATAATGAATTGAATAGATGGCACATAACAAAAACTTCACCTTCAACTGTGACAAACAAATATGTAAATCTAAAAAGATAATAAACAAAACTGACATAAAACAAATTATAACATCAACCTTGCCCCCTCGAAATAAGTTTCCACGATTACCTAATCAGTCTATAGATAGTGTTAGTAATAAATAAGCCTGTTCTGTGGGTAGGCGTTTGAATTATACACTTACACAGGGTGTATTAAGGCGCTCCCAGTCGACGATTGTTTTTGTTCGAAACGAAAAAATAAATACTTGTGAACAAGCCACATCTCCTATTTTATAATGAATAGTACCTATATGTGAATAAAGATGTACCCATCTTTAATCACTTCGATAAATAATCCTACCGACCGCTGCAATGACGACAAACACACGTCGGAGCGTGGTCCTCCTTAGCTTTTCGAATAAATTAATGATATAAATTAGGTATAATTACTTATCAAAAATCTATTCTAATAGAAATCTAGATCTACATATTACCTATCTTTATCAATAAATCACAAGTTGATTTTAATAGTAGGTATATAAAATATTTCGATCATAAATTCTAAAACGTATCATTTTGAAATAATATCTTTATCGTGAAAAGTTTCTGCTATTATGTTTTCAGCTTAATAGAAATCTAGGTAGGAACCTGAAGTAATATACTTATAAAAATAGGAGATGTGGCTTGTTCAGAAGTATTTCTTTTTTCGTTTCGAAAAAGAGCAATCAGCGACTGGGAGCCTCTTAAGATGACTCCCGAATACTGAAATATTGGTAAATGCGTACTTCGGAACGTGTGGTGAAAGTGATAACGCTATACGAAACACAGCGGTCTCGCTCTCTCATAGAACAATTTTACATAAATATAATCATTCGTTCCTTTCCAACACGAATCAGGATTAAAACATTCTTGTTTTTAAAGCTTACGTACGAATCGAAGTAATATTGCTTTTAGCTTGAAACAATGTTTGATTCAGGCAACCTCATTTTGTAAAAGTGCCATATCTAGTTGTCAATAATAATTGTTAGTGATAAACAGTAACTAGTCTGCGCCCTGGGCCGTCTCAGCACCCCCCTTTCTGCCCCCCTCCCCCCGCTCAACGGCAATCCCTACCTATTTATGGCACTAGTGGTAGTAGGCCAAGATACTCAAGATGCATGGTCTGAACTGAACATCCTGTCGGGAGAAGTCTTATTTCACCCTGTATTTTACCGACACTGAGCGATGGCACCCATTCTTCAGCTCTCAGTATATTTTGGGGTAAAGTCGTTGACTTCTCCTTTGTATTATGTAAAGAACTTGTCCATGTTTGGTTCCTTTGTTACACGCCACTTAGGGTTGCCAGGTGGATTTGTCGATTGTCCCGACATTTCATAATAAGTCCCGGCAAAATACAATTTGTCCCGATAAATAACAAAAAAAAATTGCGCTGTTTATAAATTACTTCACTCATTTTTGATTCGTAACATTAATTTGTCGCGACAATTACCCTAAAACCTCGATTTTTTTTTTATTTTTCCAAGATATCCAGCTGTCAGCTGGCTTATTTCGTAAAAATGTAAAAAAAGAAAGAAAGAATAAATTTATTTTGTGTTAATCTCAAAAATTACACATATAAGCAACATTGACAACAAAATTGGTCACCACTCAGCTATACCTATGCTACAACAACAAAATCTATGATTAAAAATGTAAAAAAAGAAAGAAAGAATAAATTTATTTTGTGTTAATCTCAAAAATTACACATATAAGCAACATTGACAACAAAATTGGTCACCACTCAGCTATACCTATGCTACAACAACAAAATCTATGATTTTTATAGCCATACCTATGATAATAGACTACATTATATTCCTACGAAATGAAATATATTTTCTCTAATTCGACTAATGTTCATAGCTATGACTATAAAAAACCGGTCAAGTGCGAGTCGGACTCACGCACGACGTACCATTATCTTAAAAAAAACGGCAAACAATCACGTTTGTTGTATGGGAGCCCCTCTTAAAAGTTTGTTTTATTTTGTTTTTAGTATTAGTTGTTGGGTTGCTGACGATTCGGACACAATAAATTCGGACACTTTGTCCGAATTGTCACTTTGCAATTTTAATATTTTTTTCACTGACGATTCGGACACCAATGTTTTGTACAGTCGGATATAAAAACTTAAACTGCTAAGAGGAATATAATCAGCATGCATTTTGGCAGTATGGTAATAAAAATAAGATGAAATATTTGTCCAGGTACAGCCACTAGCGAGAGAGAGCTAATGCATAAACTAGATCTCAATAGTATCATCACTGTATTCCCAAGTACGGTAGACTTCCTCACAGATCCCAGGCACTTAGATCCTTGACGATGTCTAAAGGGGTTAGTCAGAGGCACGTCCAAACATTACTCAGCAGCATTCTACACGTGACGTTGCAAGCCCCTCGCCGCTTACAAGAATTCTAACTGGTTTCCTCACAATGTTTTCCTTCGCCGTTATAAGCACGTGTTCATGCGATATAAATTTTTTAAACAGAAAAAACATTGATGGACGGCTGGGATCGAACCCACGATCTTCAGATTGAAAGTCGAGGTAACTCCCACTTGGCCAAAACGGCTTTTAAAAAAAGTTATATAAAAAACGGAATATGTGTCAGTTTATATTGTTTTTATGTTTTTTGGAGGTAAGTTAAATATTCAACTAATTTTTAACTGAGTTTACAATAATAGTTAAGAAAATCGATAGATTTGGATAATTATGTTTATTAATTTTAATCTTTTCTGTATTTTTGTCCTTATCTATTGATTAATAGTAATAATAGGGTTTTTTTTATTATTAACGCTTTTAGCAAAGTACTCTAAATAGTACATCTCGTTATAAAAGATTTATATCTTTTTCATAATGGTGGTCATTTTTGGCATCAGCATTAAATTTTTCGTCAGACGCTGTTACTAGTTCCACTTTGGTCTTCTTTATACACTGACCTGAAATATCAATATCACATGACATCTTTGACATTTTCATTCTCAGGAGATGGGGAAACATCATGTTCATCTAATTCTAATTAAAACCTAAAATACTCAGTTTCGGTAACTTTTTCTTAGGAGTGATATAATGTAGTTTAAAATTTTCTAAGTGACTGTACAAAACAGCTTCAATATTTTGGTGGTGTCCGAATCGTCAGTGAAGAAAATATTAAAATTAAAAAGTGTCAATTCGGACACTTTGTCCGAATTGTCACTTTGCAATTTTAATATTTTTTTCACTGACGATTCGGACACCAATGTTTTGTACAGTCGGATATAAAAACTTAAACTGCTAAGAGGAATATAATCAGCATGCATTTTGGCAGTATGGTAATAAAAATAAGATGAAATATTTGTCCAGGTACAGCCACTAGCGAGAGAGAGCTAATGCATAAACTAGATCTCAATAGTATCATCACTGTATTCCCAAGTACGGTAGACTTCCTCACAGATCCCAGGCACTTAGATCCTTGACGATGTCTAAAGGGGTTAGTCAGAGGCACGTCCAAACATTACTCAGCAGCATTCTACACGTGACGTTGCAAGCCCCTCGCCGCTTACAAGAATTCTAACTGGTTTCCTCACAATGTTTTCCTTCGCCGTTATAAGCACGTGTTCATGCGATATAAATTTTTTAAACAGAAAAAACATTGATGGACGGCTGGGATCGAACCCACGATCTTCAGATTGAAAGTCGAGGTAACTCCCACTTGGCCAAAACGGCTTTTAAAAAAAGTTATATAAAAAACGGAATATGTGTCAGTTTATATTGTTTTTATGTTTTTTGGAGGTAAGTTAAATATTCAACTAATTTTTAACTGAGTTTACAATAATAGTTAAGAAAATCGATAGATTTGGATAATTATGTTTATTAATTTTAATCTTTTCTGTATTTTTGTCCTTATCTATTGATTAATAGTAATAATAGGGTTTTTTTTATTATTAACGCTTTTAGCAAAGTACTCTAAATAGTACATCTCGTTATAAAAGATTTATATCTTTTTCATAATGGTGGTCATTTTTGGCATCAGCATTAAATTTTTCGTCAGACGCTGTTACTAGTTCCACTTTGGTCTTCTTTATACACTGACCTGAAATATCAATATCACATGACATCTTTGACATTTTCATTCTCAGGAGATGGGGAAACATCATGTTCATCTAATTCTAATTAAAACCTAAAATACTCAGTTTCGGTAACTTTTTCTTAGGAGTGATATAATGTAGTTTAAAATTTTCTAAGTGACTGTACAAAACAGCTTCAATATTTTGGTGGTGTCCGAATCGTCAGTGAAGAAAATATTAAAATTAAAAAGTGTCAATTCGGACACAGTGTCCGAATTTATTGTGTCCGAATCGTCAGCAACCCTAGTTGTTATAGCGGCAACAGATACATAATCTGTGAAAATTTCAACTGTCTAGCTATCATGGTTCATGAGATACAGCCTTATGACATACAGACGGACAGACAGGCAGACAGACATACAGACGGACAGCGAAGTCTTAGTAATAGTGTCCCGATTTTCCCCTTTGGGAACGGAACCCTAAAAACATAGATTTTTACTAAATAAGCCAGCAAGTCATCACATCAGAATCTGGTAACTCTAACGGCACTTCAAGGCAATAAGTAGTTTGTAGGAAATAAAACATTGTACACGCTCGTTACGTTTTTTGTGGCAAGTAAAAATTGTATTGTTGGCAGCATTGATTTAAATCAATGGTTGGCAGACAATGAAAACAGAACACATTTTCTTAATGATTATTTACTTCCTGGAATCTTATGAAGTGTGTATTTTTTGCAGACTTATAAATATTGGACTTATTGTAACACAATCATACTGGTGGGAATAATTAGTGAATGTTAATCTATACATATAATAAAACTGTAGAAGAGTTCAATTCTGTACATTGAATAAAAACTAAAAAAAATACTCCTAGGGGTCTTCATACAAGTAACACAAGCCAAAAAAAAACATTTTGAATTTTTTGTCTGTCTGTCTGTCTGTTGTCTGGCTTTCACGCAAAAACTACGAGACGGATTTTGATGAAACTTTTTTTAGTCCTCGGCAACATATAGGCTATAATTTATTTTGAAGATTGGAATACCAGATGTGAAACTATCTGTCCCCCAGCGAAGCGGGCACGGGTCAGCTAGTAATCTAATAAAATACCCTTTTAGAGACTAAGGGGTTAGGTAGGTTCGTCCACCTACGCTCTAAATTAAATCGTCAAAACGTTTCTTATATAGGTACTAACCAGTAATACTAACCACGGTAGGATTTGAGCATTGAGATAAATAAAATACTACGTAGTAGGTACATATATATCGATGGATTTAAGCCTGATTCGGTTTGATTGATTACAGATTTGAATTTAGGTACCTACGTACAGCTACCTACTAAGGGTTTACAAAAGTACCTACCTACCTACTCGTTCGGTCGGTGTGGTGTGATTGATTGAAGATTTTAAATTTACATAATGTTTAGAGTTTAGATACTCTGTAATAATAATAATTGTAAGCAAGGTTTACACAACAATAGAAATTAGCGGCAAAATTTATTTATTGACGTATTGGTATGACTTGACAAGTTCTTAGATATGTAGGAATTGTTGTGCAAGCCTCCTTATACCTATCTACAAAACATTTGCTTGGTGATACAGGGTGAAAAAGACGACTCCCGGGTCCCATACACACAAGCACACCCCTACCAATGCAAAAAAATATATTTTCATTTAGGCAACCTGTTTTTTAACCGACTTTAAAAAGGAGTAAGTTATCAATTCGCCTGTATGTTGTTTTTTTTTGTGTGTATTTACAAAATTATTTTTTTAATTGAAAGCCTATACTTCCGAAGTGGTCCCATTACCACCAAGTCAGCATCTGATGATGGCATCCCAGGGAAATCGAGAGAAACCTTTAAAATTTATGGGCATCGATAGTGGTTTTCAACTATAGACCTTGCCCATCTTTAATTGGCATACACCGAGTGGAGGGTAGGGCTCCTAGATCTCGCGGCTCAAGAGTGGAGATCAAGATGGTCTGAACATCCAGTTTTCGGGAGTCCTACCTTCCTACCATACATAGTCTTAATACCCCCGGTATTATAGATAATATTAATGTTAGTACTTTAAGCACTTACCTAACAATAATCTTTAGCCTGATTCGGTTTGATTGATTACAACGATAACAGAATTTGAACACACCCACATCGTGAATCAAAATTACAAACTCTCACGGTTGAATGTCACGGTATGTTAATGTTTTCAATCAAAATTGGCATTGAGATAGCGCTCAGCATCTCGACAGATCGTATAGAGTCTATACTATAGACGTAGGTAGGTACAAGTTAACTTTGTATCTTGCCATGTCAGCCCCGGATCTAGGGAGGGGCAAGCCGGGGCCCATGCCCCGTGCGGCAAGTTCAGGGGCCAAACTTACACTTTACAGACGAATGGACAACTCAACATTAACTTAACTTTGACCTACACTGGTAGGGATGTAATATTGAGTGAAAAAAATCGATTAATTTTTTTCCCCCTGCAAATTAATCGATTTCCCAAAAATCGATTTATATGGAAATAATAATCGATTTTTCGGGAAAAATCGATTTTTTTTCCTGCGATTTGAAAAATTGATTTCGTACGCGAGGTAAGTACCTACTCTACCTACCTACCTTAACAAATAGGAGCCTATATATTACTACCCACGTACCTACGTACTCATCATTTCTACTTCGCTTATCTACCTACCTAAATTAGATCATTCATCTAAATAAACGATTTTCACAGTTTTGTCAAATGTAGATGATGATGTAGAAGATATTTTTATAAAAAGTAAGAAACCACTGTAAAATGTGAATATTTTCAATCAGTGAAACTGAGAAAAAACTGTTGGAACTTTGAAAGAAATTCAAGTAAACACAATTGTAAAGGTAAAGCAAGCAAAGCCTCAAAGTCAAAGCACAATCAAATCAAACAATTCGCGCCAAATAGACTACAAGTTTGAAAATTTAGCTTTTGACAAGTGTCATTGACAGTTGATTACTACCATAGACATGGGATCTATGAAATAGTTAATCAATTAATTTATATTTTATAAATGATTGAATATCTGTAAGATATCAAATTTAATTTATGTCTATTTTACCATGTTATAGTAAGTAGTATTTCATGTAAAAAATTAATTTAAGGCGAGTAATTAATGTGTTTGATGAATGCAGAATCGTTTTTTCTCAATAACCGTAAAACATACAGTTTTGTTTTTTATGACAAAGATAACTTAAGGATATAATCTAGATAAATTACAGACAGAATCACGATTGGTGAAACTTTTCTCAACAGATTTATTTTCCAAAGTTGGCTCTTCAAAAACACGAGTTTCGTTTTTAATCAAAACTATGAATAGCTAAACAGTTAATTCTTATATAATTCGTTAGATAATCATACTAGCTAAATAAATTACGGACAGTTTCTTTTAATTTGATGGTTTTCGAGATAATGCAGTTTTATCACTTTTTCCGTCTTATCCGGGTAGATTCAGCCCATACAAAATGTCAAAAATTTCATTTATCACCTTAATTTAAAGTGCCTAAATTAGGTTTGTAGTACCGCACCGGTGCCGCAATGCTATAGATCGGTTCGCGTTCGGGGAGACAGACGGACCGATAGGTCGGTCGGTTCGCGTTCGTAGAGGCAACCATTGGTCAGTTCACGTTCGGGAAAACGATCAACGGTTCGGATCGCGTTCGGAGAGACGATTGATGGTTCGGTTCCCGTTTGTGAGGCGACTATTAGTCGGATCACGTTCGGAAAAACGATCAATGGTTCGGTTTGCGTTCGGAGACAAGACCCATGGGTCGGTTTTCGTTTGGAAGGCGACTATTGGTCGGTTAACGTACGGGAAAATGGCCAACGAACGGTTAAAAAGTTCAGTTTACAAAAATCGATTTTTATGTGTAATATCCATAATCGATTATCTAAAAATCTATTTTTTGAAAACCAAAAATCGATTATAAAAAAATCGATTTTTATCAAAAAATAATCGATTAAATTAATAATCGATATTTTTTTTACATCCCTATACACTGGGCACAAATTTTGAAATGCCGCCCCCTAAACTTTTATTTATTTTTACCTATCATCTTTATAATTTGAAGATTTTTGATCAATTTAAAAGATCTTTTGTTGAAGATGCTGACGGCTGACGGTATGTTAATGTTTTCAATCAAAATTGGCATTGAGATAGCGCTCAGCATCTCGACAGGTCGTACAGACGTAGGTAGGTACAAGTTAACTTTGTATCTAGCCATGTACGTAGCGAGAACGGACAAGGGGGGCAACTGCCCTCCTCTAGAAGAGCTAGAAGAACCTCTCTTCTAGCTCTTCACTCGGTCACTGATAAAAAAGATTTATTCGTCTTTTCTTACTGTAAGCAATGTCACTAATAACGATAAGACTCCACTACTTAAGTGAGATATCTACTCATGTTAAAAAACACGATTAAATTTTAATTTAAAACAATAAAGTCTAGTATTTTTCTATGATCCTGGCTTCGCCCTTGTATCTAGCTAGATAGTTAGTTAGGTACCTACATATATTGTGATTTCCAATCGAAGAAATCTACACTTCTTATACAGAGGTAATTTTTTATTTGTACCAATAAAGGAGGTACAATTTGTATTTTGTAATTTTGTATTTAGTGGTTAAATTAAAAAACTACTGAACCAATTTTATAAATTCCTACACCTATCACAAGGTATATTATCAGCGAATAACATGGCTATATTTTAATTTTCAAAAAAATTAGAGATCATCATTAAAATGGCAATAGTGTAACCTATCAAAAATTTGCCTTTAATCATCAGTAGGTACACGGGGTGGATTGCTAGTAAGTCTTACACTGAGTAGTGTAGTAGTGTAGGCATAGTAGGCTAAAGAAATACCTGCTAAAAGATGTTATTTGAACTTTTGACTTTGACCTAGGTGTGTGTGACAAAAGGGTAATTCCGCAAACCATTGTTTTTTTATGTCACGTTTGTGTGACTATCCATCTCTATAACTTATAATATTCCTAATTCGACTAACTACCGACCTACACTCAGTAGGCTGACTACTGCCTTCTGCGCTGTAGGTTGTAAGTTCTATTCTCACCAAGGACAAAAAATTTTAATGATGAACATAAATGTTTGTTCTATGTCTTATATAGGTACTGTCTCACGTACTATAAATAAGTAGGTATGTATTTACAAAAATATGTATTATCTATTATCTAATCTATGTTTATATACCTACCTACATTCCCTCGTGTAAGTACGCAGTAATATTACAACAACAAGCCAACGTTTGCCATAATAGTCATAATAAACATGTTTCGGTGTTCCGTGTTGTGACGTTTCATGATTTGAATTTTGAACGCTATCAATTTTATTTTTAATTTTACTCCGACTATAACTAAAAATATCTAAGAATCTATTTGTAGATATTAGGTATTTAATAAGTAGGTACTTTAAGTAGATACCTACATGTATTCAGAGGCACGTGTAAATCTATACTTATAATAAATCTGTAGAGAGGTCAATTCTGTACATGAAATATATTTCCAAAATAACTATCAGGGGATGATTAGGGATCGATACTGATGCCAAAAATGCAATCAGTAAAATTTTTGTCTGTCTGTCTGTCTGTCTGTCTGTCTGTCTGTCTGTCTGTCTGTCTGTCTGTCTGTATAACCGTTATAGAAACAAAAACTACTGAACGGATTTTAATGAAACTTGGTACAATTATTTTTCATACTCCTGAGCTGGTTATAGTATACTTTTCATCACGCTACAATCAATAGGAGCAGAGCAGTGAAGGGAAATGTTGGGAAAACGGGAGTAGTTACTGCATTTCTTAAGCTTCCGTCGCGTGTGCAACCTTAATGGTTAAAGCTACACAGAAATCATGTATGACGGAAATGTTCTCCTTAAAATTATATAAAAAATATCCCACGACAGCATATGTTTATCTTTTATGGTTGACTCACAATAACACGTGTAACTCCCGATAGCTTAGCAGTTCGAAGCTTTCTGATTATATTTGACTACTCTTACGTTTGTAACACTCTTAGTCATCCCTAATTAAAAAATTTTACATTATTAACTATTCCATAAAAAAGAATCATAGAAATCGGTATAGAAACACCAAAGTTATACATGAAATAGGGTCATTGCGCTGGTTTCGCGACCACCGTCAGTATGCGACCATTTCAGGGACCTGCTGCAGAAATACTAAGAAATTAAGAATTCCATCTGTCTTTTCCAAACGAAATTCTGGTCTATACAGAGCAGGATAAATCTATTGTTCTTACCTATTTGAATTGGCACCATAGTATTACCCGAAATTAAACAAACCCACGCTCATTTCGGCGCCCGCACTCCTCGCGTGAACGGGTTCACGAAATTACAAAAAAAATAGTGAGCACGTGCTGCTTTCATAGTTAGTATTTAATGATTTATTTATATAATGACTGATTAATAGTGTTTTTATTGCCTAAGAAAATTATTTTTCTATGCATTTGCGCAATTTTTATAAAGAAAATATACAAAAACATGTAAAATATTAAGTGGTCGCATACCAAAATATAATTTTTCACGTTATTTGACTTTACGACCACATGGTCGCAAATTGACTGTTTGATTGCAAACTTTATTTATCTCCCTTGTTACTCTAATAATAAAGGATTTTGTGACTTTTTTAACATATTCTTAATAGCGGTTTTGTTACCATCGGCTTGCGACCGCATAAACATTCGTAAATACTGTACAAATATATAATATGATCGTCTAACATACCCCAACTTTAGTTTGCGACCGCGGCCGACGTCAGTTTACGTCTTAAAATGTATGGGAATTTAACGGTCGCATATTGGATGTAATAATTTGATGTATTATTTTACGACCACTATTATGTTAGTATTTATATTACAGTTTTGGTACAGATGTTACAAAACAGATGATTAGAAATTATAAGATAAAAGAAATTATTAATAATAACATGATAATGTAGCATTATTTTTAATCAATTATGTGTAATTTCCCTTTCAGACAGTGGTCGTAAACTAAAGTAGGGGGTGGTCGTATACTAAGAAAATCGGTCGCATACTAGCATATCACCCTATTTCTCAATAAAAAATTATTTAAAATTAAGTCTAATAATATATATACATATTTAAGGTTTTTAATATATCTTGATCATATATGGAACCATGACAAACCCTTTCCATAAATGTCGAGTAAATATTTCATACTAATAAGCTGACCCAAAGTTGGGTACCCCGCTAATCGGTCGTAATCCAGCGCAATGACCCTACGCTAATAATAAGCCATCGCGCGTGAATACTGAATCATGCTATAAGGATTATTTTTCGTATGATTTTGGTATAGATGGATCTGGTGTGCAAAATCTGACATTAGTCTTCATAGCAACGTGCGTTACTCTATGCGATTATTAAAATTTTGACAGGATTATTTTTTTTCTGTCGCGGGTCTGCTATAGGCAATACGCTAAAAAGTTCTTATTTCTTCAAGTTATACGCGGGTGAAACCGCGGGGTACAGCTAGTTAGGAATATAATTTTAATTAAATAGAAACGCCTCGAATGGATTGCTAAGTAGGTAGGTAGGTACTCCAAAAGATGGTAATTTGCTTAATTTAAATTTTCCTTTATAAAACTTAAAAAACGAATCGCTAAATCGAAACAAATCAAAAAGTCAGGAGACTATCGATCTTGAATTTTTGATTGGTCGAAACATTTTCGTCTGTTTTCTTATTAATTTTTTTTTTAAACGTAAGTTATTTCAATTTCTTTCTTCATTGCATTCTTGAATTGCTAAACAAGACTATTCGCTTTCTGCCAGTTGCCACAGGGCATGAGAAGCAAGCGATGGTAAATAAAATTGTACCCCGAAATAAAAATGTATTAAGAAAAGTACCTGTATCTTAGGCGAAAACAGTATAAAAACCTTTGTTTACGTGTATCACACGTGCACAGACAGAACTAGGGTTGCCATAAGGCCGGGATTTGTAGGGATTGTCCTGACATTTCATATGAGTCTCGACAAAATACATATTGTCCCGACAAATTTTTACTTCGTAATATTTAATCACGACTTTTTGAATTTTTGTCCAAATATTCTGATCATCCCACCGTAGTGGTAGCTCTACCTGAGAAGCAAAGTTTAACAACCCAATGGTAAATAAAAATGTTCCTCTTTGAAGAAAATCGTAATATTACGTCGATACAATTAACCCTTTTGTTTTCCCTCCTAAAAGGAATAAAAACCTTTGTTTACGTGTATCACACGTGCACAGACAGAACGCATGTAACGACACGTGCTTCTCTTTGTCATTGCATGCGCATTAAATAACAGAGTTCTACAAAATCCGTAAAAAAAATCTATAGTTTAATCTGGCTTCGGCCTTCTGTGACTCGCCTTTGTGCTCGGCCCTTACTCTGCAAAACGATTTCGACATCGAAACGATTTGACAGTGCTCCGATATATTCGGCCAAACCGCACTCTTAGAAATCGTCGTCTGTCGTAGTCAGAGATGGGCACTTACCCGGTAAAAATAATTTTTACCCATTCATTCCTATTTATACCCATTTATACCGGGTAAAAATGATTACATCTTTTTTTTTTACTTTTTTGACACTTATCTAATTATGGATCACGATTTTCATATTTTCATTAGTTTAGATCTTTCGAAGATGTCTAGTGGGGGTAGTCAGAGGCACGTCCAAACATTATATTTGGTACATGCCCACATTTTGCAGTAGTTAGCATTCCAAACGTGACAGGTTGCAAGCCCATCGCCGCTTATAAGAATACTAACTGGTTAATACTAATTAATTATGGTGTTTTCTTGTAATTATAATTATTCAGACTTTAGTAAAGAAATAAGAGCGGTCGTTTTTAGGAATTTCAAGTGTGGAGACAACAGAATCTCCACCAATGTAATAAAATTAAACTTAATACAAATTCTATAAAATATTACCGAAATTCTATCTATTTTGATTATTCATATTATGCATGGTTGTGTAGATTGTTTGTCCTGCCTCTTTGACGTGTAATATATAAAAACCGGCCAAGTGCGAGTCGGACTCACGCACGAAGGGTTCCGTACTATTATCAAAACGGCAAAAAATCACGTTTGTTGTACGGAAGTCCCACTTAAATATTTATTTTATGCTGTTTTTAGAGAAATACATCATCTGTGAAAATTTCAACAGTCTAGCTATCACGGTTCATGAGATACAGCCCTGTGACAGACAGACGGACAGACAGACGGAGAGAGAGACGGACAGACAGACGGACAGACAGACAGACAGACAGACGGACAGACAGACAGACAGACGGACAGACAGACGGATAGACAGTCGGACAGACAGACGGACAGGCAGACGGACAGACAGACCTGCAGACAGACAGACGGACAGACAGACGGACAGACAGACAGACAGACAGACGGACGGACAGATGGGCGATGGGCTTGCAACCTGTCACGTTTGGAATGCTAACTACTGCAAAATGTGGGCATGTACCAAATATAATGTTTGGACGTGCCTCTGACTACCCCCACTAGACATTTTCGAAAGATCTAAACTAATGAAAATATTAAAATCGTGATCCATAATTAGTTAAGTGTCAAAAAAGTAAAAAAAAAGATGCAATCATTTTTACCCGATATAAATTGGGTATAAATAGGAATGAATGGGTAAGAATGACGTCATTCTTACCCATTCATTCCTATTTATACCCAATCATTCTTACCCATTCATTCCTATTTATACCTAATTTATATCGGGTAAGAATGACGTCATTCTTACCCAATCATTCTTACCCATTCATTCCTATTTATACCCAATTTATATCGGAATATTATTTATATCGGTACTTTGAGGTTTAATCTATAATAAGTAATCTAAAAATAACTTAAACAAGTAGTATTTCATATAAGCACTTAGTGTTTAGGTAACATATTTAAATATATTGTTTTGTGTCGAGCGTAGGTACGAGTAGGTACTTTGGAAAAAAGTAGACTAGCCCGTCAATCCCCAAGCGAATGCCGGCGTTCGCGCTGTGACGTCACTGCGCCATACATTCCGACGTTGCGGCCGGGGTTTGAGTGGCTAGAGACAAGTTTAACGGGAAGATGGGGTGGGGTGGGGGATGCATTGCGTTGTACTTGGTACTGCGGCCATTTTGTTTAGTACCTAGACGTTAGAGGTGGGTACTTGTGTTTTGACGTACCAGGTCTAATTAATACCACCTCCATCAAATACCAGGTTGAAATACCAGGTTTAAAATACTTTAAAGTATTTAGTTTCAGGCGAACCAACTCTCCACCCAGCATCCCCCCCACCTAGGATTGGTAATTTGTTGAAAAACACTGAAGTACGTACAAAATTACTTTTAAGTACAGAAATACTTGAGTATTTTTCAAAAATACTTTCAAGTACAAAATACGCGTTCAAACTGTGTCGTAATACCTGGTACGTATTTTTTTATGCCTATTGCCTATACTAGGTTTGCAAACCTGGTCGAGTAAATACGCACCACCTCTACTAGACGTACGTGCGCGCTCCCGCGCACGTTCACACACGCGCGTTTAAACGTCCATTCATCTAGGCGTGCAGCAAGCCGCGTGTGAACAGGCGATCGGGCCTCGCCATTCAAAGCACCAAGCAATTCAACATTCAACGCGGCGTTCAAATCGAAGCGTGTAAACGAGTGCCGAGTGCCGAGCGCCGATCAAAGCAATTTTTTAACCGACTTCAAAAAAGAAGGAGGTGTTTTGTTTTTTTACTTATGTGTTGAGTAATGTAATAAAATTATGAGTATAATATAATATATATATATATATAGGGAAGTCTGGCAACGCTGGTACCTACAGACAGACAGTTACCTACGTTAGTATTTATAATATTAGTATAGATTCTAATGAGAGTCCCATAGTCCCATGTTATTATTTTATATATTATTATACACCTACCTACCTAAGTACTTATAAGTAGGTAGGTAGGTACATCGCGTATTATTAGTTATAACTAACTAACTATATGTATCACGTA
The DNA here is from genome assembly GCA_912999785.1 of Hydriomena furcata. Lineage (NCBI taxonomy): Eukaryota > Metazoa > Arthropoda > Insecta > Lepidoptera > Geometridae > Hydriomena > Hydriomena furcata. The sequence continues at coordinate 12,402,431 of OU538837.1, forward strand.
TGGAATGCTAAATAAGTAGGTAGGTACCTACCTACTTGAAAATGAGGGCATATGCCTAATACAATGTTTGGACATGCCTCTGGCTACCCCCTAAGCGCCTGGACATCTGAGAGGATTTCTTCTTAGGGATTGCAGTCATGATCCTAACTATATATTTTATTTCATTTATTTTTAGCTAATACCAAGTACTAAGTAGGTAGGAAGTAGGTAGGTAATAATTATTAAAAAATGAAATTAAATACTTAGGATCACGACTTTAATCCAAGTAGGTGGGTTACTAAGTACGGTAGATCTCAGATCCACAAAAAAAATACTAAAGGAGTCAGTCAGAGGCACGTCCAAAGCATTATAATAATAATGGCTAGTAAGTAGGAAGGGAGGTGTTTTGCTTGTAGGTATTCCTACATCTACCTACATAGATAAAGGTAGGTATAAAATAGTACGCCATCGCTTGACCTGTCGAGATTCGAACCCATAACCATCGGATTGAAAACCGAGGTCAGTACCTACCTAATTTGTCATCGAGCGCCAAGCAATTCCACTTTAATGTTTTGTCGAAATACCGACAATCGATGGATCGGACGGATTCACGAGCTCATTCAAAATCAACGTGTTCACAAGCTCGGTGGTTTGAATTGATTGTTGAATTGGTCGTTGAATGGAGAGCGTATCGGTTCAATGCAATTCACGTTCAAATTCAAAAAGCAACCGGTTCACATGCCCGTGCTCGTTGAACGCGCTAGTGAATGGACACGTATATGACCGCACCTTTGATCGGCCAAATGTACCGTGCTTAACTACTTAAAAGTGTAGGTAGGTCGATGTTTGCCATTGGTTTCGCAGACACCGGCAACAATCAGTGTTTGTTACTTATATTTGGAGATATGGATCTTTGTTCATTTTTTAGGGTTCCGTACCCAAAGGGTAAAATCGGAACCCTATTACTAAGACTTCGCTGTCCGTCTGTCCGTCTGTCTGTCTGTCTGTCACAGGGCTGTATCTCATGAACCATGATAGCTAGACAGTAGAAATTTTCACAGATTATGTATTTCTATTGCTGCTCTAACAACAAATACTAAAATCAGAATAAAATAAATATTTAAGACAACAAACGTGATTTTCGCATTCTAGCGCCATCTAGTTTCATTTGATGTTACTACGTTATTATTAGGTACTTTTCGCGGTCTCATGCGATCGCTCGGGGTTTGAGAGGTAAAACAATGATTCGCAATTCCGCTGGCAGGTGGCGCTATTTTACCACTATCGGTAAAGTAAGTGGTACTTTACATGATCGACTAAAAAGTTTGAAATTGAATTATTGAATTCATGTAGTTAGAAATAGGTACCTAGGTAGATATTATTAATTTCAAATTAATTTCGAGTTCGAATCCTGGCCATGCATCAATGGATATTTCTGTTTGAAAAATGTATATATGCGCGTTACACGTGTTTATAACTGTGAAGGAAAACATCGTGAGGAAACCTGTTAGTATTCTTGAAAGTGTCAAAAAAGTTAAAAAAAAGATGCAATCATTTTTACCCGATATAAATTGGGTATAAGTAGGAATGAATGGGTAAGAATGAAGTCATTCTTACCCATTCTCATTCTTACCCATTCATTCCATTTTATATCGGGTAAAAATGACGTCATTCTTACCCATTCATTCCTATTTATACCCAATTTATTTCGGGTAAAAATTACGTCATTCTTACCCATTCATTCCTATTTATACCCAATTTATATCGGGTAAAAATGATTGCATCTTTTTTTTTACTTTTTTGACACTTAACTAATTATGGATCACGATTTTCATATTTTCATTAGTTTAGATCTTTCGAAAATGTCTAGTGGGGGTAGTCAGAGGCACATTTATAGGGCCAAACATTATATTTGGTACATGCCCACATTTTGCAGTAGTTAGCATTCCAAACGTGACAGGTTGCAAGCCCATCGCCCATCTGTCCGTCCGTCTGTCTGTCCGTCTGTCTGTCCGTCTGCCTGTCCGTCTGTCTGTCCGACTGTCTATCCGTCTGTCTGTCCGTCTGTCTGTCTGTCCGTCTGTCTGTCCGTCTCTCTGTCCGTCTGTCTCTCTGTCCGTCTGTCTGTCTGTCCGTCTCTCTGTCCGTCTGTCTGTCTGTCCGTCTGTCTGTCCGTCTGTCTGTCACAGGGCTGTATCTCATGAACCGTGATAGCTAGACTGTTGAAATTTTCACAGATGATGTATTTCTCTAAAAACAGCATAAAATAAATATTTAAGTGGGACTTCCGTACAACAAACGTGATTTTTTGCCGTTTTGATAATAGTACGGAACCCTTCGTGCGTGAGTACAACTCGCACTTGGCCGGTTTTTTATATTGTGTTTTTTATATGATTACACGTCATAGAGGCAGGACAAACAATCTACACAACCATGCATATTATGAATAATCAAAATAGATAGAATTTCGGTAATATTTTATGGAATTTGTATTAAGTTTGATTTTGTTACATTGTTGGTGGAGATTCTGTTGTCTCCACGCTAAACTTAAAATTCCTAAAAACGACCGCTCTTATTTCTTTACTAAAGTCTGAATAATTATAATCCAAATTAAAAAATAACAAGAAAACACCTTAATTAATTAGTATTAACCAGTTAGTATTCTTATAAGCGGCGATGGGCTTGCAACCTGTCACGTTTGGAATGCTAACTACTGCAAAATGTGGGCATGTACCAAATATAATGTTTGGACGTGCCTCTGACTACCCCCACTAGACATCTTCGAAAGATCTAAACTAATGAAAATATGAAAATCGTGATCCATAATTAGATAAGTGTCAAAAAAGTAAAAAAAAAAGATGTAATCATTTTTACCCGGTATAAATGGGTATAAATAGGAATGAATGGGTAAAAATTATTTTTACCGGGTAAGTGCCCATCTCTGGCGTAGTATAATGCTATAATCTTAATATACATATAAATTACGCATCAATAATCTTAATAATATATATAAATTACGCGTCACGTTGTTTGTCCGCGATGGACTCCTGAACTACATAACCGATTTTAACCAAACTGAAATATAGGATATCTTACATCTGAATTTATAGTCGCAAAATTATTTTATTGCATATTATTTGTTTATTATCTGACAGTCACAATTATCTGTTGGATGGCGATATCTGTTGACACAGCAACGCGTGGCGGGGTCTGTTAGTCCTATAATCCTATAATATTATAATTGCGAAAGTTTGTGAGTTTGTATGTATGTTTGTTCCTCAATCAGGCCTAAACGACAAAATAGATTAAGTTGAAATTTGCTGTAGATGTAGATATGAAAAAACATCCCAAAAGCGATAAAAAACACAAAAGGAATGATTTCTGTATAGATGGCGCTGGTGAGCAACAAATCTGACATCACAGACTAAAAACATTCAGTCTTTTCTATTCGATTATAGAAATTTGACAGGACAATGACAACACCTGTCACGGGTCGGCTAGTGTTCTATATTGTCAAAAGTAATGGCGATCGTTCCATATCTTCTATACTTATAATAAATCTGTAGAGAGGTCAATTCTGTACATGAAATATATTTCCAAAATAACTATCAGGGTTTGATTAGGGATCGATACTGATGCCAAAAATGCAATCAGTAAAATTGTTGTCTGTCTGTCTGTCTGTCTGTCTGTATAACCGTTATAGAAACAAAAACTACTCGACGGATTTTAACGAAACTTGGTACAATTATTTTTCATACTCCTGAGCTGGTTATAGTATACTTTTCATCACTCTACAATCAATAGGAGCAGAGCAGTAAAAGGAAATGTTGGGAAAACGGGAGAAGTTACTCCATTTTTTAAGCTTCCGTCGCGTGTGCAACTTTAATGGTTAAAGCTACACAGAAATGATGTATGAGGGAAATGTTCTTAAAATTATATAAAAAATATCCCACGACAGCATATGTCTATCTTTTATGGTTGACTCACAATAACACGTGTAACTCGAACGTTCGAGAAAAACAGAAATCATCTAATGTAAGCTGTGAAAAAAAAACGTTTTATATAATGACATTCTGTAGTATATTTAGTACCTATCAGCATTGCACCCGTGCGAAGCCCGGGCGGATCGCTAGTTTCAAAATATAGTCGGAATTTCGGAAACGGTGTGACGTTTGTCCCGATATTATCGTTTTCCTGTTTAATGATACCTAGCTGCCCGTTCCGACTTTGCTCGAGTGTGTAATGATGATTACAAGAAAAAATTTAATACCTTAGGTTACATTATTGCAATTTTCTAGTCTCTAATTTTCATGTTACTCGATGATATTGTAACTTTTAATAGGTGAAAGAATATCTATTTCGAACAAACTATGTATTACAAGTTATAATGTAAGTAAGTACCAACCTACTAAGAAGGATACGTACCTACCAACTTGCTAGTGGCTAGTTCAGGAATGTGGGAATCCTTATAGATTAATCATAATATGTGGCTTAGATTCATGTGTCTAATATTACGGTCACTGAATCATCCTGTTCATAACAAGGTAGGTAGGTACACAGGTTAAAATGCGTTCAAAGTCACGGGTTATTTTTCAGTCAGCTAGTGTCTTTGTCTATCAACCTGTTTTTGCTGAGAAGATAAACAACTTGAATCTGATTGCTAGAACTCTTAAAATAAAATAAATGATTTCAACGGGGATTTTTGTTCAGTAGCTCCGGAGTTTTTAAAAATAGGAACCCACCTACCTATATTTATATATCAATACCTATATAAAATAAAAAATCAACCAATCGAAAAGTTGAGACGATATATTTTTTTTTTAATTCTATGAAGGATCTACAATCTACATTCTATGATTATATGAATAGAGTATTAGTCCTAGCCCTATGTAACTAGGTAGGCAGGTACCTACATAAATAAAATGTAAGTGATAATAAATTTAAAAAATATAGGCCGAATTGAGATTCTCCTTCCTTTTTTATCGGTTAATAACCATTATTAAGCTCATTATGTTAATTAAAATCATTTTATAATATTCTCGCTCATTAACTCTTATGGTGGCAGGGCATATGAATCTGATCTGAAATTGCGCTTTTGACAAATGACTGGGCGAAACAGGCGTGACATTATAATTATGCCCTTTCAATTTCAATGTGTGTTTCGATTGACGGACCGATTTAATTTTATTGTGCCTTCCATTCCACAGACATAGATAGACTAACCCTCGTATTCAAGAACGACACTATGAGGACACGCACCCACAGTGGACGAAATCTTTTTTCATAAAAATCACTTTATGTGTTGTGCGACACTGCATAGTGTGACTAGAGGCACATTGTCGTGTGCCTCTAGCCAAAGTTGAGCTCTAAAGACACACGGTAGTGTGCGCCATAGTGTCGCTCAACACATAAAGTGATGTTTATGAAAAAAGATTTCGTCCACTGTGGGTGCGTGTTCTCATAGTGTCGTTCTTGAATACGAGGGTAAAGACTTTGTCTTTGGTACTTTCTCTACTGAATGTTATGCATGTAATTATAGTAGGTGTATGTGTATTTATTTATCACAAAACAAACTAATCGCATGCCTAAGATACGACAGCGTAAAACTAAAAATAAATAGCACTAGGCACAATAGAATTGAATCTCGTGCTGATTTATTTCGTAGGGTAGCATAGCACGTGCTTGTCCCAGCCCATTGGAGGCTCGCCAGTCGTTCCGAGAAGCATGCTGCAGTTGTGTTGTAAAGCGGCTGATTTGGAAAATGTCCGGATAATCAATTGAGTGTTTGTTAGACTTTGAGGTCATTATATTTTTTAATTTATGTACTAATTTAATAACTATGGTTACGTCGACTAATTTAATTAAAAGAAAATTAAATTAGCGTTGTAATTAGAATGAATAAGTGAACGTCGACTAATTTAAATAAAAGAAAATTAAATTAGCGTTGTAATTAGAATGAATAAGTGATTAAATATAGTTGGTTTTACGATGATGATAAACTTTTAATGTTTGAAAATTCTAATACCAGATAATGAAGTTTTCAGTAGTTTTTAATCATAAAATATATAAGAAAAAATACATATATGCTTATGGTGGTATATAAGACATTATTTCTATTAAGACATTTGCTTTAATAGAAATAATGCTTTAGTAGAATCTAAACAAGACAGTTAAATCTGATCTGTTATCGAAAGTAGGTACCTATGTGTTACTATAAATTTATTTGCATAATTCAACGTTATTTAAATGACAACGACCTAGACACACTGAATTATGATTCCACTAAGAGCACACCTGTCTGATCAATCGGAGACATGTTCCGACCGATCTTTAATGCGGAGAGTTGAAGGTGACCTATCCCTAGATGCGTCGTATTTTACATACGAGCGGCTATTGTTTGCCTCTGTTATGATATTTAGAGAAAATTGCGCGTTTCAGAAAATTGTATCCAGAGCGTCAAATGGACAGACTATAAAATATGTAGTAGCATCTTCAACACCAGTTGATGCGTTTTAGTTTAATGACAGATATATATATATTATACCTAAGTTATAATTCTCTTAAGTCATGCAAAAATGTATTGTTCAAATGCTAATTAAGTCCACCAAGATAATAAAACTTTAATGAACTAAGGCGATTACAAGTGTTCATGGTAACTACTCGTGCAATTTGTGTCAGTCGTTATCAGAACAAAGAAACAAACAACAAAAGCGCTACACAAATCTTACATGCCAAAGGTATTTTCATTTGTCCTCCGTTTCTTTCATTCGTTTCTAAACGTAATTTTTCTTGTAAAATGACTCATGGGTCAGCTACAATAGAGCACGATGGGCAAACGACCGCACACTACGCTTTCATTGGAACTATTCCAAATAGAAGGCTTGACAATAATACATGGCGTAGATAACGTCCGTACGAAACTTGCGATTCAATCATTTCTTTTTTCAATGTTTTTTATTATATCGTTTTAATAAAACATCAAGAATCGCTTTGAAATGTGAAGTTACGCTTGTTGCTCGTGACCAAGCCTAGAAGAAACAGGTAATAAACATGGCAATCAAACATAGAAACATATAATTTTCTTCGATGATCCATTTTGCGAGTGAACAGCCAAGACCCACCAAGAAGCGCGTATGTAAAACAACAACTGTAAGAATATTCAATGTTTATATAACGTGACAATATACAGAAATGTATTCTATAAACACGGTTCTGTTAGTAAATAGAGTAATGTTTTGAAAAGAACAATGCGTAGGTTTGGTTAGTATTGATGTTAAATCAAAGCATTTAACCTAAATAAATCGGTTATATAACATTAGATGTCAGATGAAAGATATACCATAATGTAATACTTACAACTGATGTCCGATGACCTAGGTATGTTAGCAAGTTTTGTCGTCACAATCAGGTTGGTTGAGTCACTATATTTATATACGTCTTTAAATATTTTAAATATTTCAACAAATCATTTAGCTGGTCATAAAGTTGCATTATTTTGACATGTTATAACACTTGTTTCCAATTAACTTTATAGGAAAATCACTGTATTTTAGCTCTGAGGTTATTACTCATCAACTTCCAAAATGTTTACATCTATATTATTTTGGTCATTTTGTTCAATACTCAATACTGATTATTATTATTATACAAAAGGTAAAATAAATGCAATGTGTATGTTAGATTACTTATGCAATATTTAGGTAACTATTGCAAATAGGGTTCATTAACCTATTTTTTTTGTCAAATTAAGCAATTTATGAGTTTATTAAGTCTTCATTACTATAATGTCCATTCTTTTCTGTTTGTTGATCGAAAATTCTTTCACCGTTAACTTTATACTACCTAGGTTGTACTCATATTTTAAGTAAGTACTGTATTTTAGGTGGGGTTCAAATGAAAATAAATATTAAATGGTATAATAATCTTCATAATTTATTTATCCTTTCTTTTATCATACAATATGTATTTCGTATAAAACAATATTCTTTGTTAAATTCATAGAAATATATTATTTTAGTATAACTGTTCTTTATCTTTTTAAACTTACAAATTACTGTTAACATTCTGAAGAATTTTTTATAAAAATAATACAAATTGGGTCATTGACCGTGAGGTTTTGAGTAGTATTTTTGTTCTCACATAATTTGACACGGTCAACTCCTTATAATATTCTATAACAATTCAACTTGTTAATTGGTATTTAAATCACTTATAATAATAACCTATAGAAGACAATGATACAGAACAATGTACTGTAGCATAATATTATGGTAACAAAAAACAATTAAAAATATGTAAAGGCTTTAGTTTACAAAGCGTAGGCACTCGAGATTGCTACTTCACCCTAAAAGATAAACGTTCTCACTAATAAATACATCTCTCGCATTCATCTCATTTCAGACAACATTTTCATCATTCACACTGTTTACATCAGGACGGTCTTACGTTACAAAAGTCACGTCCACTTATTATTATAGAGCACCGGGTCAGTTCTGAGAAATTCATTTATATTGGGGGAAATAGTAATGCGTATTGCATGGCTCTCTCTTTCATGCTAATGCTAAGCACACAAACTCTAGCATACTTTCAGTCTCACACGCATATCGTTTCAAAATAAGCCAACAGAGACGTTCCAGATATTGATGGCGTCAAAAATTCATATAACCACCGAAAATCGTTAACCTTGTGCAACAAAAGTGATTCGGAACGTCCGACTGTTGAACACATGGCCGCCATTCCGCGCGGGCGGCGCAGGCGGAATTTTAATTAGCAGAACATCCGCTCGTGACTTGGTACAACGCGCTGTTGCCAGTTTTTCCACTTGCCCTCTCTCTTCAACGAACAATACTTTGGTTAAGTTAAAGCAAGACGGAACTTCAGCCTGACAAATTGTTTGAACGAGCGTTTAATTTTATTCGTCGACTAATTAATAGTATTATGCTAATAATAAATATAAAACAATGAACAATGAGAAATCCAGTATGGAAAGATAAGAGTGGCAACAGCGCTGAAACGGGAAATTTTCCGTAAAAGTGGCAACGTCGCGTGAACCTCGCATCGCACAGTCAGTCTGCAAACGTATGACGTTACACGATTATCCTTTCTAGTTTCTACATAACACTAAATGAGACAACGCAATACTGATACAAGGAAAACAAAATAATATTCTGCAACATACAACATAAGCTCAAGCTTACTACAAGTAATTGTGACTTGCGCTAAGTACATCCATCTAAGTAGTTTACAACAAACAACCATCCCGGATAGCTCACCTCGAGCGGAGGTTTTGCCCCGACGCTTTCACTGGCAACCTAATCTCTCAAACTTAACGATTCACCCTCGGCCTTCTTGACATAGCGACGCTTTAACACCTTATCCATTAATGTTTATCAACTAATAATTTACACAGTAAAATTAAGATCACAAATTGCTTTGTATGCTGCGTCCTACCGGGCGCGACTAGCATGGAATGTGGAGGAGCGCCGGTCGACGCGCTCAGAATTGCGAGTCGATGTGGCAGCCACCGTTGGCATGCTCCAGGACCTGCTCCTTCAGCCGATGCACGTGATCCTTAAGTTTCACTACCATCTGTGCCAAGTCCACGTTCTCGCCCTTCAAGATCTTCACTTTATCCTCCAACTTAGAAATACGTTCAAGCTTACGCCGTCTGCACTTTGATGCCGCTACTCGGTTTCTTTGTCTCTTTCGTTCCAATTTTATTTTTTCTTGTGTATCCATGTCAATGGGGGAAAGAGGTGGCGAGCTGGAAGCACTGGGTACAGTTTGAGGCTCGTCCTTAACTATGGGTGAAGGGTACCGTTCCAAAGGTTGCCGATCTAAGTCGGCGTAAATTCGTCTGCCGATGTTGATTGGTTGATCTACCTGGTTGCGATGCAGAATGTCCAACGCTTCAACGAATGGTCTCGCGTACATTTCTTGTTCTTCTGTGGGCGCGATTGCCGCTGGGAACAGCACTGGCGCACCTGGAGTAGGGGTTGCTGTCGTTATCATGCCGTTTTGTATGATCAATTTCTCAAGTTCCGGCGAACCCAGCTTCAGCATTTGTAGGTCAGGAGAGGAGAGAACTGGCGCACCTAGTCGTGCCCGCTTGCCGCCTCGCCCCACGTCCAAGGTGAGGGGCCGCTTAAGGTTATCCACGGGTCCACTGAGGGGGTACTGCTCGTCATAAAAAGTAGTCTCCATTCCGTGGCCGGAGTTGCGAACCATATGTATGCACTTAACGTTCCGGTATCACTGAACTCACTGCGCGAACTTTAAAACTTTATCATGCGACAACGCACGTCCGCTTCCCTTGCCGTTCTACTTGTTTCTAAACATTGTCAAGAAACAACCATTGCTTATATTCCGTGACTCAGATAAGCTATATTTAGAAATTGCGTGATATTCCCGAGCTGTGGTTGGTTAAATATGACGCGATCCGATGGAGAGCTCTGTTTCGATTGGCTAATGGCTTCGTCGCGTAGCGCGAGGCCGCGGCGGGCTGTTTACGACTTCGTGCGATTACCGAGAATCGACGATACCTTTTCCATTGTATTATACGTCAATTCTCAATTCTACTAAATTACTTCAAAGTTTCAGATAGGCAGGTATTATTTTGTTCTTCAAGTGTTTGAAAAAGTTGTAGGTACTTCATTTAAAAATCTTTTTACACTTTTACTGTAACATGTGGACAGCTATTAGAGATTTTGTGGATCAAGTTCATTACTGTAACTAATACTGTTTTTTTCAGTAAATTACCCATAGGTACAATTATACAATTATTTTAGTACATTATGTTACCTCCTAACTTGTAACACACAAAATAATTTTGGCCCATTTTTTTCTGAAAGTTAGTTTAGTAATAGCCATGATATTAATTATTTTGAATAACCCGGAAGAAGTATTTGCCCACCACGAGAATCAAACCCATACTCGCCCGCCACGCCCCACTTAGATTGTCTTATTCATATTAATTTATTGTTCCAGTTGGTTCTAAATATCATAAGGTAGGTAGGTAGTACCTATAGAAAGTTTCACAACATGGACTCCGATGGGGCACTACAATTTACTTAGGATAATCTTAAAATATATATTATTTATCTCTTTTAATAATTCATGATATTATTATTATTATATTTTACATGTCAATGGAAACAAACATCGGTCGTAGAGGCGGGGTAACAGCGCCGAACGGAGCAAGGAAATTTATGCGGGCGGCGCGGGAGGGGAGTGCGACAGAGACAGCAACATATCCCCCTCTCACGGGCAAACAAGATAACCAAGAAGGAAAATAAAATGCACCTCAAATTCCTTCGTTTTATGAGAAATCGTATTGTTTGCTTTTTGTGTTGATATTTAGGGTGACCTTGGCTTTTTCAACGAAATGTACCAGTAGGTGGTAAATGGGTTTGATAACATAAAAAGAGTATGAACGTAGGTTTAGGAGGACTCAATGATTGCTGAGGACATTTTATTACTATTTATTTGGTTCTCGATTCAAAACTATGTAGAATTAATATCAGGACCATTGTTTATTGCTTGATTTATACTCATCGCTCACACAATCCTATCGTAATATCAATTAATTAAATACCGGCGGAGGTATTTTTGGGGACTCTTAAGTCTGCAAACCAATTAACTAATTAAAGCTTTTCCGTTTGTTAGATCGGTGAGCCGTTTAGTTCAAAAAAACCTATAGATGCTGACCATACTTATATCTACAACAACACGTGCGTGAAGGAGTCTAAGCTATTAGCAGTCATACCATCTTCGTAGTCTTACAAAACCTTACTTTGTCTAGTTTTATGCCCCGGTCATTAGAACGCTGAGCCAATAAAAATGAATCCTATCCCATCAGCCAGCGCAAAGTACGAGTCTATTTAGGTAACTATTGAGTGGAATTTGTCTGTAGATTTTGGCGTTATAAAAACTGTCCTAAAAAATGTGTAAAGCGAAAGTCCAGAGGTAGAACACCCTCAGAGGTAACATAATCACCTTTTTATGTTCCGAGGTTTTTTTTAGTTATAGGTAGGTAACTAGTAGTTAATTTTTACATTTAAATTTGTATTAAGTATTTGTTATTTATAGGTATTTGAGGAAAAATACACAAAGAGGAAAATATTTTAATTTCCCTCATTTATAAATCAATCCCAATTCCTACAACTAACTGGTAGGTATGGCAGGCGTTTTGATTATTGCCTACTTTCATAATATTTTGCAACAAAGTCAAAGTTTGTAAAATAAATGTTCGGTATTTGTTTGGGTATGAACCAAACAAAAGCTAAAGCTGGGTTAGACTGCTAAGAGTAGCTAGCTAGCTAAGGGAAGGTGACTCCGAAGAGAGCTAAATAACCGAACCCGTGGAGTGCTGAATGTCAACTGATTTTTATTGTTTCCTTTCCACCAATAGTCGATAGTTATTGCAACGCAGTGCAATGCAAGCTATGCTAAATTTAATATAATAATTAGTGTAGGTAAAGTTCAATGTACATGTATGAGTCAGCTCGTACAGTATTTATTTGTATAAAACAGAGCTTTGGGTACCTACTAGGGCATGTAAACCGATTAATCGATTAACCGAAAAACCGATTAACCGACTGATTTTAGGTCGGTTTTTTCACCGGTTTTTTTGGCAAAATAACCGGATATTCGATTTTTTTGAAATTCATTATTTTTGCATTTTTTTTATCATTTTGGCAATATTTTTCGGATTATAAACCACCCTATGTTTTAATAGGGCATTATAATCTACATCTACAGCTAATTTCATCTTAATACGTTTTTTCGTTAAGGCCTGATTGATATTTAAACATAGAAACATCTTCACAAACTTTCGTATTTATAATATTATTAGGATTTGAGTACGTTATTCTTATTCCTATATTCTTAGTTGTTACCTAGAAATATCCTCACTTAGACTCGACCTCGTAACCGTGTTTTAGTAGTTGTAGTTAATAAAATGACTTCGAGTTTGCCTCATGTCGAGGATTCCTCAACATATTTCCACAGTGAAGAAACTGTCAACTCAAGGTATCTTGCGATCTACCTTGAGCATTCCTCGACAGCTTCTAAACGACTGTGTAACGTTTCTTTGACTTTCTGACATTTAGAAACCACCACAGGTAATTGAGGAATTGAGAAAACTCCAAAAAATCGATTTAAGATGCAAACATGAAGTATTATTTTTCAAACTATCCTGATTAGTAGACGTAACTATAGATTTAATATAGTGTTTATCACGTAATTACCTTTAATTTATTTTCCCGACGTTTCGGCTATGTTACAATAGCCATGGTCGCGGGCAGACTAGAGAACACGGTGCTACCGTTGAGAAGCGGAGGCAGTTGACGAAACTACCCTCACTTGGTCTTCAGAAATAGAAATGTCCATGTTCGTATTACGACACACCACACTAACTGTATCTACGCACTGTGATGGTCTGTTACGACGCCCACACATAGTAACCACAGGATTTCAAGAATTAGAGTCTATAGCCGTCTTCACGATTTAAATTTGAGTACTTCTTGATTGCAATAGCTTCCTGAACTATGAATATCTTATAATAATGGCGTTCACTAGACAGAACTTTTGGGTCATGTAGTTCAATCCAGTGAGACGGTCCCGAATCTACTAAGTGCTCTGCGATCGCTGACTTGTTTACCTGGCGATTTTTGACAGCTGCAATATGTTCTTTGACACGTTCGGCTATAGTTCTTTTTGTTTGCCCAAAGTATGAACGGCCACAACTGCAGTCTATCTTATACACACCAGGCATCTGCAAAGGTACAACATCCTTCGGAGTAGGCAACGGAGTGAAAACTGACTTAATTGAAAATCTCCTCAACACAGTTCCAATTTTGTCTGACACCCTGAAGCTATTGAAATCAAGAAGTACTCAAATTTAAATCGTGAAGACGGTTATAGACTCTAATTATTGGAATCCTGTGGTTACTATATGTGCGCGTCGTGACAGACCATCTCAGTGCGTAGATACAGTTAGTGTGGTGTGTCGTAATACGAACATGGACATTTCTATTTCTGAAGACCAAGTGAGGGTAGTTTCGTCAACTGCCTCCGCTTCTCGACGGTGGCACCGTGTTCTCCAGTCAGCCAGCGACCATGGTTATTGGAACATAGCCGAAACGTCGGGAAAATAAATTAAGGGTAATTACGTGATAAACACCCGTGTTAAAACATGAAGTACTTTTCAAGGGGTATTGGAGGGGCCTCAGAAGAGTTTGAATCAAGTTAGTTTTGAGGTTACAACTAAGAATTATGAGGTATTATTGTTAACTATTATGACAGATTTATCATATTTTTGCCTTTATTACTTTATTCGAGTAAGGGTGAGTTTTGAGTACATCAAAATATTTTGAAATTTAACAAGTTAATTTAATTGGTGCTTGCTTATTTGAATAATAAGTTAATTTTCATTAAAATGTATGGTTTTATTATGTCCTAAGACACCTATATAAAAAACTTGAAGAATAACCGATTAACCGGTTTAACCGGTTATTGAAAATTAAAAACCGAAAAACCCGGTTTTTCTAAACAACCCGGTTTTTACACGCCCTAGTACCTACCTAGTTAATAACTAGGTAGATATTAAGATATTATGTAATAATCACTACGGTTTACTACACCCGTTCCACGCTACAAACACGGCGCGTGCCTTTTTTTTTTCGATGATCCTTTTTATAAAATGCTAAATTTCGTAAATGTAAAATACCCACCAAACTTTGGCATTGGTCAGTAGTAACAAGTCTATCTAACCACTTGAAATAATATGATATTGATTAGAGTAAGTACTTAATGTACTATTACTTAAACTACATTGTAAACAAATTAAAATGAATAAACTGCAAGCAAGGTTTGCTTTTGTTGTCAAATAGTACGCGGCGTTTATGCTATTCAACGCTAGAAGGCGCTTATTGCAAAATCAGTTGCCTATTTCTGCCAAATAGTTTTTGCTCATCGCTGCGCCCCTCTGAAACCGGAATCCGTCCAGTTGCATAAAAAGTTGTGGGCTGTGCAAAAAAATAACGTTTCTCTAAACTTGATTCGATAGTACGCGGAGTTTTTATGCTACTCAACGCTAGATGGCGCTTATTGCAAAATCCGGTGCCTAGAAACACAAAGTAGGTCTACTCTAATAAGGTTTTTATTCTGCCAAAAAGTTTTTGCTCATTGCCGCGCCCCGTTCATTCCGGAATCCATCCAGCCAGTTGCACAAAAAATTGTGGGCTGTACTTATTGGCAAAAAATAAACGTTTCTCTATACTTGATTTGAAAAGTGATGAACTGCTTATATTTTTTCTAGATATCCAATGTAAGCCGTCCCTACGCTTGGTTTTTGCGTTCGTCACAATACATTATAGAAATAAGCAACATGAATGCCTAACTTTTTGATTCTTTAGGATTACAAAACCCATGTAGGCCTCACATGGGTTTTGTAATCCTATAGATAGCGGTCTTAGAGGCTGGTATCTACCATAGCAAAAGGAGAGGAGCGGTGTCAAATCAACCAACAGAATCGTGTCATAAATGTCATCACGTCATCTACGCGCGGTTCAATGAATTATTTCACTTAAGAGGCTGCCAGTCGCTGATTGCTCTTTTTCGAAACGAAAAAAGAAATACTTCTGAACAAGCCACATCTCCTATTTTAATAAGTATATTACTTCAGGTTCCTACCTAGATTTCTATTAAGCTGAAAACATAATAGCAGAAACTTTTCACGATAAATTATTATTTCAAAATGATACGTTTTAGAATTTATGATCGAAATATTTTATATACCTACTATTAAAATCAACTTGTGATTTATTGTTAAAGATAGGTAATATGTAGATCTAGTTTTCTATTAGAATAGATTTTTGATAAGTAATTATACATAATTTATATCATTAATTTATTCTAAAAGCTAAGGCGGACCACGCGCCGAAGTGTGTTTGTCGTCATTGCAGCGGTCGGTAGGATTATTTATCGAAGTGATTAAAGATGGGTACATCTTTATTCACATATACTATACATTATAAAATAGGAGATGTGGCTTGTTCACAAGTATTTCTTTTTTCGTTTCGAACAAATATAATCGTCGACTGGCAGCGTCTTAACTTGAATCTTCTCTCCGCTTTGGTGGATACCAGGTCTAGACTCCGAAATAAAAAATCATTATCTAATGATATTGTAAAAAAATGGTATTTCATGTTTTTTTTAAGACTCCGCTGTTCGTCTGTCTGTCACCAGCTCACCAGGCTATTTTTTTGCCGTTTTTATATATAATGGACGGAACCCTTCGTGTGTGACTCCAACTCGCATTTGGCCGGTTTTTTTTTAATTAAAACCTTGTTTCACGAATTAAAGTCTCATATAAAAACATTAATTTATTTATTCTCTTACAAACAAAACTAACTTATTTTCCATCCTCACATTGAACAGTTCTTCAATAGTTTATCATCGTCTTCGTCAGGGTACTGGTTCTTTCTTAGTCACCCCAATCAAAGACTAGTTAGTTTGGTGATCCCATTTTGACGACGAGTGATGATGATGACGATGTATCATGGAAAGAGAATAAAACATGGAAGGAATGCTTCAAGCAAACCTCAAACTTGATCTGTTTCTTTCTTTCATATGAACATTTCAAGGTTATAATGAGATAAATATATTTAAATCAGACGTATCTTCGATTATTTCGTGCCAGAGTGTTTGTTGTCTTAGCATAATTTTTTTATTCGAAGTCGGTTATTGTCGGTTCCATGTTTTTTTTTATATGATAATTTTGATCAGAGCTCTGAATTATTTGACAGTGACAGATATAACCCGCACGTCATCGTATGGCTTGTCAGTTTTGGGATTCGTCTTGACAGAACCAATATTTTGAACCACCTCCATGCCTTTCACCACTCGCGCGAATACTGTGTGCTTGTTATCGAGCCATGGCTGAAACAAAATGAACTTTATTGCGCCATTTATCATAATAATCCTACAAATACAATATAAAACAATACATTTGATACAATACAATTTTTCTGCTCGAAAAATGTATATGCGCATCAAAAACACGTGCTCAAAACGGTGAAGGAAAACATCGTGAGAAAACCAGTTAGTAATCTTATAAGCGGCGATGGGCTCGTAACCTGTCTTTTATGGAATGCTAACTACTGCAAAATGTGGGCATGTGTCAAATAGAATGTTTGGACGTGCCTCTGACTACCCCCACTAGACATCTTCAAAGACTCTAAGCGTCTGGAGATCTGAGAGGATGTCTACCGTACTTGGGGTTTACAGTCGTGATCCTATTTAATTTGTATTTACCGTAGGTGCTAACGTGATGAAGAACTGGCTGCCGTTAGTGTTGGGTCCCGCGTTCGCCATGCTGACGGTGTAAGGGCGGTCGTGCTTTAAGTGTGGTTTAAACTCATCACCAAACTCACCGCCCCATATACTCTCACCGCCTGTTCCTGTGCCTGTAACAAATATTATCATTATAATCATCAGCATGAATGCGTACACTAAGTTATTGGCTTTGTCATTTGCTTATTTTGAATTTGTCATAAAAAATACATTTTTTTTGTATGTCTACCCGACGGAAAAGTGATAAAACCGCATTATCTTGAAAACCATCAAACTTAAAAAGAAACTTTCATTCATTTATGTAGCTAGTATGATTATCTAACGAATTATATAAAAATTAAACTGTTTAGCTATTCAGTTTTGAGTAAATACGAAATTAGTGCTTTGGAAGAGCCAACTTTATAAAATAAATCTATCGAGACAAGTGTTTCTGTCTATTATTTATCTAGCTAGATTATTATTATGTATTTATTTCAGATAAAATATTATTTATTTATTTCAATATCCATAGGTTCCATAAAATTCCATTACAATATTATAAATAATTAAAACCAATAGATTAAATCCATGTTATCTTTGTCATAAAAACCAGCCAAGTGCGAGTTGGACTCGAGCACGAAGGGTTCCGTACCATTATCTATAAAAAACGGGATTAAAACACGTTTGTTGTATGGGAGCTACCCTTAGATATTTATTTTATTGTTTTTAGTATTTGTTGGTATAGCAGCAACAGAAATACATAATCTGTGAAATTTAAACTGTCTAGCTATCACGGTTCATGAGATTCAGCCCTGTGACAGACAGACGGACAGCGAAGTCTTAGTAATAGAGTCCCGTTTTTACCCTTTGGGTACGGAACCCTAAAAACAAAACTGTATGTTTTGCGATTATTGAGAAAAAAACGATTCAGCGTTCATAAAAATAAAAATCTCAGTATTAAGCGTTACCTGTGGGATCTCCGGTCTGTATCATGAACCCCTTGATAACTCTATGAAAGATATGCGAGTTGTAGTATCCGTTGCGCGCATGGACGCAAAAGTTCTCTGCGGTGCGAGGAGTGTCTGCGCCGAACAAACGTAGGTGCACGTCACCGAGAGACGTGTGGAGGATCGCTTGCTCGTACAGCCGCTGGACGCCTGGGAAGATGACACATCAGAATAATCAGTTTATTGGTCACACACACGTCAGAGATCTTTTTAATATCATCCCAATCTTTATAATAAAAGAAAGTCGTGTTAGTTACACTATTTATAATTCAAGAACGGCTGAACCGATTTGGCTGAACATTGGTGGGTAGTAGTAGGTAGAAGCTTAGAACTAGAACCAGGAGACGGATATTAGGAAACTTGTAACGGGAACGGGAACGGGAACTTAACACAACATTTGTTAATTCAAAAGCGATACGAAGATCGCCGGGTTAGCTATTGTTTGTAATAAACATTTAATTTTAACAAAAAATCTGACATTAGTTTAGACTACTGAATGATACGCATTCTACCAAAATTCGTAGTTTATTTTATCAGGACAAATAGGAAGTTTCCTGAAAGAGTTTTTTTTTATGCGATTACTGAAATTTGGGCAGGGCATAGTCCATCACGGGTCGGCTGGTTCCTACAAAAAGTTGTTAAGAATAAAACAGTAAAACAATAAAATCATGTATTTTTCCACGAATGAGCTCCATTGTGCTGTCAGAGTACCTTTAAAAGCCAATAATTGTAATACTAAATAGGAAAATTACATTTACATAATGATAATTCTATAATGCATAATTTATTATGGGGTTGTGTTATTAAATTAATAAAATAGATTTACCTAATCAACAAGATGTAGGTTCAAGGGCTGTACCTCAAGCTTTTATATAATATCAAAACAGAAATATTATTTTAGAGCTAGAGTTATAAAGTAGGTACTTCGTGCACCATAATAAAACTCATCGAATAAGTGGTTCTCCGGCATTAATATCATCTTCTATGCCGCAATCGTTCTCACCGCGAACAATCTTAAAGAAGCCATGGTCACCCCATGCCTCATTCCAGGAGTTAGCAATAAGCCAGTATTTCTGGCCACCTTCAACTCCCCAGCCCATCATCTTAACAGCGTGACCGCCAAGTTGCTGACCGCGTGTGTGTTTGTAAACGCCTGTTCTGTAAATAACGAAGTCCGAGTACACCATAAACGAAGCTTCAACTGGACCGTTGGTATAAATCTCTGCCATAATGTTATCCACACCTGTCACAGAGTAAACTTGCTTCGCATACCGCTTATCATTTTCATAGGTTGCATTGTATCCAGCGTTACATTTATTCAGGCATTGCGGTGTGACATCTTGGTGGCCCTTGCATGGCGGGAGGTTGCCGGGAACACCATGCTCGCAAGGCGGTAAAGAGTAAGGTCTACATCCCTGATTAGAATCATAGTTCCCTCCTGAAACTAAACCGGTTTCCTGCCAGTATTGCCAAGCCGATGTTGGATATCCCCCTGAACAACCGTTGCCGCAGCTTTGGCAGCAACTAACAAGGTCTTCCGCGGAAAAGTGAAACTGTTTCGTGCCGTTAGAGTAGATGCAATATCGGTCTGTCATCGCCTCAGTGGCACCGAAGGCCCAGCAGCTCCCACAAGAGGCCTGGTCTCTAATCTCCCCCAGAGAAGGACAGTCGGGCCATTTCTGTCGCGGATCAAAATTATCCGGCAGGTTGTCTTTGACGTCTGCGCTGTGCTCGATGCTCGGTAGCTTGTCACCGTTGCTTTTGAGGACACCGGTGAGTCTTTTTATGTAACTGAGAGGCGTGTCTTTTGGGAAATTCCTGCCGGCTGTCCACGAGTTTTGTACGGAGTTGATGAGTACGATGAATTCGTCGGAGAGCGGATCCAGCTCGGCGGCGGCGACCGCTAATGAAGCAACGAATAATATCCTCGCAAATAGAACCATGTCTTTAAAGATGTAGCTTTGGAATGAAACTAATGTCGCTATAACGTCTTTTATATATAAAAAAAAACCGGCCAAGTGCGAGTCGGACTCGCGCACGAAGGTTTCCGTACCATTATCTATAAAAAACGGCAAAAAAATCACGTTTGTTACACATAATATTTATTTAATTCTATTTTTAGTATTTGTTGTTATAGCGGCAACAGAAATACATAATCTGTGAAAATTTCAACTGTCTAGCTATCATGGTTCATGAGATACAGCCCTGTGTCAGACAGACGGACAGCGAAGTCTTAGTAATAGGGTCCCTTTTTTACCCTTTGGATACGGAACCCCAAAAAGGTATTTTAAAAATGCACTAAATAGCTAATTGTGTTTATAGTAATTATTTGCAGATAAGGTAGGATGGTATAAAATTCTAAATATGTTATTATGTAGATAGACAAGCATGGTCACTTTAGCCTACCAATACCTTAATACCAATCGTATTTTCTGTAAAAACAACAACTCAGGTATTCTAAGCATGCCTGCTTTAATCTATCTATCTTCTATACTATTTATTACCCGACTGCGACAGGAGAGTAATGTTTTAAGAAAGAAAAAAAAGAAAACACATTTAATTGTCTTACGATAAGCACAACACACTTTACAAACAAGCATAACAGATAGCACATTGTGCTATGTGGGGGCAAATAGGTCCCCGTCTCAGCATTAAGCCTCACCTGCACTAAACTCGGTAACTCGGCGCATCTCTCCTTTAAAAGGGGGAATAACATTTTTTTAGGGTTCCGTACCCAAGGGTAAATACGGGACTACGCTGTCCATCTGTCTGTCTGACTGTCTGTCACAAGGCTGTAACTCATGAACCGTGATAGCTAGACAGTTGAAATTTTTACAGATGATGTATTTCTGTTGCCGCTATAACAACAAATACTAAAAACAATAAAATAAATATTTAAGTCCTATACAACAAGTGTGGTTTTTTTTGCCGTTTTTTATAGACAATGGTACGGAACCCTTAGAGCGCGAGTCCGACTCGCACTTGGCCGGTTTTGATTTAGTTATAATAATAAAACCGTAAGCGAGCAAAATCTGACCACCCACCTTGTCCTTCAGTAGCCGATATAATATCCTCCTTGGAAGGCTTCTCATTGAAGATATCCCTATCAGCATCAGGACTTTTGATGTCATCGGGACTCCGTCTTGAGAACATGTAGAATCTGTTCTTCTTGTAACCTGTACAGAATAACGTGGGATCTGTCTTCACGTTGAGGAGGGTGGGATTGTCTGATCCTTCCATCTCCATCGTGGTGGCCACTTTTGACTGGTTGGTGCGACCCTGGAGTAACAGAAATCCTCATTATATAGGGTGGTACCTAATGGGCTATTTGACAAGATTTGGAAAACCATTCTAGATTATTCAGTAGTGGCTGTGGAACCCATCAAAAATATTATTATAAAAAATTTAAAGTAAATATCGACAATTAAAATAACCTGCAAAAACTCTTCTTTATGCAAATGGCGTCGCACTAGTTTCTGTGACGTTACATGCTTGTCACCAAATAAACAAACGTAAAGTTTTTCAAGGTGACATATTGACAAGCATGTTACGTCATCGTCGATTCGACCAATCCTGACCGTTTCGTGTCACGTGACTGGCGTTTAAAAATAGATAATTTTAATTATGGGTTTTTTAATAAATCATTGTTTATTTTCAAGTTATTTTACTCCATACCGCTTTAGGAAGGCATAATTTACATAGATTACTATCAACAACACTTTATTTTTCATGCGGTCAAATAGCCTATTATACAGGTTATATTTAGAAGACTACTCCTAAAAACTGAAACTAAGGGTCTCCTCTGCACTCCCGGCCGCCACTGTGCGCAGGCCATAAATTTTCGAAGTTGCGAGGGTTGCCACTATTGAGACTATCGCCCGTTTCCGGCTTGAAGTCTACTTCTAGGACACTCTCCCTCGTATTCAAGAACGACACTATGAGAACACGCACCCACAGTGGACGAATTTTTTTTCAAAAAAATCACTTTATGTGTTGTGCGACACTGCATAGTGTAACTAGAGGCACATTGTCGTGTGCCTCTAGCCAAAGTTGAGCTCTAAAGGCACACGGAAGTGTGCGCCATAGTGCCGCTCAACACATAAAGTGATGTTTACGAAAAAAGATTTCGTCCACTGTGGGTGCGTGTTCTCATAGTGTCGTTCTTGAATACGAGGGTTAGTATAGTTATTGTATGACCATCCACAGTATAAATCAGTAGTTACCTGAAACAATGCCAAATGCAAGGGCCG